>OX596200.1:3625536-4985335 GCA_951394215.1 Glyphodes perspectalis
CGGCTTGGCGCCCGCCGCCGGCAGCGTGGCCAGCGTGTCCTGGCTCGCGTGCGCGCGCAGGTACGTGTTCTCCACTTCGAGCTGGTTGATCCTCTCCATCAGTTCCGCGATGCGCTCCTTTAGGACTTCCACTTCTTCGCGCACCGCGAACATCAGGTGGCTCTTAACCAGATCCTGAAACAATGAAAAATTGCACGTTAGCATGTCGTACGATGTTTTTAAGTGGACATGTTTTTTTTTTGATAACAAATAACAATTTATGATAGCGCGAACTCGAATAACACATGTCGATAAACTTGTTTTGGTATTAACAAACACTGCTTTAAAAAAAAAAAGATTTTATTGTAAAATCTTTATGCACGTATTTATTTAATGCCGATGCCGCGTTCGAAATTTTATATTCAGAAAAATAAACTGACGAAGTAAAACACGGTGGAAAATGGAAAACGTACTTTTGTATCAGGCACGACCACGTAACAGGGATCTCTTTGTCCCTTCTGTCTGATCTCGTAGAGGCAGCCATTTCTCGGTTGTTGCACAACGTCGATCATGTTTGAAAGAGGCGAACTAAATGTTCAGGGTCACTGGAGTTATTATAATATATGTGCGAAGCCGGCGACGGCTGATACGCGACTGGCGATAACGTGGTGGTTGCGCGGGAAGTTCCAGTAGCGCGGCCAGCGGGCGACTGATGGTCTGCGCGCGCGCTCGCCCTATATAAAATGGCGGCGCACACACGTCACCGCCACGCGGCACTCCCGTGCACCCTGAACTCGACAACACAACCTACATTGATATCGATTGGGCCCTTGTTTTCTTTAATTTGTTTGGCTCTTAACAATCATGTCATAATTTGTAAACATTTTAGACTACATATTTTGTGTGCCAGCCTCTTCAGCTCGCTACAAAATGTATACACTGGTGGAAACAAAGGAAAATTTACATACATAAAAAATAAATTTACCAAGAATTTAATTATTGCCTCAAAACCTCAAGAGCCGGACTTTTCGAAGCTGTTTACGAGGGAATTAGAACGATACAATTGAATAATGTGCTCGTTATTTAATTTTCCACAATTTCAAAACACGCGATGTAATTGCTTTTTGCAACTGCAGTAAAATTTTTGACCGCACAAAATATGCGGATGCGTTAGAGTGATTACAATGCTGGGCGAATCGTGTTCATGGGCAAGCATACGGTAAAATACTAAAACCGTAAATGGCGATCTGATAACCGAGACAGAAGTAAGAATGTTCGTAAAAGCCAATACGGGTAATGTATCAAATTGCGAAGACTAACAAATGGGCAACAACAAGTTTCAAATGGAAAAGAATCAATTTGAAGAATCAATATTGATTCGTGAGGCAAATATAGCGTTCGGAACTCGTACAATTAGAATTGGACATGCTAATAAGTGTGTAGGTCTATGGGCAGAAGATATTTACGACGCGCGCGGAACAGACCCTGTTCGCTGGAGCCAATTAAACTTCATTGGGGACTATTTTTGGTTCCAGTAATGGAAAATTCAGTGCAGCTGTCCAAAATAAATCAATTAAACTTGTTTGTTTATAATATTTATCTTTCCGTTGTAGGGTCGGTATCATAATGGAGGTCAATTGAACCGATATAATTGAGTAAACAATTTATTAGGCGTTCAGATTTTTATGATAAATAGACAATTAACAGTGGGAACGCGGATATCATTCGCTATATGCAATGTTATAAATATGTTATTTACTAATTGACTGACCCGTTGGTCGAGTGGTCAGAGACCCTGGCCACGAAACCGAGGGTCGCGGGTTCGAATCCCGCAAGGGGCAAATATTTCGTGTGATGAACTATTTGCACTCGAGTCATGGATGTTTATAAACGTATTTAAGTATGTCTATCCGTTCACCTAGTAGCCATAGCACAAGCTTATGAGCTTAGTTTGGGACTAGGGAATTGGTGTGCCAGTCTGAAGAATTTATTTATTATTTATATTTATTCAATCTACGATCATTTGCTGTAGTAATATCCACATCTATACGTAAATAGTGATGAAAGTCTACAAACAACAAAAATGTTTGCCGTGGAAGCGACATAACGTG
This sequence comes from Glyphodes perspectalis, assembly GCA_951394215.1. Lineage (NCBI taxonomy): Eukaryota > Metazoa > Arthropoda > Insecta > Lepidoptera > Crambidae > Glyphodes > Glyphodes perspectalis. Next base: position 3,627,627 of record OX596200.1, read on the forward strand.
CATTGATACTCTCATGACATATTTCTGTTTATTTTCGCTCTTCGCCCACACCTACGAAAAATAAGAAATCTTAGTATTTCGATGGCAGATGAGTCAAAGTATGCGCACTTAATACTTGTGTCTAAAAGTGGTCCTGCATGATTTGTCTGGAGTTATAATTAGATCGGGTTATAAATAGATGGCTGATGAGGTCTTATTAACGGCGGAGTGGGTGTCCCGACCTTCAATCAGTGGAAAACGAGCATTTAATTTGCACCGGTCCCTGCCGGATCTGGTTAGCGGCATGACGCTTGCGTCACACTTGCAGATTGACACGCGTGGACTCATTGAGGAGAGCATTGGCGACCAATTGGCGCTTTATGTAAAACTAGTGGTTATTGAGGTTCGTTGTACAGATCGACCGTGTTCGGTTGCAATTATGCCTTTCAGAATTGGTACACAACACGTGCTTTTAAAGATAACGATAGCGTCCACGAAATTCGTGTTACGGGGTCGAGATAAGATGAGACGCCCTCGTGCGATGCTAATAAAACTCGGCTATTGCATATGGAGAGTGACCGATATTCTAATTAAAAGTACAGTGAACCTACATAGCAGCGGGCCGAGTCAAAAACAGCGTTATATAACGCGTTCAAGGCCTTTCGATAAAATGTATTGTATTGTTATCGTAGATAACAATAACACACGTTGTTGGCGCGGTGCTCGTTCACATATTGAATGACCCCTATTTCATATTCTTGTTCAAAGTTATTTGTTTCATTGTTTCTAATGTTTTCATACGTTCAAAAGTCATCATGAGTGGCGTTTGTGTGTTTCAAATTATTGCAAGTAAAATTTTTAAATTTAAAATTAGATGTCTAAATTGTGGATGTAAATGATGGTAATAATAAAACCTTAGGTAAACTAATGACGTCAAAAATGTTTTCTTCTTATGTTATTATGTCGATAAGAATCTAACATGATACTCCATTCAGGTTTTGATAAGACGCGACATTTGTTTATTTTAGTTTTATCACTGTTAATCCGTTAAATTTATTTTTTTATCAATGAAGTTATAGAGATTAAAGTCGAATTTGTTGCGTAAAAGTTTGTCAAAAACAAGTTTTTGAGTTTGAGCAATCCGAGTCACGTTTCCATTTGGTAAACGATTAATATTTAAAAAAAAACGCTTCTAATGCCGGTTTGGTTTAGACGATACACAAATAAACACAACATCGTATGAGGATGCAAACTTTATAAATTCAAAGATGACATCATACATCTACATACATACACAAACACGAAGCGCCTTTATTTGTCAGACTTTAAGTAGAGAACAATGACTATGTACGCGGTGTAAGCAAATTAAACAATGAGAAACGTTAATAATGTTCATCTGTATACTTAACCCGGTTTGAAAACAAAACAAAGGAAAATAGATACTGAAAAACAAGCAAACAAAACCTACTTAGTACCTAAACTAAAATAGCTCCATTCAAGTCGAATGCCGAATACGAAAAAAAACGTAATAAGCGGTTTCCACGTGCAACTGCCAATCTCTTCGTCACATTTCATGAATTTTAAATAGTTTTATTCTTGTTTAATCTAAAATTCAAATAGTATGGTTACACTATTCATAGCCTTCTTGGATAATTATAAAATTACAAAGAGTATAAATGATATCCTATTTTAACACTGTAGGTACATGTTAAAATAACTAAGACTCGCGAAGACGGAGAGGATCACCAAATATTGTTTATTATAGATCTACATATCGTGTTCGGCAGTCGCACAGCAGTGAAAACCTCGTAAAAGCTTTTGACAAAATTTTACAGAAGGAAAAAAAAAAACTGCCTCCTGAAAAAAATTGTATGGATCAGAATGTTTATTGATATTTTTTTAAGAATTATTGTAATCAATGATACTTAATCGTAAGTATTCAAACCTTGTGGCTAAATAAGTCTGATGTGACTTACAAAACAAATTAAAAAAAAAAAGCAAATGCGAATTCTAAGGTTTCCACTGCCGAACGACGATATGTAAACAAACAACTTAAAACGTATAGTTATTTATACACGAAATACACTTGTTTATGTAATTGATCGTACGTAAATTATAGCGATACGAGTATATAACGACTGTTATTCAACATAGTTCAACATTGAGAGCTTCCGATCGCAGTTCCCGATTCGATCCGAATCAACGATTAACAACACTAACGAATCAATAAAGCATATATCGATGTAATCGATACCGGCGTTCGTTCGCCAAGAATGTGAACGCCGGAGTCATCAACACTAGTCTAACCATACATGCGCAACACGCCGGAGTCATCAACAGCAGTGTGACCGTACGCGCGCAACACGCGGTCGGCTCCAGACCGAACTAGAACCGAGGTAGGGCCACCGATCGGTATTGCGGGATCCCACGCCATTTTTCCAGTTCCGCTATTGTGGGAACTTCTTATTTTCGGGTATAGTATCCCTACTATGTATGTAGGGTATATAGTATATAGTCCGCCAATGAGTGAAGGTGAATTATATTTATATTGAATTATATTTATTTTATTTTTGACTGGCTCGATGGCGCATTCGATAGTGACCCTGCCCCATGCGCCAAGAGTTGTGGGTTCGATCACCACCCAGGACAAACATTCGTGTGACGAATACTTGTGTTTGTTCTGTTTCTGGGTGTTAATATCCAATAATTAAGTATACATTTTTAATACCACTGTTCTGATATACGTAACACAAGTGCTTGACCTTGAAGTCAAATCAATGTATGTGATGTAGTCTGATATATATATACTTATTACTTTGTTTCTTTATTAAGCAAATACGAATTAATTCTATGCAAATACCCAGATCCCGCGGGAACTGAAGACATTCTCCGAGACTGGAAGCCGTAAAGCGGCCGGACCGGCCGCGTCGGCGTCGGGCACTTTCTGCGGTGAACTCTCCACGATTAGCATGTGCGTATGGGCATACGGTGCGTTTTCCCAAATGCTCCGGATTGCGACGAGCGCAGTGTTGCCATATAGCGCACATACCAGAACTTAAGTTTTATTCTTTATTTATGTTGACTTTTAGGTTATCCGCGGGATGTAAGTGTTAACTAGCCACCAACACTAATAGACAATTATAACCATTCAATCAGGTGGATTGGTTAAGGAAAATCTAGTACTTAAGTAGAATTTAATTAAGTACAGTTATTTTAAAAGTGGTAAGTTGTACCTACGCCACCAGTATGTTACGTAAAATTTAGGGTATATTGATTTTGATATGCATACAAATTATCCTGCGCTCACATTATTGTCAAAATGGTCTATATTATATAAACTCAAAAAAACATTATGACACACCGCTTTGTATGCAGTACGCTTTTTTCAAGTGAAACTATAAAATGTCTGACGGTGAATTTGTATAAGCTAAAAAATCACCGATATTCTTAGATGAATGAAAGTAGTGGATCAGTAATTCCGCTTTTAGTCGGATTTGTGGCTTTTAAGAGAAATCGCTTGATTGATGAAGGGTAGCCAAATATGTGAACAGCGGGCAACACACATCGCGTAAAAGTAGCGTGGCGGGTGCGCGCGCGCAACACTTCAGAGACGAATTGCATTAAAACCAACTCCTTGACGTAAACACTGCGTGTTTCTTTTTGTGCGGCTCCAATTGTTACCAGATTGAGTTAGTTCTCAGTCATATCGATTGTTGACTAGGAACAATGCGGTGTGCTCCAGATTGGAAAGTGAAACACTGCTATTTTTCAGTTCTCTATAAACAGTATATTTAATAACTTTTTTAATGCTGCCTTGTTACCTTCAAACCGAAGGCCACCGTCCCTTTCTCCACATTATAGCTTTATAGTGTTAAAGTTCAAGATGAAAATAACTAGCATATTATTTTCCTTTTATTAAATATTGATGAGCTTGTTATAATTTTTTGCCATTCGTGATCACACTTTAGTGCCCATTACTGTTTAATGATTACGATTGCTTATCTTATTTCATTTGATATGTAATCTGGTCATTATCGTTTTGGCTGGTAGATAATAATTATATTTTTAGTTATCAAGGAGCGAGGTATCAAGTAAAACGAGAAAGTAATCGATATTTACTTTTCTTAGTTACAAATATCATAGATTTTTTTACACATTTAAATTATGGAGGATTTAAAATGCACCATTACACGAATAAATAATTTAACTTGTCTTTTAAATAACTTCATGTACACCTTACAGGCCCGTCCTTCAGTTCATATCACATAACATTAGTATATAAGCCATAAGATGTTTGTGGGCTATAGAATACTTAGTCTTTCTTATGTAGATGTACAAGAAGGATAAAATCTCACTCGGTTGAAGTCTGCCATGCGTTATTCAATTGCGCCTTATTTGTTCGAATGAATTCTTTTCCATTGAATCAGTTCTTTTATGATTACATCGGGAATAATAATTATCTACATAAACTTGATCTACAGCGTAGTACAGCTGTTTTCACGATGATCGCACACGAAAAATATTCTTTTTTGTTATCAATTAATTTCACATTACAATATCTTCAAATTGTCAAAGATAAACTTTACAATTGCGCATCGGTGTATCAAGTTGATTCTATAAACATGTGTTCAAACAGCTGTTTAGTTGCGCAGTATAGGAATTGAAGCAGTGTACTAAAGCAACATGATAACCATGTGTTTCCGTAAATGTTTTTTTACAATACAGTCTCTGCCTCAGATAATAAAAATTCATATTCGCCGTGAAGTTACTGTAGTTATAGTTGTATAGAGTTATTACTAAATATCATTAGAAATTTATTTACCTTGATAACATAATTTGACGTTCCTATTTACTCAAAAAGTAGAGCATAAGGCGGTACTCGCCACAGTACAAAGTTTCAAGGTTGGGTCAGACATGTTTCACTATTATTTATTCACTGTGACTTGCTTCGTTAATACGTTTCGATAGTCTTATAATGTGTGCATAGGTGTAAGTTGTAAAACAATACTATTCTATTAATATTCGTGACACATATTGCTATTTGCCGTGCCTGTTTGGAGAGTGCTTATCGGTTTTATTTACACTGTCATTATTTAGTGTCTAGAACAGTTTGCAGTTTTAAAGTAATCATCGTTATCACATGTCATACAATAACGTAGGTATTATTACACTTATCCCCGCTTCCTTTGTGGTGACTGATTGTTATTTTTCAAGCCTTCTGTACAAATACACTCGTAATTATTTGCGTACGTGCAAATTAATACTTAGTTTATTATCTCGTCATCATTATTTTGAAATCAACTCACAAAAGATTACTAAAATAGACTAAGCATTTGTGTCTAGGCATTATCTAGGTTGAGAGCTCAGTGCTTTAATTAATCCATTTCCATCCATGCCGCGTAGCAATGCGCGATAAAAGGTTAAATAGATTAATTGCTAGATTGTGCGTTAGTCAAGTTGCCTAGTACCTACCTACACATTGTAGACGGACGAATAATAACACATTTATCAGAAAATCCGTGACCTGACTTTCAAGTCGAACGCTTATCTTCTTCCTCATAACCATTTAATATTGGAAATAAGTAAAAATAATAAAGAATAATGTAAACACGTACTGACGTAGAGCGAGATAACAAGATCAAATGAGCAAAACAAAACAATTCGTTCACTAGTGGCCACCGGTGGACGCGCGATAATGTGTTTACAACACCTATACCAACAGACTATGTATGGAGCAGTGGAGCAGTGGTAGCTCAATGGTAAGGACCACGTGCCTCTTAACCGAGGAGTGCGCGTTCATACCCGGGCACGTACCTCTGGATTTTTCGAATCTATGTACGTACTCGTATTTATAGCACTAGCTCGACGGTGAGGGAAAACATCGTGATGAAACCTGCAAATTCAAATACCTTTGGATTTGTAACCATGATCCAAAAATGTCTGGTTCCCCTATCTTAGGGTTACGAAGGGCAGATCAGCAGTCGCTTCTATGTAATTACCAGACTCGCAACATCCTGGATCATGGTCTAAGCGGACCCCGTCTAAGCACGGGACATAACGCTAGGAAGATGATGATACGAACAGACTATGTAAACAAAAATAAGCAAACAAGTCAAGGGGGACTTGACATTTATACCAAGTTTATGAGTTTCCCACCGCTCCTTATGATATTGTACGTACATACATATAATCACGCCCGCAATACCAGAAGGGATCGGCAGAGTCAAAAGGGCAGGCCCGTCCACATTCCCCCCCGCCGGGGTCCTCGGTTTGTCGTACCGGGGGGGCTTAGTAGGCCCTGCCATGGCAGGGCTGAAGCGAAGAGGGACCCCGAGGTGAGCCGCGACTGCACGACTTGCATCCGGGCAGTTGCGGCGGTCCGGCTGTAACCTCCGCAGCCGGACCAGGGTTGCCGAGGAAGAGGAGGAGCTGAGTGTTGTCGTTGCTCGCCTCCCTATCCTCGGCAACCCGACAGGGGCGCGCTGGGTCGCGTCGTGGCGGGTCGCGGAGGGATTGAGCGTCTCGATGCTCTCCCTTCGTGACGACAGGGCTCTGCCCTCAATTTGGGTCGCCGGGCGGAAGGCGGCCCCCTCTGACGAGACGCTCTCCGCGTGCCCTCTGGCTTAGCAGAGGGCACAGCGCGAGAGTGGGCCCACGACGCTGGTCACGGGCGCGCGTGCTCGGTGCTGTGCATCCGACGACTGATGGCGTGGGCTGCACAGCATCGACCACCGCCGCGCGAGGTGAGCCGCGCAGCGCGGCACGCGCACTACCGGAGGAGCTGTCGTATAGTCCCGACAGTGGGGATACCGGCTCCTCCGGAACTGCGCCGATGGAGGCCACCTTGGGGTTTAGTCGGTTCGAGTCCGACACACCGCCCTCTGGATCCCCGTCCGGAGGGTGACGGCTCGTGGGAGTTCCCCAAGTAAAAAAAAAGGCCCGTCCACTTTAGGACTTTAACCACTTTTGGATAAATAAAAAGTAGGTTGGGTTTATGACATTGCTTCGCCTATATTATAACAAAAATAGATAAATAGTGCCAGCCAACCCAACTGCGTTCTTTACCTAGCAAGGCGACTAATGGTATATAGGGTTTTGGGTGTCTAATTGTGTAGCCGACGAGCTTGTCACTACTTTTTCACAATTTTCCATCTAACCCAGCCCAATTTTATATTTGGCTAAATGTGGCTAATGCGGCTTGCTGCCCCTTTATCTCTGCCTACCCCTTCGGGGATTACGAGCGTGATGTTATGTATGTAAGTTAACTATGCAGTCTCACACTGTTGTTCATTTCAGACTCGTCATTATTTTAATGTACAAAATCAGTACAAAATCAAATTGTCTGAAATACCAACATCAGTTTTAAATTTAAGAGAACTAGGAAAAACAATAAAACATTTGATTTTTATTCATTGATCAAAACAACTTTTATTGCACACGTAATAAAGGCTATATATTAACTACTAGCTTATGCCCGCGGCTTCGCTCGCGTGGTACATCGACGAAACATAGCCTATTCGGGTGTATGAACTATAATATTCTAAAGTTTCATTAAAATCTATTCAGTAGTTTTTTTTGTGAAAGAGTAACAAACATTTAGCCATACATACAAACTTTCGCATTTATAATATTAGTAGGATAGAGCTTCAGTGCGCGAGCCCGCAGCGCACCCGATCGTATGATTAACACTTTCAAAGACGTGATGTCTCAAAACTTACCGGATTTGTATTCGGAGGACTTTGGAACACTAGCCGTACTGGCGTCCGATAACAATCTTGACAGATAAAACAACTAATCATTAGATTACCTCAACACCCGCTGGGTAAATTTCCGAACGAAGTAGTTTTCCATTGAATACACATAATTTGTATGTTGTTGATAAACAAATACTGCCATTAAATAAATAATATAATTGATAACATAATCTTACGTTTAATACCTCGATTAAAAACATGATGTTCGTTAGATTATTCAATACTATCTTAATGTTTATATCCGCAAAGGATTATGATTAAATAATATACGCAATACACATAATATATTTTTTAAGATTTAAATAGCTTTACATTATTTAATTCAGGTTGCTCATAATCACCTTATTTTGTTCTCAAATTGAGTTCGTATTGATTAATTATCTTTAATTATTTTATTGGTAACAGTCTATTTGCGCTAGTGAATGAAATGTAATTTAAAAGGTGCCTTTAAACCAACGTGTATGATTTTGACGGGCTACCAAAATATTAATTAAGTGAATATAACTATAATCGAGTTATTATTTACAAGATTTGCTTTGATGACAACGATACAACCTAATCAAAGTTACCAAAACCGTAACTCGTTTGTGTTTCGACAATAAATGTGTTAACCTTCAAAACAAAGACAAGAGCGAGCACCGAGTGAGAACGAACATTAAGATAATCTTGAGTCACCTTATACAAACGACCAAAAAGTAGGTGACTGTTGAAAACTTCGTCACGTGTACACATAGGTTTAGTATAACTGTTCGAGTTCATTTTAACAGTTGTCTAAATACTTCGAATGTAAATTTTACCGTGACAAGAGCAACCTATGACCAAAGTAACATTAATATATTGATGACATTGATTTGATAGCATTGGTTAAGAAGAAGAAAAACTAATATAGGTACATCAAATTAATATAAAACAAGTGCTGGCTACAGATTATTAATAATGTTATCTTTAATCGCTGCGGAAAACAAATTAGCTTTTCGTCAGAGTTAAGTTGCAAGAAAACCACGAAACTGACGGACGAACGGCGTCAACTGATCAATTCCGAATTAGCATCGGCAATTCTGTTTACATCCCCGCTGTTTATTTAAGAGAAGCAATCGTGACGGGCCGCATGGCCGTTATTCGCGGCAAACGTGACAACTTCATTATACTGCCGCAGGAAATATTTTGCGAGAAAACTCCCAACAGCGTTTCCTGAGTCGGAATGGATTCGTGCCGCGATTCCGATCTGGCGCGTGCGCTCTGGGAGCCGAGGGAGGTTGCAAATTGCCCGACGCCCGATCTCGATTGGCGAGAACGATCCGTGCGACCTCTCGCCGTCTTCGGCTCTGCCGGCTAATAGCTGAGCCGCGGCGCTCAACAACTCCGCTGAGCCTCGGTGTATTTTAGGCGTGTTTACACATCGTTCGGATAGATTTATGAGGTCTTTTCTGTACCAGATCAAAGCACGAATGCGTATCATTTTAAGCTCTTTAACTTCTCCTGTTGTGCGAGTCTGCAATTTGGAGCTACACAATTGTTTTCCTGCATAATAGGCGTTAAATCGTTATTGCAGCACAAGTAAATTCTCCATATTGTCGGTTCTAAAGTTAGCCACTAACCAGAAGCGAACACAGATATATTTTACATCATATAAACAACAATTTTACAGTATGTTAAGTGTAGACGTGATTTACTGAGTTGCACGCTTTTACCTAGAAAGTGCGTTTTCATTCACGCTAGCCTTGAAGAGTAACAAGTTGTAGCGTTCAGAGAAAACATCGGTCAGCAGCGCATTCCTCTTCCCACTTGATTAATCGCATTATGAGGGATCAGAACTTTCAATTTTTACTTAACAAATTCAGCAAACGCGAAAAGTTATTAATATCCAATTTTGGTGTAGGTCCCATCAAATGCGATTAATAAAGTGCGCCTACAAGAGCACTAATGTAGTGATTTTTTTACGGTCTTCAAACGTTTACTGTCGTTCAATTCGGCCCCAATTCGTCTGGAAGCCCTAACCACCGGCTGAGTGTGAACGAATCGTATAATCAACAGAACACGTGTCTCCACGGGCCGGCTTTCCTTCCGCGTCTATTCTGGGAGGGTAAGCCCTGCGGGTCACGCTTGCCTAATGCAAATCACGTACACAATGAGGGAATTAGCATTCCAAGCCGCTCGGGCCAAATAAAAATTTCTACGCGCACCTCATCATAAGCAAACTGTCCTGATATTACTTGCTAATGACCCGACCCAAACAAAACAAAGCGTAGGAATCAAAACAAAACAGAACTGTTGCCACGCCGAACGCGATCTGTCATCGGCGGACTTGAAAAAGCGGAATCATCTGAAGAAGTGAGTGTTTTAACAGATGCGCGAAATGGGGTCAGTGGTGTGAGCTACGGCTCCTATACATCAATTGGGCGCGAGTAAACATATCTGCGGTGACGTAACCGTGGAGCGCGGAGGCGGAATCTTACGAAATATACGACTGTATCTGCGATCTAAAATAATTTACAAACTGCACGTTATATTGAGATATGCCATTATATTGAGATATACCAATATAATAAATCCCGCACCAAGTAAAATGGTGTGCCCCAAGGTAGACCGGTTTTGTACACTGGTCACATGACTTGTTTTCTTGATGCTTTGCACGTTAAAGGCGCTGAGATAATACAGGTTGGAGCTGGTTTGAATGAATCAAGGATTTTAAAACACAACTAATATAGTTACGTGATTAATTAGAAAAGTCGCAATATAGATAAAGACATAATTGTTACTAAATTTTCAAGTAATAAAGCGCTAGTTATGTAATTGCTGCTCACCGTTGAGAATATTAGCGCAAAAACATTTTTATTGCCTCAAGCTCGGGATAGTGTTACAAAAATTTCATAATTTAAGGAAAGGCACACGTATCTTGAAATTTGTTAACAATTCAACGAAAACAGTTATTATGCGACGAGACTCAATAATATCTATTGTTAATTAAATTTAAATGTTATCTGTTTACATTTTTAAGTCGTATTATGTGATAAATTATGGCAATGCCGTCAAGATAGAACGTGATAAATGAACAAAAATAGTATTTAATATACGAGTTGAGATTGGCGATGGTGATGGCCGGCGATATTACTATATCAGCGGGTGCGATGGGCGTCGATAGCGTTATCGAAGCGTGAAAACGTTTAGACATCAAAGCGTGCGCGGAGGTGGAGTCGCGCGGGCGTGTTGTTGTCGTGATAAAAATACTATGATGCGTTAGCGTGAGGGCTGGATTGGGGTCAATCGTAGGCCATCTGCGATGGCTAATTATAGCTCGGCGTAGGAAAGCCCAACGGCGGTGGCGAACGCGCCGCTCGATGCGCCTCAATCACGAATCTATCTGACGGTGGAGTGAAACCTCAAGTGTGTGCACTCTCTCCGTATGCGGATGACATAAATTATCATAGAAATGCAATCAACTGTTAACTGCGGACTTGTAAAAATCCAGCCAATGCTATGTATTGCTGCATCGGTTTATATAAAAACAGTTTAGAAATAAGATTCTCACGACATTGAAATATTTTCCGTGTTCTTCAAGAATCTATGAGATCAAACGAGATTTTTTGCATTACATTTTTTCCGCGTATTTCTAATAGACTGGTTAGGGAAAATATTGCAAATATCGGCTAAGTATACATAAACAATATCAATAATTTTAAATACGTCAAGCTTGGCATAAGCACCAACCAAGTGCTTTCAATCTAGTAATGACCTTAAAAACCAGGTATATACTATTATCAGTTGCTCCCACAACAACCACAAACAATTAAATTGACCCGTTTGCAAATTAAACCAAAGTCTGTGCGCCTTGAACACTTTAATAACTATGCTATCAGTCAGCTGATCTCAGTGCAACATGTATCCCATTTTGAAAAACATTTATCTTACCTAATCACCTGAGTGTCCACCAACAAATAGAACGGGCTACATAAATCATCTCTCATCGTGAAAGCGACGACAAATATGAATAGGCATAAAAATGAATTATGTAAAAAATGTCCATGCACTTATATGCACTCGCTCTGGGGCAGAACGGGACGTGTTTCCTGGCTATTAAAAAGAGGAAGTCGTTAGAGATTCAACACTGGGCCCGATCTAAATAACGGTGTTATGCCGCCGCGATAACTATTATAAACACGGATAATTTCTCGAGAGATTACGTATTTACGCAACGGCACGAACTGTTAAAATACTACAGGATTTGCTCAATATCAACAGCGTTGCATGGTGTTTTTCTCTGAGTTTCAACATTTGAATACTTACTTATTGCCGTCTTACTTACGTCAGATGCGTTAACCGAAACGCACCACGGGTTCGCGTTTACAAATGTTTCGAAACGTCGGAAACCTTCGCTCACTGTATTTGGCGTAAATACATAATATTGCTCAAATCCATAAACAGTATCCACAACATAATATCAGTAGGTACTATTTTCGTCTTCGTCTTATCAGGCTATTTGAAGCGCGCGACCGATTTACTAGAGTATACTAGCGACTTGATCTGTCCGTCGAAAAATCTTTGTCGATAGATCAACGTAAGATCGGTAATTTAATTTAAAAACTTGCACTACAAACTAGCTTAGTTTGGCGTCACGGGTTTTAAACCGTTCATCTGGTATGGCATGTTGGGTAAATAGTAGCTCTCACACATTTCGTGGTTAATGCTTTTTCAAGAAAACTCTGTCTTTAAGAAAAACAAATAAGAAATTAAATCCAAAAATGTCTCTCTTAATTGACCCCGCACCAATTTAATGACATTGGTCATTTAATGACATCAGACATGAGGTTGTCAAGGGCAATTTTGAAGATGCCTCGCCCTCACCTTGAATAACAAAAAATCCTATATCCAATAACGTTCACATGCACGCATGTCCCCCGTTTCTAGGTTGCCAGTCGTTCCAGCCAACAGCATCAATCCGCCGGTCCATCTGTCAATGGCGGCATGCTTTCCAGCGCGCGTCTCGTGAATATTCCTCGAATTGAGATTGAGACCACGCGCACGCGGAACAGCGCGGCCGACTGACACGAAGCTGGGTGCCTCCACAATGACGGCAGGCCTACATACTGCTAATGCTGCTTTCTTAGCTTAAATTACTCTTACAGAAACTTCAACTATATTACTATGGAAAATGTTCATGCCGCTTTATGGATTGAACGTAACATTTAAACTCGCTGTAGGGAAAAACGTTGCTAATTTAGGTTAAACCCATTAATATAATGTTTTTGTTGTAGCAGTTCATGGTAGCATGGCCTCAAAACTGTAACGTCATTTAATTTAATTGGGAACAAAATAAAAGCCTTCAGTTAATTTTCAACACGGAACTTTACGCAATAATATAAACGTTTTCATCTTTCCCAATTTGTAAAGACAGCGATAATTTTCGTCAATGTGATACATAAAATGAGTTTCTTCATACTAAATATCAAAACAAGCTTCTGCTCTGGCTCGACAAAGCCACAACAGATTTGAAAGAACTCCAAGTGCCCGTCTGGACGACAAACTTGGCACAAAGCTGAAAGCCCACTTTAACGTCTAAGGCCGAGATCCACTTTAGATCGCTGAGCCAGCGAAATAAGCGTTCGACACCGAACGTGTGCAAGATAAATCCGAGGAAAATGTTTATAGTCGCCAACCGGAAAATGTTTTCTAATCCACTGGACCCCGGATATTTTTATTGTACATCAACGTTTCACCAATTACCGCGCATAACTTACACATTTTCTAGCGGCGGTCGATGAAAAACGATTCGGAATTGTTCTTCTTCGTAATGGCGCCGGTAATGTTCCACATAAACGTAATGTTCTCTTTCCCAGTGGACCTTGAAAGTTCTTCGTAGCACATCGGAGTTTCACTAGTCCAGAGGTAGTCGATAACGATCGGCGGGGCTCGCATCGGAACCAGAACTAATCGTACGGCAACAAAAAATCGCGTGGCAATTAGGTCATCGCTGTGTTTACGTCGAGTGGAGCACAAGTACTGATTGGATTGATACGACAAAAAAATGATTTAATTGATGTTGAGACTAATAAAATCACATATTCAAATAATAGTCTCAAGTCAACCTATTATTGGTCTCGTTTTTGCGAACTTATTGATTTAAACTCATATATTTAATCAAATTAAACCGCAATTTTGATCACACTCAAAAAGTCACACTAAACACCACCAAATATCCCGAGATTTAGTCGAGAAATCTATATCAGAGGAACAGGTCGTATTATATCATTGGTAGGTTGTCATTGTACTAGCTTTTGAAAAAAGTGATTTACCCAATAGTCGACACATATCGTAAATCCGGGTATAACGAGACCTGAGACTACAACCGAAGGAACATTTTCAAGGTCTAATCCGAGATTCTACACTCTCATCAGTTTCATTGTAAATAGTTATTTCTAATTACATTTATTACATGCGATTTCCTGTATTATATTCCAATTATCATAATAACGGGCGGCTGGCACAAAGGAAGGTTTAGTAAACAAGTCACGTAGACACCATGACGTCTTAGTATTAGAGACAAAGTGGCGAATCGAAAATTCTACGGTTTTAAGGAACGCGACAAGTGCCTTTTACGGTCGACTAGTTCTCTTGTTCGTTTATCGGAATGTAGTGAACAAGTGGTATTTATAAACGAGGTAGTCGTACATTTTTAGAAACTGATTTTCATATCGACTTCAATATAACAATTATTTCAATGACTTCAATTTATTTGCCTTCACGCTCTTAGTCTGACAGAAATAAATAATATAAGTATAATGTAATAGAAATGTAATATTTGCATTCGTTTTGGCGTTCTGTCGCTAATACAATCGAAGTTTGATTGCTAAGAACAGCAACAGTAAATGTGGCTCTTAGACCCTGACGGATGACCAACAGTGAATCCAGGTCAATAGCTCTTTGCTTCAGAATATTGACAAAAAGCTTGTTGTTCCGTATGCCATATTTATATAATCATTAAAATATACCAAGACTGACGTAAGGCCTAAATAGCGGCTTGATTTTTTTTTACAAGTTAACAAAGTGGCGAGATGAATAAAGAGATATTTTTATTGGTTTGACTCAGAGCTGACCCTGTAAGACCAAGTACAAGCTACACAGACAAATCATCATCATCATCTTCCTAGCGTTATCTCCCGTTCTTGGTCGGGGTCGGCTTAAAACATGATTCAGGATTTAGTGAGTCTGTTAATTACATTGAAGCGACTGCCCTTCTTACCCCTAAGATAGGGGAACCAGATTTTTTTTTGGATCATTACAAAGTCAAAGTTATTTGAATTTGCAGGTTTCATCACGATGTTTTCCTTTACCGCCGAGCTATTGGTATAAATACGTAGATAGAGTTGAAAAATCCAGAGGCACAGGCTCGGGTTTAAACCCGCACCCCTCGGTTATGAGGCGCGTGTCCCTACCATTGAGCTACCACCGCTCTCAAGCTAAGCTACACAGACAAATATAAATGCTAATAACATAATTTTCATTATAATGTAAATGTGTCTCACGATTTTACAAAAAAGTTCAATGTACCTACGAGTTGTATTCATAAAGCGTCCTAAACCACATGCTCACACACGCTAAACAAGTTTTTGTGTTATACGACTTCACATAAAAAAATTGTTGACATCGTATGCAAATTTAATCACCTGTTTGATAATCATGTATTTTATTTTTAATTTTTATTTTATTTTCGCACGTCATACGACCAGATCTATTTAAAATGATGGATCGTTAATATCTTCGCCTCCGATATATATCTTTTAGAACAGGTAAGAACAAAACAAGTTGGTAATTAGGTACATAATATTTGAATTTCTGAAATATGTAGGTAGTAATTAAGATACATAAGTGTGATTCATTATTTGATCTCTCGGATTAGCAAGATTCTTCGAAAGGATAATACTTTAAAGGGCTAATAATTACATACTTATAAATTTTATAGACACGGTTGATAAAGGTATTTTTCACTATTAACTGGATCGCGTTTCGATTATAATAAATATTATTAGTAGAACGCATAAACTAAATAGTCAATATATGATTTCAAAATTCAAGCAACTATCGGCACGGTTATACTTCGGATGTGAAATTAAAGTCAACGCCACGATAAGCATATTCTCATGGGCATAGGAGCTTTCTACATATCGAAGTCGTTGTATAAACTACGTTCGAGGCTAAAATTTTATGACACCGGTCAGTTTGTCCCTGCCCATACATTAATTTGATTCTAAAGTAAGCACTGGTATTGTGGAAATATGATAGACAAATATAGGTTTTAGTGCGGGGATCGAACCCGCGCCCCTCGCGTTCGACACGAAATCCCATTCCCCCACGAGGATTGTCAAAACATTAAACTAGGTTAATAAAGGTAATCACTCACCATTGCTTGCTCGATCTTGTTATCGATGGCCACCGCGCTGGTGCCCGATGCGCTGCAACAAAGAGAAATTGGCAAATCAGACGAGCTGCTCATTATCAATTCAACACATTGCGGGGACACAGTCATATTGGGCAACCGGTTCACTGGACGACGATTTCTCAAAATGTAGACAGTAGAGTGACATTAACTAATCGAGTTTTCATAAGTAACAAAAAAAAGAAATGCGATCGTTAAACGTATACTTTACGACAGTGAAATTGAACGAGGCATGGCAATTAGAACGGAGAAATGTACGAATCGATAGAAGTTCATAAAATTTTAAATGCAGGGTCTATTTTATTCCGATTGCAAACATTTATTTTCATTAAAAATGTTCCGATAGCATGCAATCCGTAGATTGAAAATTGCGGCTTAGAAATACATTTCAACGTTTTAAAGGTATGGATGAATAATGATAATGGTAAAGTGAGATCATTTGTCTTGTTGAAAAATATCGAACTGTGAGGTCATTCACTTTTTGGTAGCCACGGGCACGTGTAATTGCATCCTAAAGGCTAAATATTATTCGAAAATATATTCATAAAGTATATAAATAGTTAATCTATACTAATATAATAAGCTGAGTTTGTTTGTTTGAACGATCAGGAAACATCGATCGAATTTGTAAAACCTTCTATTAGGAAGTTTATTTGTAGAGAATGCTTTAGACTGTATAGTTACACTGACAAATCATAGGCGGCATAAATATATAGTAAACACATTCTGAACACAGGAATGTGCAATCACATTATGATAACTCGGAAAAGCGTGTAATATTCAACAAACTTCCCAGTGGATTGTGTCGTTTCAGCTCCTCAGCGATTCGGAGTCGGCGGTGCGCTGAGGCACAGAAAACTGCTCTTTTATCGGCGCACGGAATGCGTGCATAAATAAGCTTATCGAATTTGCGATAACCATATTTTCGTCGCTCGGATTATAATCTATTACTGCTTGGAAAACTGTAATACCGACACCAACGGTAATAAGGGGAATCGCATCCGCACACGGAGTTACTAAAGACTTGAGATGCTAATACTCGTTAAAGTGTTCTTATCGGGAGTGTCTCGGTGCGCCGAAACGCTAGAGAACATGACAAAACGAGTTTGAATCTAAAGAGAAAATGTGCTAAATGATAATTATGTTAATATATGTATTTTTGCTACGGTCAAGGACTGCGGATAACGATAATATTAACAATAGCTTAAACAATTCAATCGATAAGTTTAATTGAAACTATTCGTATTCGCCATTCGTAAAGGCCGACTATGACGTAAATCACAACGATATTCTCATCGAATAACATCCAATCGCTTTAGAAAAGACAATGATTCATACAGAAGGTTAAATTGAGGTGCCTGGTGCAACGGTCTCGGACGCAACAAACGCGATGAACGATAAATTTGTGCAGCCGCAATATATAATTATTAGTCGCAACGAGTGTGGCTGTAACCGGGCACAATTTTGAGAGGTTCCGTCGCCGCGCGGATGATTACGTTAAAGTGGATTGTTGTGGCTAAATATTGCAAAAGCTGACCAGTTTCAGGGCAGCCATTTATAACAACACGGGAGTAACAATGGGTCGTGTGCTACCGGTGAATAACTTTACATATTATTGCGAACAGGAACAAAGGGGCGGCTCGGAAGTTTAACGCCGTTCTAAATCTCCGATTAAATTTGTATGTTACTGAATGCGGCCGTGCCGCTAATTGTATTCTGCCAGCATTTGAATAAATTTAACAAGTTATCCATTTCCATTCATAAAAAAGAAGCTAGACGGCCAAAAATTAAAATTAACAAATCAAACAAAAAAAATTGCATTTACAACGTAACAATGCTATCTATGTTAATATTTCGAACATAACACATTGCAGATATATTCTCCGCAGATTTTGTATTCCAAGCTGCTCTACCATCAATAACAGTCCGACCTTTCGTTTCCCAAGTTGTATGCAAATACTAGACGAATCAGGTTCAGTAAAATATTACGGTTCATAAATCATTCCCAGTTGCAACACTTCAACCTCGACCGCCATTCATCGTATCATCGCCTCGCTTCGATAACTCCGGTTCAATCGGTTAAGTGCCAAAATAATCGTATGGAGACCTATAATCACGACTTCAATGCTGCTTGTATTAAAATAAGCTGTGAAGCGTCAACCGTGCTCGAAGATGAACATCATTCCAATACACAACAATATTTTCATCCAGTGCTTGAAAAATTTACATAATATGACAATTGACGCATTTCCAAAAATATATTAGTGTTTAAGGAATTGGTCGTCCTTTCAATGCAAATTAACATTCATGTACCATCACTTGAGACAGAAATCTAAGCTAACTTAAAAATGACGAGAGTTCAAATTTGTGCATTCGTTCTTGTATTTGCCAAGCGTTGTGCCATTAAAATGTATTTTGTAATATTGTGATAAAGTAATTCTCTTTAGCACGTCGCTCATTATGATGTTGAATGTTGTAACCGTTCGTATTTCACGTAGCACGTGGTGCGCTTTACCGGCACACTTATTTAAACGACAGTATGAAATCCATCCATGAGAAACTAGGTTTCAGGTATAGTACATGACTGTACTACGGACGAAACCTAGTTTTTCATGTTCGTATACTACACGTATACAACGTTTTTCCAAACTCTTTATCTTCTAGTTATGAAATATTCTGTCTAGATTCAATTATTTAAAGTAACTGTCAACTAAACTTTGTAATTTCGACAATTATGCATATGTATTTTCACACTAGTGCTCTACAATTAAATTCAACTAAAAACTTTAACAAATTTCGAGTTTTAGGCCTTACCACGATCAAGGAAATATTTTAACCCTCAATGGTCGTCATAAATAGGAAACCTCGCAAAGGCCGCATTCGATTAACCCAGCTGATGTTGCGACAAGCACAGTAAAAGCTCCAAAGCAGTGCAGCTTCACTGTCGTCGCGCCGCTGTGCCGCCGCCTAGAATGCTCTTGACTTTCTCTACGCGTCTGCGAGGCGAACACTCCGCTGGATCCGCTTGAACGTTGTAATTAACGCGAGGATTACATTCTAAAGGACATTCAATGTACACATATACTTTATGTCATTTAGACAGACGGTTGGTATAGCGGTTAGAGACTCTGATCATTAAATAAAAGGCAACGGATGTGAACCTCGCTGGATACAAGTGTTCGTGTGGTGAACATAGTCATTTGTTTAATGAAATGTATATCTTATAATTTTAATCGCAAAGATATATCTTGTTTATCCCAGCCAATAATCCCGGCCAATAATAGTCATGGATACTAATATTTGATTCCGGAAAAACAAACAGAAGTTAGTTAAAATACTTTACACAATGTATAAATACTTTATATAACACTACACTTTATATACACTCTTTTCTTTTTTGTGCTAAAATATAAAAGAAAAAGTTTATTTTATATTTTAGCACAAAAAAGAATACCAGTATAATTACATTAATAAGGGCTAAAACAACAAAGAAAAAAATGTATTGTGTATAAGTGTAGTGTTATATAAAGTATTACTAGCTTCCTGGCAACATTTACTTTTCTAAAACGTGTATTAAAATTCTTCTAACCAGTTTCTTGTGCAGGTAAACTATTTATCAAGTAAAATTATACAGTGTCACTGGAAGTCCGTGTCCACGCGAGTCACTCCTTATGGCAACAATAAAATGAAGATAAGAAGCAGCTTTCTCTAAGCGGAACTGGGCAAAAACAACTCGGTTATACTGTCCGCGGTTGCGCAATTTTGGATGTTGACAAAATTGCACGCGTTGACAGGCCGCGTGAAAAAGTTGAAACATGAGAAGGCGAAACCTGACAGCCGGAGAAAGTACTTGTGGTCATTTCGCTGTTGAGCCTACGACTAAACGGCGATAATTAAAAAATCAACAGACACATCGCGGAATTTTCGGTAGCTCGGTACGCATCTACAACAAGCGGCATGATGCATGACTTTCTCGAGCGCGGCATGAAAGACTTTGCTTTGTCAAATATAAACCGCCCATGAGGGCTTCATATGTGTCAGTCAGCGGAATTTGACGGCTCTGGCAACGAAGCGATTTCAAACTCATCGACTAAAATAGCTCAACGTATTTTTTGAAAGCTGAAACTTAACAAAGGGTTAACTGAACTTTATTCTAAATCGGCTAAACGATCGCTTTAGTTTCCTCGCACACGTGAGACATATTTCTAAATCATGTTACGTAAATGTAAAACGTTCTAAAAAAGAAAGATGTCAAGTAAACAGAGCCAATACAAATAAGTCACAGCACAAACAAAGAAAAGATAAGCAGTTTTTCAACACGCACGTGCGTGTTTGCGTAAATCAAAGTCTTAAATAGACCTCCCCAGAACAAAGGCAACACTTTTTCAACATCTCTTAAGAGAACCACTCTTTAAAGCTTTTATATTCGGCGAGTACAGAAACTATTGTGTTTTAATAGCCTGCGTTTTTATCCCTGCCCCGTCAGTACTCATGGTTTTAAAACGCCATCTGCCGAATATGCTGGTACGCTACTTGCACTGGGGAATTACCAAACCGGTTTCCGTTGTAAAACCCAAAAGAAAGGCAAGTAATGTGAGCTCAGATCATAAAACGTGGACAACAGTAGCCGGAGGAGCATAAATAATTATATCAAGTATACACAATAACGCTGAGCCAATAAAAAAGGGAGTAGCGATGCAAGTCGATAAATGTGATGTTGGCCACGTAGGTGTAAAAGCAATTAATGCACATTTAATCGCTGCGATAACAAATTCGACTATCTTTACAAAGGGCTTTGTGAATCACGCATTTACCAATTGCGTTGTAATCGTAAAACAATGCCGACTAGGAGACAAAGGTCGCGGAGAAATTAAACGCGTCGTATGAAAATTCAAAGCATTAGTCATTCCCTGAAACGATACACATAAAAGGCGAGCGCAGTGAACGATGCAGGCACCAAGATTTAAAACGGTAGAAACTGGTAGAACGTTCCACACGCTACTGGTCATTGCATCATAGATTGTCAAACGAGCCGGGTCCTATTAAGCTATCATCGTTATTGAGACTGTTGCAAACGATTCAATTAGACTGGTTAGCCATTTATAACAGTGGCACGCTGCGTTTGTGGACAACAACAGCCGGGGGATTAGAGAAGTTATCGCGCTGTATTCACGTATTGTTGGTGTGGCGAGCGGCCTGCGCACGCGCAAGGTCACTGAAGGGAAATCGACGGTCGTGTCGACATGGCGCCAATGGTTACATCTCGCGGCTATATTTCATAACGCAGCACTCGCGCTCCTTTCAATTAGACATTGTAATGGAGTAGCTTTGCGGATTCAATTGCTGTTCAAATAGTTTGCCGGAGCTGACATTTACGACTGCTGTAAAGATGTTTGCGACGTTACAGCTGTACCGGGCGACGCGGTACGGGCAAAATAATAATGTTTTTGCGAAACATGACTTTTTGAAATCGCGTTATAAAGTTGAGTCACGTGACTGTAGAGTTTATGGTCGAGTTCACGTGTCGGCCGTAACTCCATAGCGGCAGCGGCGGAGACGTGAACAATAAAACGGATTGGACACAAAGGACATTAGTAGGACACCGGCGGAATGATATGGTGGCCGGCGTTTGTCACGCGAAACGGTCACGCAATGGTGCTTTCCCTAGGATTTCACAAACCCCGCCGCCGTGAATGACTTAATTATAAGCGCCTACCGTGCTAATAGCAATGCAAATTGATAACGACTAGTTGGGTCGATTCATGAATGTGTTACATGATTTAGCTCGTTTACAAACGAATAAATAAATTTGACAATATTGTGGTCAATCGATTGATGTTATTAGGTAAATGAACAAGATCATTTACAAACCTGTTTCATTAGGAAAACTCTTTAAATGTGATGGTAATTAATTCGTCATGCCAGAATCGTGCGAGCTTTGGATAAGTACTTAATAAATGAGTTGCATCTGGTAAATTAAAAACATGGCGACCTTTTTTCATGGCTAAAATAAGTGACCGCTCACTAAATTAAAGGATCTTCTGAACAATGCTGTAAAATTAGAAGCTAAGTTGAAGGTTTATGGCATCAGCCAGTGCCGGCCGACAAGGTCAGCATCGATTTAAAAAATGAGCCAGACACAGGATTGTTTGAAAAAGCGTAAAGGTATCTAAGTTTAGTGCAACGGATCGATACGGAGCCAGACTATAGAGACATTTAGGTTCAATAGGCGGCGCTGACGTCAGCCAATCGCAGCGTTTGACTGCAGCCGGCCACGTTGTCGAACCTTCACCGACTTAACGGCTCGGTAATTAGCCGACAACTGTGAGAACCTTCACGTCACCCGAGCACACACCCTGCGAGGTTCACAGACCCGGCCGTGATCCCAGAGACTGCAGCGCATCGCACCGACACCGACTCCGAGAGCGCATAACAGAAATAACAGTACTCACACAGGGTAGAAGTAGTCTATGTACTTGACGACCACTTCTCTCAGCAAATCTTGCTTGTTCATGATGGACGAGTAGCTTGCACTTATAAGTTTAGTTTGCATGGCTCCCACTTCGACTATCGACTTCACTGGCTGGGACTTTCGAGTCCCGTTTGTTGGATTTAATGGAGCCGTTTTTGAAAATTTGTGTTTGTGACGTTTTGTGCGTGTACGAGGTAGAGAAATGTTAAAAAATATTGGGTAAAGGCGCGCGAGCAACCGGACCGACGCGTTGCGGCAAACTGGGACTGGGGGCCGGCCGTGGCGGAGGGGAGGGGGGCGAGGGACCGAAGCAAGTGGCGCGCGCACGACTCTACCTACTACGGTCTACGATGGCGCCTCGGAACACCTAGGCAACGCTTTTGCGACACACCCGACGTACTTCACAACGAGAATGAATCTAACAGCCGCCGCAGCCAGCATATAACTTTGGGCAGTCCGTTTAAACGATACGGTCGCTTAGGTTCAAGGCTGACTAGATTCGGCTGCTTTTTTGTGCTCCGCAGGATCAGTAAAAATAAACAAAGGAAACAACGGCTAGGCCATACAGATGTTGAATCGAGCTGCGATTTAAGAGTGGATTGATTTAACTCGGGTCTAAAAATAGGATCGATATCTATCGAGTCGGATTCGGCATTGAGACATTTAAAATTGAGGCGAGCAAGAGTTACGCTTTTAAGGTCATTTGCACGAAGGTACTCGAGTTGGTTGCTTGTGTAATTTTAGAAATGATATTAGACGGGCGATTGGTGGTGTGCTTTAATTAGATAGACAATGAGAGTAACTCGACTATTATCAGCAGGACGCTAGACGAGTGTCATCAGGCGCATCAGGCAATTGCTGAAGTCGTTACCGCACGCGCTTCCGCGTATTGTTCTGCAAGGTTGAAGTTTCACGCCACAAAGGGAACGCAAATTATTCACACAAAGTACTTAGATAAAACTCGAACGACGCCTAAATTGCTGTTTACTCATTTGACGTGTTGTATGTAGATAATGATGGCGCAGGCATCACATTATATACAAACTCTGAATCATTTATAAGTAAACTTAGCAAATTAAATAGTTTGAGCGAAATTGCCTATTTCATTTTGATCGAAAGGAAATATCAAACATGTAATTATAAGTGGACTGTCAATCGGTAGGTACTAAAAACTTGTTGTATTATATTTATACATACATACATAACATCACGCCCATAATCCCCGAAGAGGTAGGCAGAGTCAAAGGGGCAGCAAGCCCCCTTAACTACATTCAGCCAAAAATAAAACCGGCTGGGTCTGATGGAAAATTGTTAAAAAGTCGTGACAAGTGGCTAGCTTGTCGCCTACACAATCACATTGTATTTATTAATAAAAAAAAATCTTTATTATTCTTTCATTAACTATTTCTCAATTATTATCTCATCAGTAAAAGTTCGACTGTAATAGGGATGTTGACTGGAAAGTCAATTGACATTTTAAAAGCTGTCAAAACGCAATCACTTCATATATTTTGTATGGGCTTCTCAACAATGACGTCACCATTTCGTATAGTCAACTGACCAAAAAAACTAAGACTCAATATAATTGAAAATCAATAAGGTTTTACAACATATTACGGTACTTTCTTTTACGGAATTGACATTACAAAATTAAATATAATGGTGTCAAAGTCCCAATTGCATTTAAGTTGTTAATTTATCCTTATTAGTGTTTAATCACTTTTTTTACTAATGGAATTAGTACTTGTTTAAGGGTTTAATTCCATTAGCAAACCCTTATAATATACATTGAATGCCAGCGATGAATAAGCATAAAAATATTTTTTTTAATATTAATTTTTTTTTAAGGATAATTGCCATATGATTTAAAGCATTTGTGATGGTTGGTTTTAATTATTTTTAAGATGCATTTGTTTTCTCATACGACATGAGGCAAACAATATTCTTAAAATAACCATAACATAAAAAATTCTTTCGGCGATTTCCTAGTGCTTTGACCTGTTTGAGTTTCCGATGACCATAATCCTATACATAGCAAGTTTAAGTATAACATTTAACCACCAAAAATTAGGTACATGATCGTCATCGCCAAACTTTACAAACAAAAGCACATCAGACATGAGAAAATGTTCGGATTAGGTTGTAAGCGCTAGATAATCATCCACCGCACGCACAATAGAAAATTGAGAATATCGTAAATCCGCGCAAGAATCGTTTGCATGCGGCGAAGGTCGACGCAACCTGCGCTCGCGCCTGCAGCTACACACAAGTGGCTTGGCGACAATTCAAATCGAGACGAAGCGCCACGCCGCGCCGCCGGCCGAGACATCGCATCGCTATCGTTCAGACGGGAATTTTGTAAGATTTATCGCGACTTACACAAAACTCGTAAGTTATGAAATTTATATGTAAACATTTTGAAAGTTGGGCAATTCGTGTGTTAGCAAACGGTAGTCTCCGCGTATTTTTATGTAATGAGAAGAGATAATGCATATAAACAGTATATTCTTGTAAAAAAATAGCTTATCGTCAATGATTATTGTTAGATTTCTGACAAACGAGTCATGTATTATTGATGAGACTTTAATAATATACGAAGTTAAGTATTCTAGCGATGTCTTGATGATTGTATAGATGCAATTGCAGTTGCAATAAGCCGCGGATTAGGAGTGCGAATACGTGTGTAAACAACACATGCGTTGAATGATCATCATTGCACATCATTTGTACGACACTTCCATTAGTCCGAGTTAAAATATTAATACCAGACGCAGGATGTTGTAAATGATACCCACTGACCTTGGCACAGACATTAAAAACCGGATAATTAATCATAGAATAATTGTTGCCGCTAAACTATAGTAAATACTCTTATGTACGAATATACATGGGACGCAATGGTTCCGTATGATGGCTTCACAGTATTGTTGGTATTACTAAAGCATTTTGGCGTGGCAAATGAATACATTACAGTTTATGATGCGTTAAATCGCAGAGTAAGGTACCAGAACTGAATACCGCGAAAGCACAACCGAAACACAATAGCACATACCCAGGACTAGGCTCGCATTTCATTTGTAAATAAAATATAGCAACGGGACCTGCCACAATCTTCTCTCATTATTACAAAATTACAAACATAATTATGTTACTAAAATTCTAGATAATAATAAAACTTACAATCATTACCTATTATATAACTCAATATGAATGCCCCCTACATTTCAACAGATCTGATTCTTGCATTCATAAGCGTATATTGTATCCTTCATTTTGTTTGTTTAAACCACCCTCATTGAAACGTCACCCTGCTTTATGGGAGTTTAGACATTTGAACGCGAATAGTCGTGAGATCAAAGGATTTACAACTCGACCGAAAACGCATCCACCAACGTCAATTAGCTAATAGACTTCGATTCGATCAACGACGAACCCGCCTCGTAACCGCAACTATTCAAGATTTCCTTTGTTTCACTGGACTGCTAGTAAGTCGGCCCGATCAATGGACAGCACATGTACATAATACGACATATCGAATACATTGATTGACCTCATTTCAAATGTTGGAAATACTCTGTTCGACGGAATAGCCGCGAATCACACATAAAAGATAGCCGTCGTATATCAGTTTATATGATTATAGTTTTTACAGATTTAAAGAAAAACGACGTCACTTCAAAATCATATCTACACAAAGATTAAGTGATATTTAAAACAGCGTTTATGGTAAAATAACAATAACATGTCGGAATCAGGTGCGGAATCAAAATACTAAAAAAGAAGCGCAGTCCTATTATAGATAATCTCCATTATTCCTTTAATTCAACAGAAACTGTTTTTTTCAATGGATATAATAATATAAAGAATAAAATTATAGCAACCATTATTAGGTTACATCACTAACATCCACTAACATCCATCACCCGACCTCCTAGCAATATACAGAATGACGGAATCATTCCTATGATTGCAATAGCAAAAACACATAGCGGTGGTTATTAGTGAGTTTTTGTTATCCACCACGCTGCAATTATAAACAAATTACATCCATTGTTGCAGATAGGCAATACCTAAGTATCGGCGACTATGCGAGACGAAAGATATTGTTCTCATAAGGCCAGTATTATTATAGTTATTTTCTTTGCTTATTAAAATTCTAACGTAGGATAAAAAAAAAGAAGAGGAAAGTAACGTTGTTATCACAACTAATGAAAAAGATAAAGCACCGTTCCTAACACTAGTAATTTACAATACAAATATAAACAAAATCCCTCAATAAGATTAATAAGCCTATTCTTGAAGAATATTGTATCTGAAGTATTAATTTAGGATCACAAATATCATGAGGTGCCCTTTTAAATCTCAAAACTGTAAAAATCTATGCATATAATGCTCTTGTGTAATATTAATGTTCTTGAGCTTATCAAGAATGTTGGACGTAACACCTCCGGGTTCACAAAACTTTAAAAGTCACCCCCGTTTGTTCCATCGAAAAACTAAGAGAAATGTTCTCAAGTGACCAGTTCCTGATTTGGTTCTTTATTGCCTTAACAGGGCATAAGTTGGACAAATTGGGATTTCCGTTAGTTTCGTCTTGCTGAAGGCTCATTGGTTTCCAGATTGAATTGGTTACGATGCGTTGCATTGCATTTTATGTATAGGAACGTACAGAATGTAGTCCGACTACAAAGAATTAAGAGTAAAAAAGGATGGAAACAACGTATTTCCACCATACATAAACAAGTTGCGTTATGCTATCTACTGATGATTCAAGATATAAGAATGACTTAAGTGCAGTGGAGGTCACGTCATATAGCGGTAGTACTTAAAACATTAAGTGCACTTCAAAATAATATAGCCATGCACCCAACAACGTGATGAAACAACGTGCGGGCCCACGTGTTTCCAACGGTAAAACCTAGAAGAAAATTGCTTGAACACTAACTTAATGTCATAAGATTTTATTGCGTAGTGATACAAAGAAAAGCTATAGTGGGTTTTAAAACGGTTAAAGCGGTATTTTCCCCTTCATCAATGGTTTAATTGACATATTACGAACCTTGACTCCTTTTGACATTTAATCAAAGCTACCGTAATGCATGTACGATTAGTATTGGGTTGTATAACACCGATTGAAGCAATAAAATTTCTCATTAACGAGATTACAGTAAGTACATTTTGATTAACGAGCGATTGTATCCACAGTCCAATATAGCCAAGGCTGCGAAGATTAAAAGCACCAACGAACGGACACCTATGAGGCCTTCATCGGGCGATGGAAAACGACAGCCAATTAACTGTCTTTGGTAGCACTGATTTATTATGAAAGGTCGCCAGCAAACCGTCATTTTTGCCTGAGGCGTATAAGAGTTATGAAATGAAAAATAAATACTTACAATGATGAACAAAGTGATATGGTAACATGATAAGGACAGGTGAGATACGACATGAAACGATAATGTCAAACAAATAAGATAATAGAGAACGAGGGTTTCATAAAGCGCTTATGTACTAGCAGTATTACTCAAAGTTTGTCGTTATGAAGTATGGTAATAAATGTCATTCATGTAAATCAGGTGCAGCACAGTTTCAATGGCGAGTTGTAAACTTACGAGCACCACGTGTTTCTGCGAACGAAAGTGGAGCGTGTGTCGGTAGTGGTCGGAGGTTTCGGCTGTGTCTCCTGCGACAGGTTCAGCCTGAAGCCCGCGATCGATTTGCGCCGCTTGGCGGCGAGCGCACGCGACGCCAGGTCGGAGTCGTGCCCCTGCTCCGGCGAGGCGGCGTGCGAGCAGGTCTTCATGTGCGCCTGCGCGATGGCCACCTGCAGCAGCTTGGTAGACAGACTCCGCCGGCCGAGGGCGTCGCACGTCGCGCAGCGTCCTTCTTCCATGGGTCCTCGTGCGTCCGGCCCGGCCACGCCGCGGACACTGAGCGCGTATTGTTTGAAGCGGACGTGGTGGCGGCGGCTTAACTGATGTCATCCGACGAGCGATGCACGCGCGTCCGTTCACGTTCGATGCACGAGAATTTCAAGGCGGCGTGCCGGCTGAAGGCGAATTCGATCGATACTCCGACGAAATGGTTTAATGCGATAATGGGGACGCGATAAGGTGTAACACGCGAATAGGTGTATTGACCTAGACGTGGCAGCATGTGCTGGGCTTCAGCGCGGCCTCGGGGCGGGCGTGCGCGGGCGGCTCGGCGCAAGCGACTGCGGTGGCCGCTGCCACCCCCGCCGCCCGCCGTAATCCGAACATACGCTAAGATATCGATATTTGCGGTGAATAATACAATGCGTGCCCATCGTATGACTGATACAAGCGACGAATCGCCGCACTATATAAAATGCCACCAAGGTGCCATTGCGGCATTCCTCTGGAAACGATCCAGCTGGTGATCATTATAAATAATACGCACCATGAGTTAATTCTACAAAATAGGTTACTCCCTACCATTTATCATCATATATTTGCTGCTCAAGCTTGAAGTTTATTTTAGTACTTTACAAGGCTAAAAAGATTATTTCAGAATTTAGCCCGCATCAATTGAATCGTTTTCTAAGAAATTCATTATCTCTTCTTTATTAATGCACATTACTTTATCAATTATTTTACCTTATAAAATGCCGTATGCAGCGAGACGTGTTACTGAGTCACAAAGAAGATTAAATTGGTCATAGTCACACCCACATAAATGTTTAAAAAAAATACTTAACACTACGGCACCGAGAATAATTTAGACTTTATGCCCCGGCTGATATTAGACTATCCAGTTAAAATAATCCGGCGCAAGGCCGTTTCTTGTCTCGCCCTAGAATCGCTATTATTTTCGGATTTACATGTTCGTTGTATGGTTAGAGGTGTGGAGGTGTCCCAGAAGGCGTAAACATAATGTTGCAGTGGGATACATTTTTGTTCCATTTCCACGAAATCTGGGGCACAAGTCGGGCTCGAAACCAGTGTGTTCCAGTTGTATAACTAGATGAGGCGCCCTGTTAAAGATGTTGTAATTAGTGTCATATTAAGGTACGTTTCGAAACATATGTATTTTTGTGTAGAACAACGTTGAAATTCGGAGCGTTTGTGTATCAACACTTACTGAGTCACGGCGGAAAACTAATATTATGGTATTTCTTTCGCTATATACTATGTAAGAATTATAAGTGTTTAGTAATAGCAAAACTAAACCTGCTGTTTTATCAGTTTAATCAGTTCCTTTAAATAGCCGCCTAATAAGTATATATTTTTTTATAAAAATATGTACGTTCTTTCTTTTTTTTATTATCACATTGACTGACTTTATCTGACATTTAAAATCAGCCCTAAGAAGTTATTCTTGACAAGAGCTATCTTGTCAATCTCAAAACATTTGTTTATCGAGAATTGTACTTCAATCGTTCTATGCATCGGGAACACTATACCTAAATACACTTTAGTCATAACTGCGATATTTATTATCTAGTACAAATCTCAACTGAGTAAATCCATAAACATGGCTACACTATTTTGTAAATAACGTAGTAAACAAACATACACAGCTTCCGATGCACGTCGCATGCAATTTATTAAGTTCCAACGCGCCGACCGCACCACGCCAACACGGTAAATACTTCAGCGGCATCAATGCCATAAATCTTCTGCCGTCCGTTATGTCTCTCGGGAATTTCAGGAAGTGATCATCATCAAAATCAATCGCGGTGTCACCCGAATCGACTTCGATCGTCAATAAGACGGGGGAGGTGCGAGCGAGCGGGCCGCCTCTGCCAAGTGGCGCGTCGTGCGTTCGACACATTTCGACATTATGGCCTGTAAATAAACTCGAGTTGGCGTCGCAACACTTTGTATGGGTGTGCAGTTTACTGTGTTACGCGGCGTTGGCGTACCGAGTTTCGCGTCTTCACGTATTTTAACATCAACAATTCCACATTGGTTAAATGTCTAATAACTAAGTAGCGCTGATAACTGAATTACCTGACGACAATGTCATTAAGTCACCATTAGACCTAATTTTGATAATAGAGAGAAGATGTGTCATCCATTTGGAGGAAAATTATACGGCATTGTATGGGAACAAGTAGGCATTTTAGAATCGGTTTATATAGCCACACCAAATCCACAAAATACAATGTTAGTTATATTATATTTTCATATACAAAATAAAATTATGTATGTATTATATATAATTTATACATCGATTTGAGCTTTGAGGCGGTAAACCACATAGGACTTTTACAGATATATAAAGCGAAATTAATAGGTGGAATTGTATTGAGATTGATTATCTTTTTATCGTTATCAATACTCGTTATCGTATTAAGCATTATCAACAATACTTATTACAGACGATTATTATTTAGTCCCTAAATATAACTAAGTCCGTTGCTGGTACTTAGCAACATATTCTTCTTGACGATAAGATCTATGTATATCTAAAGCATAAGTCCGTAACTTATACCCTTTATCTAAGAAAGCAGTAAAATAATAATAGTTATAAACAAATACGATGTAAACAATTGCTCAAGTGTTGCGTCTCAAAAATGTTTAAACGTCGCATAAAAGTGAGATAATTCCAATCGGGGACATTAACATAAGCAGGTAGAACCTCTCACTGCAAAAAATGCTTGGCATAGAAGTTACACACAAAAGCGGTGAATATTTATCATCAAAATAAAGAGTAGGGAATACCCTCTTGACGAAACAGCGACGATTTTGTTTTACAGGTAGTACCATGCGGGTTGCTAAAAGTAAATAAACACACATGATAACGGGTTGATAGATCCTTTAATTGAAGACAATACAATAAAATGCTTTAAAATACTTGTACACAACAATGCAATAATATGGCTTGGTGATTGATTATTTTACAAATCCAGAATATATAACGACTAATCTACTAATCAAACACGGTAAAAAATATTTAAACAAAACCGCATGTTTGTACGGCATACGTACATAATGTATAACATACAATATGCCGACATTGATAGATGTTGAATGATAAATAGTTTGTGCACACAAGCTTGGTAGAGATTTGGCTTTCAGCAGGACCAAAAACGATTAATAATACCAGTAAATCATGAATCTAGGCTATACGAGTACAAATAATGTACCTACATGCGTGGATGTAATGACAAGAAATAAAGATTGACACTAATCGGCAGATTTCACATATGTGCATTGCTTGTACTTTCGCAAACTTGGAAAGTAGGTGCGGTACAAATTTGATTCAGAATTTCAGATGCTGACTATAAATGGTCTTACAGCAACATTTTAGAACAGTTCTGTCGCGCAGACAATATTTCCGTAGTTATTGAAATTGATGACAATA
This sequence comes from Glyphodes perspectalis, assembly GCA_951394215.1. NCBI lineage: Eukaryota > Metazoa > Arthropoda > Insecta > Lepidoptera > Crambidae > Glyphodes > Glyphodes perspectalis. The sequence goes on from OX596200.1 coordinate 3,659,593, forward strand.
GTTCATCATTATTGTTTCTGTCATATTAAGAACTAGGGTCCAATAATAACAAATAAATAAAAAAATCGGTTTATTATAATTATTGTATAATTTTACTTCTTACATAAACGTCAATTTAGGATGGGTTTTAAACCGAGTAGCTAGTACAAACTTTTCGAAATAAGACCGTTAGTAAAAGGATTAGAAAGTATAATTTGGTTTTCGGTTCCATTATAATTCTATTCTAAATAATATAATTCAATTTTCCGAATAATTTTCAAGTCACTCACTTTGTGTTTTATGTTCACTAAATTAAGTTGTAGTATGCACCATATAATAAAGGTATATCGAGTTGCAGTGCCATAGCGCATTCGCGCTGAGTCAGAGCCCTTTCATTATTTCAACATAGTACATAGTACGTTTTAACTCTTGATTAACCACTCGCAGATAACTACCGAATTGCGGACGCCGAACGTATCATTTACTTGCTTTTTTCTTCTGTAACACAAACTTTGCACAATTATCTGCACGTAATATTCAATTAACAGCGTTTAATTGCTCATGCATTTATGCGATGTTTATCAATAGATTTGCAATGAATTCCATCATACGGAAATATCGAGATTGCAGATAAAACGATACCGTTAAAGTAATCGGATGGAAAGTTATGAAATGGAAGGAAACAGATAGTTTTTATGCTGGCACGTTTTCTGTCATAAGAACATCGAACACCCTGCTCAATCATAGGTACATCCGTAAAAATAACTAAGGAAGCTATACCCATGATCCGCTTTTTAACTGACTTCAAAAAAAAAGGAGGAGGTTCTCAATTCGACGGATTTTTTTTTCCTGGTTCCACTATTCAACTAAGGGTTACAACGGTCAGCACTCAGATAGGCATGGTAGGTAGGCTTCAACGTGATTATTCTTTTAATGAATATATGAAGATCATGGTATCATCATCTTAGCGATCTTCGACTACGAACGAGACAGCTAAAAAGATAAAATACAAAACGAATATAATATTTAAATTTGACTGCGATACCGAAGTTTAATTCTACACGAGTCCTGTATACACGTGTGCAGAGAGTGTACTCACAGCCTGTGTTGTCCGTTACGTACGAGTATTGATTTTAGTGAAGGCTTCGCTCGGTGATAACACGTAATAACTTGCAATACATAGATATTAGTACTCTGCTACTGCACAAAGCTCCATGTTTTCAGAGAATACTTAATACATACACGAGTAATAACTGTGCCATTATTATTCGCGTCTTAATGGTGCATCTATGTAAAATTATTTATTAAAATGCAATTTAGCTTCACTGCTAAATTGCACTTTAATAAATATTTTATCATGATGTCACCATCATGATGATTGCGTGGTTACGTTCTATGACATGCTAACGATAAATTAATGGTACCCAGTAGGTTTTCTGTAGTATATATATTAGTCTATATATTAAAGCTGAAAATTCCGTTGGAATTTGCACTAAAATGAAATAGCTGTATTTATATTTTTTAAACTCATATTTATCTTATACATTGGTATAACGAAACAAGTTGTAAAAATCATTACATAAAGTAGCAACGCTTACTATAAATGTACAATTAGTACAGTGGCTCAAGACAGTTGTTTTAATTATAAACTGTTATTAACCGACTTCAAAAAAAAGTAGGAGGTTCTCAATTCGACTGAATTTTGCATTGATCGTGTTAATGTTGTATGCGTTGATCTAATAATTACCCCCTTAACCTAAATAACTAAGGAACAAGTATTCAGAATACATTTGTCGACGTAATAAGGCTTTTCCCTAGTCAATATGACAAAGGGTTTTGGGTGTGTGATTGTGTAGGCGATAGGTTAGCCGCTTGTCACTGCTTTTTCACAATTTTTAATTTAACCCAGCCCGGCTTTATTTTTGGCTGAATATGGTTGAAGGGGCATGCTGCCTCTTTGACTCTGCCTACCGCTTCAGGGATTACGGGCGTGATGTTATGTATAATGTGACAAAGAAAAGGGTTGGGTCTCCGTGGAGACTACGAGTGACAACGGTGAAGATATAGGTCAAAAACAATAAGTCAGGATTTGCACAATCTAATTCATAGACAGTAGTCCTTTAACAGAAAGTATATTGTACATAGAAACTTAAGTTACGAGATAAATGTTCCGGTAATATTCAAAAGTTGAATTGTTTGTATAAAACGTAATGAATATTAAAATTTTGTAATATAGGTTTTTTTTTAAATTGATTTAGGAAATCTTTTAAAAGATTACTTGTTTTTATAAAATTTACAGGCAAAACGTGTTCGTTTAAGTAAAAAGCAAAAGAATTGGAGATTGCACTACTTATTTTAATACGACTAATTATTTCAAATCCATTTACTTTTATTCAGTAGAAATCTCTTTCCAGCCTACGCGAAGGATAAAAGAAAGTAAAAAGCTGAGGAAAGGTACAAAAAGGTATTCCAATTAGCATAACATTCGGACAAAGCCCTTCATAACATGTTTTCTTTTTCATTTCAGATGTTATCTTGGTTCAACCTATTTTCTTATTCGATAATAGCAGATTTGTTCCTTAAGGAGTTAGTTCCAAGATAAAGCAGTGATCCGCTAGTGCAAACAAGTTAGTGCTTACTAAGTTTTACCCTAGTACGCTAAAGGCAAATGAAAAAAGGCTGTGAACTTGGGAGGGTATGCATATTTCGGTATTTACGTCTGTTACAAGGTAACGCCTAAATGACTTATCAATTGCGTTACCGTAAAACATACGCACGTACCACGATTACAACGTAGCACAAGTTTATTAACCGACTTCAAAAAAAAGGAGGAGGTTCTCAATTCGACAGATTTTTTTTTTTCTTAGTCCGGTTTCCACTTTAAACTGTTTGCGGACTGGAGATATTCTGAGTCATTTTCCTGCGTCCACATTGGCCAATTTATTCTGTTTTCTCATAACGTATCGCATCGTAAATAAATCGTATGTACCTTAAATATAACCTTATTTAATTAAGAATTATCCTCTGGTATGACGTCAGATCAAAACTTTTATTAAAATTGCAATGCAGGCATGTAACAATGACATTTAAATTCATTCTTATATATGATATAATATGAATTAAAAATAAATATCAATGGCATAATGCATTATAAACATTCATAATCACATTAGATACGAGTACGACTGAGATAAAAGATAAAATATATTATAGACGATATGTTGCGAAATGTGCATATTTAAGTAATGTTTTGCATACGGTAACTGTTGATTTACGTAAAGATAGAGCTGTTTTGTAATTTGCATTTTGAAATTTTAAGTACCGGCGATTATTCTCATGTCTTGAAACGTACTTTATAAGTATAATAAGTACTCGCTTTCAGTAATAAAACTAACGGCGACCTTGGAATTATAATAATATGAAATTTGGAATTATTGAGTAATTTTTATTACTATAACTATACTTATTATAGAATGATGTATATAATATACAAATATTCACTTAACTTAACGATGGCATTGTGTTTCAGAGTTCACGACGGGAAATTACTGTTATTATTTTAATAGTATAAGATGATTTCTAGAGGCAAAGATTCAGTCACACGAGTGTTCATCACAGCAAAAACTCTGTTGGCCAATGCAGCCTTGACATTCGTGACTGAAAATTGATTGCCAATTTATAGAGTTCAACTATGTCGCGTATCTATTGCTCGCCTTCGTGGAACTACGCTACAATTAAATCTCATTTCTAGAAAGTTACATCTTAGAAAATAGATCATCGCAAACGCTTCGTTACCAGTAAAGCCCGAAACAAAGAAACATTCGTAACATTTCGCAAGCACAACTCTCCATCGTGCTTAAACACGCATCTATTTCAGCCGTATATAACTTACCGCGCAATAAAAAAAATGTAAACATCGTGTATTTCGCTAGTTCACAACCACCGCAAGCAGGGTCCAACTGACCTGTCTAGTACTATACTCATGTGCCTGTGTAGATTTGCCTTGAGGTCTCTGCGGGTGTACTGGTGCTGAGAGGGAGGCGGCGCCGCCAGGGGCGGGGCCCCCACTGGCGGCGCCCGCTTCCCTATGAGCACCCTCAGCTCGGCCATCAACGTCTGCACCATGCGGACACGACCGGACCCCGCCGCGCAACGCACACTTATGAACAGCACACCTCAATCAACTGCCGCCGACTTGCCAAGAGCCATTGGCTCGGCGGTTGCATCGACTGCCGACGTCACTGCTGCACGTGATAATAAATAAAACATCGATATCGACGCGGGCGTCGTCGCGGGCCGCGTGCGGGATCCGCACTGTTCGCGCGTACGACGCTTTGACCTCGCTACAGCTTTTTATAAGTGCCCGATGAGTGCGCAAGGTGGTGTATGCGAGACAGAACAAACTTCGTGTTTATATTTAGGCTAGAACGCAGAGCACGCATGATACGCAGGCTCGCATTAGATGTGCTCTCTAATAATTAGCTTTGATCTACTTTCGATTCATCTTACTAAGGTATGATTAATTCAGGGGCAAGGTCAATCTAAAACGAGTCTTCGGATGAAGTTAGGTAATAAAGTGAAATAAACAATGCTAAATGTAGGTCGGCTTCAGTGTATCATAATAGTGGCGGAAGGGAACGGGGTCATGCGACCATTGTTCCGGTTCAGACGAGGAGATGAGCTAAATGGGACGCTCTTGAGTCGCCACCGTCGAATTGGACCAAGGACTCGGCGCGTTGCAGTTTGTGAACTAAGAAGGAAGGCAGCGCTTAATGAGAGGCGGGATGAAGTTTTAAAGAGTGGAGTCGTCGACCTTGGGAGTTGGCTCGTTAAGCTGAAAGCGAGCGCGGTGGGATATTTAAATAATCGACTTTGAACGTGAATTGTGCGCGGTTCACGGGGAGGTGGATATAGCACCTGACGGCAGGAAGTGCGCCCGGCGGCGGCGCATCGCGCGGTGCGCACACAACCGAAATTAACTTGAACGCAAACAACGGCGCCTGTTAAACAGGGCAGTTTTTAACGTGAACCAGAAACGCTGCGCTACCACAGAATTACTAATAATAGATAGGATTTGCTAAGTCACTCACTATAAACATTTCCCCATTCACACTGGAGGAATAAAAATGAACTTGAAAGCAATTGATTTTCTTTCACCAATATTGGGCGAATCATTCTGACTTTCGAAGTGCATACAACACAAACGAAAACAAAGCCGTCTGAAGGAACGGTTGTTTGCGAGTTCACATAAAAGCAATCTGGTTTTTTGGCAATAAACTCTGCTCCTTATTTGGGAACTTTAAGTTTGGTATTGAATTATTAATAATATTATGCGGCATATCGCTGTTGTTTTATTAAGATATGAATATTCTCGATAAGACTCTTTTCGTAACAGCAAAGCACATTACGTGCGATTCTTTGGAAACGGAGTTGCGATACGTAAACGAATAGAGAATTGTATAATTGTGCATTAGTTAAACGATATTAACGCGCGATGATCAAGTCAAGAGCGAGTGTCTCCCGATGGAGCACTTTCTCTGCGAAGAGGAATGAGATTAGATCGAGATTATCGGAGCGTAATCAACAAACGCACTAATGCTTCCTACTTCAACACAATCGCGTACCGCGGAGGAAGTGTCAGAGCTAGCGCCGACTTCCGTGCTAAAGTGCACTCGCAATTATTCAGCTATAATGTTATATACGACTTTCTTCTTGACTTTCAGCTGCATTGTCAAATAACCCTAATCGGCCTTTGTCTTGAAATTAATGGGCAATAAAAGTTTATTTTCAGGTGTCTGGCAATTAAAAAAGTTTATATTTCACTACGCTTACGAAGAGATTGCTGTCAAAAGGACATTTAACTCGTCATTCCTACTAATTGTAAAACATTAAGTCTCGCCTTGTCTGGAATATTATCCTTAACGTAAATGCAAATTTAATTTTATTTAACATTATTATAAATGTAAGATGAGGCGTTTCCACACTTAACTATGCACAGTACATTTGTTGCCAATGGAAAAATCAATAGAGTGGGGTTTTAACCGCTTATGATATATCTAATGATGCATGTGGTTGAAAGCAAGTTGAATTATACGGTCGATGTTTAACGAACCGTTACGGCCGGTCCCTAGTGAAATATGTATGCAGCACATACAGTGTAAATAGGAGGAATCCAAAAGAAAAAAATTGCCGAGTGAGCCCAACTGACGCAGAAAAACAACACACCCATTCATAAATAAAAAAACCTTTTCGGCTGAGGACGCGGAAGAGTGACCTACTTAGGTTATCAAAGGCGACTAACAAACTGCACGGTTTAATACTCACAGGTGATGTTCCAAGTTGGACTCCAGTGCACCTGGCGTCGTTCTTGATTGAGGAACAACAGTTTTGAACAATACCGCGGGTCTGTCGCGCAACATCGGCGGAGAGCGTCCTCCCTGCGCAGTGGATGTGTACAAACTGGGGGAGTACTCGGCGTAGTGAGTGTGCGCGCGTCCCTATTCCCGACGTCCTTGCGTGAAAGGGGAGGTTTGTGGGGTGGCGCCATGGTAGCACGTCAAGGCGAAGCGTCAATCAATATGCGAGATGAGACCCGTGGCTAATCGCTCGCACATCACGCGTGATCTCTCCATCACCTATCCGTATTTTTTCCTTCGGTTCACTGTCCGGAGAATGCTAATGACATCGGACTTTGCCGCTACAGTTATAAAAGTAAGTGCAACAAGTAACACGCAACAGGTTTACGTATGCACATCAGTGCAGATGGAAGAATCGTTGCGTAAGTTGCGACACGCACGTTTTCTCACCATTTAACTGTTGTCTCTTTTACGTCTATATTTTTAAACACATGAAGATGTTAACATTTTATTGTACGGAACGGCTTATACGATGCATATTTGGGGAGCGTGACTCATGGCTTTGTGAAAACGTCGACAGTTGTTTGCATGTCAGAGGGTCGTTAAATGACCCTTTGTTTGCTATGCTCTATTTTACCTATTTTAAATCCTTGGTAAAAACTGTAAAAACGTATACCCATTTGTACCATACTGTTAATTAAAACCAGGCTATGAATAGTGATTTATTTGCGTTATTTTAACTTTATTGTTAAATAACCACATAATCTATTAAACAAAAAACGAACTCTAAATCAAGAAAATCACTTCGCTTTATTACTTAATATTACAAAGTCTAGATCTAAATGCATCGTACAACAACTCGTCTCGACGAAACAGTAGCGTAACGTACGCAAACAAAATTATGCGTTTGAAAAACCTGCCCCATTATGGAATCTAATGATACTAATAAAATGATATAACGCACAAACAGCTGCGTGTACATTCGACAGAATCTGAATACGGTACTGTTAATGCGTATTATGCAACATCTCGATGTTGCGTTTGTACGTAACGTTGGTACGAACACGCAGTATCTTCTATCATATCAAAACGCATCGGTGCGCGGACCGACAGCTGATCGACAGAAATAATGTCCGACGGTATGTTCAATTACTGCAACTTATCGTGTAGATTACATAGTCGAGTCCGGTGGAGGAACAAATAAGACATTAATGAAACAGGCTGACACTATAAACATGCCAGATATGACGGCGGCAAGTGGTTACCCAAACAGTTTCGGCGCTGATATAAACAGTGGCGAATCGAAACGAGTCGATGACTAGAATTACTAGAACTAATTCCAAGCTTTCATGTTCGGTAAAATTATTACGAACGGAAACAAGGTGAGACACGGTTTATAAGAAAATGTTAATGTTCTTTAAAGATTTTGTCGTATATAAATCGTTTAGGCTACACGCATTGCCAGCGAGGAAGAATGTAATTATATTACAAAGGATCCAGACAGGATGTCAGTCAAATGTTCTGAAGCAGCTCTGGTGCGCTTTTAAAGTATTTTTTTTATGAAATTATAAAAATGAGATGTAAACACGCGAAGTGAAAAAGGTAATGAGGTTATCCGAGTGAAAACTACAAAGGAAGATCCAAAAGTAATAAATCTTATGAATATTACGACTATTTATAAACTTCATAAACAATAGGTGCTAAGGCAAATCTATTCCGATAATTATTTTCCTTACCACAGTTATGACTAAAATGCAATAATCGTGCTTCAATTCCCAGAGATACTACCAGTTTTATAAGAAACTAGCAGCGCCCCGCGGTTTTACCCGCGTAGCTTCCGTTCCCGTGGGAATGCGGGGATAAAATATAGCCTATGTTACTTGCTGATAAAGTAGCTTTCTATTGGTGAAAGAATTTTTCTAATCGGTCAAGTAGTTTCGGAGCCTATTAAATGCAAACAAACAATCAAATCTTTTCTCTTTATAATATTAGTATGAAGTATGATAGTATTGTAAAAAAGACCTTCTGTTGATGAAGTTTGTATGTGTATTATCTGTAAGAGGACAAGGAAAAAAAATATGATGCCACAATTGTAAGCACCTAATTATAGACATTGGGTCATCGGCAATCATTTCAGAACAATTGTTTTGACTTATAATGCATGCATGCACGAGTAGCGGTGCACGGAATGATAAGACAACATGACAAGTGCGTACGCCTCAAGAATCTCCTAAGGAGATTGATCCAATGATAAATCAAGCGTGCCGTCGATGCAATCTATATTTCTTACGTAAGCCACCACAAAACGACTCGTTACAAATGTTGCATAACCATTTGTGAAATTCGCATTTAATAATACCTACCTACCTGTAAACAAAAATAATCCCAGGACTCGCGGATCGGTGGTTGTTAATAGGAAATTTTGTAAAATTACAGGGGAGTGAGTGAAATCGACAGAGATTAGTGTGCAGCCATTAGTGTGAAATGAAATAAACAAGAGGAATTAGCGGCGGCCGATAGCCCGAGCCGAGCTGACCGCAAGGGAGCGGGCCGGGCACCACAGACTTTCCCTTTTCTTCTTGTGAAAGTGATGATGCCCAGTGCAACAAAGCAACAATTCGCATTTAAAACGAACCGGCAAATCATCCGTAAACGCCGGATTCGATCGGCGGGGGGAGAAACAAACCGAACGACGAACGAGTGGTGTTAGCATGATTGCGCACGTGAGCACAACGCGGCGTCGGCCGTATGGGCAAAATTCATAGCAACCGCAAACACGTGCATCGTTTCAATGCACTCGATCATGAAGTCTGTAAATAGAACGTGAATATGTTTATATAGGCAAAATGGAAACTTACTGTTAATTGCTTGCGCATTTATACAGAACTCAAACTAGATTGCCGATGAGCAATGTTTGATACTTTGCAGCTGAACTATCAAATCGTTACAATCCATACTTGACTCTGATTCTATTTAATAACTTATATTCAAATAGGTTTACACATGCGCATGCTATTTTAGAATAAGCAAGTATTATATTGTTAAATCTCATTTAATACACAATATTACAACGAATTTGCTTGGCACAAGTAAAGGAATAAACAGATAAACTATTGTTATTATTTGTATTATTGTATTTCGAAATATGTAATTTTATCTATGTATTTGTAATTTTCGTTTCTAGAATCAAATAAAGTTAAGTAGCTCATTGATGTGTGCAAAATGCATATAGCCATTTGCCATGCTTCCATGGTAGACGTATAAAAGATTAAACCATTAAACGCCTAATTTGTATTGAAATAATATTAATATTTAGTAGTGTAAGTTTCTAAGAACATATTATGGCTCGATGGCACATTTGGTAGTGACCCTGCCCTATGCGCTGAGAGTTGTGGGTACGATCTCCATCAAGGACAAACATTCGTGTGATGAATACTTGTGTTTGTTCTGTGTCTGGGTGTTATCCAATATTTAAGTATGTATATAAAATATTTAAGTATATTTGTAATACCACTGTTGATTCTGATATCCGTAACATAAGTGCTTAACCTACTTACATCTGAATCAGATCAATGTATGTGATGTAGTCGGATATTTATATATTATTTATATTAATTTATTTGTAGTTACTTCGTTTGGCAGTGTCTACGTTTATGTGAAAAATAAAGCAGCCAGTTAATATAATTCGTCACTACACTACTTCACAAGACATGGTTGGCGCCACCGTATCAAGGCCCTTAAAATTTTACAAAAATAAATACGAAAACTTTTAGGGGTTTCACAAAAGTATTCTGTGCGCTGATAAGGTCCTCAGAATGATAAACTTATCGGTGGGCCTTAAAAGCTGATTCGTAATCGCACCTATCTTGGGCCGGGCTTATCGCATAGGTAAGGACCGCAACAGCTGTGGACGAAAACAAAACAAAGCGGACTTTCTAAACGAAGACTTTCTCTTAACGAACTTCAGTGCGAGTAACGCTTGGCCCTTTATCATTGCAATTTGCTGCTCCACTAATTACAAGCGACTTATGCAACGCCCGAGATATTGTCTTCACGTTGCAACCGGCCCTTTGCCGTCTCTTACAATAACTGCAGTGATGAAGACCGTATCTATAATTAACACTTTGAACGACTTACATAAATGTAATTGTACAGGCCATTCAATAGTAAGGAGTTTCATTTAATGAACATAATTACCACAGAAAACTAATCAACTTGATACCATGGTCTAAGATCCTCCATATAGGACCGAACACCCACTATTCAAGTTCTTTATCAATAAGGGTTTTATAACTCGCAATTCACCGATTTTCCGTGACGATGGCGAGTAAGATCTGCTGATCATAAGTATAACAGAAAGCTTAATAAATTAGCCAATTATAGTATAGAAATTTTATAAAAACTAAGTGAGAAACGTTCATATATTCATTCATAAAGATACATTTTATTAGTATAAACTGAAAAGATTTTTGCGTATCTTATTGAAATTACATCAATAATAGATTCGTAAAAATATACGCAGATGGCAAGAATATTTTTGACGATATATCAGTGGCTATACGTATAAGTCTCACATCTTGACCGGATTGTTTACGTCGTTACATTTAGGTATAAGACACCAATGAGAAGGATTGCAATGCATCTCATTATTAATTTCCAAAAAAAAAAACTTTTGTGACCCAATCAAAGTGATATAAAAGATATACTTATAGTTAAAAAAATGTGTCAAACTTTTAACAAAAACAAAGACATACCATGTCAATTCATCGTAACACAAATAAATTAATTTTATTTCATATGGTCTGTGTACTATATGATAATTTAAAATATCAAGGTTAAGGCATTCTTTAAAAGACTATCCGTTACTGAAAAATATTGCAAGTTGAAATACACACTGCCCAAAAGCCCTTGTAATACGTTCTACCATGTATGAGTGTCACTCGCAGCAGACATTATGCCAGAATTGCCGGTAAGTACCGATTCATCTCGTAGACATATTTAATAAGGCCTGTTAGTAGCCCATGGTTGACTGGCTACTTGCTGTTATTGCTTAAATTAATTACTAGCATTTACAACTGAACCACATCAACATAATGGACTTCGTTTGTTTATCTCTCATATCATGATTTATTCGTGTCGTAATGTCGACCATAACTCTACATTGTGAAACTTTGATGTTAATCAAATTAAAATTAAATGTCAAAATGTATTTTCTCATCAAAGAGACTGACGGTGTTTGGCGAATATCGTTCGTTTGGTGAAGTGATGGAATGACTCAGTGTCAGTCCGTATGTCCGATAAACAAACAAAGTGGCAACAAAAAGCAATTCCAAAATCGTCGTAATGGCCTCAGCATCATTATAAATGCATCTCACACGATGCGACCTCGTTACCAATATTATTTAAAACAGGAATTTGTTACATTGTTCAAAATGGAAAACGGAATTAATTAAAATGCATCCAGATTACCGCCTGGAAATATATTGTGTGCTTTATTTTTGGCCTCCTCAAGACAAGATAGATTGCAAAAAGTGGTAAGCTACGTTTAATTTCAGCTCGGGGGATTCACTGCAAGTTTTTTTTTAGCTACACACATATTTTTTGTGTAGTGCACATGTTTCTTGCAATCTGTTCATGGTACGTTGTTATTTATCGGTTTCTGGCGAGTTCTGATACGATAAAAAAGGTAAACATAGGCGTGGGCCTGAGGTGGTCTGCTGTACAAGGTTAAACGGAGTTTTAGGTTAAAGCGATACAACAAATATCAGTTATTTATTATGCTTACTTCATATAATGCTGAGTCTGATAACGAATCGAGTAAACATGATGTTGTTTTGAAAACTATTAATATAGGGTCAAGGTATCGTATCGACCGTTGAGGTGTTGGAGATTAATTAACACCATGATTAGGAACTACGAGTTTTGTTGTTTTGAAACTGTAGCTAGTCAGTTAGTAACAAAAACAGCTGCAACGACTAATACGCCGATAAGTAATTAACAACCTACATATTGTGGTCGGTACTAATACATTACAACACGTGAATTATTTCTAGTTCGAAACAATAATAAAGTAGTGATATAATTTCATACGATTCATCCAGTCAAGGTTATACCTATTGTTCTAACAAACCACACATAATATAATCAGCTGTTGGCGCAATGTGTAAAATTTATGGCCATTAATTTCATAAATATTTAATAAGTTAGAGGTTATGATGTTCATAACTTGATACGAGCTGTGCCTTGGATTTCAACATTGTCTCCTTGAGTGATCGAAAGGCGCAAATTGTAAAGTTAAAAATAAAAATTAAATACATTTTAATTATAGCATGACCTTGCCATTTTAATGTCATAATCGCGAAGAGTTTAACTGAACAGTGATAGTATTTTCAATAAACAGTCGTAAAGAGGTTAATTAAACACTAAGTACTTTGTTATTTATATTTTTGTAAAACCAATCGAAAGAAGTATCATTCCGTGACATTAAAAACCCAAAAGGGAAAAATAATTGACACGTCAAAGACTTCTTATACGGGATCCATTAGAAAGAAGGCATGTAACATTGTAAGGGAATTTAGCTAGTAGCCATTTTGCATTATCGACGTCGATAAAAAAGGTCAAAGAAACTTGGTCTAGAATGACGATTTACGAGTTTTTAGACACATTTTTAGATCGTGCGAGTGCTTCTCGGCAACCCCCATCCCAAATTCTGCATTGCGTCGCCGCCATCAACGTCAAACGGTACAGCTACTGAACTTACCCAATAAAATTTTTAATGAAGCAGTATACAGCGAACAGGGTCGCGTCATTGAGGCCGAGGTCCGGCTTGATCCTGGGCAGCGCGACGGCCGGCGAGGCTGCGTCGGCTGCGACGGCGCGCACCTCCGGCGTGGCCGCGCTCATCGCGGGCGCGCCGCGCGGCCGCGTGCCCGACGCGTGGGGAGCGATATTGACGGCCCGCTGACCCGGTTACCAGTCCCGGCGGCACCCGCCCCGCATAACACCAGCGCCGGGAGCGCCGTCGACGCCGCGCGCCAACCACCCGCGTGTCAGCTCGCGCGGCGCGCGCCTCCAACGCCACCGGCACACACAGACCGACAACGGCCGACCACTACGCCGTGTATCGATCGCGACGCCGCGTCTGCGCGGTACAGCACTCGCACTGACTACAGTACTTTCACACGTCCAGCATGAGGAAACCAAGGTAGATCACGAGAAAGAACCACGGGCATACGAGGTACATGCAGACGGACATCGTTCTATAAAAATAATGGGGGGATCGTGAGGTTTTGAGGTAGAGTTCAGTGATGAAGTGGTTTGTGTACGTATTTTGGGTGCACGTGCAAGTCGCGCGTGCGTCTGGCGGCGCGGCGGCACTCTGACTGGGCGCGCTCGCGCGGCGTGCGCGCCGCCCGCCCGATATCCGCTCACCGCACTATCTATACATAATACAGCCATCACGCACAGCCTGCACACCTTGATTTACATACTACGGTCAACACAGACATTTACCCATGGCTTCATCGACAACACCGAAAACCTATCTTTTAAATTCAGTTAGTTTTCTAAAAATGTAAATTCCAATGTCAAATCAGAAAATTCAAAAAACACCCAGAAAATGTTTTGAAAAACACATACTTACATAAGTAAAGAGATTCATCATTGTAAATGAGTATTGTTGAAGAACTTTGACTTAGATTTATTACCGAACACGAAAGAAAAGCTGCCATCAAATACAAGGAAATTAATTTCCCTGAGTCACTAAACCGCATGCTTCAGATAAGCTCATCGTTATAACTGTCTGAAAAAGTGAAAAACTTCGTGTAATGGATCACCCGATTGTTAAAAACTTTGGCACGCACAGACTTGGCCAAAAGTTTCGACATAGCTTTAGAACTGTAGCAGTCTCGTCGACAGACTATTTGTCATGTCGCGAATAAAAAAAATAAAATTATCATTCACCTGGACTCAACTTTCAATGTGTCACTATACATTTAGACTTAAAATTATACCGGTACATTAGAAGAACAATCCTGGAGATGAAAAACAATGAACAGAACAGATAAAAGACAACGTGTAGGCGTAACAGTTAACTGGCTTAAAGTACGGGCATGTGGTTAAAAGTGTTCACGTAGAAACCGAACACCCCAAATAGTAGAACCACGGTCAATGTCCGCGTGACGGACCGGCGGACACGGCGTTCCGACAAGTGATCGTGAAAAAAAGCTCTCCCACCATCGGCCGAGTCGCAGCGAAATGACGCAAAACACTTTTTGCAACCGCCACAAGTGGTGGCCGGAATTCGCCTAATGAAGCTCTAGCAGCTGACCTGCTTAACCCAACATTTGGTAGTCTTGGCGAAACGTCGCCCGTATTGAATTTCTTAGCGAGCACTGGGTGCGACGACCCTTACGGTTCGATGATCCATCGCCGTTTCAAAACTACTTATTACACTAATGTGACAATCACCACGTCCAGTGTTCTTGATAGTTATCTTAATTGCGGGCTCATCCAATTCGTATTTAGCCGCTAACTCGTACATTGTGACTTTAACTACAATTAATTACGCGGCACGTCGTAAAATTAACCACTAGCTGTCACCGTGTCTCGCGATGATCTTTTTGTCGAACGTGAAGGACGACAACAACTCGTTTGACTTCCAAGAAAATCATTCCCGACTTCCCGACCAGAGTCCTGGTTGATTTCCAAGAAGCTCAGCCGACAGATACAAATATATCGCAAAATTAGTCACCGCAATTAGTTGCACTCCTAGTGCGTTTTAAAAAAATATCAAGAAATTTTAACCACTATAAATAACACCTGCAATCTAGAGTCTAATTTCGAGTCATAAATCTAGATAATTACATTTGTATTTAAAATTATTGTGCAAACAGGAAATAGTATGGCCAGGATAGGCTGGTTACTTTGTGAAAACAAACGCATAATTATTTCTACGCGTAAATGCAAAGAGTTGTTTAATAAAACATGCAATGGGAAACATTATGCAAGTGATTTCGATGATGTACTAATTATTGTTCCTTCCACTTACCTTTAATTGCGAACAGATGTCGGCAAGAAGGGGGTTACCAATTGATAATTATAAGCGGTACTATACTTAAGGAAATAACGTATTGAAAATCAACACTACTTTTTTGAGAGGATATTCAAATGCTGGGATGCTGCGTATTCAATTCAAGTATATTTGCAGTGAGGGTTTTAACAATATCCTGCCGAGGTCTTTAAAGGTACAGTACGTGTCTTGTGTTACTGTTCGTGAGCTGAGAAAATTACAAAGTTGCATTCGCAATCAGCGAGCTATGGTGTCTAACGTTTGCGTGCATCGTTCTATTGATGCAATATGACCCAGTTGATATTCTATGAAATATTTATCGTACTAACGTGCGGAATTCTGTATGTTGTTAAGCGTTTTGCGTTATTTATTTGCCTGCTACCACTAGACCAAGGAGGCAGTCTACGATAACGCTGCACCAACTGACGATAACGTTGCACAAACGATAAAAAAGTGCATATTTCAATAACAGATAAATTAACAAAACAAATTCAGGTCACTTTATTAAGGGGTATTATAGATTCATATCGGAAAATACACACTTTAGTACATGCAAGTTATTTCACAGTGTTTTAATTGTATTAATTAAAAAGCTTTCACAGAGTATTTATTCTGGTCACAGTGGTCGAAAACCAGTAATAATTGATTGATAATATATTTTTGTCTTTATATTTGCGTTGACTTTTCAGTAACCGTACAATATGCCCAATACCACATAAACTGGATATCCATCTATA
Source organism: Glyphodes perspectalis (assembly GCA_951394215.1). NCBI lineage: Eukaryota > Metazoa > Arthropoda > Insecta > Lepidoptera > Crambidae > Glyphodes > Glyphodes perspectalis. Next base: position 3,675,735 of record OX596200.1, read on the forward strand.
TATGCGTCGTACGTAATTGCAATCCTTCTGCGTCAGAGTAACGGACCATCGTAACGCGTCAGAAATAAAATATAGGCCAAACCGGACCGCTCTGCTTATCCAAACGATGTCTAACCCGATACGATATGAACACAGCAAAACCAGCACCGGACCATATTTCAGTACGATCGGTCAAATCTAATCCGGTGAGCAGCCGCCGCCGTATTTACGCAAGTATCGTCGATCTCCCGCTATCGGCGGCCCGCGCACGCGCCGCTCTGATCTATGGCGCAAGCTTCCATCATTATTCTCATTACGAGCGAGCGTGCTCTCAATTGCGGCACACCCGTCCGACGGCGGTGAGTTGACAATTTTACTAGCACCAGTTTCATATACTATTTCAACAATTTGTTTGAGGATTGTGTCCCCGGGATTACAATTTTATCGTGAAAGTAAATTGTGTTGTGTAACCGAATAACCAACGTAAGGCATTCTTGGTGTGCAAAGCCATTAATGCTCGAGCGACGATATCAGCCTTTCCTTCTTACGTCTCTTAGGATGACTCAGCTTATTTTAATAACTTCCATATTTCGCTATCGTCTTAAGATTTCTTAGTTGGCATTGACTTAAGAAGTCGATGTCTGCGTACCTTCATATGTTGTATAGTCTACCTAATGTGCAAAAGCATAAGGCAGATTACATAGGAGACATTTTAGTTGACATTGAAAAGGTTAACATATTACAATGCAACCGCTAATACTTGAATCGGTGGGAAAGAATGCGATAACGGATCATTGGACACTATCAGTCAACATGCACCTTATCAGATTACAAGATAACATACTGTCAAGTGCATATAAATTGTAATTGATTATTATATTTCAACGAGATATTGAAGTTTCAAATTAGAAGTGACAAGACTCGTTGTTTATAGATATCTACATAGAATATGAATCGTCGCAATTGGATTGGGTCAATATGCAGTCTGAGCTTTACGGGAAACCAGATTACCAATAAATATGTAACGAAGTTAATAAATATTAATCTTGAAAATGATTGATCCGATTAGGTGTCGCCATCGGACCGGACTTTATCATTGAGGAGCATTCTATAGAACTCCACAGTCCAATCTATCGCGTCGATTCAGCTGCTAAAGTAAATATCAGTGTGCACAAGCGAATTCCTACGCACACGCACGCCGCGTCAAGGGCGCGGGGAACGCCCGTGAGAGCTCGCCAGTCGCTAGTGGGCGATCTTCTCACGCCACCGTTCACGTGGCCACCACGCCATCCATTATAGAAAAACAATGCACCAACTCGGTGTTCTGAGAAACGTTGCGTTTCAGCGAAAATTCGCGGTGCGAGAAAGAATCCATGAGCCTCGGATGCGGGGTGACTGACCTTGGGCCAGATACGGACCGTCGTGACTGACTAGCTTTGGGTAATCTTCGAGCACATTATGTCAACACATTGTTTCTAGTACGATATTCACATGTTTGCATTGCATTTCATACTTGGGAAATAGATTTATAATTCAACACATGAAATTTGGTTTCTATTTTTAAGCTATGTACAGAGTTATGTACAAGTTTGCACCGCTACTAGTAAGTATATGGATATGCAGTTTATGACTATTATAATTTGAGACAAAGCATTCGTTCAAGAAGAGCTTTTAAAATGTGTTAGATTTCGCCGACCAAAAATTAATTTTAAAATGTCATCGAAAAAGCACCCGACAGTCCAGACTAATCTGGTTCATTTGAAAGGACCAATTGCATTACAACTAAATTTGTTTCTCATCGCAACAAAGCGAAATGTGAAATACTTGTGGCGGGACTTCAAGAATAGAAGATTAAGTTCTTCAACAATTAATCATATGGCTGCAGTCTTGCAATCGTCTGGACTGAGCGGTCATTAGTTACAGTTCGCAGTTGCCGCGCCGTCTCATACAAATGACTAAGTTTGACCATTGTCATAGATTAATGCAGCCGTGTAGTGTCTCCGCGTTTTGTTAATTCGCAGCGTCGCGCATCGCGACTTGCCCTGTCGCTCGTTCGTTCGCCGTCTATTACCGTCTCATCATGTATGCTCATCGACATTTCAGCAAAGTGTGACGTATGTAACCGCTAACAATCTTGTTAGATGTCATGCTATTTCAAACGGATGACTAAGGGCCAGCTGTCTTGAATCATTGTTAATTGTCAAAACAATCATAAGAGGACACACAAGATATTTAGATACATATAGATCTTGTTCTGACGACTTATAAGTGCTTTTTTTAAGCCTATGCAAATAAAGACAATTTCATTTAATACATTTCAATTATATGTGAACAATAGTGATTAATATAAGATTGAGTGGCCTGTAGCCAAAAGGAAAATATAAAGTACGCAATGAATAAAGTACACAAAATATATTCGATTTGTTAAACACTCTAGAAAGTACGCCGGTTTATTCAATCCGCTAGATTTTAATACGAACAGATAAAGATATCTGCGCGGACCACTTCTGATTAATCAATTTCCTAATACACAAATCGGTCTACGCGATACTTTATTTAATAGCGCAGGTACCGGGGGAAGTTTTACGTAACTTAGAGAAGTTTGTGCCGCACGTAGAACAACTTAGATTGGTCACTTACAGCTAACGTGAAGTTTGAGTGGTGGATTAATGACTTAAACTGTCCAATTAATTGGATCCCGGAAAAAGTTGACTTAAGACACGGCGCGTAACTTTCCGGAAGAGACTGAACAAACACAGCGCGGGTGTGCGTACACCAACCTGGTGTTCTTGGAACACATTGCTAACATGGAAATCCTTAAAATAGTCTTTAGACTCAGTCTGACCGTAGCGGGGAAACAAGTAAACTTACAAATCCGTAGATAATGCAAGAATTATCTACGCATTTGTAAAGTTTATTTGTTTCAAAGGAAAAAGCTTACATTTGTAAAGACAAATGTAAGCTTTTTGCTTTGTAATAATATAATGTAATTAAAAAAATAATTTTGAAATAAAATATCCGAATTTGTTCAAATTGTACAAATTCAAATGTTTTCCTTATTCCTTCAGGCAGTTTGCTGAAGGAGTCATGAGGAAGACAATTGAATAGTTACATTAGAATGAATAATGCAGGTTTATTTATGTTTCATGATACAAATAGGTTACTAAATAATAAAATACTCATACCTCCAACTTTCGGGACGCGATGAGGTGTCTACTTAATGGTGCAATTATTTATTGTTAAACTTGTGACGCTAATAACATAGTTCTGAGTAATAAAATGTCTTCGGTTTATATATCATTTAATTCCCGACAAAGAATGATACTCTTTTATTTAATGGAATTATCAATAGGCGTTTTGTAGCACATAGAAAAGTCTTAACCAACCGAATCTTCATCAGATCATTGCCTGTTTTCTGCAATGATGCGGTCAAGAACCTCTTTTCTAAAATACCTAAACCAGAGCCGTTACAAAAATCATTTGATATCCGAGGCCTGTCACTAAACTGTCTGAGCGAAAACAGAGAGACGAGTAAATTTTAAACCGCGCGGGCTAATAAACAGGCTGAATTTATTTTTAATCTCTAATATAGTCCGCCCGCAACGTGCCAAAGGGAAAATTATAATTGCCATTGTTTCGCAGAAACAATTCGTCAAAGTACTGATGCCAAACTTAAAGGAAAATCTTCAGAGCGCTTTGAGGAATAACCCATGTTGATTGTTGAGTTAATTGCTCATGCAATTTCTTAGATGTGCAAAGGTCAGTATCACAGTTTGGTATGATTCGAGGAAGATTTATGTTGCGAAGAATTATTATGGGCGAGAACAAAATTATAGCTAATCTATTTTGAGATGTTGCTTCGTAGCACTTTTGCTACCTAAATTGGACGACGAATTTGTATAATAATAAATATGATTAATAAATAGATCCGTTAAGCGATGCATACGCATTTTTGGTCGCTTGTATTTTGTTTTTCAGGTGAGGCAGGTTGAGTACGCATTTCAGCACACTAGTCACGACAAAAACAGAAAAATTACTTATGAAAAATTGGATCTCATGTTGAATCTAACGGCACCGGAGCCTCGGAACTTTAATTTTAAATTATTGCGCTAGTTATTTAGTATGTAAACTATAATACAAAATATATCAAGTGTGATAGTGTAGTGTGGTACGGGATTCTCAAGAGACTCAAATAATGTCGCAAGCAATTGTTCGTATGCAACACTGTCAAACTCTGCCTGGAGAGATACTTTAAGCAAATATTTACCACGCCTCAACGATAAAGTTAGTCATTACATTGACTGATGCTAACCAACATAGTAACATGAAATTTATTAGCAGAGCAAACTAAAAACAGGCGGGACGGTAATTGAAAACGAGTTCCACACGACATCATAAAGGTTTCCGCGAAGCTGGAAATGTCGCGCGCGTCACGGCACGCGACGCGCGACAGCCGTGCGATGTCGCGCGACAAAGACCCCCGTAATCCGACCAATTAGCGGTGCCGTCACTTTGAAAATCGGCCTCCTGTACTCCCTTTGATCAGCTAGCAGCACGGGGCACCATGTACGTCGCTAAAATTACGTTGGCAGGTTATTAACACGAGAAGAATAATATTGTTTTTTTAGAGTGTTCTAAGAATAATCACAGTGGTGAAAATGTGTGTCAACGTCTACAAAGACTATGTAACTCGAGACCTAAACGCGACAGGAAGCTGCAATTAAATTAAACGAGTCCGAGAGACTAATAAACCCCGATTTCTTTGGAACGGACGAATTTCTTGGTAGCTGAGACGTTTTCTAGCGGCCACGTGGCCCTACTCACTTTGTCGTCAAATTATAGCTTTTGGACGGTGAGCTCTCTACAATTATACTATCATCTTTACGGTCGACTGTAAATAATTTGTCGCCAAGGATAGTAGTAAGTCTTAATAAATGACGATCTTCACGGCTTACCTTGTAAATGCCATTACACCTTTGAAGAATGATATTGTACGACGTATAAATCCAACACATACCTGAAACAAAATAAGTAATTTGTTAGTCTAACTTAGTAACAGTACATAATGCCTATCAATACTTGGTCTAATTTTAAAAGTAAACAGGATAGATTCAAATTCGATATTAATAACCTCGTTTGGAACAAATTTAAACAAAACAAAACTACATTGCAGTAATTTATTGCAGCGTATGTTTACACTCACGTGTCATACAAGGTATCGTAAACAACATTGTAGCTTTAATACTTATCATTACGATATATAATAAGGCAAAATTCATTAGTCTGAGGTCTTAGTGGGTTTGCAAACACTAGGATCGTTAAGTTTATGATATTTTCGCAATTAAAAATTATATAAGTACATTGTAAACGAGATTATTTGTAAACACGTGCTTATGCTAGGAAATAAACAAGCTGCAATAAGGAAGCCACAGAGCTTTCGATAGCACGCCCCCGCTGTTACAAAGTTACGTACCAATATAAATATCAAATATATCATCAACCGCAAGATATTGTGTGGGCAGAAAATACTCCAAAATATTGTTCAACTGTCTGGACTCCTGGCCTCCCTCACTACACACAGACGAAAATAATAATAGAAACTGTGAAAATAGGGATGATGACTGCATTAAAAAAACTATAATTCTATTTAGTCTGTCAGTTAGATTATACAAAAATACTATACACATATTTTTTGCTTTACCAAATGAACAAAACATTACAAAGATAAAGAGCATCAAAGTTTTGGAGTGGGGGCTTGCAACGTCACTATTTTGCAAAAATTTTACGAAAACGTGACGTCACGCGCAACTTGAATGCATTGTATCTTCGCCAATGTTTGTTTGACAAATAAATAAAAAAATACGTGTTCAATATTTTATTATAATCTAACTGACGGACTAAACAGAATTTTTTAGTCATCTAGCCTATTGTCGTGTATATATACTTATATATATTTTAACTTATTCGGGTTTCTGGACGAAAGGATTCTTATAGGTGTATTTTTGAATAACACAGATGACAAAAATATTATATGCAAATATTAGCTGGGTGGAAGATGTTAAAATTAACGTGTAACTACCATTAATAAATAAACTTTTCGATTTCTGAGGGAGATTAAAAAAAGCAAAACTAATGTACAATAATTAAACTTTTCCATTTGGAAGTGGTCTCACGCACGGTGGCACCTTTTAAAGGAGGCAAACATTTGCATACAATGTCTAGGCAAAAAATTGCCGAAGCTTTGGGCATGGTTATTATTATTCTAACAACCGGCATGTTTATGTGAGTGATATATATTTTTTATCAAAATGTTAATAAACCAAATTAAATAGACCTTTTAAGTTTATGTTATGAGAAAATATTAACTATCTATATACATATACGATTGGATGATGTGACTAAACATCTGAGAACTGTTATCTTAATTTATATATAAGTGATGTCATTGTTTGTTTAAAATATACGTCTTCAGATTAAGACGTCCATCATAGTTACTTACTAACATCAATAACAAACTTCCTTTCGCCCAAAAATATATTTAGGTAGTCTACCACCTCGCCGGAGTTTAAAATTCACAAGAGAGTAACTATACTCTTTTGTTAAGAGTAGCAACTGTAATGGTTGATGGTAAGGGCACACGCCTCTATGTTTTATTAAACTCAGGCCTTTTTTAGGATATAACAGGATATATTGCCTAAAATAAAAAGACCAGCTAGCAAAAATAGAGCGACGTTTTCAACTCACAATCAGATCAGAATTGCTAAATTACTACTGACCGACGAGTAGGTAACAATACTAGGTAGATGACGATATTTATAGTATGTCCGTAACAATCACTGGCAGGATGGATCATAACTATTGTCTACGGTTAAGGATAGCATCCCACGCATCCTTGTCCGCTCTTTATTTAATCGCGTCACTCACAACCGGTGTACTCGATGTTCTCCGCCAAAGCTCACGTCGGCATCACAACGTCACACGTCCTTATGCAACGTGACAGTCGTCGCTGCAGTTGTATGTTCCGCGTGTTGGGCAATGCGTGCTGCCCACGCAAATCGTCTGCGTACGAGGATGTCCACATTGGAGCGAATCAAGAGAAAGCAACGCGCCCGATGCGATCGGCGAATAGCTTTTTTATGTGCATTTGTCCCATTGAACTAAATTGCTGCGCTTGAATCTATCCTACCGATTGCAACTTGTGCATACTATGCATTTTATGTTCAAAGGCCACTTTCTTAATGTTTGAAATATACATCCTAAGGCCAAGGTGATATACGTACTAAAAACAAAAATAAAGAAAGTATTAGAATAAAAAAAATAAGATTTTTAGGAATTTCATTGAAACAGGGCATATAGAAAGAGCAAAAGATAATATAAGATCCCATGGTCTCGAGGGATAAACCCCCGCTTACGTTAGACTTTACGAGGAAAGGCAAATCATTTTCCTTGGACCAATTTAATTTTGATTTAAACAAAAGATCCTTCGTGGATCAAGTGTTCTTAGAAATAAAAGTTTCTTAGCTTACTTTTATTTTATCTGGAGTTTGTGTAAGAACTTTGCGTTGATGCCCAATTATAAGTAGCCCCTAAAATCTAAATTAAGCTAAAAATATTATTGAATCAGCTAGTCTAGGTGTTATTCACCAATGTTTTTAAGTAATTCGCATTCTATTTACATACCTCAAACGAATAAACTCGTCTCGAAATAGTTATCAGACGGCGGCGCCGCTCCTCAGATTTCGTTGGTAATTGAGTGGAGTAAATACATTTTATTTGCAGTCTCATTTTTGAGACAATGAACTTCGCAATTCTATTAATCCGCTGGAAGAGCAAATATTAGACTGAGACACTGTTACATATATAAATGAGTTAACAGTTATTGAGTGGTAGTGGTGATGGTGGAATATGTTATTAAGGAAAACATTACAGGTCTGTCTTTACAATATACTCGTAAAAATAAGTTTGGATTCTCAAACAAATTCATTCCAGAAACCTAAGGCTGGATTAACAATGAAAAAAAAAACAGTGTTAGGAAACAAAAATCTGGCAAAGCCGAGATTTTATCAGGGTTAATACTCTGTACTTTAGCTGAGAAATAGTTCGTAATTGAGGTCGAACTGTGTGACCCGAGAACAGCAAAAGGATTAAGGACATCTATATCTAATTATTTACGAAATAGGTCAACAGACGTTATTTTTTATTGTGTCTCGACCGTTGCTTAATAATTATTTATTTCTCTCTTGACGTCATTGCAGATAAAATAATATCTCACATATAGTCTAATGCCCTAGTCTGCCCTTTGACTATACCTACCCCTTCAGGGGTTACGGGCGTGATGTTATGTGTATGTACATAGTCTAATTTTAGCATTTGTTGACTCCAGGCATGTCCCGTCTGTATGGTAACTTCATAATGTCTTTGACCTTTCTACCTGATATTTACCATCAGCCGGCCGCCATTGAGAGACGACCTCCACCTTTCAGGGTGCATTCTAGAGTCAAGAGGAAAGATCTGCCCACTCGCACATAATCAGTCCTCTCGCCCACGTCCACAATCATAGTTTATGACATGCACTATCCAACAAAATATTTTTCGTTTAAAATTCTTCGTGTCTAGTGTGACATACCCTAATGGCAAGCATTTAATTACTGTTCGCACAAGATATGAACGTTTTAATAATAACATTCACGGATCAATGTCATTCTTGTGCGCAAGAGTGCTCGCGGCTTTGTTTAGATTAGTACAGAGCACACACATGTTCGTATATTCACATTTGTTTGACCGAATATTAAAAATACAACTCTTTGTTTAAATCGGTATTAAAATGATGTAAACTGCCATGTTTACACGTGATATGCATATGCTATGTCGAGTGACAAATTGTGTGCTGTGGATTTAAGTATAAAACAGTTTATATACGTGCACATTTAGACACTTGATTCATCGCCTTTTCAAGAATAATAACCTTTATGGAAATCATCTTTTGCGCACGCTAGAATATTAAAAGGTTAAATTCTATAAATTTTATTAACGTGGTAAAAGTTTATTAATAATCGATTTTTACATTACTTATCTTAGACATGCAAGCTCTAAATGATATTACTAAGTCAACCCAAACGAAAAAAAATATATATTTAGATTATTTAATATTCAATCCAGATTTGGTTTACATCTTTTGCGAAAAACCAATATTTGTACAGATAGAAACAAAAGAAAGTCTAATCACACTTAAACTCACGCATCGATTACAAAATGTTCGTTAAAATTCTAATTTCAAACATTTCGAAAATGCCTCACACAAAACAATAACAAGGATAGTAGTTTTCAATTGTGCCGTAATTGCAGTGGCCGGGATCGGCGGTTGCGGCCAAATTGCCGGTTAGGCTGCGCGGGCGCACCGTGACGTGCCGCTCACGAGGCCCTTTAGACACTTTAATTCGAGTAATTTGTCGACGAAACGCTAACTTTTCAATGTTCGCAGGCCCGATGAAATAGCGTCCTATTTGCTGAGAGAATATGTCAGACAGCTGAGTGGGGTGTCACTTAGGTCGACGTTAGTCCAGTGAAGAGACATGAGATGATAGAAGAGCTCTGTCATAAGTCATGAGTGTTATAAAATTCCAGTAAATCAATCGATCAATCAAAACTTTTATTTGCGAATAGGTGTACAATTACAGATTAAACAAGAACCAATGCCATATTCAGCCAGAAGGCATGCAAACATTAATTATATATTTTTTTAAAGACATATATTGGTAAAACATTGAACTAAAATTTGTCACAATCATAATAAACTTAATACAAATGTCAATAGTATTAAATAAGATGAAAATTAAGTAGTTTATTAAGTAGATTATTGCTATTCATGGTTATTTAAATATACTGTCACAGTATAATACGCTTGAATTGTCAAGTATTCATACAATTATCGTTTAAAACTAAAGATGTTTTCTGTCTCTATAATTAAATGTCAATTGGTAATTTATTATAAATAAAGATTAGCGTGCCATACATAGTATAATTTATATTTATTATAAATTATACTACGTAAGGTACCACTTTTGTTAAATAAAGAAATTCTATTGGGTGGGACACGTAGTTTGTCTTTGTGCCTTCTGCTTTTTAATGTTTTATACAGGGATAAATGACTTCTGACGAACAATATAGACTCATATTGACAGGCCCGTTGGTCGAGTGGTCAGAGACCCTGGCCACGAAACTAAGGGTCGCGCGTTCGAATCCCGCCAAGGGTAAATGTTTCGTGTGATGAACATGGACATTTGTACTCGAGTCATGGATGTTATAAAACGTATTTAAGTAGGTATATCTATCCGTTCACCTACTATCCATAGTACAAGCTTATAAGCTTAGTTCGGATCTAGGGAATTGGTGTGTCAGTATGGAGAATTTATTTATTTATTATACAAATAGTGACAAGTTAGGGATTTTTAAAGATACAAAGTAAGGTTTACAGCTATCAGATTATTTTAGTCCATACATTGCTTTTATGCACCTTTTTTGGGCTCTAAATACCATCTCTATTTCAGTTGAATTATCCCAAAATATTATTCCAAATCTTAGTGTAGTATCTTAGTGTGTATCTTAGTGCTACATATGCGTGAAATGCCGTCACTACTCTAGAAATATTAGAATATTAGATATTAGAGATAAATATTAGAATTTTACTGACTACAAACTGCCTCAATGTGTGCTTTCAAATTTAAGCTATGATCAATATTAAGACCTAAGAATTTTGTTATGTCAATTTCTACTCCATACTGTATTTTTTTAAAACCAGACTTAGTCTAGTTGTTTTATGGGCATACTTTGGTAATTTCTGTAGCCTGTTTCCTATCACTTAAATATGACGTGAGCAATCCTAGAATATTGCCTTTGATCCCATATATACGATAAGTAAAAAAATATTACATTTGGCAAACGCCTTGATTTCATTGCCATAGGTGTAGACTATGGCAATGAAATCAAGGGCCGCGGGTTCCTAAATAGTGAAGATGTGATCTTTTACGCAGCTACCAGCAATAGGCATATAAAATACTAAGCACGACCTATGTATATACACATATATATTTTTATAACCCTATAAAGCAATATCTCTTTTTTTAAAGAAATAAGACTTTTTCGGTATCTACTGTAATACATTTTAATTTTCTTACTTACCATGGAAATGGGTTATAACATGTAAGTAGAGTTTTAAGTTCAAAATGAAAACAACACGACGACTATACGACTTCATTAATCATGCAATACAATATTGCCAAAACGCTTATTAAACGATTTGTTCTCCGGTTTAGGGCCTCCATAATGCAACGGAAAGTGATATAGGGGCATCTATTTTTATAATTCTGTTATTAAGAGTTATGAATATGGAGGAGGGTCTTACAAATGTTCCAATTATTTTGCACTCCAAAAATTATTGGTCATCTGATGGTGGGGTCGTTATATTCATACCTATGGTTACAAAATCGTAACTCGAGCCCAAATCATCATGTTCAATCATTCGAATTCAGCACCACTCACATAGTTACACTCGAGACCGAATAATTCATTTATTCATTTAAACAATCCAATAATTGATCAAAGATGCGTGTTGGAAATTGTACATTATTCTAACAAACTGTTGGTGGAAGTAATAAAACAAACTTATGGCTAGCGATTGGAGAAACTGATGACCACATGTTTCCTGTACGACCTGATGTTGGTGTTAGTGCTTCCTCGTTTTAAAACTAAGAACTTTGATTAGCATACTGCTTTGTATTCCGTTACTACGTGTGTGCACTGTGGCAAGATTACCGTTTCAATCCACCTTCATATCTTGGTGGTATTACGAGGTTAGAGAGGCGGTTACGAAATAGGAGTACGTATTAGGATTATTTCAGTAAGGTTGTAATAGTGGTTGCGTGCGACTAAGCGTAATACTAACATAGCCTTTCATATCCGAATAACACTTTAAAACTAGCCTCATTGAAATATGTAGGTATATCTTTGTGTTTAACATTTTACAACAAAAGTATTTGCTTTCATTGCGAAACATTTTCAAGAATAAAGTAAAGTTAACAGTGAATCTACTCAATCTTCAACAAGGTTGAAGAAACGCAAACACTCTTTTAGTATCTAATAATCATTTTATTATATTATATTCCAACAAGGTAACGATTACTGTTCATCTATCTATTGTTATATGCACGTTTCTGTTAATTAAAAAAAGCTTTATCAATTTGAATTCTCAACAAATTTCAGAGCCATTTTCCCCCAACGGCCAAGTCAAGCGTGAGCCCAAGCATTTAATATTCGGCTAATACTCCGCCTAAAATAAGAAGCGAGCACGGAGATTGAAAGTAATTTCAATCATTCCCCTGATGTACCCCGCTCTCCAAATAATGTTCACGACAGGGTATTATGTTAATAATCGGTTTCGGAAACTGCGGTCCGGGCCGGCCCGGTTATGGGAGCGTACGCGCATGCGTGCCAAATTGCAAAACAACCGGTTCGGTTACACTATATCGATGAGGCTATTTCAATAAGCGATCACCTACCGCATGTAACACAAATTATTGCAAAGGAGGAAACTGGATGCGAAATAGCCCGTTCTTATACAATCTCGCGATTTCCTTCTTTTGAAGATATGAATAATGGTAGACATTGTGTTACCCGCTTATTGTTACCATTTTTCATTGTAAAATATTGTGGTAACACATAGAAAATATAGACCTAACTTTCAAGCACCGAGCGAATTAATGCATAAAAAAAACATCTCCAGCCACTTCTAGACTAAGAACATCTGTAATTAATATCATAAATATTAAGCTTATGCTTTGAGCATTGAAGCGACTGCCATCATTCTTAATCTCAGATAGCGAAATGGAAAAGAAAAATTTGTTGATTGAATTCATATGTAGATTTTATTTAAATCTATTCGGGCTTGAATCAACAACCCGAGTATGTGACGCACACAGGCACTTAATATTTAAAATAATTTTGTCATTGATGATTATATCATTCTTATACTCTCTACCTAATAACATTAGTTATGGGGCCTTAATCTCTAATTATTTTAGAAGGTTTACTGGTCCGTCAAGTCGAATGTAGCGGGTAACTTAACCAGTTGGCAACACTGCGTCTGTCGAGCTTGTGTAAAAAACACAAGTTGTTTACGTTCGAGAAATGCTGCAGGCGATCATTAAAGGAGGACTGACATCATCGCCGAAGTTAGGCAGCATTGTTGTTATGCGGCGGAGCGGGCGAAAGGAGCGAGATGGTTTATCGCGGAGCGTCGCGAATATTAAAATATTACATTGAATCGCAATAGAGGCACATACGCTCTGTTACGGTAGGTGTGAAGCGGTTTTGAGGGAAGGTCAATGGTACGGGCGTCCGATTACATGCAACAATTCGCCGGTCGATTGATTTCATCGCGTACAACTATGCACGCACTGTGTTAAATGATCCATTGACGGACCTACTAGTAACTGTACAAACGAACGCTTATTTTAATATTGAAATAACAATGGGATACGACGTAAACAATCGGTCTGATATTTTCACTACTCGTTACACAATTGAATTATCGACAAGAGATTACTTCATTTGTTATGTTAAACGACAAACAATGTTTATTACTTCATATTTAAACATAACATAACATAACATCACGCCCATAATCCCCGAAGGGGTAGGCAGAGTGAAAGGGACAGCAGGCCCATTCAACCACATTCAGCCATGAATTTTTCATATTTCATTGAAAAAGTATATAAGTATTTGTGAAATATTAGCAATGTAAAAGTCAAACGTAATAAGAGACGCATTATACTGTAAATTGTTACTAATATAAAATACACAGATACGGCAAAAATAAACGTCTAGAAAGAATAACTTTAAACTTTACACCGATCAATTTACACACGCATATTTGCAGAAACTACGTCGTACCTCGGTGAAATACAGTAAGTCAGCATAACAATGTACTCGTCTAGCTGAATGACGGTGAGTAAATATTGCAAGGTTCTTAGCAAGAGCTAATTTTTAATTAAAACAGGGAGGTGAAGAGGGCCTATTACTCCCGCGGGCCGAGGGCCGGCTCAACACGAGAGCCCACTATGTATGCAAATTAACGGTAATGAGCACACATGCCAAGTTGAAGTATAATAGGTGTGAATATGAAGAATAAGCTAATGTTCAACTATGAAGCGGGCCAATACTATGAACACTTTAAGGATGCTGCCCTTTTGTACAATGAAAACATAAAACGAAATGACAGTGTAGAAAAAGATAAAGTAGTCAATAAAATAGTCAGGTAAATACTTGTGTACATAGGTACACAAGTATTTACCTGCTAATTTAATTTAAATCAAAAAGGACAGGATAAATTATATTAAGAAATAATAAATTAAACATCTGTCCGCAAACGTCATCTTATTACATAACATAAAACTTTTTTTGAAGAAAATATATACAAGGAAAATACTTTAATTAAGCGCAGGCTTCTTTTTTCAAGAGAGAACATTAACATTCTGTATGTTCGCTTATAAAAAACGTGCATAATGTATCATCTTCAAAAGATATGGTGGTTATGTGTAAAAAGTCCAAAATCAAAGGGGGTGTTTACAGCATTTACAATACAAAACTCGTGCGTGGTCATTATTAACGTAAAAAGACTCCACCGTAGGCTGTAATTTAAAACGCTTCCATCAAACCGTGACGTTGAATTAAAGCCGAAACTTCACCATGAAAAATTTCTTACAAAAACAGACCTGTTTATTCTCTTTCGTTCCACCGTTGTCCGTATTGTGAACAAAAAATCCGCAAAAAAAAAAAAAACGCCAGATGAATTGCGCGTTGGTAAGTGCGTGAGCGAAGAAATGGCGAGCCACTCGACGGTGCCTCAACCTTAATAACTATACAATGTTTGCTTTGTTACTCGACCTAAAAGAGTCGTTCAAGAAAAAGAGCATTGGAAAGATAACATGACGTTTGAAATCGCCGTTGAGGTGAATGTTGTTTTCAAATTTTGTAGAGCGGTCAAGGCCTGATGTGCGAAGTTGGTAGGTACATAGCTTCATAGAATACCCACAACATTTGCTACGCAATTCAAATTTACTAGTAGGTTGGTAGATTTTATAGTAATGCAATTTGATACTGGAATGTTATGTACAATTACCTACTGTTCGTTTCGTCGTTATACAAGAATGCCACGTTTGCGTTTCGGCAAAACGTGACACGATGGAATTGCGATTGAAATTAAGTTGCTGTCGTATTGTGTTTCACATTCGATCAATTTGACTGATCGTTCCACATAATAGTAGGAGCGTAAATCGTCCATTGTCTCAGACATTAACGAAAATTGATCCGCAGGCGTATAGAAGCGGCATGACATCAATATCCGCTATGTTTATGTGATTAATAATATAGTTTTGTTGGTGTACGGGCGCAATAATAACAGCGATTTTAACATTTTTGACATTTAGGTCGAAATAGTTGTATCGTTAACTGTATATCCGATTGATCAAAGTTGGTATAGATTTGTGATCGTGTAGCGCGTCGGCGACCGGTTTCCTTCACGGGTGCCCATGTACTCGGCCCGAAAGGAGAATGATGTCATTCTTTTTGCCAACACTCCGTAGAGTTAATGCGAGATGAATTGCTTTTTGTTCGCAGTTGACAGATGGTGCCTACGTTGCTTGCCTACATAGTTACGTTTGTGTAAAAAATGTTTTACAACGACATCTGTGTTCACGGAAAACTCTATTTATCCAGATGTCGCGAACTGATTAAATTATTTATAAACACGTATTGCTTTAGTTTAGATTCGTAGCTTACTTCACCAACTTAAACACTTTGAAATAAAAGTCTTAAATTGTACTTTTAACAAAAGTCTATACTAATTTCACCTCTTATAAATATATATCTTTCTATTACATGTAGACATAATATCGTGTCCACTCATTGTATTCTTCCCTGGATTGTACACCTCGTAATCCCTAACCACTGATCCTAAGTAATCCTGCCCATTCACAGTAATCCGGCTTTAGTCTTGACAGGTTTGAATTTAATGACTCGATTACCCTTCAGGCTGATAACGCTATTTTTACAACTAGCATTATCTCCAGTACTGCATTTATTATACGCGACGTGCACGTCAACTGCACTAAGACGATTGTTTCTATAGTCGTTGTAATGTCGTGTGCGTTTTCGCACTTTGTACTCTGAAGGAATAATGTTTCCAATTTTTTAGCGATGCTATTGCCAAACCAACATTATCCAAATAGCCGGTTCCATCACTCGCCAAAATCTTCACGTGTACCGCGGACCAGTAAATTGAGATTTCCACGGGAGTCGATGATCGCTCCGCGCAACACCTACGCGCTCTTGGCGGAGTTTCGAGAGATGCCACCAAACAAAATTATGCTAAGACTTAAGGCTCAATTTGGCGCGGATCATTGTGAACAGTGGTCTGACAGCGCAGGAAGACATCCGTCATTCAACATGGATATCGCGGACGCTCACGCTTGTTCCCCGAATGGGATAAGGACACGTGGCTTGGCTTCTCCAAACTGTTTCGGAAGGTGATGCAGCCGATAATGGTGTGTTGTTTACTATTTAAAAAAACTGAATAGACGTAACCTACTGAGCAATGCGATTGCGAAGACATTGTAATAACTCAATGCACGCTATATTTAACAGTGCGTGCAGTAAAAATCACACTACGCCATTTAATAAAACACGTATCAATCAATCTGAATGATATACGTCTATGGTAATAAGAAATCGCCGTAAAAATGGACGGTCGTAAAGGAACCTACGCCCGTCGTTATTTAAGGGAGACCATAAACTATAACAAAACAAACTATAAAGACCACCGCAATGAGTTAGCCTCGATGGAAATCCACGCGTTGTCCTGGGCTTACTAAAAATATTTTTACGTGCCGCGATGCGATACAGTTTTATAGGTGTTTCCCAAGCCTAATGTATTATTCACAGCTCTAATTTTATGGTGGCAAACATTCCGCGATACAGCACGAATACCACTTGTTTTATTAGATTCCGATTGTCTTATCCATGTTTAGATAACATGGTTAGAGTAGGTATTTATATGACATGACATTTTAATCACATGAATGCAGAATATATCGAGAATGACGCGAGAATAAAGCTCGCAATCAGCAGCTTATATAAGTAACTGTATCTTATTTGACAAACTGGACATAACCGGTTCTGTGCGAATGATTAATGTGTATCTAGAAGCTTGCCAATTACGCGGGCGTAGTAATAAAGTATTCATTTGCTCAGATTGCGTACGAAAACGTCGATAGCATCGAATGTCGAGTCGCCAATCGGGTTTGTCATTGTGCAGTTGAAATTCTACAGTACCGTAGTCCATTCGTCACTGCGGCCCATGCTTGGCGCGACGCTATCGCCAATGAGATGCTAATGTATTACTTGGCACGTTCGCCGGTCAAGAGTTCGGCCTATCAGATTTCTGTATCAGAAGTCTAGCGTCCGCTTACACATTGAAATAACTATTGTCCTTGCGCTTTCACGGTTCCCTTGTTTTCGTGAAAAAGCCCACCTGCGCGTTGACCTTGGTGATTTTGGCAGGTGGAACGAGCGCCGTAAATACATTTGAAACAAAACAAAATAGGAAATAATGGGCGTAATAATTCCTAGAGCGGTTCGGCTTGAAGTTCGCAATGGTTATGGGCGGCGAGCACGGAGATGACACTGGATCTGAAGGGCACTCGTGCCTAGCGAACAAAGCGGCTACTACGCGGCGTGGTATTGGAGGAAAATACGTCCAGCGCCCGTGACCGAGGGTTTTGTTTGCGACGCGATGCCCGCCCGAAATCACCAGACGGCTTGTCGCCGCCAGTTGAGACGGAGACGGATAGATGGGCAGACGGCGCGTGCGAGCGAGACTGCCGGCGGGCCATGGTGCGAGCGTAAAAACTCGCGAGCGCGAGTGGTGACGTAGTCGCCGAACGTTAAACACTATTTTATGACTATCAATGACAAATTTATTATTTTGGGATTAGCTGAACACATGTTTGTTTATAATCAAGAGAATGGTTCGCTAATCATTGACAGCTATAAACTACTTGATACTCGCTCATAAAAAGTCGTTCTAAAGTACCAACTACCAGCGTTTATGTCTTCATGATCTCATAACGATGTTATGGTTAGTTTTGCACGCGATGAAAGGAGATCCATCGAGTAAGAATATTGCATACACGTATTTCTTAACACGGAATAATTACAATATATTATAGCATAATATAAGTGAGACTACCAATTAATAAAATGAAATTCTTATTTAGTTTTTTAACCAACGTAATGTAAGTTATACTAATACGCGATAAGTGGGATAAGTAGTATGTTTTTGTATCTAATAGGTTTAAAGACTTAACATGCAAATTTTCTTCGACAACAGAAATACATATTTGAAACACGACGGAAGTATAGTGTGAACATTCTATGTTTTTAACTGCTATTTCAAAATTGGTACACTTGTCATGAGCATAAAAAGAAAAATCTAATAATTGAAACATGTGATTGTCGGTTCACTGCATTTTGAACAATCAATCCATCATATACATATAAGAATTGTGAGAGATGGAATCCTTATATCGTATTGTATTGTACATTTAATTGGATAGAAAATACACGCAATCCATAAACAAACAACCCAAATAGAGGACTCGAGCAGTGATAATTAACAATGTTGATTACCACTTTTGATAAAAAAAAAAAACAATCGCAAGAAAATCAAAATAGCTTTATTCCACCAGAATAACAGGATGACACATCGAATCAGAACATAACGTGAATACATAAATAATCCGAAATAATCCCTCGAAAAAAAATGAACATCTCAATCTTAATCTTTGAATTGGAATTTATAGACGTATTGTCTGGACTCCGAACAGTTCGCTCGTCAACACCTATACGGGGGCAATCAACGTCAATCGTAATCGCCGATAAATAATTGCTTTCGTGACAACACACACGCACACTGGCTGATCTGCCAAATTACTTTTGTTTGATGTTTAACAACAGATACTCTATCTTTAATGTTATATTGCACCTAATTAGACATTTTATACGACAATATATCAAGGAATCATCGTACTCGTGAAAATCAAAGATCATAAGACCGGCAAATATTAAAGTTGCGAAGATACTTCAAGAAATTAAGGAAAGCGTCATAATAATCAATAAGGACACAAGTATATATATTAGAAACTTTGTGTAGATGTAAGAAGCAAGCTAAGCCGTACATACCTAATCTTCCAACAGCCAAAGATCAAAATGAAGGCCGTCAACAGCAATCGTGAATATTGCCATATTAAGATTTACAGCAAATTGAAAATATCCGCAATGTTCACTTAATGGCCCATTAAATGAGGAATCCATATAACGCACCCAAGTCACTCGATTTGGACTTGAATGACGTACACATCGATTAACCTAAAACTATTCTTGATTTAAGTTTAGCGAGTGCATTAAGTTGATGGCAAATATTACTTTATACTAGCGTAGTCACTGAAGGACAATAACAAGACAAATATATACTAATACGAATTTAAATTTGATTCTTCTGTTAAATTAAACATAGTGCATGACATCATCAACATGCAACCAAAAAGACAGATGGAATGATACACTATCGGGCCGACTGCATCGGAGTATCTAACGAAGTCGTTAGTTAACAATGCAACAACACCATCATTTATAAAACAGACAGTGCACAAGACAGTAAACGCGATAACACTATAAACATTAGGCTTATCCCATAATCTTTGAGCATTGTGGTCGCGTGCAGTGAAACCGCTCAAGCGCCGCGTTGCATCGGCAGTGCGTGTGACGTCGTCGGCACAGACACCAAGGCGACCGCTGAATGCTAATCACCGATGTCATAAGATACGCATAGCTAACGATAAACTTTAATCTAAGCGAGTAAGGGAAAGTGGCACACACCAGGTGACACCATGAAAGAGGCTAAGGACTTAAAAGGACAAGTTGCTGCAGTGTAACATATTAGCGTTTCGTTTTGTGGTCAGCGAATCGGTGAGGTCATGAATCGTCATCACTAAGACGGAGACAAACATTGACGCTAAGTGAATCAGCGGTGATGTAACCCCGACCGCTCGATCCTTGCATGCGAGCTCTCAAAATTGTTTTGAGCACTACGTCATTAAGGCTATGAACTATAGACAATAAATTGAGGTGATGCAATAATGGAGGAAGGAAATAACTAACGGCCAAAAAACATGACACTTAAGTTAGGTCCGACTTATTTACTTGTATTTGTGATGTTGTAAATGTAGTAGTAGGCATATATGAATAATATGGAAATACTGTTTAGAAATCTGACTCTAAATTGCAGACACTCCCTCAGCATAGTATCACGTTTAAAAAAAAATGTTAACACTGCGAAATATTATAGCTGTTATATGTGCATATTATAATATTCAAGTCTTATGAAGTGAATATGTAATGCAGTATTTTCTAGGCAATAATAAGAATTGCAAAACACTCCCAGGTGAACGGTCCTCGTAAAATGTAAAAATAACCAATGACAACCTGAGCATGACATCAGTTCCAGTGACATCATCGGAAGCACTTACCAAACGCACTGTAGGGTTAACGATCAATATAATATGTAGTAGTTTCATGCAAATGCATTTCCTATACAAAATTATGAAGCCACACCACAAGCAAGAGAAATCACAGGAAGGAGTATAGCGGTTACTCAACTCAGCATATTTACGACTATGTGAAAAAGTTAAGACCACACGAAGGCAATGTAAATTCAAAGTTGTAGCAATAAACAGATATAATGACATTACAAACGAACGAGTTTATTCTTCTTTATTAGACAGGAATTAAATGCTCTTACATGGAAGGACTTAGAAGCCATGTAAATACATAAAGTAGGCTAAGCATTAAGAACGTTCTAAATGCTTAATCGGATGTGAAATTAACTTCAAGATAGGTCAAATATCTTGATTCTAAGGAAGCGATAAATTTCACGAAATCTGCGTCGAAAATTCAAATGCCGCTAGACAATTTTAGTACCGAGATTATGCCGACAAAAAAAATAATCACAAAAATAAACTGAAACCGGTTTAAAGAATGACGACGGCCCACGCGGTTGTTTCCAGAGCACTTACATAAAACAGCTGGGTGTTTTTATTGGGACTATGTATAATAAAAACAACTTAAATTTTTTTGCTTATTAATTTATCAAAAGCTCATCGTTATAAACGCAGCTAAGAGGAATTGGGACCTAGGAGATGTGGCGCTTGTAACATTTACAGCCAGTATTACGCGTATGTAGTCATCTAGCATATTTATCACTAGAAAAATGAATTACGCAATGCGGCAACAAAGTTAACATTAGACTTTTGGGAACCCGCATGTTATCAGTGAGTCACAGTGAGCAAAATGTGCGAACTATCATAGTTATTAATAAAATTCGCTAACACATAACAAATAGACGCTGCATCAGATGTGGTGACTAATAAACGTATAAGGATAATTAATAATTATTAATATGAATAAGATCAGACAAACAATGACGGAACTTGAACTGAGCAATTAGTTGCCAAAGTGTTACATGACATAATAGATTAGAATGCTAATAATAGCTCTATGGTTATCGCAAGTGTTACATAACTAATATAAATAACACAGGCAGTAAACATACTCATTTGAATTCAAAGGGCTCACAAATAAAAACATAATCCAGAACGTTGAAACCGAACGACTGACCTGAGCAAATAGCCTTATAAGCCGTATTGATAAGAATCAAGCAAATCAACTTGCAAAATAGATACACAGAGCTGATCTATTGGGCAATGGACACCTTACATATTGACTGGGAGTTATATCGCGAATTTGAATGGACAATGGGTTTGATGTGGGCGGCGACAAATGTTTACGAAACCATATTTGGACAATTAGGCGCGAATGGAGTAAACAACTGACCGAGATGTGGGTTATATCAGCACACGTCTGTAAATTGCGATATTGAAACACGTTTATTATATATACAAACATCATAATATGTTGATCGTTTAGAACGGCAGGACTTATGTCCGTGAAAGTCACAATGATTGAATTCAGAAAGTGGAAGTTTAATAGTGCAACGACAGCCTACAGGTCATATAATAATCAACAAAATAATTATATTTCAAGTGTAACCACTATAACATTAGCTTAACTAACTGATTGCGGCCAGTCAAGATAACGTTCAATCAATTAAGATACCGATTCATCCAGATCGCGACTAAATCCATGCGAGACTGACGTTAACAAATCCCATGTTAATAGTTGTTTATAGAAAGTTATCTGTTGGAGTCTAGTTCTTGACGTCAATAGGACACGTGCTGTTAGATAACCTAGGACCTGTTTTCGCATTAGCTTAGCTAAGCAGTCACTCTGTCAGTTCTCTCGGTAAATGTTATGTTCTAATTAACCTTTAACTACTGTTGGTGCGGCGAGGTGATATAAGATTTATGGTAGGCGTCGATACAAAGGCAATACGCCGATTAATTACAAATTATTGTGATTGTTTCGCGTCTATTGCTGTTTGTGAAGCCAGAGGATATTTCACCTTAACTGTATAGTGCGATTACTTGTATTTGTGCGGTTTCTCTCGCCGTTAACGACGCTCAAATCATATGACTATAAATAGAATCGAACGTGGGAGGTGTAGCAGCATTAAAAATATAAGTTTGATTGTTATAATATAATATATTATATGCGTATGTCTAATTCAAATTCACGGCATGCAGACTTCGCGCGTCATCGTCGGCGCACCTGCAAACCAGTTCCAAAGTTTGTTAGTCACAAGTTAGATTCTTCGGTCGCGAATCCGTATTGAGTAAACGTAACTGACCTTTGCACACATCATCACAAATACAATTTTTTATACTAAAATTACCATACAAACGCCAAATATTAATGTTTGACTGGTAAATAAGTAAAATGATGTCAATGATCAACACTTGCAGAGAGATTATTTGAAAGCGCTACTAACACAATATTATTAGGTTTTAATTGTTTTTGCACTTAGTAGTGACTCTTTTCTTTATTATTTGTCTATCAATATTGGAAGATTAAACATTTCATTTAAGGGCAAGTCTTCATTGTATTAGCACAGATATTTGCAATATCGTAGGGACAATTGCATTATCGTTGCTGGCCCTTAAGTATTTGTCGGTTAGTGAAGGTCACATGTGTGCGGAAATATTGCCGCTTATGACTAGACAGAGCTGTGTAAAAAAACCGCATTAAACGTACCTACTACAGTCGACAATAGTTGAATAACAAACTTTTCACAAACTTCAACCGATGTAGCAAAATCTGTTATCAGCTCCAACGCGTGAATCATATTAAAATTTCGTGAAGTGTTTGACGTCACGGCTCATAAGAATCGCCAACATTGGGTAGTAATAGAGTAAACATTGTTTGATAACGCGAATCTGGCAGAATAAACACGGTAGCGGACCAGGCCGACATGAAGTCGAATTAAGGTTATCGCACGTATCAGGGAGGTGAGAAGGAAGTTCAGATTACTTAGATGGTGATCTAACAGTAGGTTTATTTGGGTTCTACGAGCCCCGATGCAAAATAGTTAGCCTAGTATGAAACACTATGTAGTATATATATGTATATAAGTAAGGTCATGAAAGAATTTGAGATATGTTAAAATAAACTTTAAAATGTTGCTCAAACTGTGGTTTATTTTTTGTTAAACTGTCTTAATTACTTTACACAAATTTATTTCATATTATTTATATTGTGCCTTATTTTTCATACTAGTCGAATTATTTTGCATCAGGGTCTCGTATATTTATCTATACAGGTTTATTTAGTTATTATAATGGGGTTTTGAATGCGAGAATATGTTTTTTTTATGGGTATTACCAGGGTCCAAGGATGGAATGTAACAATTCACGCCACCAGTAACCCAAAAAATTTAGTTGGTCCATGCGCCAAATACCTTGTATAAATAAACACACTTATAATTTCTCCATTGAAGCAAAGCTTAAAAGGCGACCGATAATGTGACTAATAATGTGGGTATGGATGTGCACCTGCGATTTTGTAGACTATGAGCTAACAAACAAACTTATTGAACCTCAACTCGACTTAATAAAACTTGGGGTAAAGTACCTTTAAACTACCTACACCGGGGTTTGAGTCTTTTTGATATGTACGTATGAAAACAAAATATTATTAAAGTATTAAAATGTGTTTGTTCCATCGTTTAACTATTTTGTATAGTCAGTGCTACTTAAGAAATGACAGAAATATAAATTACATATCTATGTCGTCAGACAGCGGTATTTGACGACATGGGGTGTGTGTATTTTAACTTCATACATGCTGAATCATGCGATTAAGTGGTCACTGCAGAGCATCGACCAATATGTTAGACGTAATGATTGCGTCGAAGTTCGATAAAATGCATCAATGTCAGAAGAGATATGCTTAAGTGTAGCTTTATCTACACTTTACAACAACGATTGATTGCGATAATTAAATCATAACTGAACATATAAACGAATCTAATGTAATTAGCTTAAAATTTATTAAACAATTATTGCAACACGTAATGACTTTTACATTATTCGCGAGAACAGTCGTCACGAAGAAACCGGCAATTATACGATATGTAGTATAATTGTCGATAAATAAAGAAACAATTCGATAGTATTTACGAATACTTATTAAAAACAAAATATTTGAAGAACGCATTATTAAAATATCAACGCCTAACTTCCTAGTGGATTCTTGGCACATTTCTACAAAAATAAAATACTGTACAAAATTACTCCCCAATAAATATTATTGAATAGCAGCGCCTGATTTCGAGAGAATCAATTTCACAGAACCTCAGGGTATTTGCCAAGATAAAATGAGTCAAGCCAGGTTGATAAAAATTTAATTATGTGCCAAAACATTATAGTACGGGTTCAGGTGACCGCTGGCAGCTTGCCCGGACATGGCGTAAACAATCTATTTCAGATACGAAAGCCATTTTGGTGTTTCTCATACCTACGGTGAGAAATACGCCATCTTACCTCTTTTATCTGATAGCGAACATAGTTAAAGACGAGAAAATGACTGTTGTCGTCATTAAAATTAGTTTAGCTTTTTCAATGACCGATTTTTTTTATATTAATCACCTTAGAATTTAGAAACTCCGTATACGTACAAATTTAGCTTAAATAAGAAATAACTAATTATACAAGGAAGTAAAGCAATTCATATAAAACGATGTTACGTAGGATAAAAAAAAATAAGATGTAACTCGCACGACTGATGCTACGTCGAGTAACCTAATTAAGAACAATAGTAATAGTCGTTTGTGGAAACAGAGCGGCAACATAAAATATCCCAGAGAAAGATAGCTTGCGGTTAATGATGCAAGCGATGACCGCCTCCTATGCTTCCATGACTAATTCCTCAAATAGTCGGAGCCGTGTGTTAGTAATAAGCAAAATAAGTAACACTGCGGTTTCGTCGAACACGCGATCACAACGTAGGCAGATTTGTTGCAAATATTTGGTTTGGCTTTTATGAGTGTAGTTATGAGTAATTCGTTGGACATTAAGTAACGAAGCGAGGTGGATGACCGGGTGTGTTTGTCAAACGCTTCGGGGCCAGGCTGTTTGAGGAGCGCGGACGAGATGACGGGCGGAGACAATCGCCGCTTCTGATGTTCAAAATGGCTATTTGGTACAACGACCACCGCGACCTCGTCGCTTCTCCTGCTAGATGTGATGATCGATTATCTCATGCGTGACATACCTTCTCCTCAAAGGTGTCACCCGTTTGGAAGACATTGCCTTACCTGGAACAGAAATAGACACATTGTTAGTTATTTATCATACGCCGACATTAGAGCTTCAGTCTTTGTTTTTTAAATATACATTGATTTTACATCGACAAATGCTATAAATAAAATAATGTATGAAATAGGTACATACATACATATGAACATAATAAAATAAATCAATCAAAATAAGTAATTACAGGTATTTCAAGATAATTTATTTGTTTTGATAAACTTTAGTATAAGAAGTCATGAAGATTAAAATCAATGAAGGAAGTTTCGAAATTCAATTATGCCAGTATCATTTTAACGTTGTCTTAATTCCAATGTATAAAAATGCAATTAGGTACAATAAATTGAATAAAATAATTACTATTGTTCCGAGGGATACTAATTGTATAAAGACTGTACGGCTAAATTCCGCATGTGCGTGGCTCGATGTTAATTATTTAAACAGAATAAAGTCGACCGTAAGGAAATTTTCCGTCAATAACGCATGCGAGGTACACAACAAGGTCACTATTATTACCACGGCGTAAGCGCAGCTGTGCGTGGACACTCGGGCGATGGTAAATCGACAACCGATACCATGCGTGCCTAACGATAAAAAAAATGCCCATATTCTTAAACAAACGTTCCCCCAGCATACGTTTAAAATGAGAATGCACTTTATTTTAATGAATGACAATTCAAAATGTGTTTTTCAGATCGTCTGTTTCCATTTTACACGGCGGTGCCAATTTGGTCGAGATTTTCTTAATGTCATACCACCCACCTACAAAAGTGGAGTTCCCCAGCTGGCAATAATATATTTTTAGCAAGAATGAATACAACAAATATTATACCTGCCACAAAAGAAAAAAAACGCTAACCAACAAATTTTCGAAAAATACACACCTACATAATATGAATATTACGTGATTTATATCTCGCCGTAACGTAACTCAAGGTCCATCAGTCTATCAAATGGTAAGTTTTGATAAATACACTATTATTAAATGCAGGATGATATACTTGAATAAGTATAACTCTTCTACAAACTAGCTTATAGAAAAAGCATTCGTTAAATAGAGTTGCAAAATTACATAACATTTTAAGAGAGCCGAAAAGCTCTATGGTTACGGTTACCGTATCTCACCCTGGGGGTGAGTTACGGTAACCAGTTGACACTACTTGTTCACAGTTTTTCATCTCACCCAGCCCAGTTTTATTTTTGGCTGAATATGGTTAACCGCGCATGCTTTCCTTTTAACTCCGCCTACCCTTTCGAGGATTACGGGTGTATGTATGTATGTATGATGTTTGAATTGCATACGTAAACACAGTAATCAAATGAAAATAAAACAATACTTTGTACTGCGTATATACGGCACTCCGAATAATATTCTGTTCATTTATTTCAGTTATTATAATAACGTTCATATTTTTTTTCAGTTATATTATACTGTTATATACTGTTATTATTGCGTATGACAGCAACTATCGAAGTAGAGTGCATATGGCTGTGTAAGTATCTATCGTGAATATACTATACTTACCTAGTAATTGAAATTAAGCACCAATGCACCCAATAAACCTACACCTACGCAAGTCTTAAGAGTTTTTTAACTAGTGCATGTTGATACTGCACATATTGAAACTTCTTAAATTATATTTACCTATTTCGCTTCATACTTATCTAAACATTACGACTATGAAAAAGGTTAGTTATCTGTGTATACTTTGTAAAAAGTTATAAAATTCATCAGTTGAATTTTAGTGAAACTCGACACCGAAGATGGTTCGGTCACAAAAGAGACTAAACAACTTAAAATCGTATTTTACAAGATCACATGGGCGTTCAACAAGATAATCGAAAATCTATCAAGAGCAGTAGACAGCTATGACATCATCCTCAGAATAAAAATAAACACATTTTATCCTTGTATTGACATACACAAATCAAATATGTTTGATGAATAAATGATATTTTGGTTGTTCTTAAAATATTTCGTGTGGATTTGACCTTCAATGTTCCAAGTCCAAGTGGCTATTTCATGATAAAAGTGACAGATGCAGTTTATAACTTTGACAAAAGATTCTGAAATCCATACTTTATCATAGGCGTTTTTTTCACCTTTTACTGAAAACCAAAATGACGATCAGCTGCGTAGGGTTTGCTATGGAAATTTGATATAATGAAAAATGCTGTATATACTTGCACAGAATGTACTCTCTAATGTCGTAAACATTTATATGTTTGTTGCCATGATTGCAGCTACAATAAGATCGCAATCTGGTAAGGTCAAACGCGATGCAAACACGTCTACTGTTGTCACCAGAGTGACACGGATCATACAGATTAGAAACTAGTTACGTAACTATAATGAACTATCTTATCGTACCTATCATATATTACAAAATGCTTTATTCAGTAACGAGCAATATTATTGAGTTAAGGATACGCTTTTGACAGTGTATAGTAGTAACTTAGTTTGTCTAGTAAAAAATATGATTTGTTGCAATTACACTTAAATAAAAATGAACATGTGTTTCATTTTCATATTTCCCGGACTTGACTAAGATAAAAGTTTTATTCATGATGTCATAAAATCATGAACGTCGTTATTCAAGTATAAATGGCATCTCTTTCTCTCTTTCTCTCTCTCGCTCTCTCGCTCTCTCTCCTGCATATACATGAAATTTCCTCCTTAAGTAAATAGTATTCGGAAAAACGGCTAAGCAAACTTTCACATTTCCTTACAATATGCCGACGGAATAACCTCAAGTCCGCGTGTGGGTTGATATATTATAATAACAAATAATCTGTAACCTCCGCCATTTTAAGATTTATATGTAAGTTCTTGGGGACAAATGTGCGAGCTGCAGTTATGCTTAGATGCATGGCAACATGGTAATTATTAACTTCGGCGCATTATACAACCGCGTGGCCGGCGCATGTGCGATTAGACTCGTACAAATCACGTTTTTCATCATGCGCCGGCGCACCACAATGCACAATTGCGATATGGGTGAAGTATTTGCATAGAAAATACGAGGTGGCAACGTGAGCATTATACAGATTGGTGCGGATTATTTAAATAAATGCAGATTTGATTATGCATTTGACGGAGACGTTGTCCCATATACCGCGGGCCACGTGTTTGATATGTCAACAAAATTTAAATTGTTCTCGTCCAAAACACGTCAGGAATCTGCTGTTGTTGAGACGTTTCAATATAATACGTAGGTATTTTTAGGTTTCTGCTGTTTCCAAAAAACATAATTGACGTCTAAATTCAATAAGCTGTTTGCGCTATATTTTTTTTTACTTATGGGTAAAACGTGACGTCTCTAATATTCTTTACAAACAAGTTTATTGAATGCGCAGGAAATGCTTACTATACATCCGGCCTAAGTGCAGTAATTCTTCTGGTCACGGGACCATCTATGATCTACATCATAAATATAAGATGATTGGGGATGTCTTATAGCATCCAGACTAAGCCAATTTAGCAAGGTTCATGACGCACACTATATTCGACTATTTAGCATTATATTTATATTTTTAACCACGATGTCTCGAATCGTCTATAAAAACCTAAGAATAAGGTATAGCATCCCTGTTAGAATCCCATGGGAAAACACGTATGGAATCATCATCTTCCTAGCGTTATGTCCCGTGCTTAGACAAGGTCCGTTTAGACCATAATCCAGGATGTAGCGAGTCTGGTAATTACGTTAAAGCGACTGCTGATCTGACTTTCGTTACCCTAAGATAGGGGAACCAGACAATTTTTGGATCATGGTTACAAATCCAAAATTGATTGAATTTGCAGGTTTCATCACCGTCGAGCTAGAGCTTTGAAAAATTCCAGCGGTACATGCCCGGGTTTGAACCCGCACTCCTCAATTAAGAGGCGCGTGTCCCTTACATTGAGCTGTCACTGTTGTTTACACGAAAACACGTATGAAATAATAATATTTTATGTATTGAGTCCAATCAAAATTTATATTTAAACCAAAGTTTATGTAGTTAATTCTGTTCACTAGTTTTGGATGAAAGAATAACAAACATGAATCCGTCCAATCTTTTACATTAACAATTTAAAAATAATTTGACAGTAGGATTTAAACATTATAGCGATACCCAGTTCAATGTTAAAATATTTCCACTTGTTATCGCCACTCGTCACTGTGTGAAAACTGTTATGTTTACGCGCACCTTATCAATAATTCAATACGAGCCGGGGTAAACATTTACGTTTGATTTGTTATTTACCATTGCGACAACTATTTACCTTTCAAAACGTTACATAACGCAATGATTGCAACACTGTCTAATTATGAAAATATAAACAAACAGGTGTCCCCGGTCAGTTCGCTTGAAATATTGTAATGTGCATTCGTATTTAAATGATTATTACTATTGTTACAATATATAATTGCTTCTCCGGTTACGTATTAAAATTGTAGATGCAAAGCGCACTTGCACTTTGGACTTAGTACAAGGATGTTTTCATGGTGCTGTTCGTTTATTTACAGAAATAGAACAACGAGACCGATAAATTACTAGGACTTCAGACGAGATCTGTGTATCTAATATCTTTTTACATTTAAATATGTATTTACAAAACGATCTAAGGTACTACTAAACTACATTATAAATAAACTCTACGATTTCATGTTTTTTTTAATCTTGAGCTTGTGATTGTGTGGGCAATAAACTAATATGTGCATAATTTTCCATCTAAAACAATTAAACAATGGTAAAAAGAGCGCTTTGATGTGATAACATAATGATGATTATGTAGCAAGGTTATTTTTTCTACATTGCTTCACCCTTTCAATACAAATTATCAATTCTTATTTATAAATATAACCTATTCTACTTTTTCCAATGCAATGTTAGCGAATGTCACCTGGAATTGGGATTGTACAAATTACCTTTAGTAAAGAATACATAAATAAATCTTTCCATAAGGTTATTGCATTTAGATATTTGTATTTATTCTTAAACGAACAGCCTTAGCGGTTCCCCCTTAGGATGACAGGAAAATTGCGGCTTTAACAGCCATCGCTCTTATAATAAGATAACTACAGACAAAATTTGAATAAATTGTTGGCTAGCAAGACATGGTCTTGCAAAAAATCTAGGCCACCATCACTCCGCACCCGCCCTTGTTGAACACGGCCAGACTAACTGTACCATTAGGGTTGTCAACTGATGTTTAGCGTTGCAAGTTTGCGAGCATTACACTGGCTACTTAGGTATCAGTATAAATATAATTTAATTAGCATGATTGCATGTACGTACAATAGTTCGTAAAAACAAATCTCAAATTCCCAACATTTTGGTTACGCCTCGTTTACAGATCCTAACGAGCACATGTCTATTAGACATGTACCAATAACACTGCATTGCGCCAATTTACTGATCCGGATCTGTCAATCCATATAATCTAATATATTATGTTGGTGAACGGCGCACTCAGCGGCGGGACAGTTAGAAAGTACCGGGATTCGCACCTCATGACCCATTTGATGCAGCCTCCTTCGCGCCATAACGCATTTTTAAATTAACCGAATAAAAAATGCAACTCACTGCGCCTGAATCGCAGAGTTGCTACAATGATTTTCGTCCATGTCTTATGTCTAACATCGGACCCTGGCGGCTGTCAGCCCTACGTATCACCCCCGTACAGAGCGCGCCGCTGTCGGCATTGTGCGGCGGGCACCGTTAGCGAAACGCCGTCAATCAGATATAAAGCCTACTGACATCTCGTAACGGTAATAGACAACGCTTGCCTATATGCGCTAACCGCACCAAACAATATGCAGAGGCTACACTTCGTCACAAGTATGAACCTAATTCATCATACTGGATGACCTGTGGGATACAATACAACGAATGAATTACATTCTTAAACCGAAGCGACCCCAAGCATACATCCTTGTCAATGAGGGTTTTTTGATTTAAAACATCCAAAATATGGCGTAACTGTGACTTGCGGTCTTGTCACCCTCCTCATTGGTTAGTTGCCAGACCAAACTGACATGCTGTAAGATCACGAGACTCCTTCGTGCCATCTCGCGGTTTTTGTATTTTTGAAAACCCTCTTTACCTAATTTATCGTGGCCTTCTAAACACGATTATCAAATGAGCTAGATAACTAAGTAAATAAGTTGCTCCGTTTGTCTTTTTAAATGTATTCAACTGTTTCAGTTTGCGATATGAATAGTCTCGGCTATTAGTTATTAATTATCAAATAGTACTGCTTAATCGGACTCATATAAGTTTGTCGTTAGAGAAATTAAGATTTACTTCTCATATCTGAAAACAAATATCGAATATCATTCGTGGACATAGA
Organism: Glyphodes perspectalis; assembly: GCA_951394215.1. NCBI lineage: Eukaryota > Metazoa > Arthropoda > Insecta > Lepidoptera > Crambidae > Glyphodes > Glyphodes perspectalis. Next base: position 3,707,925 of record OX596200.1, read on the forward strand.
CCACCATCCCGCATCTGATAAAGTTCAGTGAAGTGCGTTTGGCATTTACAATATTGTTATAAGTAGCAGACGCAATAACATAATAATAGTTCAGGACAGATACAACCAAAATTATCGAGTTAAGTCTAGTCTAGTCACGCAGTCGTAAAATGTTCCGATCGATTATACATGTGGACGTCGGTCATGTATGTATTATAATGATTGGCCATATGATTCAAATTAAATATTTACACAGTATATAGATCTTCTGTACCTATTTCATCTGTGCTGCGATCGTCCGACGAATAAATCAGACAAGTTTGGAGTGAATACGTTTTTGCGAAATTGATTGAACGAGTCTCTTGCGTATGGTATTTGATAGTAATTTTCTGTTCTTTAATTATACTTTATATTGCGATGTCAAACTAGCACGAAGTCTTTGCTGACGAAATAACGTGTAAGTAATAATCGTTCCGTTTACAGTGGTAGACAGCTGTACCAGCAAATTGTGAACTGACTTGACCAAATTAAAACTAAAATGCATTTCGTATTTATTTCGTTTTACATGGGTTTGCGTTTAGCGGAGAAGTACAAATGTCTGTTCTTCTGAAATCACTCAGACAGTTACAAATAAACGAGAAGACTGCTTTGTGGAATACAACTGTTTTAAATAATATTTCCATCAAATGACGTAATCTGTTTGAACGTAAAAGTAAAGTTGTGAGCGGAAATTGTACATCATAAAGACTTAAAGTTAGAAAAATGTATATATTTGATTTGTGTGTAATAATCTTTAATATTACTTAACTTTAAACGATTTTTTAAAGATTTCTATTACAACTATTCACGTCGCTGAATGTCAGTATCATATGCATTATAATGCATAGGGATACAATGCAAGTGGATAAATAGATCGTGACTTGAATAATTTATAGGATTGAAACCAAAACGCAGGCGGAAAAACGCCAAGTGTGACGTGACCGACCTCCCGACACCTACATAGCCGGCGGTCAGTCAATGTTAACGCACGTTCAATTAAAGAGTTGGCCTGATGAGCGTCAATCTCAATTCCGGTCGCAATTATCATGCGGTAATTTTCCGTAAGCCCGCGCCGGACTGTGACCCGACGCGAGCGGGCGGCTGGCTGCGCAAGCCTCACAATTAGTTGGGGAAACCTTAGCAGTGTCACACAGCAAGACGCCGCCACCAGAAAATATGTGGGAGCAATTTCCTCGTTTCCTCAACGTTGATTGCATACTGCAAAAAATGCTGACAATCTCGTTGGGGCATAGGGATAAAGTGGAGAGTGGTGGTCTCGGAAAGAAAGTGTTGGCAGCCTTAAAAGGTTGACGATTTCACTGGTGCCGCATCGTACATTTAAATCCCCAGGCGGTACTTGTGTATTCGAGCTAACAAATACAAATACTTGATTCTATAAATAACAATACCGTAACTGACTGGCAGCCAAACTGGTGGACTCTGAATATCAAATCCAGCAATTTAGGACTTTTTTATTATTATTGTGAACGAATACTTTACAAGAAAAATATTGTTTAACTACTTTCGAACACTGTCCTCCAAAGATACTTACATCTCAACGGATTATTCCCCAAAGAACAGTTTCATTATCACAATTACAACAAAATATTGCAGTAAAAGTTCTATTTCGTTTTACGACTGAAAACAGCCATGATCAAGTAATCACAACAATTGCATTTTCTAATGCATGTATGCAGAAGATACTTATAAGGTATCTCAGTTCAAATGTACTGACCTGAGTGTCATAAAATTACACTAGTCACATTGCAAACTTCTCTCGCAATTAAGCATAAGTGGATTGGACCAGGGGTTTCTCAAACTAAAGCAACCGATTTTATTTCAGCAAGTGGTTGATAGTTTGAAAGATCAATTGATGAGATAAAGGGGTTTTTCTTACGTCTCGTCATGCATTGAACGCATTCAATTGGCGAATCCCAATGGCAGAATTACTAATTAGTTATATTTAGCGTACTTTCCGGTTCAATAGTAAGGACTTCAAGCCCAATCCAGCTTGCATTTATATTCCATTTCTTATTACACAAATTTTACAAATACTTTAATTTATGATTAAGTCTTTTACGTATTTACTCTACTTCTCGCATAAGTCTATACATACCTACTCTATATTATGAGTTATAGGACATCAAAAGTGACACATTGTTAAAAAATGGTAAATGCACAAAAACTCGGGTATATACTGTAAAAATCTTCACATAAGACATTTATGGAGCCATAATTGTTGTAGCTGTTGATAAGTCACCTCAAAAATTTATGACCCCCAGTACCCAGAGGTTCACTAAGTAAACTTTGAGAAACCTTGGTTTAGAAATTGCACCAGTCTCTGACTGCGTGTAGTGTGAAATCACATGAACGTTTTCTTTACATTTATTGCACTTCATTAAATTTAAAGGGGAAATCGAAAACACTCGTAAGTAATAATTCTGAAAATGCTTGAAGGCTTCAACAAATCAGGTTTTCTAAACTTTCGCTATTAAATCTCAGGCCTAGCGCCAATGGATGTGCTAACCGTAGAAATAATTATTTATATATTAATAAATGATACTTGAAATATATTTTATCGCTAGAACACAGGCTATGATAATGAAACTGATTATTTGTTGCCAGTACGATTGCGTTACATTACATATACAAAGGTTTGTATCAGTAGTGGATAAAATATCGGCTTTACACAGCTAATAACCTCTATGACTAGTGGAGTAGTGGATCTCCTTCAAAAGGTTGACGAGCTTTGAATTTGGAATGACCAGCGGGTTTAAAAGCGTCCACGGACCTCCTACGCAGCACCGGATAAGTGTAAAAGATCTGCTGACGTCATTGCAAGTTTTAAAACAATACGCCTAGGTACAAAACGCAACAAATTAGACAAGCAGGCGTAGTGTTCTAACCTGAGCGGTTCTCGTCTAGCGTGACGTGACATGCGTCGCAGATGAATGTCAAGTCTGCCGAGATTGACGTCGAATAGGCCACTGTGACAGCTCCACATACGAGCAATCGAGTTAATAAGGCTTGAACTTTTGCTTCTGTTCATTTTCAGACATAGGAAGCCTCCTTAATCGATTTGAAACTATTTGAACAAACAACATCTAAAAGTAGTGTAGGTGTAAGTACATACATACATATAAGGCGAAATCGCAGGTGATGTTTGTATAAATGGGAAGTACATTTATATAATTTAAGATGTACAGATGGCATATGAAAATAAATGTGAATAGTAAAACGGTGTGAAACGGTGATCCTTTGCAAAATACGTGATCAGACGAAAAAACTTTCTTTTTTTATACACTGAAGTGTCAAGAATTTAACTAAGAATTATAGTAAATGCACTAAAAAAATGGTGTCAAGCTTTATGAAGAAAGAAGGCGACGAATTTCTCGATCGCAAACTGCAGGCCAAAGGTCTCTTTATCATTGAAACCCAGTCACATGATTTTAAAATGAGTATCTGACATAATCAACAGCCAAGCTTGCCAAACACGAACTGGTGACATACTCGCAAGCTGTTAAACCAATTCAAATCTTTATCACAGTAATAATACTGCCAATAATAGAACTTTTGGTGTTTATTAAAATAACAAATAAAAAGCCACAAGTTATTGGACCAACAGTATCTATATTCAATTGAAATCTGCCAAACAGCTGCCAGATCACACATACATATGAAGACATTTATATCCAGTCTTGAACAAATTTAGAAAAGCTAGTTTTAAAATGTAACCGACCAGATGTCATACCGGTTTAGAGTTTTCCTTCCTTTCACCCTTTTGGTGAACTCAGTGAGGTAATCTAAAAACCATTTCTTTAAACGTTTTGAGTAACATTTTAGGCAGTTTAATGTTGTGTCCGACCCTTAACATTGTTTTTATCACTTCTCCAAGTCACCCTATGGTGACTTATAAATTCTTCCATTTAAAAAAAAATCGAAGTTATTAAAAAAAAATAAGCTAAATTTTGAGTTCATGTGGTCTAAATAACTAGCCGGATTTTTCTAAATCTTCGACAGAATTTAGTACGTCGGTTGATTAGTTGTTTAATCGAACAACTCAACTAGCTCAAATGGACCCTTCGAAACACAAAGTAAACTTTTTATTTAGACTGTAAAGCAGCCTTTTTGCAATTGCAAATTGGATTTTCCTTCAGCTGATTGGTATTCGAGGTTATACCTACATTACATTTTGTTCAATCTGACAAGTTTTTGTTTTGCTTGAAGTGCAAGGCCCAATAAGATTGCAATTAATTATCACAATCCAAATATTAATGTATGCCAATCCGACGTCCAATGTCGGGCATACCACAGTCCTGTGCCCGTCAAACACCACGAATACTTGGCAAATGGGGCACATTAGTTTGGCACGGCGGCAAAGTCGCGCCCCCATTATCCATAACGGATCTCAGATGTTACTGGTGCGATCGTCTTGTATGTAAGACCAGTTGGGATTAACTTTTAGAGACGGCTTTATCTATCGTCTGTAAGTAATATCTAAATTTTCAGGATAAATTCATTCTGTCTTATCTAATATTGTAAATTTAAAAATAACTTGTAGACAGTTTTACCTGATTTCAAAGTTGAACTGTTATGGGGTTAAGACTACAAACATATTAAAGGTACTTTACCTAAGTACCTTACTTTTTGTATAGATTGGTATATTATTTTACTCTAATACAAGTCAATAAAGTAACGTACCGCCCAATTCTGTTAAATTAATACTACATGTATTATCTTCGTAGTTTAACTCAAGATGGCGAACTATAGCGGGAAGTTATACATATTCAATCATAAAGACAATAAAAAGTATCTAAAGAAAAAAATACGAATCTTATAATTTTTTTTCTTAAATTGTAAGTCTATCCACCCACATTTATAGGTCGGTAAAAGAAACATTTTTACATGGTAGCGAGTAGACGGTAAATTCTATCAAATTATTTGTTACATTTTACAGCATCTAATAAATAATAATTATACGCGGAGTGAATGTGCATGGCTCATTTATCTCTCACTACGAGTGACCTTTTTGGTAGAAATAATATCAAGGCTAAGCGAAAAGAGAAAACCGGAAACTATGATAATACAGGTCAAGTATAAATTGAATTATGACCACAAAACGTATCCGGATGTTATAACGCTTAATGTAACAATAAAATCGCGGCGACTTATAAAATAATTTAGTTTACAAGTTAATAAGAACGGAAATTGTGCTTAACATCAAGGTTTTTTCTTTATTGTTCGCTAGTCAAGCAAATGGCAGGAACATTCTGGAAGACATCAACACAGACAATCATGGTTATTAGAGAGAAGATAGAGAACCAATTTATGGTGATAATAAAGATGATAGTGATTATCTGCGTACCTTATAATATATAAATGATTTATATAAATACAAGATGATAATTTATGCATCAATACTAATATCATCTCAAAAGTTTTTAAGTAGTATAAAGAGAAATAAAACTGTAAAAGAGATTAGTCAGAGCAAACCCTGACTCAAAAAGGTAGAAAATTAAAAACAAGATATTTTGTTTTAATAATAATAATAATAAATCGTTTATTATTTTCTCCACAAAAATAGGTCAGTCATATATTGTTCTTAGTAAATAAATAATTACTAGTTAAGAGATGGTAGACCCATATCTTTGTACGACACTGGTGACTTGATTTTGGTTATAAAATACCTGTATTACAGGTCACCAGGGTTTGTTAATATAATAGAGTATAATTTGATCTACTTGCAAAAATTTAGGTTAGATATATTTATTTACCTTTACCGTGAGTTAGCAATTAATGTTCTAGAGAATAGTCCAGTTCGACCATGAATTTATGGTAAACATTCACGATCCAACAGAGCTAATGTAACGATAATCGCTTTGTAAATTTGTTGTGTAACATTCGGTACACGTGGGATGCAAGAAATCGTGTCCAACGCTGTCTCCGGTGATATCATCGCCTGGGTTACTCTTTTAGACGACACTTGTGTAGATATTATGCATTAGAATGGCCCCTTTCTCTGAACCGTAGGTGATCTAAATGTCAAAGGATACTTTATTCCTATCCAATGATATAAATGCCTTGACTGATCCCACTATGCATATCGTACATCTAATGGGGAAGCTAACTGGAGACTAATGGCACCAAGTTTAGTCTCTATCAGGGCATCAGAAAGGCCTGAAGATAAAACGGTGATCAAGTTAACATTAAATAACCAATAAAGTAGAACAATACCTTTATATTTTACTATTTCTACGTTATTAATGCCTACTCGCCTACGGCTATGAACATAGTTGTGGTCGATCTTAAATGAGACCAACAAATACGACCGATTTTATTGCACATGCGTCGATAAAGGGAACCATTCGTACGATTTGACATATAAATTAGATCTCAAATAATGGCATCTAAACTTGGGTATCTAACGACGAAGCTGACAGTGCAGACTATTAGATACGTACTGTGACAGTAAAGCGAGTTGACAGCCTCTCGCGACAAAGTAGACCGCATACGCACGAATCGAAGGTTCCAGAGCGCAAGCGGAGTTGTTGCTATACCATTTTGGCATCTGTCCATTTGGGCAAAAGGTGCAGATTTGTGCAGAGGCGCTGATGACGTCAGTGCGAGTCCTTGCACGGTTGGGTGCGTGGACGCATCCCGTGGCTGAGGTTACAACCACTCGGGATAGGTTTCAATGTCGTGTGGTGACGGTCTTGTGCGTTGTTGCTAAGGGCAAGGATAAAGGTAACGTGATCTTTTCAGTAAGCATGAGTGACATAACATTTACCGAGTAAGCTTCAAAGAAAATTTTATTGTAGTGTAAATGTGACAACGTAGTCGCTTCATGGTTATCATACAGGTAATTTATGTGAACAAAAGGCTTTTACAGGCTAGAAATAGACTAATATTTTTCGTATAGACCTCTCCATATCTCATAATGTACATAACATACATAAATACATAACTTCACGCCCATAATCCCCGAAGGGGTAGGCAGAGTCGGAGAGGACAGCAAGCCCCTTCAACCACATTCAGCCAAAAATAAAGTCGGGCTGGGTTAGATAGAAAATTGTGACAAAGCAGTGACAAGCGGCTAACCTGTCGCCTACACAATCACACAATCACACACCCAAAACCCGATATACCATTAGTCGCCTTTTACGACATGCTAGACAAGAACCACAGTTGGCATATTCTCTTTAAGTCCCAGACCAACATGGGACAGTGGACATCTCTTATTTTAAAACCAACAAATGCTTTCTATGACTCTTTGTTTTAGTAGAGGTGTGGTTTCGCATTCATATATGTTTGTTAGGAGTGTCAAATAAAACAATTTGAAAAGACACCGTAAATAAATGTTTATTAAGAGATTTTAGAAAGCTTTTCATTATAATTGAACATCGTGAAAGGTAGTAGAGTGTAAAGATTATAGCTAAACCGTAGCACTGACTCGGGTTAATTAAAGATAAAACTGTAATCTTATATTAATGAGTCATGTAGTTATAGGTTCATAAATGGTGAACGATTATATATTTCATTAAAAGTGAAATAATTAGCATTTATATAGAAAATTGTCACCGCGAAGCGAACGATTCAAACACAGGATTACTTTCATATGTAAAGATCTTCTTCGAGCTAAAAATATTCTTAACTATTGGTCTTATTATATCACCATATTACAATTCTGAATTATTGGGATTATATTCTGTGAAATGTTAGTTCAATAAAACCATTATGGAATAATATGAACTTTGTCTATAGATCTCTTCTATTTTGCGCTGACATTCTCTTTCTTCTCATCACGAAGTGAAATCGACGTGAAAAGACAAACTGATAGCCTTATTGATTTTTAACTTGACCAGCAAAAAGTTCATGGCAAAAAGCCAAAGAAATAGGTTTCGAGTTCGCAAATTCAAACCTCAATACGTGCTCACGTAGTTAATAAAAATACGAATCACTTTGTCAATGATTGACAGACAGAAGTAGCTACGCTCGTACAGTCTCCACCAGAAGTGCGTGTGTCCAAATTGCTGATATGAAAGCAAATTAAGAGCATTCCAATAGAGAACTAGAGATATTTTTAACTGTGTTGTAAATCAGGACTATTGGTGTCGGCATTGAGGAATTGCATTATAACGTGTATTTCTTGTGCTACATTGTTTCTGTATTGCTTTTGATAATTTTGTTTATTTATTACATAGATTATTGCTTTGTTGTATGTACATATGTTGGATGATAATTATTGAGTCACGTTTTACAGCCTGATCGGAATTAAATGATTTTAAACATGCAGATAGATATTGATTAACTATTCCACATATCAATCCTTTACCTTATCAAGACAAATAATATACTAAATAGTAAATGAATTGAAATACCTATTGTACGCAATAATCGCAATCTATTTTCCAATTTCGGGTTACTATTAATAAAAGTTATTCACTAAAAGATAACCTGGATTTTATATTACCTTACCTATTAACGTCTTAATTAACACTTCACAATTTGTATTTGATCACTTTAATTAGACTAATCATGTCACATAATTGAACGATTAAATACACGAGTCTAATTATAAAACTGCTAATATAAATCCCTTTAATTGTGATTGTATGTCCCAGATCACGATACATTCGTCTTATTCAATAATTGTGTGTAAATGATGCGTAAACAAGAATATTATTGAGCGATCGGTGGTCTCATGCCAGGCGATGGTCTCATATTTATAAAAAGAAGTCATTAAGAAAATACGCGCGCGATAATCATCTCACAGACGTGCCAAATGTAAGATGGTAATTGCAAAACAATACTAGAGTTCTGTTACAAAAAAGTCCGACCTACATTAACCGTACCGCTATAGAAGCCACTAATCCCGTGAAGCGTTAAAAAAATCTATTCAAAAACGCTTAAATTTTTCGCACCAAAAAGTTCACAATTAGCGACACGATTTACTCTATCGCCGATTGTACTAAATGATGAATTGCGAATCCATGAGGTCGGCGCATCGAGACCGATGCTTTCGCCGGACATCGAACCCGCCGGCGGTTGGTCGTTGCTAAGCAGATTATAACGGAGCACATAGAGCCTCTTTACGGGGTTCCAACGCGGCAAATTAGTTAACTTGTGTACCAATTAGAGCTAAGACAAGAGTTTGCCTGCGGCTGCGGCGAAATTTAGCGACTTTTATAACATCACAATAAGAGTCAATTTGGAATGCGTCGGCGCGGCAACAGCTGATGGGCTGTCGTTATGATGGATGGATACGCAATGTCTCTAATAAACAAAAAAGGAATTGATACAACCGTGTGGATTACCCTCAATTCCGATGTCCTCGTTAACTATTCAAGTAAGGTTAGTTTGGCTTGGCAAATAGATCCAGTAAGAGCGATTGTCTTGTTGAGTTCATTATTTATTGGTAATAAACTAGAAAATTTTATGAAGAACTAAAAAGGAGCTTGTACTATGTGGAGGAAATCAACTGTTGTTTTTATTTTCAAAACTTATTTAACAGTTTTGACCGGATATGTAAGCGAAGGATTATCTTTGCCTCCTTTATTTAACATTTTAAAGTTCTATCTCAAAATTGTAAGTAACACATATGGTTCACCAATAGTCTGTAAGTATATCCGCTTAGTCATTGACCAAATTTACTAACTCACTTGATTACAGAAGACAAAAGGAGGCTTATAATACTTTAATGCTTGTAGCAAATGTCAAATTAGGCTAGGACTTCGGTTTACTGAATACATTTATAAAAACATTTGTGGCCAATATTTGTTGGTTAATGTTATTAATAAACATTGTAGAGCTTCCTGCATTACCAAGAAGTCAAAGGCAATGTACGACGAAGTCGTACATTTTACCTAGGGTATTCGCTTTCATCAAAATTGGATCAAAGGTAAATGAATGGATTTAGCCGCACTCAGTCTGAGCGAGTGAATGTTAATTCGCAGACGTTCCTTTCAATGGCAACAAATTTAATTTGATATTGTAGATAAAGAACACCTTTAAACGTCGCCACAGGAGGCCTCGGTGAGATGTGAAGACATTTTGAAGGAATATCAATAGAAAGTGGAGATATTATAATGATTGTGTCTACAGACGACAAATGTGTCTTGTCAATTTTAATTACTAAAACGTACGTATATGCTTCAGGGCGCACGTGTATATACGGTCATTCAGATATTATCATATACTATATAACTAGACGCCAAGATGACTTGTGAACAGAAAATAATTAAAATTATTATAATAATCTGCGAAATAATGCTCCACAAATCGATTACCTACATAGACAACTGACAGGGATGAATGGAAAAGAAGAACATCATGCACCCATCGTAGATGGATGGAGAATGGGCGGAAAAAATGTCTTAAATTTGGCAAATGTATAGTGTCTAGCTTGACGTAATTGAGACATGTTTTGGAAATCACGGAGGTTGTGTCATAAAAGTCTAATATATCGTGACAGTAACGAGTTTCTCTATTGTGTGCAGTTTCAATTACTCTGCCTAGTGCCACTAGCGTCAAGTGCAAGAGCGAACTCGTTGTTAGCCACGCACTGTTTAATTTACAACCCCTTCTTGGGGTAAAAAGTGGAGTGTTCAAGTGCCGCAGGGTGTCTAGAGGACCCCACGCCATCTCCGTAGGGCAAATATTATGACAAGATGTAGGATTTGTTTTGGTAACTGTACTGATACATCAATAACATTTCTTATACTGACCATATTTTGCTGGAAGGAGGTAGTTCCGTTTAATTGCATACCGTGTTTCTGTCATTGAATTTACTTTAAACGGACAAAAAGTCATGAATAAGAGATTTGGGACGCAGCCATCTTGAAGGAAGGAAGTTTGTTAAATGCCACCTCTTTTAATGTTGACGTAATTACAATTCCTGGTCAGTCGTATAAGTGCCACAGCTGAGGTGCTTACGCAAGACAAGAAAATGCTCACCATGTAGAGACATTCCAGACACTACCGGTGTTTTGTTATCATTATAATTACGTTCGAGTAGCGGTACCAATCATTATCATAATACAATTAGTTCGTCATCTAAGCTATGAACTCTAAATGATACACAATTTGCATTTAATGTCGTTATACCTTTCCTGATGGTAGCGCAAGTCTTGTATGGGCATTGATATGTAAATGATAGCATGCCATGACTTGTTACGCGAATTCGTATGATATTCATGTATTATTTTATTTGCATTTCCACGTGACGACGACAGTTATTTACGCGTTTATGCAAAGCGATGCCCGATTGATTTCATAACGGTTGACATTTTTATTTGTGAATAAAAAAATATGTTGTCTAGACAAGGATTCGGCACATATATAAAAAAAAAGAACTTTTTTATATGAGTACAAAAATCGATATAGGCTTCAATGTACAGCTAAAATTAGACAGATGTCTACTGGATATACCCATTAAATGTGATATTAGTTTCTCGCAACATTTTTGACAGAAGCCCGTTGGAATTCAATTCGATATATATTAAAATTACTCAATTGCTGCTAACTAAGTGCTAAGAATGCATATTTATCTATAATGACCTTATTTTGAGCAACAAGGACGCACGAGTTGATAGAGAAACGACATTATTTTGTCAGGATTAACTATCAAAATAAAAACAAGTTTGTGTCTCCATATCTTCATTGACAATTGACTTTATAAGGCGATATGTTTTAATATAGGTACAAACAACATGAATAAGTAGATCTTAAATTTCTAAAAATAGTTATTAAAGTATACAACTTTCGCAGTAAGGAAAGCATTGTTATAATTTTGGCGCATGTTTTGAATGTAAATGACGCTTAGGTATTTAAACCCACGCATTGATGAACGGAGCAGAAGTTTGTTTTTCATTTCGCGTGTTCTTGAGAAAAAACGGCATACGAGAGGTTTATCTTTCAAACACAACTTAATTTGAAAGCAATTTGGTATTCATCTGTTTTAAAATTAGTTTGTAATAATTTCATTAATTTAGCATAATTTACAGTTAATCTAGTCCCAGTATAATAACTCGTTTCCTATCGCATACAGTTACTCGTGGTATTGCTCTGATAATTTGGCAAATAAGACATGGTCAACCAAACTACACTTAAAAAGGTTTGTGTTTTAACGCAACCAACTACTTATCCGGTAACATGCTTCAGGTAACTCTCGCGTATATCGCGAATCTTCGAAATCTATCATTTAAGCTTACCTGAATCTGCATATTTTTTATCGGAGACGAGTAATCGCTTCTATATAAATGATATACATAGACAGACGGACAGATCTAAACTTATTACCGAAGCTGCATACGAGCTAACTCTTTGTCTCGTTTGCAGTCTTTGTCTAGGAAACCCTTATAAAGAAGGTAGCCATTAATTTCTTTGTACATTTTAATCTTGTTGTTTGAATTATACTTTGCGTAGGTAAACATCATAACGTCACCCTCTTAAGTGTAATATCGATGACCTTACGATCTGGTGTTCTCATCGAAATGACGCATGTGTACATTTATTCTTTATCTTCAGGTAATGTTACGCAAAACATGACGTCATTTTTTTAAACATTGCTCCAGGAGCTGATAAGAATTGAAGTCATTACACTTTGGTGTTTATTAGATATTATTACAGGAAATACATTATTAGGTACTTATATTTTGTGTTAGACTTCCTCTAAGAAAAATATTAATTAAATAAATCAAACAATTATTACACCTTTATATTTAGCTACTTAATAAAAATCACATCTAACACAAGAGCCATTCCACCATAAGACATTGCCACATAGTCGCTAATGGCGTCCTTCCTTAAAAAAGTATAACCCGCGCCATTCTAATCGGCGGAAACGCCGTCGATGTTTTCGATCAAAAAGTCCCGTGAAGGCATCCGGGCTGGATAGGCGAGGCGCGCGCGACGCAGCGAGAACAGACGCGGTGGAGTCGCGCGCGAATGCGCCTGTAATTGTAAGCATAATTCACGCCGGATGAGACGCCGTTTCTTGCTGAACGGTTTAGGGTTGCCCGTGTGATGACGTTTTGCGGCAGTCTTCCTTGTTCCAGAAGGCTAAACCGGCTGTCTTCATGAAAGTCATTAGATTGAAATTCGTGAGATGGTCGTTTAAAAACTCGCTTTTATTAACGGTTGATAGGTCAGGATTAGAAAACAGAAACGGTCCAACTGAACTTTAAGATATTCTGTGTATTTTCTTCATTTCACGTGAAGTTGTTAATCTCAACTGCTCTCGGTAAGCTTTCTAGTATGGCCGTTTAATAGCTCGCCATAATCAGTGGTCTAAAACTACTAAGGATTAGGAAAAAGAAGCGGTGTAACTGAAGATCAGAAAATTCTGTAACCAATTTGGTAAATTTTGAATCAAAGTTTTTAGCTTCAGAACATATTCTTACTCGTAGTATAGGAGAAAACGGTAGTTTGAGAGAAGGGTTGCGTTCGATGCATTTAACCAAAGATTCTCAAATTGTTTCTTTTTATTTAAGCAAACCCCTGAAGCTTTAAAATCAAAATACCTCCCCTTTACCACAGTAATTCCTGTATTTCAATTCAAAAAGTTGTTCTTAGTGAGATCGAATTGCAGCTTAACTGTCTGAAGCCAGCCCTATCGAATGCAACTAAGTATTTAGCTCGCTTGCTCAGAGTGAGCAATTACAGTGGCGATAATCGCTCGCGGAGCGCTCTCAAGAGCTCACGGTCACTTATTTAATGTTCTTATTAGCGACTACTTGGAAACACATTTTCAAATACCGTTCTTTAATACGCCAACTCTAATCAAACATTGGAAGATTAAGTCGAGAATAACCAGTTGGCATTTTAGATCTTATTCATTGGCTTATACTTTTTGTCGTACTCGGTACGAGATAAGAGATGAAACTCCAGTTTGTATCTAGCAAAAACTTAATGACGAGCTGTTGGATTTTTTGTCGGATTAAGAATTACTTTTCGACCACAAAAAGATGAAACCTCTTCATTTTATTTGAGAACACGGAGCTTCTTGTGCGATTATATATTTTTAATAACACGCCTTTTGTTATATAATAATTTGCATCATCACTGCGCGGGTCGTGGTGACGTCAACAAGACCTGTCTGGACTATACAGTTGACCCAACCTGACTAAGTTTCACCACATCACATAAATTAAAGCCAAATAAAAATGGCTAAAACAAATCTGAGTTATTGCCAATAAAGTAAATTGCACAAATTGCTACCATTTTCTGTCTAACTCAGTGAACTTATTTGATGTATTTCTTTTTATATCGCAATTCGTAATAAGAATAAACTAGACTATGTATTAAATGCTAGTACTAGAATATGTTTGAGATATCCTAATCAGGGTAAACCTTTTTCTCGTAAATTGCATTTGGGGTGATAAGGAAGCGCTATGCCGCTATTTTGGAACAAGAATCGCTCAGTCTTTGTTATTCGCTTTTCATATTTAACCCTTTGTTTATTTTGTCAAGCGCGGGAAAGTCGGATTATTTCAGGTCACGATCTCCGTGATGGAGCGCAGGCGCATGCAGATTATTAACGATTCGCAATCCGAACATCACAAGTAAATGTGTTGATGCGGGTCGTTATTGCCCTGTTTAATTGCTTCCGTTCTTACAACTCCGATTTCAAGGTCGCCTCAATGACATACAAGTAAAATATAGAATGCTCATAAAGAGAATATAATTTGAAGCGGTTTCGCGGAGTTCGCGAAGTGGGAAAGACGCCATTTTGAAATTTCATATCTTGAAGGTGTCGGATGGTTCTGTCTGATTGAGGTAATGTATTAGGTAACCAACCAAGTATACCCAATGACGATTGTTATGGGAGTACTAGGAAATCAAGTAACCAATACCTTCCCTATACCGCTTTAAGTAGATTTTCAAGAGACCCACGGGTAGATGTGGGTTGGTTTGATGCAATACAGTTTTAATACGCGTCCACTACTTTATTTCCCACGAGTGTTGACCCCTCCAGCTCTATCTTTATCTATTGCATTTAAATTTTCTGCAAGTTAGCATAAATGTTTTACTATCATATCATATCTACGGCTAACAAATCACGAACTTCATCAAAGGCCCGAGCCCCATTAGACTTTCTCAAGTCAAACCGGTCAACTCTTGACAGTGCTTAATAATTCACAACTTGTGCATCGCCTTTACCCTTGCTATGACATCCAAACACAAAGTCAATAACCTACGAGCAAAAAATCTACAATGACTGTATTGAAAGCAGCGGTCTATTTTAGGCGGTGACGTAAGCGGCCATTTTGAGCACACCATCGAGTTATGAGCGACATTATACGGCGATCGGCCAACACGACTCTCGTTTTGGAAAAAGTATTCAATTGGGATTTGGGAGAAAACGATGACACTGGATTAAGTCTTGCTTTGTTTATTGTAAAACATAATGTCTTGATCTAAGCTGACTGTTGTTGGATTTAGAGGCGGGATAAGGTATAAGTACCTTAGCCTATCTATGGTTCAGCGTGATATCGTTTTTCTAAAATAATTATGATAATTTACTGTAAAGACCAGCCGACCAAACCCTACATTTGGTTTATTGGCCCATAACAATTTAGTATGACAATAGTCATCGCGTGAAAACGTGTCTCTCGATTGTAATTGTCGGGCTTATTCCAAATGGCAAACGCTAGTGCTAATAACGGCATAATTACCACTTTATTTTGGGAAATGTCACTCATTTCAGTGGGAACTCCTTACAACATTGACGACGTGCTTTTTGAGCGGTCGTTAAGCTTGATTTTCTTTTTGAATTATTTATAACCTTCTTTATCTTCAACATTGTATTCGAAAGGGGTCTGACTGCAATGTTGCCCATATTGTATAAATAGCATTAGACGACACATTTAAACAAAGAAACATCATCACTTCACTAATACACAAATACAATTGATTTTCTGACACAGGAAGAAATACACATGAAAACAAATTTCTAACATCAACATGGAACATAAAACACTCATCAGGCAAGCATGCACACAAACTAGGAACGTTTACGTGGCATTTCAAATAATACAATAACATTACGACTACTGTGTTGCGCATAAAACGATAAATTACCAACACCGTTTAGAAAACAAAAGACGCTAGCTTTGCAAACAAATACTAAGAGTCGATAAAACAACAACAATATTTTAGTTAGTTTAGCAAATGCTAAACTAGACCATGTGGGCATAACCTTCCTTCTGTTTAGGTTAAGCCTGCTTTATATCGATTTATGAGTTACTTGCGTCATTTACATAATGACTATCCCTATTCGATACCGTTAACATGTAATTTTTGCTGTGGAAGATCAGATCTAGTCTTCTTTTATGTCCGAATAATACTGACGTTATTAGAGTACGTGTTCCGCAAAGCGAGCGTCTCGACAAGAAACCAAAACCAGCCATAGCCAAAAGAAGCGTAACGTTCCGAGCGTGGAGCGCGTCTACCTGGAGTGCTGCTGCCGGTCAGGCGGCGGCGAAGGCGCGCGGGAGGAGGTGGCGGTCTGGTGCTGCTGCTCCGCGCCGGCGCCGGGGCTGCCGGCGCCGCTGCCCCCCAGCGCCATCGCCAGCCCGCTGATGCTGCCGACACACCACCACGTCACCACTGCCCTAGCCGAGAGCTCGCATCACCTATGCCTACCTGCTCCAATCCAACATCTTCTAAGGTAACATGTATAAATACTAGAAATTGCTAATGATGTATATTGGAGCAGATAAGCTTAAACGTGCTCGAAATCGAACTATGAGAACGATATCAACAGTATCATGTGTCTAGTATGATAACTAATTAGTTAACATTAATATTACACAGATTTCAAACATCGGTGATATCCCGCCAAGTTATACTCCAGTAATCAATTAGATTAAATTCTGAATTGCTGACTTTTGTTAAGACTAAAAACAGCCGAGCGAAGCAGAGCATTCTCAGCGGGGTGAAGACCAATAAGCGGTGATGTTCAGTTAGTGGCAAGACATTGGGGGTGTCAGTTAAAATAAGGGATACTGGCAAGCAAGCATTCCGCAATTAATGCGTTTCCATATAATTAAAACATCAACACATCCATTCAGGTACCCATGATGTGATATAATGACGGTAAGCCGTAGCCGGTTGCAGCGACAGTAGATTATTTCGGCTGACATTTTATAAATAAAGATAATAACAAAGACAAATAAAATGTGCAATCAATGGAGTATCGGTGGCATAAATCGATTGTGCTGCTCACGTGGCAACGCTGACGTGGTTCGCAATTCAGATGCCACTCAAGATCTGCGGGAGTTGGAGCATAAAAGGAAGCTAGGGGAATTGGTCACGCAGCCAAGAGTGGGCGAGAGCAGGCAATTAGCCGGGCCATCCACGTCAACGAACTAGAAATAATGTCGAACGCATCTAACGTATGAATGGGACGCACAGTTACAGGCATAGACGACGCCAGCCAACACAGCCGAGTCGACGCCGACTCAAGGCTATTCTATTGTTAAACTAAATGAGAACATTGTAATTGTTTCTTTAGCAACTCTATGGTTCATATGTTCGTGTGGTTTTGTTTTTAGTTCTCTAATCTTCCAGATTATTCGTTAACTTTAATTACCAGCCAGAATGTTCGTCGAGTTAATGTGCCAACATTTGGCAACAAAGATGTCCGACGTCAAGCAAGCAAGGTGAGTAGTATCCTACATAAACATTGTGGAACTTACGACGTATAAAATTACTCTAAGAGTGGACTGTCCTAGATGTTTTCATGGGAGTTAAATAAAATTCCTGTATTATTATATTCAAGTTTCATGTTTTTTCTATATCTATTCTAAGAAAGTTAACGTATTGCTATGTATAAAATAACTTTTATAATCTAGTGGAAATAATTTTCAAAAACTTTGCAGTGGTCTTAACGATGGCTTCGCGTGTTAGAACGAACAATTAAATAACTTCCCATAATGAAAGGCATTCGCCGTAGCACCATAAACATACATACTGAGAAAGAGTGTGTAGAATCAGAATGACACGTAATTTTAATTAGCCGAGAAAATCGTTTCAAGGCAAACCTCACTTTCTACAAACGGCCACATTGCCGTGGGCGTCGAGTTGTTGTTTACTTCATTGTAGTCATAATTTAATCCTGGTTTTATTTCCACACCTATTCCTTGTTATAAATTTAATCACAGAGTCGAGAGGTCATGGCGTATTTCCGTGTCAGTTTTGATTGTTTAAACGGACATTATAATAAAATTATGTCCAATTTCCGAGTAGGCATTAATGTCTGTCTGTTGTTATTTTTATAAAACAGTTAAAAGCTAAGGTTAAATGAAGTCATATGGCGTGATGAGGAAGTTGGAATTCGCACAAAGGACACTCGGGTAAGCGTCAGACTAGATTAAAATTGATTTGATGTTCACAAACTGGTGTTTGTAAACACAACAAATTGAAATATAAGTGTGATTCGAATAATTAATTTGATATTACATACTATATTAGAGAAGATTTGGAAAAGGAGAAAGAGCCAATAAATGACTATATCATATTTTATTGTAAGCTGTGAATGCTTAGCCTATTTCTGAGATGATGTCTCTGAAGCATAAATATAGCTTGTATAATTAGTTTCGTCTAATTGTCTCTTCGCTAATGTACATCTAAGACTTTTTAGTTCCTTCATGATTTTCGATTCCTATTTTTAAGCAAGGGCCAGGATATTTAGATTTAATAATAACATTTAACATGATCATTCTGTAAGTATTTAAATATTTACAAGTGACACAATGTACATGTATCTCTTACAGTTAATCCATACTAAGTGCGTAATATCACTTTAAATGCCATTTGAATGCAATGTAAGCACAGCATTTTTTCTTTTGGTGACGCACATTAATTCTTGAATGTTAAAAAACGACCTTTGGCGGTACAACTTATGAAAAGAGCAAAATCAGTTCAATAAAGAGCATTGACGTCAAGCAATATAGAAAGGGGTGGGTAGTTATATTACGATATCACCTATACATTTATGTACAAAATAAATCCAAACGTTAGAATGAAATTGGAATGTACCTATTCCCAATGCAAACAGCGCTATACTGAGATCTGCATTCTCAACATATGAATTTCTATTTTTTATGTGCACGTAACATATATTTGGTTGGATATATTCACGATATCAAACTCATATCAACAGGAAAACGCAACGTTTGTCCAAGGTTCAAGCACACGTTTCGTAATAATAATCCATCTCGATTACGACTGTAATATATGTTTTTCTCGGAATCGCTCGTTCGATTAATAAAACCTAACCCTGACTATGACACGATAATGTTCTCGCTGCATTGACCGCTGCTGGTGAGAATGCAAGCGACCTCGACGAACCCATGCATGCAACGGTACAGCTAGCCGGCAAGGCGTGACACAATGCGACATTTCAGTCAACTGAAGGACGGGACATTGAAAACACTGTTAGCGACTAATCAAATCTCCGTGAGGCCGTATTTGTTTAGATCAGCCCTTTTCATTTTAATAAAGGCGTCATTTCAACTTGACTACAAGTTGGGGAAATCTAAAACCGTACCGTCTTGTTTCGTGTAGCTGAATGAGATTGTATTTGGGCATCACTGTTATTAACACTTTGTGAATTAATTTATTCCGTAAACAATCGGATGGCTTCGCCTCTAAGGCATCCTTTCTTCCGTTTGGCTAATGTAATTAAATTTCCAACTTGTTCTTTAGTAAATTTTAAAGAGTTCCTTTAGAATAGATACTTTTACTGTTTTAGATCAAAATTATTTTAATACAATGTAATTTGATAACGATCAATTTATAGATGTCAAACACAAAACATACAAGGATTGCTTAATAATAAATAATATCCCCTTTTGGTCTCCCCAACAACAAACTTCTAATATTGCATCACACGAATGTTAGTGCATTTCGCTTGCAGTTTCTGACGGAGACAAGGCTATTGTCGAAGGTTAGAAAGGTCTTATGATAATATCGATATCGGAAACTAATTATTAGTTTGTGCTCCATTGCAATTTAACAGGCCATGATTGCAATTAAATCAGGTTAGAATGGAACAAATGTTGTATGCACAAAATAGCTGATGCAAATATCTAAAAGATTTTATCATTGCATACGACAGCAGAGCAAGTATGATGTTCCTGGAAGATTAAATTTTGGTTCTAAACATACAAACATTATCCAAGGAAACACAAACTCAATACTTACACAATGGCAAGGAAATACATGCCGAAATAAATTACTCAAGATTATATCTCCAATCTCTCATACACTAGTTTTATTTCTCAGAATCGCCTACAGACTCTTCACAAAGTCATTATAACTTGCATAAAGAACTGCATTTGCAGCTGTTGAAATTACATGTCATCGATTCAAATGGCTGCTTTACATGGCGACACGCTAAACCATCATCAATTTTAATGTTCACATAGGTAATATGTCATCTAACATTAGCCTCAATGATGATTCCTTATCAAGTGAGAATTTTCATGTGCAGTCAAAGTAGATGTGCACAAATTGTAATTCGTATTTGGCAAATCACCAAATTAGGTGCGCCATTCCCAATCTTGTAGAGAATTAGCGCTGCACATCTTCCGAAAGGCGTGTAACTGATTATCTCTAATTGGTGTGACTGGATAATTTGCCAAGTTGCAGTACATACATTTCGTACATTGCGCATTCCATTCGAATTTCCGTTCGCGTACATTAGCCTTCGAAGAGATCAAAGTGAATCAAGATTATTTTGAAATAATACCTCTAATCTCGGGCGCCCACTAACGACTGTGTCAAAAGGGCAAACAGCTAACTAATGGTCACATTGTGGTTACAATAAAGACCAAAAACGTGAAATACCATCAACAAAGCGCAACAAAACGACCCTATAGCGGTTCGTTTCAGTGCCACGGCACACTATCGGCACCAGATAGCCTTCGTGAGGCGTCAAAAGATCCGATTGTGTAATCGTTGTCGAAGCTGTTAAACCTACAATAGTGCTCCTCAATGAGAGACGTTGTAAATCATACAAGCGGTCGTTTGTGGCGCGTGCGCGCCCGATACCGCCGATAACCAACAACTCCCGCCGTGTGCTTAGAATCCCAAGTTCAATTCTAAGCTTTAACCCGCGCGTGATAGAGATTACATTTGACGCGTTTACACCACGTTAAATAAAGTGATAAATAATAAGGAACAATTGTCCAGTGTTTCGGAATCACGTTCTCTATGAGGATTCTTGTAAAGGGTTCACGTAATGTACAATAATAGTGTCATTATTCACGCGTAGCGATAAAGAAGGATGATGGGAGAAAAACAAACTAGCTCATTATTAATATTAAAAACATTATTAATGTATGCTAGTAATTAGCCACATGATAACGGGTCTTGCTAGTATTGTGACTAGTCATCGTACTGCCTATTAAAAGTGTAATAAATATGCATTTTAATAGTTATGGTACAATAAATTGTAATTTGTGATTGATGAGATTATTAAAGTTGATGTGCTTCTCGGAAGACTTCAGCCTTCTATTGTACTTGTTTACTATTGTACTACTTACTATATAATACAATCTTCAATACAATAGAAGGATCAAATGTTTTCCAAGGATACCCGCATAATCACATGACCAATAAGTTTAAGACGGAAAAGCGAGTGTACAAGAAAATTTGAATAAATTATAAACGGTTTGACAACAAAAATAACCCCAAAGGTCAAGTTTTACCTGTACACTGTGTATACAATAATACTACATAACACGTTCACGGCCAAGGCTATAAATAAACTCGTGGATCTCGGTAAAGACGCCTCGTAAACATGAAACTGTCACGAGTATATAAATCTCTCTGTAGAAATGACTATTGCCTAATACTTTATGTGACGGCTAAATCGTCTAAATTTTTAATCTTGGGAGCGAAATGTAATCCGTTGTCTAAATTTAACCAGAATTTCCGCGTCGCTTGTACGAAAACATTTATATTCTACCACAAGATTTTTATTGGAACCTCATGTAATTAATGTTATTATTTTAGTAGGATATCTTTATGCATGATTACTGTTATTTAAAGCATCGATGTCTTATTGGCTTGTCATGCTGAAGTCATAGAAATAGTTTCTGCCTTTGGGTTGGAAAATTAGCGATTACGTACTAAAAAAAAAACGCGTCGGCAAGTTCGCCAGAAAAGGAAAAGAATCTTGATCGGTATTTGCAATATAATGTGTTTGTATAATAGTGAAGACATTACACGGCAACTCCATGTATAGAACTGCTATAAAATGATAATGTAACATTGCAAAAGATTACATTAAATCTTATTACAGTTGGCCTTAATGAATCCTACGCGAGCATTCGCATCCTGGTGCTTAAGGAGACTCGTGAAATTATTCACACGGCGATTATTTATTTTCTTCTCGGCTGGAGCCGACTGACTGGAGTCGGGCGCCGCGCTCACCTTGACCGAAGCTCCCGACTATGGAACAAATGACTGGCCTTCCCCTTCCCCTTGACAACAGCCCACCTAAGTACTGCAATTAAGGTGATTCTTACGAACCTGAAGGTCTTGCTCTCGTTAAGGCTTTCATTTCTATTGTCATATTCAATATGACTCTATTGGCGTTGTCAAAAATACACCATTGAAATCCAAAGGATAAGAGAATCAATGTATGTGAACCAAATTCTTCATTAATTCGTAAATAAGACAGGCGAATACTGAAATGTAACAAGCTTAGAAACATCAAAGATTACAAGACATACACAAAGTGTAAAATTAGAGTATTTATTTTTCACTTCGTGCAGAGTAGGATCGTTACGTCTATTTTGATCTGATGTTACAGCACGCTTTTACGGTGGCATAAAAGTTGAAACCGTGACTTTTTGACGCTCTTTGGAAATTCAATAAACAAGCAGCAGCGACACGTTTTGATTGGCGTTGTGACAACTTTTATATTTCTTATTTAAATACAAAAATATAATTAGTCACGTGCCATTTGTCTTGCTTTCAACGAAATTTTCTTTAAATAATTAATTAGTTCTGATGAAAACATTTGAAAAGTTAAATGTTGTCATCAGAAATTACATTTAAAGGTGAATGTTCAAGTAAGGTCATGTTTGTATTCAAAACGTCATGAGTTGGACATTACAGCCAGTCTCCGAATTTCTTCGTGTATACACTTGTGGAATTTCTGCATGTCTTCTAAATGTTTTAAAATACCATTTTAATAGCACCCGTTTAATATCTACCACGAACAGTCACAACACTTTAAAACTGCCCACGTGCGTACATATTGGGGGCACATCGTAACCCTTCATAACAAAACCTATGATTGGTAAACAGATCGTAAACAAAATGGCGGAATTGGCAAACGAGAGGCATCATGTGCGCCAACTTTCACTAGAACAACGATCACCGTAATTTATTTAGAAATTTGTTAAAGCAATAAAACATAATGTTTATTCGATCACGACGACCATACCTTGCGTAGATTGAGATATCGCATATCTTTGTGCCTCATGATGATGAAGTAAAATGAATCTTTCTTTCAACATCATTGTACTGTTATGTGCCAAATCTTGGCATATTTTCCACTGAAATGAATGAATGTCTTTCCGTTGTATTTAATTTTATAATTTCCTTCGCGACATAAGCAAAAAAATAACAAGGAAATGATCAGGAATTTGTGAGACTACGAATATAAATTATTTCAAATTCAACATGCGCAGATATTTCTGCTTCTGTTAAATGGGCTGTCATAATGGTTTTACAACATCCAAAATAAATACAAGTATGACCTTCGTATTATGGAATGTTTGGAAGATATTTTCAGCGGTACAAAAGTATTCATTATAATAAATATGACACGCATTTAATATTCGTGTACCAAAAGACGCGTTCCGTTTTATTAAAATATCGCATATTAATATCAATGACGCTAGCAACCAAATGCATTATTAGTTCATCTGTACGATTGTAATGGTCAACAGAACAAATTATTATATGTCTAATTAGACCGTGTTCCGAATGTAATATGTACCGCCACCACCCACAGCGTACAAAATTAAACTGATGACGAATCCGGCGCGGGCGCAGGCATTAACAACTGAGTGGAATTGATAAACGGCTCTGTAATCCAATGTAGACAAAGTCTTTGTATCTATTATGGTAGAGAATCAAATTAAGTTTTAATTTAAATTTTATTAGTTGCCTTACGAAAGATATTCTGAAAAGAAGTTATCATTTCAACAATCACACGCAATAACTAACATCTTTTTATTGCCGCATGGTTTTATGGTAATTTTATAACTATTTTGTGCGATACACAGTCAGTTTGCATGCAAAGTTGTAGGTTAATATCGAAACTTGGCGTTTGTCTGGCTTTTAACAAATAAAATGCTTTTCATTAACATGGTAATAAGTAATGGATATGTTATTGGTTAGTCACATACATTTATACATATACTAAATCTAAATAAAAGTATATGGAAATATCAATAATTTAATTGGATTGATATCTAATAATGCACGTATTCAATCGACGCATCAAATCCGAAAACTAAAAGAACCATATGTTTTTAATTATATAAAAAAGGATCGACAAAAGTTTACACTGTAACAAAACACTAACAACATTAGTAAGATGATCCGCTGATGAACACGAAAGGTCGTGTATTATTGAACCTTGGCCATTTTCGGGTGCGGCGGCGAAGTGACTGATGACTGGTGTTCAGCTACCGTGACATTGTCACTTTGTTTCATATGATTAAGGCATGTATTCGTTGAAAATTGCTTTGTAGTTTACAGTTGATATCACCTCCATGTATTATTAGAAGTATACTCTTTAAACGGTTCCTTTGGACATGCTTGGTGATCTTTTTTTGTCCGAGGTACAAGGTCAGAATTTGACACGACTTGAAGGTGGTTCTCGCGGAGAAGATATGACGTACATGTTATGCTTTACAAGCTTGACAAAATTTAAACAAGAATAAGGGACTACAATCTACAATAACGCTACAATGGTCCCAATGAGTTTACGGGGAAGAAACATTGAATACAAACGGACTGAGAGAGTGAAACGGTGCACAGGTGAGTGAACAATAGTTTAAGAACAAAAAATATCTCACAAACAAACTCCCTTGTTTTTGTTATAAATCTAAAGCAGGGTAAGGCGCGACTTCAGTGTCGACGACATTCTCCCTGTGTGTAAACATTAACGCGTGTTGTACGTCCTCTACCAACCCCTAGGGTAATCCGACACCAAGGTCATTTTGGGGGAAGGTCGTGCGTCGAACTCAGCGTTTCCGGGTGCAAACTATGATGGATGGGCGTCATCGGGCGGTGAGCCATTAGCGGTCAACGACCTGTGCTGTCGCATCATGGTATAGATCGTACGCATAATGATGGTTTGGTACTTGACGAGTTGCAAGTACAGCAGTTTAATGAAAAGGCGATTTTGTTTACAGTATTTTTGCGTACAGTACTTGAGACAAAAAATTACAGGAATCGATAATCCAGATGATTAAAATGTATTTTAAATTTATTCGATAATTAATGAATAAATAATTCTTCAGACGGACACGTCAATTCCCTAGTCCCAAACTAAGCTTGTAAGCTGGTGCTATGGATACTAGGTGAACGGATAGACATACTTAAAAACGTTTATAAACATCCATGACTCGAGTACAAATATCTATGTTCATCACACGAAATACTTGCTTTCGTGGTCACCCTTGGTTTCGTGGCCAGGGTCTTTGACCACTCGACCAAAGGGCCAGTCAAAATTTATATACTGAAACCAACTCCTAAATCTCATAAAGTCAGTCACTTTATAATCTATTTCCGGAAAACAGTACCGAGCGAATAAGACCGCAATATTTTTTGATATATTAAACCTATAAAATATCACACGTCACAACGAAACACATCATTGAAACAATTTACGAGTCATTCGCTTCAATCGGCAGTCCACAATTGCAAAACATTTTTATTTAGCTAGTTATATCTTTTCACCGGCGCTCGCAAGTGCGAATATTTCTCGAAAATAAACAGCAGCCACCGGGACCTTATTACCTCCCGTCTGTCAACGAGAGCTGATTACTCGTAAACGTACGGCGCCCTGCCAGAACTACATAGTTGCAGAAATATGTGACTTTAATCAATAAAGCTTTCGTTATTTATCATTGCACACAGGACTTATCACCCCACAACGGGTCGGCTGTTTTTATTTGCACGAATGGTGACGTGTCCCGAGTCTAAATATAGGGATGGGTTAAGAGTACGACCTTATCAGCGCCTTGTATGTAGCTTTGCTGTTTTCCCACACGTTTATCAAATATCCGGACGATGATTCAGTGTTGCCGGAGAAACATACCTACATACTGAAACTATGAATACAATGTGAATGGGATAACAAATGTACAATATAATTAAAAAGAACAATAGATTAATATATAGCTATATTTTACTGGCAGTGCATATATTTTTTTTTATATATAACGGCGATTTGATGATTAAAAAATATACATTATACTAAATAGTTGACTGGTGCCACTTCTGCTTATATCACAGCTTTTGCCAGAAACAAATCTACAATAATGAACTAATTTTATTTCAACCTGGATTTCATAACAATAAATATTTTTTATAGAATTGTTACATAATTATTACGTTCTAATCTCAGTATTACCTTGCAAAATTAGAAACGTCATTTCAATAGTTTGTTGAACTTTGAAGAAGCCCTTGTTGGGCTTCAATCCGAAATAGCCCGAAGTAACACACCCTTAGCGACCCGTATTTAGCCTCGCGCTTGCGTGAGAGAAACCTTAGGAGGGCTCGATTAGGCAACAGGATAGAACAATCCAGTGAAGAAATAAGCGAGCGAATGTCGCCATAAGCGTGCCCTTCACGTAACTTTGGGGACTTCTAAAACTTACCATGTCACGTAAGCTAACATATAAAAGACAATTTGCAGAATGCTTTACTTATAACGAACTATATATACTATTACATGGTGTCATTAATTCCATAGAAAATATATATAGTACTGGATGACCCAGCGCAAGCAACACATTCAGCGATTCATTTTTATATTATAAAAATTATTTGAATCATTGTTGCTATAAAAACGTGAACTGTATTTAAATTGCGTTAACGTAAAAGTCGTTCTAATTTATCGGTCGGTAAATGTACATCTGATTATTAAAATATCAACCCTTAATCCAGGAAAAATGCCAGATAAATGTCTAAAACACCATATTTCTATTACAGTATCTGTTGCCTTACTTATTTTCAAGGTCAGAACATACGCGTCACGCTGTAGTATATTTCATTGCGGTATTGTTGTCGGGCAGCTTATATTAATTTGGGCATGCCGCTTTACCGAGCTTTAATATTATGCGTGGGAGACTACTAATTATAAAATTCCAAAAGATTTTAAACTTAGATATTGCTTACACGAATAGTGTGTCATATGAAAATATTGCATCGTAAAAATTTATACATGCAATATTATAAATGCAATATAATAAAGTTCGTTCTTGCCCATGCGCTATGTTATGCGTTTCATAGAGATGTTATTTTGTTTTAGTTGTATCTATTGATGTTTACGACGAAAATGTTCTGTACTAAAATTTCGAAGGGTGTATAATAAAACGGTGTATTTACAAAACAAAGCAATCGGTTTATAGCATACCCACTGCTGACAGTTTAATACATTACTTGATGCAAAATTAACAGTTACTTGTAAAACCGTGTTAACATTTTTAAAATTGCTTAGAAATACTTTTTTTGAAGGCTTACAGCTAAACAAAACATTTACGTATGTGTGAATGTGCCTTCAAATAATACGTAATTCGTCTATTTCATTATTCATATGATACATATAATTTTTTTTTGTATACAGCTATTAACACGCATTCTAGGGCAATCGATAAGACAGACAGTATCAATTCTTTACATAAGTCACCTAAGTGAGACATACTCGTAACAACTGTAACGGGTAGACAGGTTGCGATAAATTTAAATTTCTAACATCGGGTAGGGTTGGTAAGCAATTACAAATCAGAATTTGTAAATATAAATACTAATAAGATATTAAAAACGTTTATATGTAACACCTGCAGGTTAGATTACATTATCATAGATTAATAGATAATTTATTTAGATAATAATGATAAAATAATTAAAATGCATAAATACGATGTTTGGAAGTCGTTCATGTTCAAATTCAACATTTCTTTATCCAAAATTAACGTAATAATATATTCTTCTTTTAATTTAATCACGTATCTTACTAATATTATAAACGTAAAGTTTGTATGGATGGATGGATGTGGGGATGTTTGTTACTCTTTCACGCAAAAAGTACTGCATGGATTTTAATGAAACTTTACAATAATAAAGTTCATACATTAGAATACTACTACCATTCATCGATGTACAACGCGAGCATAGCCGCGGGTAGAAGCTAGTTTGATAATAAACAACTGTCACCTTAATATTAAGATACTAGCGAGGACCCTCTACTCTTGTTCTTATAAGACATGAAATGTTCAAGGCATTTCAGGTATATCAATATTAACGGACGCAGCAGCATCGAGAACACTTTAGTTTATAAGTTCTAATAAGGATATGGACAGGATATGAACCTCACAGAAAACAGACCCATTTCAAAGCGACTCAAATTCGATTGTCTAATTTTCAATAAGTAGATGAAAGACACCGGCGCCAAGTGGGAGCCCTGCGCAAATCCGACGCGTCGTTATTTATCGAGTGCGCAACACGCGCAGTCGCACATGGCAACGCGCTGCACCGGCCCCACTTTATTGCAACAATAGCTGCGCATTGAAAAGCGCATTAAACGCGCAACAACCTGCGCCGTGTAGCATTCACACTTCTATTACGAATGTACGGCTGCTACTTAAAGTCGGTGCGTAAGTTCCTTCACGATTATGAAAAAAAATCTTTTGATTATGATCGCGTTTTATTTACAATCACGCTTTGCTTGCTTTAGAGATGATAATGAGAAAAAAATACGACTTTCTCAGACTGCTAGACTTATTTACAGTAAATTAAAATAAATATTCCGCACCGATTGCATTTATATTTAGTACCTGAAGTAGCGCCCTTCCTTGATTTTTAGGGTTTGCTCATGTAGTCGAGCTTAAGTATTGAATGATACCCTTTCTCCCCTAATCATCCAGAATCTGTAATGCGGACCAAAGGGAACAATCTTTCAATCTGTATATATATGGTAAAATATCGAAAATTTTAAAGGTACGAAACTTTCGCTGTAATAGTGCATCCAAAATAGTGTATTGACTAACTAGAAATACAGCTAAAGTATTATGAGTTTAAGGAAAACTAAACCCAGACTTTCAAAGAATCGCATAAGAAAACGTCGAAAATGTTCTCTCAATTTTAAATTCGAACACAGTTGATACGAATGGCGCAAAACGGGTGATTTTGCTCGTTCCACGGCCACGTGCACCGGCCGCAATGCGGAATAGCGCACAAGCGCATAAACAAACAAACGTTTAGTGGCGTCACATTTAGCGAACGCGCGCAAGTCGCTCGCACAACAGTTAAGTTGCTTAACGTCCAACTAATACTGTTACGCGAGATTTAGCGGCCGGAGGCGACGCTAATTGTTCGCCGATAACGAACTGGCGTTTCGTCTCCGAACGCTTTACTATGTGTTAGTTGTTCGATAATGTCAAAAACTATGGATAATTTATTTGTGTATTTTTTATACGATTTGTCACGAAAGCTTCAAGGACATACCATCTCTTTTATACTTTAGAATGACGACAGAATAGACACGAATGAGATTTACACAAAAACTGTATTCAAATTTATTTACAAGCGTTGCCAACTCTGCACAGCATTCGCAATATAATGCATTTACTTTGTGAAGTCGAGAACGTATCATTTGAAAATGTCATCATCATCATAATCATCATTTAGCCAATCCTTTGCAAACGCTCCAAGCATCGTTTTTAAAACGGACATGAATGATGAAACCCTAATCACGTGTCCATTACGAGGGACGTAAACGAGTATTCAAAACAAAAGGATTAAAAAATTATAGTGTGTAAGCCTGTTTACCCTGTGAGCTGACGTCATAAACCCAGGCTCGTCGATGAGATCATGCAATGCGCATTAAGTTGACCTCAATCGCACCCTAATGGAGCATGGAGGGTAGAAAAAATAGGTTTAATAGATCGTAATTTGTGTGGCGGTGACACGTGGATTGTGACATAAAGCATATGTAGAGTGAGCAGTGATTGTATGTGACATTGGAGGGAATAGAACATAATTTGTTTGACTTGATACAAAAAACTATTTTTAGAAAGCGCGCATTACATCTGTCTCAAAAGAAATAAGTGACGTCGATGTAATTGTAATTGTCGGATTGTTATCTTTTAATGTTCTACTTGGGGCGGTAAAAATTAAACAAATACACTTCGCTCGAAGGTAAACTAGAAGTGTAAACGTATTAAAACAATGTTCGACAAATTGGCTTTCGTTTGCCGCCAGGTAAGGTGCAAGTACGTACACAAGGCGAGTTGAAAAAACTCCGAAGACACATAAGCCGTTTAAACATACACAGTCACTGCCAAGTGCGTTGACTTCACCACCCTCGGCGTGTTTTTGTTCGGCCGATTTTCGAAAGGCATTACACGTTACGCACTTTATTTATCATTCATCGGTTTAACACTTGCTCGTATCGTACCTTCATTTTATTTTAATTATTTTCGAACCATATATACTCACACAATTGACAAATACCAAATTAAGCGTTGAAGCTCACATTAAACCACGATTACACATGGACAATATTTTTTGCTCTTAGCTAGAGACTCTCGCACGAGATAAAACCATCGTCTCTTCATCTAGTAGTGTGGTCAATTAAAATTTTATCAAGATATGTATGAAGTATACATATCCATGTTAAGTATGTAAGGCTATAATAATATGAAAGGAATAAACATTACCAATTTAAATGCCACTTCTAGGTACATCAGAGTCGGCGAATGTTTATTTATTACAATCGAAACTGGAAGACGATTCGTGACTCAATTGAATTTCTAAACGAAATTGCTTGGAGAAATGTAAGCGAAATATTTAAGGTGTTGTTTAATTTGATTCTATTGTTATTCCTGACAAGACAATACAGTTTCATTCAACCGGAATCGAACAAGAAAATTTAAATCTAAAAACGGTTGAAATATTTCAGGACCAAAACTGACAAATTATATTTTGTAACAGGTTTTATAGTTTCGTAATATGAAATAAAAATATTATTTATTATTATTATTAATTCATTTTAAACAAAGCTTTTGTTAACATAATGTAATGAGAGGGTAACACAGGGCAAAATTTGCAATAAACGGAAGTTATCTTGTGGATTCGAGATTCTTACGTCTTATAGGAACAGGAATTCTCTGTGCCTTGTACGATACAGTTACTAGTATCGGCTGTTATTGTTATGGGTACGCTTTCAAGTTTCCATGACCATCCTTTTGTAACCATGATTCTCGCCAGAGATAACATCCAACGTAATAAAACCATGGCAAGGTGCACTGACCGGATTATTTCAAACTCTCACAACAAAACATGTAACGTACTTCAAAAGCAGACAATGTAATAAATTAAAAGTACTCAATTACTTTTACGTAACACATTACGTCCCACAGAGGTCTATTGTGAAGAATCGATGATTCATCATTTTCCGGATGTTTTTTCAGGTTAAGTTATGTGGGGCAGCGTAAGAGAGGTTGCAGAGGCAATATATCCTCCTTTATCACTTTTGACAGTCTGTGCGTTTTGTCATCTCAACGTAGAACAAACATAGCTTGTTTAAAGAAGATTAAGCAAAGCAAGGCGTTATCTTGGTGTACGCCTTTGCATGGGATGTGGTTCAATGTTAAGGCACCAATATTGATGGGTGTTTGTTCACTAAAGGTGCGTGACAATTATGAGCTATTTTTCAATGTTCCACTACTTAGTTTGGTCTAGATTTAATCCTGCTTATATCGAAACTATAGCCATATAATTTTGCTCAATGAGACATTTCTACTATGCGGTAGATACTAACTAGAAAACTGGCAGACTAAGGCCATGACAACTTCATCCAGTCTACCTGCATTACACAATGAATGCATGGCAAATTCTGCAGACTCGGGGAAGGACGGCAAGTGGTCTTTGCGCAACTTCAGTCGTGTCGAGCATAATATGGCTTTGTTACGAGATTATTTATTATGCTCTGCTCTATATTCCGAGTGATTTAGCCTGGTAGAAAAGTGGGTCAGGATTTTGAAATATCGAACAGTAATTGATTATTGGATCCGAAGATTTATGAATAGGTACTTAAGAATTACTGTAGAAAACAGATGTTCTAAACGGGGGTAATTGCTTGCTTCGGCATATCCAACAGTCTAATTAAAAATAGTCGTCAGAACTGTGAACGACTTAAATTAACACTAAAGTAGCACTTGGAATTTTATTAACCTTGAAATGAACTTTCAAGATAACCCACATTTGCGTTGATTGTTTTCCTTTTAGTTTTTCAGTTTCCAAGTATTCTCTAAACGCGGTCCCAGCCTCATTAACATGAACATGTTGACATTGGGCGATGTTTCTGTGAAGTATTGCCATAATCACTCGTTTTCGTGCCAGTGGTCACAGCAAACATCAATCAGAGCAATAATAACAGCAATTTAGATGTGTCACGTAACAGCACAACTGTGACGCTAAGTGGACGACCATTTTGCAATTTAAATCTCGATAATTGTGGACACGCGCGCGGAACGGGTGCGGTGCGGATTCGGCATACGCGTGAACATTACAAACATTGCCAGCCAACGTTTATTTAGTTTAGTTTAAGCAGTGTTTCATTTGGCATGGGCGGGAGGATGTCACTACGACGTCTGTCGTTTTGACAAACATTTGGCAGCTTCGATAACTATAGTTAATATAAGTATGTAGATGTGTATTTTCAAGTGTTTTATCTGCATGCAGAATATACTTGTTGCTACATAAAGGGTACATACCAATATTCTCATAACAGAAAAGGAGCGAAATGTGAAAAGGAACAATAATAAATCGTCTATATTTCGTATTGGGTAAGCGATATGGATAACTGCCAAATCCCCACCAAAAGGGAGGCACCGCTGATACCTAAATAAATCAAATGTTCAAAATACTACCCAACCAATGGTAGTGGTGGATAAATGTACGAGAGAAAATACAAGCTAATAATAATGTACATATTTCCACGCACGGAAATGCGCACATCAGTTATTGCATAACCGTCACGCATTTCCTTCAAAAAGAGGAATTACAATAAATACTTGTCGCCTAGTGTTGAATGCTACTTTCTGCTAAAAAATAAACGAACAGCCATTCCTACTATTCCTCTTGTTTGTTCTATTGTAGTTCAGTTTGACAACGCGACATAATAATAGCAACACTCAATACTTCCTAGAAGTGTCTTTATTACCTGTATTCAGTAGAGTAACAATTATTTATTTATATAGTAAAGTACTTATATATTATGCTTATATATTAGAGTAAATTATGATAGCAATACAATGATAGTTTATAATAGTTACAAAATCATATCTACAGTTTACCAAACCGTCCGTAAAGTATATATACCTTCATTTTAACGGAGGAAACATCAGTAAATGTAGCTGTCACAAAATTATGTCAAATTTAAGTCTACGAAAAGATCACATCGAATGCACACCGACAACATCAAAGAAATAACACCATTATTTCCTGCTAGCGGAAGTCATCGTAGGACGGATTCAATTAGCTGTGAAACCAATCCTATCGTCCAAGATCTCCTAAAGAAAACACAGCCATATTTCAATCACAAAGGATTTTTCTAAATCCATCTTTAGCGTCGTTCGGATTAGAAGAACGGCTATTTAACGCAACGGTAATCTTATTATTAGTTCTGAGATTGTGATTTGTTACTGAAATACGTGCTGTGAAAAAGGACGTTTTCTACGATGATGCATAAATCTGTCGCGAAGGCTAAGTTAAACAATTCTACGAGAAATCCGATGACACAATTATAGTTATATTTCGTAACAATAAACACAGTCTTTTGTTTTCCCTATACTCCTCTCATTAAAACTTCCATCTCCATATGGCATCAATTACAACAATTAAAGAGACGACCACTCGGTCTTGTCTAGAGCGATCACAACAAGTGTCACAGCAATATTTATGCGTCTTTGTCTCTGATGATACTGGTGATGATTTAGAGCTGCTCTTAAGGAGCGAACAAACGTTCCATGTCCGTTCACTACACGGTAACGACCAGTCATTTAAAACCTTCAAGTTCACGTAAATCACGATGAACATAAAATGCGCAATTTTCATATTTTACTCATGTGACAACTGTACCATAAACAAATAGCAATATCGTACGGTAACATAACCTTTTATTTAAGGTCCTGGCAAAATATTTATACCTTTATTCGGATAATATACATTAACGTTTGGCTATTAATTTTATATCAGACATGCCAAACTATAAATTCATTGGTAATCAAATATAAAATAATAAATAACATTCAATTTAATATCATTTACAAGGTTCTGGCACTGTCGCCACTTCTGCACAGTACACTACAAACTTATACATCGAATCGATCATGCTTTATTTAATCGATTTCGAATATCATGGGGTCGATTAATTACGAAATTATTTAATACGAAAACAGTAACGTGCTCTCTATTCTCTCATAATATGAATTACGAATACATTCCAAATTCATATACTTTATTGCATGTAACATTCTAGTTAAAAGTTCTTAGTATGATGGCTAAGTAGCTACATATGACGTCCTGTAGTTAAGGGCATTACAAAGCATCCTATAAACTAGTCAAAACCTTTTTCCATGCAATTTTTCCACCATCGCACTGCATGGTACTTACTACGGCTAGGCACAACGACGCGCTCCACTTGCGCGCGCGCAGCCATTTTATTTTAATCATCTGTTTATTTACAACATTACGCGTAACTAGTTATGAGGGCGACTGTGTAACGCGCGCACGCACCTCGCAACGCGCCGCGACCGCCGATTGCAAATATGTCATTTGATTATGCGCACGCGATGGCACACTATGATACCTTTACCCGTTAAACTGGACTGCATATTGCTACCTCGTTTGGAATCAGTAGGCACTACATAATATCCATAATAAGTTTTGAACAAATCCTTATAAAAGGGTATGACAGCTATTGCGTTTTTGGTTCTAAAACATGTCAATTGTAAAAATATTTTTTGTATGACATCATTTGCACTGTTTTGATTTACAACAATCTATGCAGCAATAACCAATTTACATTTGTACGTTTACACAGCACCTATTTTATTATACTGATTTGACCCTATTATCATTATCACATATACCCACTTGTGACACTAATCAATAACATTAATTTACTCTAGTGATTGAAGTTTTTAACTACGAAACGGGTTTCTAAGTGGTATAAAATATATATTTTATATAACAAAAATATTTAGAACGATTGACAAAAAAATTATTCAATTTCAAGATTAAACTAATTTGCTAAAATTAGTCATTTAATTGTCATCAAAAGAAAATTTAACGTAAACGCAATTTTTTTTGTAAGCGCCTGTGCATAACTACGCCCTAATGTAATTGTAAATAAAAGGTACATTAGCATTAAATAGGTTAAAAGCTACTCTCGCCTTAAACTCATAAGTGCTTATAAAGGACACCTGAAAGCTCTATTTGAAAGCTTTTTACAGTCGCCGACATTTTACCCCATAATTACATATCTAAAAGAGGCAACCAAAAAAACAAGGGAATATATATTAAAATGAATTAAAACCTTTTTAAAAAAAATAAATACATACCCCGTTTTTGTTTCTTTTTTTTCATATGAAGGGGGTATCATAAGAAATAAAAATACAACACCTCCAAATATTATAACAATTTTGCTTGTCTGTATTATTATGTATTAATTACAAATTAAATTATTATCTCTCTGTATTCGTAAAAACATGGCTTTGGTTTAAGAGGACAAGTTCAAACCAATTAGATAAGTAAGAAATTGTTTACGGAAACGTATTTCGTTTCTGTCTGCCCAATCCAAACCAAGAAATAAGGAACGAAGGAAGAAGAACCTAATTTATAATAGCAATTTTAGCCAAATCACGACACATGTATCTTGTTTCTACTTCCTACAATACAATATAGCAAAAATTACAAAGAAATTGTTGACGCAGTACATGTGTAAAGCTAATCAAATGATAGCAATAGGAAAGCGAATAATAAAAACGTCCGCTTTTGTGGTGTTTTGTGTACGTGGACGTTTATGAGGGCACAAAGAGTGCGGGTGTTAATATGTAATGGAGACGGCACCGCATTGCGGCTCCGTTTCCATGTACACCCATGGCGCGGTCGCCCGTCAATACGGCAATCTATTCCATTATTAACAATTACAGTTCAACACTGTTTCATATACTTTTATATTTTGGTATGTTTAATAAATCTAATTCAATACAAAAACTGCCTGTAAAATGCAAGGAAAATGTTGTTAATTCAGTAAATTGAAATGCTGACTTTATTTATTAACTTTAAACTCATTTTGTACAGGTTTAAATTTGTATTTTTGTAACCTAATATACACCTTTTCCTATTATTAGTGGCTGATGTTGGATATTTTTGAGCTTGTTCTTTTTTTTTATTTAGAGAAAAAACACTAAAAAAAAAAAAATTTTTTTTTATAAATATATAAAAAAAAACTAAAAATGTTAAAAATCTACTGTACATGACTACTTAAGTCATGCTCACTTAATTGCCTCTGGGGTGGTGGCGTTATGTGACGGGTCGTTACATTCCCTCTGATATGGTTGATTGGAGCGATGGCTGACACATACGTCATGCTTGTGCACAAGTGCCAACTTTGGGGGCTGGTCTGCTCTGGTTAATCTTACACCTTTATTGTAATTATATTATATCATCTCCCACCGTCATTGATTGATCAAAAGGTGTATTACTTTTGTATATTTAGACCCTGAAAAGAGTAACTACCGAGTTTCTTGCCGGTTTCTTCTCGGTAGAATCAGCATTTCGAACCGGTAACAGATTCACATTGGTCTACAGATTTTTGTAAAATTGACGATGTATCAATGCCTCAAAAAACCAATTGGTTTTTTGAGGCCTACATAAATAGACATTTCGATTTTTTTTTAATATCGCTTAATAATGGCTGAACGCAAACGAAACTCGAAATTGGCACACATACCTACCTATAGTTAGATAGATACTTAACTAGCTTAACACAAATAATTTTATACTCATTTTATATACGGATAATATTTCAACTCCTTAGTTTCACGTTGAAGTCAACACACTACCAACTTCGACAGTACGCATTACATTCGGTTTTGGGATATGTATATGTATACTATGATGGTAGCAGTACTTCAATATCTACTGTAGACAAAACACTATTCGTCAGATATGACCGCTTTATCATACGTAATGTTTAATGTAAACAAAAAAAAACGTAAACAAACAATCGCTTGTCATTATCATAATAATCCCATAACCCGACGAGATACGACCAAAACATGTTTACCGCCGGACACCGCCAGGCTTAGATATAAAAATTAATTGCTGAGCTCGTGAAAATATTCGTTATACTTTTAAAATATTTTAATGAAACGACTAGCTGGATGTTTTTGTCTAGCTATAGTTTAGTGGATTTGATATTTTTAAGAAAACAGCAATATTAGTAAACAACAATAATTGCAAAAAAAAAACATATCTGTTGTATGAGAGCCCCACTTAAATATATGTTTTATTTTAATATAATTATAGATTTCTAATAACTAAATATTTTGTAAATATATCAGTGGCGTGATGTTTAGTTAGTTAGTAATTAATCTGCGACCATTACTTAATTAATATTCTAATTTCTCACATCTACTAAGTTGTATAAAACAATTGCGTTTATTGTTATGCATCTTTGGTAATAAATTAACAACGTCGTCTATAATCGTGCAATGTTTTATAATGAAATGCAATCTAACTAAATAAAAACACATTTTTTTTGCATATCCAATAATCGATTATTATTATTGACTACTTACTTACTTAATAATAGCTGAAAATTGTAATATAACGTTGCTCAAATATGTATTAATTATCTTTCAAATAGCAGGCTCGAAACATCATTGTTGGTAATTGTTATATCAGCCATTTGACATTTAAGACATCAAATTTACTACTTATTTTACGATCACAAATGTACAATAACATGATAAATACAATATGTTATTTATATTTATTTACTTTGACAGTATTCACAAATAGAAAAAACATGATAATACGATATGAAATTACTAAGTGTTACGAGAATCGGTAATCGCAAGTGCTGTGGTTCACTGTTCAGTCATCGTAAGATACTATTTTTAGCGATGACATACAGTTTACGTTTTTATTTATCACTAGTAGCTACATATTTCGCGTGGAGCTAAGTAAAGTATGTTTAATATTATGGACGTGTTTAAACCGTGAATCGAAACAATTTTTGGCGTTCAAAGATAGTTCGCGAATATCAGGTATACAAATAAACGAGACGATGAAATCAGAATAGTACCTACATAAATAGGTAAATCGCTAATCAGATTACATGTTTTAGGTCTAGCTGGTTTGTTGCCATTTAAGATCGATTTCCTGTTTTCAGATGGAGCGATAAGAAGCGGCAACAGCAATGAAACAATTTCGAAACACCAAAGGCAGGAAATTTGAGTTTGACCCCTCGCATCCGGGATCAAAAGATACGGTGAAAATTAAAGGAGACATAATTTTGTAACGAAATATTTTACATCTAAATGTAATCGCTTATATTTTTGACGTCAATTGTATTAGAAAAACAATAGTTTGTGTAGAAGTGCACTTGTGTGTCCAACGTCAAAATGTTTACTCTCTGTCATCACTCTTTTAAACTATATCCAAGAATAGATAGTGGATGAATTATGATGTTTCCTCTTATCAATATTGTAACGACCCACTTGAAATTTTCGTGGAAAGTAGGTGAACTTAGTAGTAGACTGAAACAGTGGCTGTAATCAGTAACAATGAATTGCGTCTTACTTTTTATCAGCATAACATCGCAGATGTTCGTGAAGTTACATAATTTGTCAGCATTGAACTTGAATAAATTAACAGATGTTTAGCAGACAATGTTGTTTACTGAACACAACACAATGTAGGCGTCTGTTTGAATTGTAGTTGTGAGATGTCAGCCATTCATGGTCAATATCCACTCTATTTAATGTATTAACTTCAGATTTCATTATCGGATTACATGTATAAAACTATGTAGTTGAATAGAGCGGAGTTAAATTCATTATTGTCATCTACCGTTAAACATTATCGTTTAAATAGAAGCTTGATAGTAGTATCCACAATAAAGTAATTATTGCAAAAACATGTATATTAATTAAAACAAGTCACTTCCTTCCTTCGACGGATGTTATTTACAATGGATCAATGCGAATTATATTAGTAAAACTGTTTTTTTACATGCTTCTTTTTTTTATACTACTATACTCAAGGGAACGCCTTGCTGTAAATTTCATCAAAACATATATCTCACAACCAGGGCCCCTAATCCACTTGCAGCGAAACTGCAAGTTTTTCTTGCAGTTTCGCTGCAGTGGATTTGCATACTTTAAAACTGCAGTTGTACTTTTATTAACATTCACCGAGAAAAATAAGCGCACCGCGGTGTCATTGACCCAGTTTAGTGCCGCCCTTTCACAAGTTTCCTCCAAAACTCGCTGAGGAGTACGTGAGCTAGGATTTATATTTTTAGGTCTCCGTTAAAAATTAAATATGTTTTATAATAGCATGTCAATGCAACTATAATTTAAGGCAAGCAACAATAAATATTAATAATATAATTACAAATTTATCTGAAATTTCGGGAACTGAACGCGACTGTTTACCCATTTTCTGTGGACCCATACAAGATAGCAACTACCAGTGCTCAAAGTTGATAGCACGGAAGAAACTCTTGGACCACCGACTTTGTAGGTGGTCGAAGGGATAGGGAGATTTATGATTTTAGATCCTTCAAAGTTGCACTAAGTTCTATGAAAGTAGCGATAGAAAAATCTAGAAACGTGGTAATTTAACGAAGTGGAATCGGGAGATAATTATTCATATTGAAAGTTTACACTAATATAGACAGAAGAAAAGACGACAAAGATGGCGATGATGAAATAGAGGTTACGAATCAATAGTTTTCTTCATCAAACTTTAGCAAGAAGTGTTTATCAAGAACTTTCTTGTTTTTACTATACAGTAGTATAGTAATACGTATAATGTTATAATTCTTACGAAAATTATTAATAAAATGCAACGTACCTACCTATATAACAATTAACTAACCAAAAGATAAAAACACTCATCAATTTTTACACAGCAAACAACATAGACGAAACTTAGTTTCATTTAAATTTTAAGACTACTACCGCCATCTATCGCGACACAAAAGAGTCAAATGATCTTGTTTTACTGCCACCTAGTGGCGCTGTTAGAAACCAACTTATAATTGGAAACTATTGTAATAAGCATGCAAAACTTACATCAGCTTTTATAAGCTTCGTGTAGATGGCGCTAAATCATATTAGCGTAAAATCGTACATTCTTGAAGAAAATTAACATGGTAAAATAATTATTGTGTTGGCATCATTCAGAAAGATTATTACGATGACGAGTGGGTAATAGAATCCCATTAATATTACCCTTATGATACACAACATCGATCAAATCAATCGATCCAAAACCAATCTACACTATACGTGATTTGATCGTATATAAAATAAATATATGTATTTGACTAAATACATGCCATATAATCTACTTAATTCCCTAATTC
Source organism: Glyphodes perspectalis (assembly GCA_951394215.1). Classification (NCBI taxonomy): domain Eukaryota; kingdom Metazoa; phylum Arthropoda; class Insecta; order Lepidoptera; family Crambidae; genus Glyphodes; species Glyphodes perspectalis. The sequence continues at coordinate 3,748,873 of OX596200.1, forward strand.
CTAAACGACAAAGAAAAGATTATTCTAAAATTCTCCACACAACCGACCTAAAGTTCATTCCGTAAATCACCCTTACTCGCTCCTGGACTAGTCACGACAGAATGAGGAACCTCTGGAGACTACAATTCATAAGTAGATATAACATTACAATTCTACGGGATAATTTTAGGCAGATATCTAACTACCGACGTGTCAATTGTGAATGGCTACCTATTAAAAAAAAATCCCATGTAGAGTGCAAGGCTTAGATTTGTGAGTTTACATTAAATAAATTTATGTAATATTCAATAATAAAATAATACTCACTCAAGCTAGGTGACAAGTCAAAATTGGCGATCAATAACTGAGGTAGTCTCGAGTATAAAAGTAGTAAGTAAATAAATTGTCAAATATACAACTGCTAAATTATTACTGATAACTTACGTTTTAAAAACACTAGAAAATTGTTTAAAGGTTGAATATGAATTTAATAAACAATATCTATGTGTAATATTCTTCAATAAGTAAAGAAAAACTAGCAAAAAGTTGTGCCGCCCGAACAGGGACTTGAACCCTGGACCCTTGGATTAAAAGTCCAATGCTCTACCGACTGAGCTATCCGGGCTCGTGACAGAGTAGCCGGAAAAGTAGTATATATTCAGCTATGGGTCTACAACATTCAGAAACGGCACAACTACGAATCTAATTTAAGCCAAAAAAATATTTGTGTTAATCGAATCAAATCAACCCTTCTAACAACTATATTTTTCGTTTTATTTTCATTTACATTTTACTTGCTTCATAACGCCCGCCATCTATATTTTATGGTACGAAACACTTTGCTCATGATAAAGCATATAGTTCCGCTACTCGCCGCTAGATGGCTACACCAGTCAATAAAGGTATAATGTAACACAGACTGAAAATGGGTACCTTTCATTTGATAAATTTTACTTATCGACATATATTTTTTAAGGATTAAAACCTGATTGCAAAAAAAAAAGGTAGAAATAATATGAACTTAAGTTAATCGAATTAAGGGTTAAATATTACATCAACAGAAGTGTATGTAAGAAGTGGTGAGTTGTATGTCGGAAAGAAAGTAAAATAGCGTAAAACAACATCAGGAGCCTTGCCAACAAACCACGATGAACTTCAAACCCTGAGGACTGAGGAAGATCTGCTCACGATGGCTTCTCTTGGCGGGAACACAGGACATCAAGTTATTGCTAAAATGTTTCCAAGCACCATTCCTATTTCAATGATATTCAATATTACATGGGTATAGCATTATTGAAAACTATAATTATGACGAACAACCCTTTACTGTTTGAAGTATACTATTTAGATATGAAAGGGAATGGTGCTACGAAACGACATGTACAGGTAAACATTAAAAAAAACAAAAAGTTTGTAGAAAAAGAGGATTAAAGAAAAAACAACACGTAACTTTGCAGGAAAAGTAACAACCAACAGAAATCATCCACGGTGTATTCGGCGGAATTTCCGCGAAACACATTTTCAAAGAGACAATGCCAGATTCTATTCATACAAACGTGTAGATTTCGCGAAAATTCTGCCAAATAATTCGGTGAATCGTAAACATAAAATCAGTCATATCCGAAACGCATTATACGGGTAACGTTAGAAAAAAAAATACAAATGCAAACTTTTCGTACACAACACAGAAACGTTTTTCTGATACGTCACAATGAAAATGTACCAAATTGTTGAATTCTAGTAATGCAATTAAAATGCAACTATGTCCTTGAATTTAATTAGTTATTTGTTTGTAGAGCGCACTTGTTCTAGTAAGGTCTATTAATTAACCATTCTAAAATGTGTATGTTCGCTGAATTCACGTTCAATTAGACTAGACTGAAGTGTGTAGATGCATTTCAGTACGTTTTTTGCGCAAGAATGAAATATGCTTTTAGTGAACTGTCGTATTACCATTTCTCACTGTCTTGAAAGCTTTTAACAAGTCTGATGGATATTTTTTCTCATAGGTGAGTGGGTATTTTCTATGGAGGAGTTACTAGACTAGAAAACCAAATCGTGTGTTACACATAGGTTTTTGTAACTCTTTGAATTTACTTTATTTCTTACACCTATTTCTTAGCGTGTATTTTATTTTCAAATAAATAAAACCGCTTAACTGCAGTAAGCTGATAAATTTTTGTAGATAAATAACATTGCACATAGATCATCAACATTGGTATTAAACCAGACATTAAACTTCCGCATATAATTATACAGTTTCCTAATTGATAGCTCAATGAACTACTGGGTTACTAGTCGTCGGCTCCTAACAAAAAAAGTCAGGTGACAGATTGACATACATATTCAAATGCGTACCGGAAAGAGACCTTACTAGAACGATGACGTGATACGGATAGAATTTGATTGTTGGTCATAAAAGAGCGCTTGCTGACGAATCGTCCTATCGTAGCTTAGCATAATTGCGTCCAAAATTGTACTAAGCAGTCTTTAAAATTCCAATCACGAATGCTTCATGAAAAATAATTACTTAAACACTGTAAAGAATTGTTGGTTGTAGTGATGGGGCGAAGTAACAAGACGTACTGAATACACTTGACATTTAAAGGACACCAGTGGTATAGAAGTCGTATAGTACTTTGCAGGAGCGAACGGATCCTGCGCTAATTGACAGCGAAGTGAGAACTCGCTGCCATTCGCTATTGCTGGAATGTTTTCAGTAATTGCGCGTAGAATATCAGTTAGTAATTTAAACGTTAATAAACTAATATGGAATGAGCCAGAATATAGAACAGTAGAACGGGAGCATGTAAAGACTCGTCATAAAAATTCCTTCTACGAAATTCTAGCTCTAAATGGCATGCACGTATTTGTAGAGATTCAGCAGCGGTAAATAACCGTTCACATAAAATTCCACGAGATAAGTAGTAATTGCAGACAAATGCTCCTGACATCTACGTCACACATTCTTCTATTTTGACATAACTATGAGACTCGACGTCCCGCGTGCGTTAAGTCACGACCCTTGCGACGTTCATGGTCTGATGATTAAGAACTGATGTAACAGAGTCAGCGGAGGGCGGCTGATAATTTGCTAGTTCTCATTTAATTACACTGCATGCTGCCATTTGTATTTGGAAAGCGATTCGTCAACAAGCGGCATCTTATCGCGTATGACTCACAGCGCGCGTCACTCGTTGTCTAGTACCTGCAACAGATGAAAGTTGGTCAATTAATGCTGATTACTGTGATAGGACATTTTAGGACCGCTCATAGATCTGCGCGGCGCATGTAGGACAAATACACCGTTAGTTTAATTATTATGTAGGTCCGGCGAGTTACTGGGCGTGTAAATAAATACATCATCAAGGCGTGTTGTAACCCCGCAACTTTGTAAGGTAAATTTTTGTTAAATAAATATATAATACTGTTGATAAGAGAAGAGCAAATTATAATGGAATGCTTGAGGAACCAACAGTGTTGGTAATATAATAATTAGGTAAGTGGATTGTTTTGCAAAATTTCGAAAAGTAAATAATTACATATGACTACACATTGGCATATGATGATATAATTTTATTAGTATTAACTAGTTATTAGTAGGACGTTACATGACTATTGTAAGCATTCTGCTGTATCTTTACACTTTATCAATACACTACGAAACTAAAAAGAAACATGCATTTTATACTAATTAATTCCTATAAAAATTAATTAGGTATTTGTTGGACGAGGCAGTTGTTTAATTATGATTAAATAAGCTTGTTGTCATTGGCGCTTGTTTTAACGTAACATGTACGCGCATGTAACATTCATTAGCCGAAATAACAAAAGCGTAATAAATGATATTATTCATTTGAGTATTATTGCATTTTAGACTGCAATTTAGTACATATTAGCTAGAGGTCGATAATATACTTCAAAGAGGGTACAAATTCTTACAAAATGATTAAGATTAACATAGCATTTTGCCATTATATTTTTTCATTTGCCATAATATAGATTAAAACCAATCTGAAAGCAGTCAAACACATCCTTGTACTCCCTGTTGGTCAGCAATTACCATCCCCTAGACTAATGGAAACAAACAACATAAAATATTTCTCCACGTTCTTCTTGAACCAAATGAAGAAAGAATTCAATGTATTTCAGTATTAATTGACATAAAAAGAATTTCAATCGCATCGAATTTACATTTTATTAACATCGGCCAATATCGTTACCCAAAGTATGCTAACGATAATCGTTAAATTGCAAATAAATATGTCTAGACGGTGTTTACTTATTTCAGTTCAGTTTGAATGCTGTAGGAGGAAAATACCACTCTTCAAGTGAATAAAGTGTCTGCATTTCTTTAAATTTTTTACACACAGTTTCTATAATATGATAATACAGAAAAATTCACAGTGCTTTGTAACTTATGTATAAGTATTTATAAATGTTTAAAGTATAACATTATGGAACGAATTAGCATTAAGTGACATATAGAAAAATAATCCCAAAAAATAAATTTGTGATATCAGATTTAATTAATTTCGTCAGTTTTAGTTTATTTCATCAGATAAACAAAGCGTCGTCTAAAGACTATCGTTTTTATTTGGATGATGAAATAATAACATAGAAATACATAATTCGCGAAAACTTATTTAACCATCAGACTATCCGTCGCCTACCTAAATGAATAGGCAAATATTTACAACTACTTTACACAATAAATCTATTGTAAGGCAGTCATTTATTTCAGACTTCTGTTAGATATGGTTATTTATGTACCTATTAGTCACCGATGGTAAAAAAAAAAAATCACATTATAAAAGTAGTGTATCGAAACGCGTTACTGGCTGGGATGTTCGAGTATATTGAACCATCACCAAAACATTACTACCTAAGTGATTAGATCAAAAACTGCCCTTTCAACGTTAGCGTCGATTTCACACTCTCATAACTCCTTCTACAAACAAAACACGATTCAATTAGGCTCCAGACAAAAAAAAACACTGTAACCACACCAACAAGAGAAAAACGAAAATTAATCAAAACACACTGCAGCGCGTTGCATTGTGTCGAATGCATCGCTCAACATGAATGGCGCACCGCGATAGGCATCGAATGTGAATGAACCTCACGCGTGGCGTTGTAAGTGCCGCATTATCTATTTCCAATAGTGACACTTGATAACAATTACTACTAGTACAAGAGGTGGCGACTTATTTGGTAGCGAAGACGGAAACGTCTTAATCTGGGTTAATAGATACGAGTGCTTCCAAATAAGGATTCTCGATCAATATAATCGGACTAGTTTTTCTTATCGATACAAATCAGAAAATGATTAAGATTAAAAGATACAAACTTTAATCTAGCAAACATCCTCCTGTGAAAAGGAAACTAGACATCAGTTGTGAAAACTGCAGACATTAAATCAATCCAGAGTACATTTTGTACGACTGTAGGTTGTAATAGGATTATACATAAATAAATACTTGCTAGAGATAGTAATTCTGCACTGCTCAGTTAATAGCACGCTTCGAAAACCTACCTTCATTAATTTCATAATCATAACAATATTGGTTTATAGTTTTCATACACTATCGTATTATACTAGGTATCCTCAAGGGAGTAGGCAGTGTAAAGCCAAGGAGCAGTAATCTACTCTAACCACGTTTAGTTAAAAATTTTATTGATTTGAATTCGATAAAGAAAGTAGTCTGAAATGAACAACAGTGTGAGACTGCATAGTTAACTTACATACATAACATCACGCCCGTAATCCCCGATGGGGTAGGCAGAGATCAAGGGGCAGCAGGCCCCTTTAACCACATTGAGTCAAAAATCAAACTGGGCCGGATTAAATGGAAAATTGTGAAAAATAAGTGACCAGTGGCTAGCTCATCGCCTACACTATCACATACCTAAAAACCGATATACCATTAGTCGCCTTTTACGACATGTGGGGCAAGAAACGCAGTTGGCACATTCTTTCAAAGTCCCAGACCAACATGGGACATAATCACAAGTTTTTGGAAAAATAAAATAATTTTTTTCCGTCATCCCAAGGCAAGAAAATGCATAGTTAGATCATTATTTTTGAGTCCTAGACCAACATCAAGACATTTTTCACCTATAAACGTATTTGTTTTCGGTCAACATCTAATGGGATCCGTATCGGCTACGCCCAGCGGCCACCGGCTAGACCGGGCCGGCCGTTTGCGCCTCGTTACGACAAATATGTCTGTCAGTCAGGCAACACTAGCCCACTGATCAATACTAGCTGCTAAACATTGGCACAGGATAGAATTTCCAAGTTTAGCAAAGTGTTTGATTGCGTCAACTCTGTTTTGTAGACAAAAGAAATTGGAGCTTCAAAAGGCTTTACGTGGGAGTCGAATTTAAAAGTCTTGGGGGATGGGAATTTATTTCTGGTCAGAATTATGGAGCACGTTTCGTTTTAAACAAATATGCCCAACGAAAGGTACTTTTTTTTGTATTTTTGTTAAACATATTTAACTACCGATTATATTAGAACATTATTATTTTAGAGCTTTGTCTGTTGAATTAATTTTATGTGCATATTTATTTATAAGTTAAATATACATAACAGATTTATCTAATTTTCAGCAAATGTTCGTTAAAAAATTAAGAATTTGACGTAGTTTTGCAAGTAAATATCGACCATTTTCTTGTGAGTACAAACAAAAGCCTGTTGAATCATTTTGTCTTGCAACTAAAAGCATGATTACCCCGTTCCTGTGCCAAAAGACGTCCACATTAATTTCAAATGTCTCGAGTGGTTTGATTTATATGGACAATCTTCTAACATACGTTCTTGACCTAAGGATATGAGCAGTTATAATTTCGTTAATATCCTAGCCTTGAGTATTTATGGTATATGGGGGAGACTGAAGGAAGCTCTTCGGGTCCTAAATGACATAATGCCACGTTGCAAGAGTGGCAATTGCTCCAAGAATTTCCACATGACCGACAACTAGCCACTTGAACTGGTTTCATGTCACCCACGACCGGCCTTGAGAACTATATTGACCTTCCAAGTAATTACATAATCCGTCGACGCGTCGTCATCATAATAAAACGTTTAGATTTTGAGACATAAAGGCAACTTAATCGTTCTGGGAAAATAACAGATACCTGTTTGGCAACAAGTCAATGCGAATACGTGTTCAACGCGGATCAAGATTAGCCATATTTGAATTTGGCCAGTAAACGCAAAACTAGCAGAAATTTCCATGAACGCAAATAACATTAATAGTAATACGAGTCACAATTCAATGAGCCAGACCACCCTGCTTTTCACAAACCAATGTTTTATTTGGCTTCGTGTTCCATATACTGCATTGAATGTGTAATTTTAATTGGCCAACCTTTTTTTTGGCTGAAGAATTAAATTTAAGTCTGATTACACCTTATTCTTGTTGTTGTTACCGTACGCCGAATATTAAAAAGCAATTCATAAAAATCACTTCTTACTGATACAAATTAAAAATCGCTTTTATTACATATTGTATAAAAAGAATAATTTAAATCATTATTTAACACGGATTAAACCATTTCTCAAAATCATTATTCAATAAAAACCTAGCGGGTACTCCTACTTGTTGCATATCCAATTGAAAAACGCAGTGTCCATCATAATCGCTAAATAATTGGGTCAAAGAAGCCGAGGTTAATTACAGTCAAGGTCCTATAAATTATCCGGGTGCTTATTGAGTTCCCATCATGTTAATCTTTTGAAATTTCTGGTCATTCATTCAACGTCAAAAGTGCTTTGGTTTTCTAATAAAAGTAAAAGCTATTGCACTTGTGAAATAAATTTAAGATGCAAGGGATCAATCATTGAACCAATTTATCATGACTTTATTTATTTATTGGTCTCTAGCGTTATATCGTTCATACCCATAAATGTTGATTTGTATAAACTACATATACTACAGGTACCTACTTATTTTATTATTATAAATATTAAATTATACTATAAATTCAGAACCCACAGATTACAAAAGTACTTCAGCTTTACTCCCGATATTCACATGTAAAGAAATAATGACAATGTTTGTTGCTATAAATGTTATTATTAAGGCTTCTGCTAAAGGCAGGCTTTAAAATATTTTCAACGGTCATTAAAATCTGTTTATCATGTTATATCTTCTTTTATTTTTTATTTTTTTCAACCTGTACATGTTGAAAGGAGACGGATACGGTTTCATCCGTTCTTGAGCCTAGATGTAGAAATTTAAAAGCGGTGTCAATTAAGAGCTTATAATATTTATCTAACCATTTTTCTAACCAAATTTTGCGACATTTAGCAATCTGAGGGGAGCTAAAAGAGATTTAGTAAAAGTGAGGTTATGCCATAATTGACAATAACTTATACTAAACAGCTGATTTCTGAACTGCGATTGCTATTTTATTCAAATTACTATATTATTTGTAGTTTTTATTGTATTGTATTGAGTGGGAGAATGTAATTAAACTCGCAAATAGATTGCACTATATTATAGAGAAGACAAGGATATGATGCGATAAAAAAACTTTTTAAATAATTATCTTTCATCTATCTCAATTATAAATCAAAATATTGAAGTACTTAGCTGGATTTATATTAACTTGGTACCTAGCCCAACCAAGGTACCACATTATTGACATTATTGTATGTGCGCAGCAGATTACAGACAGTTCCAGTAATGTTGCAGATACAGTAAAGTTTAGAGATTGTTTCTCTACCTCTTAGAGCTGTTGGCTAAAATGTATACAAAATAAGTTTTTTCGAGAGAAACATATCAACAAAACAAGTGGAAACACTCAAAACGCAAGCCCATTGGACAATACCAAACGAGTGATCATATATTGAAATCAGGGGGATGTCACTGTTAAAACAGATTAAAAATACGGTAGTAAATCGATATAGAACATCGATTTTAGGAATTATATTTAATAAGTTGATATTTTGGTATTTAGGCTGTTCGCATTATGTAATATAAAATGTATTTACTTTTGATTTAATAAATCATTCTGTCAAATGTTTCTTGTTAATTTTTTTAATTATTTACAGTAATCGATTATAGTAATCAATCGATAAGTACAATTTCATTAGTGAAAACTTGCTTTTTTGGATTTCTCGTCTCCCAGATTGTCAGTTATGCAGTTTTTTTTTATATTTTGAAACAGAAAAAATAACGATTTATTAAGAAATATCTCAACTTATTACAATTCGTCCCAGAGATTCCAGTCTCCTTTATAATTTAAAGCATATTACACAGTAACTAAAGATTCATAACTAGGTAAATAGACACATAAAATACTGTTAGAACACATACGAGATTTTAGAATGTCGAGATCGTGGCGCCAAAGAACTTATGGCATTTAGTGAACCGGCTAGATCTTATCATTGACTGATACCATCTTTGTTTACTTAGCTCAAGTAGGATTTTGGTTGACGTAATCTAATAAGGGTTGGGTTTTGGTGTAACTTTATTGGTTCGGATTTTTAGATATAAACCCATCTGTATATTGTCAATTTTTATCTAGACAACTATCTTATATCCTAAACCACTTTGTATCATAATTATGATGCAAAATAAAGTTTTCTAAATGAATACCGGTGTACACGTTTACTCGGAGGAAAACTTCAGCATTCGTAATTTGCTACTCAAGATGCAACATGGAACGTCCGAACCTGAGACAAGACGATTTAGTCTACAATGTTTCGCCCGTTTATTCGTCATCTTCATTCAGACACAGAGGCAAGTAGCGTTTGTATAAACTATAGGTCTTTTCGGAATATAAATAGTTGCTAAATCGTCTGTGTAAACCGTGTTTCACGTGCAGCGGAACCATCACGTTGTCACGCAAGTCCGTTTAAAAGTTTCGGCAACGCTTGCAGATTGCACATAGCCGATTAATTGCTTATAGGGATGATTGATCATCGGCAATGCAATCGATTAACGATTTATTATTGTAGCAATTGGCGGTAACGTTCTGTTTCATCATCAGACGAAAATAAATATGGGGAATGTTTCTACTAATGTACTTAGCAGTTAAGACCAACATTCTTACATGCCGACTATTCGTTTTTCGTTCTATCTCGTAGGTCCATCAACTCTTGCTGTCGTTGTTTTACGATGTATTTTGTGCATGCTACCATAGGAAAGGAACGTAAAACAACAATGTTCCCGGGTGACACGCGACCGCACGCGACAATGACTTTCTGTATCAAGCTGAATTTCGTAACAGACGACGCCACGGGTAAAATTGAGTTCGTAAAGAAACTTGACGATACGCAACAGCCGATAAATATCGAAACCATCACCCGTACTGCTTGTCGAAAGAATCCTAAAAACGCCAAAATATGGTTAGCCCAATCTGACACCAGCAAAAAATTTGAAGTAAATTACAGGTGTTGTTGCATCCAATAACACACGAATTAAACGTGGTTAATGTAGCTTTAAATTAAACGACTTTATAACCGCTTCCCTAAAACTGCAGTAGAGCGTGATGTATCGATACTATAATCGCAACAAGGGTTACGAACCAATAAATATGCTAATATGAACAATCCGTAATTAACTTACGAAATATAATTTATAACAGTATTCATGGATAATTCTCTGTGTTTTATAAACTAGTCCGCAATAGAACGAAAGCGCTAAGCGGCAATTTACACGAAAACCTAACTGCCTACGAACATGTAGGCTGGCGAGCAAAAGGCTAGACCTAAAAGTACATCAAAATCAATAAATTTTATGAAGCGATAAATTTTCAAGAATCTAATCGAAACGATAATTATCAGAAATGATAATAAAGATAAAACTTATTTGAAATTTAATAAACAACAGGAATTAGCAGGGTTGTACAGTCAGACCGATAAAAACATGTAGGACGTTTTGGCATATTGAGATATGGGCTTGTTTTTTAAAGACCAACACAGTATCTATTTTCTAAAATTAATATATTAGGCATACAGAAAGAACATATACCAGTAGTTATCTGCCAATAGATAAAAATGAACGCTATATCAAAACCTGATACTATCCGGAGGGGTAATATGCGACTTCATCACAACGTTTCGAGTACAGATTTCTATGTAAAGCAAATAAAACAGTCGTCCGTTTTGAATGTTAAATTTTTTGATTTTTTTTTTGAGCTGCGTAATAAATGTATCCGCTGAGACGCAATATCGCGAATATCTACGCCAAATGCCGTGTTTTAATCACTTCTGAGCGTTCTGCGAGCTTGTTGTAAAATTTTAGGACATTGACTTCAAACATTAATAAAAGAGGCCTTAAAGCAATTAGAGACTATTCAAATAAAGGCCTATTCAAAGAAAAATATGTAGATTTTACAATTTGCTCGCTTATTTTCATATCATGTTTTTCCTATTCGTTCGTTCCTATTTGTATTTCTACATTATACGAAATAAATATAATTTTGCGTTGCTCGTGAATCAAATGTTTAAAAATCTAGTTTTTAGTAAGTTATCGCATAAACGCAAAGCTGAAATGTAGTCCGGACATTTTATTCTTTTTAACTGATCATTTGAATATAAAAATAAGCCCTAATTTATAATTTGCCTCCAGTCATCTATGATTACGACAACGAAAGAAAAACAAACAAAATATTAACGACTCCAGGTCCAGATAGTATGCGCGACTATCACAGGTAAGTTGAGACAGAAATACCTTGGTAAATAAGAGACGTATGGTTATCCTAAACAGCGCTGAGCATTGGGCCCAGGCACGCCTGGAACTGGTTCCGTCGATGTCTGGCCAGCAAATATGCGACCGTAATATACACGCGTTTTACATTTACTACATAGAAATCCACTCCTGGGCACAGACTGCGCGGTATTCGTGCGTTTGTTTTAAGTAATTAAACCGGCTGTTGGCTTGTTTGTCTTTGTTCAACTATTAGGAGAAGCGGGCTATTAATATCTCACTAATATTGAACCAAATTGCCAGACATAGCATTAGTAATAGTTCGAGCGAAATATATAGTGCAGGACGAAGACGCTAGCTGACGTAAGCAGTGAAAAAAATAAGGAACTGAAGAGTCATGCCCCTCGGTAGTGACGACAATAGAGAGAGAATAATATTTGATATTTCGCATACAAAAGTATTGAAACCTTAGATAATAAATAATGGTCTAGACAATGTAAACATATCAGCTGATCCTAAATGAAGGCATTGCGTGTCGCAATATGAGTATCAGACATCAACTAATGGAAGCGTCTACCAGAAAATATAGACCTAAGTTAAGTAATTTAAAAAATATATGTTTACCAATTGGAAATAGAGCTGAAGTCGATTCGATTCTGCTATCAAACGTGGATTAATTTTCTAAATGTAATTCTATCTAGGTGACAGAAAAGGTAATAAGTATCAATAAACTTATAAGTGTATAAATATAAATACTTATGAGGAAAAATACCATAAAAATGTTCCCTAATCAAAATAACGACTGATCAAGTTGGTAACAAGATAACTTGATCTATTACGAGAAACTCTTCGCTACTGGATTCCATGTGGAAAACTTGACGGTTAAAGCAAATAATTTATTCGTACAGGTATAATATTTTCCCCGACTTTGTGAGTGTTTTTAAGCGAGCGTTCAGTAATTCAGTTGGGTTATAACAAAGAACAATATAATTTGAACCTAATATATTCAAGATTGTTCATAATGATAAGCGGCGACCTAAACCTAAGTCTTCAAAGAGCTAAGCGTTTCTAAAGCGAAATATTTAAATTGTTGTATAATGCTTTGATGAAATTTAAGAAAGTTGTAATATTTTCTGACAATTGTCGTATTCACACGTACGGTATTTAGAAACCTACACGGAAGAATTGAGAAAAAAAATTGTTGTAAACCACGATTGTGCAAACAAACGCAATGTGATTGAGATATTTGTATGTAATATAAATTTGTAAAAGTTATTTATTGAATGGGAATTATTAATATCAACAAAAGATATCAGAAAAATATAGCACCGCTGGATAATATCGATCATAAGATAATTTACTTCAAACGAGTACGACAAAATGCCCGGTCGTCTTGCCAGTTAGAAAGTAGTAAAGATACACAGAACGGCCTACAGGTGCAATTCAGAAATAACACACTTGATATCAGGAAATATCGGTTGATAAAATTATTATGCGCCGATGTAGACCACTGCCGATAGACTAGCTTGACAACAAGTACGACACCTGGGCTTGTAGTGACATGTGGTCGATGATTGGACAAAAGTCACATCGAAATAGGTCGAACTGAAAGCGATGAATCAGAGATAATTTAGGATTAGTAAAAATCAAGCAACTAAAGTATTTACGCAGTGCACTCCTGAGGGATGTGTGCAATAGTAACAATGTTATATTTACATACGTATCATCGCGTCCGTAATCCATTAAGGGGTAGCAGAGTCAAAGAGGCAGCTAGCACCCTTAACATTCAGCCAAAAATAAAACTGGGCTGGGTTAGATGAAAAATTGTGAAAAAGTAGTAGATAACTCGCCTACACAATCACACACCCAAAAAGTCGCTTTAGTTATAATATACTGTACAAAATTTGTCGACTACAGAGCTCAAGCAGCGACAAAGATAATCTTAATGAATTTTCAACATTTAACGAACGTTAATACGCGCACGGCGTCAGATAAATGTGCCAAGAGGGTAGGCGTCCAATTAAACATCACTTCGTGTGTGACAACGTCGAAAATGTTTGTTCCGAATGAGCTTCGGGATTTCTCGATTGTTATATCAGATTTAAAATATTGTGATGATAGTGCCTTAAAGCGATATGTAATCATTTTGATGTATGTTGTTCGGAATATATAGATTTTTAAATGGCTTTTGTGGTACAAACATTAAATCTTAAAACGTATCTAAACCGTTTATAATCAAAAATTGTACTGTTGCCACATTAATGCCACATTGTCTCCCGTAGCCAAAAATGTTGTTCATGCAATTTTTGCAACACGCAATTCCGAGCAACTCTCTCATTTTAAAGGAAACTACGTTCGTACGCCATTAAAAATACATAATACGGAAGTTCGTTTATTTATCCTAATGACTCCTTTCGGCGACTTCTCGGCACCAACCTCTGTTTACACACATGCTCCCAATTTGCACCTTGCATCTATTCGAAATTCGAATCGGAACTCTTACGCGAAGCGCCACCTAGACGCCAGCGCCACGGAAAAAAGCCAGCTGACGTTGCCAAGTTTCGCCGACCCGCCCGCGGGCGCGAGGAGCGCCGCGGCGTCACACGTCGCGTGACGCGCCGCGAGACGGAATTTTTCATTCAGGCCTTTACAATTACAATATATGATAAAGAGTAAGTATTCGGAACAATAGCAGACGAAACGGTTACTATAGAGAAAACGTGCGACGACTTGTCTCGGAAGGGTTATCTCGAATGGCGTGGCGTTTTGCACAATCATTCTCTAAATCGGGTTGCTTGAATGATTATTACTATTTCATCAATTCATGCTAATACTATTTTGCATACTATATATATATTCCCTCTCTATAGTGATGTACAGCTCAAATTTTATCAATACACCATTGATAAAATTTGAGCTGTTATGACGCTAATCACAGAGAGCGTATTTATTATGTTTACGAATTATTGACATCATCGATATTTCTATCAATTGTCATACGAAATACCCATCCTATTTAATGGCTGTCATACATATGTATTTCAAATAAAAGTCAATGCGCATTTACGAGGACATAATTGTTAGATTTATGTGTAACAATCTAATGATACCATCGTATATTTAAACGTAATTAGAGTTTTATCATAAAATCAACCGGATCAGTTTGTAGACAGTCTTCTATATAAAATATATTGACTTGAGTGTTTATAATAACGCGAGCGGCCACGGTAGCTGCGCTAACGCATGTTTCATGCTTAATTTATATTATTATCTATGATAATAATTACGTATTAAGAATATGCTACTTTCATTTTTAAACGAGTTTTCTAGCATATTTAAATCACATCTTTCCTAAGCCAGAGTTTGTGAGACATTGCTAAATAAAAAACATTGCAAATTTTTATTTTAGCAATTGGCAAACATGTGACATCAGTTACGCTACATCGAAACTAAAGAGGTCTTCCATCTAGCGTCAATAGCAGATATTTTTAATGTTTACCAATACATTTTAACTGTGTATATTTAACGGTATTCACGGCAGAGATTTAAAAGATATTTTCTCACTTGCTGCAACTAATAATGAGTTTGCTAAGACAGAGGAGCTGCTGTAAAGTGAAGATCTCGGATCGCCATTTTTAGAAGTGCATTATTCGAAATAATTCAGCTAGGCACTAATTACGCTTTTGCTGCTCAAACTGCCGTTGAGCATAAATTGCACGGCCAATAATGATATGTCATTATTTTTGCACATGAATGAATGTCTAGCTAAAACGATTTAGCTCCAGGTTAATTATTGCAATTTTTTTGTATAAGTATTTAAGATTCCAGAGAATTAGTAAGTCAAGTCATTGGTCTGAGTATAAATTATAATCAATAAGGAACATACAATCATACACAAGTTTAAGATATGTATTTAAAAAACCCGCTTGCCGAGAAAAAGGAGAATTCGCACAAATAATAATAAATCTATGGATTGGGAAATCAATCACAAAATTATAAAAAACATTTTAAGTTTTAACGAGTATGCTTTATTGCTGGTGTTTTAATTATGTAATCAACCGAATTGGCGGGAATTTTATATTTCTATTGACTATTAATGTGTTTTTTGAAGTTTAAATAAATAAAGTTAAATACATCATATACAGCTCTGTCCGAGCGCGATAGATGAGACAAGAAAAAAAGTACACCGCAAATAGAGCGTTTACTACAAACGTTTTACGATAAATATGTTTTTAAACCAAACAATCGGCACTTCGTCACATTCATATCGTGTTAATGTGACATAAATACTGTTGACCGGTCACTAGGTTAGATGTTTGTGAATGAGAAGATGGTCTAAAACGGAAGCTTGCAAAAATAGGTTGTGTAATTAAAATGGAATAAGAACTCGAACGGGCGACAGACAATACTATATTACAAGTTTGCAGTATGCCAAGGAAAATCAAGGAAGCTTTTTACTTCAAATAAACTCTCTGTGCCAAGTAGGTCGCTTGTCTGTCAAGGGGTTGCGAGAAATAATACCCGTACCGTTTTTTTTTTTCTAGTGAATTTGTTATGTCACTGGTCAATATAATAAGCGTACATTATTGTTATTACGTAGCATGTAGTATATGCGTGTTATTACTGGTCGGCGAAACGCTTATGTAAATATTTCGTTCGGGGAGATTAAGTGTTTGAATTTTTATTAGTGCGGATTCGAATTAGCGATCATGCGGAAACAATTTTCAAATCGGTCAAGCGTATGTTGGCTGGAATTGTGTTATGTTTTAACTTGGTTTATTAATTTTACATGCAACTGAGGTTTTTATTAATTTAATTAGATCATCATATATTAGAGCCTACCCCTTCGGGGATTATGGGCGTGGTGTTATGTATGTATGTAGAGCCTGAATTAACTGTACGTATAAAATTGCTCGATAATTATAGATACATTGGTATTCTGTAAGTATTTTCGCAGTAAGTAATAACATTTTTAAATATCTATAAAAAATAAACTGTCGTAAAAAAGTATGGTATTTAATATCTCTGTATATATATTTATAGCATATTAAATAACCTCTATATAATCGTTTAAAGTGGCCCTGATAAATGCGCTAGTGAATATTTTTTCATAAGCGATTTGGAATGTGTAGAGAATAAAAACAACTAACTTAAAATCCGCGCAGATTTCTAGACTTTAAAGGTCCATCAATTGTGTTTATCGTTGGTGAAATAAAGATTGAATAAACATTCCCCTGTACCATGAGGCCAGATTGACGCCAAACGGTGGGCAGTGTGTGGGCCTATGTCGAAAACAATATGTTTAATCGTACCATTTTTGTTCTGTTCAGTCGGCTGACCGAGTACATATTTCTATTTGTTTACGATGTCTCATTATCGCATTTTACGCAGTTTTATTTCATGTACTCACTCGTTCTACCTTTATATAAAAAATGTATTTACTGTAAGCTATAAAGTTTAGATTTTGTTTCTAATAGTACATTAATTTTCTAGCACTAAACTACAACAAACCTTAACGTTTGTACCGTGATTATGTAAACCGGGCAAGAAAAATATGATCTAAAGCCAAAAATAATCATTTCTCAGAAAACTTCATACAATTTTTAGTACAATTCTCGAAGACATTACGTAAGAAACATTCTAATGACGAACCACATTCCAAGCGTATTTAAAGAATAAACAATCAAATAAGTAAATCAAACTTGAATTAGTTTCAGGTATTTACTTCACAAATTGAACAAGCCAAAGGTCAAGTAACTGATTAGGAAATACCTAATTATGAGACCTATAAATAGCAGCCCGAAAAGTAAATATATAACATAATTTACATTACTTAATTAAATTGTTAAAATAACTTATAAACTATATTTAGTAAATATATATTGAGTCCAGACAACACCTAACATTTTAGATAGTTTTTTTATTTTGTTTAACACAATACACAATGTTTTTGCAGAAAAAAAAATTCTTTAATAATTAACCCATACAAATCGAACCAGACAACTTATTATATTGCCTATGTATTTTAGGAAATAATAACACCCATAGAATTACATGAAAACTCCCTAAACAACGAAATGGAACAACAGTAACCGACTATCGCCGCAACGAAACGCTCCTCAATACATCCAGACATAATTAACCACACTCAAATACAATACTGGGGCACACGTGACCCGTTCTCAAATATCGCGTTTACAAAGCCTACATGGCGAGACTGTCATTACTTACACTCATTACGCCTCGATGGAAGAAAGCAGACACCGAGCAGACTTCACACAATGGCCTCACCAGATCTGGGTTAATTGAAGACAACAGCCCATCGCCGCGGGCCGGCCGATCTCTGCGGCTCGGAATTAATATACCACTTTGTGCCATTCTGAAAATGGTTTAAACGTGGAAATGCGAAAATGTTTCGTTAGCCGAGGGCTTATGGCACTTTAGCGATACTTATATGGCGGTTCTATTCCAGGTTCGCATTGGTTATACTATAGTGTAATGCGATATTTTGCTTTAACAAATTGCTCGTCCATTCACTAGCATTTTGCACTAGTGAACATTTAGAAAATATTTTCTTTCATTAAAGCGAATGTGCAGCGTTATTTGTATACTAAAACATATGGAAGAGTAACGGAAGACTATCACGTCATAAAAGAGTACGTTTAAATATATGATGATAATAATAATTAAACAAAAATTACGAAACTAATTATTTAATCAAAGAAAGTAAACCGCAACTATAACGTTTTCTGTAGGAGATTCGAATAGGCATGAATAGAGTTCTAAAGGTCTATGTTAAAACTTCGCTGTTAGACCATTCTTTAAAAAATACGAAAAACCATTCGTTCCAGAATGAACAGCCTGAAAGAGTCTGCAAAATTTATTATATATCGTCTTGTTTATGATAATATCTAAAAAATATATCGCAGAAGTAATCGAAAAGAAAAGTTTTTCTGAAAGACATAAATCTTTCACTAAATAAAGCTTGTCATCGTAATAAATGTTATAGAAATACTCGGCATTAGCTGCGAATTGATATAAATACTCTTCTTAATACAATTTCGGGACCAATACAAAACAATATTTTTATTCAACTTGATCATGGAAAGTACGAAATATGATAAACTTATAAATAAGTATAATATTTAATAACCTGGGCAACGTTTGAACAAAGTGTCCGGAAAAAATGTTGCAGTTTATTCATTATTTATAACACGAATTCAAGGCAAGGCAAGCAAGATATTAAATTTTAAAAGAAGTCTCACATAAAACGAGTTTAATGTATCATGTATGCGAGAATGTATTACCAGCTACAATATCAATTCATTATGATCTCTTTATTATAAAGTAACCTGTTTTTGCTAGAGGAGCACCTCTCATTTCTCTCTAGAATTTGTCAGCATTCCGATTTTGCAGTACACGGTTCTGGTTCCTAAATAAGGACTATTTTCTTCATTCTTCTGGTTTTTGGAAAAATGTAGTTGTTTGACGGAAAGGGGATATTGTCAGCACGGAAGAATCCAGGAAATAGGTCGAGAAAGTTCCGCGGCTGAAGCGGTAGGCATCTGCACTGCGCCACAACCTTTAACATTGATTTCTGTGACGAAATGCCTAAAAAGAAGACTTATTTGTTATCCTGTTTGTCATTATCAACAAACAATCATGGAAAGATACCCGCTGCGAACGGAAAAATCTGCTACCCAGAAGACAATAACGTCGCCTAATGCATTGTTTATATGTCATGTTGAAAACAGGCAAGTGCGTCGTGGTAGAACAGGATGACCATAGAAGTGTATTTTTAAAATGTTTTGCTTCATTTTGGCACCCAGGTTATATATTCCTGGATCTTTTCTGTTACTTACTGAACAATACAAAGTAGAACAATATAAGCTAACGTCGTGTGAGATAAACGGTACGTACCGTTTCCTGGCAAGCAGATATTTGATGAATACTAAACTTCTTTGTAGGTATACCAGATTTTTTTTAAATATAAACTCACATTAGAAACCTTACTTTCGAATCAGTTTATAAACACATATATTTAATTTCTAAATACATGCCTACCAAATTGACCAGTCAAAATATATTCTAATAATAGACTTAGAAATGCAATTCATCAAAAATACACATAAACTCATAACCTCAATAACGGACTTATATCGCGTTAGCACTGCTCAATCTTTTGTTTCAAGTAACACAAAATGAAACAAGACCCAAAAAAGTGACAGCACAAAATTAACAGCAGCAAAAAACCAGCACGTTCATATACGTTAAAACTGAACGTCAATGTCGCTTCTTATTCATTTTTGACACACCCACACGGCGTTCAATCAGTCCAAAGTTCGACGACATGGAAAGAGTGAAATCTATTTGTAATGTACCATTACTAGATCAGTAGTGTCAGCAACATTAGACTAAACGTCGTCGGTGAGGTCACCAGACGAAAAGTCAATTAGGACGCGCTTCATTTCTGTTAGGCCATTTACGTTGACGATCCATTTGTTTCGAGCCCAATATATCTACGCATTTCATTCATAGTGATAATGGGGGCGCAAACAGCAGGAAGGCGTTGCGGCCAGCCGTTCCGGGAAGTGGCTGCAGACGAGTCGTAGACATCAATGACGTCACAATATCACCAGCCAATTAGGGCAAACTCAAAACACTCGACATCCAAAACAGTACAATTGAATGTATGTATTGTTAATACACATATTCTGTACTGTATTATTTCGTTAGATTTCTTCAACAATTAGCGTTCTGGAAAAAAAACTCTTGCACTTTGTGTAAGACCTCGTCGAAAGTTTTACGTGCCGAAATATGCAAATGCACCTCCACCGGGTAAACTTACGTGGCGCAAAGAATACAACGCATTTAGCAACTTACAGAACGGTTGCAGTCACAAAAAATTACATATTAAGAAGGTTACTCAAATGTTTGACTAAACATCAAAATATTATTCTTATTAAGACTTAATTCGAAGTTATTTAAAAGCTTGGTATGTACAAAATGTAATGCGAAGAAAAAACTGTACGTTGAATAATTGCCACTCGTTTCGAGCTAGACGCCTATGAAGTTGTTGACCTTGACAATAAAAAAGTTAATGCCGACACCATAACACGAGCATAGCGAGCCATTGAATCGTGGGGCGCCAAGGCCGCGGAGTCAACGTACAGGACAGGACGCCACCTGTCTCCGGCACTAATATAAATATACACAATAATTATTACGACGACACGACTCGACATGTGAAACAACCTCCACAGGCAACTTTTCAACGGTTTGCATGTTAACTTGTTGAGCATTCGACTCGCGAATTCTTGAATGACGATGCGCATTTAAGATTCAACACGTTCACTTTTCGTGAACAGTGGTACCAGTTAACTCATCTCAGGTGCGATTGATTGAAAAAAGGTTATTAAACTAAATACAGCTAAGTACACGAGCACTGAGAGTGTACTCTAAGTCAGTCACTATCTTTATATTTATTATCTTGCGACAACTTTTATAAATAACAGTAAGTAGAAAAAGTTACCTTATTGTGAGAATAGGCATATATTGCATACCAGATGGTAATATAAAAAGTTGATTTGAAATAATTAATTTAATTTCACCACATTGTTTAATGTAGAAGCGACAATGTGACGGTAAATGAATAAGCAATTTAGTGAATTGAATAAACGTTGTAAGATATATAATATAATAAATATAAAGCTCATGCAAACTGAAGCTACGTAGTTTCTTGAGCAAAGTGAATAAAATATGCAGATGCATATAGTTAGTGACTAAGTCAGGCGTTCCGAGTCGCTCGAGATGTGATTTACAAGATTATTCCCGTAGGCGTAGCACATGAATTGTATCTGTTTCCAGAAATGGAAGCTGACTGTTCCAGAACTTTCTTTGTGTTAACTAAGCTGGGGGGTCGACGCACCGCAGCTCGCTTTGCGTCTATGTAAAATGTATGCCGACTTACTTAACAATACGAGTTATAAAGCATAATCTCTTTGTGAATTTATAAAGCTTTGTGTAAATGAAACATGTAGTCTCAACATAACAGATACTTTCATATTTCCTTGGCAATTACTTATTAAGTGTTCCTATATTACAAATTAATCCATAAATTAAGCTTTCTAATTTTCCAAGCAAGTTACCCACACATTTATTATTAAGTGAAGAAAATTACAGCTCAGTCTTATTTTTAAGCTCACGCAATGTTGTAAGAAATTTCTTCTAAAACCGACCTCGAGTAAAAAAATATTTTCTCTTTTATGCGTACTTCATTTAATATTTCATTAAATTACCCTCCATAAAAAAGATTATAAGTCATCTATGTATTTACACATTTACCGAGTAGTTTTGTTAAGCCATTATTAAATTCCCTTGTTTGTCTCCGATTGATGCTGGCTTCTACCGCAGTATCGTCAATTTCCTTGGTAGTTCAAATACACTACATTACGTAATGACATTTTCTTTATAATCGCAATGTTTATGCGGATGCGGACTGGCGAGATGCCAACGCTGCTTTTTAATCGGTTTAATTCATTAAGATACTGCTTTATTACTGTACGTGTGCAAATAGACAAGGGCGACCTCGCGAAGGTCGGCGAATATTTAGAGTCGGGACAGCTTGATGGTAATAACTCTTTGCCGTCTCATGTGGAACGCTTTCTTTGAAACTTTTACATGCCACGTCTGACGTCTATTGGAATAAATTTCCATACATAAAACAAAGCTGTATTTTGATAGAATTTACTCTGATTGAAAAGCTCTACAGTTAACTAATAGCGCAACCAACTAAAATCAAGTTAAGCACCAATGTATGCGAACGTCACCTGATATCTAAAAATATGTACAATCAATATCCAGATACTTCTTGGGTGAACCAGTTAAAGGCTGAGAGAGGACTGGGTGCTGTGACGTATGAAACTATCTGCAGTAGGGACGATAATAGTGTTATTGATTGAAATCTGTTTTGTACGTACTTCACATTTCCGGTTGTGATATATTCGCTGTAATGATGACTTCAGCTCTACTCTAATACACGTCACTCTGTATTTACAAATGTAAATCAAACTACAAGCTTTCGACGTAGTAAGCGAGCTTGAGAGCAAATCTCCGTACTATAGTGTAGTAACACGGATTGTTTACAAATAAATCTGTAATACTGTGACATTGGAAAACAAGAAAAGCTATATAATGAACATTGTACTCGAAGTGACGATAAAACTACATACACGTGTTGCAGTTATTTTACGATGTTTCGACACAAAAGGGCCGGCAATTAATCGCTCGTCACAACGGCTGTGCGGCGTGTCTTAAATTCAATATTAGCATAAACATACGATTACATTATCTTCCGAACTGCGCAGTGGACCAATAGTCTGGCACATGCTCGTTAAACCATCAGAAACGACAAGGTTATGCGTAATAACTACGTTTCATACAAAAAACGATACCGGAAAAGCTTTTGGCATGACACGACAGATCGAATAAATGAAGTACATATTGTCCTTTCAGTTTGAACACATCTCTCTGAAATGTCGTGCCTACGATAAGCAACAGTTCATCAGGTTGCTTTGGTCAATAAAAATTAAGACGGACAAGAAAAACATAACTGTATTTATTGAAAAACCAATCCAAGTGTTATTCACTCTGGAATTCTGGACACTCATTGGACAATCGCGTCACAAAAAAATAAATAGGCTTCGATAACATTGTTTCCAACAAAGGTAGACGCATGAATAACTATGACTAAATATCGGGCGAACTAAGTACTAACCCCTTACGATATAACTACCTTCTTGACGTATTCAGACATGACTTAACGATAAACACATTTTTGAGTTTGTTTAGGGGTTAACTTGTGAGATACAATTCAAAACGCAATTAATTAAAAAAAATACTCAATATCTAGCAATAGGTACTAATAACTATTGTCAATCGTTGCAAATAATGTTAGCATTATGCAGATCATTTGGTCGGTCTTAATAGGTTTAGACGTGTAATCTATAGCCATGTGCATGACTCAACACGGTAGAATAAACATAGGTAATGTTTTACATACGACCGATTTATTGATCAACGATATGAGATATTACACCAATAAAATTATATGAACTTACGCAACGCGTCGTTTGAATTTAAATAATAACTTTATCATAGTATCCAATCAAAGTTCTAAAAGAGAAAGTTTCAGACTTAAAAATAATTACAGGCTATAAAAACGAAAGTATGACAAATCGCTTGAGTGTTGTATAGTTTGAATGAACGCTATCAATTATCTCTCAATGTTCATAAATCAAAATCTTCAGTGGCAATAGTTTTGTGATTGAATGTCTTTCCTTATAGAACAGCAAATAAATCTAAGTTAACGTGTCTTGGTAGCATTTACATTCATCATGC
This sequence comes from Glyphodes perspectalis, assembly GCA_951394215.1. Lineage (NCBI taxonomy): Eukaryota > Metazoa > Arthropoda > Insecta > Lepidoptera > Crambidae > Glyphodes > Glyphodes perspectalis. The sequence goes on from OX596200.1 coordinate 3,772,917, forward strand.
ATTTTAAATACATGAAAAGAAGTCCATTTCCCATATTGTTCTGGGCCTTCTAAACATGGTTTAAATAGCTCAATGCTCCTAGGACTTTGCCTAGTCATTGGGGACTGCATCAATTAACAGGCGTGATGATATTTATGTAAAAGAAGACCACCGTATACCTAAATTGGAGTTTATCGATTTTCTGCAATAGAAGACTATACCAAAACTAATTAAAATATAAACAGAAGTCATTTTAACTTTATTATCACAAATAAAAAGCTCATTGTATTTTTAGTTATGTACTATCCTTTTGCTTCACCTTTATATAAACGTTGTAGACCAATAAAAGTTAGAATGTAATCTGATCTAGTGCATGAACGCCAAGTTAGTCACAATCGCTAACAAAACAAGTGTCATTGATTATGACTCGAAGTCCATGAAGTCATAATCACTGACTAATAGCCTATAAACTTTCATTGATACATTTAGTAGCAGTATGTTATTGTAAGTATATGACAAAATTTTCTTAATGACTTTCAATAAGATGTACCTATCATAATAAAAAGTTGAAGCTAAACGCCCACTGCATATTTGAAATGGACTAAAGGATGACACACCAAAGCAAGTCGGTTTGTACATACACATCATAACGTCTGCAATCCCAAGAGGTAAGGGGTAGGCAGAGTCCAAGGGGCGAGAAGCTCCTTGAACCACCTTCATCATGGCCCTTACCTTACTCGAACCTTACCTTAAAAGAGGTAAATTAAAAAATATTTTTTTACATACCTCTTCATTTTATTGTTGAAGTTGTTAACTGTTAACTTGTACTTATTTAGTTGAACTGACTGATTAAGCGTTATTAAAACCTTAAGTCTAAAGGGACTAAACTAGCAGAGTCTTGTTGTTACCGTTTATCAACGGGGAACAATATAATATTGATTTACTAAAACTCTAAGTGTATCAATCAGAACACCTATGTTACAAGCTTGCAAGCGTGTTAAACTGAGCGTCGCATTTTAAATAAGTCCCGTGGTCCGTTCTAAATCATCTAAGGGCATGTGCGGAATCGACAGGATTGTTTATTTAATGCATCTCCTCGCACCTAGTACCACCACCTAACGTTCATTCAATATCGCCATGATCAGGCATTTCACTACAACAATAACACGAGTTCCTCATGATCTTGGCTGCTGTAAAATTTAAGTGGCTCTTAGAATATGGCCACCGGCTATGATCTAAGCTCCACATTTTCAAGAATGTAATTATATCTGATAAACGGCCTACGATAGTGATATTATTCTTGTAAATACCTTATTATCTATTATGCAACAAAAAAGACTTAGTTCGACGGATAACGTACATTAACATAAATGTGAATATGTAGAAGCAATATTAATCGGTAGGTAGGTGTAGTTTAACCACAAACGCTATGCTACGCCTTGAGGCGAGGGTGACGGACGAGACGGAGGAGAGCAAGCATATCTATCACCCGTAGAACTCCAGCTCTCAAAAATTTTAATGAATGATATGAGACAATCGACCTCGTTTCAACGAATGTTGAGACAGCATCTTTTTCATTAACTAGTTATTTCTAGTTCAATATCAAGCTTTCCGTGATCATGACGATGATTTTTTTTTTAATTATCTGATTGTTTTATAAATACGAACCTTGTATATGATACAGTATTTTTTTGTACTTTTAGAAAAATACTGATAAACGTGTTTGTTCATTACTGCTTATATGGCGTTTTTATTTTTAATATGGTCATAGTAATTAGAGTGACAATAGATTTTTTAGATACTAGGTATATGTTAAAAATCGTTGTTCAACACAGCCTATTACTTGGTCCGTTTCAATTTCAATAAATGTTTCGTTTTCTTGTCAAAACCAACTTTGACAAGTCATTGGTGTCATACATACATGCATATATCCAGATAAGCTTCAGTGACCGACCGATATAAAAACAGAGGAAGCGACGCACAAAATATGGTGTAATAAAAACCTTCAACGCTATTCTACTTGATAACTTTGATATTAAAACCGCTATGATTACATTACAAGAATTTGCGATACTAACTAACGAATCTTAGATTTTTAATGATTAGGCTATGACATGCAATATTAAACATTAGTAGTTTTTGGGTGAATATGGCCAAGGGGGTTTGCTACCCCGTTGACTCTGCCTACCCCTTCGGGGATTGCGGGCGTGATGTTTTATTGAGTTGAATAACACTGAAAATTATGTTTTATATACGCGTTATTACATAAATCGATCAATGAAAGAAATTAACGGGATGGATGTAACATTAATATTACGATACGAGAAACATCAATATAGTGGAAGGGTTTTAATCATAGCTGTTAATGATGAGGCGTGCGCCGACGCAGCGCCCACTGACCTCACCACGGACGAGATAAAGGCTATTTTAAGCGTTGCGATAAAATCGAATACGTCGAATGTTTAACAGATACGGCATTGGTGGCGCCGGAAGCGCGCCTAGACCTGACAAAAATATTTGCTAAATAAACTTCCGTTTCCCATATCCCTCTTCACTATTTAACATCCGAATGGAAAAGAAAGAGTTATTGACAGATAATTTATAAGTCAAACAGTTTGCTCTAAAGTTTTAACTTACAGAAGTTAAGTGAAGAACTCCCCAAAAAGAAATTACGAGTTGTTACAATAAAAGAATAAAATTGAGATTCCCCTTATGACAAAATGTAATGGATGGCAGGTAAAACATAATGTCAGTTAACATCGCTTAAAATATGATATGATCGACCTTAACTTATATGTTTTTAGTAGTTTGGCCAAAAAGCGAGGTTACGAGGTCTCCGCAATTTACCGCTACGTAATTTCTTTTCGAAGCTGCATGATTATCTTCATCGTTTTCCTCAGATAAGTAATAAATCGCTTCGATTGAAAATTATACAGCAAGCGTCGGTAAATGAGGTATACAAGATGCAATATATTACAGCGATGTCAGGTCTGCACTTATTGGGACAATACCTCTTAAATATCTGGTTTATTTATAAAACTGAGACCGATTGACTGGAAGGCCTCGACCCCAGGAGTCTACTTTCATATGCGCTAAAAGGATTACCAGTCCAGCCGGCATCGTGAAAACAGTCTGCGGAATTGGGCTAATCCTCTTTATGCTGCGACGTCGGCACATAGTTCCTCACGATTGCACGCTACACACCTGATTGAGCGAGCCTAAATAGACCCTGACACTAGAGCATAAAGCGTAATGTACAAAGGCATGTTATATTGAGAGCCAAATCAATAACTCCTCAGCGCGACAGCGGCAGAAAGTTAGGAAGCGATCAGCGGACAATCGAAATACCACCTTAACTTAAAAGCAGCAGATACAATTTTCAATTCGCGTTACGCGATCCGCGAGACAAGACGGTGAAAGCCCGTCTGCCCTTGCGATCTCTAGCTCCGCAAGAACATAATTGCACACGTTCAGAACGATTCAATGAATCATTGACATTAACGGTCAACGAGAGCTTAAATGTTTTTCTATTACTCTTCTAGATCTTGATAACATAATTTAGTGCATGAGCCTGCAGACGATGTTATAAAGTCGGTTTCTATTAAGAAAAATAGCAAGCAAAACGTGTTTTGCTACACAGCATTCGAGTTATTTCGCATCGGATATAATAATTAGCGGTGACCGTTGCAATTATCCGCTCGGCGCCGCGGTTGCATTCCAACTGCGAGTCATCTTGCACTCGTGCAAGTAACAAACTTTAATCTCATTAGAAAGTACATAGATTTGGCTAAGAGGTCGTTGACCAACAAAATTCCCGAGCCCCGCCCTGTAATCGCAACAATGTAATCGAGATAACTAAAACGGCTGATATAACGCTCGTATTACACAACTATATTATAAAATATTATACACTTATATCAAGACATCGGATTGTTTAACTATGGTCACTTTCATTTTTTACTATGCAGACAGCAAGGATGATTCGACAAAGATGAATGATTCTTTCGGTGTATTTTCAATTATCAGGTTGCTGGTTGTGCCAATTGTGTACCTACGTATTTGAAGGAGAAAATATAAAGTTGCAAAAAATATCCGTGCAAGATAAATTACCCGTCAGTCAGCAACGACTGTGAATTAGAGAATCCGGACAGGAAATTACAGATCATTTTGCACTATCATCAGACAAAAGAAATTTGGTGAGAGTAAATATATCACTTTTAGCACTGCAGATAAATACTATTATTACTGACCTAGTAACCAATCTAGATTTTTGCGGAGAAAAATATAAGAAAATGGTAATCGTCGCAAATAATTGGACGTGTGTTTGTAGATTCACATAAAAGCTTTGTAGTGTAGTCCTAGCTATCACTTGCGGTGAAAAACCACTAAGAAAAAACAAATGTTTCTATAATAAAGTCTACTATGTTCACCTGTACCATGTACCTGTACATATATACATTAATTCATCACAGTGAATGAGAGAAATAATGCTTTAAAAAAAATTGATGGAGACATTATTAGGTAAATGAAGGTTTACTCATGAGAAAAACACGGGTATTTACAAAAGCAGTTAAACGTAAGTATTATTATATCAATGTATTTTTAACTCGAAGACATATTTTCTTGCAAAGTAAACGTATAAAACCAACTACAAATTAACTCAAGTGCACATTAAATAACACACAACAGGATAGGTGGTGTTGCAAACAAGTAACACATTTTTAATTTAATAATGAAAGTCTCTATTGAAAATAATCGCAAAGAACATCATATCCATAACAATCGAATGTGCCTCCGCAAAACAATAAGTGTCAACGTCAATGATGATGCTGTGTTTGACCACCTGCTATTCAAATTCAGTAACATTAACATTATTCATTCGGCTCGGTAGCGTTCACAAATTAATTTCGCTTTAAAACCCTTACTACATGGAAACCAAGAATATAGCATATTTGTATTTACGAAAATTAAATAGTATTTTCGGTACATAATACATATGTTTCTTTTTATAACAATCTAAATTTCACGCCACTTCTTCCCTAGCGGGGTAGGCGGAGAGTTCTTTTCATATTATTGCTATTACTCACCTGTTTTGGTCGGTTATCTTATCATAGTCGCGGCCAAGACTTGTATGTACGAAACTAGATTTGTTCGCGGCCAAGCCTGTTACGAATTTGCTTTGTTTTTGTTACAAAGAGCCCATAGTGCGTTATGCGGCGATATCTATTTTTCCGTCATCATAAAAGTAAACCCTATGTGTCTTTTGGGGTCCTTTTTTTAAAGTTCAGTCCTTTGGTGATAAACTTTAAAACGATCGGTTAGTGGTGTAAACGTAAAAACGTAACAGATAGACGAGGGTTAATTTTTCCTTCAATAAAGTACAGATTACATAGGTCAAATCTTCCCTTTCCTTCTCGTTTCCTACCATTATAAGCGTTTAATTCTTTATTCAAGTTTTTACCAGCCCTTTAAGCCTCGTGGGTAGCATAAGGGGTGGCGCTTTGTCAACGGAAACCAGCTAAAGTTGCCTTCAAAAGTCTGCAACATATTTTATGTAGGTACAGTGTTGACAGAGACGAGTTCTGGGGCTTTTACAATCTGATTTTGATTACATTTAGCGCATTTTGATTTAATATCACGCAAGAATAAACTATATATTTTACTTCAATGATAAAAAGGTTTATAGGTATTAAATACCATATTTTTATTATAAATTCATTTTATTTTCTGAATGATTTTATATGAAATCCGTCAGACTTCTGCGAATGACTCGACAACGACATGATTGGACAAAAAATAAGCATTAAGGTTTTAAATTGTGCGGCACCGAAATTAAATTGGAAGTTTACCTTTTGCAGAAATTGTTCAGAAGAAAAAAAAAACTGAATGAAAAACTTTGTCAAGTATTTATTTTATTTCGAAGCGTGAATCCACGCTATTCAGCCATGGAAGATACGGATAATTATATGTCTTAATTAATTGCTGTAAGTAGGGTTAATCAAACGATCAGGAGGAACGAGAGTGATTGGGTTCGAATTATAATTTGTGGTCATTACTCAGACAGATTGCACTTTATTGTAAACGATGATTAACACTCAAACACAAAGACGTGTATTCTGTATTTGTGATGTAGTATTTGTATGCAAATGTAATTATTTTACAAGACAGAAAAGTAAATATTAAATTACATTTTAAGCAAGGACCTGACTTCGTGATCAATATTTTTTTAAAGGGATGTTTGATGATGATGGATTTGAAACATTCAAATTAATTGCACCTATATAGTTCCAATAATACATTTAAAATGGAATACGTTCACTAATGCAAATAGGCAGCTTCTCGATTGTTTTTATAACAAGTTGAGTTTACAATATTAAATACTAAACAACGACAGCTCAACATCGCAAAAAGTAAACGAACACTTGAGACAAGTGTCATCATCACAATATAGGTCAAGAACACAGAACCTTGAATAACGCACTTTTGCATCATAAAAATAAACCAGACATCGCATCGCCTTGTTCTTAATTACATTGCAGTGACTATTTTTGAAAAAAAAAAAAATGTAAAATGTGAATTGTGACGGGCGGCCAACAAAAACTAGCCGATAGATCAACAGGTGAACGTTTTACGATCTTTACAAGCTTTATTACTTGCGCATCAACGTCAGTAGTCAACAGCCGTTTTAGAATATGGCCGTAAATCGAATTCCTTGGCGACGGAGAAAATTCCTGGAGTCTAGACGTCACTATCTCTCGTCCGATCGATCGTCGATATCTCGCTAACGTGATAAAACCCTATTAATTTCAGCCAAAGAACCAAGCAAATTAAATTATCGGAGTATACGCTCATTAGACAGAAACAAGAAAAAGTTCTTATCGTAATTAAAATCTAAATCCACGAGGAGCGTTCATTTTTCTTCAATACTGTTTAGCTTAACTGCAGGAAGACTAGTAAGTTTATTACCAGTCTCATTATACTAAAAAGGGGTCATTACTTGATTTACTGAACAGCATTTTCTCCGATAATACTCAATAATGTTTTCATAGTGACTGATCAGTAATGAGTTTAATTTGTTTTATTACTGATTGTAGGTTATATATAGTCCACTGGCTAAGTGCGAAAATTATAAATAGAGAAGAAAAACACACTATAAATAAAGAAATGTAATAAAACTCCTATAAATATATTTAGGTAGACACTGGCCGTTGCTTAAGCTTGAATAGTCTAAGCGTGTCTTTTTATTTTATCGATTTCTTCAAAGGAGACAATAACAGTATAAAGAGCAAAGAAATTCGCATGGTACCAACTGGTGCGCTACCGTGACCTTGGCTTGCTCGTTTATGGTATAACCTTAAACTAATCGATGGGGAACCTCTGGCTATTTATAAACAAAGGCCCTATGAAGCTGTGAACCGTTTAAGGCCAACATAGGGCTTAGACTTTTCGAAAACAAAGAAAAGGTCAAGATGGAAAAATAAAAATATGGTAGAGTAGGAAGTATCTTGCATACATATTACAACCAAATTATATGGAGGTGTAGGCAGAGTCAAAGGACCTTTAACCAAATCTGGCCAAAAATTAAACCCAAACCCAATCTGGGATATATGAAAAATTGTGAAAAAATTGTGACAAGTGGCTAGCTCGTCGCCAAGATAATCACATACCCTGTATATCATTAGCTGCTTTTTCAAAATGCTGGGCCAAAGAACACTTGGTAAATAATAAAGTCCCAGACCAACGGACCAAGTATCATAGTAGCTACAAACTTAAAGTGCATTGTCAAATGTGATTATCTAAAGTGCATTAAGTCACGAGGTCGTGGCGACATCGATGCTGCATCCAACGACGGCGCAGTTTATGTTAATCTCCATTGATTGCAAATAGGATCGGATCATGCTTAACTACCCAGATAATAAGGCGCGCCGTATAAATGCATCTCTATGGATCAACCAAATTGATTTCTCATTGATAAAATTGCTACCAATAGTACCAAGCCATTTAATTTACAACAGGAACATTTAAGTACTTGTAACCAACTTACGATCAGTTAGGAGGCGAAATAAACTAATCACGTTGACTTCTACTTATCGATGTGTGTGACGTCATGCTTTCATTTTTAGCGTATTATTAGCAACGGATTTTGTTTAGTTAGAATTTTGAATGATACATCTGTGACTAGTACTTAGGTTAGATCGAAACTTTTAGGAAGAGCGTAAAAATGGCGATACCAGTACATGCGCAGTAAAGGTGGAAATCAATAAAGTCTAAAGAGCTTGTGAAACTAGGCCTTAGCCAACACTTTCTCATATCCGATTAGTTAATTAACTACGGAACTTTATTTCAGTCTATTAGAAAGCATGCAATCATCAGTGACACATAGACAGGCACAGGCAGTTTTTTCAGCTCGCAGATTGCATTCATCGATAAAGCTATTCTTCCTTGGACTACCTATTCGGTATCGAAAAATAGACATCAATGGCGAAACTAACTACTTTCTATTTACAGAGAATAATATCGTGTCAGTTTTTAGGCTTGACCGGCGCGCGGAGAGGCGGGGTGAGTGGTCGGTGCCAATGAACTTGGCGCATCGTCGGGAAAGCAAATGCAGCCTCGAGCCACTGGGTCACAGGTACTGTCGCGGAACGAACGCTACAAGAACACCTTCGCACACACCATAAATTAACAACGGCCGCATACGAACAACCGACCACACAATTTAACCGTCTTATCGGCAATTTATGGCACGGTGTTTTCATTGAGCACCCTGTACAAATAACCAATAAGGCGTTCCGTTTGAATTGCAAATGCACCTACGATTGCCGTGCTTTAGTAAGTAGGAACGTTCCCACGTCTATTACTTGTAAATACGAAAAGTAGAGAGTGCCGCGCACCGGCGCCGGCGCGTTCGAAGTTTGAATTACTTACAAAAGATTTAAATGCTCGTGAAATGTCAATGGTATTTTACGATAATTGTCACAAAAGTTTAATGATAGATGCATTCGTTATAACTGGCGTTGTGCCATTCTTTGGACGTTTCCGGCAAGCGCCGGCAGCCGCCGATTCGTTCTAGCGACGGTTGAATTGCAATTGGGCGACGTAGCGGACGTGGCTGCACCATGCGTCATCTTGAGTCGTGTACGTAATTTCTAAGGCTTTTACGTAGTTAATCAAGAGTAGCGGTGCATGCAACGCCTGATATAAACAGTAACACATCGTCGCTTCCGTGAGTCACATCATTTTTCTTACAGCATTACCAAATCGGCGAACAATGATTCATGATGAATACAACTTCGTGCGATTTTTTTTCTAGGTTCCCCTTTAAGACTTGAGTAGTATTAAGCATTCAAAAAACATCCACACTGTCGATAAAACATAAATAAAAAGTGCTAAAAACCTTATACAGAAATAGTACTTTAGAAATTACATGACACCACACTTCACACTCTCCCTATAAATCCAGACAAAATAAAATTGTACACGAAAGCCTTTCAATCCAATCCAATTTCAATAAATTTTATGTATATATATAAATGCTATCGGAAATGTGTGAAACCTAGGAATTCTATACAAATCCGAGGCCAATTAGGAAATGTATAAAATTTATATTTCAAAGATTTCTTTAATACACACATTAATTTAAAGGTAGACTTCGAAACAAGGGAATTCCATTACATGACTTGTGCATAATGAATAAATATCGATATTTAGGTTCACTACCCCTACGTACCTATTGACATCTTGAATTTAATACATTTCCGATTGCTAATTAGGAAATGTATAGATTTCCTAGGAAATGTGTCTAATATATTTTATTTCACACATTTCCGGGCGATTTTAGGAATTGTATACATTTCCGTTAACATATACACAGAACGATGCAAATCCAGGTTAACGCGTTCGTATCAAACTACAGGAGAAATCATACTAAATGCGGTTTCCGCTGCATTCCAATACTGAAATTTTAAACGGGATGAGAGCGCTTGAGCATAGTGAGCTAAAAGATCGATTTATGCAGTGAAACTTGCACCGATGTGGGTCAACAAACCGAGAAGCTTTTATCAAACGCAATATATATTTCTGTATCGATAGCGAACTGGACCGCAAGCGGCGTGCGAACCTTATCTTAACTCCTACGCTTCCCACTTCAATTCACAGCAAAATACGACATAGTAAAATTACCTAGCTGGCGTATTTGTAAATTAAGGAAATGTCATTTACCATTGTTTACTGTAACGGACCAAGAATAAATAAGTTTTAATCTTATTGCTAAAGCTAAATACTAAAGAATACTGGCTACAATGAAATAATCCATGAAGATCATATACAGTCATCTTCCTAGCGTTATGTCCCGTGCTTAGACGGGGTCCGCTTAGACCATGATCCAGGATGTAGCGAGTCTGGTAATTACATAGAAGCGACTGTCGATCTGACCTTCGTTACCCTAAGATAGGGGAACTAGACAATTTTTGTATTATGGTTACAAATCCAAAGTTATTTGAATTTGCAGGTTTCGTCACGATGTCGAGCTAGTGGTATAAATACGTACATAGATTTTGAAAAATCCAAGAGGTACGTGCCCGGGTTTGAACCCACACTCCTCGGTTTAAAGGCGCGTGTCCTTACCATTGAGCTACCACCGCTCTTGAAGATCATATACAGTGTACTGCGGAAATATGAAATTAGATACTTTATAAGTAGACCTCTATATGATTAATAAATATACATACATTCAATGGGCCCATAAAACATTCACGTGCTATACTTATATAAAAATATATTTTATCTACTTTTTGTTAATGCGATCTTAAAAGAATGTAACGAATACTTTAATCAAACCATTAAATAATTTCTTATCGACGTGATATTTTTGAAGCTAATGCGTACATACTCAACTGACTTATCTATTAAATTTTATGGGGGTGATTTCTGTCAATTGCGTATGTGTTGGTAGTTCAAAACAAAAGGCGATAAAGTAGTATTATTAGAAATGTTGTATTGAGAGGTCAATATGCGCTGCATGTATAACTTCTATTGGTTCACTTATAATATTCCACACACTATTATCGTATTATTGAACCCTTACTCCCGTGTCGGCAATGCAGAAAAGTAAATGATAACGTCGATTTGTTATATCCCTTATCCCGATACGCATAGAGGTCAAAATTGAAGAATACATTAATGAGATGACCGTACACTCATACGATTGGCTATTTTTAATACAAGCGGGTTATAAATAGGCCCCTTGTGCAAAATATTTTTCCTCTGTAGTATCTTCTTCGCAAACGTTCACAATGTCAGTTGTCTTATGTTTTACAAGTATTGGTATGTCAAATGTTTGCCCTGTCAATACAATTTGGGTTGCAAAGATTTATTGAGTTTTAACATGGCATCGACAAGTTTGATCATCGGTTAGTGGTAGAGTTTACATAATTCCAACATGTCTATTTCCGATTGAAAACTATAAAATAAAAGGTGAAACTTGTTTTTAAAAAACACATCCAAATTACACGAGTAAGCTAAAACTTTAATACGTCCCATCCCATAATTAGCTAGTGACCGACCGAATATTCGTTTTCGTTTTCGGCCATTTTCGGCCAATTAATGGATATTCGACCATATTTCCCTTTTCGACGATAAACCAGCCGAGGCTTCGGCCAAGCCGAATATCAGAGATCCGTGAATATGACGGTGACAAAAAGTAGCGTAAGGAATACGCTTTCGGTATGGTAATTGTACATTTATAAGGATTCATACATACATAACATCACGCCCATAATCCAAGGGTAGGCAGAGTCAAAGTATGTCATGTTATGTATGTATGTATGTATGTATGTATGTATGTATGTATAAGGATACAATCATGGGATTTGTTTAGTTTATTTTAATAATATTGATTTTTGACAACGTTTAGTTGATTCGAAAGGTGGTTAATCATAGTAAGTATTAGTTTTATAACATAATACATTTGAATATAACTAATTAATTAGTCATTTGTTTTGAAGTGCTAAATATGTATATAAGAAAGATCTCATTTACTAATCAGTATTAAGAAAAGCTAAAAGAATACGTGTTTTGTTATCTTCATTAAGATTTAAAGGATTTTATCGAACTATCTGTTTAGTTTAACAACGTTGATTTTTAACAAAGTTTAGTAGATTTTAATGGTGATGATCGTAGTACTACTAAATTATATTGATTGTATTATATTATACATATAAAATCAATCAATACAGCAAGAAATACACGAAAATGTTTGTCATCTACTTGTTGTGCTTTATTTTATTTCTTTTAAAGCCTAAGTACATTTGCTTACAAAATAAAAAAGAACATTATTTTAGTATACAGCGGAAATACCTATCTTCCATTAATAATTCATTTAATATCTTCAAATTTTAATGTCTCGGATACTATTCTTAATAAATTTTACAACTTCAATAACTGCTTTCAATGAGGTTGTAGGCTAAATACCAAGTCCTCTGATTTGATACATGTCAGACACACTGAGGTATCTTTAACTGCATCTAAACGCATAAAGGCATAAAATCCATATCCATTACAAGATAACCTTTCACAATTTTAGAGTCGCAGTATCAATTCACATAATTGCCTAAGGTACTTTTAGGTGTGTTAGGTTTGGGTTAACGATCGACCTAATTGCTAAGTTGTTAAAACGTAGTAATATGAGTATTATTTCAGGATATATCACAATGAATGGAAAAAAGAAGCATTACCTAAATTGAGTTAGAAAACAAAAGCATCGTATTTATAGGTCTAAACTTGACATTTCTTTGTTCGCTTAAGTAACAATATTCTAATTAAAGTATATGTGTATATATTGACTACCGAGTAAGCGAAGGTCACGAGACTGGTTAATTAAGCTGCGTAAAATATTTAAGGAATGTACGCGAGATCCTTTACCGTTCGACCTCTTAGTAAGTACATTAATTATTCGCACGAAACATCTACAATATCCTAGCACACTTATAAAGTATTAGTATAATCTTTAGAGAAAATACATTTCAGATACGATGTAACCAGTTTTTGGTTCCTGCAGTCTAATATCCGGAAAAAAATCAAATTTAAAATGCAATTTAGTTTTATTTTTTACAAATATTGATTTCATTAATATAATAAATATATAGGAACAACTTCAATAAAGCTTTTCAAATGTTAAGTAAGTACTCGCATTATAAAATGAATGGCCATTAAGTTGGGTAAAATTGTATATTAAATTCTCATGCTTATTTAGAAAACAAAGATGTGATTTCTTAGGTAATCGTTCTAGTTATAATCTTTATCCAAGTTTGATAACACTGCGGGCAGAGGTTTTATCAGTCAACAACCGAGCACAATTACATTTTGTTATTATTGTAATAGCTAATTAAAATATTCTTTTGGGCATACTTAACTATATTTCGAAAACAGTTGGAAGTAAATAGAATTTATCAATTATAAACATATATATGTAATTAGTCATAATTTTATTGCGGTAATATTGCTGTGGTCGTCCTCCAAAATTAATTTCCCACTAGCTCGATAATTGCGCCGCAAATTTAAAATAACATGTGTATTGGTGTGATCGATAAATGTTTGAATAGATCTTCGCGAATCAGGAGGTATTTTTTACGATTGAAAAGTGATAAAAAAGAGTACGCCAGACGAAGCACGCGGACAGTTTTTTGAGGTCCGGGCGTCCTTGCGGGCGCCGTCAGCCGTCACGCACCGCCAACCCACAATCAGTTTGGAAACAAATACGACATACCGTATTATCGCAACAACAAGATATAGGTAACGTCATTGATAATAACAATTGACATACCGCTAATTAATGGAAAGGATGAACGGCGTTCGAGTAATATGACGATTTTCATTTCAATTATTCCATCACTTATTCGTAAGCAGTTTATTATTGTCCGATCGCTATATTGATACGTAGAAATTCATGAAAACGCTTATCACCGGTCAACGGTGGTTTATTGGAACCTATGACGTCAATGTTACGGACGTCATATGAGGAACGGTGCACCGTGCAAAGTATAATGGAATAAGAATCATCGACTGCAGGTAATTCGACGCGAAATAATGATGTCAATGCACTGAGAACTTTCATTCAAAGTAAGATGTAGGGGTTATGCAAGCGCTTACAAAACTTACGCAATCCTTTTTTATTATTTTGTAAATAAAGTTGTCTCCGCCATTCGTTCCTATTTTTAATAGCCACATTGTTTTAGAACATAAACAAGCGCATTTATTTCAGAGACTGCACGTTCTAAAATGGCCAGCTGTTGTATTATATTGGACAATTCTCCGGTCTAAGAGCGGAGCAAAGACGGCATTTTGTGCATCTACTTTCACCAATATAAGCACGTCGATAGAATGCATCGAGCGGGAGAATGTGTGCGTGCAGATAAATCTCTGAAATTGTCAACTGTAATGAAGTTTTTTTAGAAACACTCATGACGTCAATTTTGTCATAAAATTATTAATATATTTATTGCGACTTGTCGCGTCCAATTATATCTGTAATTATTAAAAAAATAAGACGTTGTTTTCCACTGAAAGTACCGCTACGTGAAAAAATGTAACACATGTACTACGTGTTCAGCCCGCTTCATGCAATAGAATTCCATGAACGCCGAGATTTCAAAGACATCACATTTAAACAATGGGCCATTGAAAAAATCGAGGAACGCGAAGTGTCCGTTTGATGCTTCCACAGTTAAAAATTAGAGTAGCCACAATATTCCGTCAAAGATGTTAAAGATTAAATATTATTCTTAATGTTGGTTGCAATTGGCGGTCCCTGTGAACAGAGATGTCTATGAGTCGATGAGAAGTGTGCAGAAGGTTCATGTTTCTCGGCCTTCGACTCTCGACTCGATTACCAGCGACGCCGGTGACGTCGGTGCGCCGGCGCCGGTTTCGACTTCTTTACAGTTGCGGTTTCGTGTCTTGCATGCACGAGGAAGTGTTTAATATAAATACGTGGTTGCATTCAGGGCTTAAATGGAATGTGGTTCAATAATGTGGGTGATTCAGTTTCGAAATCAATTAAGCAAACGAGGGCAAACAATCATTATCATCTCGATATACTAATAAGGAGTACATAATGCAATTATTATTGACAAAACCTACTAATTCCTTGGGTATGACAAAGCGTTTTGACCTTAATTGTTACCTACTAAAATAATTAAAAAACTATCAAGGACCTAAAAATGTGAACCGTCGCAAAGGCAGTTCTGTTTTTCGTTGTACCTTTATTATATTCGCTAATAAGGTACAAATAGGCACTTAGTTGGGTAAATGCAAGGACATGTTGAACTACGTAGTTGTATCACGAACACCGGTAACAAAAGATACAGTTCGATCGTGTCGCAGTCACAGCCGATACGAATATAGCATCGATGTCAGGTTCGAAAAAAAGGTGAGCGAGGAACAAGCGAACAGGCAGACGAAAAAGAAAGCACGCGCGCGCTTGTCGCTTTTTTTAATCGAACCGCAGTCACAGCGAAAGCGTTAACAGTGAAGTAACGTGCCATTAATACGGTGTGCCGCTTCTAGACTATGACGTCACTCAATAAACGTCTCGTTGTATTGAAACGATACAGTTTAACAAAATATTCTGACACTGACACCTGACGTACTGGATTTGAATAACTAATTGTACAAATAACTAGACTAGTTATATCTAGAATCATAGTCAAAATGAACACTAAAAAGAAAGAAGTTCTGTTGTTCCCAGTGTGTTCAATCCCAGCCGTAGATTGGATATACGTAAAGAAACAACCAACTGCCGAGCGCTGACGGCGTACTGTAACACACTCCATTGTGCCGTAGTTCGGGTGCGTTGCGCGTGAGTCACCGGCGGCATACCGGCGCGCACCATGCACCGTACGTGTCAACCACCTATTTATGTCGCAGGACGAAGCGCAAGCGCAAATAAACAGCATCAAAGGGACGTCGGATTCCGCTCGCCGGTGCGGCCGCGGTCCGAACGCAACGAAAACAACCGCCATTGTCTACGGATGAGTTATTTTCGCAAATAGATACGAGATTGGTTGCTTGCAGCTGGATTTGTCGGGATGGGACATGTCGTACTACGATTGGCAAAAATAATGAGGCAGCCGAAGATTTTGTAAATAAAAATGTTACTTTACTAGAGACAAATATAACAAACATATACCATGACATGTCATTTTTAAAATTAAAATTAAATAACGTGATATAGGCACGGCGTAAAGGTAGAGATATGATACACACCTGTCAATGAACCTCAACCAAAATTTTATTTTAACTTTAGTTGTGATTAAATAGAGTTTTTAGACAGCTTGAGTACAAAATTAAAACGTATTTTTCAAAAATGTAAAAAAGGATGCTGAAGTAATTAATTATATCCCTTAGATATTAAAACAAATAGAAGGTAGGTATCTAGAATGATTACTATCTTCGATAAGTTTGATAAGTTATGACTGATATGAAAAAAAAAAATTAAGTAAGTTAACAAAAAAGTACACACTTTAAAATTAAGTTCAAAAGTGAGACAAGATACTATAAAGAATAGTTTAATGTGGATCTACTGTAGTCAATTTCAACATACACATGTAGGAAATTATTTATCTATTTAATTGAAACAAGACTGCCCTCCGATGAATAAAAATAAATAAGTAAGTAGATTAAAGTATGAATATCAATCTCAATCTGTTGCAATTATGTAAGCAAATGATCCTCTTAATTTTTAAGCCAGGGGTTATCTCTCGTTCAACTAGGTATTACACAACTATACCACAATTTTTATTGTGGTAAAGGGGCCAAGCTGCCCCTTTGACTCTGCTTACTTTTTCGGGGATTATGGGTGTGATGTTATGTATGTTATGTAATTATTTTTTTCTGCCTGTATTTGCAATCAGTCCTATGACTATGAGCGAATCTGTTCTGTGATGTTGTCATGCAGAGCTGCTTCCTATTAGAAGCATCTACTTATCTGCTGCCCAGAGCTACTGCCAGTCTTCTAGCTCTAGGATATGATGACGTTTTAATCGTCTCACATATTGGTCAATGGTAAGTTGGCAAGCAAGTTTGTTAGGGTGACGGATGAATAGCTCTTTGTATTTAGTTGCCAAACTCCCAATTTCCACTTTGGTTGTTCTCATTTCCAAGTATTCATGAACTTCACTGTTATACCACAATTTAATGTTAAAAGTATGGATGAATGGAAGTGTGGATGTTTCTTACTTTTTCATGCAAGAACTTCTAAATAGATTTAAATGAAACTTTACAATAACATAATTCATACATCCAAATAGCACATAGGCTATGTTTTATCGATGTACCACGAGTGAAGCTGCGGGTAGAAGCTAGTCTACCAACTGACTACCAACTCTATCATCATCTTAAACATCAATTTATACACTGCGTTTGGTGTAAATACAACATAAAACTCCTGTTTCAACCAATAACATAATAAAGACTTTATAACAGGTTTGGCTTTTAATAATTTCCACAATAGGAATTTAAATGCAGTAGGTATTAACAATATTCAAGTCAATTTATAATAAAATATAATTCTTCTAAAGTTAGATATACCAAATTAACTTAAGATGTAAAATTAAAATATTCTTTATTCAATGGTATATTATTTATCTGAGCAACACTAAACAAGTTAGAATGTCTTATGATATAAGGACGACCAATTTGATTACACCAAGGTCAACTTTTGACAAACTGGACTTTGCCAGATTAAGTAACTAATTATTTAATTAGTATCTAACTACAGACCCAACATGAAATTGTATTTTATATGTACACATTTAACATAATATTTAGATTCAGTTAACAGCACTTAATTGCCATAAAAAATTTTGTCACCCTTGATACTATTTAATTCCATTGTACCTAATTGTTATTACACAAACATTTGAGTCAGTAAGGATTCACTAAAAATTATAAAAAATATTATAAACATAAGATTAATAAATAAGTAAGCTGTATATATAGGTAAGCTATTTAATGAATATTGGTAATATCCTAAGTAATAATGACCAAGATGAAAGACTGAAATTTTACTGTCTTTTAAACATTATAGAGCAAATGATTAAAAAATTCAGTAGATATCAAAAAACATTTTACCAGGTTGGCCGAAGCACATTGTAAACTAAAGATATTAATGACTAAAACTGTAACTCACCTTTCATCCTCTGGAGGCGGTGCAACCTGCGTCTCCTCCTTCCCGTCTCCAGTGTCCCCGGCCTGCAAGCTGTCAGCAGGCACCTCAGGAGCACCACTATCACACGCACTCACATTCACATTGCTTATCACGGCGCTACTGATCGCGTGGGACACCACCGCACTCACTGGGCTACCAAAGCCCTGATTGTCATGTCCAGGTTGGGCCGTGTTAGCCACGTACGCGGTGGAGCTAACCGGCAACGACACCACTGGCGAATTAGTCCCGGAGACGGTCGCCTCAACGGGCGCCACGCTGCTCTGCGACATGACGGGGACCACGCCGCCGTACCCCAGGCCCATGCTCGTCTGCGATTGCACCACATTGGCGTGCACCGCGCCGCCCATGCCAACGGGCATGTTCTGCTGCATCGACATAGGAATGTTCTGATGCGCCATCGACACTTGCGACACAGGCTGATTGGGCACATACTGCACGCCGCCCATCTGGCCCTGCCCGCTGACTTGCTGCGGTAACATATTCTGCTGTGCCATATGCTGCCCAACAGGCATTTGCTGACCTACGTTCGCTGGCTGCATGAATATAGGATCTGAGGCGGGTATCTGCATACTGGGCTGATTCCCGTCTAGAGTCATCTGCATATTCTGGGGGGCCGTAGTCATCATTTGAATATTTCCTTGGGGCACATTCGCTTGCTGTGGAGCCATAGTGTGTACGGGGGCTTGTTGCTGACTAAGACTTTGGAGATTCGCTGGCAATGTTGAACCCTGTGGCTGAGACACCATCGGCTGGAGATTTGTAGGCAGAGTTGCACCCTGCTGTGAAGTAACAATACTTGTGAGCACCTCCTGGGGTAATGTTTGGCCTTGCTGGGTCATTTGTGGCTGCTGTGTGTGGAACTGAGGTACATTGTGTTGTGTTTGAACCATTGGTTGTTGTGATGATGGAATACTAGCACTAATCATATTCTGGGCATTAGACTGTTGACTGACAGCTTGGTTGTATTGCGGCTGGACTGCAGGCATGCCCTGTTGTGGCATCTGAGGATGCATTCCAGGCACAACAGATTGCTGTGGCTGTGTTGGTATTTGATGCATCTGAGTTTGCATTTGTGATATTTGCTGGTTGGCTCCAGTTAGCTGGGTAGGCATCTGAATCTGCTGTATGTGATTCGGCATTTGCTGATTCTGCAAAGCCTGAATTTGTTGTAATTGAGCCTGTTGTGCTCCCATAGATTGTTGTCCCTGCAAATGGTGACTCTGTCCCATATTAGCAATCTGGGCTTGCTGCATATGCATCTGTTGTGGATTTGGTTGGCCCTGCATCTGTTGCAACTGCATTTGTTGCATCTGGGGTTGTTGACTAGCCACTTGGGACATCTGCCCTTGATTTTGCATAGCTTGCATTTGAGGCATTTGTTGTTGCATTTGAAGGTTGGTCATTTGTGTCTGAGGAATATGTTGGTTAATTTGTTGCATTTGCTGGTTAGGTATTTGTTGCATCTGCTGAGGCATCTGTTGGTGCATAGGTATTTGTTGCATAGCCATGCCCTGTGACTGAGCTATCACCTGTTGGAGTTGGTGTTGAGGGAAGCTCTGAGGTATCTGTTGGACTTGCTGTTGCTGAGGAGCCTGAGGATGAGTAGGAGGAGCATTCTGCATTGTGATGTGAGTCATGCTTTGGGGGTGCTGTTGACCCACTTGCTGGGCTTGCTGCATGTTCTGATTTGGCATCTGCTGTGGCATTTCTAATGGAGGTGACTGTACCGATACTGACTGCGCTACTGGCATTTGTTGCACTACATTTATTGGTTGGGTCAGTGACTGCCCAGGGGAAGCCATAGGGAATTGTTTCTGTATATTTTGCTCCAATTGCTGGACAGGAGGGGCATTCCCCTGCATGTCCTTAGGCCCTTTATTAGTCAGATCATTGGACATATCGTCATGTTGACTGTCATTTATCACAACACCACTATCGGGAGCTTGTAAATTAGTATCTGTTATATCCACATTATTATTCAAACTTATTGTTGCATTTTGCTGGGTAGTCGTGTGATCCAAGTAATCCATACACATCCATCGGCCCCTTCGAAATGGTTCCGTGCTCTCAATTTTTACAACTTTAAACCGTTCATTCCTAACATGTTCTTGTATCTCTTTCATGCCTTCCTGGGGTTTAGCATTACCTATGAGATTGATGATGCTGCCCGTTCCGGCGTTAGTGACACTGACATGCATGTCACTTACTTCAGAATTATTACTATTTGGCACTGCTCCCCCTATTTGGTTGGTGTTATTGTCCTGGCCGACGATGGCGAGCCCGTACTGCGAGCTGGTCGGGATAACAGGGGCACAACCTAGTGATGCACTCGACGCGTTATAAAACACATCGTCCTTCGAGAAGGTGTCTTCGGAATAACTCGGTGTCTCATTCTCGATATCGGTCACTCTTGAGATGTCGTCGGTGTGAGATTCATCTAGATCGTCGGCCGAGTCCTCCCCAGCATCAGTGCTCACTCGAGAACCAACCGTCACACTGGTGATCTGAAACGAAGATATTTTCCTTGGGTTATGGGCAGCTTGAAGAGTCGTCGGGTGAGTCACTCCCTTCTCCGACTCGTTCAGACGAAGAGATTCGCTCGTCGTACGATGAACAACGTTGTTATACTTGTTTTTCTCACTAGTTTTATGTGACTTTTGAATCAGATTGTCAGCCATTATGCCGTCCGAATCGAGTGACTATCTAAAGAAAATTTCACTGTTTATTGGCTTCAGAGACATCTGATAGACTTTTCAAACACAGCAATATATGAAATATAAAACCATTGTACACTCACAATTTCACAAACACAGTAATTTAACTATTTAAAGTCTTAAAATTCATTAGTAAACACACACAGTTGCGAACATCTTTCAGACGGCAGCAACATGGCGGCCATTTATGCGCAATGCATTATGGTTGACAATTTGCAGTAGAATAGACATTCTAGAGCTTTGTGTCGGAAACTGGTTCATATCTATGGTCGCTAGATGGCAATGTTATGATATATCTTTACTACTAAATATTGGCGGCGCTGACGTCGTACATAGTTTAAACAGTTATTATAATTATAAAAACAATTTGACATCCAAAACTTTAACCTATAAGATGTGCAAGCAACAATAATGATACGGAAATTGTGTATTTTACTAATTTAAAAAATATATTGTTGATATGCATGTAAATATTTAATTAAAAAAAAAATATTATTTTACTTTTACTGCAGTATAATTTTATATTTTAAAAACGATTCGTTTATCCATACCACCCCTTAATTATCGAGAATAAGAGAATCGATTGTAATTGTTTTTTTTTTATTATTTATTATAATACGGAGTGATTAATAGGAAAAAAAATTACAGAAACGTCAACTAAATCATGAATAAAAACGAGCTTGAAAACGTAAATTGAATCCTTATGTTTATTTTATTTTCATATTTTTTCATAATATCTTGTATTTTTTCCTTAAAATTATTATAGTTTTCGATGGAAACCAATTGGCTGAACAGATAATCTAAAGTGTCCCGATCACATCGGCATAATACTGCACACTTCCTATACGTCATTGTGACGTCAAATTTTAATTAATGAATAAAAATAATGGTATAAAAATGTAGGTACATACACAGATGTCTATGTAGTAGATTTATAAAGATCTAGATATTAGTATTTTAAGAATGAAACTATTTTAGTTAAACACTATAGACATTAGTTACGTACCACTTTAGATGTGAAATTTGCATTGACAAAAAGTCATATGGAATAATATTATATTAGATATAAGTATTAGGCACAAATACATAATTATAACGATGCTAATTATTTGAGAAGATGATCACTCACTTTTTCATTCATTTGGTATCGCTGTTTGATGAAATATTGCGCATGCGAAGTAAAAAAATACTAAATTAAATATGTCCATTTTGTACGTCACAGTATATTTTTGTATGTAAGATCACCTCTAAACGATGATTTTATTTGTAGCAAATTTACAAGAAAATTTTGCTACTCGACGATAGATGTCTCTTTTAGCAAAATTATGTGTGACTTATTTTTGAAAAAATGGATTTACAATCAAAAACCTGAAATACTTCCAAAAGAAATTGTCAGATGAGATACCATTCTATTACCTGTAAAATAATTATTTAGGAATCTTATCTAGTATATTTAAGTCTAATAACTTTCAATAATATTGTATATTTTTTGATACTAGATTGCGTGTCTTTGTTCGAAGAATAATACCTAAAGTATGTACCAATTTCATAATTTTGGTATAAGTACTTTTAATATGGCAAATAAGTAGGTGTATTAATTATGTTGTAATAACTCATACATTCAAGTATTTGCGTATATATAATGAATCAGTGGCTTATAGTTGGTGTGTTGTTAGAACGTTTGCCTTGCTAGAGACGGTTGAATTGAATAATTATGTACCTAGTTCTCGATTGGGTGCTGGTTGGCCTCTGAGAAGTTTTTAGATTTATCCTGGCTGAAATAGAGAATAGATAAGACGTACAATGTCGGAGGAAACTTGAATTTAGAATTGATGAAGCGCCTCTGCGGCAAGATACGGAACTAATTAATTTCTTTTGTTCTTAATTATTTGTTTAACTGGCAAAGTTTAAATATATCTATGCAAACAAAGTCGCGGGGGTACTTTGTTTGCATAGATATATTTCAACTTTCATTTCACCCACACCATATGTAAGGGTTACATTTCGAAATAATCTCTTTGTGCTTATTTACACTTTTCAGAATTAACACCTATAGTACGTATGAAGTATAATTTTGAACATAAAAACTTATAAAACCGACGTTCAAGAATTTAAGCAGCTAACGTCAAGGGTTAATCGAGTCAATCCAATTGTATCTAAACGTAGTTAATTGTTTGGGGTGGAAGCTCAACGGTAAGGACACGCGCCTCATATCCAATGGGTCGTGAGTTCAAACATACGTAGGTACGTGCCTGACGTACCTCTGGATTTTTTAAACCTATGTACGTATTTAAAACACTAGCTCGGTGGTGAAGGAAAACATCGTGATGAAACCTGAATTCAAACAACTATGGATGTGTAACTATGATTTCCAAATTTGTCTGGTTCTCCTATACAAGGGTTACAAAAGTCAGATCGCAGTAGCTACAATGTAATTACTAGACTTGCTAAATCCTGGATCATGGTCACAGGGGACAATTACTAAGCACGGGACATAACGCTAGGTGGACGATGTTTTACTACCTAATTGTTTCTGACCATCTGAAATTTAAAGATCCTGAGTCCTGTAGTTTGAAATGTGTGTAAACCGTTAGTCAGCTAGCCTTTAAGTTTATATAGGCATGTATATATTATTCCATTTTTAGTTTACCTACTCCCATGAGTGGGATACAGTGTTAAAACCACTTGCTAACGGGTATTTAATAGTTTTTTCATAATATTCCTTTTAAGTCGATCTGTAGCGTCCTAGAAAACGCGGAAGACTTGGTTAGTTAAGTAAAAAGAAAAAAAAGAAAAAAAAAAAAAATTTGTAACTTTTCTCGTAGGATTGAGGTTAAAGTACATGCAAATTACTGCATTGTTTAACTTCAAGTTTTCAACATTAAAAGGAAGAAGTATAATTTTTGCAGGCCAATATTTATTCGATAACCACGGATTGAACCATGTGACATGAACGACAAGTCAATAATGATTTTTAAGCCATTTCCAAGTTAATGTCTTACTAAGTAAATAAATGTAAGTACTACGGTCGATCCAATTGTCAATCGTAGACTGGTAAATTATGGTTACTAAGTCTTTGAATTATTTAAAATTTACTTAAATAAAAGTCTATGAAAATGCCAACAAAATGTGCAGAATAGTCTTATATGAAATTAAGTGTGATGTACGATATAATAATTACTATATGTATCTCTTAGCTTCAATCGTAGCGTAGATTTTGGGCATTCGGTGCGTTTATGAAATTAATTGTAAAATTAATAAATTTTACAATTAATTCACTTTTTTGCCGGAGAGTGAATAAGTGACGAATGGTAGTGCAAAATGTATGTTAATTTTCAACTATTTAGTGTAAATAATGCAATATCTTCCTCATTTCTTTCTGACGGAGACTAGCTAGGAAGGAGAAAACATAGAGTCAGTCGTTCGGCAGTGAAAACATCGCAAATGCTTTTGACAAAACTTTGCAGGAGGAAGAAAAAACTGCCTCCTGAAAAAAAAATTATGGATCGGAATAATACCTCCTGTTTTTTTATTGTTTTAAGAATGATTGTAATCTATGGTACATAATCGTAAGAATTCAAATATCTCGTGGCTAAATAACTGACGTGACTTACAAAAAAAAAAAAAATGCTAGCAAATGCGACTTCCGAGGTTTTCACTGTCGAACGACGAATTAGGGGAAACCGTCTAGGCGTCAATCCATTATTACGAATGTAATTTACATATTATGTATATAAAATGTTATAGATTCCTAATTCCTAATTCCTATATAAAAATGAATCTTTCATAGCATAGTCAAAAACTTTCAGAGAAATTTGTTATAGTAAATATACGTTTTTGCGCACAATCTAGTAAATCAACTACGTCGCAGGCAATTCCGTTGCTCATAACCAGGAACAGTTATAGTAAGTCAACGACAATACACACACAAGGCTAAATGTAAATCTGAGCAAACAACAAAATAAAAACTCACAATTTGCAATGGCAGCAAATGTTTCGCGCTGTTTCGCGAGCCGCGCCTCCACCTGGGACTAACTCGCGGATCCAGCAGCGCCCCGACCCCGGTTATTACCCGCAAGGTCTCCACATCGCCAGTCGATTTAGCCAACATCCCCACCAATCGCCGTGACACTTCTTAAACGAAGGTAATTTGCTATTATTTGTAAATTGGTGTCCGCTCATCCGCTACAATCCGCTCGCGGCGCAGTCGGTCGGGAGCTCGGGAACCGTGGTCTCCCGTCGGCTCCGGGCTTAGCCACGAATCCGTTTTCAAATAAGCGGTCTAGGAATCGAGCCTAAATAAACAGTCGTCATCGTCAGTACGCAGGCTTTCCTGCCGATCCGACCGCCAGTCGATAAGATATAGCCCACCGAGTTACACCTGACTTGTTTATCATGAAAACGTAAGTGCGTGTACGTAAAATGGCAAAGACACAGGACGCGTCCAAAAAGAACAGCGAAGACGACAACCACATGGAAGGCGAGAGCGAGGAGGAGCTGGGCCGCCTGGCGAGGATGATGGTCTGGATGCGCATCAACCCGAACCTGATCATGCTGAAAGTGACACTTTTTGTGATGTACGGAGCCACCGCGTCCCTTTTGCCTTATCTGACGATACACATGCAGAGTATAGGACTCACTGTGCCTGAGATTTCTTTTGTTTATCTAGCATTACCATTCACCACATTCTTAAGCCCACCAGTAACTGGTAAGTTTTAAATATGAGTGAAATATTTTACAAAACTTGGAGCGATGTTTAGTGATGTTGTGTTTTAGGGTTTCTGGTGGATCGTTTCGGGGAATACAAACCGGTGGTGATAACGGCTTTAATTTTGAACGCTGCCTTCCACCACTCGCTGCTCCTCATACCGCACCAGGAGACGCCAGGGGTGATGCCGTCGGCGTACGTCATGCGGCATCCGATCACGAACAGCGTCGAGGTACTGAGTATTTATAGATTCGTTTCGAAACCGGCCCCTAACGAATTGTCCCTCGTTGTTTAGTCACGAGCTAACCCAGACTCCTCTAAGAATTTGAGCAAATCGTCGTCATCCGGCCTCAGGGCGAATTAGCCAGTGTCATAACGTAAGTCCGTTTGTTTGAATTAGTTAAGGGAATTAAGTGGGGTATATGCATATTGACTGCCAACCTTGAGTAACCTACGTTTTGTGACATGTAAATAAAATGACTTGTATTTACACAAACCTTTGATAACATTTTTGGGGATAACTGGTATTCTGGAACTTTGATTATTGAAAACATTGATTATAAGAAATTTACTGGACTTTTATGATTATTATAGATTTGGTGGAGTCCATGTCCTAGCAGAGAATGCCCAGATGAAGACGAGGTGGACTTTGTCCTGGACCGTTGCGTGGACCACTGTCAGCTGACCAGGCCTACGGAGACTCCCGTCACAGAGCCTGCCGATGATGACGATAAAGACGA
The DNA here is from genome assembly GCA_951394215.1 of Glyphodes perspectalis. Lineage (NCBI taxonomy): Eukaryota > Metazoa > Arthropoda > Insecta > Lepidoptera > Crambidae > Glyphodes > Glyphodes perspectalis. Next base: position 3,799,284 of record OX596200.1, read on the forward strand.
CTTGGACTTTCACATCAGCCATAAGATACAACAGAAGTAAATAAGAATAATTCCTTTTATATCTGAGTTTGATTTTTACCAAGATATACCTAAACATATTTTTGCACGACAACATTGCGCTATAAACAGGCCATGTATCATAGTTTATAATCACGATAAAACCAGAATAATATACAACGTTAGTAAGTTTTCCAAGAAACTATGTGATCCCTTTATTTTGATAAGACTTTGTTTTATGATTCATCTTTGTTTCAGTTTTCTAAATATGACGGAAGATGAGGAAGATGATTTTAACGATGCTGCATTTTTCCTTATTACTGTTCACGATGATTTAGGAGAACCAAAAGAACAACTCGGCATTGAAATGGAAAGAGTAAGTTTAGTATATAAAATTGACAACATGAGCTTAAATAAAAAATAACAATAAGCCTTTTTTAGGATGAGGATGACCAGATAACAAACTTTAAATCAAGATTTGGTGAGAACCTTCTAACAGGGCAAGGTGTAAATATAACGGCGCTTGACAAAGAAGATCTGAGATGTGGAGGTCTTGTCATGATGCATAATATGACAAAACTGTCTCAGCAACGCCTTGAGATGCTATCAGCAGACTGCATGGTTCAGAAATGTGACTTCAGGTAAAATTGTTATCAACGTACATGAACGGAAAGTGCAGGTGTCGTGGCACATATTTATTAGTATTATTTGTCAGCTAACGTGTTTATCTAGTTTACTCAAACGGTAGATATCTGAAAGTAAATTATCATTGGAATATTACAGGAGAGGCGGGCCAGAGATATGTCCACCGGATTATAAGGAGAGTGACGATAAAACTTTCTACATTTACTTCATCTTGCGATTCATGGGAACGATTATGTTGTCCGCTGGAGTAACTATTATGGATCCTATAGCTTTGACCATGATCCAGAAATACGGAGGGGATTTCGGAAGAGAAAGATTGTTTTCGAGTATCGGTATGGCTATATTCTCGCCTATCACGGGTATGCTTATAGATATGAGGAGCAAACAAGTCGGTGAGTACGAAATAGTGTGGCATCTCGAAATCGTTATCTTTGTGTCAATAGTAAAACTGAATGTTTACATCGGCTTCTTGATTGCAGGTTACACTGACTACTCGGCTGCATTTTACACATACGATGTATTGCTACTGATATCTGCGATCACAGTGGCGGTGATGCCACTCGGGGCCAAGTTGCCGGCAGACAACTTGCTGCGTGATTTGGTCAACATCATCAAGATGCCGCACATAATCATTTTTATATTCTTCCTTTTTGCTTTAGGAAACTTTTGGGGATTCATTGAGTCATACCTTTTTATTTACTTGAAGGAATTGGGTGCTCCCAATTTCTTATTAGGTAAGATATCATCGATTGTGCCGTCGAATTTTTACATTAAACGTATGTAAAAGGATTCTCATATTATTGTCATTGCCTCAATACTATTAGTTCTTAAAATTTAAATTATATGGTCTATTATTTTCGTACCAATTAGAGCCTAATGATTGGTCTTTAGCGCTAAGATAAGAGATTCCTAAGATTGATAAGCTCCTAAATATCTTACATTGAAGTAATACGCAATCTCAGCCGACTACTGCATATCTAGTTAGCCGTGCCACAATCAGCGCGCAATCCGTGCATCTTCCCACGGGCGTATCAGCGATCAGTCCTTGAGTCATTACTCTGTCCAGGAATAACCGTGACCGTCGGCACGCTGAGCAGCATCCCGTTCCTGTACGGCGCGGACGCTATCACCGCGCGCATCGGCCACGTCAACGTCATCATCGTGGCGTTCTTCTCCCACGCGGCCAGGCTCGTCGGATATTCGTTTATCGAGTGAGTATTGTGGCCCTGTTGGTCGTAAGTAAGAAGATTTAAATATGCTCCTTGTCTAGCTTAAGGTGTGGGCTTGGGTGTGTGATTACTAAAGCGACAGGCAAGAACCTACTGAAGTGTTTTTTTGTAGTTTAGCGATTAAAATAGCTAATTGCCCCTCAACTTCTTTTGGGTATGTTAAATCCCCGAATTAAAATATCATACATTATAAAGGATTATAATAGTAAGTATAATATAAAGTAAGAATCCAGTTTAAATAGATCCTATTGCTTGCTGCTACAAGTGAAATGAATGACATCCCTTCAAAGATAATATTGAACCACATTTTGTCTTTTATCAAACGGTAGGTTTATCTTAATTGAAGAAATGCGGTTATGCAGGAAAACAAGACTGAACGCTTACTACAGCGTAATATACATTACTCGTAAGTAGATTATCATACCGTCTTCGTGTGTTTGAAATAGTCATACCAGGTAAATGAAAATAGCATCCGCTGATGTTATTATCAGTCTGCACAGTATCAATAGCATTGTTGTTTATTTGATTAGAGATAAATTGAGCAATGACAATGACACGCTTACAACATTTAGAACGAGATTTGTGTTAGCTGTAGGTGAATTGTGAGCCTACCGCAATCTACTTACGACTGTTAACTGTTTTACTCATCACGTCGTTGACTAATGCAAACAAATATGCCATTAACTAAATATGAAGATGAAGATTTGTTTTCTTTTGTGAGTATAATTTATTACTTAAACAGCATCACGCTCACAATCCCTGATAATTAGATAATCATAGTCCGAAAATATTGAACCACATTTAGCCTAAAATAAATTGAGTTAGTTAAGGTAGAAAATTGTGATAAGCGAGAAGCTCGTCGTCTAACAAAACTACATACCCATTACAAAAACACACCATAAGTCACCTTTTATGTCATGTTAGGTAAATAATAATGGTTCATTACTTTTTGTGCACCATTTTGATGAAATATCATCACAGACAAATTATTATCAATACCCTACCAGCTAAGGTTCAAATTCTAAATAATACTACTAAACTAAATAATTTTGACTGGCTCGTTGGTCGAGTGGTTAGAGATCCTGGCCACGAAACCAAGGGTCGCGGGTTCGAATCCCGCTAAGGGCAAATGTTTCGTGTGATGAACATGGTCATTTGTACTCGAGTCATGGATGTTTATAAACGTATTTAAGTGTGTCTATCCGTTCACCTAGTATCCATAGCACAAGCATAGGCTTAGTTTGGAACTAGGGAATTGGTGTGTCAGTATGGAGAATTTAATTTTATTTAATAAGTTGTCTGGTGGACACCGCCGGTGAAATCATGGTTTCTTTCCGGGTTCCATTGTGCATTGTCTAGGCCATATGTATTAATAATTTTATTTGACAAGTGTAATAAATTATTGTCTTAAGATAATGTATATTATTGAGTAAAACTATCTTCTGATGTATCTAATACCTACTTCATGCATTTCAAAAGCGATTGAATTACACAGACCGAAGTGATCTAGATTAACAATTAAACAAATCAGTGGTTGCCTTCATGGCAGTATTTATCTGTCCCGTGTTGAGGCTGCTGTTGTGTCCTTTAGCATTAAAACACCATTTGCGGAATTAATGTATTTACGAGGAGAGCATTGTCAAGTTTATGAGCACGGTAATACCGTGTGGGAGGGCTGAGGCTGAGTAACCGCGCGGTTTGCCCTGAGACTCGGATGCGGGTTTAACATTTTTGCTATCATTCGATTTTGATTTGGTCTATTTAGTTGTACCTTTTGTAATTATATATGGATTTAGGGGTGAATTCGCGCTTTTTCTCTACTTTTGACATTACGGTCAAAATGTTTTGTCTGTAAGGTTTGTAATTTGGTCTTCTTACCTTTTGCAAAGCAGAGTATGAGAATGTTAAGAAATAATACCGCGCTATTTCAGTACTGTAGATATAATGTTAATAACAGACAAATAACGATTAAGTAGTTATTTAAGTTTAATAGCTCTTATTTTTAGATGTTATTATATCTACTATGTATCTACTATTGCAAACATGACAGTGCCATTTAACTGGATTGGCTGACTTTATGACAGTCTTTTTAGATTTTTAATGTCGATAGTTAACATTAAGTATGTAATTTTGCTTATATTTATAATTATTTGTTACGTATTTATATCAATTGGTAATTTGGTTGACTACAACTCCATGAAGGTACCTTCATCTGAAGTATCCATTTACCAATTTGACTGTATCTAGGGGATAATATAAATTCTGCTTTTCAGAAACTCATGGTGGTGCTTCCCCTTCGAAGCCATGGAGTCTTTGTCGGTGCATCTGATGTGGGTGGCGGCTGCGACGTACTGCGCGATGCTGGCCCCCAAGAGTCTGCTGGCGACCTTAATTGGAGTACTGGGAATGGCACACTTCAGTCTTGGTGAGATTCGTTATATCGTTTGATATTGATGTTGTTGCGCGGACAATTTGCTTCGGGCTCGTTGACGTCTTGTGCGCTATAATGTTAAACTAATCAATATTTGGATATATTAATTTGGACCCTCCGGGGATTGCGGGTGTGATCATTACGAATGTATTAATTTGCGGCTGGTTTTGAAATAGGCACTTTATAGTGTCAAATGTTCTACTAACTGTTTTTAAATTTAAAGCAAAACTTTGTTAAAACATTAAAGCGGACCTTTCAAAACAAATTCTTAAAGTAGTACTTTTTTTTAAATACATATAATAACACATGTGATATTCAATTATTTATTGTATATAAAGTTTGTCCCATGTTGATCTGGGAACTAAAAATAATGTGTCAACTGTGTTTCTTGCCTAGCATGTCGTGGTATATGGCGATTGTGTAGGCGACGTGCTAGCCACTTGTCACTACTTTTCACAATTTTCCATCTAACCCAGCTCTGTTTTATTGTTGGCTGAATGTGGTTAAAGGGGCCTGCTGCCCTTTTGGTTCTGCCTACCCCTTCGGGGATTATGGGCGTGTTGTTTTGTATGTATATTTTATATAATTTATTTTGTTTAACTTGTGTAAGAATCTTTACACGAACGAATATTTCGCGTCGATCGAGCGTATAAATTGAATAACCAGCCTATCATTCCAAACAAAATTATTTACACCTTCTGCCTGTCGGTATCTTGAATAATAAAAAACATAACTCTTAGAGTATAAAGCTTAGAACAATGTAAATAAAAGCTACTTTTGTATGTAAACAAAGCATTGTGGAAATGATAAAGCGCTTACGAGACATATCCAAGAGCTAACATTCGAAATCTATACGAAACGATACGCATATGATAATTTGCTCTGCGATTAGTCGGTGTTAAGTGTAATCTGCCGCGTAGAGATAACATTTACGTCACAAGGTACGGATCGTGTCAATTTAAAGCGCTAACTATTAATTGTACTAGAATAATAACTGTTGGGAACAGAGGGTAAATTATATGCAGAGATCAGAGAGTACTTTATCTTTTGATCCGTTATTGAAACACTAATTGTTTTGGTGTTTGCCAACATTATAATTAATCTTCCAGAACTTTGCTTCTTAATTTTTATCGTTCGCTACCTGGTTCTTTCTTTCTATGTGCCAAACAAAAATCTCACAAAGATGATAGAATATTTTGTTCTAAAATGCGTTCATAAATTTGGCCATATCGTAATAGTTAGTTTAAAAAAGTATGATATTACTTTTAAAGAACCCTTTACTTTTTTGCGCCCGACTACAGTAGGTATATACTTATATAGGTAGGTAACCTTAAAAGACAAAGTGATGATTGTAGCACTATATGTCGAAGTCATCATCATCATCATCATCATAACATCACGCCCGTAATCCCCGAAGGGGTAGGCAGAGTCAAAGGGGCAGCAGTCCCCTTAAACCACATTCAGTCAAAAATAAAATTGGGCTGGGTTAGATGGAGAACTGTAAAAAAGTGGTGACAAGTGGCTAGCTTGTCGCCTACACAATCACATACCCAAAACCCCATATACCATTAGTCGCGTTTTACGACATGCTAGGCAAGAAACACAGTTGGCACATTATTTTATAGTCCCAGACCAACACGGGACAAAATATGTTGAAGTAGTACAATAAAGTCTAAACCTTCAGATTCAAAAGAAACTGCTTAGACATAGCATCACGCCCGTAATTCTGAATGGGTAGGCAGAGTTAAAAGGGGTAGCTAGTTCCGTTAACCACATTAAGCCAAAAAATAAGGTAAAAGTGGATTAGAAGTGGGTTAGAATACCCAATTCTTCCTGTTGGTAAATCCAACGTTCCATTCGACTAGATTAGAAAGCGAAATTTCTTTTTATTTTTGTCCAGGAAGAGGCAGCGGTAGTTTCGGGGGAGGCCTCCTCATCGCCTCTCTAGGGACGAGAGAGGCTTTTCGCTACATGGGTCTCATTGCCTTCCTCGGAGGAGTGCTCTATGGTCTGCTTCACTACTTCTGGCTGAGGAGGATCAACATGAACAGCATGGACGACAACTGTGAACAGGACACTGGTGAGTCACAATTTAAGAAGTCAGTCTTTTCACTGGTTTCGGAGTTCTGATCTAGACAATATCTATATAAATATCATATCAGACTACATCATATACATTGATCTGACTCCGAAGTATGTAGCTTAAGCACTTGTGTTACAGATATCAGAATCAACTTTGGATAGTAACACCCAGACACAGAACAAACACAAGTATTTATCATACGAATGTATGTCCTGGGTGGGGATCGAACCTGTAACTCTTGGCGCATGGGTTACTACCGAATGCACCACCGAATCAGTCAAATCTATCATATAATATATATTTTCCTGTGTAAAAATAAATTTTTGGAACATTTAGAAAGACTCGGCTCAATTTCAAATGTATTTTAAATTTCATCTGTAATGTTGGTGAACTTTTAAAAACTACTGCACGGAATATGATTAGTGGTTAGGTATTAGTTTATGTTCCGGAGCAATATTATAGCAAACTTTTTATTCCAATGGATTCTAGCTAGCTCTTCGTTTACACGATTACGAACCTAGTCAACCTATCATTAGTCGGCTATTAAGATATGCCAAGGAAAGTTGATACATCATACATTTGAAATTGCAATTTACAGAAATAATTCAACTTCTTTTATAGAAAGCGGCGAAGGAGACAAACTGAACGGGGAACCACTGCGCAAGGACGCTGAAACTATGATATCCCTGGAGCGACTGCACATGATCACTCGGTTCAACCCACTGGGTTCGCTGCACTCCTTGCCCAGGGGCTCAAGATCCAGGGTAAGTTAACTTTTTTAAGAAAATAAGGAGTCCCATACCATTTTGCACAGGTCCATGGGTGCAAGCAATAGTTTTGAGTTTTGGGCAGTAAACAATGTATAAACAGCTAGAGAAAACAAGGTCAATCTTTTTAATAAACATACGGAATACAAGTATATTAAAGTTCTCTTGATTTATCGAATTGTAATTTTGACAAAGGTTCAAAAATTCCTTAAAAACCTGTACTTAGTCTCAGACTGCTCTTTTAGCTTAGCTTTTTGACCTAATAGTTATAGACCTGTCCGAGACTAGGGAAATAAAATTTCTTGATTAACATCCCCACGATACTCTTCCAGTTCTCGCAAGGCGACATCAACGAGCCCCGCAGTAGAAGCGGTAGCAACGCCCAGCGCCGCGGCAGCAACTACGAGGGCTCAGCGTCCAAGGTGGACCTGCTGCGCTCCACCCTGGAGATCAGCCACCAGAACACGAAGGGGCACATATCGAACCCGGTGCTGTCCTTCTCTAACAGACACACTCATCATTACAAGGTGAGGCATGTGCTAATGTGGTTAAATAGACATACCATCAAGCCCGCAATCTCCGAAGGGCAAAGCCCACACAGCAAAAAGCTCTTTAAATAAAATTTTGCCAAATATTAAATTGAGCTGGGTTACAATGAAAATTAGAAAAAAGTAGCGACGAATGGCTAGACACGATAAATCGAAGTCAGTTAATGGATTTTCAAAACCTCAGTCATAAACTTTGACATAAAACTTTTTCAAAAGTTTCACAGTCATATGACTATTTGTAGATATTGTTTACAGCCTACGAATATATTTTACAATTGCTAAAGTCTGTATGATTATATCAATTGTGCTGTAGGGGTCTTATACCCTTGCACAGCCGAGTCCTCGGTTCAAGTTCCTTTTATCGAAACAGAGTCTACAACAATAAATAAATCTGAATATTTGAACAGCTCACTCTTTTGTAAACAACTTAAACCTTGAAATTTCTTTTGCTGTTTCGGTATTTACGCATTTTATCTCAGGATTATGACGGTATTGGTACTGATTTATGGCACTGGTTATTATTGTGTCTTATACTCGTATAAAACTTCAAAATATATTTTTAAAATAATGAGAAAGAATACTTGTCACATGATATAATTAATGAAGCGAATCATTAACTTGTCTGATGATTTAAGAGTACAAATTGCTTATAAGCAATATTTAAAATAGGAGGTATAAGGTATTTCACAAATATTAGATATATTAAGTGATAGTGCGCATTTAAAATGATCACAATCTAAAAATATGTATTACCGACAGTCATTTGATGGCTCTTGTCTGTGCCTGCCTAGAATGGTTTCCGGGGGTTTTGAACATTGGTGATTTTATAGATCCTATTTGCCACTTGTACCTTTAATTAGTTTTTGCCATTATGGAAAAATGGTGCCGTTAAATTTTATTTGAGCATATTCTTTTTACGTCTCACTTACGATAAAACAACTAGGTTTATAATTGGGAAATCCTGTGCTAAAAAAACAACAAATTTCTTTACAGCAAGCTCACAGCGCACCAAAGCTGGCGTTGGTCGGACTGACGCAACGCAACAACATTTCGCAACCAGCTCTCTCCGAATACGACACGCGACGGAGAGACTCCATACCCGAGGAGCCAGAAGAAGATCGTCTGGCCGTTCCCGCAAAACCTCCAACGAAGACCAAGAGCGACAACTTGTCCCCACCACCTACTTATGCAGAAGCCATTAATGAGAACAGGAAAAGTTGGCACTCCGATGACAGCACACCAACGTAAACCCTCATACCTTCGGAGAAGGTTCAAATTTGATGCTTCGGTGTCTAAGGTGACGGAGAATATTCGACTGCTTTTAACATTGTATCCTTCATAAAAGCATATTCCTCTCAGTCTTATTTCCAAACGATCAGAGAGAGAGGGACACTTCAGTTCAGCATTTTGGGTTTTATAGATAAGAGGACCGAACTAATTGAGCACTATAATGTATTATGTATGTATTTTTCAGTATTTTATGAACTTTTTATTGCTGAAATTTTAAAATACACTTCGATTGTTAAGAAGTTTTGAGTGCACGTGGTTTTATGCAAAATGTAAATTTCTGAAGGCTTTAATTTATTTAAGTTGTAGATAGTCGCTAATATTGTAATATGTTGTTGTGGGCTAGTAGTTTTTGTCTTTCTTACACCATAGTAAATGATATTATAATAAGTTTTGTTAATAACATGTTTTGTTTTATATCCTTTTCTTACAGTTCCAAATCCCTGTTAAACATCACATTTATGAAACAGAAAATTACAGTAATTTATTTCTTATGGATTTAAGATTCATCAATCTTGGTTCTTAAATGAGTATAACAATGTTAACAAAGCAATCATACATTTTAATGATAAAAGGAAACATTTGAAATGTAACCTTTTATATTTAAAACGAACTAACTGATTCGGATACAATTTTATGTAAATGTTTTATGATGTCGAATCCCTAGGCAGCGCTGCGGAAATAAATGTCCCCTTTTATATGAAAGACAAGTCCTAATCAATTGTGGTTTTCGGTAAATGTCAGAGGTCATCGGCAATTTTATAATTAGTAGTAAGCAGTGTTGAAATAAATGGTTTCAACTATCTTCACGGTATGCGGCAAATAAAAAATGTAGATAAAAGCGACGATGATAAGAAGTGGATATGGTTTATATGTTTTCTTCTGTCTGATTCCACTTGTTTTGTTATTTAGCAATATTGCAAATATTGGCGACAACCTAAGAACCTATACAACTAACCTAACAACCTAAATTGGCGATTGAAGCGATGCATTTAGTGTTCGACCTGAAGAAAATGGACAACGCAAACGTGCTATTCACCCGTGCTATAAGTATGTTACGGACTAGTTTGGAAAACAATCTAAAGAGGGCGCCACCATCAAGCTACATCCTATGATTAAGAAATAAGAATTCATAAGTATATTTTTAATTTACAATTTACTTGTCAAGTCAAAAATAGAAAAAAAAAATTTTTTTAAGTTTTTACCTTAAAAAGTATTTTTATATTTTATGTGGATTTGAACACCCGCCCTTGGTATTGTTCGTGTAGGTAAAATTCGCCAACTCTTCCGACTGGGAGCGTGGCGTCTCCTGTAATCCGGCTACTCGGAGGTCGGAATTGGAGGATGGTTTGAGGTCGGGAGTCCTGGTGCTGAGTGGCCCATGTTGACTGGACGTCCGCACTAAGCCTGGTGTTAATATGGATCCCCCGGAGGAGTCTGGGGGATGCAGGTTCATTAAGGAGGGGCGAACCGGGCCAGGGGGGAAACCCAGCAGCCAAAAGTCCCCGTATCGGGCAGTAGTGGGATAGCGGCCGGGAGTGGGTGCTCAGTAACAGCGTGACCAACACAATCAGACCCGATTCCTTTGTTTTTGTATAATGTGCGGTTTTTAAATGGTCTGTTTCATATTTATAATTATGAAGTTTCAGGGGTAATAAAGCATTTTTATATTAGTAAAAGTAATATTTGCTACATATTATGTATTATATCACAATTTTATGATATGAATTTATATAACAGTATGCTTTCCACATTAACATTAAAATGTATTATTCCACTGGTTAACATTTTTAAAGGCTTTTTAATAAGATGTTAAAACTATGAACGTCTTATAAAATAATAAAAAATAGGTGTAGCCGACCACTCTTTTATCACAACTTATTGTCCCATATTTTTAACTGACTTCTAAAAAGGAGGGGGTTCTCAATTCGTCTGTATGTATAATATTTTTTTTTATGTATGTTTACCGATATTTCCGTCAATTATATAATAGAAAATATTTTCATGCCCTTCAAATAGGAAAGATTAATTGAACATTAATCGCGTTTTTGGCCTACAAATGACTAAGGGCGTGCATAAATTACGTAGAGATGTTCTCAATTTTAAAACCCTAATGCAATCTTATAGCGGATGTTAGCATCCGTTGTAAAATTGCATTAATCGCTTGTTCTACTTGCCTTCCTAACATTAAATTAAACAAATCAAAATAGACGTCTACAATGAACCATTAGACAATTTAACAACTTCTAGGTCTGATTTTTTAATGATCAGACAATATCAAACTGAACGATAAATTGTAAAACAACGATTTCAACTATGAAATAGACAATGTTATTATAAAATCGATTATATCATAATTTACTAGACTGTTATCTTTTATCTGTCTATAAAAAATCAACCCTTAAATGTTTAAGTTTTTCAACTTCGGATGAATCCTTAAAGGTTTCTATTTGCCGCGTTTAGTCCGGTTAATGTTATTTCTAAAAGCTTAAAGGTCATTGGGACAGTTCCTCTGATCGGTCTTTTGGAAAGGGTCCTTCTTTATTTTATTCTTGTCAATTGCAGCATACGCCTTTTCCAGCACTGTTTTTGAAGGGTGCTGCTCTCGTGTCAATACCCATGCGAAACCTGGAATTATGGAAATATTCGATCAAAGAGTTATAATAAATAATACATCACTATTATAACCACATAGATTTCGGTTTGTTACACAATCACATGGTCAGTTGAATTTATTTACTTTTACCAGAATAAAAAGTAGTATTATGTTACTTCTGGGTAATGTGACTTTTTTGTAACGATATGATTTTTAAATTGGCTCAATTGTTTTAAGCTACATACACACAAACACGTTTTCATTAGGCGTTCTCATATATCCTTTATTTAATCAAAAATCATATTTTATTTGCACATTTTCTTTTTTATTTTATTTAAAAACATTTAATAGTCAGTTGAGTATGCCAAGTCAGTACGTCATACCTCAGTATTTCTGTGTAAAATATATGGAATAATTGCGTTTGGAAAGCCCACAAAAAGTATTTCATATGATTGGTCGCGTCATAGCTACCCTATTATGCTGTTTGAGTTATGTAAAAGAATATGCTTACTCAAGTTGAACGCCAGCAGGTCTGAGCAGCCCCAAACCACGGCGTAGCTCGTGTAGTCAGTGTCCAGCACCCAATAGGGAGCGGGGAAGGGAGACTGAGGGAACACCACCTCCAGCTTGGCCTCAGGGGGGTTCACTAACCGCGCTGTGCCGTTAATCGAGTCCCTGATATTGTTTTTCCTGTGAAAAGACATAAATTTAAAAGAGATATCAGAATGTGGTTTAAGGGGCCTGCTGCCCCTTTGACTCTGCCTACCCCTTCGGGTATTATGGGCGTGATGTTATGAATGTATGTAGATATCAGACAACATACATATACACTGTCTGACCCTTCGAGGTTTGTAGGCGTAATATCTATGAGTACATACATATCTCACGTTAACGTGATATGATATTAATATCTCTTTGGGGATTGCGAACGGAATGGTGCGTGGGTTGTAAATTATTATTATTATAAAAAAACAAGTCGATTTGACGTGACTAAATCTATTACAATCTAGCGCAAAATTAGCTTGAAATTTTTTACTAAGAACTGACCCTGGACATAAAAAGTGCTAAAGCGCTATTCAATGCTAAAGGTTCTTAGGTTCTTATACGCGGTAGACACGTTTAAAATGCCTCAATATAACACATATATTTTACATAATGCATACACTTAGTGCGCAAATAAGTGTCAAGATTTGATTACATTTTCAATTCAGAAACCTGCTGTTAGAATAATTATAGATACCAATGACACGTATATGTTAATTAAAATTTTGTTTGGTTTTAAAATGAATAAATGTTACTGGTACATAAATACAGAAGTTGTTACGAACTGGCCAGTCAACAAAACTCTATTGTAACTGTATACTGTAAAATAAGTATTTTTTGATATTTTTTTTTACTATCAAATTGTAACTGTCACTTTTTCGTTTTCTGTTTTTAACTGACGAAAAAACGGAGGAAGTTCTCAAGTCGACGCGTATATTTTCTTTATTTGCTATTGTTATATTTTCCTAATATATATTTCTACTATATACTACTCTTTTATTCCTTTAGATTGCTTCTTTTGTCTAGTAGTAGCATGCGCCTCCTAAGGAACAAGAGGTGCCGGGTTCAATTCCCGATTCGAGCCAAAATTTGTGGCTGGGTATTTCAATATTGAAATTACTCAGTAACAGTCCGGAGTCAGGAAGTTGACCCCCGTGCCTCGGAAAGCACGTTAAGCCGTTGATCTTGCGCCTGACCTCTCCCGGTCATGTCGAATTGCCGTCTCAACGGACTATGAGAGTGAAGGTACAGAGAGTGCACCTGTGTTTGCGCACACTTGTGCACTATAATATCTCCTGTGCAGATGGCTAATCCTTTTGATGGTAAATAAAACAAGCGATTGGCCGCCGTGACCGATATCGGTTTGGAGGACAAAATTACATTATTTGACTGCTTCGATGGCGCATTCGGTAGTGACTCAGGACAAACATTCGTGTGATGAATACTTGTGTTTGCTCTGTGTCTGGGTGTTAATATCTAATATTTAAGTATATATTTGTAATACCACTGTTGATTCTGATATCCGTAACACAAGTGCTTAAGCTACTTACCTCGGTGTCAGAACAATGTATGTGACGTCGTCGGATATTTATTTATTATTTATTCCTTTAGATTCCCTTTGTAACAGTGTGCATACAGGATACTGCATGATACTATATATTTTGTTTACGTGGTCCATAGTCATGGTCCTAGATTTAGACAGACCGTACTAGAGAATCTATTTTGCTATGCATTCTTGTTAGCATTTATACCGATGTAATCAAATTTACATATAAGTTGGCATTGAATTTTTTAGCACGAACATCAAACATAATATTCGAGATGAGTCTAACTTTAATCGTGTTAGTATAACGAATTTATTTTTTATAAACATTAGGTATATCTCGTTACATTCAATTTCATGGTGTCTTTTTCCTCCCATTTACAATGGCAAAGTTTGACACTATAAAAGCCTTAGAGAACTGTGCACATCTAGGGCTCCCAGAAATCGATATATATATTATTTGTTGTGTTTGTTATTGTCAGGTGAAGGTTCTTAAGAAAGAAAAAAAAAAGTTGCGTGGAAAATAAAAAAAAATTGGTACCAATTTAAAATCCGAAGTGCGCCAGGTCAACTAGTAACTTATGATCTGCCCGGATTTGCTTTTCAAATGGCTATTTTCAACTCCGGATGACCTTAGACTCCAACGGTACAAGTGCTTAAACCTAGTCCTAATGCGTCAAGGCAATCAGCTGTTGTGTTTTTATACATTTAGCGAACATTTTCAACGTGTTTAGTGTTGACACACGCCTCCGTGTTTATTTGCAGTTATAATAAAGAGTTTCCTACTTGATTAAGGTCAAAGTTCGAGTAAGCTAGCCTATTTAGATTTAAGTTACAATCAAAAATTGTGCGTGGACGATATTATATTATGTTGTGGATTCGATCCCCACCCAGGACAAACATTCGTATGATGAATACTTGTGTTTGTTCTGTTTCTGGGGGTTAACATCGAATATTTAAGTATATATTAATATAATATATACTAAGTATATAATAATACCACTGTTAATTCTGATATCCGTACGACAAGTGCTCATGCTACTTAACTCGGAGTCAGATCAATGTATGTGACGTCTAATATTTACTTTACTTTATTACTTATTCTCAAAGCGAAATTAGTGCTATTTATTAGTGATACTTACATCATTATCTGCTAATAATAGTCGGTCTAGGTGGTAATGGTGAATATAGGCTAGAATTATATTAATATAAAAGCGAGATTGGTTCAAATAAGTATATACTAACAGAGTGTTGATCTGCTTGTTTAGGACCCCGATGACTCCGTCGCCAAGGTCGGAGTAGTGCGCGGTGATGCACTTGCCGCCCAGCTCGAACACCGCGAAGTACTTCTCATACTCGTACCACTTGCCCAAATACTGGAAAAAGGAGAATTAATAAATTAATAAATACCGGGACAATAACACATACCTACTTTTATCTGACTCCGGGCTAAGTCTTGTAGCTTAAGCACTTGTGTTACGGATATCAGATTCAACAGTGGTATTACAAATATTTACTTAAATATTAGATACTAGCAGCGCCCCGCGGTTTCATCCGAGTAATATGCAGATAATATATCGATTACTTGCTGATAAAGTAGCTTTCCATTGCTGAAATATTTTTTCAAATCAGTCCAGTAGTTTCGACAAAAAACAATAAAATCATTCCTCTAAATATAAGTATGATTAACACTCAGACATAGAACAAACACAAGTATTCATCACGCGAATGTTTGCTTTGGATGGGGATCAAACCCACAATTTATGGAGCATAGGGCAGGGTCACTACCTAATGCGCCATCAAGCCAGTCAAAGTATAATATGTAGTACTGTGGACTATTCATACACTGAGAAATTGCTAATTATGGGTAACAGGATAGCTGCGGTGCCTATAATATAGTTAAAGGAATAATCAAAAACATTTATAGTTGGATCAAATTGTACATCTATAGTAGTTTGAATGAGCAGGTTTCCTTTCAAAATGTCTCCTCACAGCTAGAACGTGTCCGGGTTTGAATCAGCACCTTGCATGCAAGGCGCCAGGCTCCACATCATTGCGCTACTATCGCTTTCAGAATTATATTTTTTAATAGCTTCTGCCTGCGGCTTTGCTCGCATAGTACATCGATGAAACACAGCTTATGTGTTATTCTAACGAATAAGCTATACTTATTATTGTTAAGTTTCATTAAAATCCATGCAGTATTTTTTTCGTGAAAGAGTAACAAACATCCACACATCCATCCATCTATCCATACAAACTTTCGCGTTTAATATATTAGTAAGATTTAACAAACTTTATGGTCTTTTTTAAAATTATTTTCAAGCAGTGGAGCGGTGGTAGCTCAATGGTAAGGACACGCGCCTTTTAACCGAGAAGTGCGGGTTCAAGCCAGGGCCCGTACCTCTAGATTTTTCAAATCTATGTACGTATTTATACCATTAGCTCGACGGTGAGGGAAAACATCGTGATGAAACCTGCAAATTCAAACAACTTTGGATTTGTAACCATGATTCAAAAATTGTCTGGTTCCCCTATCTTAGAGTTACGAAGGTCAGATCGGCAGTCGCTTCAATGTACCAGACTCGCTAAATCCTGGATCATGGTCAAGCGGACCCCGTCTTAACACGGGACATAACGCTAGGAAGATGAAGTGCATTGTTCGGACATGTGGAAAGAATGGATAAGGAAAGATTGACTAAACAGATATACAATGCCGCGGGAGGCTCAGGCTCACCTACCCAGTGGCGGACTAACCGGGGGGTGAAAGGGGCGGCCCGCCGCACGAACAGATTGGTCGTGTATTAACAGAAGATGAATTTAGAAGTCATAAAAACCATAGAGCTTGTATGAAAAGTATCATACATGTTGAAGAGGCGAATGAGGTGTAAAAAGATCGTGTCATATTCGGTTCTCTCTGCCTACCGCGATAGGGAAGTGGAGTGAAGTTTAATTTGTTATATCCAAGCAGTATCTCGGTGCCGCGTGGTTAGCATAGAAAATGGACTACGCCTTCATCATGAATCACTCCATATAGGTCTAGTATATGCTCTCCTAATAAGTGAAAACCAAAAGAAGTACGTTTTTAGTTTATCGCGTACAGACGAGACTGTGTTTTATATGTAATGACAGTTTAAATACGGTAAAAACTAGACATAAATAAATGCATTTTAAACGGAGGAATGCAATTAGACATTACATTACAGGTACATATTTTAATTTAATGTTAGAATGTAAATGCAGAAAAGTCATTAATTACTCTTTGATAAAATGCATTTTCTGAACAATTGGTTTTTATTTTCTTGATTTTTTTTTACCTATGGATTAGGTTAACATGCAATAAATTTTCAAAATAAACTGTCTTCACTACCTATAAGTTTATTTTAACCATCATCTATCTTAATTGCCTTTAAGTTAAATATTCAATGCATTTCACTAACGTGTTTTTTATGAAAATAATGTAGTCTTATAATTAGAATATTGAACAGGTACGACATTTATAGTGCAGGAAGAGTTTTTTACTTGCATTAGTTTGAACATAAATACACTAACACTCTTTCAATGTTCAAAAGTGCACAAAATATATGTCGGAATGAAATATAATGCGTTAAAGATCAATATTTTATTTACAAAACTATCGATATACCTATTACGCAACATTGGCATAAACCTAGCAAACAGGTTCGGTAATCATTTACCAAAAAAAGTTTAATTAAAACGAGCCAAAATGAACTAAATCAGCCATGAAGATTCAAGTACCTGGCTCTATAGTCAAATCAGCTTCATGATTTGGTAATTTCAAATACATTTAAAACTTGAAACAATGATTTTACTGTGTGATTGAAAAAGAAAAAAAATAAAAAAAAGAGAGACAGGTAATTTTTAAGTCTTAACTATTCATTCTAGCAGCATGAAGTTCATACGTACCTACTGTTTTGTAGGGATAGAAGAATGCAGATTAGGGAGCGCGCAGACGGCAGACTTTTTGTATGCCGCGGACAAAAGTCGTCCAAACATAGAACAAAAGTCCGCTGAGAATGTGTAGTCTTTCTCGTACGATCTTTACTTACGAATATCGTAGGCGAAACTGCGGACAAACGCTTAGTAAGAAATAAACAAAAATCGTATTACCTTATCTGCTTGGAAATTTTGCATGACAGTGACGTTGGGACAGGAGCCCAGGGACATGACCTGAGCCTCGCTGACCACCAGCATCGCGCACAGGAAAATTGCTACTTCCCGAAGCAAGGACATCTGAAATTTTAAACGTAAAAGTCAGTCTACTTCATTCTAGTTTTGTGTCTAGGTAAGTAAGTATGTACAAAGAGGCAATACTGACAAAATGCCACGGGCCCCCATTTGAAAAGGGCCCTCGAAGGCCCATTAGTACGGGGAACCTTTCTATATTCTGGCTTTAAAATAACATTGTAATTGAGCGACAACCACAACCGATGAAATTGTTAAGGGCCGCAAACAATACTGTCACTGGCTATGTCTCGTTTCTAAATCAAGCTCAAGATGAAGCAAGCTCGGAATATAATCCAAGATTTAACGAATCTTTTCCAAGATTTAACGATTGAATTTAATTAATCTTGTTTTACCATAGCGCGAGTACAACAAACCTTCGAAATTCTTAGGCAGACGGATAGTTCTATGGTTATTTGAATTTCCTATCCTGGTGATGAAGGACAGATGAAAATTGCTTTAATGTCAAATCAGATTTCTAGATTATGGTCCGAACGGACCTCGACTGAAAAGGAAACTAACGCTAAGACGAATTAGGAAGAACTGAACTGAAAAACAAGAAATAGGTATACATCATAGAACATGACAGATTGGTCTTATTCAATAGTAAATAGGCTTGTGTAATTTTAAAAAGTAAATTACTAAATACCCTTTTGTTATGCAGATCAAATTCAACCAAGCTACCACAAACAACTAGGCTCGAAATAAATGCTTGCTTTGTCTACAATTATCAATTATTTGTTGTGCAGGGATCGAACCCACGTCCCTTCAATTTGATGTTACAAACTTTTGACGCTCCTTTAGCGTCCTCCCATAGTCGACAGACTTTAACGACGTAAGTCCATATTCTCAGGTCTGGGTGTTTTAACCATTCACCGTTCCAGATTTTACATAAGCTACTTACTTCGAAAACTCATTAGTGTATGTCATGTTATCCAATATCTACAAATTTATTAGAAATAGCATTTTTGTAGTACGTTTACCTTATATTTATGATTGAGGGCATTTTATAGAAGCGGACAGTTTGTCACATTTATCTTATCAGACAAAAACGCAATGCGGGCCATGTGGGTAGATTCTGTTTTACATTTGTGCATGTGTTATCATAATATTTATCACTGTTAACCCTAATTTGTCCCAGGTCTGGCATTCATAAGAATGTATAGTTATAGCGCGAGTTGAATGCAGTCGGGGCCTTAGACGAGACATACATGAACTCTGCATTCATCTCGCGCGCTATTTGTACCAACTGTGTTTCTGGCCTAGAATGTCGCAAAAGGCGATCATGGTTTATAGAGTTGTACTTTTCTATAAATTTTCAATGACCCCTACTTTACTCAAGGGTTTTAGCCCTTTGGACTCTGCCTACCCCTTCGGGAGTGGTTACATGTATATATGTATTTATGAGAATACGCATGGCTGAAAGTAGTAAGCAAGTGCGGGCTTTATTTTGACAATGGCGGTAGAATTAGTTATGTGCATTATAATTATTTATATAGTAATTTCCCTATTTTATTCTAATTGATTCCGACTGCCATTTAACACAATTTGCTTCAGCTACTTATTTATCCGTTAAAACATAGTAGGTATTTTGTCTGTTTATTTTGAAAATACGTTTTTATGAATGTTGATTACTTTCGTGTGTTTCAGATAATGAAACTAATTACTTTCATGTCTTAAATGTATGTTCGTTCCTCTTTGCATGCACATAATTTATTTTAATTTATAAAGCTATTTAATAATCTATAAATATCATCCTATATAGGATAAAATATCCTCTTTTTAAATATAATTTTAAACTAGAAACAACATTTCAATTGAAAAAAGACTTTGAGTTTTTGAATGGTCTAAATAATTACTTCTGTTATTTATTACGTAAATGATTTTTTTACCGTAAATTAAGTTCAGAAACAAAAATCTATAATACACATTATTACACATGAGCGAAACTGGAAGCGCGAATAAAAATATATTTTTTCATTGTCTGATGATGCATTAAGAATCTACATTACAATATTGAAATTTTTGTATGTCTTACAGGAATGGCTGAAATAAGAGATACTGCTATCTGTGGTATCTTATGCATGCATAACACTTACTTAATCTTAAGTTAGCATAAATAATACACTGAATCACGTTGGTGGTGGTATTATTGGGCTATTTTTTTAAACTATGGGCGTGAAGCGGCTAAACTAAAAGAGCTTTTCTCAAAGAATTTACGGAAATTAATAAAATAAAAAAACACATTACAACCGAATCTAGCAACATCTCCATTTTTTATTCGGTTACAAGCTACCAAATTTTTTAAAGAAAAGATTGTACTAGAAAATTTGTCGCCATAAATATTATTATGTACCTTTACTCAAGAAAACACTAGTGTAATACCAACTACAGATTACGAAATGGTACAATGAGAACACAAATGGGAATGATTGACTTGAATTAATTTATAGGTAGGCATTTAAAAAAATTTAAACAACTGGACAACTCTTCTTCTAAGTGTTATGCCGTTGGCATAACACTTAGAAGGAGAGTTGTCAATCATATTTCCTTACCTAAAGATACAGAAATTGTTTCAGGTCTTATTAATAGGTATACCAACTAAGCAATATACAGAATTATATGAATAAATATATATTGAGTATTATTAATTCATCCGTAAAATATAAATCTAAGTCATAAAGGAAAAGAGATTGATAAAGAAAGGGTTAAATGTATAATCACGGAATAAATTATTTTTATAAAGTAATTTTTGCGGTCGACTTTATATTTCTAATCATCACAGCATCAGAAGGACCTTGGACAATTAAGACTGCCGGTACGTAGTGACCTGACATAAAAAGGTCACTTATGTGTGGCTGTAGTTTTAATTGTATTAGATTAGCTTTACCCGCTTTTGAGGTAATGCTGATGCTGATGCAGAATATTTAAATATTTTGATTAAAAATACTGGAAATAACAATAACAATATGTAAGTCGGTTTTGCTATATTTTTGTAAATATAACAAATGTTAATGCTAACATAAATTAGGCACTAACAATAAAAATTATCTGGAATGTGACAAAATAGCTCTCAGAGTAGGAGGCAGACATGCTGAATTATACCTATGTAGGATAATGAAAGAACCTACTAACGACCCTGTAGTTTTAGGCATTTGACAGTGTTTAAGACAAAGGGGCAAAAACTGACACACTAATTTCTTAAACCTGCCAAAAAAGTAACGAGATTTACTATTATCGTTATTTACGATTAATAGCGTATAAGAATGCTTCAAACAACAAGTATGTTGAAGGCATTCATATAAGGACATGAACATCGATTAAAATTAGAGACGCGCCGAGTACACATTTCACCGAGTATTACTCGGTTACCGGCCGAGTTACTCGGTTCAGTTTATACAGGTTTAGACTAACGAAAACTCGTTTATTCACGAGAGAAGAGTCCATTCAAGTGGGTGGGCAAAATATAAAACTGTGTGTGTATGAATACACACTTAGAATCTTTGGCAAGAGTGTTTTTATGTGCACCGATAAGTACAGTATATAGCGAGCGATAATTTCGGAAGCTGGTAATGTCTAGGAGAAATAGAACCGATTGTTACCAGAAAGGGCAGAGTGCTTAGTGTTCCTGCATCATAATTTACCTTTATTAAATTACCGATATTGATTACATACGAGTTACTACGAGTAGGTACAATGCTTAATAACATTTTATAACGTAACTACTTCAATTTTGTCAGTGCTTTCTTAATCTTTAAATTATCTTAATGTGATTCAAATTAATAAATGTTAATTAGCTAATTAAATTGTATTATTTTTACTTCCATTACGTCACTGAATTAAAAACATTTTTTTTAACAAGATTTTTATAAGGTCTCCGAGTTCTCAGAATTTAAAACGATTAATCGGCCGAGTACGAGTCCTACTACAAAACTTGCCGAGTAAGCCGAGTAGTAAACTACAAAGTACTCGGCGCATCTCTATATAAAATCTATAAAATATGTTTCTACTTATTTTGCTCGTGATACATACTCCTAGGTATACTAGACAAATTACACTTTTGTAACGGAAATGTGTTGGTATAACATGTATGTGCAACATGAACTTTAAGATTAATTTTCACTTCTGGAGCACACATACTATCTGATTTGTAGTTACGTGAATTTTGTATTAAAGGCAACATATATATTTTGGGTGTTGCATTCCTAATTTAATTTCTAATTAAAGCTGCAACACAACCATAAAAATCTCAAGTGAATAATAATAAAAAATATCTCAAAAATATCATTAGAGAAATATTTATTTTCAAAAACTTGTCATCTACTAGAATCATCCAGAATGGTCTAAGCAATGTCAATCAAATATGAATGTTTAGTTTATCTCCATTAAACTCCTTTACTAAATATAAACATTTTATTAGATATCTGTAACAAGTCTTCATAGATTTTTTCCATTATAAGCTCTAAATTCGTGCAATTATAAAACAAAAGTTCACAACGATGTAATACTTATATTTTAATTTAGCGGCAGATAAATATAACACCCATGGATATAAGTACTTAAATGAATATTATATTACATTAGGATGTGCTAATGACTCGTTTGAATTTCGAACGTTCAAACAGTTTAACGAAGCGAATCAAAAAAGTACTCACCGTTGGTAGTTGGCGATTCCAAAATTTTCAAATCAACTTCCGAATTCAAATGTTCGAGTTATTCCGCGGCTGGGCTACCTCGACCTTCCGCCTCTCGTGAGTGACTGACTGACTCACCGTGAGCATGGACCGCGGTGCCTCGGCTCGAGGCGTGTGCAGACACACGATAGCGCAAAAACCTTGTTGCGACGATGCGTGTGTTAATTTATTTGTCATAGTCATAGATGTCAAAAATCAATTTGAAGATTCTGATAAAGATGGACGCGGTAGGTTATGTTCTTTATTCGTTCTTATTTGGCCGTACATTATTTACGTAATGCAATACGTTCTGCTTAATAAATAACTGTCGTACTGTTGTAATGATTATGTTAGCTAGGCCTATTAGCTTAACTTCGATCAATCTATTGAAGGAACATAACACAACGACATCACGGAATCAATATTAGGTACCTAATATTGACGTCGTTGTATAATATTACGCCTTAATCATGGCAATGATATATTATTTATTTATCATCATCAGTTGATTCGCTTGTACTTTTTTAATAAAAATTTAATATATATAACATTGGGCATAATATGGATCCCTGGGTAACACCTTGAGGAGCTTTAAAATAAATCAAAATACAATATTTTCGGAGATGTTTTTACTTTTTTTATACATAAAAAAATAAGATTAATAAGAGTCTTAAGATCTATATAATTAAATTAACGGATTTGACTAAATTACATCAGAATTGGGCATTTGTATTTTGTCTGTTGAGTTATCTTGTTAAGTTGATAAATTATCTTGTAAATTTACATGTGTGATGTAACTATTTGTATTTTCATATTGTTTCATAAGATGGTCAATAAAATGATTGTGGTTTTGTGTTTATAAATGCCATAGCTAATATTAATTTTGGGATTGCTAGGTGTCCTCTGAACAAAGTATGGAATAAGCAGCGCTAAGAATAGTATTTAATAGGAACTAACGTTGTGTTGATGCATGCAAAGTACATTAGGGTTTAGTACGAGGTGCGGAGGACAGATGGCGCCACCAGCGCAACCCGACATAATTTTGTAAATTTATGTAAATTAGTATCATTTTAGTAAAATTTTCATTTCAAAATATAGCCAACGATAAAAAAAAATAGAAAAAGGGTTTTGTGATGTTTTTAAATCAAAAGTGTTTTATCAAGATTTCGTTGGATTTGAACACACGCCCTGCATATTGTATATGTACGCAAAATTCGTCAGGTCTCTCGACTGGGAGCGTGGCGTCTCCTGTAATCCGGCTACTCGGAGGTCGGAATTAGAGGATGGTTTGAGGTCGGGAGTCCTGGTGCTGAGTGGCCCATGTTGACTGGACGTCCGCACTAAGCCTGGTATTAATATGGATCCCCCGGAGGAGTCTGGGGGATGCAGGTTCATTAAGGAGGGGCGAACCGGGCCAGGGGGGAAACCCAGCAGCCAAAAGTCCCCGTATCGGGCAGTAGTGGGATAGCGGCCGGGAGTGGGTGCTCAGTAACAGCCTGACCAACACAATCAGACCTGATTCTTTTGCATTTTATAGGTAGTACATATATATGTGTTTGGAATAGTTTTTATTTTTTTATGATATGCGTTAAGTAGATTGACGTATTGATTACTTTACCGACTGATTAGTAAGTGCTTTATTAGAACCTATATGTATAGATAAAGATATTTTTATTCTGTGGTTATAATTCGGTGTTATTTATAAAAAAAATTAAACGACCGAACTTTCTTTACTCAAATTTTCAGCAACGGTTTAGAAGTTAAAAACATAAATAGAAAAAATATGTATTGATGTTGTATCAATACATATTTATCTTGATACCTACTATAGTAGTTTTTTTGTTGGTTTATGGAAGTTAAAATTGTTTTTCTTATACTCTGATTTTGGAAAAAGAAAGCGAGAGATAGAGGTAGATTGGGATCTAACACTTAAAATAAAACAACCAACATATTTCATACTAATTTAATTCAGAGTTGACTTCGACTTTTATTACAATTGTAGTGACTATCGTGCAACTAAAACAATACGATGCCCGGTATGCGTTCAGAACCCCAGGCGCCGGCGTTTATCGCGCGTTACTTATTTGGTAAAATAGCCCTATCGTGTTCAGTATTAGATCGTCACACTTTTGATCACATTCTAGACTACGGTTCCAAACGAAATTGTTTACTGAGCGGGCTCCGCCTCGGGCATCTTCGCAGGCTCCGCGGGTGCCTCAGGGAGGTCGATCTTCATTTTTGGCTCCTCCATCTTTTCCTCTATTTTCTCAGATTCGGACATGATTAGTTCAGGGACTGGTACTGGTGTTGTGGGGTTCCTTTCGGCAGCGGACCGCTCCTGGGGGTTCACGGCCACTGGCTTGGGGTCTACGATGGCGGTGCGTTCCTGGGCCACTTCAGGCTTCACCTCAGGGTCGACTCTCTTCTGAGAACATGAGAACAATTGAGAACATTATTACTTTACTTGGTAGCATGTAATGGCTGTATAACTGGAAACAAAACAATGTGGGGCTTCGGTCAAGGTTGCTATGAATTGCTATTGTTTTTATTAACACATTCGATTCAACAAATTACCATTTTATCCATTTCAGTACCAAACATCCATAAATACGTGACGTACTTATCTAAGTAGCTAAGTAATTTAGTTACCTACTTCAATTCTTTAAATAACTTTTGAGTAAGATAGAAAAAAATAGGTTACCCGGTAGATAGTTCTAAAAAAAGCTGCATTGCTATTTTACCTGATGAATTGTTATAATGTTAAGACCTAAAGAGGCAATATAAGAGCTTAACAATGTCACTTGGATGTAAATTATTATTTTAGATTATAATTTCGGATATAAAAATTTGTTGAAAAATAAATTTATATAGGTACATAGGTAATTCAATTAAAAATCAACTTCAAAAACGTCGAACAATAAACGCCTGATCAATCTAGTGAGCCATATAGAATAGGTACATAGACTACAACATACTATGGCAAAAAAGTTTCAGTTAAAGTCAGTTTTATGATGAAGCTAGATTTTGCTTGTGTCTCCGTTCATTCGATTCTCAAGAAAAATTGGTAAAAATTGGCCACGTCCGTTCTAGAGTTCAAACTTTAGCCATGCCATATTTGATGGCTTCATTGAAAAGTTTAATCATATACATACATACATACATATTATACAGAAATAGTTACGTTCGACTTTCGACTCTGCCTACCCCTTCGGGGATTATAGGCGTGATGTTATGTATGTATGTATGTAGTTACGTTCGAATTTATAATAAGACAGGGTAAGCTAATATGTTACCATGGTCCAATTCGTATGGTGTCCTTATCAGGGTAACGAAAATACCAGACTCGCTGATTCACGGATCACGGTCTAAGCGGACCCCGACTAAGCAAATGACTTAACGCTAGGAAGATGATGATAAGCTTACTAGAAGTTATGTATTACCTCCACAGGATTTTCGACCTTCTTCTCAACGTCGACCACAACATCAGCGCTTTTTTCCTTCACTACATCCACGTTCTTGCCGGCCTCGTACGTGGGGTCGGCGATGGGGTCTGGCAGCACAGTGCAGTCCGCCTGGTTGGTCTTCACGAAGAAGGCGCGGGAGATCTTAAAGCGGTCTAGCACAGCGTACGCCTGCTGCATAGTCGCTAATGACGGAAGCCTCTCACGAGTCAGAAGCCAGGCGCTTTCTGTAACGGAATTCATTCTATTGTATTATTTTCTTTGTTCGCTTGCTCTCATATTTTTTAGACTTAATTATTAAAATATCTTATCTATACTAATCTAATCTATTAAGCTGAAAAGATCGTTTGGTTGAACGCCCCATCTCGGGAATTATTGGTCCGAATTGAATGTTTTTTGTGTTGAATAGTCCATTTATCGAGGAAGGCTATATAATGTCAAGCTACGACACATTAAACATAAAAAAACGGGTGAAACCCGGGGCACAGCTATTTTATAATAAGCCAGTGTCTCGTACACGTGTGATTTACTCTTACTGCGATACAAGCCTTGAGCTTTGTGCAGGAAACAATTGTTTCATACACCTACATGGTATTGTATATGTTAACAATTGCTTTTTGGCAAAAAATAATAGATTTATATTGAAAGATGTTTTTTTCAAAATCTTAAGTAAAAATTGTTGTATTTTTGTAGTAGCGTATTGCCTGCGGTAATTCTGATGAAAAAAAGAAGCCACGTTGTCATTATTTTGTCCGTTACTTAATACACTTGAATACGATCTAAGTAAGATACCGCATATTTATTCGTCTCAGTCGATATATAAGGGTTAAGCCGACATAAGATAAACATTTTTTTATTCATAAATGTTGAGTAAAACAAATAGTTCACTATCCGTGCGGTGTTTCGGGTCTGAGTTTGTAATACTTAACATACTTTCGTGAATACCGATTTCCATCAACTTGTATTATGTTTCGCTTTACTTTACAATTATAAACTGATTTCCGTAATATAAGTAAGCTAACTTACTACCTTCTCGCCATTTTCCTTAGCTGGGTAGGCAGACAGAATCAAACGAAATGCTCCACGGTCCTTACTTGCTTCTTTAGCATTCATAATCTAACTAACTAACTAAACTTCACGCCACTTCCCTAGCGGGGTAGGCAGAGAGAACCGAACGCCATATGGCACGGTCCTTACACACCTCACTCGCCTCGTCAACATTCATAATCCATTTCATATAAAATTCTACGGTTATTATCGCTCCTAACATAACATAACCTTCTACTAACATACGATGAATCTAGTTGTGATAGATGAGTCGGAGCCTTCCGCGGCTCCTACATCCTTCCACTTTCGCATTGTATATCTGCTTAGTCAACCTTTCGTCATCCATTCTTTCCACATGTCCAAACCACCTGCGCATGTTTCTTCATACCTTGAATACGACGTTTTCTCTGTTAAGTAAAAATTAGTTTTTCTTTGAAATCAGATCAATGTATATGTCTATGTTGTCTTACGTGTGTGAACAGGCCCCAGCCCGCTGCAGGACCACATGACGGCGTAGCTGTCGTAGTCAGTGTCCAGGATGCTGTACTCGTAGTCGTAAGGCAGCGGCAGCGAGGAGTACTTCACCATGAAGCGGCCCTCACCCTCGCGACCCACCATCTGAAGGTGGCCCTCCATCAGTCTTTTCAGGCCCGTGCTGATAAAAAAAAAAAACATAATCTAAATATTTTTATTTACCAGATGTAATTACCTACCTGACTCGTTAAATCCTGGATTATGGTCTAAAGCGGGGACATAAGGCTAGGAAGACGGTGAAGATGATGATAAAATGTTTCATTTTGCCCATTAAATTTTAGTATGTTATAATAACATAATATTATGTAACCTTAAGTTTTAGGAAATTATATGTTAACCGATCCTTAAAACCTGTTTATTAAAAATAATTAAAAAGATAGGTACTATACAGGTCTCTAGTTTATGCACAAAATTAGTTTTAAAACTACAAGAATTATAACCAATAAATACTGACATGTAGTTGGTGATCTCGTTGGAGACGAGGATCCTGCCCTCAGGGGTGCTGATGTAGTTGGTGGCGACGCAGCGGCTGCCCAGCTCGCTCACCGTGAAGTACCGCTCAACCTCGTACCACGTGCCCAGGAACCGGTTCATGTTGAAGTTCACCATAGGCTACAGAAAATATATAGTTATTTAGATTCATTAGAGTACAAATGAAGTTTAATTGCTAATACTTATAGGTATGAACTATTTTGAATGTTTCTTTTGTGAATATTTCCCTTTTTTTCAGTGGGTTACTTATTTTATATTTCAAGGTTCTGTTGAAGAAAACACTATCAGCGATAAGACTGACGGAGACGGTGAGACTGAAGAGGCGGTTATGATTTGAGTGTGCTTGTAGCCCATCCTTTTACTGTCCAAATGTATAAAAATAAGCCATTCGTTTTAAAAAGATTACAGGGATTTTTTCATGTTTGCTTAAAATCCATTGTTCCATGTTGGTCTGGGACTTAAAAAGAATGTTCCAACTGTGTTTCTTGCCTTGCATATCGTATAAGGCGACTAATGGTTTAACTTTTTCACCATTTTCCATCTAACCGAGCCTAGTTTTATTTTCAGCCGAATGTAGTTAAAGGGGCCTGCTGCCCCTTTGACTCTGCCTACCTCTTCGAGGATTATGGGCGTGTTCATGTTGCTTTAAACTTTTAATATAGGTAATTTCATGGAATTTAACAATACTGAAAATACAGCGATAACATCAATTCAACATGTCTGCCAACGGCATTTAAAAATGAAGGGAGCATCTACTTTTTACGCGGTTTTCTACCATCTTGTTTAATTTGACACCTAAAACAAAGTCGTATCTCGAACCAGGCTCATTCACAAAACCGACTTTTTGATACGAGTTGTCGCGATAATTATGAATGGTATCGAAACGGAGAGTGGCTCATCAGAATACAGAAGCCGTGCCAACGACCGCCCGACCGGTCCTTGTCTGTGGTCAGCGCAGGCGCAGGTTATATAAGTTGTACAACGCGTGACGACAGACCGAGGTCAAGGCTGGATCAAGGCCATGCGATCATATCAATATGTCGATGTTCGGTGATGCAGGTTCGCTAAATTTCTTTGAGGAGTTTTCTAACCACTGCGTCTAACTTTGTCATCACTGACAGTATTATGAACGACTAGCAACCGCTCCGCAGTTAGAGCATATTTTATCCCCATATTCCCACGGGAATTATTAATATAATATTCGCCAATGACACTCAAAATTAATGTGCGTTTTTATTGGTAAAAGAATTTTCAAAATCGGTTTAGTAGATCCAGAGATTACCTCTTATAACCTCACAAACTTTACTTCTTTATAATATTAGTTTATTATGTAAGATCAATATTTATATTGCAAAATATAAATTTATTTTTATAATAAAAATAAAAACACAATAGACTCAACCCTTACAGGTTGATCTTGGACTACACTTCAGAGGTACTTTAAGAACCATAAAAACCTACTATTGAATGAAATTATAGAACATCGCGTACAATTTTACACAATACTCTCTAATAATAAATAATTATAATAAATCTTCATCACATACATTGATCTGACTCCGAAGTAAGTGGCTTAAGGCACTTGTGTAACACAAGTGCCTTATGCCACTTACTTCGCCACGGATATCAGAAACAACAGTGGTATTTTACAAATATATACTTAAATATTGGATATTAACACTCAGATACAGAACAAACACAAGTATTCATCACACGTATGTTTGTTCTGGGTGGGGATCGAATCCACGACTCTTGGCGCATCGTGCAGGGTCACTACCGAATGCGCCATCGCGCCAGTCCAGTCTAAGTTTTAGGTATACACCGTGCCATTATTGGTTATACTCTTTAGAAAAACAAGGGACTTCGTTAAAAATGCAGTACGTACACAATATTGTATGACAATGTCTATGTTTCAGCAAGTTTTTGGCATCAGTACTTTGAGCTAGTCTTTTGTCCATTTGACCCATTACTTAATCCCGGCCTGGTCTTACTCCCCTTGAGCCTGGCCAATACTGGTACCATATCTAGTTGGGACACAATTTTTTTTTATACCGGTATTTTAAAAATATTACTAAACGTTCCACATTTGCACAAGATTAAAAATTAACGGTATTTTGACATTTTCATTGTCTTTTTTATATGGTCAAATATATTTTAAAGTCTTAGTCAACCCCTTTGTGAAAATATAACTTAAACGTTTCTATTTTAAATGGTTTTAAGCCAGTTTCCAAGTATTTGGTTTTAAAATGGTAAATAATCTGAATTAGTCCTCGTATTTATGGATTATGGAAATATATCTAAGTGTAGAAATAATCATTTGAAATATATTATAAATAATCCTAAGAATTAATGAGTTGGTTTAGTGATGCAGAAAATACTGGCATTGTCAGATACTCTCATTAGATCCTAGCTATAAAAATAATAGCATCATAGCAAACGTTGCACTTTCAAAAGAAATTTAATGATTGGGAAAATAAGTCTGACGTAAGAAATTAAATAGAACTTATTTATTCAGTATAAGATAGAAAATAAAAATACATTATTTGTTCTATTATGAATTATATTAAATTAGCAAAATACCTATTACTCTAGAGTATTTCTGTCGTAATATCAATCTAAATTATTTGTTAACGATAATTAAACGATAATTATTTGTTAAGTAATTGAAAACGATGACATGAAAATGTGTACATGCAAGAAGCATACATATCATATATAAGAAAACCTACTAATTAGTAACTTAAATACAAAGTAACTGTTAAGAAAATTTAAAAGCAAAACGAAGATCTAACAGCTACCACTCACCTGAAAGTCAGGGCACCATCCCAGCGAGGGGATCTGCGCGGACGCAGTGGCCAACAGACAGAGCAGGGACAACCGCCACATGATGAGGACTGGAGCGCTGACGACACGGGAATGCTCTTCGAGGTCCCGACGGCTGCTTATAAACCCTCGTCCTGCAACCGGTCCCGTCTAATGAACTATATCTAGCTCACCTAGGCTGATTTACCGCCGGTAGGGTAGTAATGAATTTCGCAGGCCTTGTTAGGAGTTCTGTGTGTGTGTGCGTTAATGGGGTTCTTTGTTTGCTTTGTGCAGGGTGGGATGAGTTTTTCTGGATGCTGTCGGCTAATATTTGTTCAGTGCTGGAATTCATCGGTGTTCAGCGCATGGGAAATGTTATTGCTTGTTGATGCTTGGGAATCGATCAGTGAGTTGAACTCTTACTGTAAAGCTTTGTTGAACAATTTAGGTACATTGTAATCAATATAACAACATTGTAATCAATATAACAATGTTTTTGAATCCATTTTTTTATATTATTTTCTTAACGAATACTAATACTAATACACAATTCTCTTTGCCTACCCTACTTGGGAAGTGGCGCGAAGTCTTACTAAGTTAGTTACCAATACATTTCTTGGAAAAATAGTGTTTATTCTGAATAATACTTAGTATCACAGATTATGATATTAGGAATGGTATTATCCGAGTCGATGCACGTTCCAAAAATATCTTAATTCTGGAGATGTGATTGACTACAATCAACGTGTGTTAAGGCTAAAGATAATGATCATCCAAATCATTTGTAAATAAGTCCATTTGACTTAAGAAACGTATAGTTTAAGGTTTTCCTCATTATTTCGCACCCATATTTAAAATATGTTTTCTCTGCCTACCTCATTAGGGAAAAGGCGTGATGATAGTTTTTTTTTAAATGTGTTGGGAAAATATTCTAATAAGTTTAAAAAGACAAAGAAACCGAAGCCTAGACCAGTCTTGATCGACCAGTCCATCCCACAGCAACATTTCATTCCAAGTTTGAAATCCTCGGTTGCGCAGAGAATTCCCGTGCGATGCCTGGCAAATATTATTATATTTCTAGTACACTAATGGTTGCAAAAGCAAGAGTGGAATGTTCCCAGCAGAGGCTCCATAAATGGCAAAGCAAAAAGATGTAGGTCCCATCTGCCCGCCTACCGGTTTCTGCGCGCAGCCTTTATTTTATACCTTTTCTATTTTTACTCTGTGCCTGTAAGACTAAATTGCTTGCCTAGCTCGTTTTTGTAATTTACTTTGTTGTACACATCTAATTATGGATATGCGCCTATTTTTAAGAGCGTTTGTGAGATGCTTTGTGCCAGCAGTTCCCAACCTTGGCCCGATGGGTAATGACCGCTTTCGCCGGATGTAACAGGACAGTAGCAGCGGTTCTCAATCTTTGAAGATATATTTTTGATGTCGGAGAAATTATTGATCAATATTAGCTTTTGTAATAGACTTTACTCAGCAATCAGTTTATTTAAGATACTTATGTGCTATTTGTCTATAAACAGTTTCTTCAATTTTATTTCAAACGCGATATAAATAGTGTTTTTAAGAAGAAATATTTTTAACGTTGGAACACCAATTATCTAGATCTAAACTACACACAAATCTGTGCGCATACTAACGAACAGTTATACTTAAATACGTTCATAGATATAAATAAAAAAGCGATGTATTCAAAACCGCGGCGTTTTTGATTTCTGGCTGAAACTAAAGCCTAGCCACACCATTTGACCAAGCGGTCATTGAATTAAGTTTATAATAATGTGTAATTTATATTTATATTTCTTAATATATTTAGATGGACAGATTTAATGTGGCCTCTTTTATGTTCTAATGGGTTAGACCCATTAGAACATAAAAGAGGCCACATTAAATAATACATATGTTGTGTAAATATAATACTTCTGCTTACAATTTTTTATGATGGTAAATTTAATGACTACGAATTTGTCCATTACACGTTATTGCTTAGGTCAGTTTCTCTGTAAAGGCTCCTTCCTTAAGAGGCTGCAGTCTCAGGTTATCCTATACAGTTTTTCTTTACGGGCGGCAGAATATTAAAATATCTTTAATGGTTGCCATAATCAGCTATCCTGTAACCAGCCTTAATTCTATTTTAATAGTTGTTGTTTAAAGCGTCTACTAATTTTATCTCCCGTCTCTGCTTGGATGAAATTCTTACTTTTAACATGTTGAATCTTAACAACTGTCCTTGAAAACCTTCATTATCTTTATAATTATTAGTTGTAGTTACAGATACTATATTATCCCGGTTTTCTTTATATTAATCGATGCATCTCAATTTTTCTAAGTTCTAAGATTACAATTAAACTTAGTCATTGCACCCTTTGAAGGAAGGAATAAAATAAATTAACTTGCGTGTGTGTAAAATGTACGTAAGTATTAAAATTATACTAGGCACATTCAATGTGATTAAAATCGAAGTCAAAAGGAAATAGTCTTTGAAACGTTGACTTTTATTTAAACTATTGTCCCTAAGCAAAGCTATTTAAGAACCATTCCACATAGTCGACGAATCCCAGAATCGTCTATGTTAATTAGAGTACACTGGGGACGTGATAGAATGTTTTGAACGAAAGAAAATAAAGTGTCTTTCGCTTCGATTTTGCTAATAGTTTAAACAATTGCGCAGATTTGATATTCCTTCAAATACATTTTTGCAAATAATGCGTTAATCTGATAAAATTTTTGTATGAATTGAATAGTTAATGGATACGTTTATCAAATATTTCTGAAGTAAACATTTATATTGAGTACCACTAAAAGGATACAATTTAAATTGCACTCAATATAAATATTTACGCCTTAGTGCCGACGTCACATAATCGAAGGTCGGATAGTACCTCAAATTGGATTCTAATATCTATTAAACAAACAAAAAATTATTATTGTGGAAAAAAAACACGCGGATATAAAATTCCATGCTAAATATTGATTATTGTTACTTAATATACTTAATGTCAGGTTTCCGTCTTCGAGGACAACAGACACGTTGAAATATTTGCTCGCCACAAGACCACTAAGGGTGCTGCTGGCTTAAGCACTAAGTCTAAAATATGCGTAGAAATAACGGCACTCGTCTAGGCTGCACCTTGCCTAGGGTGTCCACGTGTGGGTGTACTAGCGAGATAAATATGTACGATAAACGTTTCCCAAGTGAAAAAAATCGTAATTTATATAATATATTTAAAAACGAGTCGAGTTTTTTGGTACTCTTTCACGTTTGAATTAAATTATGTGTGTTAATAATATGATATTAGATAAAGCTAGTTGTCTTATCTTGGAGGCATATATGGTTGAAACATCCATACAATTGACTGGCCCGTTGGTCGAGTGGTCAGAGAGCCTGGCCACTAAACCAAGGGTTGCACGTTTGAATCCCACGGCCCTTGGTTTCTAAATAAGAGGATAACTTTAACTGGGGACGATCATTTGCGGGTGATCAAAGTAGAGGAAAACTATTAAATTAGAAGAATGAAACAAGGTCAGTTATAAATTGACTATCAGGATACTGTATCATGACATAATCTATATATATATATTAAACAAAGTCGTCTTAGTTACACTATTTATAACTCAAGAACGATAATAACGAAAGTGCTGATAAATTTCTTTAAGAGGCGTACACTCAAGGTAGAATAGAAATAAGGTAGACAGACAAATAGTTATTTCGCTCAGGTCAAATTCCATATTGAGATATTTAACCGCGTTCAAATGATGCTTAAAATGTATCCTAACAAATTAGAACACTTGGTCACTCTATTTAATGAGAACCACCTAAGGGTCCCTTTTAATAAGGTGTCGGACACCATAAATGTTGGGTCTTATATACGACTCGTACTCTTTTACGACGTTCAGGATTGGAAGATTTCAACTAACTGGAAAGGAAATATATTCAAATAGAAGTACTTGACCCCCAGGTTCTCTAGCATAAGTACCAGTCAAAGAGAATCTTATACTTTTAAGTGCATAGTAAAAGTCTTCGGATTCGCTTCAATGATGGTAATGAATATTATTGCTTAGGTTTCATGAAAGTTCTCGTTAAGATTATATAGGGATAGATTTAAACTAAGACTCTAATAAAAAAATTGTGTAATACTTGTAATCAATTTTAAAAAATGATCCTTAGTTGGTTTGGGACTTAAGAAGAATATGCCAACCGTGTTCCGTGCCTAGAATGTCGTAAAAGGCGGCTAATGTTATATCGGGTTTTGGTTATGTAATTGTGTAGGCGACGAGCTAGCCACTTGTCACGAGTTTTTCACAATTTTCCATCTAACCCACTCCAGTTTTATTTTTGGCTGAATGTGGTTAAAGGGGCTTGTAGCATCTTTAACTCTATCTAGTCCTTCGGGGATTACCGGCGTTAGCTAGTGATACTCGTATTATCTTCTTATATATAAAATGAATTGCTGTTCGTTAGACTCGCTAAAACTGGAGAACGGCTAGACCGATTTGGCCGATTTTGGTTTTAAAATATTGGTCATCTTCTAGGGAAGGTTTGTACGGTAAGACAATATGGAAACATTGCGAGGAAAATAATAAAAGAAATTCCAAAGACGAGGCGTCACGAAGTGCGCCGGATCAGCTAGTAAATATAAATGTAGGTACTATCGTGGCTTATTGGTACGAATATGTGGACTTACTAAATTATTTGGGTAGTCAGCACAAGATTTAAGGGGTACTTAGTTATGTCTTGAAGAGGTATAATATACTTATGTAAGTTGTAAAGATTATCTTGTACAAATGTAACCGTTGATCCGTTCTATTAATTTGAGACACTTGCAAATTTCAGGTCACTGGTGATACAATATGTAGTCGAGTGAATATTTTTCCTTCTAGCACGTTAAATCCGACCCGATTTTATTGATTTCTTATGGAAAGGTTGACATAAACTTGTATGAAATGATCTTTATTCATATAGGCTTCAAAAAGCACTTATAAATCGTAAGAACAAAAGAATATATAATAAGTGGAAGTAGTTTTGGAATATATGATCGCCTAACATATCCGACCATAAAAATAAGTGGAGCAGCCATTACTTCTTTAAAAAAAATAATAAAAAAATATACCGAAGTCTATATATTTACCTTGTTGCTGTAAATATTTGGGATATGATCTTAGAAGATTTTGAAATTAAAATAATAAAACAAATATGTAGGTAGGTACTTTTAGAGTCAATACCTTTACTTATTAAGCAAATTAATTTAAATCTGTAATATTACACTAGTATAGCGAATGGCCAAAGATATTCCAATAAAAACAGCTAGGATATGTTAATGCTGCGCAGTCAATGGAATATGATATCAGTTGTCATAATACAGTAGATATCGAGATATATAAACGTATTAATATAATATATTAAAGTATGCCTAACCGATACTTAGCTCAAGCATACATGCTTAGTTTAGAACAAGGAAATTGGTCAGTCTGGGGCAGGGGTAGCGAACCTTTTACAAACGTGCCAAATGTCAATATATTTGGTTATTTAGACGTGCCACCTATGGCACGCGTGCCAATGTTTCGCCATTCCTGCTCTAGGGAATTTATTTTTATACTGAACTATTAGAAAAAAACAAAGATTAAAACTTTATTACATTCATGAAAATTTTCTTTTAAATTGGTTCTATAAAATAATGAGTTAAATAAGTAGGTAAAAGGTTTTGCATATATGTACTAAAAATGACCTTGTATCATCACACACGTAATCTTCGAAGGTGTAGGCAGAGTTCAAGCAAGCTCCTTAACCGATTTATTGCGTATCCTATTTTTAAGGACTTTGTCCATGGCGGTTAGCAAATATTTTGTGACGCCACCCATTAAAGTGACGCCCTTGCGCGTTTTCAGCCATTAATATATATTTTTTTTAATTATGATTTTGGCTTGTTTACACGTGATTACCATCAGTCGTTGCCGTCGGATGTCAAACGTAAAGGGTTTGCTAATTTAGTGTATTTTAAAATGACTGATCCACGAGATTTTGCTGGATTGGTTATAGATAAGTTTAAACCGTTTGTGTAATTTAGTAGGGGTTTTCAATAGGATGTGAAAGGAGTACTTATATTAAATCTAAAAACCATAATGACATAGGCAACTTGCATCCAGGGAATTCCTGCGATCTTTAACAAGTCCTGCGATCAAGTCAACTGTCCACCTAGTTGGACGACAATAAGTATCGATAGTCGTAGCATCGTAGGTATCAAACATAACAATTAGCGTTATGTGATGAAAAATTTTGCAGGAGCAGCAATTTTTATAATCTTTTAGGAATTATATTATGCATTTATAGAACCGCAATGGTGTTTTATTTTTTATTTATTCTTAACTAATAAAGTCTCCTAAACCGAATAATATAGGTATAACCCAACATAAGAATATTAAAATAATGAAAGTTCTGCTAATTAGAGCTTTCTGAAAAGCAATTCTACAAAGTTTCAGAGGAATTTTCTTTATAACGCCATGTGGCGTCAAACGCCAAATACGTAAAATAAGTCAAATTTAGAAATAAAAGGTTTGCACCTTGTTTTGATCTAAAGTGTTTAAAATGCACTATCTCCTAAAATGATTAATATAGGCAGAACCTACGTGACAAATAATGGAAGTTCTGCCAATTAGAACTCTCTAAATAGTCATTATACAGAATTTCAGAGGAAGTAGTTATGACGCCATTTGGCGTCAAACGCCAAACGCAAAATGTATCAATGACGCCATTTAGCGTCTAACGCCATACGCAAAATATATCAATGACGCTCCATGGTGTCATCCACAATAAATCGGTTAATCACATTTAGCCAAAAATTAAGAAGTCCCATGTTGGTCTGGGAATTAAAAAAGAATGTGCAAACTGTGTTTCTTGTCTGGCATATAATAAAAGGCGACTAATGGTATGGTATATCGGGTTTTGAGTATGTGATTGTGTAGGCGAGACTAGTCACTACTTTTTCACAATAATTTTCCATCTAGCCCAGCCCAGTTATATTTTTGGCTAAATATGGTTGCTGCCTCTTTGACTCTGCCTACCCCTTCGGGGATTATGAGCGTGATGTTATTACGTGTGTTTTCCGCACTGAGCCTTAAGTCAAGTTGGGTACTTAACTATCTTATTATTACAAAGATATTTAACTAACTAACTATTGAAGTATGTTTTGCGTACACAGTACTCACCTGTGCAGAAGTTAGATCAGAGTGGCGTTGGTTCAGTGCAACTCTGGATTACGTAGGGCTTCGGCGAGGCGTGACATCACGAGTAATGCAATTTGTCTGACCGGGACAGCTGCTATAATCTACCTATGTATATGTTACCGCTACAACACTTTCACTGCCTTTGCATTGGATAACATATCTTTAGGAAATATGCTTAGTAAGTCGAAAGTGTTTGGTCATGTGTTGGTTTCTTTGTAACTTCCTTTGATACATACCACAGAATGACTATCAAGTAGCAATTCATGTATTGATTTTTGTGTGTAACAGACGAACCGTATGGAAGTTTTGTATGTGCATATTCAATAATTTATTCTTTATTCAATTATGCATTAATGACTTAGTAGAATTACGAGTAAATTAGCTCAGTGTACAAGTATATAAATTGATCCTTTATTATAAAGGAAACTGTTGTACCATGTTGATGTTCGTATAAGAGTTATATTATTTGATAAAGTACTACTTTATTGATATTTTAAGTCGAAGAAGTATTATTTCAGTGGGTATGACATATTGAACTTCCATCAATCCCGCGCAGGCAACTAAGTCTTAAATCTATGCTTCCCACGGCTTAAATAGGTGTGGTCTTACGTAAATTACACTTAATCTGGGGGTTCAGTCGGTATACCCCGCGTAACCCCATTGTGAGCGACGAGGTCCTCCATTTCACCAATCTTGGCAGGGTCTTGGGAGTCCGACAGACCCTGCTGATTCCCCTGCTTTTATCAGGACGGTACTTAGTGAATTCTCTTTGGGTTAGAAAGTATGGTATGACAGTCAATACATCAGTACTCATAGCGTAAATAATTTCAGAACGGACGAATGATGGAGAAATAAACAAGAGTGATGTGGGTAACTAAAATATTTTCGTTATTTAATTTACTACGGTAAGAACACATTTTTACAGAATGTTAATGTTCTAAACAGTATCTACAAAAATTGTACACTAAGTGAAAACTTATAAAATAAATTTTAATTTACAATTAACAGAGAAAAATCAATATTCAAGTTCAACAAGATTAAGTTAAGCTTTTTTTTATCATTATACCTTACATCTATTTATTATTTACATTAATTCTTAACAACGTCA
Source organism: Glyphodes perspectalis (assembly GCA_951394215.1). NCBI lineage: Eukaryota > Metazoa > Arthropoda > Insecta > Lepidoptera > Crambidae > Glyphodes > Glyphodes perspectalis. The sequence continues at coordinate 3,838,548 of OX596200.1, forward strand.
TGATTTAGAATATAATATTTCGAATTAGGGTGCGTTCTTTCAAAATTCACTTTTTTCGATTCAATTGCCAATGTTATAAGGAGAAATTTGCAGTAAGCTGATGATACGAGCTAAGATATTATATGCGTATATACAAATGGAGTCCAGAAGAGTCCCAATTATGGTCTTCAAGGAAAAATTCAACAACCATTTTATTATTTCCTCAAAAAACATTTAAAAAAGAACCAAAAAAAGTAAATTCGGAAAACACAGTAAGTTACTTGCATTCATTTTGAGGCAACCCAGCGTCCGCTGGTATATCACAACAATATCAATGTACATACTACAAATTGAATTTATACGTTAGTATAGTATTATTTGTTCGAGTGCAGCGCTTACGGTAGGCAGTAGGTTCAACGGGCAATTTTGTCATGCATCATTCACTTAACACTAAATTTATTTACACGAATAAAAATGTCGAAAATATGGAAAACGCGATGGAAGACGGCGTTCTCGTGCCTACTTACAGTACAGACATTATCACATAAAATAATCTAATGTTACCACGAAATCACAATTCTTATAATTAAATTGTTCCCCCAATTTAAAAAAAAATACGTCAAAATTCGACGACAAACAAACAAAAAGTGAACAAAAAGTATCAGGTAGATAGGTAACGTTCAAAAGAAATAATATTAAAGCATTCGAATTTATATTTTACGCTAAGTTTTGAACAAATTGTTGGTAACTTTAGTTTTTATTTTTAGAAATAGTTTAATTAACAAATATATTGCATTTACTAAAAGATATTATCGCGAGATAACAAGAACCGATACGTTTGGGTTCATTCATTAATACAGTTCACACGGTACATGTTGTATAAAATGAGTATTACTGATAAGCAAAATTTGTTCCAATCAAAAAGCATACAACTGTCTTATTGGAATAAATTCTACGCAAGAATCGAAGCTCTCAAATAATAATATCAAGGTTCTGCATAACTTATCTTACTTAGAAGACATTAACCAATGAACATCCAGCCTTCATCTAAAAATAGATTTAAAATAACTGGCCACAATAATGTGTTCAATATAAGTGATCTCGAAAAATACTTCGAATAAAATTTATAAGAAAGCTAAAGTAATTGTATGTCGAAAAATAAACATTTGAAAAGTAATGCCTGTTATTAATACTAAAACAGTAAATTAATCCAAAAATAGAAAGATAAATTCAAACTTCGTACGAATAGTTCGTAGTGGGATCACGGAAGTGGTTACAGAAGTATCGAGTTAGTAACTAGAGATGAGATTATTAAATTGGTACCTAAGTTAAGTTTAACAAATCATAATCATTCAGGTCCCTTTAATTTCTCTTAATTGTATACACCAAAACTCTTCAATGCTTTACAAATCTTTGGTGCTCATCCACATTGCGAATATAACCAGCACGAACGAATGGAAGGATTTAGAGGCATATTGTAAATATAATAAAACGAACACATTTTTTTCTACTTTAGAAGTTACATAAATGATAAAACCTAATATTGAGATTGTAAAATGTCTTTAAAAAGCTGCGAAACAACAAGTCAGATTAATACCACATGGAACGAGAGAATAGACAAACAAGTGAAGCCGAGGTTTTAACTATGTTACGTATATCGATCATCTATTAAAGATAGCAAATTTTTTGGAATTATTCCACCATTACTAGTAAACTACAACACTACCAATTAAGTAACTGAAACTAATAATAATGTTTACGTATTGATAACCGTCCTTAGTTCCAATGCTGACTAGATTTTTTGACTGCATACTCTCGATTAAGAATACGTAGTCAATGCCCAAACCTACATCGACGTCACGAGGTGTCATCAAGATACTGATTTAAATTAGGAGGTAGTTTAGGTGACGTCCTCATTCAAGGCTTTAGGCTTCTTTCGCAACTTTTCATCGACAATGGTGTCTATTTTCTATGCTTAAGGAATTAATGTGTCGGTGGCTTTTTAAATAATATTTACCCTAATGAAATACATCTTTCAAATAAATACTATCTTGGAAGTTATTGGTCCCGGATTATAATTTTTAAACAAATTATAACAATTTGGACCCTTTCGGCAAACATGTGTTTTTTTTAAATTAGTCATCAACTTCGCACCCGCATCCTCGCGGATGATTTACTATGAGTATCGCTCTGCGATATCACATGTCTTAACACTAAGCACTTAACGTTATAACCTTCTTAAACACATATCACAATTGAACTCTCTTACCGAGAGAAGAAGTTTCATAGTCCAACATTGCGCGTAGACACGCGTCAGGTAAGCGTGCGTCATTCGTGCAGGTTCTTGCTGAGCAGCAAACTATTGTGAGGTCCTGACAGGTGCCTTATGAGTTCCGGCAAAGCCTCGAATGTGAGTTGACAGAAACAGCAGTTGAACCTTCCAGGCGTATTGGTCCGCCCATCGTTCTCGCTAGACGATATCACATTGCGATGTACAGAACACAGATGTTTAAGCAGGTGAGCCTTCTGTTTGAACATAGCCACGCAGAGCCGACAGGCGAACGGCTTTTCGCCTGTGTGCACTCGAAGATGCGTCTTGAGATTCCACGACATACCAAATTGCTTCCCACAATACTCGCAACGGTATTCTCGTACTGGTGCTTGTTTACTGGAGCCCTGGTCATGCTCTGTTGAGGGCGCTTCATCGGCACCCATTTGTGGCGGACATAACCAGGGACTCCAGGATCCAGCGCTTGGCGGCCTGTACTTGAGAGCATCTTCGTGTGTTGCTGTTGGGGGAGTGGCACTCCTTTCAGGTAAGTAGGGTGGAGCCGAGGCACTCAAGGGATGCAGGGCTGCTAGTCTCGCACTGGCGACTGCGGCCGCACCGGCTGGTCCTTGGGGATACCGTAGCTGAGCGATTTCGTCTAAGTAACTCGGGGGAAACGATACAAATGGAGGGTTCTGAGAAGGTGAATTATGGAAACCGGGCCTCCGCTTTCGATGAGGTGTGACGACGTAGTTTTCGGGCGAGGTTTGTACGAGCGACATCAGATCCTGGTCAGGTGGTTTCAGATGCTGGTAGTCTTCTAATTTGACGGTTCGTAAGTCTAGTTCTGGTGGCTCTAGATAATGCGATTTTCGTTTTGCCCGTTCTATTCCTCGTCCTAATCGGTCACTTAGCAGCTGTCTTCTGTATACCGTTTCTTGTGGCTGGTCTTCTTGGCTTGATGATGTTGATCGTCTTCTTCCGATATTCTGAAAAAAAATAAGGTCAAGGTCAACACTACGAAACCAAAATTCACTTTTTTTTATGTCAGGTGAATAAAAACGTATTCATTTCATGTGTTAAATGTAAGCATAATTATTTACCTTTGCTGCGACTGTTTCTACATCCACATCTTGCGAGTCGTCGTGTTCACTGCCGGTGTTTTCCGAGGTCCTTTGTACTGAAAGATTAACAGGGTTTGATGAACTTCTTCTTCGAGATGTCAATCGGCCGCATTCCTTGTTTTCACCGTCCTGATCTTCATCTTCCCTTTCGTCATTACTACTTGTGGACATGCTTTCTTTCTTTATACTGAGTGATTCTGAGTCTCCCCGTTCCTTGTCTTTGCTGTATCCTGCGCTGGGGGTGACGCGGTCGCTCTCCGAATGCGAGGATCCCGAGGGCGCGTCGTGTTTACTGCTCTCATTGCTGTTTATATCTGTTTTAAGATTTTTTGCTTTTAATCGCTCGCAAGACCTGTTTCTTTCCTCTTGTTGTTGACGTTCTTTTGTTGATTTCCATACGTCAGATTTGATCTCAAGCAACTCAAAAAGCTCTTGCATATCATCTATTTCACCAGACTGGAATAAGACAAAAAGGACGATTAGCAACGATTGTTGTTTTGACTTTTTTGAACATTTACTTACTACTTACGGATATATATATTATGCAAAAATGTTAGTTCAATGTCAATGTGTGATGACTTAAGCTCCCTAATACGTGAGAAGAATATGCATGATGTGTATTTTTGTAAAATCTTTGACATATAGGGCAAATAAGTCTGCAAAACAAAAGTTACATTTGCAATTGTTCTTCCGTATTTGGTTACGTGACAGAATTTATAGAATTATTTTTTTGCGTATAGGTACGTCAGCCTTCTAAAATATTTGAATATTTACATACCTACTACATATGTATTGTGCAAATTTTGTAAATATGTCAGAGGAATGACATTTAAGGAAACACGTAGTACTTCTATTCTATGTATATAAAACTAAGTACACTAGTGAAAATAATAATAAACTTAGTGTAAGACTACCTCCAAGCTTAATTACAAATAATGCTGAAAATATTATTTATCCAAGACAAAGCAGTTACTGTTGTACGAGCATAGGGTTATAGATAGAGTATTATAATGTTTGGCGACTTCGAAGTAGTCTATGAATTTTATAGTTATATACTTACTTCAATGTAAGCTTGGCCGCTGTAAAGGAAGACGAGGAGATGCCTCATGAGAGTGCTGCTGATGCCGGACATGTGGATGGTGACCGGGTTCTCGACTGACGGCGTGTCATCAAGGATTTTCCTGAAAACGGAAATTTTACTTGTGAAATCATCTTATCTTTAGAATCATTGATAAAGTGCAATTTTTTTATGCTGTAATTTGAGTTGCTACTATTTTCTGTACAAGTACTGGTGTTTCTCAGAAGAAAGTACAATAGCGTTAAATGATAGGCTAATTAGGATTTCCAAATGTACATTGCTTTTCCTAAAAGAAAAAACAAATCGCACATGTTAAAACTGACAACATTTTAATATATTTGCCATGCAACAAAGAATTTGTTTCTGAATTATTATGTGTTGAAGGTAAACAGGCTCTGTTTACCTGATAAGCGGGCTGGCGGCAGCCATGACGATGCGATGGGCCGCCAGCGGTACGGCGTCGTCGCACACCAGCACCAGGTCGGAGTAGCGGGCCCCGCGCCACGCCGCGCCCACCTCGTTCAGGATGCAGGCGTGATGCTTGCCGTACGTCAGCGTCAGCAGGCCCTCGCCCATCATTCCAGCACTGGAAACAAAGAAAGGGAAGATTAGACTTCTAGTCGTGTTATTACCAATGATGTATACAGTTTCGGTACACGTCATCAAAGAAACAATAGAGATGTTTTTATAAAAAAAAATGCCCCTGGTTTTAAGTTGGAGTAACTAAAACTAGTAATAGACATATAGATAGTGTCATATAGATTTATATATAAATTACACGAAACGGACACGGACACGGATTATATACACATATAGGTAGTCTTAAAGATTTGTATATGTAAAGTAGTTGTGTTCAAAAGATGTAAATGGAACGTAAATATTAAGTAAATAAAGGCTACTTTTATTTTATTACTAAAACTAGAGTTTCTAAAGTGCGTCATTCTCTAGTTTGTATTTGCAAAGCAAAAGCTGATGACATTGAAGCTTGTGTTCATTCAGAATTAAATAGTATTTTCAATTGTCGTAATAACTATGAGGATCTTCTTATCATAATCTTAAATGGTAAAGATATATTAAATAAAGAAATAATTATTTAATAAAATAAAGTTCATTGATTAGCTGGTTACAAGTGTTACAACAACAAATGGCCTAACTAAGTTTAAAAGTATTTTTAACACGTTAAGTTTTTGTTTAGTGTTGGCTCCAACAACAATTTAATTGGCTTATCACCATTGAAAGCCTTGAAATTTCGAGGGGCCAAACTCGGTCCCTTCAATTTAGGTAATTCGTCGTATTTGGGTAATTACATAAAGGTATCGAGAGGATTCAAGGTGAGTGCTAAGGTTTAACGTTTGGATTCTTTATTTCATTAGATGGCCTCAAAAAACTGGTTTCAATTTTATTGTTACGTACCTATTTGTAAACGCTTTCAAGTATTGACTATTGTTCAAGTTTGTTATCAATAATAACAAGTTATTTAATGCTATTAGTGCTTAATGGTATATTTATACAAAGAAAGTGTAAGTCACTTGTTTTTAATTAGTAGATAGTAAAACAATTACTTCAAATTGTTGAAAGTTATTACTAAAATTACGACACCGCTGATTTACTTTCTAATATTTCAAATAACATGTTATACAAGTTTAGACACAACTTACGATGCTATTATATTAATAATACTGTACTACTTATAAGAGAGAGAATAAATGATTATTATTGTTAAAAATATTGAAATTATCAATAAAGATAAATCTAATAGTCATAACTGTACGTACATCATATTAAAATTACGCATTCACTTCTACATGTTGATTGCTTCCTTACAGTTCCTATAAGGAAGACCAATACATGTATATTGGCTAATAATGGCTGCTATGATGAAAACATAGTAATTAAAAAAAATATGTTCGATTTGGCGATCGATATGTTTCTTCGAATGATACAATCAAATTAGAGGAGGATTTAAATTATAGTTTCGTGCATGAGCTCGTTGTGTAACGCACGATATATCCAATGCCGTAAATAAGTGAAATCATAGCAAATTTGAGGCCCGTCATAACGTTCTCGGTTCACTAGCTCAGTACGATGCCAGACTGAAAATGAACAGCATAAAGGAAGACAAGGTTGAAACCAGTCAACTGTTACAAAATTACGTTTCAATATCACTACTATCAGCCCGACTTACGCTCTTTATACAAGTTAGCGTGCACTGCAGCATTTAGCTTCAGAAACAACAATAACGTCTGTAACAATAGTTTCCCAACCAAATTAAAAAGGCTAAAAGGTAAGAAGAATTTAAATTTACTTCGAGTCTGTTCTCAGACTGCCAAAATTAAGACGTCCTAGCACAGGTGCTAGAAAGCCTGACGCAATGGGACCTTGGCCTGATAAAGCATCGCAACGCGTTATTAGAGTTGCGATAGAGGTGCAAGATCGTTTAAAAGACGATCAACAAGCGCTTCTTTTGCATTGTGTCGGCGTTTAGCAACAGTGGGGTCACAATCTGTGGAACAGAGCTCATTGTTGTTAGCAACCGTTGCTCTATTGTTGCACTGTTCCGCTTAAAAGTCATATTTAATTGCGGAGACTGGAACATAAAAGTGCAACCCGAGATATAAAGCCAGTTCGTGAATTCGGCACACTCTTGGAATGTTCTCGCACGGGATGATCTTAATCGCGGCCTGTGTCACGATTTTGTAATGATTTCGGTTTCAATTGTTTGAGTTTTTGGCCCGGACCGCTTATTCTGTTGTCGTTTCATTCAAAGGTCATCGAGAATGCTTTACTTTGTCGATTTTATCTTTATGCGAACGAGTATTTCATGTAAATTTATGCATATTTACATTTTTTTTCTGAGAGCAGTGAGACAAATTGGTTGATGCATATAGATTGCGTTTATTAATACATTTAATTATTTTTGCCACTTACTGCAAATATTAAGGACGTATACCTATTATTAAAAAAATAGACGTAGGTAATGCTTCGAAATTTAATTCTCAAACCTCAATCGTTAGGTCAAGGAAGTGTTCAACACACGCTACTCACAAAACCATATTACCATTTAGATGATTAGATTTTTATTATGTTAATGCATGTGGATAAAAACTGAGAGAACAAAGAGCTACCATTTCCTTGAGCGCGGGAATCATGAAGTAATTCATATTACAAATATTATTGTTGTGTGCTCAAAAAACGTTATGAGATAACCGACGGGTAAACGTGAGCTTAAATTTTCCTTAGGCTATAAATGTGGGCTGATTTAAAACTCTAATTGAAGGTCGCATTCCGACAAATGTTCACAGCCGTACATGGCAAACAATAAAAAATTTGTTGCTTGTTAAGCTCGAGATTATTTAGCTAAGTGCTTCGGTAGTCATCTTCGTTTTAAATATGGCTGCGAAGGTTGCGACGCCGAGAAAGGTTTTCGCCTATGAGCCATGAATGTGACTTCACCTTTAAAGACGCTATAAGGAAACTGCTCTTTACATTCTCTTTATATGTAGTTAACGCATGAATGCTTGCAGAATAACAAGAATAACTGTAATATGCTTTTAGAATTGAGGACTAATGACTTGTTTTTATTGAAAGAGATAAAATTACCCTAATAGTTTTGAAGTAGCAAAGGTTGGATTCAATATTAGTGTTTTGGGAATTTTCCATGAAAATACAAATCGTAAATCATGGAACCAAAACCGCTGGCATCTACTATATAAAATGTAATAGGTTATTATAGTTAATGTTGTTTAGAGGCAGCCGCATAATGGAGCCACATTCTGATAGGGCCGGTGTTGAAATATGCTTACAAATTCAGTACAATATTTCGGTACAGAAACGTTTGCAGATTGCAGGTTTTTATGTACAAGAAACGCAAATTATATTGTCCAATTTTACAGTCTCTTGGTGCTATAAACATATTAAGTTTATTAACAAAAATTGTTTATTATTGTATTTGTTTTTTGTAAATTCTTGACAATTCGTCAGAAAATGACTTAGCCGAAATTTATCAAAATCGGGAAGTCCGACCTATTAGTGACTAACATGTTAATATGACACGTAATTATACTATGTTGACATTGTATTAGAGAGGTGTAAAGTCTTTTACACGGGTGATTTATTATATTGCTCAACATTGTACAATAGAGGCCATTCATCAAATGTGGTCAGTGAGTAATTCCGGCAAACGTTAGAAAGGTATTGATGATCAGCTGTACGCAACTAGACAGCAAACAGTCATATGTTTGCTATACAAGTACATACGATGTCTAAAGAATAATGAAAAAGTTTATTACGTCTATAATATCACTGTCAATAAATATTGTCAATAAATATTTGTCTTCTAACGAAAGTGGGCAGTGGGCCTATTAATATTTAGGCTTACACGTACAAATGAAAAGTAACAGGCCTTGAGGTTATTAATTACAAACTCTAAATATCATGCGTCTATTCCTGCGAAGTTTGTTGTAGTTAACGAAAGATAACACTCAAATTCTAAGCTACATTATGTACAATTATAAACATATTTGTCAGAATTTTATCTTGACAATTATCTTTTAGCAGTCATTGCAATCAGATTTGAAGAGTCGTATCGATCAGGCTTCTGTTATTAGCAAAAGCAAAAGGCCTTGTATGTCGTTGTATTCTCCAACATTTTTTCCATCAGCGATGTGTCAGTGGGGCCATGTGACTCCAAGGTTTCAGGCGTCGGCATTTCAGGGCAGAGGCAGCGATGCGCGCCGGCTCGCCCGCCATTGTCCGTGTGAACCCACCTGAGACGCTGCAGTTCACATGTTTTGCATCAAATTGCGCCCTCGACAGGGCTGCGATCTGACTATTGGCTTTATTGTTTTTGGACTGGTACTTTTATTGAATGGCGGCATTTGGGCAGATGAAACGTTTAGAAATCAACATTTGTTTCTGCATGGACTAGATTCGATTCTATTTCTGTTTGGATTGGGTTGAAGAGTTTGCTACATTGTTGCTGATGTTTGTGATGAGAATTTTAGTATTACGGGGAATTCGGTCTCGGCATACTTTTGAACAAAAATACTGTTGGTATTGATATTCATAGAACGCTTATTAATTAGAAATTTTTACTCATATATACAGTAATAATGCTTTAATGAACACTGCACGAGCTAGGCTTACATCCTAACCGTTATCGTGTACCGCGTTTGTTTCCCCGTTTGAATGCCATTCTGAATGTTTTGTATTTTGCAACGAGTTATTATGCATTTTATCGCATGTGTTCTCATCACAGCGCAATCTAAGGTCGCTTTATAACATGGAGTATCAAATAAATTACCTATTCATACAGCCTTTGCTTAAATATTGAATATTTCTGTAGCCACTACATGCTTGCTTGGTGTGATGATATGCCTCTGGGTAATGATAAAATCTGGTTTTATGTATTTAAGTGCGATGAAACCGTTTGCACGGTCTTCAGCTAAATTAGATGAACACATTTGATATGAAGGGCATATAGACAAAATATAGTCAGCAACTACTTTTGTTGCAGTAATTTTATGTGGATATCATTTTGTAAGAAGTTTTGAGAATGTATAATTTAGGGTTTTAGTATCCTTGAATTTTCGGTAAGGAAGGCGCCCGCCCCACACAAACAAACTTGTCTGTCTTGTTTTAAAGTTTTGTGTTAATTCGGTACATAATTTCCATACAATGCATTCTCTGAAGAATAATTGCGCAAACTGATTTGCGAGTTCGCCAACCCTAATATTGATGCAGGTGATTCTTCTAAAACAGTGTGTGTTTGTAGATCTTTCAAGATTGTACCCATTCAATGCTTATTTTTAACCATTTTTTCACACTGCAATACAATTGTGAAAAATATTAGATCGTTCTCAAATCATGGCTACCTGCTAAGTTGTTACGCGTCGTACACACATATAACTGGCTCGATATTATATTCAAGATTATTACGGAAATAATTATCGTAATTATGCATTTTTTGTTTTCAAGTCGGAGCGCAAAAACAACTTTTCACGATGAATTATGTATTATTTACGTTATTGACTAAAAGCGTACACCGCCATCTAGTTTATAAGCGTTGCATCACAAACACTTTCTCCCTTCTTTTTAGTACACGATGACTCCAATAGAGGGCAACAGTTGTATAGTACTGAACTCTTTCACAGATGGCGTTAGTCATCCAATAAAATAGATCTCGCACCTATAAATAGATTTCGTAATTAACTACTCGTACTGTAGTAAGTGGTGAAAGATGAATGGAAAGGTTTATAGAGTGGTCCGTTGTTTATTTGGCCTTATGCATTGTCACAAATTTAACCTTCGTTTTTTGCATACGCTCACTTTCACCAACACTTTTCTGTAAACAAAATTCCGGAAACTTTTATTGTAACACAATCTCTTTGCCTCTTACTCACTACTCTTAATTTGGCGTCATGTGAAGGTAATTCGGTTAAGCAACTATTTTTGCAGACAGTCGTAAAATAATGTAAACAACAAAGAATTCATATTTAACACTTTAAAATTTACGAAAACAGAATATCGGTTAGATTTTTTCCACAACTGAAAAAAAACTAAGCATTAATTCCTGTTGTAAAGATCCTTTGAATGTTGTTGTTGTTTTTGAAATAACAAGTAAAGTCATATAAATAATATCGATTGTTTGTTTTTCATTGACAGTAATGTAATTGCGACAAGTATTCTTACGAACGACGTTAAACTTTCAAGCGTTAGACACAGTAAAAACAGAATTGGTGACATTCAGGAAGGCGTTCGAGTTATTTACACACACGAGGAAAGATAATAATAATATCTCAATCAGTCCAAGAATCAAGTGTACGACTCAAGGTTGTATCATAAAAGAAATACGCCCGGCAGACTTACATAATACAACCCACACTAATTAACGCACCGGCCTAGAATGGTGGTCGAGCTACATTACTATCGTTTACTAGATTCATTGCGATTCTAAATTGTTAGCCGTTAATGGTTTTTATGACAGTCCTGCCACTGTAAAAGGAGGAATAGTACCAGTGAATGGTTGTGCAGAATTTATAAATAATTACACTTGACAATTTAATTATTAGAACCTATATAGGCAAGCGTTTCTAAGTAGGCCCTAATTAGTCGGCTAGAAATTCAAGCATGTTTCGTACAGTGACGACTTTAAAATTGAGACATAATATCAATCAATCATCAATATCGTGGTTGATTTAATGCCAATCAATTATTTTATTGTTTACTTAAATCAGGTACTTATTGGTGTAAAGTGAATAGTTCAAATATAAAGAATAATTAAATAATATGATTTTTTGTATAGATTGTACGAGTAAATCGAAATATAGATGTTGAAATTCGTAGCTTTACAAATCGTTTAAAAATAAAATGTTAAATAGAATTTTATTCTTGTTTTAAATGTTACAAAATATCACGGACAATTTGACATCTTATAAAAAACCGACCGTTGCTCAAATTGTCAACATCGTAGTTACCACTGAAGAAATGTCTAATCAGCCAGCTAAATGAACGAATTCAGATGACAAGTAATTGAGCATATCGCCGGAAACTGTAAGCCACTGTTAAACTGCGAATAAGCCATTTACGAAATATTTCGCGATGTCTGTGTTGCAAGTCTAGAAATTGTACAAGACACCGCCTCTATTGGACTACTGGAGCGTAGGATTGGGAAAAAAGTTTAGACTTTCCCCGTCGCCGTTGCAAAACAAATTGAAAGTTACGAAAATGTCTATATCAAATTAATTTAAACACGTTAACGAACGTCAGCGGGTTGAGAAATAGACAGTTGATTTTGCAATCGACGAAAGAGTTTACGCGATAGCTTTCGATGAAGTGTGAAGAAAACGGCTTTGAATTTTCAGTGTATTTATTAAACAACGTATTTTCTGCAAATAGACTGTTAGTAAATGCTTTTGTTATAAAATCTCTTCTTTAGATTTAGTTTCGGTACTCGTTAATCAGAGCTAGAAGAACAATGTCGACGGTTTGTAATTTCTATATAACTATGCCACTATTTTTATATGTACATGCAATAACCTCATGTAAACCACAATTAATTATCTCCATTTTTCACCGACAAATATTCCAAACTTTGATTTTATTCCAATCCAGAAAAAATATAATTAAGTATGTTCTCAAAATAAAATATTTGTTTTACTCAAACAAATGTTTTCACCGTGAAATTGCTTACACGTGAACCTGTCTACAAACATGCAAAAGAAAGGCCTGTTTTATTGAACGATTAAAACAAAACAAAAGCCTTGGTGCTCATTTCGTTTCAATAACGCACAACTAAAAGCGATCTTGACCTTTTGTAACATTCTGACACGTGTGAAATGTTCCTTTAACGATAAACATAGCAACATAATTATATTAATAGTAATGTCAACATACGAAACACCTTTACTGGATACCAAACCACGGCTTTCATTGATCAGTGGCACGTGTAAACGTATTGAATTTGAATCAAACAATTATTCAACAAATATTTTAATTTTAAATTAACAATTTTTAAAGTGTGAATCACTGTCGTATTTAAAATAATCGCGTAATTGATATAATATAAATTACTATTATGATAGAAATAAACAGTAGTTATACAAATACTTATGTCACAATTATAAGTTTAATTACGGGCTATGATAAAATAAATTCAAAACTTCATTATTCAGACAAGCAGCTTAATGCGCCAGCGCACAAAGCTATAAATCAGTTGGCTAAGAATGCAGAAAACAATTATATTGTCCGAGTATCCAGGCTAGATCTCCGCACGGGCCGATGCATTCGATAGACGCGCCCACAGAAAATCTCATGAGCCACATTACATGCTCATGAATGGTTTTCTGCTCTATTTACACTATTGAAATGATTGGCTAAATTAAATTGTCCGTTTCCATTTTAACGCTCGGCCTGTGCACGTTGAAATTTGCGACAGAATCGACAACGTTTCACGCTTATCAATTACAAAATTCTAGTGCCACAATTAACCACGCCGGATGGCTCTGTAATGATATAACAAAAACCGACGATTTGAATAATTTAATAATAAGGAAGACTCCTGAGTTACGAGATTGGGAAGTCGTAATAATAATGCCGGCAGTGCGAGCCTTCAATGACAAACGCATGTACGAATGTACCTAGCAACAGGCCAGACCCCTTTACAAGTTTCTAACAGCCGCTCAAAGTATGACAGAAAGCGATAGTGATGTAAGTCGATAGTTGTCAAACAGGAAACTGCGGGGCGCGCGTGGCGAGCGATACGCCGCGCACAAAGCGTGCTGCGGCCTTCGGACGAAATGTTTAGAGCCAGTACTGGCTCCAGCCACCACACACAAACTTATGTAACACTCCACAACAAACGCCAGCTCATTCATAAGAGCCGGGCCATCTGTGTCCGAGGCCCATCTCCGCCTGACCACCTCACCTCGTTTCCGGATTGTTTTGTTCACTTTACGACTCCAATTCTATTATTACTCGTCTTGTTTACTACAGATGCGTAGGAATTTTACGCTTGGGAATCGATAAGCTTATCGAAGATAATTTTCTTTTGCGTTGTACAATAAGGAACTGTCGGAATTAGTTACACATTTTTAATCAATGTCGCGTTGAGTCACGAGATCATTGCCACTATGATAAGTCTGATTTGTTTTTGGAGTTTACGGTTGTTTCGAGAAACGATTGTAAATCATTTCTTGATCCCAAACGTTTGTTGGTCAGTCGAATATATCATGGTGCGTAATAAAAGTTTAAAAATTACGGTAGTAACTTGTATGTTAATGAATAGTAGGTATTCAAATTTTCGCACAATAGCACCGCAAAGTAAATAATAATACTTATTAAAATTTCGCAAAAAAATTCAAAGTAAATTTTAATTTCATACCTTTATTATCTGTAAATAATCTGTAAAGATTCAAAAATAGTAATTTTGTCGACCGTACGCAAACATAACACTTCATTGCATCACGTAAACTTTATCAAGATTTACCAGTGGAGAAACACAAACAGCGTCTATTCAACAATGGCTAGTTTCATTGAATGAAAGAGTCCAATCATTGCATCGTTAGAATAAATAATGAGTTTTCGCCTTCGTTGGTGACTGACAGGGATTTATTTATAAACGCGAGTACCCTTGCGCGTGAGAGTCTTGGGCCGAAAGCGAGAATGGGTTTTACCTTCGATGCTGCTAAAATAGCTCCACAGTTACACTCTCACCTTGCGTTTGATTGACGGTCGATCCCTTGTGCCAGATACTTGTAAACTGCTACAGCAAACATCTATGTACATGAATGCAGACGGCCTGTCCGAACTCCGCAATAGATTAATTGTGTCAGTATTCTTAATGTCTCCGATAGATTTTATATATAGGAATCGTCCTCGTTTATGCTTCAAATAACTCGGCAAGTTTATTGACCAATAACTTCATTTCATACATAATTTTAACCGAATCAGTTATTCTTAGATTACACGTTGGTAATCATGTGGTTCTGGGGTTTCGTTGTTGCTCCTAAAATACGGGATAGTTGTGAAATCACCAGTCAGGTGAAGATTTCCTCGCTGTGACATTTCCTTCGTGAGCCGATATGGGATCTAGCGAAACGCCTCCAGCATATTTCTACATTTTCGCAAGAGTTTGGCTTCAGAAACAAATCGAGTTCGTGTCCGACATTTTGCGATCACTGCGGCAGTTAGATGAATATTTATAAAGAACGTGTATAAGAAAAGGTCGGATTTGATTGTCGGCAGTCATTTGAATATCTTTTGGTGTTATTACGGCAAATTACGATGAATTAAGTCGTCTATATGGAGGCATTCTCACAGCGCGAAATCAGTTGACCTTGGAATGTGTCGGTACTTTGAACCAAACATACGTCTAAACGTCGTTACGAAACATGACGAGCCTATGTGCAGGGATGAAGCGGCTGCGTTTAAAGGTCACTAATAAATTCCGAGCCATCTTTATTCAATTTATGTCTATTAGCACCAATCTCTTCCGTTTGCTCGTTGCTCTTAGTGGCCGGTCCGAGGTAAACTAGCGTCGACCAAGGTCCGTTTTGAAATAGGATGGCACTTGACCTTCAGGATGAAAGTCAACAAGTTGCGCAACGCTGTGCGAGCACAGAACTCTATGCTAATAGCAGCAGCGAGACACATTAGAACCTGATCATGACCCACATACCCGTGTTCAAGGATTTCACATATTTGGAAGGCGATGATTTCAAAACTGACGAATTTAACGCGTTTCGTTAACACCCATTGGTGAAGGTGAGTTATGTTATGAATTTTCCGGCAAGGCTAGTCAGTGGTTGCGATTAAAAATTTTCTCTGGTATTTCCCACAATAAAAGTGACGCAAATGTAGACCACACAATAGAATGCATTGGTGATTCATTTGAAGGTACAATGAAAGGTTGATACCGCATTTTCTGATCAGCTCGTCACGCAATGAGATAAAAAATGTTTGGTTAGATCATTGGAAGGTTGTAGGGCTGGATCGGATTTTTCTCCGCGCCTTTCTACGCGTTGTCGCACACATGCGCGGCGGTGCGCGCGTGCGCGTGCGCGCGCCTGTAGAGGTGGAGCGTGCGTAGTCGCGGGCACGTTGCATAGGCGGTGGGAGGGGGGTGGTAGCGCCAGCGAGCGGCACGCTGTTTTGTAACAGCGTTTTATTTCAAGGTCACTCGAGCAGTTTTTAGAAAGTTACTTCACGTAAATCTAGTTTTGGTTAAAAAATTAAAATCTCTAGTTTAATCGTTTGAACTGATCCCTCCGCGAATTGAATTTTATCGTTAAAAGTCAAAATTGACAATAGTTATTGTTTATGTATTGTACCTACTATGAATATCTAATAATAAAACAGTTACATTTGAAATAGAAAGAGTACTTTTGTTTTATTTATCAGTAGACAATGTTGGTATTTTTATTTGCATGACTACATCATCAGTCTCATTGATAAAACATAAAACGCCTAATCGCGCTGCATAATTTATGCAAAATTATAATATGTTCTAAAAAGGATTCTTCATCGTTTGTATACTAAAAACTATATTTAAGACTAGCTGTGCCAGCGGTGTCACCCGCGTTTATGGTTAATATTATAAAGACTATTTCCGTCATACATGATTTCTATGTAACTTTAACCATTAAGGCTGCACACGCGACGGAAGCTTAAAAATGGAGTAACTTCTCCCGTTTTCCCAACATTTCCCTTTACTACTCTGCTCCTATTGATTGTAGCGTGATGAAAAGTATACTATAACCTGCCCAGGAGTATGAAAAATAATTGTACCAAGTTTCGTTAAAATCCGTCGAGTAGTTTTTGTTTCTATAAGGAACATACAGACAGACAGACAGACAGACAAACATTTTACTGATTGCATTTTTGGCATCAGTATCGATCACTAATCATCACCTGATAATTATTTTGAAAATATATTTCATGTACAGAATTGACCTCTCTACAGATATATTATAAGTATAGAAGATTGTCCCGTCAAATATTTTGGGACGTACAATGTGCATTGTGACATTGTTGCTATTTGTTATATTTAAATATTACGAAGTGTTCTTTTATGTATCGAATATAATATACTAAAGAAAATATTTTTTTTACTTATTATGTTGACACGAATTATTAGTCTCATGAAAAAACAGATTATTTTCATCAACATCCAACCTTATTCACATGGAAAATGTGCAACTTTCTTCGCTATGGAAACAACAAATTGTGTGTGAAATAAGTTTAATAAAATATTTTCTCCGTGAAATACGTAGGCGCATTTAATTTCATTAGTTAGAGTTTGGTTCGAGATTGTTACGTCAACTCGATTTCAAAATAATACTTTAAACTGAATTTCCGTATCATAAAAATATTTAGCACAATAAATAAACAAACAGAAGAAGAATGTTCCTTCTTCACATTGTTTCTATTCGTCAATTCCATAGTTTTCAAAATATCTCTCATCAAGTAAGCTTTAATTTTTCACGATAATATTATCTTTAACAAAATAAAAAAAGTACAACAAAAGATCAACTACTTTCATTTTTAGCTTAACTTACTTCTCCGTGCCGAGAGTAAGAATTTTCTGTATCATCTTAGGTTACGGAACGCTTAATTAATGCACATAATCACATTATTAAAATATAGCATAGATAACCATAAACAATTCCTTTAACCATACCACTCCTTACGCACTTGTCACCAAGACCATAAAGTTAAAGGGACAAAAATTGCCCCCTGTATACCTCAGCCGTACAAATAAGAATAACAAATTGAATGTTTCCTGTTTCAAAGCTCTAATTACCATTTATAGCATTTACGGCCGGTGTTGTCCCTAAGAAATTGTTGTTTCTAGTTTATTGTTTTGCATAATTGTTCGTATCCGTGCTGTGTTATTATGAATGTATACTGTAAATCATATATACTTAGCGCTACCTTGAAGCACTGATTAAGCTATTAGATGCGGACACTTTATTGTAGTATTAAAAATAAAAAAAATATTTGCATAATTTAAGGGCTTTCCATTATGTATGAATATTTCTAAGGGTATTTAAAATTACTTATGTTGGATGTTTTAATTTGTACGTGATTGGAGAGACTGATTTCAGAGTTATGCGAAATATTAAAACCATGTTATGTATGTTACTCGTAATATATTAATTTGATGTGTTCAATGCGAGCCTAGCTCGATAAATGAAGCCAAATAACAGTTTATCAAGAGTAAAGATGGCCACAATCAACAAAATTTAATAAAAAACCAACCAACCAACCACCCACATTAGAATGGCCCATTTTGCATATTCTCTGTGAACCGAAAATATTTGCTACTGAGGCCTAAATGGCTTGTTAGTAGGTGTTTATGAATTACGTAAAAGCAGAAGATTCTAGTTCCTATCATAGACCTTTCATACAAAGAACATCAACGACTTAGACCGCAAAATTGTTGTAGCTTTTCCGGATTTATTAATTATTTTTTAGTTCAGTTTGACCTAAATTTTACTCATATATCTATTTTAAGCAAAAATACCCATCTATGCATATTATTATGTAGATTGTGCATTCGAAACCGCGCAATAAAACGTAGCCTCCGACCGCAGGCTGTCAAAATACAAGAAGCATTAGATCACCGCATTGCCTAAATTTTTTATAGCCTGCTCGCCAGACCGCCGAAAAGCGTGACACATATAAAAAGCAAAAAGCGGCACCATCCGCGCATTTCACATTTCGTCACACCGCCATATTCGAGCGAGCGATCTTCTCAACGTCGAAATGATGAAATTCACTCGCTGCCATTTCGTGTTGCATAAGCGCGCAGCTAAATTTTGCTGACAGAGAAAGTCCGCGAAAGGGCTTACGTAACGAGTACGTAACGGCTCCGTTTTGATTTCTTCGTTACGTGGCGTTCACGGCGCGGGGTAATTTTTGAGGAGGTGGCACATCGCGCATCGGTTTTGTAACCGATTCGTTGGTGAATTTGAGCTAGTTTTTATTGGATTAGACGCAAGCGTTAACCCTTGACGGATGGTTTTTTTGTCTGGTTTCGCAAGCTAATAGAAGAGTTAGGATTTTGCAGTTCATGTTTGTTGTTGCTTGGTCAATTCTTTATTTTGAGTTCTTTATTTTAGAGTAAAATTTTACCGACTTCAGGGCAAACAGCTTCTAATGATATTCGTTGCTCTTTTGATCTTCCATTTATTATTTGTTTCTAAATCTTAAGTTGGTTACGTTTGACACGTCGTTAATTTTGTGTAGACTTGATAATGAACCATTTTATTCAAGTCTTGTTCAGAGTTTATTGTACATAATATTTCTTGTTTACTCAATATCTTCCTAACATCGAACTTTCTCCAAGTGATATTAACAGTAGCATTACCATTACCATAATTACATATTTTATTAATTGCTTTCATTAATGAATTGAGGCCGTATGGTGAAAGCACTAGAATTTATATAAATCCTGTGTACGCCTATCCATTATATCATCACTTTCGATCTATTTGCATACCTAATAAGGTATATTGTGAAGTATGGACTGCTAAAATGATGGAAGTACGTGATCTCTGCCTACCCCTATGGGAAAAAGGCGTGACAATATGTATGTACGTATGTATATATTATAAACACATTGATAGATACTTCTTATATAGAAACAAGAATTGTTAGAAAAATGTTTACCCGCCTAACGACCAAAAGAAAAGGCTCACGTATTTTTTTTAAATTTTTATTTATTTATATTTATTTTGACAAATGTCCCACGCATAAACGACTTTTATTGAAATATATGTTAAGTCAATTCTTTATTGCTGACCGAAGCTAACACGTGCGCTACGTAGGTATGATCGATTTCAAAAATTAAGGAGTCACGTTTTAAAAACCAACCAAAAAAAACCAAAGCCGTTTTTTGAAATCGCTCATACACAGACCGTCTGTCCGTAACTATTAATTTCTTTAGCGTGCTAATGATATATGTATGTATGTACATCTACAAAAACATCTGTGTTGTCAAGCTGAAACATGTTTGATGTCTGTAGTCATGGCGGTCGTCGGTACTTCTCAATATTCCTGAATGTCTGATTGTGTTCAGCGATTCAAGGCGAGTGTTAATGTTCATAGAAAACATCGCGCAATAGTGTAAATTAAAAAGTAGTTGTAGGAAAACACGCTAAGATTAAATGTTCTGGTGGTTTTCCTGGTTTAAGACACAAGATAGTGTTTTAGAACAAAGCTAATGTTCACATTAGACTGCAACAAAATATTACTTTAATCAGTTTTCACCTAGACCACAGTATACATAGTTTACCTCTGATTCAGTTTCGGATTTTCTAGGCGAATTAAGCTGTTTTCTTCTTAATACCTATTTATTTTTAAGCAGAAACTAAAAATTATGTTAAAATATTAATATGTTATTTCTGCTTACTATTTGAAAGCCATCACTTAAATGTTGATTTAGAGTAGGTCAAGACAGCGAGAGAGAACTTTCTTAAACAACCTAAGACCTCTGCCAAGTAAAGTCATAATACTTCAACAAGTGTTAATTAACAACACATGGGACGGTATATTATGCCATAGCCTATGATTCCGTCTTTGGTAATAGGCATTAAATATTACTATGGTGGATACGCAATGTGAAAAACCTGTTCCATAAAAGTAAGGTAACGATGTTAGGTTACGGTGTTATCATCATGATTAGAATCTTACCTTTTAGCATAAATTTTTGATATTCGCAACGAAAGAACAACTTTTTAATATATTCCATAATATATATGTATGTTAGCGTCAATTTTAAAATAAACAAGAAATATTTAGACGCGACTGTCAATTGTCGTTGACTGTTTTCCGGAAAAGGTTAACGTATATTGTATAAAACAAACATAATTAACATTTCTGAATTATTATATAGATAGCCAATGTTACACGCGTAGCCATGGTTACAAGTTAATAAAAAATATCTTAAGCACAACGTAAATGTACTCTTCTCAATAAAATAAATTGATGTCCTCAATTAAACGGCGGAAACACAATCCATTATGGAAACTTGATGTCACTTATACTTTAAAGCACTTATATAAAATGAACGGTTTTCAAGGTAAAATTCACAGATTCACAGATGTATGATACAGATCTAGTCTTAGAACAGGATTACCGAATTATCAGAAAAAAAAACAAACGATATACATGCATTGGTTATTACAAATTCCGCTTCCTTGATGTGTATAGAATACGAAACTGGTTTAGAATGGCTTCATTAGAACTATTACTAAAAAGAATATTATAAAAAGCTGATTTTATTGCTCAATGTTATTAAAAATCGCTGCTGGAATAAAAAACTTCTGAGATTATTTTCGTATAAAAATGCAGAAATAGTTTTCAATAATGAAAATGAGTTAAATATTACATAGTAATGTCAATTAAAAATAATTTCAAAGATTCCAGATAAATTTTAAAGTTTTACCTATACCTTTATGTTAAACACAATATTTGCTGCAAATTTTCCATATAACAATAAATAAATGAAAGTATTTTTAAAATCGCATAGGTTTATGAATTACTTACAATTATATGTTTGAACAACAATTATATATTTACTTTTTAAGAGTGTTTTGAACATTTTCAAATACGACTTTATGACGCTTGCGTCAAAGTAGCAAAATAATGTCGACATTTTATGATAAGCGCACTTTATTGGTTGGGAAGGGACATTTAGTTAAATTGATTTAGCAATGTCCTTAGCTAGCGCAACTGTTAAGACCTATTTAATGTAGAAAATATTTCAAATATTAATATTTAACAATATATTAACGCGTTGCAAAGCCTGTACTTTAACAACAATAAATAAAATTAAAGCAAAGATTTTGAAAACTGCTATCAAGGTTCTCGGTTGCACAGAATAAAGTAAAACACGTTTGATCTCAACGCTTGGCAAATCTATATATTATATAGTTTGCACAAACTTGGTAGACGAGTGAGTTCACACGTCCTCAATTTGATGCAACTAACACAATCAAACGTTAACCTATTATTGGGATGTACCTTTGTTACCCATATCGTTTTAAACGACAGTAAGCTGATGTTTGTATGTTAGTATTGTCGAAATGTCCAAATAAGTTGTCTTTTTTATCGTTGTAAATGCCAAATGAAATAACAAAATATGTTAAAGTTTTTGTGAAATATATGAATATTTTTGAATTTACAAAATTCTTTCTTAATAAAAAAACTACTCGGAATTTATGCGTAAATACATTATGACCTTATAAGTTTCCAAGCAGAAATTTACCACATTTTTTTTTGGTATTGACATAAATTTTGTGAAATAAAATTCACGAAAAACAGCGTCAGCATTGTTCAAGAATTTGAATTTCAAACGTATATATACCACTGTTTGATTTGAAAACGTTTGAAGCCGAAACCCGATGGCCGATTTGTATTAACAATTTTGAATTTGCATGCATGTTTTATTCAAAGTGTTATTGAATCTTACTATCAAACGAAACCCATTTTGCTTATTGTGTTAATTATTTGTAAATTATGTAAATAAAGAAATTGAATCTAAAATCACAGGTAAAAGGAAAAGGTACAGTGAAATATAATTAAAACGTAGTTTCGAAAGGTACATACATATATTTTGTACGGTTTAAATATTGTAGTTAGTATTGAGATATGTCTTGCTAATTCTATCAATCAATGGAGTCAGCTTTAGTCAAAGTGAACACAATATCCTTGTATAAAGCGTTGAAGTTAAATAATACGTGAATAATGCAAAGCGTAGCGGTATATATATTAATATAAATAAAAATGATAAAATTATATCATCAAGAATAGTATGATAAAGGCGCTTGTCAACAAAGCGTAGTATTTCAAAGACAATTGTTGCAGAACACGGGTGCAGCAATCTGTGGCCCAATTCCTTATCAGAGGCAAATATCACCGAATCCGCGCGCGATAAGCGCTGTGGATTTGCGCGGTGCGATCGTCTGTTGTCACTCGTCTCTTCCGCACATGTCGAAAAAGATAAATTCAATTATCGAAAAGGTAGACTTTTGAGGCTAGCGATTGATGACACTTGGGTGCAGGGTGATGCATTACCCGGCGTCAGAAGAGAAAAAAAACATAACAAATACATTTAAAAAAAATGAGATCAACATTTTGTTAAAGTAGTCTTTGGAATTAAATACATTATTTCATAAGTAATTAAAATATGTATCAAGGTTTTTATATTAAATGTTCATGAAACTTGCAAATTGCCTGCAACTTATGGAAATAGAAATGTTGCCTTAAACGGTCATTACGATCATAAATTCTACCGTTGATACATTCAATGAGAATGTAATAAACGAGAAATAGATTAATACAACTCTGTGTGTAGTAAAGATAAATAAACGAATCATAATACAATCTTAGAAATAGATATCGGACATAATACAATTACCAAGGCAAAACACAATAAAAACATACATTCATAACATCACGCCCATAATCCCCGGAGGGGTGGGTAGAATCAAAGGGACAGCAGGCCCCTTTAACCGCATTCAGCCAAAAATAATACTGGGCTGGGTTAGATGGAAAATTGTGAAAAAGTAGTGACAAGTGGCTAACTTGTCGCCTACACAATCACATACCCAAAACTCGATATACCATTAGTCAATAGAAACCGAGAAATAAAAAGGGTGTACTCAAATAAATGGAATGAACGTTTAATAAACAACACCCAAATAAAGTTTAATAGAACAAAAATCACAATTGTTCAACAGAAGCACTAAATTTTATATGACTCTGGGCAATAAACGAAATGTCCACAAACCTTTGCGATATGCCGCCGAACAATGCTTTATTGACCAAATAGACGAAATGACCTAAAACTCAGGTCAGAGTTACACTGACACGGCTGCCGACTAACACAATGAACATAGATAAGATGGTAACAAAACGAACTATTTAGTTAGACCATAAACTTCAAAGGGATAGAAAGCGGAGCGTGTTTCAAGAAGCAATAAAATTTGAAAATATTGTTTCCATATATAATAAAATTGGAACAATGTTATAAAGTATAAATTATTCACGTTTCAACTGAACCAGAAATGTTATTGACGTCGAAATGGCGACTTTTCAACTGATAATTAACGACGTCACTCACTGGCCCGTATAAGGATAAAAACAGAATTGAAACTGCGTAGTGTCTAAATCTGATGATGGCTCACACTCTTACTAAAAATCCGCATAACTATTGAATCATGTTTGACAAACTAAGCGTTGAGTCACAATGTGGTGGAACAAAGTGCAATTGTCCAGCTTTCTATGGTCACGTAGAGAGTTAAATTTTACAGCGGGCTGATTTGAATATTTGAACAATATATCGTGGTAGTTTTTTTTCATTCGTTGTTCGAACAAAAAAATTACTTGTGTTTGACCCACGCTTAATAGTTACTAGGGTCAAACACAAGTCATTTTTTTGATTCGTATTTTCATTGTGACGCTGACTGTTTGCATTGTTTTGCAGTAAACACAGAAGGACGAAAGGTACGGAAGACATTTAGTTGCAAATATATGGAACTATTCTAGATTTGAAAGAATATTTTAGATTTGTGGATTTTTTTAAAATGTTCATTGTGAGTCAGTAGAAGACAATTGGAAAATTATTTAATTTGAAATCAAGAACTTCTGAATTGGTATGAAAACTTGTATATTAATAGATATATAAAATAAGTTTTAAAAAAATGACAGTATCATTGTCTATATTCATAAATAACTTTAATAGTAGGAGTGGTATTTGCAAATACTTAGAAAAACAATGATTGATTTTGTTTAGAATTCTCGATTTCAGGTGTAAAGATAAAGCATAATAATAAATTAACTAGGAGTACTACTCACTGATAACATTCGCGATGTATACACGGCTTTCCCCGTAAATAAACATTGAACTATCAAAAGCATATTCCGGGTTATATTAATTAATTTATCTAGTTGATTATTTTTAGCCGGATCATATTGTTACTTTGTGTATTTTATCAAATAACGATTAATAAATTCATCAACAGATATAATGTTGATATCTCGTCTCAAAGTCTGAAGTCTTGTTAGTCATTTGGAATCATTATACAACTGTGAAATTGTATTCTGATTTCGATTTCCGCCACCGATTTGCTGCAAACAATGACTTGTATCTAAAGAAAATACGTAAAAGGCTTGCATAACTTTCATTACGACAGCGGGCTTATCAAACTTTCAGTCATAATAGTACTGACCTACCCATACACTGGCATTTCACTAAAAATACACCTCGGGTGTGAAACGTGCGCTTTCGTTCACGATCGTTCAGTTTTACCGTCGGATAGGTTCCGCGCCGGTGTGCGCGCGCGCATGTGTGCGTGTACGCCGCGCTGCATAGTGGTGGGGCTCGGGAAATTGTGCGTCTGTCCGCGTGTCCCACACTCGCAAGCCTGGTACTATCGCCCTACTCCGCCGGATGTATACACAGATTTGGTCGCTTGTGAATGTGCTAGACCAAATTGATAGTTCTCTGCGCTATCTACGGCCGATCGAGTGGTGTGCCTCTCGCATGTGTGGGTTATTGTTTGGAAGCCTTGAGGCCTTTAAGTTATTTTACAACTTGCCAGCAATCGAATTGCCTATAAAATTGTGAACAATCAGAATTTATGGATGAGAACTTTTATTGCGTGTGTATACAACTGACAATAATTAATTTATTGGTGTGGTCAAGGTTGCGAGGATTGCATCTAACTACGCATTAGCTTTTCAAATAACAAACACGTGAATACATTAGAATATAAACAAAAATTAAAATAAGTACACACACTAAAATAGTTAATAGAGACCTTGTAATCGAAGTATTCAACGCAACGAACGCAATAGGAAGGGCCTATCGAAAGCGTTAGGCTATAAATAATAAACGTTCGATGCAAGGGTAACTGCGTAATAAAACTAATAGACCAAAACATTTGGCCTTTGACGTCGGTAAGGACATGAGATATTACGAAAAGATCAAATTCGACGCCTTTTCAATTTTATTGACTCGTCGGCCTCAAAAGTAATTTTTTAAAGATGTTATAAGGCCGAAAGCGGAAGATGCCGGATGGGACGCGTCGCGTGCGCAGATCTACGGACGCGATATAGAAAACGACGAAGGCAAACTAGCACAAGGAATTGGAGAGTAAAGGATGAACCCTAATTGAATTGGAGCTCGTTCGTGTGAGTAAACGTTTGAAAATCGAACGTGGCCCGCGCGTGCGTGTGCGCGTTGCGTGCGCGCAGACTAGCCGATAACAATAAACTATTTCCGAAGTGACCCAGTTCCAACGTCCTTCGGCAATTTGTGCCGTGGACGGGAACAAGAAAGGGCCCGGAGTATTTTGACAGCGGCCATTACCGATTATTATTGTCAGCAAACAATGAACCCTTTTGTCCTGCTAGCGCTGACTGCGCAAGCGACTCCCGAAATAGATGACGCAACCTTGAAGTCGAACCAATGTTAAAACCCTGAAATTCTTTAGGAGATTTTTAAGGTGGCTGACCTTTTTGTAACAAAGTCAGTTGTTGAGGAAACCGCAGCTTCTGACGACTGTCTAATTGAATTGGAACCTGTTAATTGTGTTAATAGACATACAGTTGTCTAATTCGGTGAACATAAATTAAAATGTGATTAAATAATAATTAAAGAAAAGGAAAAGATGGCGTTGCTCTGTGCGCGTTATCCAAATACGAGTATTTCACAATCGGCGGCGGCCGGCGGTGGACGCTCCGAGCCCTTCGATAACGTTAATTTAGTTCAATGTCAAACCAAACGCTGAACTATGAAGAAATTCATTAAGCGATAATTGATGTTGGGCAACATTCGGATGGGCGAGTCGCGCGTCGAAAACTAAATTCGTTTCTTCCGAGAAATATTTACGTCGTGTTCGCGAGTAGTAACCGATTGCGACAGCGCATTGGGCACTGCCTGTTGCATTTGGGAATTTAGAAATGTTTGTGTTTCAGAGTTGTAAACCTAGTTCTGGGAACGCTGGCCACTTACGTGCGAAGCGTTTCGCATTTGCATACTGCGAAACCGAATATTCTCTGCGCCGTAGAAATTCATTTAGTCCTACATTGCCGTTAAAATTTTTTAATGTTAATGAATTTAAATTTGAATCGAATTCTTAGCAAGTATGCTTTTGATTGCAAACCATACTTATAAAGAGAAAAAATTGTCCAGTTAGGTTTAAAATTCGGTAATGTGAAAATATTACATTTGATAGACCAGCGTGTGATCTCATTAGGTTTAATACGCGAGAAATAAGAATCTAAAAATGTTACCAAATTCATTAAAAACTACATAGTCTGATATTATGGCTCCATTAAAACCATTAATAATCTACAAAGTCAACTTACTACAATTACCATAAGTCCTCTTATTCGAATGCTTTGCTACAGTAAAATCTAATTAGACCAAAGTGATTCATCCAGAAGAAAATAATCGTCCCCGTCTCGTTGCTATTGTTCTGGTGTTGACGAAAGCATTAATTGCAATAAAGGTTTTTCTACAACAATGCAATATCGCCTAATGGGTAAAGATAAATTCATGGTAACTCTGCGCCGTTTCCAGGAAACAGATGTAACAATCGAATCAGAACTAATAACACTCAGTGCTGCCGTAATTGTAACACTTGTTTGTGTAAAACAAATTCATGATTCTAGAACAAATATAAATTTGCAAAGTGATTTTTTGCGTCATAATGTCGAAAACGTTTCGTTTTTATTTGGAGATGCAAGCTCTATAAAGGATTATTTGCATAGATTTGACTAAAATGAGTGATAAGTTGGAATTAGATGATGACTTGTAGAATCAATAAATTTCGTTTGTCAAGATTTGTATTAGCTTAAAATTTGTTAAAATCTTGTCAATCATCTTCTGAGAAGATTCATTGGTTAACTACTATGTAAAAGAAGGGCAGCAGACAAACACATTTTCGTATTTATAATATAAGTAGGGATGTAGGCTAAGACAGTAAACAAACTTCTCTAATCAGGTCACCGCTTCTATCAGTACTTATTAGAATCCCGTGGTTAAAATATAAAAGTGTAGATCATGCAACGATCACGTAGCCAAGGAAATAGGTACTTATAGTAAGTAGACCTAAGCATATGAGTTGCAGGGGGGGGGGGGGGGGGCAATATTAGTACCTAACAATAATACTGTAGTGCCCCCCAGAACCAAAAACTGCGTACGCCTATGATGTAGATCGTACATATCATTAGATAGCATTGAAAAGATACCTTTTGACACACTGACGGCCGAAGTCATTGTTCTTAAACAAATAGGATCTGTGTCATTAATTATTTGTAATTAGTTCAAGCAAAGATCCAGTTCTTCGACACGTGTAATGATAAACATTACAATAATTACCGAATTAGGTTCGGTAATGCAAATTTGATTGTGGCACATCGTATCGATATGGGGTGAGCAAATAGTTATATCTATTGAACAATGTGTGTCATTTTGCATTTTGAAGGGACAATGTTTTAATAGGCATTTAATATTTATGCGTATAATTTTATTGGGCACAACAAAATAATTATACGTTGACGATAATTGACGAGCTCTTAAAGTAAAATTTATAATGTGGGTTTGTTTTCTAGTATAGTCGGTAATAAAAATATATAAATAGACAAGATTATAAATACTAGTTAATGTATTTCTTCTTCGTTCCATAAGAATGTCAACACAATTGTAATATATATAAATTGTTTTATATAAGTAGAACTATAAGACTAATAAGTCCGAGAGGTATATGAGAGGCGGCATAAGTTTGGTCTGTTTGAGTAATGCTTTCTTTGTGTACATACGAGTATGTATATTAACCACAGTTGTTAGTAATACCGTGTGTCTGATAAGACTTATTGGAAGATTAGAAACAGAAAAACATCTTATGTTTATTATAAAGTAATTTATGTATGTTTGGGTTTCAAATTTCATGTACTTACATAATTAATATAAAAATATAATTCATATGAAATATTGACCAACATCACGAACAGCGATGAAATATTTGAATTTTAACTTGACTTTTTCTTTAACAAAACAAATTAATAAACTGTCTTTCTTTTTAATTCCGCAAGATAAGACGTGGTAATGTTGTACTTTTATTACTTAAAACATACCGTGGACAGGTTTTTGTTGGAATTTCGAAAGATAAATAAACTGAACCGTAGGTAGAGAAAGATAATACGCCGGTTTACTTTTTATCGGAAGTTCAAAAATCTAAATCTTATCACACAAATAGCAACACAAACGTCTTATCTTCTAGTTAATCGGATATAATTGAAGGTTGTCCCGTGTTTTGTGTATTAAACCGGATTGGAAATGTTCACAGTAATAACTACTTATTACGCTTAAATACTTGTAATTTGAGGTAACAGATTATTAATGTTTTACTGTAGGGCAAAGACCTTCACTATTAAAATAAGGCCATCAGTGTAACAATGGAAATTGAGTGGCCGAGTTTCTAAAAAAAAACAAACAAAAAAGTCTATGATAAAAGAGTAATAACATTTTATTCTTTCAAGCATTTTCATTGGGAGCCTGCACAATTTAAAAAAAACGGAATTCCATTATTTATTTGTTATATTTTGTTAACGAATTTTATTCAAAACTAAAGATTTAATGAAAAAAAATTATACGAGTTATGTTTTTTTCAGACGTTTCAAATGGAGCGCGACCTACGCTTCGATCCTTCATAGGTATGCATTTGTAATTTTAGAATACCTCTCAGCTAAGTGCATTTGTGTAAATGCCGAGATCCTTGCACACCCAGCTGACATCATACTATATCATCATAAGAGGCTGCGCGGAATGACAATTTATAGATCCTCAGTCTTCTAAGTTTATCTATTTCTACAATTTCTTATTCATAACACATTAAAGTTGTTAATTAATTATACCTAAGTACAGTAGGGGAATGAGAATATAATTATATGTTTAATTAAATTATATTATACTATGTATTGAGCATAATGTTAATTAAGAGCGGATTGTAGGTGTTTGTTGTTTGTATACAAACATACGAATGTGGCTCGTTTAGGCACTAAACGAATTTGGATGTCATTTGCCAACGTTTTAACCTTGACTAGACAAGTAGCCTACTAACAAGATTTAAGGCTACGATTAATTTCTATGAATGGAAGCTAGTTTATAAAATCTCTTGTAACGACCTTCATTAAAAAGTATCAGTGTTAATTTGGGTATTGATAAAAAACACATTGCTTTCGTAGTATGATACGCAGGAGTACATTTGTGAACGATAAAATTCTGTCAACCAATTTCGATATTACTGTTATTCATTTATTTTTTCTTATAGGCCGTATTCGACTTGAAATGTCAAGTATTTCGTGCGGAATGCCGTTCCACGTGGTAAATAATACTTGGCATTATTTCCTTATGTTTTAAAATAGGTATTGCTGGTTACAATAAAATTGATATTGCAATTTTGAATAATTCACGTTTACATAGGAAACATTCTTGGTACAGGAAAATTGGATTGTTGGACTGTGCGCAACGTTGGAACAAGAGCATTAATGCGTTGCAAAAACGCGTTTGCTGAATATTTTTTAAATAACACTATTTATAATGCAAGTATTACACAATTTAATAAAAGTGAAATAAACGAACTCAATGCAACTGAAACTAGTACCATTTCGATTGTATAGCTGGGATAAATGTTGATTGTAGGTTAATCAAAAACGTCGCAAGATTCCGACCCGCACTTACAAAATACTGCTTAACTTAATTTTATGATTAGTACGCTAATTTATTTGCCAAATGTATATGGTATAAACTATATTAGTTTAAATTTAATAATTATAATTCCACGAAGAATCGGCAAAAAACACAATTTCTTTTCGCTGTTTCAAAGAAGGTGCCCGTTCTAAAATCAGTCGCAAATAAATGGAAAAATATGTTGTCAATCTCATTTGTCTTTGCAGCGACGGACAGAGGCTGTTTCGAAAATACATTGTTTTATTTTGAAAATAAAAAATACTACAAGTACTACAGCCACTTTTAACATTATTTAGACATGACAAAGTTAGTAAATCTTAAATGAAGCTGAAGAAAAGAGTATTATTTATGAGTCTAGCAGACTTAAAACTCTTGTCACTAGTTAAGTCCAGTAAAATTCAACTATGCGTAAAGGGGCGTTGAAAATGTTTATGACATTGTCATCAAATTATCCCTGTTAGTGGCTAACCACGGAAAGAAATGGCAATGAGACGGTTCACTACAATGTAGTGAAATAATATGTACTGACTGTGTTCCCGTAAAATACAATTAGTGGTATCTTGGTTCTTGGGTTTATGATTATATTGGCGACGAGCTTGCCACCATTTTTCAATTTTAAACTCAGCTCTTCTTTATTTTGGGTTAAATTAATTTTACTGTTTTTGAGCATAGCTTCACAATCACAAGATTCCGAGCGTGATATTTTGGGTTTATATAAGTATTAATAATCAATTCATCATCAAACTGTGTCCGTTTATGGTTATCAGAAAAGGTATTAAGGCAGTTCAATATGGTTTAGTCGGTGTTAGTGAAGTAAGAGTTATTAGTACTGTGAAATCAACATGGTTCTGTCATCTAGGCCCTGCCCTTTAAATTGCTCTCCTCGTGCCAACACTCCCGCTCGTTGACACAATTACCTTTTATCTCGACGCTTGTATCAATCGCGTTACGCAACGCCTCCCTAACTCATATTATAAATGCGAAAGTCAGTTTGTTTGTTTGTTGCTCTTTCACGTCATTGTCTTTATGAAGTTTTGCGTACCTGTTTTAAATTTTGATATTTAATCTTTCTAAGTTACAGAAACAGGTAGATTTTTATTATGATATTATGAGCATTATAAATTTAACTATTCGATATTAATAATATGCTGAACTTGATGTTGGTTTTGTTTCAGCCATTTTTTAAAGACTTGAATTTTGTATTATTATTAATATAGTACTTTAATATTGAAATAACATACCTAAAGACAATTTTTTTTTAAGTACAGAAAAATATTAACTGAGGGATAAACTATATACTATTTACTTTAAAGAGTTTGGAAATTTTACGTATGAGAGAGACAATGTCATTTCAAAATCAGTCATATCGTACTTTGTTGCACTGTTATTTTTTATTTGACCATAGAATAATCAATCATAGTTCTAATGGACATTTTATATTGCTCGTCTTACTAATGTTGCATCAAAAGCTTGTTCGGTATTTTTATCAGTTGTAGCGAGGCAATTATTTAGTGCACTTAACATTGCAACTTGTATATTCATTTGAACAAGTGCTTGAAAAGACAATTCACGGTTGTATGTAATTTAAGACATCACATTAAATATTTAAAGGCTTACATTAAAACAATTTAGTCTGACTTCGCTCTAGCGTTGCCTCAGACAAAAGGTAGATAATTTTATTAATGTTATTTTAATTGATGAATAATAGGTTCTTAGAATTATATTCGATGTCCATAACAATCTTAGCTTTAGTTAATGGTAATAGATTAAATAAAAAGTAGTTGATACAGTTATATATTCGCGATTTCTGGTTTCTTGCGAACTCCTCGTTAAATCTGCTCAAGCTATCGTCAAAAGATTTATCAATCTCGTACACTGACCCAATTTTGCGGCTATTTCTATTTTAACGAAGTTAAATTGATAACTAACAAATGAAGCTTTAATTGGGATAATGAGTTAAGTATTTATCGCATTTTGAAAATAACATTTCCGCATCCAATCGTAGCCTGATAATTAGCTTTATAAAATTCATTTATATTTTATTGCGTCCTTATAAAGATGATGATGACTATCGAATAGTAGTATACGTAATACATATTATACTTGAAATAAGTGATTTGTTATAGTTTCATATTATAACTCTTATCCTTCACTAAAAATATATAGCTGCAAGTAATGTGAACGTTATTCGTTAGCTTTGATGAAATCGAGCAATTTTACTACTCGTAAATTATGAGGGAAACTAGTGTGCAGTTACAGCCATGTAAGCGAGTCGTGGGAAAAAGTAAATTAAGTGCCGAGACATTTGTATGAGGTGTTGCATTACGGCAAGTTAATGAAATAACTTTTACTATTGCTCAACTAACGTTTGATCAATTAAATATTATGCTTAGTAAAACGCCAGTAAAATCTTCAATTACAGTGGCATCTATTAGCAATAAATTTGTAATACTATAAATAATGACGATAAATATAATGTTGGAATAGATGTTGTTAATAAATCTCGTGATATAATAAGCAAAAAAAGTAATACTATTGATGATGCTATTATTAGTGCCATTCATAGAGTTATCGATGTATTTTGTATGTCGAATGCGCGCGAAATCGACCGTGGAAAAGCCGCGCGCGCAGCTCAGACGATTTCGCAAACCACCATCTAATGTGAACCTATTAACCTCTTCGTCGAGGCTCGGCCGAAGGCGACAGGCGGATGAGCGAACACTGCGTTCATTAGACACAAGGTTGAGTCGACCATCTCATCGGACTACCCACCACGCCATCGTACAACCAAATCAAAAGTAAACAAACTCACCTTGCCAACTGTAGCGCACTTCTATTAGCAAGCTCATTGTAGAAATTCAGGAGAACGTTGCTATCGAACATATTAGCACTATATCACAGCCATAGCACAGAATATTAACCAAAAAAAAACAAACAAACAATCCGTAGCACCGATCACAGGACAATCACAACGATCCTAGGCACGTCCGTGCGCGAGCGTCGTCAAATCAAACTGGCCCGGTCAAAATGACGAAAGTGAAAACATCGCACGCACAGAAAAAAAGGTCGAGCGCGGCGGTCCTTGCAGGCCACCTCTCGCGCCGGCTCTAGTGACACACTGACTGCGGCCCGCGCGCATCGCCCCTCGCCTATATAATGAACCGCTCGGAGGCTCAAACTTCAAACGCTCGTAGACGGCACAAAAAGAAGATGCCCCAACGGTAGCTAGGAAACAGCACAAAGAATCGCGACACGTGGCGGCGTGTGCGTGGTGCGTTCACGTGCCCGCGTCGGTGTGCGAGAGATAGGCGGCCGCAGGAAACTCCGTTCTCTTCCACTAGGAAAGACCTTGGATATGAATCGGCACGTTGCAATGTGTACCGCCATCGCCTACGCTGTTACCTACTTGACTCCACTAGATGATTCCATATAAGATGTTTATTTTCTTCGTGTCGCTTTGAGTAAACATTGGACTAGTTTTAGTGGTTAATGAGCAAAGCAGCTTTTATTGCTATAACAGTGGCTGGACAAACGAAGTAATTACAGACGATGATGCAACGAAAGTTGATAATGGTATTAGCAATTTGACACGTATTTAGCGTGGGTGGCCAGCGAAATGAGAATCGTTGCGCAACTTTGGTAGCTGAAGTTGTTTAAGATAGTGGCAACTGGGTCATGAAGAGCTCTCTAATAGGCATTCTTGGCGTCGATTTAACAATGTTAATTAAGAAGACTGTTTAGAACAAGTTTCTCAATATTGGGAGAGAGGTTTTTGATGCGATGATACATTGTGCGTCTTAATTTATTACATAGGCATGTTTACTTCTACGCGCTAAATATTTGTTGTCATCGTAGGTTTAAAATAAATTTTGACTATCAAATATTATCACACTAAAGTGGGTCTGTTTGCTATTTGTGACCTATTTAAGTACATCAAAGCTATTAGACAAATTATAATAATTTTTGACATATTCCACAGATATTCAAATGATTTATGGTCAAAGAATGTAAATATCAAAACATAAGTGAAGATGTTAGAATAATAATAGCAAGGTACATGCAGCTTTTTCTTAGTAGCGTACTCTTTAAAACATTCAACCTTGAGACAAAGGAAAAGTTCCAATTTCTTGAGAACAGCGAGATACACGTTATGAATCATGAATCGGGATTAGTAGATTAAGAACTTCCTAAAGCAGCGGACTGCGAGTTGGTGCAAAAAGAAAGAAATAATAAATCGTTAACACGAGTCGCGGAACCCGCTCCGTTGCCATAACGTAACAACGAAATCACTTTCATTTCCTCAGTCAGCCTCATTGTCTAATGAATGCTCGGATTGGATAACTTGGCAAATTTCTTCTGAAGACATTATACACCTTACGTAAACCCGACATCTGTGAGAATAACTTTAATTGCCACTTGTTTATTAAGACTTAATTTAATTTCGAGTTTGTTATTGAAATTTTATTTTGTAATAAGGTGAGAGGCTCCCACATCTTAGGCTTTTATTCTTCGATGCGAATGTTTGAGACTGGTCAAATTGGCTGTGTTTCCCAGCTGATTTTATCCGTATAGACGCGTTCAAATTCTATGTAAGTCGATAGCAGTTTTTGTATTGCATTGTAGTGCAAAATTAGTCAAATATGTAAAGAGTCAACTGTCAAATGTGTGAAGAGTACTGAGTTGGTCCATCATTTAAGAATTTTTCGTGTACCAAAAACGTGCGAACGAGTGTGAATTGCGAAAATCAGGCGAAACTAATTCTCCACTTGCTTCAATTTGCCTAAATGCTTTCAAATTGTTGGCCATTCCATCCGACGAGGAAGCTAGATACGCCATATAAAGGAGTATTATTAATCTATTGATAAATTGATAGCGTTCTGTCACGGTACAGAACTATCCATTTATAATATTAGTAACAGACCTTTCCATATGCATTTCAAAACAATAGTCTATTCAGCGTTTAGCTAGATACCTAGTAATTACGAAGCTGTGGATTAATGACAAACGATAAATACGAAATTGAAACTATCGACGCATTGATCGATGAGAAAGTTCACTTTCTCTGTATGGGGGCGTTTCGGTAATATATCAAGTACACAATTAGTATTTTTGCTTCAAACACGTTTATTATAGTAAATTTCCAAAATTTGTATACAAACATCCTCTATTAGACGTCACAATGCATGTATTGTGATGATAGTTATGTAAATGATTGCTTAAATATTTTGCACTTTGAATTTTTTGTCGTATTTTGACTACGGTCGCTGCATCAAGACACGTGTTAGGATCTCAAAATTAGGTATGTAGCTACTTACGTGACGTAAAACTGAACAATTGCGCAAATAGTATAATGTTTTTGACTAGGCTAGTCCAGGTCTCGAAGTGCCCTGAGTGGAGCTGTATCAAAAACATTTATTTTTAACACATAAATGAATGCAAACTTTAATTGATCTCTAATACGAAATTTACAATGTACCTACATTTATTTTTAAACCTATCTCTTGAATTATTCATTGGTAGCTGTTACTACGGCTGTGGAGTCAGAGGCATTTTTTACTTTGTGAGTCACCTTCCTACCTGAATTTTCAGTATAATTAGATGGTTTTTTGAAGATAATATAAAAGTAACGTACGCATAAAGACGTCAAGTTGGTTTCAAATTTGTAAATTACAAATATGTCATAGGCATGTTTAATAATTATTTATGGTAAGCAGGTTTTGTTTAAAATATAATACATACCTTTTGTAAATTTTAAGTTTGGTAGGTTTTTGTTAATGACATGAAAAAAATATTTTCATTGTTACTTTAGTAAATATACATCTTGCAGTTGATAGTGTTAAGATTAATTGGTTGTTATATTTAAGTCAAGTGTTCCAAAAATTAAGATAGCTAAAAACCGGCTTAAATTAAAGAAGTAATCAGCTGTCAAACTCTGGTATATATAAATGCAAATTGCGGCTTTAAGAAAAAAGAATACCTACTAACAGTCACACCTTCTACTATCGGTGCGAATATTACCAATGTACAACACGGGCAAATTTAAACTACACACATGCACAAAGATAAGAAATTGATCGTTCGTAAAGCCGTTTTCTTTTCAAGTTCGGATCAAAGGCAGGATGAAGTCACCGTCGAGAGGCGACTTTCGCAGAGACATTTCTCCAGGTGAAAGTCAGTTCCACATTGTACTTTTGTCACAGGCTAATCACAATCGTTATCGTGAATCTGAGCCCAGACATTTCTAGGTACGCCCACTATTATCAGCGAACGAAAGTCGAAGCCGCTGCCTCGACGCGGATTGCGTAACACTGAGACTTGATAACAATCGGTGCATAAAGAAAAATAAGCGGGATTACGAAATCCTTTCCAACATTACTTTTGATGAACAACAATTCAGTGGCACAAAGCGATTTGCGTCAGATGCTCAATGTTCTTTCATTTTAATTATCTTTGTTTATGATCTGGTCTTTTCCGCCCACCCCAAGGTCTATGGTAGCAGTAGGCGGACTAAGCCCTTCATTAGACTCTATTATTTGAGGCTCAAATCGTAAACGTGAATGACGATAATCTTTCTACAGTACATTGTCGTCACATACAGCGGGGACTGACAATTAAATTGAATGATTTCTAATAAACGAATTGGTTTACTGCCTATTATATCATTTATAAATTTATACGATATCGTGTACGATTTCGATTGGATTCGGTTATCTCAATTACGTATCGGAGTCGGCGTGAAAGTGATTTGAGCGGAGCAATCGAATAAAAACTCAATGCATCCGCATCTACCATTGGATCCGTCACGATCGGCCCTGGCTGCCATTTATTAATATTAAACGAAAATTCGTTATCCAACTGGCCTTGGGCCGTGTTCCTTTCAGTTCTACTTAATGATGACAGTTGCTTGAAACGTGCTGTTCGTAATGGCAACTCAATGACCGTATAGCTGTGGTCACGGAGACGGAGTACCGAGTCATTTTGCTAACGGTAATGAAACCTCGTCTAGTTAAACATTTTCGCTCAAGGTAGTATTGTGAAAAGTTACGACAGTCTTTCCTATCTAATCACCTATCGAACTTTCGAAAGAAAATTCGACATGCCTTCGAGTTTTGCAACCGCGTTGAAAGCGCGCTCGCCGAGCGAGACCCGCGCAGACGTCGAAAGTGAGACCGAGAGGTTGCGCAGGCGGCGCGGAGTTTTTATTGTCGGCTGCGCGCGAAATCACTTGAAAGTTGTATTGTCCTTGGATATTTGACTTCTTTATTTGCTGCGTTTCCTACACGCGGGTCCGAGGTGAAGCGGGAAGTGGATTGTGTTTTGTTTGTTTTGGTGATACTTTCGCTCCTTCCACAAAATTATTTTCCATGACGACGCCAATTCCAGTTGTTGCTACCGCTGATACCAGCTTTCCAAACAGTCCATATGTACACTGAAAACGGGTGCACTGTTCTTACCAAGGGGCGATGTCAGATGCGGCTCCGTGGCAGCCGGAGCAATCCAGGGTTCGGGCGCTGAGGCGCGGACCGCTTCCCGGCGCTTGCGCCACTTCCCCGCTTGCGACACGCTTCCTCCGGGAGTGCGAGGTCGCGCGCGAGTTCCGCGCTTCGCTTGCACAACGCTTATCGGCGACCCGGTTTCGACTTTCGTCGCTCACTCAAACTGAATCCAGTGATGCACTAATAGCACTGTAATCCGGGCACAGTCACAGGCGCG
The DNA here is from genome assembly GCA_951394215.1 of Glyphodes perspectalis. Lineage (NCBI taxonomy): Eukaryota > Metazoa > Arthropoda > Insecta > Lepidoptera > Crambidae > Glyphodes > Glyphodes perspectalis. The sequence goes on from OX596200.1 coordinate 3,876,974, forward strand.
GGTGGTTCGGGAGCGCGAGGCGCGTGCGTCGGCGCGACGGCGGCGGTGTGGGCCGCGTGCGCGCGGCGAGTGGCGCGCTCCGCGGCGCCGGCGACGGTTGCGCCACACTGGAAAGTAAAAGTGAGCGGCGGGCGCGGGGCGCGGCGCATTTCTCCCACTTTCGCTGTGATTCATTCGCGCGCCAAGGTCGATTCCCGTGGATCCTCCGCGCGCGCCGCCCGCCGTAAAGCCGGGAATCCACGGATGCGCTACGCACAACAGCTGTGTTTATCCACGTGAGCTCGCGTCGGGAGGCCGACTGGCGCGTTTTCTCTGTGATTTTCTTATTGTTTCCACTTTCTTTCGAGAGTATCACACACACTTTCTGATATTATAATTGATCAAGTAGCTCAAGTGTTTGTTACATTTTTATGACCGCTATTTTAGTGACATTTACTATGGGAATTCGAAAACCATCCTGGCAGACCACGCCCAAAAAGTAGTCATTAAATATAGCGTCGTACGAGTATATACCTAAGTACTGTGATGTGAAGGTACTTTATAAGTAAACCACGTGGTCAGCACTATTACTCATGGCGTGTTGTCGACACACCTTAACTCTGAAACACTAGTTTTTGCCATACAAAAAATGTCGTCTATTATGAGGTCATACATTTTTTTGGACAAATACTATATCACATTGGCAATATCAGTGAGAGCTGATTTGGAGAGTTAAACAGTGCTAACAGTCAATGTTCATACCTTAGTAACATTATCGTGATGGTTCGATACAGAAACTGTAGTCATGTGAAATATCTTTCTCTTACTTCACGCATTAGTTGTACTAGTAAAACAAGATTTAACAGCATATTGGAAAGTATAGTCACGTGTGCCAACCTTAATTTTATTCAACTAATTATCATTAAATTTGGTTCTCATCATCAACTCTAGTACTTACTTAAAGCGTCATCATTATAGTGAACCGTACAATAATAATAGATACAAATATCAGACATTAAACATCATACTTATTCGTTGATCTGATTTCAGAATACGTAACACAGACACTTTTCATATAGTAACCAGTATCAACGGTACCAAAACACATAAATCTGTGATAAACTGCTTTTACAAACAAATATTTCTCCCAGTGCAGAGATCAAACCTGCGCTTCTCGCGTTGAACGCACAGTCTGAGCCATTGCACAACTTAGCGTTAGACGTTTTGATCTGCCATTCAGACCTCTGAAGTGAAAGCACTCGCGACCTCACTCGGATCGACTTGACAGGCCTTTGAAAGCACAAGGAAGTAGGCGATATTGTAATATTGATTAACTGGGTCTTTCTGCGTGACACTCTTCCTATATTTATATTTTACTCGGGTACTTCTATCAGCCAACGTGATTCTAAATCTGCAAATCTGGTTGTTAAATTTAGGAGATGGCCTTAAACGTTCTTGGACTGGTGTATTAAATTAAGTAGAACATGGTTGTATCTTAAAAAGTGTATAAATGATTGTCATCGAGTTAGTGTTTGACCATATGAAAGGAAACATTGATAATTCCATTAGTAATAAGGTAATTTGACGTAATTTTTATGAGCTGTCCGAACGCAATACTTCTAAAGGCCTTTAATATGTTAATTTTAATGTAATATTTTATTTTTTATTTTTGGTATATGGTGTCATCATCCCTGTTGCTGAATATGTACCTGAATAAGAAACAGTACAGTTAATATAAATGTTAAGTTTGTCGAGACGTGTGTGTTCCTGGTTTTATGCGACTGAGTTTTATAGCCACGCGTAAGTACTGTTAGGACGGCTGAAAATTGGCTGCAGATATTTTCGTCAGTGTTACGAAGAGAAAGCGGATTGTTTACAAGGCGACGAGTACATTTTTGTTTTTGCCCGCTACGGGAGTTGTGAGGTTGCTATTTGGTGAACTTTTTAGTAGGTTATTTTGTGTTTATGTATCTTAACCATTACTTGATTTTGTATTATCCTTCTGCCTATTTGATTACACGTAATGGTTCATAAGTGTAACTATTGTATTTGTATTTCGTTTTCAAATAATTAAGTTTATGCAACGAAGAGCTAAGTAACTCAAAACTTGTATGTTTAACAATTCCCTTAAAACTGGGTTGTATTTTCTTCAAATCTATCCAGACCACAATAAGCTAACAAATCTGACAAATCAAAAGTGACTTTTGCATTTAAAATATTTTCATATGTACTGCTAATCTACCTACGCTTTCAGTTTATTGAAGTCCTAAATTGCAAGTGGAACAATGTAATTAGCGCCATAAACAAATAGAACGCTCACGTCTGTTCTAACCTCTACTTAAGTACTGAAACTAATAGAGATGGCATAACTACGAAAAAGTGAAGCCCAATTTGAGTGAGAAATAAATATGGCGCCTTTGCGTAGTGTCATTCCACTTTACTTATTTACATACTATAATCTCTGAACAATTTATTTATTACGATGTTTCTAAATGTTACAAGTTAGTTTAAGTTATAATCACAAATTTTATCAATATTGGCACAATACACTGCAAATTCCACTGACATTGACAAATTAAAGCGAGAAACCAAAATGGTAAGCCGGCTTGACTTAGGTATTTCTATGACGTCACATGATGATGTTACCAAAAATAGCTAAGTCAAATATATTGTTGTCTCTTTTTACGTGCAGTATTTGTAGCCTTGTTAAAAAGAGATAGATAGAGGTTTATGAAATCAATATCGATATTAATCATATTTGTATAGCAGATTGTTCCAATAGAACATTATGTCGTCTCCATGTGTTTCAGTACTCAGAGGTTCTAACACTATCTATCGGCAACGGTGAGAGCTGGTTAATTAGACTGAATCGCCTCATTAGTCGATTGCGGATTGGTGCCCATTTACCTCACTTTCACTTGTACGAAAGAAGTCGCTTCCGTTTCGTATGCTATCAGGTGGAACAAAGATCGGGCTAGGTGTAAAAGTTAGATCTTGGATTTTGTGTATTTCTCTTGTAAATGTTCGTTATTTATAAAATGTTCGATCGGAAATCTGTTAACGAGTGTTGAGGAGAAAATGGTTTATTTATTTTATTACTTTTCACTATTATGTAAATAGATAGAATTAAGTGTACCTACAATTTGGTGGCTTATAATCTCGATTAACGGCAAAGATTTGATAAAGGCATTTAGATGCGATTTTAGTATGTGAATCGAGTGTTGTATTAAAACTTTATTTTATATTGATGATGTTACATATATACATACATAACTTCAACCCCGTAATCCCCAAAAGGGTAGGCAAAGTCAGAGGGACAGCAGGCCCCTTTAACCACATTCAGCCGAAAACAAAACTGGGTTGGGTTAGATGGAAAACTGCGAAATGTTGATCTTGTTTAATTTGGCTGAAAGCGGTTCAAGGCGCTGGTTATTCCTTGGACTCTTCCTACCCATTTAGGGATTACGGGCGTAAAATGTGTTGATTTTGAATTATTTTAAGAGCAGTATGAAGTTCGGTAAGTTATATATTTAAAAAAATCAAACTATTCTGGTTGTAACGCATTCAGGTAAAATATTGTAGATAAATTTAATATTCTAATATTTCATATTATGTACAATCTATTTCATGAGACCAAATCGCATGCTGAGTAGTAAAGTGACCTAACTCAAAAAATGCTGTTAATGGAAAATGAACCTAAATGTTTAAGCACGTAATACTAATTTAAATTAATTTAGGTAACTTTACTATTAAGCATGCAAAATGGACTTTAATAAAATAAAAACTTAAGCCCACTGAACAGGATAACGGATTATATGTTATTGTGCGACAGATTTTCCCCACATTGTTAATTAAATTCTTGTGCTGCTCTGTAATGTGTAATATATAAAATGTACACGCAATGTACCTAATTTATGGGTAATTACGCATTTTAGTGTATAAATGTTCTTGTCGAAATACCCAAATATTACTTGGTCTGAAATCCCCAAGCTTCAGTAGGTACCTATAAGTAATTTAAATAGTATGTAGTTTGCAACAAAAAATATTTTAACTAGCAAAGATATACCAAATATCATCATCTTCCTAGCGTTATGTCCCGTGCTTAGACGGGGTCCGCTTAGACCATGATCCAGGATTTAGCAAGTCTGGTAATTACCTTGAAGCGACTGCCGATCTGACCTTTGTAACCCTAAGATAGGGGAACCACACAATTTTTGGATCATGGTTACAAATTCAAAGTTGTTTGAATTTGCAGGTTTCATCACGATGTTCGATCGATAGCTCAATTGGTAAAGCGGTGGACAGTTTGTGGAAGAGTCGTAGATATGCATAGGTTCAAATCCGGCTCAAAAATAACCAATTATAGAGGGGAATGTCTGAAGGAGTAAGCAGAGTCAAAGGGATAGAAAGTTCTTAACCAAATTCAGTTAATAAAGACTGGGCTAGGTTTGACTAAATGCACTCTTAAACCATATGTGCTCTATGAATGAGTTAAGTGAAACTTACCAGATTTTGTATTTTTCTCGATATCTTTGCGGAAAATAAGTATATGGCTAGCCTATTGGTAGCAGTCATCGTTGCCAATGAACATTGCGACACCAGAGCTATCACAAGTGCGTAGCCGACCTCGCAGGGGATTGGGCATGCGGGACTCTCACTCACCAAGTAAAACAGCTATATGCTTAAATACTGCTACTTTACTATCGATAGTATCGATATGATGATGTATCGGTTTGAGTCGATATCGATTTATCGATATATCGGATTAAAACATCGATATATAGATATTCGGCTATACCTATCAATACTTATCGCTTTTCCGATAATATTGCTCATTCATGCTATAGATAGGCACTGCTTGGCTTCAGATCCTTGCTTTACTAGGTAGTAAAGATAAAGAGATAAAGGTTTATTTATGGTAGGTAACATTAATAAACCCTTATAAAGCTTCTTAACGACAACACATGAAACCGGTTTTACGCAGTTAATGGAATGTACATTTTTTTAACAAATAAGTTTACGATGAAATCTGTAAAAATTAAGGATTTTTATTTCATTGATACCTTTTAAGAAGTTTATTCACTTAGAAACAAACGTTCTACATAAAAGTATAATATATATACGCCTGATATTGTCGTAATTTACGCGTAATGTAAATTACGACAACATTATATACTAAATGTGGCTCAGAGAAAGTAATAAGAATTAATGAACAAATTCTTAGAACAAAGCGTGCCATTATACACGTAACGCATTATGAAATGGAATGCAAATCTTTATGTATTTAGCAATATAAATACCTGTATATATTAATACATGTATAAATTAATACAGTCTAAGCTCGCGTCTACTTTAAGAGTTTACCGCAATTTCTTTTATACTAGCGGCCCGTTCCGGTTTCATTCGGAAATTATAAGTTTTCTCGTAACCTTTCTTCCTATGTCGGTGAAAAACGTATCTATGAAAATTTGTATAGCAGCTTTTTAATGTTTGAATTTCAGTTATCGAAAGCTGCTTGCGGTTGAAATGGTATTTGTAACAACTTTTTTTTTTAATTCGAGTAATCTTTGAGACGGGGCTGGTACGATTTTGATGGGACCTTAATCGATTGTAAACTGTTATAAGAAAAAATAAAGTTAGATGCTTTTGATTTAGATAAATTTATTGTATTTGTCTTGGTTTTCATTGTAAATAATATTTGGGGGTCAAAGAAAATAATTAATTCATAGAGTAGGCGGTTGTCGACTTAACTTTGAGAACCAATGGCATAGATAATAGTGTACCTCTACCTCTACCCTAATAATCTATGAGTATAAGGAAAAAACATGTGGACGGAAATAGGACACCATGTGCGTTCAGGCGCGCCTAGTTCGAAACGGCGCACGTTGAATATATTCGATAGTCGCTATCGCTATTTTAATATAATTTTCTAATTATATATGTCGCAGGCAATTTATATGATTCAGCCGTTTACATACGACGTCGTCAGTTTAAACACGCTCGCAGTTATGTATTATGCCGAAGGCTATAACTCGGTCAATTGTTATAATTTCGACGTTGGTTGTTCTTCTTCGGTTCTGGCTGTAGGGTTGAAGTTGTACCTAACAGTCCCCCTCGCTTCGCTCGTCGTCGTACCTATTATTTGAACTACTACCTAACCTGACCTAAACTAAATACTTGCGACATACTATATAATAAAACTATAACCGCAATATACATTTTGCCTTCGGCATAATACATAACTGCGAGCGTTTTTAAACTGACGACGCCGTATGTAAACGGCGGAATCATACAAACTGCCTGCGACATATATAAGAGGAATGGTGGAGCTCATTGGTGGTAGCTCGCGAGGGGTGTTCAAACGCGGGCACATTTTTCATTGCCCCTAGCTTAGAGGTAATAGTTGTCTAGCTAAATTTATTATCTAGCTGCATATATGACATATAGATGTTTATGAACGTATTTACGACTTAGGTAGAGCCCAGCTAGGTGGTAAATAAGTAAATGTTCATAAACATCCATGTCACGAGTATTAATGGGCATGTTTATCACAGGAACATTTTTCCATTGCTGGACTTACGTAGTCAAGCTTCTAACCACCAGATCAGTGGCATGTGAAAGTCAAAGTCAAAGTAAAAATATTCTTTATTTATATAGGTTTCAAGTAAACAATTATAAATCGTTAAATACAGGTAAAGCTATATGATTCTACCACCGGTTCGGAATGTTGTATCTACCGAAAAGAATCGGGCAAGAAATTCGGTAGTTACTCTTTTCAGTACGATTTAAACAAAGCTGTATGAATCATAATTAATATTGAAAAATGTTTTAGTGTGGGCCTGTTGTAGAGTATCAAAATATCAATACGTCATATCATCATCTTCCTAGCGTTATGTCCCGTGCTTAGACGGGGTCCGCTTAGACCATGATCCAGGATTTAGCGAATCTGGTAATTACATTGAAGCGACTGCCGATCTGACCTTCGTAACCCTAAGATAGGGGAACCAGACAATTTTTGGATCATGGTTACAAATCCAAAGTTGTTTGAATTTGCAGGTTTCATCACGATGTTTTCCCTCACCGTCGAGCTAGTGGTATAAATACGTACATAGATTTGAAAAATTTCATTTCATCACGATGTTTTTCTTCACCGTCGAGCTAATGGTATAAATACGTACATAGACTTGAAAAATCCAGAGGTACATGCCCGGGTTTGAACCCGCACTCCTCGGTTAAGAGGCGCGTGTTCTTACCATTGAGCTACCACCGCTAAAAATATCAATACGTCATATATACTAACTAATATTATAAAGCTGAAAAGTTTGTTTGTTTGCTTGCTTGAACGCGCTAATCTTAGTACTGGTCCGGTTTGAAAAATTATTTCAGTGCTAGATAGCCTATTTGTAGAGGAAGGCTATATAACATTAACCATCTACGCAGGTAAAACCGCGGGCACAGCTATTGGGAGTTTAATAAGAAAAGTGATAGATAGTTAGAAAAAAACATCATCTTAGCGCTATATTCCGTGTTTAGTCGGTTGGTTGCACATCCGTACTTGTTTGAGGTCTCATCATGATGTTTTCCCTCACTGACGGCAAGTGGTATATATGGTAGGGTTTAAACCCGCACTCCTCAAATGAGGCGGACATCCATACCACTGTGCTACCACCGCTCGACAGAGAGTCAGAATATGAGACAAAAATTTGTAATCTTCAACTCCAATGGCCAATGACATTATTTAAACACCATAACCATCAAATACATATTCAAATCAGAAAACACTCAAGTTGAAAACATAACCTTTGACCTGAACAACCAAAAGTGAGCGAAAAGAGAAAACAATGAAATAATACCGCTGTCCATCTGTCGACGTGACAGAGGTGCTTATTAGTCAAGCTGAAGTTTTGACGAGTTGATTTTGTGCATGAACGTTTTAACCGCTGGAATTGAAGTCGTTTGAATACACGGCGGTACCTACGCTGACAAATAATATTATCGTAAATATTTTGAGTATTTCTATCCGAAATTTAGTAACAATAGCACAAGCATATGTTTCTCTTGAAGTTGAAAAAGGAAATTGGTGTCTTTGTATAAACAATATAATACTATTCATTTCTACTATTGGTCATTCCAATGGCTCTCTTCTCTACAAGCGCTCACCACACAGTGATTTGCTGTGGTTGTTGAAAGGTTACTATACTGAGACTCCTATAGCATCACCATCCAGGCAATGAAAAGCGTTGCGGCTTTGAATATTCTACTTTAGGAGTGTATTCCTCACCATCGTTTCTATAGAAATCGAAAGATGTGACATCCATAAAGCTACTTCTCACCTCTAAAAACGCAATACCACTATCTGTCTATTGTCATGGTTTCGATGACGTTGCATGAGCTGAAACTAGTTCAACTTCATTTATAGTTGCGGTAATTTTGAGTCTAATAGTTAAAACGTTCATCATTTAATTTAACCGTTCAACTCGACACTCATAGAAAGTACGCTTTCCTTTTTACTTATTTATGTAAAATTATTTTCAAACGGGGCTCAGTAACTTTTGTATGAATAAGTTAATGGGATATAGTTTCCTGTAATCGTTTTAGATGTAATTACTTGACTCAGCGAACTTTGTACAGCCCAAAAATTTTTTCTCTAAAATTTTCTATGCATTCTAGGTATATCGGGTTTTGGGTGATGTGATTGTGTAGGCGACGAGCTAGGCACTTGTCACAATTTTCCATCTAACCCAGCCCAGTTTTATTTCATGGCCGAATGGTTAAGGGGACTTGCTGCCCTTTTGACTCTGCCTACCCCTTCGAAGATACCCACGGGCGTGATGTTATATATATATATATACATATTTCCAATGGATAACTCTCCTAAACGCCGGCGTGATGTTATGTATGTATATATATATGTAAGTAAGTTGGTACAGCTATCTTTTCCGAATACATTATTTAGAAATGCAAAATAATATATTATGTAGTTAATTATTAGGTACTAGTTTATAACTTCTGCTGTATTATACCGAGATAAATATCATTGTTACGTTAGTTTTTTTAATACTATTAGTCGGCATAATGCTCTTTGACGGCATCGAATAACAGGAAAGCGATGAATGGATTGTGAAATATGAGATAAAAAAGAAATGACTAGAAGTGAAGGAAGCCGATGACGACAGCGAAATAGATCGGTTCGCGGAACGTGATCTGACGTAAGCAGGAAATGTGTGGATCATGAACATACAACAATAGGGATATCGACTATCTTTTGGAATTGATTTTGTGTCATAGATAGACCCTATTTTAACATGAAAATAATAATTTCATGAAAAAATACGCCAACTTTCAATAAAAAAATACGTAATTAAAATTATTTTTTAGATTTCCCGCTAAAACGCTTCAAACTGTCACGTGACTACTATTACGTCACAGACCGATAAACAATCTCGCGCTCTGTCAAAGTTAACCGGATCGGTGATACTTTTTTTTAACTTGGTATGACAGTTAAAGTCAGCATGTTTATCGGTCAGTGACGTCATCGCAGTTTGATCGGCGTTCCCAGCCACGTATTAATGGATATTAATTGAAGCAATTTAATTTTCTTCTTTTTGAACTTATGACGAATAAATAAATTTATTTTGAAAATGTTATTATAGGTTTTTAAATACTATCTTTAATGTATAAATCATAACTGTTCATGAATTGGTAAAATGTGTCAAAATCCCTATTGCTGTTATTTTTAGGTTCTGTAAGTTAAAGGGAAAAGAGGAGCCCTTATAAAAGCAGTTTGTTGTCTATTTGTCTAGCTAAACATTCCAACTAAAATTATAAGTGCGAATGTGAGCTTGCTTGTTACGCTTTCATGTCCAAAACATTTCATACATGAAAGGCTAGTAAACTTTATAATCATAATTATGGTTTACTATATATTTGTTTTGATTTTATCTTCAATCGACGCAGACTGTCCTTAAATTAATACTTTAACTTACATAACACAGTAAAGTTTTATTTTTACCCAAAACAATACATAAATCCCATGTTGGTCTGGGGCTTGGCCCATGATGATCTGGGACAAAAAAAAAGAATGTGCCAAATGTGGCTCTTGCCTAGCATGTCGTAAAAGGCGACTAATGGTTTACGGGCTTTTGGGTATGTGACTGAGTAGGCGACGAGCTAGCCACTTGTCACTCCTTTTTCACAGCTTTCCATCCAACCCAGCCCACTGTCCCATGTTGGTCTGGGACTTAAAAAGAATATGCCAACTGTGTTCTTGCCTAGCATGTCGTAAAAGGCGACTAATAGTATATCGGGTTTTTGGTGTGTGATTGTGTAGGTGACAGGTTAGCCGCTTGTCACTGCTCTTTCACAATTTTCCATCTAACCCAGCCTGGCTTTATTTTTGGCTGAATGAGGTTAAAGGGGCATGCTGCCTCTTTGACTCTGCCTACCCCTTCGGGGATTACGGGCGTGATGTTATGTATGTATGTATGTACAATACATAAATTAATTATTTTTAAAGCGGATGCTGGCAACCTTCACTAAAATAGGGGTTTTCGTGTAAATTTTCTTTATAGTTCATTACTCACACGTGTATGCCTATAAAAGTAGAAAAACTAACGCGTGTAAAGAGTTACAAACCTTTAAAATTGCAAGGGACTCATGATGATTCAAGTATGTTGAGTAGCTCGTAATGCCCCATCGGTGGGTCTTGCAGTCAACGTGTCACACGTTTGGTAAGACGCTATGACGTAATTATAACACAAGAAAAATGATGTGTACGAGTACACCCCGCCCAGACAAGCTTGAACCGAGTTCACATAATATTCCTCATATGTACGAGCTTAAATAAAGTTGGTTTATAAATAAGATTCTGGAGTCTCACTCATAAACCAACTTTCAGTACCTAGGAACTGAATGTACGGTGTTCTAATTCCCGTGATGAATAAGTTTGTACGGAACCCTGGGCGAGTCCGACTCGCACTTGGCCGGTTTTCCTTCTATACCTTTTTCTATATTATTTGTTATCCTACTAATATTTTAACTATGGTTTTAACTATGGAAATTTGCGCGTTCATTTGTTTGTCAACCACGCTTGATTATTATGACGTCTAAACGGAAATACCACATGTATAATTAATTTAGTACACGTATGTAGGACTTATTAAATATGACTTTTCGCCTACTATTTCCTCTCACACTTGGCATTTAAATTATTACGACATTATCTAGCACTGAACTAGGTATAAATAGTAGCTAAAGGATAAAATGTATTTATATCCTAACCCGTAATACAAATTTGTATTACTGGTTATGATAAATAAATACAATTGTCCTATGTTGGTCTGGGACTTAAAAATAATGTGCCAACTGTGTTTCTTGCCTAGCATGTCGTAAAAGGCGACTAATGGTATATAGGGTTTTGGGTGTGTGATTGTGTAGGCGACGAGCTAGCTACTTGTTACTACTTTTAAACACTTTTCCATCTAACCCAGCTTAGTTTCATTTTTGACTAAAGGGGCCTGTTGTCCCTTTGACTCTGCCTACCCCTTCGGAGATTATGGGCGTGAAGTCATGGTATGTTTTGTTAATACAAATGCAAAAGTCAGTTTTTAATATATATATATTTGTAGGTATTCTACCGTGTGTCTACTTTCCAGGAGAAAATTTTTTAAAAATTTGTAAAATTTTACAGGTCAGCTGGGGTACAGTAAAAGAAATCTCAGCTAACAGTACTTTTTTTTACACACAAACATAATTAAAATTATACTTTAGGCTTTTCTGTATCCTTAATATCTTGTATGCACATTCCATTAATTTTTTGTAGTTCCGATTTACCGTTATAAGGCAGCTCAAAATAACTAAGAGCTGGCTCTAATTTGGGTAGGTATTTGAGGCAAGCTGAAAACGTCCCATGCCTCTCCTATACCAAAACATGGAACTGCAGACCTGGCTGGTGAGTAGCGTATACGTACCCAAAAATTTGTACCAGTTCTCGGACCATTTCTCTCAGTAGGTATTGTAGATGACACATTAAAAAAATATTTGACATATGGAGCAGTCAATTGAGTCAGCGCAATTGCGTGGCGCAGCGCATACTAAAGGGGCGGGAACTGGCGCGAGCGAGACAGACTGATGCGCTTGCTTTATGTGCGTATATGCCCCGCCTTGACGCTTTTCTCAACCCGACTAATATAAGGACGAGTTCGCGGTTTTAAGTTAGGATATATTCACAATGTAAAAGTATTGTAATGATTGATAAACATTTAGGCAATTTTCACGGTCACGTTTTATTGATATCATCTTTATTTTGCCGAAGGCGGCCTTTTCTACCTACCGGACTGGCGGGGGAGCGGGAAACTCACACCCCTACATTGATATCATCAAGGGCTGAATAAAATACCTATTATTTTAAGAACTTTTTCAAGGCTGGTTGTAAAAATCATATTACATTACAGTCAATTCAAAATAGTAGTTTTTTTACACTTTAAAATAAAATTTTCAAAAGGATATAATGGACCGGAAATAATAAATATTTTATTTGGACTTTATGTCCAAATAAAATATTTATTTTAATTTTATTGATCCATTTAAAGGTGATGGTGTCAGATACCCAATTATAATTTTGTTACTAATATTACAATATGTTTAACTGCAATTTTACAGGGAGGCATTGGGTTGATATAAAGTCGTGTTAACTTCTTCGAGTTGTTAAAAATACTTTCTTTTGCCCTCATAAAATTCATGAGGATACTGAGACTTAATCGCGTTTCTGTGGGTCTATAATTTTTTACAAAAAAAAAGTAAACTCCTAAAAAAAGTAAAAGTAAAACCTTTTTAAGGTTCAATGTGTCGACCTAATTTCATTGTTATCAGTTGAGTAGTTCAGGTGTGAAGATGTAACAGACGGATAGAGTGACTTTAGAATGTGTGATATTAATAAGGATATAATAACCTTGCATGTTATTTTCCTTAGGCCTGTCAATGACAGTTCACAGTATCAGGACAGCGGTCTGCCGACATTGAAAGTGGGAATTACATTACGTAACCCTAGAAACGCTGGGCCGCGGTATCGCATGTCGCATCGGCGCGCGCGCACGTGGCGCGAGTGCGCTGTCAGGTGCCGTGCTGCGCTCTCTCGTTCTCTTTAGATCATTTTGGTCTTCCTAGCGTTTTGTCGTTCCTTAAATATTGGACATCACATACTTTGATCTGACTTAGAAGTAAGCAGCTTATGCTCTTGTGTTACAGATATCAGATCCAACATTAGTACTACAATATCCTAGCCTTTTTTTTTTTTCACCCAGAGAAATGCGTTTCGCATACCACCTCGGCTCGGGGAAACGAGGTGGTAAATGGCCTTCCACCCGGTGGCCCAAATTGAGGACAGAGCCCTGACGACGCGGGGAGAGTTCTCCCCGAGACTCACCGCAACGCATCCTCAGTGCGTCCCTGCCGGGTTGCCGAGGATAGGGAGGCGAGCAACACTCAGCTCCTCCTCTTCTTCGGCAAATCTCTTCCGACCGCAGACAGAGCTGCGGCCGGTGCCGGCCCACCTCGGAGTCCATCTTGGCTTCGGCCTACTAAGCCCCCTGGTAAATCTAGTAAATCAATTAGCACAGCAACTGCAACTTCGTAGATCAAATGATTTCCAAACAAACTTAATCATATCACTACAATACCACTGTTTTGATCATTTGCCACATATTTAGACAGAATATTTTCCTTTTTAACTGACCCAATTAATTCTAACCTACAAACTGTACTATAAAACTCAAAAAAATGTTCACTTATCACACGACTATACCGACATTCATTACAATTAGGTACTTTTATGGTTCAATTTTACCAAATTTAATGACGACGACGGCAAACCGCGTCTAAATGGAGCAACGAGTTAAATAATTGATAACCTCAGATATAAACACTTATCGGTAGATTCACTCTCTCTTTCTAATGTAGGTAACCTAATTCCATACGCAAGTATCTTCAGATGGTCAGCGCATCACTGTACAGTTAGCTAGATTTATGAGATTTTAATGCTAGGACATTAAATAAATAAATTATGAAATGTATGTAAATTCTTTATCCTAACTGAACTGACATAATAAAGAATTTACAAATTCCAATGACATTGAGTATTATTATGGGGAATTTTTTTTAAATAGATACTATAAATAGAAATTGTATGCTTTTTTATTAAAAAATAATATTCGTATAAAAATTGCCATATTACCCATTGAGAAGGATGGCCTCTTGTCATATTAATATTATATTTGTTTGTTTGCATTGAATAGGCTCCAAAGCTACTTGACCAATTAGATTTTTTATTTACCAAAGGAAAGCTACTTTATCAGCGAGTAACAAAGGATATATCAGTAACTGTGAATTTACAGTTGTTAATGAAAACTAATTAGAAAAAACTCAACCTTTTGAACCTGAATACAAGTAACACACAATAGTTATGTATATCTGTAACTTAAGTTTAATAAAAGTTAGTAGTAGAAATATAAAAGAGACTCCCACCTTAATGGTCTTTAGAAACGAGAGCCATTCAGATTGGCTCTCTTAGTTTTAATTCCTTCTCATAACAACTAAAGATGCAAGAAAATCCATATATTTACACATTATAAAACCGAAGTGCGTGTCAGGATTTACTAAAGCAACGTTCTTATCCACTATAAGATTACTAATTTAACGTATTGTTAACGCCCACAGTATTTCATTTAGAATTTACGCACTCAAAGATAATGAATATAGATCGAAGAAAACTGTGTCACAACCTTGATTGGTAGTTACAAAACGACTGATAACCCCGGGATTCGAACTGGCTATCTACCACCTATCACCAGGCTCGAGATTTGACGGTTACGCAACCGGAAAGCGCGATACGCATGTGTATGTCGTATGTCTGTTTGTCACATTGTGTTGTTGCATTGCACTTTGCGACCGTATTAGAAATGAGGTCACCCGGACAAAATGTGGACATATGTGTCACTGAACTGATTAGAACTTTGCAGTAAATTAAATTGCTATTTATGCAATTGAATGTAATGTTATGGTTAATTGAAATGTAACAATGAGAAAGGCTTTTGGTTGTTTGGCTACGGTACAAAAGGGATAAAGATTTTTAAATCAAAAGATTCGAATATGAGATTTATTAGTGAAAATACTTAAGGTATGTACCTATATTTCTGTATCCAATATTATGTTACTGTTTTGAATGATCGTACGTCAGATTCTTTAAGCAGCCTACGTTGGTGGGGTTATTAAACATGAAATTATTAACTATGTTATAAAGTTTCAGAATTATTGGAAGAACATATAGAAGTCTTGTTATGTAATATTAAGCAAGTATTATTTTTATTGCTACTACACCATTTTTCGGATAGCGTTGGTACAAACCTGGCACGTATTTTTGACCTTTCTAAATCCTGTATATACTCCTCTATGCCACCACCTTGATATTGGGAGGAAAAAATGGCTAGGAAATTCATATAGTTAAAGATGTGACTGGAACAATTATAAGGTCAAATGGAAATCACTTTAATGTAACAACCAGACTCGTTAAATCTAGGACCGACTAGAAACAAGGCAGGGCCACAGGACATAAAATAGGAGGATGATATAATTTATATTCCGATAAATGACTTAAACTATCATTCGCACTGGTTTCCCCTTTTATATAGTTACTAGATCTTCCGGCATCCTTGGTACCGCCCCGTTGACGAGATAAAAATGGGCGGTAGAGGTGGGAGGGTGAAATATACTTCAGCAATTCATACCTACCAAATACATTAAAAAAAACACCGAAATAGGTCGAGCGGTTTCGGAGGAATTCGACCACAAACACTGTGATACGAGATTTTCATATATACGATGGAGTATGCATTCTATATTCCAGAACATGAGAGAACAATTTAAAGTGTCCACTTCTATCCAGCTGCGCGTGATTTAGACATAAAATAACGTGCCATGCCAACACTATTAGTTTAATATGAAGGAAAAATTTACAACTATATATCATTTTCCTATAGTAATAAACAAGCCAGCCATTATAAAATGCCATAAAGCTACAGTCACGTGGCGGTCGCTTAGCACCTATCATTTACTACAAAGTTAATTAACGGGCCTTCGGTAAAGTGAGGAAATAGATGTAATATAGTATAAAAATAAGCTGCGAGCAGTTTTGTGTGTTAAATTGCGTTGAACCTTGAGTCCTCTTCCGTCCTTAGCTGAGGAATAGACGTGAGGTGTGAATTTGTTTATCACATTAACATATTTATTTTCGAAATTTGTTATGCAAAGGCCCGAGTCTTTTATCTTTCACGTTGAACTTCTAGAAATGTTTAAACATGTTTCGATCATCTAGTAAAATTGAAGATATGATGAAAACAAAAATATGTACAATGGGAAATATTTATTACAAATGGTCTTTGACGAATCTAAACTTTGCGTGAAGGACTGATATACTAGACTGATTAGTGTATACCCTAATTAAATCATGAAATCTACAGCAGAAACATAAAACACAGGTTACAGAAATTAATATGGTAGACAAACTCTTCGTAGGTGAGGCGATATTTGCGTCCATCAGTGACTGAGATGAGACTTGTGTATATGTTCTAGACTAATTCAATTTAAAAATAGTTAAATTTCTTTTAATCACTTTTTTGATTAGTATTATCTATTCTAGTCGATTACACTTCAACCATGACCAATCTTCGAATGAAATCGATGATCTCTTCACGGTTTGGCGTCCATAGTTTTGTGCATTCGAAGAATTTTTGACTATGAAAATTTTGCGAACCCTGCCGCTTACTGAAACGTAGCTCTATGCCGATAATTTAAATATTTCGGTATATCCGATGTAGGTAACTTTGTATTTATTTGGATTCAAATACCACACACCGCGTTCCAGTGACAATGTTATATCCACTGAGCTACGTCCGCTCTGGTTAAATAATAGTCAGCCACACGCTGATAATGAATAATTTATCTAGAAATAGGTCCTTGGACTTTGATACTAGAACGCTTTTGCAATTTGCGTAGTTCTTTGATTGATGAGCCGGTAGTACAGGGAAAATTGCAGTTTTCTCATGTTGCTGCAATTGCAATACTTGTGCTTATTTACATTAATTACACGTAACCTTGGTATCTTATTAACAATAAAAACCTTTCATAATGCATCTTCGACCCGTTTCCTGCGAATGCCTGTGTTACTTATTTACTATAGAACTGATTCTATCAGATTCGCGCGCTTTGACCATGGGAGTGCTACAGGGCTCAATATTGGAACCTTTGCTTTTCTTATATGATCTACCATATGTGTCTGTTTGAAATGTCCCCAATGCTAGAAATAATGTTAGAAGTTATCTGAATGTGAGATTACACAGTTAGTTGCAGAATCGAGATTAGTAGTATAACTAAAATACTTGAGTCATGTTTAAGACTTTCTTAAATAAAGAAAGTTGTTATTATTCTTTCCAATGATAATGTATGTATTGCAGGCTGACTAATTTATACCTAAAATACAGAAATAGAACTAAATGTAAAAACACCCTATGCTAAGTAAAAACCATTTCACATTAAAATGGGTTTTGTTGATAAAATAATCAATTAGCGACCTACTTGAGAGAGCTTAACAAATGTACAATAATAAACTATGAACTATTATTGTTTGTCCTTGTTGTAACATTGATAAATAATAATTAAATGCTATTACATTGTAAAATTATTAAAGCATTTCTTTGTGTGAAGTCCTTTGTTAAAAGTATGTTATTTTCATTTTTTTTATAAGACATTTTTTTTTATATAAGACATTGTGTTTTAGTGAAGTTAAATACAGACGCTTTTTTGAGATAGCGGAAATAGGGGTCCCAGTTGCTATGACAACGGAACGGAAATTTTAATCACAATGACGTCTGTTATTTTTTCGAAAATAGATGACTTCAAACTGCTTACGAAACACTTGTTAGGTTATTGTAAGATCGACAAAGCTAATTATTTTTTAATATATGTAGTATAGTATATAAACAATATAAAATTACAGTATTTGCTACCTGTTAAATCAGAAGTAAGGACTATAATTAATGTGGTTTATAGATTGCCTCTTTGTTAGAAATATTGTGTTCCTATATGTATATTGTATATACATTACAATATATACTACTATGTAATATACAAATACGTACATCTACTTACATATACATATTACATACATTAATTAGCATGGAATTTTATCAAACGTAGTGAAGTAAAAAAATAAAAAAAATTGTCGCATAAGTCGCCTTTCTGATAAGCAAACTCAAAGTTAGCTTAACATAGGCGTTAAGCTTACCAACAAAGTAACTCGACGAACAAAAATAAAAGCGGTATGTTAAACAAGTCGAGTAGGTATTCAGTACCCAAAACTGGCATGATACTTGCTTAATTAGCGTTTTTGTATGGCAGCTAGCCACCGCGTCTTCCCACGGCAAATTGAACTCTATTTATAGAACAATAAGGCTGCTGTGTAAATATGGGAGTGCTGTCGTGTATGCGAAGCAGGAAGCGAGACGTCTCACTATCGCGAATTTCATTCTCTGTGCGTTTGTAATGCGGCCGACGAGGATTGGCTCGTTGTAGCTCTTTTCACTGTGTGCTTTAGTTTAACCATAAAATGGTGAGTCTGTAATAGGGGAGAAATTTTAATGGAAAGAAATGGAAAATTAAACTTCGTCTTCACACCATGGGTGGGTAATAAATTTTTAATAACAATACGTCTTCCCTGGTCTGGGAAGATCGTAAAGACCATACTTTCACATGGTTTTTGAAAAAAACACTTGCATTAATTACATTAGTTAAGTTACATATTTACAAAATAATTTTCCTCAACGAAGTAAAGATCGTGTTTGTGTTTCATAGTAATTCCAAAATTAATTATTTTTGTGTTCGGAGTTAGGTATAATCGATAACCTCGTTTCGCGATAAGCTTATAAAAATGTTGTAAAAGTATTTCGATTTGCTATAACCGCAAGTTAGTAAAAGGTAATTCATTATTTCACAATTAGGGAGAGATTGTAGCTATTTTTACCGGAAAAAAAAATTAAATGCTATATTTCAACTTAGTTATAATATCCATCAACATCAGGGAAAGTTATTTATAAAAATAAATACTGTTGATATTTTTGTGGTGAGTAGTTCATATATGAATCTCCTTTATGCTGTATTATGTTTGGTAATAGCCTATTTTCTCTCTACTTAAAAGATAATTCTTATAAATGTGATATTAAACAGAATTAGAATAACAGGTTATTATATAGTTATATATAGTGATATTACATTATGACCCGCAGATCATACATAATATCACGCCCGTGATCCACGGAGGGGTAGACAGAGTCCAAGAGATAGCAAGTCCCTTTAACCACATTCAGCCAAAAATAAAATTAGGCTGGGTTTGTTGGAAAATTGTGAAAAAGTAGCGGCTAGCTTGTCGCCTACACAATTACATACCCAAAATCCGATATACCTACCATTAGTCACCTTTTACGACATGCTAGTCAATAAATACAGTTGGCACATTATTTTTAAGTCCCAGACCAACATGAAACCTGTAGATAAATTTTCCAAATAATTAGCGTCGTATATTCTTTCTTAAGGTTCAAATTATCATAAGAAACTTCAGTCGGTCAAGTGGTTTAGACGTGAAAAGAGCTAAGATAGTAAAAATGATAACCACACAAAAAAGTCAAAAAATACGTCTAATTTTAATCATGCAAGCTTTTGTGTTTCTAATCGTGCGTTAACACACTCTAAGTCATGTAGGGTATAACAAAACAAAAATAAATTGACAGTGGCCAATTCAAGCCGCACTCACGGGCGCTTCCAAGGTCGCCGCGCTGATCTCACCGTCCATTTTTTCTGCACTATTATGTGACCGGTTTTAGACGTACACAAGCACTATGGGATTCCGAGGGAACACAGGAAAAGCGATATGTACGACAATCGACCGGGTTATAACAGCGAGTCGCACGCTGTTCGAGCGAATAGAACTAATATTGCATTTTGAGCCGTATTACTTTGCAGATACGGCGTTAAAGTGTGGTTCCGAACGACTAAGTAGTTCAAAGTTTTTGCTTTTTATTTCCACGCCAGTTTTTGTCGGCGTCACATTTTCGTAGGCGCCATTTTTCATAAGCATAGTAGGTACGTCTCATCTGTTACGGTTATATCCTACATTTGTTTATACGTTTTAATTCAATGATACTCCATATGAGCTACACAGCAGAAGCAGACCATAATAGGCGAGGCGACAAAAAAATCTGTTTAGTCCGTCAGTTAGATTATAAAAAAATATTGAACACATATTTTTTTATTTATTTGTCACACAAACACTCACGAAGATACATTGCATTCAAGTTGCGCGTGACGTCACACCTAGGTACAATTTTTACTTGAAAGTGATGTCACAAGCCCCCACGCCAAAACTTTGCTCTTTTTGTAATTTTTTTGTTGTTAATCAAATTAAAGCAAAAAAATATGTGTCTTATATAAAAATATAAGACATGCTTAATATTATTTAACTGACGGACTAAATAGAATACTAGTTTTTTTTATAAGTAGGTATTTATTCCTATTGCAGGTACGAGTATTTCATACTGAGCAAGCTGCAAATAAATACATATATTTAACAAAACCACGTGCAGCGAAATTTTTATCGCGAATGCTCTTAAGGCTATTTTCAAAACGTAAATTTCACAAAGTTAGGTTAGAAATTTTGTTTTAATTACTCTCAGCACGTGAAACGGCGACTAACAATATGGTTATCTTACTAATATTATAAAGGCGAAAGTTTGTATATTTGGAAGTTTGGATGTTTGTTGCTCTTTCGCGGTAAAACGGCCGGACCGATTTGGCTGAAAGTTGAAATGGTGATGATTTATACCTTGGATTAGGATATAGACTACATTTTATCCCGAAAGATTCTAAGTTCCCACGAAAACATTTTCGAACTCCAAGCGAAGCCGCGGGCAAGAGCTAGTAATAAAATACAGAGACGATGGTATTTGTAGCGATGCGCATAAAATTAACTTATCTGCTGTTTTTTTAGACTCATGATGCATTTGAAAAGACTCATAAATATTCATCGACGTTTTTAAATTATTTACTGCACAATTAACAAGTTGAGGTAGGTTGGTAGTTTACACAAATTTTGTTACGTTCGTACGTACTTACTTTTCTCTTGAGTGCGAGTAGAAAAAAAAGGAGCTGTTTTATAAGAGCCCTGCCCCAATGGTTATACTGATTACATCCCATTTTCATTTTGAACAAAATCTGCAAATATAGTCCTCATAATAAGCCCGTAAGTTTATTCAAACTGTAAGAGACTGGATATGAAGGTTACCTTAGTTTAACCGGACGGTCTCCAGCTGGCAGTGGCGGATTTACACACTTGGCCGCCCTAGGCCCCAGGCCATTATTCTCAGTACTAACGCGTCATCACTTATCTTTTATCACGATTGGCCGCCTCTAATATCTGGCTGCCCTAGGCCCGGGCCTATTTTGCCTTAGGGTAAATCCGTCACTGCCAGCTGGTAACTTTGTCGGCCTGTTCCACCATATCATCATCATCATCATCTTCTTCTTACTTTGTACTCAGGTCATCGGATAAGCCAATTTTTTTTTTCTGATCGATACCTTCTGGTACAGTCGTCATCGAGCTATTCACCATTTTCACGCAATTCATGTTCTATTTTTTGGCTCTCTCCACCAACAAGCATTTTTATTACATTACTTTCTTTACATTCTTTGACTGGCTCGATGGTATGAGTCGTATTTAGTAGTATCCCTGTCCTATCCGCCAAGAGTAGTGGGTTCGATCCCCACCTAGGACAAACATTCGGATGATGAATACTTGTGTTTGTTGTGTCTGGGTGTAAAATATTTATATATTTGTAATACCACTGTTGATTCTGATATCCGTAACACAAGTGCATATGCTTCTTAGTTCGGAGTCATATCAATGTATGTGATGTTGTCGGATATTAATATTGTTATTTGGACTCTTCTTAGATACTCTTGCATCATTAAGAGCTTAATAACATAACAATCTATACTAATATAAAAATATGAAGAGTTTGTTTGTTTGATTGAGTGCTAATATCTCAAATAAAAATAGTTTTGGGTTGTTTAGTTAATTTATCGAGAAAGGCTATATTATATAACATTAACCATAAATGCGGGTGAACCCGCGGGCACAGCTAGTATAATATATATGTAATAATAATGATCCTAGATTATAAGAGACTGTAGTTATTCCGCCTTGAAAAAATATTGCCTATGCGCATATCATTGAGAATTTCACGAATAATTTATATTTAGCACATGCGTCAATACTCCTCGATAGAAATATGAATAATTTTCTTTGAATCGTGTCGCGGTCCGCTACGGTTAGTGGGCGGGCGGATCCAAAACGTTTGAACATATTTTGTTTAAATTTTTTATTTCAATTTATATGATGTGCAATTTACTGTGTTAGTGTTAATTTCTTTCTGTTATTCTAATGGCGCTTTTAATAAAATTATCAGTAGGTATGTTTTTTCCGTTTTTGATTGGACTCGCTATGTAAGGGGATACTAGTCGGACTAAAAATAATAATTTTATATTAGACAGCCTTTTAACAGATTAACGTTTTAGGATCTATACATCTACGAACGAAGTCGCGGGTGACGCTAGTTACTTGTAAAGTATTTTTGCTATCTTTAAGTTTATTCTTTTTCAACTTTGTCATTAATTGCTAAGTTTAATATATACCTATTAAATACATCAAGAAGTAAAGTTAAAAAAAAAGTAATTTAGATATTTCGCATTGTCAATTCTTATAAATAAAACTAATTTAACCAATTTACTTTATGAGACAGAAAGAAATTGGTTTCAAATTTTACTCATTTAAATTTTCATGCAGGTAATAAAGTCAAATATAAATTTATTAAACATAAATGGAGACTCGTGACTCAAATTCTAGGGATATTAGTTCAAATCCGGGTATCTCTAGATTTGTTAATTTAAGTACATAATTATACTATTTTGATGTGAAAGAAAACGTCGTAAGAAAGTTAGCATCAACTTGGAAATATCCTATTTGTCTGGTTTCATATGTAAGTGTTGCGAAGATAGAATGGCAGTCGTTTCAATTTAATGAAGATTTTCTTAAACCAGTATTATGGTCCGAACGGGCTCTGACTAGCAACAAGACAAAACGCTTTGAAAATTAAGTATATAGATAACTAACGAACTACTTCACGCCACTTCCCTAGCGGGGTAGACAGAGAACCGAAATAATGTAGATATGGAGGAGATATGTGTTAAAATAAATACGAGCTTTCAGTTGCAATTCAATTACTGATTAAATTTAATTTCAATGTTATCTTATGGTTTTGATAAGATAACTCACCTATTTATAAAAATGTACTTCGTTGTCCGTTTATTAAGATTCCGCTAGCAAATGTATAAACCTATATTCATAGAGTTTGTAAGAATTGGGAAATAATTATGATGTTAAATATATTTTAATTTGCGGTCGAATTAGATTATGGCAATTAAAAATAATATTTCATTTTATCTTAGCAAATATAAAGCAACATTTTTTATTTCGCGCCGTGGTAGTTAATACGTGAATGAGTAACAAACAACTTAATGTCACTTTAACACGTACCTAATGGTACACCTCACCACTTTTGGCTGAATGTGGTTAAAGGGGCATGCTGCCTCTTTGACTCAGCTCACCCCTTCGGGGATTACGGGCGTGATGCTATGTATGTATGTTACAACTCGCGGCTCCAGTCAGTTACAATGAGTCTATTGTCCAGTCAACAATATACAACTAGTTTAATCTCCTTTCTTAAGGCTTAACCTGTTGGAATACCAAATTTCAAAACAATCGGTTAAGTAGTTTAAGTGCGACAAACAAATTCCTGCTCCAATACGGAACGCCATTATCACCTTTTCGATCCAAACGGCCCCTGTCTTAGTGTTATTGTTTATCAGCAATATATCACGTTTCTTATCGCGCACCGAAAATCTTTGATACAATGGCATGTTATCAGTAACGAGGCGACACTTTCACAATGAGCGCTATCGCTTGATGCCCGTAGTAAACACCGTAGTAACTGATAAGGCAAGTGGGAGTCGGGTGGAAAGGCGCGCCATTTTATTTAATTAATAAAGCTATTATTAATCTCCAATGTCGATATAGGACTTAATAAGAATGTAACAGCTGTGTTCCTTGCCTAGTGTGTCGTTAAAGGCGACTTTTACATGCTAAGCTTATGCTATGATATATTGTTTTAAACCAACTTAAAAAAAAGGAGGAGGTTTTTTATTATTATGAATTCTTAGGCTATGCTTTTATGACATTTTTTTTATACATCCAATATTTTTTGTGCATGAGGGAATCCCTCCTTTTCAGGAGCAGGAGAGCAGGAGATGTAAGAATTTTACGAACTAAACTCCAAGGTACCCCGCGATCAGCGCTATGTAGAAAGACCTAAGTACCCCATTGGAAGGAGAAAGAAGAGAAATACTTATTGAAAGGAACTCGTTCTGTTGTTTAAGGAGGAATGACGGAATGTGGATTGCGGGGGTGATGGTATTTATGTGCCTTCTACTTTCTAAGGGTTATGTCTGTTAAATTTATTTAACTTCACAGAAAACGTGTGACGCTTTTCCTGCGTCAAAAAGGGCATGATCTTCTTCATGTAAGCTGTTACTATGAAGTAATTCCCATAATTTCAATGATTAAGCGTGTTTCTACCACTGATTTAATATAATATTAACCATTAAAAGTTTAAATATTACCCCCATACGAACCAATCTAAAAAGCTTAAGTACATTAAACTTGGTACTTATTGAACAATGTATTAGCTGTGCGCTACCATGTTTATATTTTCGATTCCTTATATTGGGGTGACGCAAGCGACTTATATAGTTTATAATGGGAGTAGGTCTGTAAAAATAATTAATAACGTGCCGACAGCTTAGTATGTAGCGAGTAGTTGCCGCGCATGTCTCTGACTGTTGCGCATAGATAACTGTGGTAACGATAGCAGAAATATTTGTAAATAGGTATGACAAGCTTTTATCTAACTTGTTATGTTATTACGTAAGACAACCCAAAATGTCTTGGTGAAGATATATTAGGAGGACTGACCATACACAAAGTGGTATCACTGAACGGAGCTGCAATGAAGCATACATATGTAAATTCTTCATCTTCATCGCTTCAACTTCAGTCTAAAAGATCCAAAGGTCCATTTGTTTTCAGTACATTAACTGGCTAGGTGACGCATTCGGTAGTGACCCTGCCCTGAGTTGTGGGTTCGATCCCCACCAAGGACAAACATTCGTGTGATGAATAGGTACTTGTGTTTTTCTGTGTCTGGGTGTTAATATCCAATATTTGAGTATATATTTGTAATTTAGCTTTATATATAATAGATACCACTGTTGATTCTGATATCCGTAGGTAACACAAGTGCTTAAGCTACTTACTTAGGAGTCAAAAAATGTATGTGGTGTAGCCTGATATTTATTTATTTGTTACATACATTTGTATAGTACATGATTTACTCATGAAATCCTGTTTTTTGAGTAGAATTGCGCGTGTTAATACCTGAACTATGTGGATAAAAATCAATAAATGATGTATTCTATGCTAATTTAAGCATCACTCAATCTTGTGGAAAGATAGTTCACGTACACAAACGCACATTGAAGTTATCCTATTATGATTCTGTTACTACTTCAATTTTTTTTATATATGTTTAGCATTTTAGCTTTTCCCCCTATTCTGAAGAGATGGGGTAATATACCGGGTGACAAAAATTATTTGATACTTCTTTTTTGCTGCGATTCATCCACGTTTTGTTTAGAATTAAGCAAAAGATATGGACACAAAACTGGGGTAAAAGCTAGTAAGTCAAGTTAGTTCTATATCTATATATTTTTTTATCACACAGCTTATTCAGTATAACAGTATAAAGTGATGGAGACAACATTCAGCTAAACAAAGAGACTATCGCATTATAATTTTAGTAAGATTATACGCGAGGTTAGGCCGAGATTTAGCTGTCACTTCGATACAATCTTCAGGTTATGAGGATACTAGATAATTCCTATTCAAATGTTAGTGGCGTATTCTCCATAGTTACTTATTCACTGCTTTACTTGTTGATATCCCCCTTAGCTCAGCTCAGTATTCTTTTTGGCTAGAAATGGCCAAATAAACTTATTGCTGCTTGGTCTCATGAGGATGATTGAGGAGTGGGATGATGATATGTATGTATGCTTTTCAACAACTCCAGGTACTATTCAGTTTCATATTTACCCCATCGTTCAACTATCATATTATGTAAATAAACTGTTTCCAGGGAAACAGTTTATTACTACGTACAAATATTGTAAAAAATCAATTTTTACAATATTTGTACGTAGTAGGGCTAATTCTGTTTGCGGTCAGTAACGAAGTCGTCATTGTTTCCTCTCGAAAATAAGATTCAAACATTAAACGGAAGTCTGGAGGAAAATAACAAAACAACAGGAAAAATTTTGAAAACGCGTACGCGTTAAGTTTAATTAGTGGTGAGATTAGAAGTTGGATTGAACAAACAGGAAATGTTCGTGATGATATGCGTGAACGGTTTCGTCTGGAAATAGGGAATCACCTGATAAGGGGATGATATTTTTGGAAAATTTGTGGTGGTCGTTCTGATGATTCACAGAATTAATTAGCGTATACTCGGGATTACATATGCATGTATTCAAGTAAATAACTTATTTACTCGCTGAAACTCTGAGCAATCAATTGTAATTTCAATTTAAAAGTTCCTTGTTTCATTCGTATATGCATACATATTATCACGCCTGTAATCCCCGGAGATTATAGGTACTTTTCCGGAAAAGGGGTAGGAAAAGAAATATATGTAATGTCAATTCTGGTCTATATTAACACACGAACATCAAAGAAACTGAAACTGAATTTTTAATGTAACTCTCTTTATACACTTTCTCAAAAGTATATGGTTACTTGTATTCGATTGTATTGATAAATAGCAACAGACAGTTTGCGACAAAGTAGGTGATGTATACCTTCATATATAACACGTCCCTCATTTCATCCTCACTCCTGAGTATACGCGAGCTTTTTTAGAATCATCTCATTTCTTTTAATAGATTACTCCCTGTATACTCACCCCGAATCTCCGCACTTGTAAAACGGCCACTTAATATAATTCTGAATAAAACATTGCAACAAATAAAAGAAATTCATTCATGCATAGCAGAACAAACATGTGTCACGTTTTAAACAAAAAATCTTTCTTATAAATAAATTGTGGACTGTCTTGATAATTCTGTCTGTAAGTGATAGGCGTGGGTGTTATTGTTTGAAGTGTTACATAACCTGAACATATATATAATATGAAGAAATTATTCCTGTAAACATCAATGGCCTTATATAATAGAACTATGAAATAATCAACAATATGTAACTACTTCAAAACTTTGTTTAAAATGCACAGGAAAAATTAAAGTAAGACGTTTTTTTTTGCAATTTGAAGGAAGGATATTGTGTTAGATCACTAAACGTATTATATTTAACATTTTGCATGAATAGCCAGCTGTTTTATATGATAAATGTCTTCCTTATTTATTTTTATCATCTCGGGCATGCTCAGTTCATTACGTAGTGAATATGTGAAAGCATAACAAACGAACTCACTTTCGCTTTAATAACATTAGCTAGGATTACTTCATCAAGTCTAGTATCGTACTAACGTACCTATACAATTGACGTTGTATAAAGTCAAGCTGCTTAGTCAAAACGGGGTACCAACATGAAATCATCACATGATTAGAAAAACAATAATGTTGTAAAATTATAATATTCTTGCATTCAAACTCAGTCCAGACTGGATGAGGTACCAGCATGAAGTCGACACATGATTAGAAGGACAATATTCATAATAGCGTAATCTAGACTTACATTATCGTCCTTGAACACTTTGCTGACCGTACGCGGCAGGAACAAGTGCGGACTGTTTATAGTCACAAACTGTTGAATATTTATTTTGTTAAGGCGCGCTACATCGCACGCTGGCTGGGAACGGCGCTCGCGCAGCGTAAACATTGTTTGAACAAAAACGCCTACAAACAACGGTCTCACAAGACGAGCTTGTGGGATGCGCTCTCAGGTGTCCACTTCTGGTATGATCTTCGCATCTATTGATTGATGGATTATTGTAAATAATTAAGTATTAATTATATTGAATCTGATTAAGATTTGTGAAGCTTTGAAATAAAGGTGCATTTTCATTAGTCTAGGCTTAAATAAGTACTGATATATGTTGTTACCAAATGTATTTTGTTGTAAAAATGTATCTCGATACCAAAGTTTTTTCTTTGTATAACAGCTCTTAATAGGCACGATGACAAAAAAATCTGTTTAGTCCGTAAGTTAGAATTTAAAAAAATATTGGACACGTATTTTTTTATTAATTTGTCAACCAAATATTGACGAAGATACAATGCAATCAAGTTGCGCGTGACGTCACGCTTTCGTATTTTTTTTACTAAATAGTTACACGCAAGCCCCCACTTCAAAACTTTGATGTTTCTTATCTTTGTGATTTTTTGTTAATTTGATAAATCGAAAAATAAGTGTTTAGTATTTGTGTATAAACTAACTGACGGACTAAATAAAATTATAGTTTTTTAATGCAGTCGCATCGTCCCTAACTAGCAGTGTCAACAGGATTCTATTACAAAGTTTGTGTCGTTTGTTAATTTGTGGGTATGTAACATTACATAACATTTTAAAACTGAGTTTTCACACAAAATGAATAAAAATATTAAAAATTAAGTATTAATATAAAAGGAGTTTTTTGCATATAGTAAGACAGTGCTGAGATTTATGCCTATAAAAAACTAAAATTCTAAATAAATAGGTGCATACATTATCTATAAATAGATCCTTGAGAGATTTACATTTCAATTTAATTCAATTTCCATACGGCTTTTTCCATGTTACCTTCATGCATGCATGATGAAATATTTTTTCATAGACTACACAACACATTTTACATTATACACAGGATGTTTACAAACTTTTTTTTAACACGTTAGAATTTTTCAATAGGTCCATAAAAAAAGTTACCATTCCGTCCTATCACCTTCGTTTTGATTGAAGATTGGAAGACAAAGTGTTTACACTGATCAGTCTTCAGAGCTGCGGAGTGTAACTCAAAAATGTTCGAACAAATAAAGAAAAGCGTGCAGTCTTACGTCATTGGATGATTTCATCAGCTTGTTCTACATCTAAAAGTCTATCACAATACAGAGGCCCGTAACCTTGTGAGACGGCCATATGTTGCCAAAATTGCCTACGTTTTTTGTGACATTGTAATGTGGGAAACCTTTCGAGACAGGGGAAGTCATGCATCACGACTAAGGTCGCCATTATGTAAGTCTGTTAGATTGGTATCGTTGTCGGCTGAAAAAGTGATCGGGAGACAATGGTTACCTCTAAAATTTATGTTATAGACGTATTGTCTACTCAAGCCTGGTAGGTTTGATAAGAACAATGTTTTTGTCAATTAGTTTAGGCATTATTTGTATTCCTATATATATATTTTCCAAAGAGAACAATAAATTATATTCTATTATAATTTTTTTTTTCCGACTACATCACAGACATTGATCTGACTCGGAAATAAGTAGCATAAGCACTTGTGATACGGATATCAGAATCAACAGTGGTATTACAAATATATAATTAAATATTGGATTTTAACACCCAAACACAGAACAAACACAAGTATTCATCATACGAATGTTTGTTCTGGGTGGGAATCGAACCCTCAACTCTTGGCGCATGGGGGCAGGGTCACTACCGAATGAGCAATCGAGCCAGTCAACCTGTAACCAACCATCGAGCCAGTCAATATTATTATTACAATATCATTTTGAGACATGTAAAGATCTGAGAAGATAGTATTGTTGCCCATTACTTTGTTCTTTCTACCGGGGCCGCTGAAGTCTCCTATATCAAACTAGGTAAGTTTTATTTGGATGTCTTCATACTACTATGAATATGGAAACTTGTTCTGTATACAAACTACCTAACAAAACTTCACGCCACTTCCCTAGCGGGGTAGGCAGAGAACCGAACGCCATATGGCACGATCCTTTCTGTATGCAACATTGAAATAAACTCAATAAACGGTTGATTATATAAAATATCTTATGAATTAGTGATGGCATATCCATAGAAATTCGTTTTTAAACATAATAACATTTTAGCTAATGTTGATATATTATTATTTTTATTGTGTGTGACATGGGAGGCTCTGGCTAGATCACGGGCTGTGTCAAGTGGTTAGGTTACTTTTAATATTGTTATTTCATTCTTGCTAAAGTAAAAGTCCAATGTTGGTCTGGGACTTTAAAAAAGAATGTGCCAACTGTGTTTCTTGCCTAGCATGTCGTAAAAAGGCGACTAATAGTATATCGGGTTGTGGGTATGTAATTGTCTAGGCGACGAGCTAGCCACTTGTCACTACTTTCTCACAATTTTCCATCTAACCCAGCCCAGTTTTGTTTTTGGCTGAATGTGGTTAAAGGGGTCTGCTGCCCCTTTGATTTTGCCTACCCCTTCGGGGATTATGGGCGCGATGCTGTATTTGTTAGTTTTGTCTTAAGAAAATTATTCCATTCTCCTGTTATTAACTATTTCAAGAGCACAGCAGGCATTATTCGTAATACTATTAAGTTGTTAGGCTGTCGTGTGCGTTGGACAAAATGCGAGAGAATAAATTCGCCAAATCACCATGTCCTGTGTTTGTTAGCAAGGTGCGGTTGCGTACATCCTGTCCAGGCTTACTCAACGATATTAGTGGTATGGATTTTTTGAAGTGTAAAAGAGAAAACACCTTAGATTAGCCTCGCCATTTAGGTCGAGAATTGCGTTTGGGAAACTAATATCTTTACTATGAACGAATATATTTTATTTTATTCCTCGTTTTTTTTATATTTGCGCCTGTTAGGTACATACATATATGTTTAAACGTATGAGTCTGCCAATTACCTTATTTGTATTCCTTTATTTAAAAGAAGATTCCTAATAGGCATACATGTATTTCGAATGCAAATAATATTTTCTATTAGTAAAAAAATCAATCTAAGTTTATGAATAACGCGAAGAGTAATATTGACTAATATACTCTGACATGCTAAAAGGTAGTACGTGAGGGGGCGTAGCGTGACAGCAAATTAAGTAATTTTAGCAAATTATCGGGCGTGAATGGATGTCAATACAATTAATTTGAATTGTCGCGCGGTCGCTTGCGCGCACGCAAGCTGTGTAGGGCGGGTCAGTTCTCAATTTTGCAATACTGGTATTTTACAATACCTTTCTGTAAATTTACTCATATACTCATAATGAATTACTGACATCTTACGTCAATCATACATGTACGTACCTACATAACATCACGCCTTTTTCTCTATAGAGTGTGTATTAGGATGACGCGTTTTCCTGCCGGAGTAGGTATCTGGATTGCACCTTTCATATATTTTTTCCATGTGCCCAAATTTTCCAATGTTGAAGAGGCGAGTGAGGTGTGTAAGGATCGTGCCATATGGCGTTCGGTCCTATGCCTACCCCGCTAGGGAAGTGGCGTGAAGTTTAGTTAGTTAGCTAGATATATTTTCTCTCCAAAATTTGTTCTTATCATGAGGCTGAAAATATTACTTTTTTTTACTATCACTAGTTTCACTCTCACCTATCACTTAGTCTAGTCACTTATGTGGGAGCGGAGATTTCTAATACAGGCATGTGCTTAACAGAAATCTCCAATCATGATATTTGTGTACGCATGTTTATTTTTGAATAAAAACTATTTTATTTTGTTTTTTATTTTTATTATTATCTACTTAGTCGTGTTACATATCTCATTTGTTCTGGGTAAAGATATACAATTGAGTTACGATTCAGAGTTTACCATGCAAAATAAAGGCCTAACAATCAGCTTGTGAACTGAAAATCGTATACTCACAACGTCTCAAACCAACACAAAAAATATATAAGCGCAGTTTAAGACGTTCCCATGGAAACGTCCGTCCAATGGCTGGCCAGCGGCTGTCCAATTTTGACGACAGCTCTACGTTTTTAGATAATTTAATCGCCTGTTCATCGCGATTCGTCACAATTACATCTGTAGCCATCAAAACAATTAGTGACGTTTAGTAATCGACTCCCGAGCACGTTTTCTACGCCTTTCGCTTAGAAAGGCGATTCGCTAAACAGATTAGCTTTTTTGTCTTAGCGTTCGGATTGGCGTGATTAGGGTAAATGAAATACGCGAAGAGTACTTTCTACTGTATTTAACTTCAGGAGTTGTCAATCGTGGACACTTGCTTTTCAGAAGTTAATGAAGTAAGAAAATTGTTTATAAGATGACTTATTTACCTACGCTTTAAACTGTTTTTTTTTTAACTAAAGGTATAAGTACTACCATTAAGCCTATCTGATTGTGAGCCGACATTTTATATAATATTTATCGAAATAAATATATTTTACCTTCTTATTGTATATATATATATAATCATAACATCACGCCCATAATTCCCGAAGGGGTAGGCAGAGTCAAAGGGGCAGCAGGCCCGTTTAACTACATTCAGCCAAAAATAGAGCCGGGCGGGGTTAGATGCAGTGAAAAAGCAGTCACAAGCGGCTAACCTGTCGCCTACACAATCAGATAATCAGAAGCCCGTAAACCATTAGTCGCCTTTTACGATATGCTAGACAAGAACCACAGTTGGCACATTCTTTTTTTTGTCCCAGATCAACATGGGCCAAGTCCCAGACCAACACGGGACAAATTTCTGGACTGGACCTTCTTATTTTATGGATAGGTAATGTTGTATCTGTTCAAGCGTCAAGTTTGTAGGGCTAAACAGAAAACAAATTTAGGGGAAATTTTGATACAAACATGACATTTCATTATGACATAAGGGGCTCACCTTAAAATGGACGTAGTCCTGAAAGTTACAATGACAATTTTAATCCACACGGACAAAGCCTCCGTCAATAACTATTGTTACACAGAAAAGTGTTGTAATTTGGATTAGTGTAGATAAAAGTAAAATAATAATAAAAAATATTATTTGGGCTTTGCTAATTCACACATTCTTCATCATAATCATCATCAGCCTACACACGTCCACTGCTGGACACAGGCCTGTCCTCATGTTCATTATCTGCCGTTTTGGTCTGGGACTTAAAAATAATGTGCCAACTGTGTTTCTTGCCTAGCATGTCGTAAAAGGCGACTAATGGTTTATGGGGTTTTGGGTATGTGCTTGTGTAGGCGACGAGCTAGCCATTTGTCACTACTTTATCACAAATTTCCATCTAAACTAGCCCAGTTTTATTTTTAACTTAATGTCGTTAAAGGGGCTTTCTGCCACTTTGAATCTGCCTACCTCTTCGGGGATAGCGGGCGTGATTCCATGAATGTATCTTTGCCTTTATTGATCTAGTTTAAGTTATAGAAATAGTACTAGCCCGGATTTTGGTAGATATAAATTATAATTTAATACTATTCTTGACAGCTGTCCGGACTTGTTAATATGATACGGAGCCGGAGGGCAATTACGCCCCTAAATAATATAGAGGGTCGTTTTAATAACAAGTTTGTTACACAACTGTTGGTCCATTCGTAGCTATTTTACTAATTGTGTGGGCAAGCCAATCGCAGATAATTCCAGGACACTATTCATCAAATTTGCATGAAGATCAGCCTTGAAGAAGATTCTCTTTAATTTATTTCTTATTTGCGAAGATAGTTTTCATTTAATCTACATTACATCTGTCAAGAATCAGCGTCTTTTGACAATAATAAAAAGGTAGTCTAAGAACCTAACGATTGACCGGTTTCTGAATTTAAGGATAAATATTTTGTTGAACGAAGCGATTGCAGCTTAGTGTTAAACACGTGCTTGAAAACTCTAAGAGAATATCGAAGTCTGTTATCTATACTTATATTATAAGAGAGTAAGATTTGATTGTTTGTTTGTATCGAATATGCTTTGAAACTACTAAACCGATTTGAATAATTCTTTCACCAATGTAAAGGTACTTTATCAGCGACTAACATAGGCTATACTTTACCCCCGTATTCTCACGGGAACGGGAACTACGCGGGTGAAACCGCGGGGCACTGCTAGTTTGCGTATAAGATGACCTAAGTGTTAATTTTTGTGTGACGCAATTACTTCTACAGTAGTTAAAGACTAGGATAAGTGATATGTTAACCAGAATGGCTCTAAGATGGTACCAGTACTTAGCTTGTATTCGTTTCTTATCTCACTGGAACTGGGGTAATGAGGAAAAGGAACGCACTTAGTATATTTACTACTATTAGATAAACTAGAACATAAATAAATAAATAAATACATAAATAAATTCTTCAGACTGACACACCAATTCCCTAGTCCCAAATTAAGCTTATGCTTGTGCTATGGATACTAGGTGAACGGATAGACATACTTAAATACGTTTATAAACATCCATGACTCGAGTACAAATGTCCATGTTCATCACACGAAACATTTGCCCCTAGCGGAATTCGAGCCCGTCGACCCTTGGTTTCATGGCCAGGGTCTCTGACCACTCGACCAACGGGCCAGTCAAATGCTTTATAGGGGCTCGGTGTGACGTTGATGGTCAGAAATTTCCTGTGCCCGTGGGAATTTTGGGATTAAACGTCTCAGACCTATGGGGTACACAGTTTAAGAATGCGATGTGTCCCGCCTGTTACACTGAAATATTATATGTAATAATAACAAAAAACAAGCTTTTATTAAAATGGTCTAAAATAAATACATTTTCAACTATAACATTGGATATATGACGTATAAAAGCTTGTATAATATAATTTTTCTTTTTTTTTAATGCACATACGTAAAGATCATAAGGCAGCATTATGTGATGTCCTTATTTTTAGCGTTATGACCAACTTAATTACCATCTGACCTTCGTAAACCTTAAGCAGGGGAACCAGACAAATTAGGTCATAGTTACGAATCCATAGTTATGCGGGCTCAGCTAGCGACATGTAACCACTGTTCGTGGTGTTAAAAAATCTCCAAATAGATTTACAAAATAAAGTGCGATCGAGTTTGAACCAAAACCGCTCGCATTTTGGCATTACCCATGAGCTACAGCATTATCCACAGCTAACATGATAGTAAGCTCCCTTAGAGCGACGGCCGCATCGCGCTACACAATCTACGTGCAATGAGGTAATGTTGGCCAACACTCGTACCTAAATTGTCGGCGGTTGCGCCACGCGCGTGGGTAGTGGCTACCGCCCGCCGGGCTGCGGTACACTGGCGGGCAATGTATTGGCGCTAAGTGTTTTAGCTTAGGTTTTAGATGAAAGACATGTGAAAAAACGAATAACAGAAAAGAAAGGACAACGAAGGGTTTTGTGTGGAATGGAACCAAAATAAAAAAAAGATCAAATTACAAACTCGTGTGTAAAGTTAAATAACCTGTTACAAGACGCAACAACGCACAAATATCAGCAAATAAAATATAAATCAATCTACCTCTTGATTTTTAAATTAAATATTATAGAAGTACTAAGTAAATAGATCGCAATTAGGACAAAATTTATTCCGCAGTTAATCGAAAGATTAGGCTGAAATTCTAGAATCTAAAAGTATTCATTAATTGCTACCTGTATGTAACCAATTCAATATTACCTGTCCGGTGAAAAAACATGAACAAATTATTTTATCTGACTACCGCCATCGCTCACGTATGTAAATAACAAAAATTTATATTTATTTGATTATTGGCCTTTTAATGATCGTTAAGTTAATAGTTATAAATAAATACATAAATATTGAACTATATCACATACATGATCTGACTTCGAGGTTAGTAGCTCAAGCACTTGTTACAGATATCAGAATCAGAAACAGTGATATTACAAATACATACATAAATATTATATATTAACACCCAGACAGAACAAACACAAGTATTCATCACACGAATGTTTGTAATGGTTGGGGATCGAACCCACAACTCTTGGCGCATTGGGCAGGGTCACTACCGAATGAGCCATCGATTTTGTCGAATATATCGTTTATTTATTTATAAATGTACCTTACAGAACAACATTTGGATGTCCTTAGTTATCAAAAGGTACGTACTTAACATTGAAATCAAGTGCACCCGTGGGTCCGAGTTTCCGATCGGAATTCCTACGAAAAAGCTCCAACACTAAAATGCACGGAATGTCGATCGCAATGCTACTAATAAAAAGGAATCCCCACACTCCGATAAGTGGCTCCAGAATATAAAAAGTAAAATTAAAGTCGGCATCAGATCCGTTGCAATATACGAAAAAAATGCCACCTAACTTTATCCTTATAGACTTTCAATTCAATAAGTTTTACTAACAAGGAACTTGGTAGCGTGTATTTAGTGCAAACAGTGTTCGATTGTTAAATATATACAAAAAGGTTAATAAGCGCAGTAGAAAGGAATGGAATAAATGAAAGGACGAAGGATGAGCTCTCTGCGTATACCTATGAAAAGAGGCGTAAAATTATGTACCGCAATTAGTAAGCTAAGCCTCTGGTCTAGGATTTGGGTCAGTATGTTACTGAGGAAGGTATGGTACCTTCTCCAGTAACATACTGACCCATGTGATTGAGTTAGCAGTGTTGGCTCCTAACATTAGAAGTAGGGATTGGAATGCTGGATCAAGAAATTCAACTGGCTCCAGCATAATTTTAGCTCTGCTGAATTCAGCGCATGACGCTGGATGGCAATCGCTAGTTAGGAGCAAAGAGAATGCTCTTTTACATAAATAAATACATAACATCACGCCCATAATCCCTAGAGGGTAGGCATAGTCAAAGGGGCAGCAGGCCCCTTTAACCACATTGAGGCAAAAACAAAACTGGGCTGGACTGGGTTAGATGGAAAATTGTGAAAAATTAGTGACAAGTGCCTAGCCTGTCGCCTACACAATCACATACCCAAAACTCGATATACCGTCTTTTACAACATGCTAGGCAAGAATCAAAGTTGCTCATTCTTTTTAAGTCCCAGACCAACATGGGACAATGGGCTGGGTTACATGGAATTGAATGCTCTTTTAATTTAAATATACAATATCTAATAATGTTTCACTTATAAAAAAGAACTAACTATCGAATAGTCAGAGAAACTTCATTTGCCAATAACAGTGAAAGGATATGCCAGTGCAGTATTCATAGTGCACCGGACGAACGTCATTTCGGTTATTACGAGGCGGAAGGTTCCTTTCGAATGCTGTTAAATGAAGTTGATTACAAAACTGTTGGAGCCACTGTATAGCCACCATTGATGGCTTCATAATTAGACGGTAGAATGTACAGTACCTTCACATTATCGTTGAAACTACAAAATTAGGGGATATTTTTAGGAGCTTGATGAATTTGACGAATCTTTTTATACAGATGATAATGAAAATCTTTGTTCACAGCCCTTGGAATGAATTGAGTGATATGAATAAGGGTTTTCTGAATTAAAACGTCCAAAAGATGGCATAACTGTGACGTGCGGTCTTGTCTCCTTCCTCATTGGTTAGTTGTCAGAACAAAATGACATGCTGTCAACAATGAGCCAATAGTGACAGTGATAAGACCACGAGACTCCCTCGTGCCACCTAGCGGATTTTGTATTTTTAAAAACCCTCATTAACTAGATTATAAATATAGATGTTGTGCCCAAATCATATATATAAGTCTCTGGTTGTTAAAAAAAATCACGTATTGTAAGACCAATAATAGCGTAAGCTGTTAACATTTCTACAAATTGTATATGTATTCCTAAATTATCTCATTAAGGAATATATATACAATCAACTGAATTCTTCTTTTTTTAGGTAAAAATTTTAAAGTTTGCTCTAAAGA
The DNA here is from genome assembly GCA_951394215.1 of Glyphodes perspectalis. Lineage (NCBI taxonomy): Eukaryota > Metazoa > Arthropoda > Insecta > Lepidoptera > Crambidae > Glyphodes > Glyphodes perspectalis. The sequence continues at coordinate 3,914,963 of OX596200.1, forward strand.
ACTTTTGATGGACAATTGTACAAAGGTATGTCATTTTAATTAATGCTAAATGCAATTCGGTAATTGGTATTAACTCCCATGTACTTTCTTTAAGAACAGATAAAGTTTCAATATCTCAATGTTTTTATTTACACTATACAGTTTTTACACTACGAGCATAATAATTACCAATTGTTAAGTTGTGTTATCGTGCAATAGAAGGTGTTCGGTGATGTTGAAAGTACATCAAAACTTTCCTCATTAATCACCTTGTCTATGCGGAAAATCGTATGAACATCCGTTCAGTATTATTTTGTGTTTATCCCGTTTAGACAGAGAGACAAAAGTTCGGGGGGACTTTGTTATAATAATTTGTGATAATTTCCTTTTCGCTCGAAATTACAATAGCATGATTAATTAATATTTCTCGCTTTATTTAGTAATTTTGCCTTCTAAATCTGAAGAAAAACAATATATTAAGGTATAAGATAATAAATAACCAGCGAAATGTGCGAATTTTCAAGGCATCTGATCTCCGCATTTGGTCAGCGCGAGTCATTAAGTTAATTTATGTGTAAGCGCATGTATAGAAGTAATGTTTTGACTTACATTTACTTGAATTTATGACGTCATTAATCATGTGGCAAGTAAGCCCGAGACTGTTTCACTAGTTTAATATTTTTTATGCGTCAAAAAAATTAAATGGTGAGTTATTTTTTGAGCGCGGACGGAATATTTCATAGGCGTTAGCGACTTTCGCAGAAGATAAACTGTGTGTGGTTATAGTATTTTAGTCAAACAGTATGATTTGTGGCCGCTACGCCACCCTGTCATAATATTTGCATACTATAATAATTGTAATCATTAGGGGTGCTTGCTTTATTCGTTTATTTGTAGCGACTTCAAACTTTATTAATAAAATAAATACTATTTTTTTCCCTTTAAGTAACTAAAATTTTAAAATTTGTGATGATGTTGTATAGCGACCATGTTATTTATTATGTTTGGTAAGATCATTGTGCCTATTGTTTATTTATCAATAGATTTGATGACACTATACAAGAATTATACCATTATTTTATTTAAGAGAAGACATTCTCTACAAATCATTTTAGATGAGTTGAGCTTGCTCGGCTGATCAAGTACCATCCTCTCAGAGTAAATTGCAATTTGGAATTTGAATTGGTGACTGCTGGAGGCTCAAGCTCCTTAGAGCAACGCAACGCACCAGCAACCCTTTTTTTTCCCTCTTCGCCTGAGTGAAGGTGTTTACGGGTATCTTCGCTGCCGCAAACACCTCCAGCGATCAGCAACCCCTCCTTCTGGTGTGTTGTCCATAGCTGACTATTACTTATCATCAGATAAAAAAAGTCTGATGTCACATTTTTGTACATTTTTGTTTCCTAATGCTTTATAAACAATTAGTAGTTGGCTAGGATACTAAACCGTGACGTCACACTTTGAAACGTCAATACTCTATACTAAATCTGTGATAGGATTTCAGTTCATAAATTGTAAAAAATTATAGGTAATGCTCTCTCGTATAAGCTTATTTAATTTACTGAATTAAAATGATTCATTCATGTAATATACTTCATCCTCTTACCCTTCTCCCAGTTCATCTGGGGTCGGCGCAGCATGTCTTCCTTTTCCATACGTCCCGGTCAGCCGCCATTAAGCTCCACTCCCATTTCACTCATATCATCTTTCACACTATCTATCCATCTCTTTCTTCTCATTCATATAATATACAAACACCTAATATGTTTTCATTGGGAAAAACCATTATACACATCACCAGGATAGGTAGCAAAAAAGCAGATAAATATCCCCATATATATGTATTTGTATTCTGATATATTCCTCAATTTGTGTTATAGGTAGGTATGTATAGTTACGGGTTTGTGGTCAAACTTTCCACAGTTAATCGGATCTGTGAGTACGTCTCTAGTCAAACAATAAGTGAGTCAGTTAGAGTTTGCCCTATTTTGAGTTGAGTCATTTGCTGGTTTAGAATTACCCGAATTTCGGGATGACTCTCTATTTGAACAGTTTTCTTTATTAATTAACATTGTTCTTTTATGAAGTCATCCTTATATAAAACCGCTTGAGGCGAACCGCAATATGATTCAACAGTAATTTAGGTAGGCACTTTTCTCTTTAACGAATACTTTAAATAAATAAATAAATGAATTCTCCAAATTAACACACCAATTCCCTAATTCCAAACTAAGTTTATGCTTGTACTATGGATACTAGGCGAACGAATAGACATACTTAAATACGTTTATAAACATCCATGACTCGAGTACAAATGTCCATGTCATCACACGCAACATTTGCCTCTAGCGGGATCCGAATCCGCGACCCTTGGTTTCGTGGCCAGAGTTTCTGACTACTCGACCAACGGGCCAGTCAAATTACGTTAATGTGATACTCACGATGCTTCTTTTATGAAGTTATATTTTGAGGCAATTCGGGTTTTAGGTCGTTTAAATCACCATACGTGGTTTCTTGCTCCGTAACCGATGCTACTGAAAATAATCGTATTTCAGAATAACTATAGCATTACCGCACGCATCCGAATGTGTTAACTAAAATATCAACATCTAATATTTAAGTAAATAGGGTAACTGTTTATTCGACTTATTTATTCCTTAAAAGAGAGGTCATTTGCAATTCGACCTCTATTAACTGGGGGTTGAAAGTGAGCCGATTGCGAAATTTCGAAGAGTTAAGTTTTATCGAAATTTTGTGACTTACTTTTGAATCTGATATCCGTAACATAGGTGCTTAAGGGTGTGCTGATACATATGTATGTATGTAAGTATATGACATCTATTGATTATTTAAATAAACAACAAATGGTATGTCGGCTAGCAAAGGCGCTAAGTGTTGCACTTGTTGATTGTTACAAATTCGTCAGGTACATTTAGGGCGACGGCGACCGACGCGTCGGAACTGGGCGACTTGTAGAATTTGAAGTATCCAGTGTTGGGCAACGTGTTGGCGTCCCGGGCTTCGGCTGTGGCTTAAAGTATGGGTCGTACTAATATTACGAATGCGAAAGATTGTTTGTTGCACTACGTCGCAATTATTAAACTGGTCGCTATGAAATGTTTTTTTACGTATAGTCGTACACGAAAGGAGAGAATATTATGTAATTTAAAAAAAAGCTAGCATTGTATAGTATATATTCGTCGCAGACGTGATAATATATTAAGTATGTATTAATTTTTTACCTACCCCGCTAGGGAAGTGGCGTGAAGTTTAGTTAGTTAGTAAGTTATTAAATTTTTGTAAAGCTCGGACGAACTCAATTGCTTTGAGTCAGTTAACAGATGAAATCAAAGGTTACTATACCAACGCTGTGCAGCGTTTTGACAGTTAGGAAAAAGTACCTGGTGGCTTCATTTCGTATTCTCAAAAGTAAAAAAAATTACATTAACAATAAACGCATCTGAGACCGCGGGCACAGTTAGTGTATTTATAAATGTATATATATACCTACATCACTTCTCCGTGAAACTTAACCCTCCCATCAGTCATTTGGCTTCGTGATTCCAGTATATAAAACAACCTCAGTACCCGCTTATCATGTCGGCATGTCAATACTGCACTATTAATGCGTTTTAACAGAATTTATCACTCTATATGTGCATACATTACCTGTTATGTTATAATTTATCTCGTTGCCGTGTCTTGCTGTATCCAGGTGTACAGTTCTGTGTAAGATTGCAGTCACGCAATGGAAAGTGTTGCCATGTTATTGAAACTAATTATTTTAAATATAAATTAAATATAAATTATGGAGCTACTTCAAGTTGATTGTTTTCAGACGCGTATTAAATAAATTAGTCAATGCGCAGATGTTTTTTTAAGAGCCTTCTTTAGATTAAGATTGCTAACAAATATGTCCGAGAACAGTTAACTTTTTTGCCATACAAAAATCAAACAAATGATTTACATGTCGTAATTATAAAAAAAAGTAGTTTTTATTAAAGCGAACCATAGATAAGATAGATAACATTAACGAACTTAGGTTCTGTAGTAATCTACAACCAACTAATACCAGAAAGCTACCCACATTAACATCATATAGTCCCCGAAGGGGTAGGCAGAGATCAAGGCGTAGTAAGCTCTTTAGTCAAGAAAAAAGCTGAGTTAGGTTGGATGGAAAAAAAACGTGAAAATGTAATGACAAGTGGCTATCTCGTTGCTTACACAGTCTAATCCTAGAAAGCTAATAATTTACGCATTTTACTTATATTATAAACGCGAAATTTGGTCCATACAAACTACAAAATATGTACATCTGGATAGATGTGTCGATGTTTGTTACTTTTCAACGAATAAAGTAGGTACTTCATGTATTTTAATGAAACTTTACAATAGTATAGCTTATAAGTACATTAGAATTACACATAAGCTATGTTTTATCGATGTACCACGCAAATAATGCCGCGTGGAGAACCTAGTTAGTTAATAATCATCATCTTCCTAGCGTTATGTCCCGTGTTTAGACGGGGTCCGCTTAGACCATGATCCAGGATTTAGCGAGTCTGGTAATTACATTGAAGCGACTGCCGATTTGACCTTCGTAACCCTAAGATAGGGGAACCAGACAATTTTTGGATCATGGTTACAAATCCAAAGTTGTTTGAATTTGCAGGTTTCATCACGATGTTTTCCCTCACCGCTGAGCTAGTGGTATGAATACGTACATAGATTTGAAAAATCCATAGGTACGTGCCGGGTTTGAACCCGCACTCCTCGGTTAAGAGGCGCATATCCTTACCATTGAGCTACCACCGCTCCTAGTTAGTTAATAATAATTGAAAGTAATGTCCCATAGTATATGAAATATATAATATTGTGTATGTAGGTATTTTGGCTTTTGATAGCTAAAGATTACGTACTTCATACTGCATACTTCATTATTTTTTTACGAAGTATGTATTTTTTCTAGGTACGGTACATCGTATCTTTGAGTTGGCAACATTAGTGAGCACCTCTGTATGCTAATTCGGATATGGCTTATTAGTAGGTCCCAGTGGATAAATATTTTAAAAATAACGACCAAGCAGATGAATGGAATAACAAGGTATGCAAGTTTTAATCCTCTTATGGATTTAAAAGCCATCGTTAAACATTTTTGTCATAATAGACGCAACATAACGACGTTTTAATAAACAATTACATATTATCGGTCACACATTTCATTTCTATTTAAATTTAAACATATAACTGTTTTTTGATAAAAAATTAATGACATAAATACCGTTATTCGTGTAAGTGCAATTTGATCGCATTAATTAGTAATTTGGTAGAAAAATGTGATCTACCTCTGTAACAAAAATAATGGCATGTTTTTTATATTTTTCAAAACATTTGCCAATTTACAAAAAAATACCTTGCGAGTGTTAAATTGTTTTGCACAAAAGCCATATTTTGATTGCGTCGAGATAGGAAAAATAGAAGAATGATTTTTACACACGTTCAAGATTGCAGACATGAGTTGATAAAGGTATATTAATTATAATTTGATGTCTATCTATACGGTACATGTTATGAATGAGACAGACAGACAAACGGACACAAAGATAATAAGGTGATTCTATAATCATCACCTTTTCTCATCAGGCCATTCACGTCGAGGTGCTCGTAGGATAAAAAAGTGTGACGTGCAAATGAATTTGTTACAAATCTACTTGCAGAAATAAATAATTTCATAATTTTATTTCAATTTCATTTCATTTCATTTCACTGCCCCTTTTTTTTAAGTGTAAGACCCTTAAAATGCAAGAAACATTAATTTGTGCATAGTCATCGACTCTATCTCCAATAACGTCATTTGGCGCCTCGCACGTAGGTACTATGTTAAGGTAAAGACCTATATTACTGTATGACGAAAGTCGCATCCATTGTTTACGCAAGCGCGTAAATCATCACAATAATTAATCATAGCATGTTCGAATTGTAATTATACTACGAAAATGATTCGTGGAAAACAAGTACTTAATTGCTACAAATAAATAAACAACGTCAGTAATTGTTTATTGGTGAGTTGAACGTGGGCGATAAGCAATAACGTCAGTGAAGTTTTATCAGAGCGTATGTTAAAAATGAATACTTAAGGTACATACATACATACATAACATCACGCCCATAATCCCCGAAGGGGTAGGCAGAGTCAAAGGGACAGCATGCCCCTTCAACCACATTCAGCCAAAAACAAAGTCGGGCTGGGTTAGATGGAAAATTGTGAAAAAGCAGTGACAAGCGGCTAACCTGTCGCCTGCACAATCTCACACCCAAAACCCGATATACCATTAGTCGCCTTTTACGACATGCTGGGCAAGAACCACAGTTGGCATTTTATTTTTAAGTCCCAGACCAACATGGGACAGTGGGCTGGGTTGGATGGAAAGCTGTGAAAAAGGAGTGACAAGTGGCTAGCTCGTCGCCTACTTAATCACATACCCAAAAGCCCGTAAACCATTAGTCGCCTTTTACGACATGCTAGGCAAGAACCACAGTTGGTACATTCTTTTTTTTTGTCCCAGATTAACATGGGCCAAGTCCCAGACCAACATGGGACTAACTAAGTTACTTAAGGTAACTTAATACTTAAGCTTTACTGTAAAGTAATAATTACGTCCCGTTAGTCCGTCTTGGTCTGGAACTTATAAGAATGTGCCAACTGTGTTCCTTGCCTAACATGCCGTTAAAGGCAACTAATGGTATATTGGGTTTTGGGTATGCAATTTAGTAGGCGACGAGCTAGCCATTTGTCACCTCTTTTTAACTATTTTCCATCTAACCCAGCCCAGTTTTATTTTTAGCTAAATGTGGTTAAAGGTGTCTGCTGTCCCTTTGACTCAGCCTACCTCTTCGGGGCGTGATGTTATGAATGTAAGATTGATTTTTACAAGTGACTAGCTAGCGTAGCCTGATACTAGATAAATACTGATACTGATAAATACACTTGAGTCGCCCTTTACGTTTCAGACATGGAAAAGAGAACATTATTTTTAATCATAGTCCAAATTGGCATCCTACTTAATAGCATAATAATAACATTACCTTTATTACCGAGTGAGTAACTTGTCCATTTATATAAGGATATACTGTTATGTTGGCTCTTTAGTCTAAACTAGAAGCGAACGTGATTTTCAGATTTCTCAAAATCTTACATGTTGTAAATGACAATGCTATGTATTCGCCGCATATTTTTTATAGTACCTATATACCTAAAAATATTGCAAAATATCCTTACGAAACCGCACTGATGAAACGAAAGCAGATAATTGCATTATGATCGCAATGAAAAACCGAAAGTTCCGTTTATCGAATTCAGCTAGCCCATAAACGCCAAAACTGTTGCCAACGCGAAACAGGATTTCACTACTATGAAACATAAAGAAATGTTGCGTCATTTAGAAAGGATATATCCTTGCGCAACTTTTTATTGATAAATACCAAACAGCGTGTGAATAATTATTAATCCTTCTATTATCTACTGCGCATATCAGTTTCACACGATCTACCAAGGCTGAGGAAACTAGGATGTAAAAATATAACGGCTGCTATAATCTATGCAAATTCAAGCATGTACAAGAAAATTCATGTAATGAAATAATCTCGATCACCTTCGTTGAAATGTCTGTCTGTAAGTTGTACTTTCATTTGGAGAATGCGAAGGAATTCTTCTGATTCTTTGAAGGTGACAGATACAGGTTGATAATATATTCATATTCTAGATCAATGGACTTAGATATGTACATAATACATATATAACATCACCCCCATAATCCCCGAAGGGGTAGGCAGAGTCAAAGGGGCAGCAGGCCCCTTTAACCACATTCAGCCAAATATAAAACTAGGCTGGGTTAGATAAATCACGATAAAGCTGCAAATATTTTTTTTATTAACTACATAGATGGCAAACAACTTTCATAGTAAGCACTGTAGCCTCTGCTTGCAATACAAGTGATGTCGATCATACATTGTCGACAGACTTTTTGACAGAGGTTTTTGTTAAGGATTCACCGCGCCGGCGATATAAGTTGTAAAAACGCGACAAGGACTTGGTAACTTAGGTCCTCGCGACGAATCCTCAGAGATCAGCTTGAAAACATTAGAAAAAGGGATTTTAAACCTCAGATCCACAACGAAGCTGGGTTGAACATTTTGATCTGTATTTTGGGCAGAAACTATCAATTCTTATTAAGTCTATCATTGTTATACTTTAATTTGTATATATAAATATTTATTGGTATGTACTAACATTTCATAATTTATCAGCATGCCAAATAGGGATATTTGCCATTGGCTTATTTGGCACAACACAACCAAATACCTTCCTTAATATTCCGTATTTTACTTTCAATGACAAAAACAAATTAACGTTTATATTTTTCCTGGGAAAATACAATACATGCATTTAGTATCCGAAGAACGTGCGTCCAAGGTTTTCTCTAAATGAATAGCCTTTAGTAGCATCTTTTCACGTTAAGACATCCATGAAAGGCGATTTTATCGAAGAAATTCAAGAAATCTGTCAGATGTAAGTAATTAGCATGGAAATACTGCGATAAAGTATACATTGAACGCCATGTGTATGTAAATAGCCACGTGAGAGGAGTGCCGCATTAATTCACTGGTAGGGACAATGAAACGTGGATGTAATCAATCCTTTATGCCACTTTTGATTACATCACTGGTTTATATTATCGTGTTGGCAGGAGACAAGTTTAAGGCGAGTACATAAGGTGTGATATGAATGAAAAAGATTCGAGGTAAAGTGGTAAATAAATAAATAAATATCAGACTACATCACATACATTTATCTGACTCTGAGGTATGTAGCTTAAGCACTTGTGTTACGCACCCAGACACGGAACAGACACTAGTATTCATCACACAAAAGTTGGTCCTGGGTGGGGATCGAACCCACGACTCTTGTCGCATGGGGCAGGGTCACTATCAGATGCGCCATCGAGCCAGTCAAAAGTAGTGACAACTATGTCTATAGAAGCCTGCATGTAATTAACTATTCCTGTAAGTTGACTTGATTGTAAGTGTTCTGCAATCAATCAAGCAATTAAGTAAACTCTGTCAGCATGTACTATGTAATTAATAATCGCTTGCTCTTAGCGAATTTTATTGTTACACACAGGTCTACTGAAAGAGTGATGGTAGACGCCTGATTTACGAGAGATACTGTTTCAGATCCGAGCATATACTACTAGATTTTTCAAGTATATAATATACGGGTGTATACTACGTTGTCGGAAGCGAGGGAAAACATATTTACTGGATATGGTCACTATCATCTACGGGAACTATGACTTAATTTGTCTGATTCTAGTGGCTATGACAGTCCGAAAGGCAGTTGTTTCAATGTATAGCTAAACTTGTTAAATCCAGTATCATGGTTAAAGGGTCAATGACAAGTCCACCTATCCTTCTGCAATAAGACGTCGCAATAATTTTAATTCGCAACTAAATAAAAAAAGAAAGAAAAAAAATGTAACTAATATTATCAATGCGAATGTTTGTTTCTATTCTTTACCTGTTCGTAATCACATTTAACATGAAATTTCGTATACTCGGTGCTAGGGGTATGGAAGAGGTATCTTTCAATCAGAATGATCTTCTTTTCCTGAGGAATAGTGAGTAGGTACTACTCTTCTCTATATGTGGAACTACTCTTTTAAATAGCTTTGCTAACTGCAAGACCTATTCAAACCAGTTTATTTTATATCAAAAATAACTTTATAATACCTATTATTGTAGTATGTATAAAGGACTCGTGTATTTAAAAATATTGTCAAATTCAAATTCAAATTATTTATTGCATGTCACAGTATACCTGTAGTAAGACGTGTTACATATGTAGTTTAAATAGGTTACAAGTGACGCCCTGCCAGGGAATTGTGACTATGGGCTATGGAATAACTATGGGCTGTCTTTATTTCGCTACTCAGAAACCTTTAGGGAACCTTACATAAATAAAGAAGAAACGTTCGAAATGTATGTACATACGGCAGCACATCAGGCTATACATTTTTGTTGCGAAACCGCCCTTATCACAACGGAATAAGACTCTCCAGTGTTAACCTGAAGTGCTGTCGTGTGTACGCGCATAAATCCAGAACGACTGCACCAAATTGGATAATCCTTTTTTTATTGATTTTTGACAGGATCGACGGGATAAAATTAGACTATGTACCCGGACGAAGTCGGAGCGGGTCGCTAGTTTTTTTATTGAAGCATAACATTTATATTAAAATTAACATACCATGCCGCGTCGAGCAATAAAACTAGTAGGTTAGGTACGGCGAATACATAACTATGGGATATTATGTAAATTCTAGTTATCTTGTCATAAAACGGTCACGGATTGCTCTTGTACCACTTGATCTTGATATTGAAATTGCATCTGACGCATTGTCCTTCGCAGAAATAACTAGGATTCTAGACATTAAGAGTCTATAATTATATTTATCGTGGGTTATAAGTGCTATAGGAATTATATGGTGTGAAATTTCTGAATCATGTATTTGTCATCAGGATGTTGTTTTATATCTATGACGGAAGCTGTTTCCGAATAGTGAGTCATGGACTATTTTGAATGTTATTTAGAGGTAGTCTATTGTTGATATTGTTTAAAGTTCTTTGGAGTTGTATGAAGATATCACTTGTTCAGTAATCCGAAGAAATTCGGTTTCCTAAGTGAAAAGTTTCCATGGCGCCCAAGACAATTAGTTAATTATGAAACTGTTGGACACATATTTTTTATGTCATAGTATAAAACGAAGTCACCGATTCAGTCTGTTCGTTTAGATCTTTTAAACTACGCAAGGGATGTTGATGCGGTTTTCACCAATATATAGAGTGTTTTAAGAGGGAGGTTTATATGTATAGTTTGATATGTTTTGTGCTAATCGTGCGAAGGGGTCGCTAGTTCAAATATAGTGTTTATCTTGTTGGTTGTCCTAATAAATAAATAAATAAGATAAATAACTTTTAAGGAATCTGAAGCACTTTTATGCCTCACTCAAATCTAAATCTAACTAGATCATGGAACATGGTTATCACATAGAATTGACTACCCTTTAAATTTCATAAAGTATAGACAGGGGAGTCAGATAAATTAGTCCAAGATTGTATGTCCATATTTAGTTTTAATGTAAAACATGTTGAATCTGTGTGTTCTGCGAAGATCGTGGTATGATGAACTTACATTTAAAAAAATGTGTAAATACCCGTATGTTTAAATTAGAACCAATATGAGCTTGATCTGTAGAGCGGTGGTAGCTCAATGGTAAGGACACGCGCCTCATATCCGAGGGATGCGGGGGTCAAACACGAACACATACCTCTAGATTTTTCAAATCTATGTACGTATTTATACCACTAGCTCGACGGTGAGGGAAAACATCGTGATGAAACCTGCAAATTCAAACAACTTTGAATTTGTAATCATGATCCAAAAACTGTCTGGTTCCCCTATTTTAGGGTTACAAAGGTCAGGCCGGCAGTCGCTTCAATGTAATTACCAGACTCGCTAAATCCTGGATCATGGTCTAAGCGGACCCCGTCTAAGAACGTGACATAACGCTAGGAAGATGATATATGTACCTATATACTGTGTCCGAATTGGGATAAATACTCTGGTGTGAATACATAACAGAGGTAATTGTGCATTCAAAATATGATCTATGTATATAGCAAATGTCGCTTAAATGTTATTAACAAACTCGCTAAATCCTGAATCTCATGGTCTAAGCGGACCCCGTCTAAGCACGGGACATAACGCTAACAAGATGATGATTGAGCTTGATCTCCTATTACTGTTAATTTTCCTAATTACTTGTCACTTTCAATTATATTCACAAGTCAATAGTGTCACACAGTCCCTTCATTTCCAAAGAACTCACGTTTGCTCTAGGCATTGCTTAAAGAGCATTAGTATTGAAGATATGCGCTTCTTGCATGAGTAACTTAGTATTTACAGTCGGCGATATAAGTAGTTGGATACGTCCTTATGTCCTTATGCATAAGGGTTAGAAGTGTCCAGATTTGGTTGGCGACTGTACGTTGCGGTTGTATGCACTCACAAGTGCCTACTTGTCGCACTTAGCTCGAGTCAACAGTAGTCGGCCAAGAAAAGCATTACGTAAGTATTTTTAAGTGACGCATGCACAGCTAATGTCGTGACAATTAACTTTAAAATAGGCAGGAACATGTTATTCAGGGGGCATATTTGACAAGTGTGAATCAAAAAGTTATTAAAAAATCGCACTTAATATCTCCATTGTGAGGAAAATGGCTGTTGATTTTTGAAAAATCGTAGATTTTATGTTATAATCGTAGGATGTGGTTGTACGTTACTTTAATCGTACCAATGTTATTTAGTAATTAAAACCACAATGTCAGTAAACTTAGTAAATAATCATTTTAGGTACTTGAATGTAAATATATTGATGTTTGAACAATTTTATGGTCAAGCCCCAATTAATATATTTTTGACGCATTCATTTGTTAGACAATTTATTAAAATAAGGGCTTTCCCATGACAAACATCAAAGTCATACCAATACATTATTATCTTCTTGAACTGTGGGTAAATGCTTGTTACCAGGTCAGGTCGACAGTTTGGAAGCAGGATTGTCCCCACGATACTTGCACTTGAGCGAGGGGTACCGCGGGGTTCAGTGGGTATACCCTGGCCATGTACCATCTTTGGCTGGAGAGGGGGCCTCTAATTCAGAGGCCCCTGGGAGTTCCGACACAACATTCTGTCCCCCCAGGCATAGTGACGGTGCGTTATTCCCTGTGTCAAAAAAAGGCCCGTTGACATGTTTGTTTTCATATTTTATAGGTAGGTTTAATCGTGGGCACGAAAACAAAGGTCGCGAGTTCGAATCTCGCTAGATCTAATGTTCTTTTGATGAACATGGTCGTTGGTACTCACGTCATGGATGTTTATAAAAGTATTGATGTATGTGTATTCATTAACTTGTGATCGCAGCATAAGCATACATGCTTAATTTTTACTAGGGAAACGGCATGAAAGGTAAAATGAAAGGTTTAATTAAAAAATGTATTTTAAAAGTATGTTTTATACATATTTATGCTATTTTTAAATAACTAACTAAACTTCACGCCACTTCCCTAGCGGGGTAGGCAGAGTGAACCGAACGCCATATGGCACGATCCTTACACACCTAACTCGCCTCTTCAACATTCATGATCCTTTTTTTGTCTTTCCTTACATTTTTATATATTTATATGTAGATTGTAAATCTCAAAAAGGACAATTTACACACGAGCATTGCACAATAAAAAAGATTAGTAAACAATTTAAGATTCCAGTCTAGTAAGTATGATTTTAAGCTAATAGCTCTTCAACTACGCCTGTGTTCTTCCACCAACCTGATACTCCGATTAAACAGACTTATTTACAACATTCCAAGTCCTAAGCGGAAAATCAGACTTATAATTCCAGCGAATAAGTTATCAATAAATAATTTTCTTACGCTCGTTGGAAATGTTTAATATCTACCGCTAAAATACAGAGTGTCCTGTAAAAAAACAGAACTAAATCATTTTGATTTGGAAATACCATAATAAACGAAACAGGAGAAATTTAAAAAAAAAAGGATATGAATAATGCTTATACACACAAGTATGATAAGGTCGCGCTTTGAAAAATTACTTTTTTTTTAAGACGCTTAACATACTTTATGTCTTCAAAAAAATAATTGGCCGGTCTGATTGAAATTGTATTTATCCGAATCGGACAATGGAACATATGTTAATCCTTAAATAATCCTTTTACTATAGTCGGGTATAAATTATTTGAACGAAGTATTCGAATACCACTCTCATCGAGATTCTTACGTATTTAGTACATAATGAATAACCTGTTTTCGTCTTGTTTATGATTTATATTTAAAAACTTACAAAGTTTGGAAAACATTTTTGCTGTACCTTTGTTTTCGCATTTGGGGAGCGCGTGATGTTATATTATTTTTGTGAATACATCTAATTATACCTAATTCAACACCATAAACGAGTGTAGCTATCACCTACATTTCCATGACTCATCACATTACACTGTATTGTTCGGGAGGATCAAACATAACCTGCGGTTTTCTACGCAAGTCGGCAAAATATTTCCCTTTTTCACATTTAATGTATAAAAGAGAGTCGTCATCGTGCGATTGTCGCATGAACTTAGACCAGTGAATAAGTGCTGGGATGTAATCATCGGGTAAATAACAGCAATTTCAACCGGCTTGACTCACGGACAGTATGACATGGTTGTGTGGAAAAGTTGATTGTAAATAATTAAAACGCTGTACCTACGTGAAATTGTACACTGTCGTTATAATGCGGGAGACGATAAAAGACGATAAAAGAATCCTGCTAAATGAAATCTTTCTTCTTTTATTGCAGTAAGTGGAAAATCGTTTCGCATCAATCTTGTTTTTCCATTTAGATTTTCCATTTTTTTAAAGATTTTTTTTATTAAAAATGGAAATGACAGAAACATTCACAAAAAATAATGAAATTTTAACAAACCCAAATAAGAGTATTTTTTAATTCGTATCACAAGTTATTCGAAAGGAAATCTTCGTACTCAAAAGTACCAGTTGATAAAAGAAAAGAGACTGACATCAGCAGGATAGGGCAGTGACCTTAAGCAATCATTAGCGTTTCGTTTAAATGACATTACGTATAACCAGTACGGTGAAAAACAATTCGTAACCGAACAATCGATTACTCGCAAAAACTCGTCAACTTAATTACCACTTAGTAAAATGTTCACCGCGTTTCGCGTAGGGGCTTGGAAAATGTCGATGGTTTTTATCGAATACATTTTTATTTAAAATTTTTTCACTTAATTAATTTCAAAATATCCGACTGTGAATAGGACCTTAAACTAGGTTAAAGAAAAATTGCGTGCTGAGAAGTATGCGTAGCTGAATAGCTGCCTTTTGAAATCGGTTTTATATGTACCTAGTTTAAGTCAACTGAAACGGTTCTGCCGTAGCCTCGAAACGGCTTGACGTACCTAAAATACGCTAATATGGTCCTTGTACCATAAACGTATTACCCGTTTTCAAAAAGGATTTTCATTATATTAGTCTGATATTTTTTATCAACGCTACTCTCTTCATGTTACATATAAATTATTCAAACCTATTTAAAGCTACGTCCAGAAAACATAGCCTTGCTGCTGATAAAAAGACGATGATGACTACTCATGGCTAAATTACATTATTATCAATCGACACCGATCGATTCTCCGTTACCATGCCTCTGGCCTCACGAAGAAAATTAACACGCATTACGTAACGCAAAGTGCATAACCTTCACCTTTACTGTCGTGATACGGCCGTAATAAGCCACTCGTGAAACGGAGGAAGACATGAACTCAACAACCTAAGTGCGTACCTACCGATAATTATCGGTATCGTGGATGTTGTTCGATTGAATTAATAGCTTGCACTTGCTAGCGAGACAGCGTTTTAATTCGCCTCTTAGAAATATTTTATATAGAGGGAGTGAATAGATACATATGTCATTCTTTTGTCTTTACTAGTTATCAGCCTAAGATTTTTTAGCAGAATTTCAAGATCATAGTTTGAAAAAGAAAATTAAGATGACTTCGTTTGTTTAGAGAGTAATTGTATTTACAAATTACGTTTACAAACAAGAATGATGTGAATCTATTCTACTGAGAAGAAACCTACCTATTTATATCCAGAAATAGTCAAAAATAATCCAAATGTGATGTTTTGAATTGAAATTTGATAATCTAGACGCAATGAAATATTCTTTTATCTATCTATAGGTAAATATATAAAAGCATTTTTGCATCTCTGTACTACTAATGTTAAAACTGCATAACATAGAATTTTTACTGATTTAAAGTGTGTAGTTATCGCAGATTTTATGTTATATGTTTTACATTAAAGGTAACGAACAAACATACGGTCAACACCAATATAATAGTTTACCTACAGTTACAGTAGCTTATAGATATTTTCAAAACCACAGTTGTTTTAAAGTGGTTAATGAGTCTACACAGGTCTACGTCGGGTTAAATATTTTCTGCGAGATCTTCTGTCAGAGAGAAACCTACTTGCCTACATATAAGAACAATCATTCATCACACCACTATGACATATGGCATGGGAGAAAATCTATTCTTAGTGCAATTGCGCAGAATACCCATAAAAGGAAAACACTAACATAATTTAAGACTTGCAGCTTTAGAAATAGCTATTTCGTATTCCGCAGTTGTATCAGGTATAGGTTCAAACTGCGAGCTTGTTGAAAATAGCTGATGTTATTTTAAATACACTCGACAGCTGTGACCGTTTGTCTTGTAATGGTAACAAATAGATAATTATTCGTACATATTAATAAAATATTTATAATAACTGATCTTTCAAACAACAATAACGTACTCGTAGTTTAAAAGATTTTCATTATATTTATACTCTAATTTCCTTTAGAACTTGTATAATATGTGTGTGTGTTTGTGTCACGGACTAGTAAAAAAAGAAGGACTCCGCACCGCTTACTAGACTTTGAGGCACCTGCGGAGCTCCAACTTGACACGCAACTTACGTCTCACATTAACATAACTGCTCCAAATGACAGATTTCTAATATCTGGTATCCACAAGAATCTTACTCGCACATGCTTAACGCTGCAGTATGACAGCGCGAGTCTTTCTTTTTTTACTAGTCCGTGGTGTGTGTGTAATTTTAATTTTATACCATGAAGGTGAAAAACAATCAGTAGTATTGTTTTCTTTTCTGTTTAAATTGACTATTTATAAGTGCTTTTTTGAAGTCTATATAAATAAAGAGATTTGAATTTGAATCAAGTTGCCTGCTGGTATGGGGTCACAGCATACCATGGAAGCTTGTAACACAAGGAGTGTCACTCGTTTTTTGCCGACCTTTGCTGAGGATTCACCGCCCTAGGGACATACCTAAGGGAGAATCCCTTGCCGTCCCGTGCGGTAGCGGTGCGGTAGCGGTTACAACACACGATAATCACCCTAGGTCAATTTGTTTATACTCGAGTTGTGGATTTTTAAATGACTTTGTGATACAATTTTTTACATACTTTGGAGCTAAGGTGTATTATGTGTGTGCTCACGTGAATAATGTACCTATTACCTTATTTTTAGGTATTATCAAGAAGGCATGATTGATTGTACTGGGTAATAGTCTAGAAATCCAGTAGTACCTACATATATCTTATGTATTTTACACAAGGAACTTGTAATATTATTGAAGTAAATAACTACATACAATGTGCTCGTAACTCAATTTATAACCTCGTCAAACAAGATGTTACAAGATAAACACATACATAGTTTTCTTCATGACTCTCGATCAACCGATTTATATTGATTTATTTATAATACCATTAGATGAAATACCCGGTAGTAGTGGTATCCGTGTTCTCGCATCAGAGTGCGAAGGTTTTTGAATCCGTATCGATAGCGTAACGTTAATTTTCGTAGAAAAATGTCTGTAATTGGAAAAAGATTGTAAAATGAAGATCTAGACGAACAGTGAATTTAAAACAGATGTAAAAAAACAAACGAAATTATATTTAAAGCCAAAGAACGTTCTATTTTTAAATGTTGAAAATAATACCGCGTTATGTTTTCTAACATTCAAAAACAGAACTTGTAAAAAAAAGTTACAAGTTATTGTCTCTGACTGTCATATGTTTAGAAAATTGGAGTTGAGGTTAGTATTTTCGATATTTTTTTTTCTATATATGTGTGAGTGAATGAGTTGTGTTATACTCCGCGTGATGTCGAGGCAAATAAGTACTGGTAAGGTCGGCCATTATTGTTTTTTCTTAAAGAATAATACGTACATACATTGTAACTCCCACGTTGAAAATTAATTTAATGACATCTCATTTATGGAAATTAATCAAAATCGTTTTGGTAATTGATAGACGTTCAAGTACGTAGCGTCAGTCAGTTTGACAAAGTCAGGTACTTATTGGAAGTCTTTGAATTGGCGTAAA
This sequence comes from Glyphodes perspectalis, assembly GCA_951394215.1. NCBI lineage: Eukaryota > Metazoa > Arthropoda > Insecta > Lepidoptera > Crambidae > Glyphodes > Glyphodes perspectalis. The sequence continues at coordinate 3,933,029 of OX596200.1, forward strand.
CTAGAGAATTTTTAAGAACCGTTTTGAGGAGCAATTTCTTATATTTTTAATATCATGCCTAGTACGGTCTTTGTATTACATTTGATATATTTATGTCATATATATATATTACTATATATCACTAGCTTCTGCCCGCGGCTTTGCTCGCGTAGTACATCGATGAAACATAGCTTATGTGTTATTCTAATGTATAAGCTATACTATTGCAAAGTTTTGCGTGAAAGAGTAACAAACATCCACAGATTCATCCATCCAAACTTTCGCGTTTATAATATTACTAAGATTCATAACATCTGAGGCGAATTTATACAAGGTCTATCGATTTCTGAAGCCTGGGGCGAAAGTTAATCTATTTAATTACCGCACACAGGAACCGAATTAACCTTGAATTGGTCAAACAACATCAGCCCACATTACTATCAGGTTCATTACTGACGAAATCAATAATAATGTTTAAATTTTATCGACGTGGCGAGTGTAGTATCTTTCATGGCAATTATGGTGTATCGAAGTGTGGACTGGACTGATATCTCCCACGCTGAAATCGTGACAACGTTAAGTACTAGTTAATGATCTATTTTGAAAGTCGCTTGCGGATTTGTGTGGTCTAATTTAAGAGCTGGTTTATTAAGTTGATGGTTAATTTGTAAGAAGCGCAGCGTAAGATAAGGTAGCTCAAAGGTACGGCGAGTGTTTTACATAAGGGGTATGTTGGTTCGTAACCAGAACGCAGCTTGTCTGGTTATCATATAATACCGCAATCGCCCTAAGCCGCCAATAACAAAAATATTACTTTCTTTTAATATAGTTAATCAAAGTTATTTCGGCTCCTTTTTAATTTAACTTAATTTCACGCCACTTCCTTAGCAGGCAGAGAGAACTGAACGCCATATGGCACCATATAGTTTATCTCCGTTGAAATCGACGGCATCAGTTTAATATAAACAAGCCGAGTTAAATACGTATTAGGATATATTTATATACATCCCACACGTATGTCGTACTCGTACGTACATAATATAGTGTTGTAATTCTAGTGTTAAGAAATCATCGCTTATTCTCGACACTCAGACCACACGCCTTCAATTTCACGCGGCGATCGGAGGCTGCGATGACGCACCGCTGACTGCACCGCAAGTCATTCAGGCCAGGAAGAGAGGATTACCAGCTCGACACTTTGCGTTGCTCTTGGTTTAGGTTAAACGTCGTATGTCGCAACGAACGCTCGTCAGGATATTTGGGTCGTGAAATTATCGCTTATTCTCGACGCTCAGACCACAGGTTGTCAACTTCACGCAGCCATCGGAGGTTGTAATGACGCACCGCTGACTGCACTGCCAGTCATCTCAGCCAGGTAGAGAGAATTACCAGCTCGACACTTAGTGTTGCTGTTGGTTTAGGTTAAACGTAGTATACGTCACAAGATACGCTCGTCAAGGCATTTGGGTTGAGGTGTATCGTTAATTCTCGTCATTTGGACCACACGTCGTCAACATCACGCGGCGATTGGAGGCTGCGATGACGCACCACTGACTGCACCGCAAGTCATTCAGGCCAGGAAGAGAGGATTATCAGCTCGTCTTGGTGTTGGTTTATGTTAGACGTGTTATGTCGTGACGGACACTCATAAGATTTGGGTTGAGGTGTCAAGGTGAGATGCGGAGCGGGTTTAGTTTTGATTGAATGAGGATGTGGACTTTCCGTTGTAAGGGGTATATTAGTACAAGATTATTGCAACTGATCAATGCTCACAGGATGAATATTTTCAACTATTTATTTAATAATAATTTGTTTAAAAAATAAGTTTGAAAAGTTTCTAATCAAATTTGGCACAGTCATTGGCCTCTGCCACATTTTATACGAATTATCGTGTAATATCGTATATCTGAGAATCCTTACTAATATTAAACAATCGAAAGAAATATTTTAATTAAATAAAAAATGTTTTAATGAAAATTACTTCTCTGTTTAACATAACACATCACGCCCATAATCCCCGAAGTGGTAGGCAGAGTCAAAGGGGCAGCAGGCCCCCTTAATAACATTTAGCCAAAAATAAAACTAGGCTGGGTTAGAAAATTGTGAAAAAGTAGTGACAAGTTGCTCATCGCCTACAAATTACACAACAATTACAACTTATCTGTTTAATGAAAATATTTTAACATTCTAGTTGTCAAGATTATTTATCACACGTGTTCTACCTGAAATAGAGATATGCATTCCATTTGTAACGAACTTTCGAAGTTATTTAAATAAGTAGGCGACAATATTCATAATTTATTTGCATATCTTAATTCTTATCTGATACAACACATATTTGTAACAAGATTTCTGGTTGTAATCCTGTGTAATGTATTGTAATCTGAATCCTGACTTGTGAATGCGGAAGATTTTGTCTATTTGTATTTGTTATAATTTTTGTATGTTGGCCTGGGACCTAAAAAACATGTGCCAGATGTGTTCCGTGCCTAGCATGTCGTAAAAGGCGGCTAATGGTATATCGGGTTTTGGGTATGTGATTTTTTAGGCGACGAGCTAGCCACTTATCACTACTTTTTCACAGTTTTCCATCTAACCCAGCCCAGTATATTGGCTGAATGTGGTTAAAGTGGCTCGCTGTCCCGTTGACTCTGGCTACGCTTTCGGAGATTACGGGCGTGAAGTTATGTATGTATGTATGTATAATTTTTGTAAAGGCTACTTAAGTTGACTTACGATGTTTTATTTTTTTTAATGTTTAAAACTTTTTTTTCTTTGCAGTGATATATCAGTCTACATTTTTCAATGGCGTGGTCCGATTTTGCAAAAGTATAATAAGTTGATTGTTACACACTATAAGTTGATTACATAAGTTGGTCTACTGATTTTGTAGCTTACAATCTAACTAGATTTTGTCCGCGGGTCATTCGGGTTTTACAGAAAAATTGTGAAAAATTGTCTTTTCAAAAGATCTATTAATTACCCCGGGTTAAAAAGCAACTCTCGTCTTTTCTTGTTTATTTTGTCCATTCTTAGGGTTTAAACTGTTTAGGTACTTTCATACTATTCTGGTCTGGTTGGTTTAAGGGTAAAAACGTCAAGACAGACAGAGTGCCTTTTGCAGTATTATTAAGAATTAGGGATCAGGAAGGATAAGTCTTTGTTTAAACTTCAGTCACTTACAGCTTAACTTGCGTAACGTTTTTTTAACAATATCCCCTTAATCCTTAACTAAAACATCCTCTGTGTGACCTACAACCATAAATCTTTGTATAGCTAATACCTGCTTACTAATCGTAAGTAAAGATGTGAATCATAACAAGTTTGTAGAATGCATGACATAATTTGTTCTATCTATTAACATACTTACTTTATTTTTTTTTACTTTATGAATCAGATTGTAGATTGGACAGATAATAAAAATACAATTCGTGCTACTTACATATCTAGATGTCTTTATTAAATAATAGCTATTTATACTTGCGACAAAGCTCATGATTAATTATAAAAATATGCTTAATTACGCAAATAAAAAAAGTTGAATTAAAAAGAATGTCACGTTTATTCCAGACTCCTTCTAAACATTTTATTGAAATAAATTAAATATGCGCCTTTTTATCTATTAAATATATGACTAGGTTGGTAAAAAAAAGGATAAAATAATTTTTTTTTTGTAGTGTTACTGATATAATATAAAATATCATTTTAAATAAAATTGTACTGCCTAAAAATTATAAAAACGATAATTTGATTTAATTGTTTATTGGTTTATTAAATTAATATATCTACCGGCTTTTGACTGAGCAATGTTTAATTATATGTACTAGGAAATATATTTCTTTAATTTATTTATAACAAAGACATTCTTTATGGTATTAAGCTGTTTGAGTATTAATAAAAGCTTAGTCGGTTCTATAAAAAACCTCTATGTTATTGATTAAAACGTTGAATAGGAAACTAATTAAGTTAAATCGAGACACAACAAGTTATAATGAATGCGTTTGATATACATATCAATATAGCTTAGCGTGTAGGTATCTGTATATAATTAAATAAATATATCAAATGGTTTTCCGACACTCGAGAGAGAGACAGAGGGATAAATAAATACATAGATATATTTTTGTTAATTTTTTTGATTTGTGTTTAAACCGATGTTGTCAGATTATTTGTATTGTGTCAAAGTTAAGTTATTAAAACGATGTTATCACATCACTCCATGTCTATTTTTATTACTTAAACACGAGCAGGAATATTAAAAAGAAATTATAGTGTAAACACAAAGTGACCTAAAATCGGGTGCGCGTATTGTTTTTGTATTAATTAGTTCTCGAATGGGAAGTCTAATTAAGATTAAGTGGAAACGGGTTGCTTTTTAATCGATTGTACATTTTATTTAAGAAAACGGCGTCACCAGTTTATTACAAATATGTTATTTAATTCGTAAATATTGAGGGCACCTATTTTTATTGTTACGTAATAATAGTTCTGCCTGAACTGAACTATTATTAAAGATTTTTGTATTAGATAGCCTTTATGAAGAAAAACTTTAGGGTATCTACTATCTATCTGCTGCTAGTCTATACTAGGCTTTCTTATACAAAAAACTTTTTTCAAAACCTACCATATATAATTATTTTTATATAAGTAAAGATAATAACTATATTGTCTAGAAAACCCAAAAAAAAAATAGCATTGGTATTTAAATATGTAAAAATAGAGGTGGCACTTCAACTGCAGTAGGAAACTATTTTAATAATAAACAGTGTACATAAACAATTAAGTAAATCACCCAATACCCAGGAGTTACTAATAAAGTACAAAGGGACCGCCCTTCCCGAACTCCCTGTTACCTTATCAACAAAGACAATAGCAACAACAAAAGTCCAGAACTCAGGTAGCCCTTTCGGCGGTGTCAATCGAAAAGCGAAAGTTTTCGGTGTCCGACACTAATAAAATAGTCGCCGGCATAAACAAAACAGGTAGCTGGCTGTAAAGTATTATTTCACTTTCTAATTTCTTCTAAAGTGTACACGTTGCCTTAATTATGCAAGTGGAGCGGTCCTTTGGGTAGGTATTGTTCGGGCTAGGGTTGCTGGCTGTAAAAGAAAATAACCATTATAAAAAAAAAAGTAGTGACACAAGAGACTTCGTAATAGGTCTTAGTAGAAATTGTGTCAAACTTAACACAATGTGGCTATAAAGATACGTATCTACTGAAAGTATTGAGAAATTACTTTGCATTTATACTTACTGCCTTTTTTACTTCTTACTAAGTATTTCGTTTGTTAATATAAGTCTAGAAGTATGTCAAGTATTATTTTTTATGTAATATTGTCTATTTATTCTATCTCTGTTTTATACCTATAGCTGATGGTTTTACTAGATAGATAGACGATACAACATCATCTTCCTAGCGTTATGATCCGTGCTTAGACAGGGTCCGCTTAGACCATGATCCAGGATTTAGCGAGTCTGGTAACTACATTGAAGCGTCTGCCGAACTGACCTTCGTAACCCTAAGATAGGGAAACCAGACAATTTTTGGATCATTGAAATCCAAATTTGTTAGAATTTGCAGGTTTCATCACGATGTTTTCCCTCACCATCGAGCTAGTGGTGTAAATACGTACATATATTTGAAAAAACCAGAGGTTCATGCCCGGATTGAACCCGCACTCCTAGGTTAAGAGGCGCGCGTCCTTGCCATTGAGCTACCACCCCTCTTTTATAGACGATACAACAATGGTTATTTATTTTTCATAACATTAAAGCGCCGCTGCTAAAAATAATTTATACGTGGTAGGTTAATAGAAATGTAAATACTTAGTTAATTAAACCTATCAAGAAATAACATCAGTTAATATAAATTAAAGTACATGTATAAGATCATAGATGCTTGAATTTTTTTACTATAAGCGTATTGTTAGAAATAAACAAAGAAGAAATTGAAGCATAATAATGGCTGATAAAAAGAGAGAAATCTTTTGTCGACCTTACAGAGGGTGAATAAGACTGCACGTGGCCCTACCTGCGCTCGCGCACAAAACCGTAATGGAGACGGTTTTACAAACTTTATACGGAGCCTGCCGTTAGACGACAGAGATAAATGTCGTGTGAATGTCATGTCTGGTAACTTACAATCAAGGAGAGACAGTGCTGCGTTAGGACTTTGAGGAGAGCTTGGTAAATACCCTTTTTTGTCTGCTTTGTACTGAGGAGGGAGATGTCTTTCAATGTAAGTCACCAAAATCATATTTGGGTTTTTTATTGACTATTACTTGATTAAAGTAAGCTTAATTCATGCTTTCGATGTCATTAAACACCGATTCAATAGTTTTTGAGTTAAGATTATTTCAAACATAAATACAAAAAACAAATACAAATATTTTCTCTTTCTAATGTTGGTGTAAATCGATCGGTAGTAGAATCACGGCAGGACCGTTCGTCGAGTGGTCAGAGACCCTGCCCAGGAAACCGAGGGTCGCGGATTCGAATCCTGCTAAGAGCAAATGTTTCGTGTGATGAACATGGACATTTGTACTACTCGGATGTTTATAAAAGTATTTAAGTATATCTATCCGTTTAACTTGTAGCCATAGGACAAGCTTATAGTTTAGTTTGGAGCTAGGGAATTGGTGTGTCAGTCCGGAGAATTTATTTATTTATTTATTAAGTAGTAGGTTTACTACTTATTTACTTTAAAATCCATGGAATATCAAGTACCCACTTGTACATATATTACGAGTATACGTTTATCCTATTAGATAGATACTGGCTATGAAACATTGTAAAAATGTCGAAGAAAGTATTTCGGGTCATCCGTTACTTACACTTTCCACTATGAATATGCACAGTTCGTGCAGTTTATGGAGAAAGGTAATTTCAACATTTCCTGTATTACATTTTTCCTGTGGCTTTCAAAAAGCAACAACATTTCATAACGTCATCGTAACATGATTTTTTCGGGGACATATTCCATTTTTTTGTCTCATCATTATTAATAACTATTGAATTTTTTTTTATAATATTTGTCACTGAGGGACTCTAATTAGTTTTTTTTATATTTTCAATTTAAGGACTTCCAATGTTCTGCATCTTAATTACATAATATACATATTATATTGCACATTATAATATATTTAATGTGCATGACGCATTTGCTTTCACTGATAATGTTAAGTAAAAAATGCCTCAAATATGCATTTGGATAATACAAAGTGGTTCTTCTCTTAAATTAATTATATATTTTCTATATATAAATTGTAAAGTAATGTGATAGTCAATGAAATGAGTTTAAAAATGAACCGGTAGAATCTACTTTTGAACCGGTAGATATTGATCTCATTCTGATGATTTATAAGTGCTTTTTGTAACCTACGTAAATAAAGACAATTTCATTTCATTTCATTATCAAATCAAGGGCGGCCATTGACCCCACCCCATGAAGTAAACCACTGGGTTTATTGTAACCATAAAGTAGGCAAAAATTGAAAGTGATATGAACGAGTTTCTCTCAAACGTTACCGCCGGACCCCTGCCGGCTTTGACATAAACATTGCATTGTCCAAACATTACGACATAATTCCACCATTGTTGTCCCTTCGACGGTTCCGCAAAAAAATCGGTCAAGTGCGAACTCGACAGAGGTATTCATAGTTGAGACTAGCTTGGTTTAGTTATTACCAAATTTTTGTATAAAGTATTCAAAAAGGTTTTTATTTAACGAAATGCAGTTGAGCTTCTCAATTTAATTTATTAAAATTAATGGCTTAGCTTTTATACCATGTGTGTAAAAAAATTTAGAAATGTTGAGCAACGTATTGTATTTGTACAATTAATTTTATTTATTGGGAAATACTCGCATACGTAATTGTAGCTAAGTATATTATTACTATTTGTAAATTATGTGGGCCAGAAGTTAGACACTAGCATAGATGCTTGTATTTTTAATGCTTTCAAAGGAAGTACAACATACCTACATAGTCCTGCAATGTATTTTATAACGTGTTTCTTACGAAACCCTTAATAGCCCATTTGACCATTTTAATACTGAACCCAACAGACGAACAGAAAAAAAGTTGGACAAATTTTACTGCCAGTTTATTGGAGCAAAAAGGTGCAAAATAAAAAGGTTTCGTTTTCTTAGTAGTGTAATCGTTTATTGCCTTGTTTTTGTCTTCGGACGAAAGTGGAGGCAAGGACCGACAAAGTCCAACGCATCATAGTCTCTTTTCGTATGCAAATAGGTTACAACGAACCGACGACCGAAAGGACCGCGGTGGTAGGGTCGCCAACTTGCAGCAGATATGTGGAAGGATGTGGGACCGTGATCTAATGGGGAACGTGAAATCATTTGAATGAAACAGAAAATATTAACAAGGGACATACAAAATAAATACACAACACAACAAAACAATTTATATCTTTCACAAAACTACGTAGCGCATGCTTAGTAGTAAGGTAATTCAAAAATTGCTACTTATGGAAATAAAAAAAACTAAAAAATCTTAACACGTATCTAGTACCTATTAATTTAAATATATAACAATTTTTGAGTTAGGTCACCTTACTACTAAGCATGTGATAGGTCTGTGAAAATTGCATAACACTACAAATTTAGGTACGTCTCTCTAAGTAGTTATATTTATCTAAAGAGGTATGTCAAAATAAAGGTCATAAAATATTATATGTCTACAATAGGTTCAAACCATGTTACTCTGTCAATAAAGTATAAAATATTGGGTAGTTATCTAATTGAAGATTATCGAACACCCACAAAAAGGTTGAACACTAAGTTTATTATATACTCACAGAAAAGTGGTTAGTACGAGTATGTCGTTATTGTACGCATGTATGTGGATGATCCACGAAGTGGAAAATCGCATTGCTCATTTTAGAGAAAACATATTAATTGAATAAAAACTAGTTTGTAAAATGGTCATGTAATGTATTTTTACTTGATTCAATTAATATGATAATTAATTATATCTAATGAACTAAAACTAACTAAACTTCACGCCACTACCCTAGCGGGGTAGACAGAGAGAACCGAACGCCATAGAGCACGATTCTTACATACCTCCCTCTCCTCTTCAACATTCATAATTCTTTTCATACAATTATTTCTAACTGTTTATATTGTGATAAAATAAAATACACCACGTAAATTAACTAGCATATTTATAAAATATAAACAACTTTGTCTTTTCGTAACAAATATTTCCATTTACGAAAGCAACTCGTGGTAACCCTACCCGCAACGCATGTGTTCTCAATGTCAATGCGAATTTTTTTTCGGATCGAATCGGTCACTTTTTTGACGCGATAAACAATTTGAGCCGATTGTTGGTCCAACAAAGGGTTTTGTTTTAGTTTTGTGCAGGCTCGCATGGCCATTTGGTTGCTGTGACGTCACTTGATGGGTTCCGCGAAGTTGTCACAGCGTTTACGAGGACTTTTGCTTTCAGTCCACAATGATGGTTTATGATGGTTTATTGCGCAATTCGGGTTTTTGAGGGGTACGTTGTTATTGCTTTTAATGTCTATTACGAGTTCTGTTTCCTGGGATGGAGCGTTAAATGCGATTTTAGATGACATCAGATGTGCAGTTGCAAATGTCTAACTTTGTGTATTTATGTGCCTTCTAAGATTGGGGCGTTCTTTTATTTGAATTTACATCATATTGTTGTATTAGGGTAAATACACATGTAAGTATTCATGTCTGATCGAGTTTTATTAGGCACCGGTGACCTCAGATAAGTTTCATCTGAGGGTATTTTGGATTACATATTGTACTAATCAAGCTAAAGACCAATTTATATGTCTAATATTATTTAATCCCATGTTAGTCTGGGACTTAAAAATAATGTGCCAACTGTGTTTCTTGCCAAGCATGTTGTAAAAGGCGACTAATGGATATGGGGTTTTGGGTATGTGATTGTGTAGGCGACGAGCTAGCCACTTTTCCATAATTTTCCATCAAACCCAGACCAGTTTTATTTTTGGCTGAATTTGGTTAAAGTGGCCTGCTGCTCCTTTGACTCTGCCTACCCCTTCGGGGATTATGGGCGTGATGTTATGTATGTATGTATTTAACCAGGTAATCTCTAGATACAAGCTTGAGAGACGAAGTTGAAAATAATAAGTACCTACATTGATGTTATATTATAAAGACTATAAGATTAAGTAATGTTCTTTATGCTATATTTAAAAACGTGGTGTGGTACTCGAAGAGGATAAGACTAATATTAATATACACAGCCATGTGAGCATGAACAATCACGTGTATTATGTGCAAGTCTTTCCTAATCGTGCAATGTGAATGTATGACGTCCGTCCTGCCGTCTGAATAACCGATGCACAAGATATTCTATTTAGCATTCAATGGCTTTAGGTACTGTTTATCCTTGTGTAAGTAGCCAGTTTAGGTAATTGTGGTGGCAGGGCCCTGTGGCAAGCATAGCAAAGTACTGGGTACATCATCCGGACTTGAACCGGTAAATACCACTCAGCCAAAGAATATAAATTAAATTCTTCAAATAAATTCTTCAGACTGACTCACCAATTCCCTAGTCCCAAACTAAGCTTATGCTTGTGCTATGGATACTAGGTGAACGGATAGACATACTTAAATACGTTTATAAACATCCATGACTCGAGTACAAATGTCCATGTTCCTCCGTTCTCCGACCACTGGATCTACGCCCTGGCCACGAAACCAAAGGGTCGAGGTTCGAATCCCGCTAGGAATCCACTTTCAGGGCCCTCCAATAGGAGCTATGTATATGTCTCTTAAAGTGGCTACAGAAAGCCTTTTGCGAATACTTCCTTCGCTCACATTTAGATTAGTCTCATCTAGCTGACCATAACATTTCTAATATTTTTCACACATCCACACGAAAATTTACATCTATTTAATTTTCGCAAACAAAAAATAAAATTTCGGATTTACAAACACAACTTTATTTCTTTATTTACGCGCACCAATCCCAAACATTTGCTGAGGCGACTACTTATCGCCACTTCACACATTTGCAGCGAGTTAGATGTCACTCACACCGACACACGTCCTAGTCTAGGGCTGCCTCATAGCCGGTTCCTAAACTGAAAACCTTAAACCTGTCACTTGAAATTCAATAGAATTCGGGGTAGTTATCGACTTTCTAAACGAAATGCTTTTCGATGAAAGCAGAAAAGGAGAAGAAGAAAACTAAATACCACAATGTTTCCTTTCAGCAAAAGTTATTAGAGGTTTTGTACAGACTTATAATGAATCAGAGTTCAGTTTTCAGCGCTCAACTTAGCATTATAAGGCTGCGTTCCCACCAGAGATGTGTGAGTTCGCGTAGCGAGGAATGTGTTTGTTAAATCAATAGAATCGCTTAATTTGCCTTGCCTCGCTAAATGTAGCGATTCTATTGTTATTTGTTTGTATAGTTCTTAAACACAACTTAACTTGGTGGAAACGCAGCATAACAGGTCCTTATTTTCCTAGTTAGAAGTATTAGGCTCCCATAACACACTAAGACTGGCTCGATGGCGCATTCGGTAGTGGCCCTGCCCCATGCGCCAAAAGTTGTGGGTTCGATTCCCACCCAGAACAAACATTCATATGATGAATACTTGTGTTTGTTCTGTGTTTGGGTGTTAATATCCAATATTTAAGTATATATTTGTAATACCACTGTTGATGATATCCGTAACACAAGTGCTTAAGCTACTTACCTCGGAGTCAGATCAATGTATGTGATGTAGTCGGATATTTATTTATTATTTATTTATTTATTACCTACACACACGATTGGTAAGGCTCCAACAGCAACCCTACTTCCAAGGCGGATGCGTCCGAGGACGGTCGATGCGCCAAAAAAACGCCATGCAAAAGTGAACGGAGTGAGTCAAATAAGCCATTGTGATCGACATTCGAGCGAAGCATGCAAAGGTCGCACCGATGGGTTAGTTCCGCCATAGCAAACGCCATCATTTAAGCGGATTCCCACTGTTAACTGTGGTTTCTATCGCCAGTCTAAAGTTACATATTTAGCTGTTCCATAGGAACTACTTAAGGAATCGAGATGGAAGTCTATGTCCTTTTCCGTGTCGAAGGCTACGCGCATGGTGATTTTCCACAATTTTTTTTTTCATATTTATGGTATAATCGTGGTTAATATAGGATACTATGATTAGGATATTAGACAGCTTCAGACGCAATGGGCTAAAATACTAAGGTGCAGGTTTGATCCCAATGTAAGGTAATAATTGTGAACTGCTTATTGGAAATATTCTGGTTCTAGCTTCCTAGGCTATTTATTATCATGTCCTGCTTCGCCTATTACTAATTGGTGACTTTGATTATTATATTGAGCCGACAGCAGCTGATTCGGAACTATAACGTTAGAACTAGACAATTTAAATCATGGTTATTCATGATCATCTGAATGTGGTTTTTTTTCTACTATGGAATTGATCTGAAGAATCCGATGAGCCTAGTCATTCTTCAAGTACGATAATTCTAAAAAGATCGTCGTTATTTTCTCCCAGATCTATTTAACATCTATTCTGTCTTGAAAAGTGAGCCAACATACCTACTAGTAATTTAAAATATACAAACATGTGTTGATATTAAAAGACGCTTAACGTCTTGGGAAGATCACATAGCCTGTTTTATGTCAGCATTAATCTTTATGACGGCGATCTTAATACAATAGGTACATGTGTTTGAAAATTGAAGGCAAAGTTTGACTTTTGCAACAGACGGAGTTACTTCAAGAATGTGAATAAATAGTTACATGCACGCTGCAAGGGAATATTGGAGCTGTTTCATTAGCGTTAAAGTTCAATTTCATCTGCTGATTGGACGCGATAAAAAATCCAAGAGTAGATTATACTCAAAAGTACGTGACATTCGCAAGCACACGTACAAACGCGTAACACTTTAATACTATCGCTGCTCCTTTGTGTACGGACCGAAAATCGAAACTTGAGACGTTCGCAAATAGAAAATCGACCATATCCCAACACCCTAAACCTCAATTTTATTCGACCGTGATTGAAGACATACACCTTTTTGCTTTGAATTAGAAACGTGTGCAGTACTCGCGGTAGGACCTTGGCAGGGACGTGAAAAAGTATCATCAGTTGCCGCTCGCTAATGCAATGTACACCCAAAATTTATGCAATCAAGGTTTATATTCGCACAAACAGTTGATGCTAGTTGGGTCTTGTTGGAACTGAGTGAGGCTGTCGAAGTTAGAACCTTGACTGAAGTGGGACGTTACTCAGTTACCACATAGGGCCTAACTGCAGAACAGAAGGTGTTCAGTGGCGTAATGTTTGAGATGCAAAACAATGCCGTTGCTAGGCAACGAGTCGTACAAAGGCAGTACAACTAGGGTAACCATTTAGAAGACTGATAATGACATCGTACTACATGTTAGTGCCCTAAGGTTATTTAGGTACAGAATACATTATGAGCATTCCTTTTTTGTCATGTCGGCGTTTTATAAAGGATTATCGAATACGTTTAGATACATAGCTTTTATATTAGAAGGGAAAATATATTTCAAGGAAAAATTCTTTCGGAGATGATTAAATTTTCATGGACGATTTCCAAGTGCTTTTTTGAGTTTGTTTAAAGTGAAAAGTTTATTTATTCAGTTAAAATTATATAAAGGCTATAAGAACTTGCTTTTGGTGCATTATTACGATTAATTCTAATAGTATATATTCTAAATGTACATCATCATAACCATCTTCTAAGCATTTTATTTCATTCTTAGTTGGAATCTGCTTGGACCATAATATTAGATTTCTCAAGTTCATTTACAACATGAAACGGCTGCCATTTGTATTTTGTTACTCTTAAGTAGATAGTACAGCTTATTAATGGGTAATATGGAACATATTCACACAATTATTTAAGTAAATAAGTCACAGAACGGTTATAGATTTCGGAAACCTTAGCGTACTTATGTTTTGTATTTATAAATGTCCCACCACAGCGACCAAACTACTTGTCCGATTTTGATGAATGAAGTGTCAATCGATTGGTTGTCATGTCCGGGTAATATAGACAAGATTTTAACCGACTTAAAAAATATAAGCCAGTTTTTGAACTGCAATTTTTTCTATTCAGATTTTTTGGCTTATGTATTTTAGTTTTGTAACTTATTTATTTAATAAAGATATTTATTCTGTAACTAGGTATTTACATACATAAATTAATATTTCTTCAACATTAAAAATAAAAGTCTTTGAAAAATACGTAGAGCTATAATACTGTGCATTAATTATACTCTTTTCTACGCCAATAAATACCAGCACGTTAGAATTAACAGACTTTATTTACTCCGCTATTTATTTATCCAATGGTTAATTACTTATTTATTTAATAGCATAGCGAACATATGGCTCGGTGAATATAATCTCGCCGCGCCCTAGCTCTACGTTAGGTCCTGATCACACTTAGCGTTAGCCGAGATTGCGCGTGCGTTCCTCCGATAGTAGGTACAGGTATTTAATAAATAATAATCCTACTAATATTATAAATGCGAAAGTTTGTATGTATGGATGGATGTTTGTTACTTTTTCACAAGAAAACTACTGAATGGATTTTAATGAAACTTTAGAATAATATAGCTCATACACCCGAATAACATATAGGCTATGTTTCATCGATGTACCACGCGAGCGAAGCCGCGGGCTGAAGTTAGTAATAAATTAATAAATATCTGACGACATCACATACATTTATCAGATTCCGAGCTAAGTAGCTTAAGCACTTGTGTTACGGATATCAGAATCAACAGTGGTATCACAAATATATACCTACTTCAATATTGGATATTAACATCCAGACACAGAATAAACACAAGTATTTATTTATTCACAATGAATTTTTAAATATGAAATTAGTAAAAAACCTGGTTTATTTGATACTAGGTTAACAAGACGACTTCCAATACAATTATATACATTACAATACATTGACGTTCGAAAAACGCTGACGTGTGGGGTCTCTTACGCTAAATATGACCTCACCTCTTTTGAGCAACGTGGATGAAATATATGCGAAATTCACGTGCTAAGCTTCATGACCCATAGTCTTAGCTTCAGAGCGTCTGTAGTTTTAAAAGATCTTCCTCATAAGTAAGTTTTTGAGAATCAGCAAGGCCGTCTATAACCCATTGGAGGCCCTAGGCACATAGGTTTGCCAGGGTATGGGTGTTTGCGATTCTTTCACGCAAAAACAAATGAAGGGTGCTGAGAGAAAGGCACAGAGTTAGATTGTACACTGGATCAGCACGAAGACTATGTTTTATTGATGTACCACGCAAGTGAAGCTCCGGGAGAAGCTAGTATTAATGTAGGTATATTTTTATATTATAAATATAGGTTACTGAGGCTTCCGTAGTCCCAAACGAAGGCCCTCACGATTATGGGGCCCTGGGCCCAGAGTGGGACAACAACAACGTTGATTACAACGCTACGTAAGAATATGGCCTTAAATAATTCAAGATGAAACTCGGCAAATAGTTGTAGCAAGATATTTTATTGAAGGTAAACATACTGCAGCAGTCGAGTAATGAAGTCGGTACATAAAGGATTAATGCTTTACGTTTGATGGTGAGTATTTAGTAAAGGGTAATTGACCGGAATGATTAACGAAAATAAATTAAACAGATTCACAAATCTGATAATTTTGTTTATTATTAAACGATGATGCGACTGCCTGACCTTCGTAACCCTTAGAGCGAAAAACTACAATTGGTTCATAGTTACAGAGCAGACCTTGTTATTCCGATGTGCAGGTTTTCTTGCTGTGCTTTCCCTCTCCACCGTGATGTTGGTAGGTATAAGTTTGTATTAGGATTTAAAAATGAATTAAATCCCGGGTTTAATTCAAAATACAATGCTAGGGGCGAAGGCTTTCCTTACCTAATGCTAAGCTGAAATATCAATAACTATCGGCTCAACTTGGTAAGGTCGATAAAGCAATTTTAACCCATCCGACTTAAGGATTGTTTCAAGAGGCCTTTATCGTAGCTGTCAAGTTTAAGCTACAATGATGACTACGATGATGTTTGAATAGACAGTCATAATGTAAATTCACCGAAATCCCACTCTCCAAGCAACATTACCATCATGTTGTAACGTCAGAAATTTACTACCACAATGAGTTTACGAAGGCTCGACGGTTAAATTTTAATTGAGACGGCGATATGTGTCTGCGGCGGAAAGTAAATACTAAAATCAAAAGGTCGAGCTGCAGTACAAGTTAATTGGTGTCTTGAGAAAGGTTAGGATAATGAAGCTGGGTGACGAAGGGTGCCGCGGGGCTTAGGAGGTACACTTCATCCACTCCATCTTCAAATCAAATCTAATCAAATATTTTTATTGCTTTCCATAATGTAACATGATGGACCCAGTCGGGCACTGCAAACATTGAAGAGAAAAGGATTTAATAATTTAGACTATGTCCAGTGGCGGATTTACCCTAAGGCCCAGTTGGCCCGGGCCTAGGGCGGCCAGATATCAGAGGCGGCCAATCCTGATAAAAATTAAGTGATGACTCTTTAGTTCTGAGAATTATGGCCTGGGGCCTAGGGCGGCCAAGATTGTGAATCCGCCACTGACTATGTCATTATTATTAATTTACTAGCTAGCTCAGTGCGTACCTATTGGACTATTGCTAAATTTTTCTCAAATATCTAACTGTTATGTTATTCTTCCACGGAGCCTTCAATTCAATGATCTTTCAGATAGATTAATATGTGTTACATAAGTCAATTCGTATTGATTCCATGTTAACGAAGCTCATATTATTATATACTATCCAAAAAAAACAAACATAACATCGCGCCCATAATCGCTGAAGGTGTAGGCAGAGTCAAATAAAATCTCAGTATATTAAGCCTAAAGAGGTTCCTACGCCCGTAAGCCCAGTATATTAAGAGGAAAGCGCCTTTAACCACTTTTACTCAAACCACTTTTAATCAAAAACCAATTTGAGTCGGATTCGAATTGACTAGTTCATCGCTCACGTAATCACAAATCCTATAAGCAAATACACTATTAATCGCTTTTTTCCACATACCTACTAGGCAAGGAATTTAGCTGCTATATTTGTTTTGTTTCAACACGAACGGTGCGGTGGTAGCCTAATGGTAAGGACACGCGCCTCATAATCGAGGGGTGCGGGCTTAAATCCGAGCACGTACCTCTGTTTCAAGTTTATGTACGCGTTCATACCACTAGCTTGGCGGTGAGAGAAAACATCGTGATGGAAACCTGCAAATTCAAACAACTTTGGATTCACAACCAAAAATTGTCTGGTTCCCCTATTTTAGGGTTACGAAGGTCAGATCGGCAGTCACTTCAATGTAATTACCAAACTCACTAAATCCTGGATCATGGTCTAAGCGGACCCCGTCTAAGCACGGGATATAACGCAATAAAGATGATGAGCAACATGGGACAAAAAAGAACACTGGATTATAAATATTAATCTACCAATTACATAAAAACTGATTTAACAATATTTGCGAAAGTGCCTTTAAAATCTACACTAAAGGTTACATTAAAACATAATCTCAATCAACCTCGCACAGCTGATTGAGTTGTCAAAGTCGAAACTGGTAATTAACGAGTGTTTGAAAGACTATTTGCAGTAAGGATGTGTGTTTGACGTACCAAACATATCTATCTTCTGGTAATGTTTTAACGTGGTATCGATATTTGCTGGAGATTTATAATGGAATAATAATTATTACATATCGTGTTTATGCGAAACTAAAAAGTGTATAATTTTTCAATTAAATAGAACCAACTTTAGTTAGTTTTGTCTTTAATATAGAAATTTTTAAATAACTCGCCATCACAGTCTACTTGTGGAGACCTTCTTAATTATTCACAAAATTTGTCAAAATTTGTTTTCTATTTCTATTACCACATGTACGAAAAAGATTTTTAAATACTCACACGTACTCATTCTATACATGAGTTGTAAAGCTCATAGTAAATATATATATATATATATATATATATATATATATGTATATATAATATAAATTCTTATTGTAAATGTTAGCCCATATAATAGATGCCCATACATATAGTGATCACGAATGCTTTTAATAATCAATACAGGGCTTAGGATATCGACTAATAAACGAGATTAATGTAAACACCTCTAGTTAGACTGCAATTTAAGCTCACGACTAGCAACTACATACATTGTAACCAAAATAACTTCTTGGTGGGTGTTTAATTGTACTGCTCGATTGTGCCGGCCTTAATCAAAGTAGTGATTTGCAGCCATCAGCTATTAATATGTATAATAGTCTCTATTGAGATTCTGACTTGGTTAATATAATCTGGCATCGAAAATGATTAGTCATTGAAAACTAAGACCTTACTAAAAGCTCACTTATGAAAACTAAACTAAATTTTACGCCACTTATTAACAAAATAATAAACTAAATTAATAATTTGTTGCGGTCATGATAAATAGCTGCGTAATCATGAACGCATTTTTTGGCTTTTTGTTTTGACATAATAAAAAGTGCGCTCAAATATACTAAACGACAATGCTGCTTTAATTCTTCTAAATCTAACTAGATCTATTATTTTGTTACATTTCATGGTGGATTTTCATATGAATTAACGGTGCAACAAAGTATGTCAACTGATTTTAAAAATTACATTGTCTAGACTTCTAGAGTAAAAGGCCTAAAGGCCTTTGCCCAGTTAAATAAAAAAATAAAATGGCTAAATAAAAAAAAAAAATGTCTAAAGTGTTACTATTCTAATGAAAAGTAAAATTTTCGAGAGACGTTTTGTAACACATGTCGTTCTATTAATTTGTCGGTTCGATATTTTTTGTCCCCTTTTGGTCTGGTATTTAAAAATTAAAGAATGTGGCTCGCATAACTTGTCCTAGCGACAAAACATTCACTTGTCTGTCACTACTTAAAAAAAAAAATTAAACTAACTGCGCTTAATTTTTTTGGTCTGAAAGTGGTTGAAATAGCTTCCCTGTACTCATCCTACTCCTACGGATATTACTGGTCTGAAAAAGATACACCCAGTGGCGGATTTACAGTCTTGGCCGCCCTAGGCCCCAGGCCATAACTCTCAGTACCTACTAAAGCGTCATCACTTAATTTTTATTACGATTGGCCGCCCCTAATATCTGGCCGCCCTAGGCCCGGGCCTACTGGACCTTAGGGTAAATCCGCCACTGGATACACCTATGTTATTTTATTATCTGACCATTAAAATGTATCCCTTAGCGGAACACGACTTTCCTAAGCGATTTCAAAAACCTTATCTCCACCAACTCGCAAATTGAGTTGTCTGTCAAAACTAATAATTGCCAAGTGTTCACTATACTATAATTGAAGCTTTACCAACAACATTGTACCGATATAACTTCATGGGTGAGTGGTTAATTGTACTGCGCGGCGTACTTGATGTAAATAATTATTGGCTATAGAAAATGACGGAGGATACTTGGTGCTTGACGAGAATGTGCGAATGTGGTGGAGCTGGCTGGTGGATTATTCATGAATAAACTTGTTATGAATAAAAAGTTAAAACACGACTAGAAAAAAGACGCACTATATGTGAATAAATATTAGTTTTGCTTCCTTTCTGAAGTGGATTAAAATATAGCTAATATTATCCAAACCAATATAAAAAATAGATAGATTGATCCATTATCCATATATACATAATAATAATAATTCATACCCCTTCGGGTATTATGGGCGTGATATTATGTATGTATGTATGTATGTATGTTGATTGCCATTAGTTAAATGCCATCATAATGAAATCCCCCCCCCCCCCCAAATTAATAGTTATTACTTAGAATAGTAAGTTTGCATGTTTCTGGGAATCTTGTATTTACCTGAGTAACAGCCAATCGTGTACTGGGTATTTGGTTTATATTTGTGTAGGTGACGAGAAATCCCTTTTCACTACTTTTCACAATTTTCCATCTAACTGTGGTTCGTTTCAATTATAAATAAAATAAAAAAAATGAGTATCCCACAACTTCGCATTCATTGATCTGACTCCGAGCTAGGTAGTTTAAACACTTGTGTTACAAATATATACTTAAATATATTAGATATTAAACACCCAGACTCAGAACAAACACAAGTATTCATCACACGAATATTTGTCTTGGGTGGGGAACGAACCCACAACTCTTGGCGTATACCAAATGCGCCATCGAGCCAGTCAAAATTATATTTTTGGCATAAAGTTTAAAGGGCTTACTGTTTTTTAATTTTGCCTACTCCTTCGGGGATTGTGGCTGTGATAATATCTTTGTATTTAAGTTAGTTTCGACACGAAACAAGGCAGATGTTTCGTGTGATGATCATGGACATTTGTACTCGAGTCATGGACGTTTATAAACTTATTTAAGTATGTATCCGTTCACCTAGTAGTCATAGAATAGAATAGAATAGAATAAATGTTTATTTGGCACATTACAAAATTTGCTTAGGACAAGCTTATACGCTCATTTTGGAATTAGGAAGTTGGTGTGTCAGTCCGGAGTGTTAATTATTACTAGTGATCGCCTACTGGTCGAAATTTGACCATTATTAGTTTAATTTTTAATTTTTAATTGAAATATTATCTTTCTGCACTCCTTCTCCATATAAACTTTAACTGTGCCAAATCTCATACTCCAACGTCCGCGTAATTCTTATAAAAAGGGGTACAAAGTTTTTGCTTCACGTATTAATGTATAGATTAATTATTTATTATTATAAGTACCGCTGCTTTGATTCTTGTTTACTCAAAAGAGCAAATTATTAACATGTTTTAGTAGCTCCGTGGCGTCATATCAGCATCTTGCCACGTAACCTTACCGCTCGTATTATCTGTCCGCTATACAGACTTTTCTCATTGTTTTAAATTACACAAACAGTGTCAACGCTAATTAGAATGACCTTAGAGCACCCCAAGCCATGGAAGAGGCAAATTATGGGAATTAATACTTTGTAAATTTGTTTCGCAATATAAATAAAATATTGTAAATATTTATTTGAATTTTGTTACGAATACAACAGTTGAATTCAAACTTAAAGTTGTTGCACTGAACGAAATATGTAGTCCTTATTTATTACATTGTCAATCGTTATTAGGTTATACCGTTTTAAAATATTGAATACCTATTGTATATGCCGACATTTCTAAAGTGGATTTCGGGGAACCGAAGAGTGAAACGAAATTGGTCCCCGAGTTAATTAATGGATATGTCATCTGATCATAAGTTAAGGTGTCTTACATTGTTGTCCATGGTAGTCCAAGGTAGCGTTTTAGAATCCCGGGTCAATAGATCGCAGGGGTATTTTCGGTATACGGTATATATTGATCGTATGTATTAAGTCTATTTAATTTGTATGTTAGTACTAAGCTTATTGGCGTGTTGGACAGTTCTGTAAGCCAATAAGTCAATTATTATGAATGAATGAATAAATACCCGCCTAACAGAATCTTTGTAGTAATATTACAAGGGAGCCCGGGAGTCTGATACACGCCCCGCATCCCCCGAGGTTTTAAATAAATCTATATTTTATTAATATTATAAATAATTAAGAGTTTGTTGGTTTGCTTGCTTGAACGCGCTAATCCCAGGAACTATCGGTCTAAATTGAAATTGTTTTGTTGTTGTGTAGTTAATTAATCGAGGAAGGCTATATACTATGTAATAACATTAACATTAATTTTAAACATGGGTGAAACCGCGGGCACAGCTTTGATGTATCTGTAAGTCAACTATAAAAAGCACACAATTATAGAACAACAGTAAATGATTTAAGTTAGTCATCAATAGTTATTATAGAGAGTTGATTATTTTACATCTTCAAACTCATTAATCATAATATTTATTGGTTTCGCCGAAAATGTCACGTTTGGAAGTGAGATCTACATTAAATTTGGTCTAAAGTGACCTCTGCATCTGGTCTGCCTTGAGGAGTACCAGTGTTGTTTCTCAGTACTTATTTAGTTTAGCTTTTGTAATGATATTAAATACGTATAGCATTTTCTGTTTGAATTACAATCAATACAATAGCATTTACATGATTTGATTTGCAATTTACTTTGTTTTGCTCATTTTCATAATAACTAAAAGACGATATTATAATAGCATCCTTTGTTATTGTATACAGAAAAAAAATATATAATGTTGTATGAATTAATAAAGAAGTAAATTTTGTGAAATAGATGTGTATGTTTATCTTGTGAAAGAAATACTAATGTATGTGAATTGATTGGCCTCTTGCTCAGGAAGTTAAAAACCCTAGTCACGAAAATAGATGTCGTAGGTTCGAACCCTGCTAAGGACAATTTTTATTTGATTAACCACGTCATTTCTATTCGTGACATGGAGAATTAGGTGTGGTCATCCGTTGCCTAGACACACAGGTAGAATCACAACTGCTTAATTTAGAGCTAGGAATTGGTGTGATAATCTGGAAATATGGTTTATAAAAGTTTATAAGGTAAAATATACAAGCATCAATTATGTAAATACTAACTAACTAACTAAACTTAACGCCACTTCCCTGGCGGGGTAGGCGGAGAGAACTAGATCTAGTAATTGTAAGACAATTCTATAGTTACCAAGATATGTAGCCCGATGGAAAGTCTATTGCGTACGTGGTTTCCGTAGAATAAAACTATTGCTTGATTCATAGAAAAAAGTATCATTACATAAAATATTACACGTGCCTTATAAAGAAAGAAAAAAGTTCCACAAAAGAAAATAAAACACGAAAAGAAGATCATTTGATGACAGTTAAGATAAAAAAAAGATGTCGCAAAATGGTTCGTTATTATTATGTTATATAAAATATCTGTAGGAGATAATATAGTATTGACGCATGTTGCTACTTGAGAAATCATGGTTTATATAAATAAAATAAAATAAATAAATAAATTTCCAAACTAAGGTTATGCTTGTGCTATGGATACTAGGTGAACGGATAGACATAAATACGTTTATAAACATTAATGACTCGAGTACATATGTCAATGTTCATCACACGAAACATTTTCTCCCAGCGGATTTGAACCTGCGAACCCTTAGTTTCGTGGCCAGGATTTCTAACCACTCGACCAACGGGCCAATCACATAAGAAATTTGGTTATAGACTTTTTTACAACATAATTGTCAGACTTCTCATATCTCCCACATGACAACTTAATGCAACAAAGGTGTTTCTTACTCGAATTCCTGTCTCTATCTAGACTTTTAATATAAGTACGGATTCAATCGAACTCTCTATAATAACGAAAAAAAACGAATCGTGAAGTCAGTAAAGTGAAAAAAGGTAGTAGTAGCTAGTTCGTCGACTACATTGTTACAAACCAAGTACATCATCAGTTACCTTCTACAACATGCGAGAGGAGGAGCCCAGTAGTTACATTATTTTTAAGTGTCAGACCAACATGGGACAAAGGTATAACAATAACTATGTTATATATATTTGCAACCAAGGCCCGCTTTGACAGCTCTAAGTATATATTATACGTCAGTTGTCAGATGTCCGATCGCATATTTCCTGTTTATTCTACTTCACTAAAAGTGCATATTCTCTAGAAATGACATTTGACGTAACAAACTCTAATACACTCAGTATAATGCTAAGCAATTTTACACCATCTCTCTAACTGCGAGAGTAGGTATAGCCGTTGAAATACCTGCCTCGTCATGAATGAATCACCTAATCGCCAGACAAGCGCAGGACTGCTTTGTATTAAGGATGGAACGGACTTCGGTTCGATTCCGGAATTCCGGATGTTCTGATAAATGTTACATATCCATGTAGGATTACAGTTCCGGAAAATTTGGGAATTATAATCGAATTGGGAATGACTAAGGACGGATACAATGCTACTTAGATATTGTTTTTACGTACAATTGTTATTTTTTTAAAGCTGCTATTAGAACCTCTCCAATCGGTTTAATATTTAAATTGAAATGATCATCTTTTGATATGTTTCACTTACGTTTCATTATTTTCTTCTGTTTCAACCCTGGCTCCAACTCCTAGGTCTACCTATTCTTTATATTTTGTGTGTAAAACTTCGAATTCAACTCCGGTTCCAATAAACTCACCTTCATGACAACCCTACTTGATATTATGTACAAAGAACCACAGATCGTTTTCATTCACAAAAAACCAGACGACTCCTTTAAGAGGCCCGCGAAAAGTAACTTGCAAGCTAAGACTTAAATCCACGGCCTATCCATTGCTTCGAAGATAACAGATACAAATGTTATGTCACGTTATAGACCAGCGATGTATGTAAAGCTAGAGGTAACTTCGGCTTTCTTTGTGGAAAACAATGGTTAATACATTGGCATCGTTCACGTTGCTAAAACGTGACTGGAATTCAATGTTTTGTTTTGATCTGTGCCCGTATAAACTTCTAATGCTATGTTTTTCTTCTGAATATCATTTGCTAGCGCTTGATGCGTAGAAGATGTTTCTGGAAGATGAGATCGTTACTTAATTTAGAAACGTAGTTAAGAACGTTCTTGAATGTTATTATTCCATAATAGAATTTTAGAGTACTATTAATATTATGGTTTAAGGGGCCTGCTGTCCCTTTGACTCTGCCTACCCCTTCGGGGATTATGTGCGTGGTGTTTATATAATGCACCTTTACTAAATTATCCTAGCTAGTGGTATATACCTTATATATTGTTTGTATTGTAACAATTTCATAAAATCAAAATCAAAAATATCTAAGTATCTTTAAAGTATATCTAGGATATAGTATTAAGCCTATACAAATTATAGGCGCTAATAAGCACTTATAAATTGTCATCAAGATAGACAATGTGTAAATCTACCAACCTGTATAACACAATAAAAAAGTACCTATATATAGGTATATACTTAAATAATCAGCCAGCAGCTATACCTAATAAAAAAAAAATTAGTGTTAATAAAAACAAACGTCTTCAAATATATAAATAGCATCATAAATATAAAGCACTATTATTTTATTTGGCATTACAGTGAACTAACTTTTTTGTAAAAAGGTTGTAACTATCTATAGAGAATTTGACGTTTCACCACGACAATCATTCACGTACATAAAACAATTTCGTTTTTAAATGCTTTTTATTACATTTTTCAATAATTTATCCTTATTTAATATCTTTTTGTAGTTATGATTAGATTATAACAGAAATTACAAGAGTGATTGATATCTTAAACTAACTAAAGCGGTGGAAATTTCAGCATCTATTATGTTATATTAACAACTGAGCATAATAACATAACTGCAGACAATAAAACCTCAGATACCTAATTTCAACTTGCCAAGGATTTCTTTTGTACAAAATTGCCTTTTTATTTGAAACAAAAAAATACCGTTTCAGCTTCGTAAAATTAACTGGCAGTTAGATGAAATATTATAAAGAAGATAGACACTAATTATTATTTCCTTGAGTTCTGAGATGTAATATCGAGACTGCAACAAAAAATAACCTTGTGTATGTGCAGGTAAAAACACACTTGCACTTTTAAATTAAAAGAGGTTTTGTTCTTAGATACACGTTTTAAGTGATCGCAATTAAGAGTTAAATATTCAATTTTAATAACACGTTTAACGAACTCGATGACAGCTATTAGATCATAGATTATAGAAAACCCCAGTAAATGTGAGTCGATCTTCCACAGAAAGAGTTCCGTATTGCTGTACAAAACTTGAAATCGAGCGATATCGTCAAAAATATGTAAATAAAAATAAAATTCAAATATTTTCTTACTACAGTCCAAGAGATACACACATACAAACAAACCGATAAACAGACGGATAGTGGAGACAGTACAGCCATAGGAATCTGTGGAAACCCTTTGAGAATACATAAATGTCTCAGTTTTGATATTATAATATATTTACGATACCAACATTTATAGGTGCATTAAAAATGTGGAAGTACTGACACTAATACGAATCGGTATAAATTCGTTTCTAATGGCACATTAATAATAGTTATGGTCCAAGAAAACAGCCTTGAGCGACCCGGGCTGGTTTCCTTCATTTCAATCGAAAATGCAAATTCGAATGCGATTTATAATACTCGGGACTTATTACGGATAATAAAATGCAAAATAGGATGTTTTAACGCGGCATGAGTTTAAATTTGAGTGCATCGGACCTTAGTGATTGTATCAACAGCAACAAAAGATCCTGTACGGAATTAGCATAAGTCTACCTGCCGAAATTTCCTCGCCTACGCGGATTCGGAGGATAAGTCTTCACTGACAGCGATGTGAGGGTATATCATTATGTTAATTTTAGAACTTTAGTAGGTATGTATTGTTAATTCGCATTTTTCGCGAAAAAATAAAAAGCCATATAAGAGATTTCGTTGCAACGTTATAATTCTATGGACGGTGTATCACATGAGAGAGGTGATGGCTTTAAGTAATTTCTTTGAAATTTTTTAAATCTAAATATGTACAAATATTTACGTTTAACATAAATATTTATGTATAACATAAATATTTGTACTCGAGTCGAGGATATATATATATGTCTATCCGTTCACCTAGTATCCATAGCACAATCTTATAAGCTTATTTTGGGACTAGGAAATTGATGTGTCAGTCTGATGCACTTATTATTTATTATATCATTATTTTTTTAAAATAAATATCAGGTTTGAAAATGTATCCTTTGTATTCCAAAGATAACAAAGAATACTTATTTTCTGCATAAGTTGCAACTTTTTATTAACTGTCTCTTACCTGAAATTTAACCTCTTGCATTTTAAGAATTGAAGACAAAAAACGACAATTAATCAAATCGAAATATTATATTCACATCTCCGCTATCAGAATACCCTCGTCACTCTGAGGTGTGGGCTGAAGCAATTGTCCAGCCGACATTCGTGCTGATGTTACCGCAACAAAGTTCCAAGTGACAAACAGACAATACTGACTGTAGAACTGTGTGTAAGTAAGGTGTGGCAATGTCATAGGATAGTTTTTGCGATCGCCCACGCAGGCACATCAGGAGTGTTTGACTTACCCGGCAAGGTCGCGAATGCATTGTCTTTTTTGCTTAAATGTTACACGTTTTGTTTTGGTTGACCCTTTGTGGTAACGAAAATCTAAATTTAAATAGTTCATACCTTTGGCCTGTAGCATTGTTTCGAAGGTATTTGGAAACTGTTTATAACACCCTTCAGAATATTATAAATACCTACAAAAGCTATTACAAATACCTAATCGTGCATATACCTAAAGATTCAAAAGAGAAATCCTAAATACTTCAATAAAATTTGCTCAGCAAATCTTATCAAAGATTTAATACGTAGACAGAGAAACAATATCGCATTCAATCACTATTGCCACATTTTATAACACTATAAAATATTTGTGTGTTGTCAATCGAGGCCTATCAATATTTGTTAAGATAACAACACGATAATTGGAATGCATTACTTCCCCTCAATATATGAAATCCCTTTTCCAAAATTCGCCAAAGTAAATCACTTTTCCTGTGTTCGGTGATAACAGTGCCATTGGTTTTTTGAGTTGGGTCCGATGCTGGGAGCTAAAGGTGGTAATGATAATAAATTTTTCCGAACCGACTTAAAAAAAAAGCAGGAATTTCTCAACTGAGTTTTTTTTATTGTCCATGAAAATATTTTCTCATAAAGGTGTATTTTTTACGCTATACATTTTTCTTTATTTATAACTTTTGCGGTCGATTGTTGTCTATGTAGATTGCAGGCGTTATGGTTTGAATGTAGATGTATGCTTCTGAGTGAAATACGCATCCATATTTACAACCCTAAACCTTCCGAGGACGGACGAGAGAGGTACATTTGAACAGTCGCTACTTTGTATCGTTGTCTAGTTCAGCGAGTGTGTAATTTCGGTAGATGGCCTCGTGTTCTACAATTTTCCCACGGTCAATATTCAAGGATTTGTCGTGTCTACAGCCGCAAATGTGCTATGTAAGTTTCTTTAATGACTAACAATTCGGGCAATCAATTTTAATGCCTTCTCCATTTATCTTCGAACTTCCTTTTTGGTTGATAGTTTTTTTAATAATATTTGACAAACTTTTATAACTTCTTAATATCCTATTTGTAAATGTGAAAATTTATAATTTGTTAGTTAGCCAATCACGGTTTAATTATAAAACAGAGTTAGCAAAAAGGGATAGTTTGAAAACTTTACACGTAGGATGATTTTCCATATTTTTTATCTGTAGAATTGTGTCCTAGATAGCTCCTTATTCTGTAGTCTACGCTGACAAAATCCCAGGTAGTAGATTGTAATTGGAATTAATACGTATTTATTATTAATTTTTAATGGAGATACAATAAATAACGTTTATTATTATCGAAAAAATGCATAGGTATATATTTGAACTAAGTTCTTTAACGTACAAGCAAATTTTTATTCTGATATTAAATAAGAAATATAAAAGACAGTGATCTTTACATATTCAGTACTATAGATAAGGTTATAAATTCGCAAACATTATTAATGTCTATTCAGAGCCTTGACCTTTCGCTTGACTTGACAAAAGATCGCAAATTGCAAAGTTAAGTTGAGAATATTGATTGGTTCATTCACAATTTTCTCTGCATTCTATTTTGACGTAAATGCTGTTATGAATTTGAATGTTGACCGTGTGATGCCAGATCAGGATTGCATCATAAGATCATCTCTCCTTGAGTGCATAACATTATGATTTTAATAGAAAATGTGTTTATGCATTAACCTATTCTGTACCTTCATTGTACCTATATAAAATTACCTACATCAATATTTATAAAGAGGAGAGATTTTCATTTTTGTATGCTTGTAACAAAATAACTCGAATCTAGTGGATCTATTTCAAAAAATATTATACCGTTAGAATGCTAAATTATCGTTGAATAACCTAAGCTTTATTTTTTCAATATATTATAAAAATAAATGTCAACCGGACCGATGCCAGGGCGAGCCACTAGTAAGTTATAAGCCAACAGATTACGTTTTACTGTTAAAAATATAAAAAAAAAAGAAATTGGTAAAACATTTGCCATTTGTATATTAAAAATATATGCAAATGAAATCATAAATATACAAAACATTTGCAAAAACAAATACAAATATTTATATTTTGAGACATCCTAGACGTCGCGACGCTAGTCCTCTGTAGAAACGCCTTAGAAACAAAAACACAACACTAGTATAATTTATAATAATTATGCAGGTACATTTTGGTGAGAGGTGACTTGAAATATACATAGGGACACAATATAATTTCTCTCAATAAATTATACAATTTAAATTCTGAATGAA
The DNA here is from genome assembly GCA_951394215.1 of Glyphodes perspectalis. Classification (NCBI taxonomy): domain Eukaryota; kingdom Metazoa; phylum Arthropoda; class Insecta; order Lepidoptera; family Crambidae; genus Glyphodes; species Glyphodes perspectalis. Next base: position 3,962,365 of record OX596200.1, read on the forward strand.
ACCGGTGATAATATTTGATCCTTTCTGGAGTAATATTTCAATCCCTGTTAGAGTCTATCTTAACTATCATCTCAGGTTAGCAAGTCTTAGAAGTTTATAAATTGGACCATGATTTGAATAAATAGGTTTTTTCGTCATGTTTTTCCTCGCCACCGAGATAGCATTGATAGAAAACATTGTACAGGTACCTGATAGTTATAAATGGTGTAGTTTTGGAGAATTTAACTAAAACTTTGTCGTCGAAGCCTTTCTCTTCGCATGTTCTTCGACATTAAAGAGCTTTTCTTTTTAAAGAACTTTAGTGGCATGTGCATCTACCATAGTTGTTTAAATCGATAACAAAACCCAAACAGCACGATGATAATAAGATTTTAACTTCAACCAGCTAATTCTATCATGCTCTTGAAATCGTCTGTCAGCAATAAAATACGCAACGTTAGGTGCTCAAACGCATCTTAGGCAAATAAAGATAACACAAAAGGCTGTAAATCAGTCGACCTTCCTCTCCATTCGCGCTTCGGATGCGCACGCGCAGGGGAGGCAGTGTAATGTGATATTGTGTTCATGGCATTACCATTAATAATAATATTGCAATCGGTAGGCGTCTAATGTTATTAGCTGTCATTACCTTATGTATTCAACATATATATTATAAACACATATAATACACCATAAGTGCAATATAGTTCAAGGTGCATTTTGAAAGAATTCCCATTTATTACTGGGACTGGCCCGTTGGTCGAGTGGTCAGAGACCCTGGCTACGAAACTAAGGTTCACGGGTTCGAATCCGGCTAGAGGCAAATGTTTCGTATGATGAACATAGAGATTTGTACTCGAGTCATGGACGACGTTTTAAGTATGTCTATTCGTTCACCTACATAGTATCCATAACACAAGTATACATGCTTTTTTTCAACTAGGGCATTGGTGTAACAGCCTGGAGAATTTATTTATTAATGCGCTTTTCGGTTGCTGAAATATATTTTTCATATAAATTAAGTTGTGTTTGTTTCATACATAGCTTATACTGGCACATTTCCACAAAAGAAATTAGCCCGTAATATGTATGATTTGTGTTTACACACTTCCCTGTTGTAATTCGATCTATGTGATGTCTTCGACAAACACAGTGTAGCTACCAGACCGTGAAGAAATATTCCAAAGTGTCAGAAGCTGGCATAATATGTTTTACGCTACACTTACGCTTGAATAGCAAATGTCATTGTTATAATATAATTTTACTGGCGACAGCATCGAGCTAGGGTTTGTGAGGTACTGCTATTACTGTTACTATTCACTTTCTCTTAAACTTTTCCATTTAGAACTTGGTTAATTTCCTGATTATGTGCCAAGAGAAGGCAAAATAATACTATTACTACAAGTAATATAATAATACCATATAGAGGCAAAAGAAAAAAGTGTGAGATAAATACTCATCATCTATGCATATTGTATTGTGTTGACTCAGATGATTAATTTAATCTTATAAAAGTCCTGAAAAGTTGATCCGAACCTAGGACAAGTTGCCTCACTGCGATTACCCCGGCACCTCTAGCTGCTAGGTATTCTCACCTCGTGTACGCATCTAATGGAGGCAGACTTCACACGCGCGGCCTCGCCGTCGCTTATGGGCCGACGTAATGCTCCGTAATTGTAGAATAGCGACGGAATGCCACAATCAATCGCTTGATGTCGGTATACTGCGCCGCGGGAGTGCAAAAGGACATTGGGTATGCGTGATGTTTATATGCGCGTATAGGAAGCGGGCTGTGCGCTGATATGAGCTGCGAACATCGCGAGATGCAAATTCAAGCAACAAGAAAGAAAAAGAAAGAGAGAAATAACATTTTTTGGACGCACAATTGTTAATACTTACGCAGGAAAACGAAATTTGACAAAGGACAAAAAAGGAAAATCAGTAATAAAAAAAAAGAAGTAACAGATTGGCGCCAATTGGGTCCTTGTTTTTGCGGCGTTATCTTGACGCCGCAGGAGCGCAACAGAAACAAGCATGCAATGCTTGAGCAACCTGACGGTCAGGCGTATACGATAGCTTACTAGTGTCCTCGTGGATGGAACAGGAAAATCAGGGAGCGTGTTTTTAGTCAACGGGAATCTGGCATCACCGTAATCGCAACAATTGCGTGATAGGTGACGATCCATCGTATTTTTTTAGCTTATATTAACTACGAGAAATTACACAAAGACACACCTGTCTTTCGAAGACACGTGTGAGAGTAGACAGACAGAATCCAAGTACCAGTAAGCTCCTATAATCACAATCAACCAAATATTAAAAAGGTAAAAAATGTGAAGAAAGTTGTGACTAATATTAAATTTTTATAATATTTGTATTTCAGTTTACTATGGTCATATATTATTTCCTACTAGCTATCAAAACATAGGTACCCGTAATCCGGTCCCGTTAAGTCCCGGTAAGTACTTCAAAAAGCTGACCCCGACCGTCCTATCGCGATCCGACTGATCATACTACTGCTATTTAACCTCTACAACGAAAAATAAAATAAACAATGTAATAATCGAAGCAAATAAGAGTATAAAAATTGTAATGTGATACCCACTCGCAGAAATATAAATTCTCAATACGGAATAAATGTAACGAAATCACATTTATCCGACTGTACCTACAATACTTTTTATCGATGGAGTGTAACGATTGAAAGCTATAATGGCGAATATCATTGTTCTGAGTTCTTTTATACAAATTAATCGGAAAGTATGCGACAGCCCTTCAGGAAGGGACTTTTTATTTACTTGTAGTAAAAAATCTTACGTATTGTATTAAATAGCGTAGAATATGCATCCTTTTAATATTAAATAAGTTTATATACGATTAGCCATCTGCGCAGGAGAAATTATAGTGCACAAGTGTGTGCGCAAACACAGATGCACTCTCTGTTCCTTCAGTCTCACAGTCCGGTGAGACGGCAATTTGACATGACCAGAGATAGGTCAGGCGCAGGACCAATGGCTCAACGTGCTTTCCGAGGCACGGGGTGATTAAACTTTCTGACTCCGGACTGTTACTGAGTAATTTCAATATTGAAATACCCAGTCACAATTTTTTTGGTCCGACCCGCGGAATGAACCCGGGAGCTCTTGGTACTTAGGCGGTGCATGGTACCGCTAGACCAACGAGGCAGTCAAAATCACAAAACGAACACCATTAGTCGCCGCCTTTCACGACATGCTAGGCAAGGAACATAGTTGGCACATTCTTTTCGAGTCCCTGACCAACATTGGACAATTTTTCTGTTATCTGCCAAAACATTATTATTGTCACAATGTTATATTTTACAAAAGCAAACTATGGCGTCACAGTTCTCTCAATTAAATTACCGTTAAATAAAAAAAAATAGCAAACCGACGAATAATAAAAATTAACCTTTAAAATGTAGAGTTGTTATGATACAATTACTTACGTCGTATAATTATTGAAATAATTAACTATAATATTTATTTATTTTTTAGGTATTTTCGTTGTTTACATATCTCTTGGTAGGTACTTACTGGGGAAATCCTAATTACAACCTATTAATATGAATAAGAGGTTACTTAAACAAACCCCATATCAAATATCATTAATTGCCTAAAGGAAACATATAGTACCAAATATTCATAAATAATAATTGAATATGAAAATTATTGTTTATATATTGATTAATATAAATATATTATTTTAGTTTTGTCGCCTACATACGTCGCGTCTGGCTTATGTGTAATAAAATTATCATATGAGTGTTTATTCCAATTGGTAGTATCTATCCCTGTTGACAATAATGGTACATGAGGTTTTGGGTACGTGATTGTGTAGGCGACGAGCTAGCCACTTGTCAATACTTTTTCACAATTTTTTATCTAACCCAACCCATTTTACCTTGTTGGTCTAAGACTTAAAAATAATTGCGGATCTTGCCTAGCATGTCATAAAAGACGACTAATGGTATACCGGGTTTTAGGTATGCGATCATGTAGGCGACAAGCTAGCCACTTGTCACTAACCACCCACAACTAACCCAGCAGTTTTATTTTTGGTTGAATGTGGTTGAAGAGGCTTGCGGCCCCTTTGACTCTGCCTACCCCTATCGGGGATTATGAGCGTGATGTTATGTATTGACACTAATCGCACTATCACTTAAATGAAGAATAACTTAGTATTTTTCTGGAGAGAAGTAATTCGTATCCAAATATTGTAAAAATATTTGCGACAGCACAGCGTAAGTTACTGTGTTCACAGCCTCTTTGAGTTAACTTATTATTAAAAAATAATTTTAAATTGTCCCCGTATGTGCAATGTTACCGTACGAACTTCGCGTGTTGCAAGGGGCGCAGGTTCGAGCTGTACCGCAACTTAGGGCCTTTACACATTGCGACTTTTTGCAGTGATGCAAACGCAATTCAGTCTCCATGCAGCATCGACGATACAGTCGCAAAACATCTACTTTTATACAACGCGTTAAGCATGAAATACTTACCATAATTATTTGTTATCCTGTATTCTTGAGTCTTTTCCTTAGATCGAATGTAAATTTGAACTTGAGGGTAAATAACCCCTAAAGAGGTCAACAATAAAATGAAACTTTAGGTCTACCGTGATATATTGTGTATGTGTGATGTTTTTTTTTTCAAATACCTAATATATACATTTTATAGGCAATGGAGTAATGACACCGTAAAAGTAAAGAAACACTATTAAACATTTAAATTAACTAATCAATGTTAAGCACAAATGACTTAACACTACCGCATTATGCAAAGTATTTCTAGATATAATTGCAGAGTTGTAATAATACTATGATATACGTATTCAAACATGCCTATCCGAGTCGTCGCAACAACCAGTTACATTACGAGTATTACAAATAATAAATTAATATAATAACACTAATTAGAACGGGACCAACCATTATCTCCGGACGACGTAACTCACCAGATTTATATTACAACTTTGGACTTTATTATTATTTGTAATTATTACAGGAAATTGATACAAATAAGAGGCCACTGAATTTATGCATATCTGCTGTGTTGACTAGAATATAAAGTTTAGATAATTTGTTTTATAATAGCGTTAAATAGTGCAGGTTTGTTATTTATTAGTATTTTAATTGTGTTATAGACATATATGGAGTTTATATTAGCAACGCTTCGTTAGAAAGGCTAATGTAATATTTGGTATGGAATCTCTTTTGGGCAGGCTAAATTAAATAAAAACTATCTCAGTTCGAATCGAAGTCAAATTAAAAATATCTATAATAAATTTTAAACTGCTTTAATGAGAATCTAAATGTCTTTAAATGAGTAGATATTTCTCGTTGAAATGTCGATTCTAGCTGATAGGATTAGGTAGAGTACATTTCAAGGATAATTACTAATTTAGGAGGATAAATAGGTACACATTGTATCTACAGTGGTCAATCCTATAATATAATTCAACTTGAATACATCTTTCAAAATTATTAATTTGAAGTAATTATATAAGACTATTAAGTGTTTTTATAGAACTTGTTACTAACTAATGATAATAAATAAACGTGGCAGAGCATGTACTCAATTACTCTTGTGAAGACAATGAAAAATATAGGTACATGTGACCGTATTGCTACAATACGATTCTATAGGTCTACAACTCGAAGGGTCGTATGTATGTATGTATGTATGTACTATAATTGGGTATTTACTACAAAACACAATACACAACGCATGGGAAACCAAAATGAGTTAATGACATTTCGAACGACCTACCGGTCTAAGAAAATAATAGCCCACGGTATTACTAGATTCGGTCAATTTGCCGAGATGAGGAGTGAGCCTGTAATCACGGCTAATGACCATAGAAAAACCCCTTGACATTTGAGACAACATGGCCTCCGTCGCCTAAACATAGCTATTTGCAAGCTGATGCGTTAACATTGCTATTAATTGTGCACTTTAATTGTGCTGGATAAGAAAAGTACATCCTTTTGGTGCGGAATAGTGTAATTTTGTTTTTTTTAATGTTATTTGTTAATTTAAAGTTCGCTCATTAATCGACGTCGATGTTTTGTTTGAATTTTTAGTTACATAATGATAGTTTACTGACATAGGAACTCTATAATTAATGTATGCATGCTAACAGCACCCAATATTTTCTTTTGGTATATGCAATTATTCGCTAAAAACATAATACGTTATACCTATGGAAACATTTTGTTCGAAAATGTTATAGTTTTAAGGTACTTAAAACAAACTAAGCTAATGGCAGCTGCAATTGCAGCTGCCATTAATTTACTTGCCATTGTTTTAATATGAGCGCAATGTATAGGCGAGATTAGCGTGATCAATCATAAAAAAAAGGTTTTTCTTAAAGTGTTATTATTTTGCATAACTAATTGAAAAGTTCCCCTCTCATCCTAACTTGGCTGTTGGATCGCTACCTACTGATATTTCCGCGTAAGTAGCCGACAAATGCAATCAAAGTATTTGCATAAAAGGCTGTGTCTAGTTAAATAAAGATTCTTGCGTCTAAATAAGATCGCGTTCGCAATTAAATACCAATTAAAGATTAAAATAATGGCGGAGTGCGCATGCGCTTGTGCCTTACGGGGATTTATTTTAATTTTCTTTATTTAAAAGTTTATAAGGAATTGTTGTGGTAAGTATACAGGAAATTGTATTGAATAAAAAAGTATTTTTTTTATTGCGTAACAAGTACAACGTACAACATAACAAATATATATTTTTTTAATAAATATTTATTCATTCACCTCTTCACTGTATATATTTAAGTGGAATTCGGCAATGTTACATTTTCTAACTTTTTTTTCGTGTATTAAGATTGTGTTTGTGTATTAACTCGTAAAACGCATGACAATTTATGAATAATTTAGGTACTATTACCTTGTTCTCGATTTGTATCTACGAATCTAAGTATCTATATATTTTGGAATATTATTTCTATTAAACCGAAAGAGATCTTACCTTACCCATGCAAGATTGTATTTGATGTAATAAATCATAATTTTGTTTGCTTTGAATAATTCTAAGTATCCAATCCAAGGTATTCACATACATACGACGTATATACCCGAATCAGAAGAAAATCTATTCTTCTGCTAATCATCCGACATTCTGTAGTCCTTCTTACTCCGTAACGCATCCATTTCATTGTCAGCTCAAACATCTCAATTCCGAGCGAGCGTTTTAATTGCTGTTCCCTCGCAAATGTTTAGATTACAAATGTCAGTGGATGCGCCGCGGCGCACAAAGGAAGACCTTGCGTTAACTATTCGTCTAAAATTAGGCGCAGGCGCATAGGGCGCATGCGTAATACTTCTTTGTGAAAAATAGTATGTCCTGAGCTTTATGGCAAGGTTTTGAGAAGTAGATAGGAAAAATTATATACATACCATTAAGCCTGCAACGATCAGGGAAATCCTTTAACAACTTTTAGGAAAAAATAAAATTGAGTTGAGTGACAGGCGACAAACTCGTCGCCTTCACAATCATGAATCCAATACCCAATACACCATTAGTCACCATTTAGGATATGCTAGGCAAAAATCCTTATAGTATTTCCCGTTTCCCGTCCCGTTTGAAATATATTTTCTATCATAAAATGTAGCAGCGAAGCAAAGTCTTATACAACACAAGTAGAGTAAAAACTTGGAAATTTTATCACAAAATAGGTCCTTTGGGCTAAAATTCAAAGACCCTAATAATTCACAATAAACCCTTTAAAATATAAATCTCCTAGATATGCGAGCTTTCATATGCATTGAAGAAAATAATTTAATTGGTTTAAAGGGAAGAAAAACGTTAATTTGGTTTAAACTTACAAGATATAGTTAATTTCTCCAGCAACCATAGTTGGTTTTAGCCAAAAGTTTGGAAAAATCAGGAAATGATGTAAATTTTCAATTGCACAAGCAAAAACTAATTTGATTATTAATAATTAATATTGTGCATGTTTGTAAAAACAGCAGAAGCTATGAATAAGAAAATAAATTTATGAAACAATATTATTAAAAGTACACTTCCCATCTGTTACTCAACTCCTCCGTTTGTAAAGGAAAATCTCATACCCCAGTTAAGGGCAAGGCATCTCGCGCGGCCCATATCCGAGCGACAAATTCTTTGGTATCACCGCGGCACAAGCGCAGGCACCAACGACGTTCTGAATCTAATTAATGCCTTCAAGGCCCTCGCTTTGTCTCCGGCGGTTTGCTGCCATCGGCATGGGTATGTCGGGTGGGTGTGATTTGTGAGCGGAGGCGGGGAACACTTAGTCTTCTTCTTGTATGTCGAGATGTAGGTATTCTCGTTTTTAATAAGGACTTAGCATATTGAAAAGTGTATTGATCGTCTGATGAACGACGAATAGATGCTTAAAGATTAGGTACCTGCTGAAAACCAGGGTCGTGGTCTCGCTGATTATCAGGTAGCTCACGACTGAGCTGAGCGAGCGCCGTTTTGGAACACATTTTCTGAGTTTTTGTCTTTTTCTTGTTGCTTGTATGTATTTTGTGTGTGTCGAATAAAATTTATCTATTATTTTCTATTCTATTATAACAAAATTCTGCTTTGTCAAACTTGCCATGTTGTTCCGGCTCGTGTAGTTCAGAACTTTACTGCGCAGCAACATTTTAGTTCTAATGTTTTTCAGTGAGAATGACGTATTTTCCGAGCCTAAAAGTAGCCCGTGTTACTCTCTGATTCTCATCACTTCGTCGCGGACAAATAAGTACACCTTACTTTTTCATTTATAATATTAGGAAGTAAATTTAAATTATTGTTATATTCTTTAACATTCAATATTGTATTTAAAATATCAAATGATATGTTCAAAGGTTAAATATTCTAACTAATTTCCTTTCAACACTTCGCCTTAACAACTGATACATTAAAACGGGTAAGTAATTGTAAATAATAAAGTATTTTTATGACACACACAATGTGACCGCTCGTGACTTGGCCCGTAATGTAATGATTACATTACTTTAATAGGTTTTAACGTCATTTGCATAGCGAGCTTGCGCTTTGATACCGATTGTTAATATGCTAAATACGTACCTTATTATTTTTCTCGGCAACTATTTGTCGCAAAAATTAACATAGCACGCCCAAAAAGCGTAGACACTTAATCACATACAAACAAGCCTTATTTGCGGGTCTTGTTTAACTGGTCGGTTAGTAAATAGGCCGTTATAGGGTCTGTATTATAGGCCATATAGAAAAACTCACGCGCGGAAAATGCGTGATCTGCAATTGTGAATGGAACTGAGATGATGGATTCAGAGACCTTGGCGTTGAGGCAAGGCAATATTAGAGACAACTAAAATAGATATTTAAGTTTAAATTGACCATTTATGTTTAGTTGGCTGTATTTATTTCTGAGATTTATTTAATTGCGGTTGAGGGAATAGTGTGGTAGTGATCAAGGACGGTGCGTGATATCTTAAATTGAGGGGAGTGTTGGTTTAAATCTAAGCATGATTCTAACATTTCATTAAGCTCTTAGGAAGCTTACCCAGATTTGTGAGAATTAATGTAAGTGAACTTAGAGATTGTCCTCGTCCTAATTAATCTTCTTTCTGGTCCTGGTCTCAGTCGGGGTTGGATTGAATCGTGTTCCTTGATTAGGAAAATCTGGTTATTAGATTAACGCGACTGCCACCCAGGTGTTCAAATCTGCAGGCGTAAAGATCATCATCTTCCTAGCGTTATGTCCCGTGTTTTAGACGGGGTCTGCTTAGACCATGATCCAGGATTTAGCGAATCTGGTAATTACATTGAAGCGACTGCCGATCTGACCTTCGTAACCCTAAGATAGGGGAACCAGACAATTTTTGGATCATGGCTACAAATCCAAAGTTGTTTTAATTTGCAGGTTTCATCACGATGTTTTCCTTCACCGTCGAGCTAGTGGTATAAAGATATAAAATAATTTTTTTTTTTAAATATACAATCGTAACAATTATTCCGAACGCTAAACTAAAACTATAAAGTTTAAACAAAATTATCTCATACCGATAAGTTACCGATTATATACTACTAGTTTAGTGGACAACCCAATAAGATAAATATAAAAGCACTATACTAGGCAGTTTGCGCAACAGCCTTATCACGAGACCCCACAACAAACCCGATTTAAAATGTTGATCGTGTTAATCTAAACATAAAGTACAGTAATAAATTGTTATGCCTACTTATTAAAATTACTATGGAATTTAATAACCAAACTAGAGCAAAGCCGCCATAAAATAAAACTAAGTGACATCACCTGCGCCGAATAACTGTGTCACATCTAGGAATTTATACAAAGCACTAAAATCTATCTTTATGTGTGTATTATTAATTGAATTCGCTTGCCACGTTTGCTTATCTAGTTAATTAATCTCAGATATTGTGAATAGGTTTTTCATGCAAATGCAGTATCCTATAGGTAGGTCTTCCTAGCTATATGTTCCTTTTCCAGTTCCCCATGTTGGTCTGGGATTTAAAAAGAATGTACCTTCTATGTTTTTGCCTAGCATGTCATAAAAGGCAACCAATAATATATCGGGTTTTCGGTATGTGATTGTGTAGGCGAGCGAGCCACTTGTCAGTACGTTTTCACAATTTTCAATCTAGCCCAGTTAAGTTTTATTTTTAGCTGAATGTGGTTAAACGGGCTTTCTACCCCTTTAACTCTGCCTACTCCTTCGGGGATTATGGGCGTATATTCTAGTTCCCCTTGGACTATCATCTTATAAGAGAGTATATAATATTTATTTATTTAAACTGAAAAGATTGAAGCTTGAATAACACTCTGAGAATATACATGTGTATTTTGTGAATGTGCAGGATTACTGTTTATATACGTAATGTTTTTACTTTATTTAGTCTTTTGCTTATTTCCAATTAGTGTGCTTGTTTAAATTTTAATTTATACCATTTTATTTACACACTAATTAATATATAATAAGCAAAAGGATTCATATGATGCATTCCAAATCTGTATCATACACCTCTAGATTTAAAAATCTAGAGGTGTATGACATATATTTGTAATGCATCATATGAATCCGTGGATACCAGGATTCAAACCCAAAACCGTATGTAAGACCCGCATCCTTACTATTAAGCAACCACCGCTCTATTAGCTAGATAGATAGATAAAGAGTAATTTTCTAATAGTAATTATACATGCGGAAGTTTATGAGGATGATTGCATAAATGCTTGTTTGTCTTTTACGCAGAAGTGTATTAACAGTTTTTTCTGATTTCAGATTGTACTCTGGCAATCGTATTGTAACATTACTATAAAATTTAAGCGATATGTCGAAAAGATAATATTTTGGATACGTGGAAATTATCTATACTTATAATAAATCTGTAGAGAGGTCAATTCTGTACATGAAATATATTTTCAAAATAACTATCAGGGGGTGATTAGTGATCGATACTGATGCCAAAAATGCAATCAGTAAAATTTTTGTCTGTCTGTCTGTCTGTCTGTCTGTATGTTCCTTATAGAAACAAAAACTACTCGACGGATTTTAACGAAACTTTGTACAATTATTTTTCATACTCCTGGGCAGGTTATAGTATAGTTTTCATCACGCTACAATCAATAGGAGCAGAGTAGTGAAGGGAAATGTTGGGAAAACGGGAGAAGTTACTCCATTTTTTTAAGCTTCCGTCGCGTGTGCAGCCTTAATGGTTAAAGTTACATAGAAATCATGTATGACGGACATAGTCTTGTGACACCGCTGGCACAGCTAGTTTTGAAATATTTTCATAATAAACGCAGTCCAAGGAAATTCATAAGAGTTGTTTCTTATGCGTAGATGTCGCTGACAAGATTCTTAAAAATATAAAATTTGCAAAAATAGAATTTTTAAGAGGAATATATACAATAATTATATTGAATGTACATATTTGATAACTTTATTAAAACAAAGCATGGACTATGTTATCAAAGGGCCACTACTGTTGGGCCTGTATCCCTATGCAAGCTTTCCAAAGGACTGGGAAGGTAACACTTCTCATGATATCCAAATGGAGACAAAATAATAATAATAATTAAAAGAGGACATTTTTGCCATGCAAATTTGGATGCCCCTAACAAGATTGTAGAAATAATATTGAATGTTCGTATAAAACCACGTATGTAGCTAAATAAATAAATTCTCCAAAATGATACATCAATTCCCTAGTTCCAAACTAAGCTTATGCTTATATGGACACTAGGTGAACGGATAGACATACTTAAATACGTTTATAAACATCCATGACTGGAGTACAAATGTCCATGTTCATCACGCGAAACATTTGCCCATAGCGGGATTCGAACCTGCGACCTTTGGTTTCGTGGCCTAACCACTCGGCCAACTGGCCAGTCATATCATCATCAGCTAGTGAATGCACATGCATATTTCAACGGTTACTGCGAAAGTGACTGGCGTTTATTACTGATACAAGCAATAGATGTCAAAATGATAGCGAGCGACCATTTATTATTTGCTGCCAGGTGACATTAGGATGTGATAGCGAGTGGATTACTTCAAGGAAATCGGATTTAGCGTAAATAAACTTAGAAATTGTTTGTAAATATTTGTAAAAAAAATAAAATAAAATAAAAATATTTGGAGCGGTGGTAGCTCAATGGTAAGGACACGCGCCTCTTAACCGAGGAGTGCGGGTTCAAACCCGGGCATGTACCTCTGGATTTTTCAAATCTATGTACGTATTTATACCAATAGCTCGACGGTGAGGGAAAACATCGTAATGAAACCTGCAAATTCAAACAACTTTGAATTTGTAACCATGATCCAAAAATTGTCTGGTTCCCCTATCTTAGGGTTGCGAAGGTCAGATCGGCAGTCGCTTCAATGTAATTAGCAGACACGCTAAATCCTGGATCATGGTCTAAGCGGACCCCGTCTAAGCACGGGACATAACGCTAAGAGGATGATGATGTTTGTAAATATTTTTTTGTAAATATTTTTCTGGGACTTAAAAAAAGTGTGCCAACTGTGGTCCTTGCCTAGCATGTCGTAAAAGGCGACTAATGGTATATCGGGTTTTAGGCATGTGATTGTTGTAGGCGACAAGCTAGCCACTTGTCTCTATCACAATTTTCCATCTACCCCAGCCCAGTTTTATTTTTGGCTGAATGTGGTTAAAGGGTCTGCTGTCCCTTTGACTCTGCATACACCTTGGGGATTACGGGCGTGATGTTATGTTTGTTTATACGTATAAGAAAAATTACGACAAAATACCTATTAATAAGACCAAAGATTTACCTGTAAATCCTGAAACTGTCTCGTGTTTAAAAAATCATCATCATCATCTTCCTAGCGTTATGTCCTGTTCTTAGACGGGGTCCGCTTAGACCATGATCCAGGATTTAGCGAGTCTGGTAATTACATTGAAGCGACTGCCGATCTGACCTTCGTAACCCTAAGATAAGGGAACCAGACAATTTTTGGATCATGGTATCGTGTTTAAAAAATATACTCATAGAATAGATAAAAGTAACACATGACTCCGTTTGTGGACTTAAAACACAATGACCGGATTTTTTTGCATACATTTGAGAAGTTTTAGTTCAAACCCGGGTATTTCAAATTTAAGTACGTTATTATTATATCACTAGCTCGGTGGCAAAGAAAAACATCGAATCCTGATAAAATCCAGAAGGTTTAGGCAGAATTCAAGAAATAAGTAGTCGCTTTTGTCCATAAATCAAATTAAGTTTTGTTAGATGAAGAATTAAGAAAAAGCTGTGGCAAATGGCTAGCTCCTCGTGTACACTGAATCAAATCTAATACCCAATACACCATTAGTCGCCTTTTACGACATGCTAGGCATATTTCAGTAGCACAGCAATTTTTATTCATCAAAAACTTTTACCGTCACTTCAAATAAAACGTTTACATAGTAATTTGTTGATTTACAACATTCTTCGTAATTACCACCAATTAGATAGCATAGCGAATGATCAATTAAATACCTACCTACTACCCAGGTTTATCTGTTGTTGTATCTGCGTGGGACAACTTTATAGCGACAGTAGCTCTTAGTTTTGCTAATAGAGGCCTAATAGCAACAATAGCTTACCATGATTGATAGAAGTCGATTATATGCAGATTTCTCTTTGATTTGCGACCGCGGAGCAACAGAGTGGTGTTTATTTGAATTGGCTAATATGGATTGTTTGTTATAGCGAGTCGGCTTAAGCAAGGTTTGTGTACGTATCGAAATTGCGTGAGAACGTGTTTGTTTGTTGGATCTTGTAAGCGATATTTCATTGGTGTTGATTGGTTAGAAGGCTTACGGCTTGGGAAGGATTCTTCGTTATTCGCTGTTACTAGGTAAGGATACATACTTTTATTTTGGCTTAGAGGCAGTTCAGGGAGATATAATAGGTCTTTATTAAGCTCTTTAGCTTTCATATTAAGCCAAGAATAAAATAGATTTGGGTTAGATGGAAAATTGTGAAAAGTAGTGGCTAGCTGGTCGCCTACTATTATTATACGAGTACTTACTATAAAAATTGTACTTCTTTTTCATTACTTTTATATCATTATTATTGGTGACTATATAATTAAGACTTACTGACTCTGCTTACCCCTTCGGGGATTATGGGCGTCATGTAACGTATGAATGTCTGTATGTACTATATAATTTCAATAACTATGACTATACTAGACCGCAGACCTATAATTACTGTTCAAGCTTAGGTTCTCAACTAAAACCTAAATGCTTAATCATTAATAACATGCGTACACGATGCATTGTTAGATTTCGGCGCAGACCTACCAGGAACATAAATTGAACCATAAATAATGACCATACCATAGTTCACGCGTAGGTAGGGCTCAATTTGCTCAATAGCCACTAACGAGTCAGCGAACAAGGAGCTCTTAGTTCAGCGCTTTCATAATCCGATCCTCGAATCAAATGCAAGCTGATTTGCACCCTTTTTGTTTATACGTAATGCTGAAATTGGATTGAGCTGAATCGAATTTCAGACAAGATAATCGTGTTATTGGACATATATGCCGTTAATAATTAAGGTCATAGTATACTTCCGTAGCTCTCTCTAGATATACGAGTATCATAGCCATTGCAAACAAGGAAAAGCTGATTTACTTAGAAATTAAACTGGGATCATTGGAGTTACAAAGAAAATAAAAGCTCGTAAAAAAGTTGATCTTATTTTTTTGCTTTAATTTTAAAAAGTCTTTTTTGAAACTTTAACCATTTCAGTTGAATACTGAGATTAGATACATTTATGTAAATATAGGTTTTACTAGTCGTACATCGCTCAATATCTATCAATTAATATGTGATAAAAAGTAGCATGTCCTTTATAGGTTTTAACTTTTGGCGCACTATATTTGGTCACTTTGAAAGTATCACAACTTAAAGTTATGGTGAATTGCTCCTCACCTCTGACCGGTCTCTCCCTGGAAGTTAAAAGCTGCCCTTTTAACTTCCAGTTTATATTCCAGCCTATATCCAATATTCGGTATTGCAGCTGATAATAATGATAAGACCACACAGTCAAAGCCATTTACAATAGCTGTTTTGATGATGATGATGACTCTACTATGATATGCCAGGGCCGGCGTCGAGGTGGGTGGACAATTACAAAGTAACCAACATCTGTGCTACCGCACCTGATAATTAATGATCGTAATTGATTGTTAATGTTGACGTTCTGTCAGTGTTCACGGATGTTTTAATTGAGAAAGCGTGAAGTAAAGTTTTGTTAACAACTGGCTCGCGACTACATCCGCTCGATATTTAACAAGAAATATATACTTTTGCACAGAAATAAAATTATATTTCTAAGGGCACAACATTATATGACAAAATCTGTTGCTTTTGACCTCACCTATAACGTCCGAACAGGAATACGTCACCCTACGTAACCCTTCATAACGTTATATAGTCATTTTAAGAATCATTAATTTCCTACAAGTTAAAACGCGAAGTATATACTTATGAGCATAGGACATGCTCATGCGCATTTTTCATTGACGCATTGGCAGACGCCAGGGCCGGCTCGGCGGTGGGTGGACAATTATATAGTGTGCAAACATCTGTGCCCACCTGAGTGCGCTCCGCAATTAATGGTTGCCGCTGCAAAAACAATGTTCGACGTTAGCGAGAGGACCTGTCGTTTGTATTGTAGCAATGGGTTGTGGAAATTAAAGGATAATTTATAGAGGATACATATATATTACACAGTACGTAAAACCTCGGACTGAGGGAAAAGATAGTCTTCATGTTTCAAACTGTAGATTATTTTTAATTTTGACGACCCCCATCGATGCAATAGTTTAGATGTCATGAAAGCAGGGTTGATCCCAACACGATGACAAACAGATGTTAATGGAGCAGATATTTTTGTTGGGTCTTAATACTTGTGATTTTTTGAATACTAACATGCTAGCTAGGTTTCTTTTATCATTAGATAGGTTGTACATTCAGTACATACATATGTTCGTATGATGAACGTTATATTACTAAATATAACATTAACAGAATATCTATACTTTTTGTTGTTATTTAAAGGTTTTCTTAGTTCCAAAACCATATCAAGAAATTTTTACATATCCTTATTTTTACTAAAATTAACTTTTCCTTCATTATCCGTCAATCATATTATTTATGGTCTACCTACAAACGTTGGCAGTAAAACGCTTTGTTGAGCGTACGTGGGCAACGATATGATTAATTGTTTTTGGCTTATACCTGCTTAATTACTTGCTTAGTTAACGCAACAATGGGATGTTCGTCTTCGGTAAGGATGCGCTATTTCTTAACAGATGTCCCGGTACTGCAATGTCTTAGAACCAATTAATATACATGATCGAGTGCTTTTTGCATGAAGAGTTTAAGTGTAATTGCATATTATCATCTTTGTAGCGTTATATCCCGGTCGTAGAAGAGGTCCGCTTTGACTATGATCCTGAACTTAGCGATTTTAATTAATTATTACATTGATAAATGAAAAAATGAGCGGTGGTAGCTCAATGGTAAGGACACGCCCGAGGAGTGCGGGTTCAAACCCGGGTACGTACCTCTGGATTTTTCAAGTCTATGTACGTATTTATACCACTAGCTCGACTGTGAAGGAAAACATCGTGACGAAACCTGCAAATTCAAACAACTTTGGATTTGCAACCATGATCCAAAAATTGTCTGGTTCCCCTATCTTAGGGTTACGAAGGTCAGACCGGCAGTCGCTTCAATATAATTACCAGACCCACTAAATCCTGGATCATGGTCTAAGCGGACCCCGTCTAACACGGGACATAACGCTAAGAAGATGATGATTGATAAATGAAAAAAATTACATCACCTTCTAAGCGTTATGTACTGTTATTAGACCAGATCAACTTGGACCATATTTCTGGACTTAGTATGTTTGCAATTACAGTTTGATGCAGCTGCCGTCGGCAACCAGACAAATTGGAATTTGAACGTCCATAGTTCTTTGAATGTGCAGGTTTTTTACGATGTTATCACAGCGGAGCCAGTAGTGTAAATACACGTGATGGTGTAAAGACTTACATTTTAAAGATCTAGAGGTACATTCTTGAGTTTGAACCTACAACATGGTTGCCTTAGGTAACTTAAATTCCCCCCCGCCGGGGTCCTCGGTTTGTCGTACCGGGGGGGCTTAGTAGGCCCTGCCATGGCAGGGCTGAAGCGAAGAGGGACCCCGAGGTGAGCCGCGACTGCACGACTTGCATCCGGGCAGTTGCGGCGGTCCGGCCGTATACAAACCCCTTGCGGCCGGACCAGGGTTGCCGAGGAAGAGGAGGAGCGGAGTGTTTCGTTGCTCGCCTCCCTATCCTCGGCAACCCGACAGGGGCGCGCTGGGTCGCGTCGTGGTGGGTCGCGGAGGGATTGAGCGTCTCGATGCTCTCCCTCCGCGACGACAGGGCTCTGCCCTCAATTTGGGTCGCCGGGTGGAAGGCGGCCCCCTTTGACGAGACGCTCTCCGCGTGCCCTCTGGCAAAAAAAAAAAAAAAAAAGGTAACTTAAATTCAAATTCAACTTCAAATGTTTTATTGCCACTAAGTGTAATATACAGGTGGTTTATTAGTTTACATAGATGCTGTGAATAAATACAATAATTTTGTTTTGTTTGTTTTGCGGTTTTATTTTTTTATGACAAAAGTGCGTGATTACGTCTTTTTTTTAAATATAGCGACAATTTTTTTCCGTGGCGTAGATAAATAATTTAAAATGTATTGTTACTAATTTTTTTTTCATTTCACATAATATTTTTTAGAATAATTATCTGTGTGTTATACTAATAAAAATGGCCAGACATATCCGACAACCGACAACGCGTTACAGTATACGGATTGATAAAATACAGTAGGTCGGTATAGTATATATACAATAGGAAATTCATAATCAAGTACAATTATTGGAAGTCCATACCAAACTAGCTATTATGGTGATAAATCTACAGATGGTATTCAACTATAAGTGCTCTCTTAGCAATGCAAACTTGCATTTACATAACAATGTATGTAAATATTCACATCTTAATTGCGGTAAACGTAATTAAGGGCCCCCGGCGACTTGTCTCATCAGGTATTCATACTTTCTTCCTATTATGTAGATTAGAAACTGTAAGTCGATTGGTCGTATTGAGTAATTTGGTTTAGACACCATTCTTGGAATTCCTTTGACAGACGCCTGGGGTAACACGGACTGACTAGTCACTAGATATACCAATTAAGTTATAAATTTTCTTTCCAAAGTGTGTTTATACGGAAAGGTTGTAAGGTATTTTTTAATTGTTGCAATTCACGAGTAAAACTACTGTCACTTTTTAAGTAACCACTTATCGATAATTTTTCACAATTTGCCATCTAACCCAGTTTAGTTTTATTTTTGGCTGTAGGTAGTTAAAGGGGCTTGCTGCTTTCGCCTTTGCCCACCCCTTCGGGGATCAAAATGTTTATATATAGTTTTTTTTTTAATTTTTTGTAGTAATTATACATTTTTATTTTCTTATTTTACACCAGGTCCACTTTGAAACATGGTTCAAAGTTAAATATGATTCATACAACTTTGTTAATATTGTTGTTGAAAAGAGTAACTACAGAGATTTTTACCGGATTATTCTCGGTAGATGCAACATTCCGAACCGGTGGTAGAATCGTATCTCTTTAAGTGATTTTGACGATTTATAAGTGTTTCTTTGAAACCTATATAAAATAATATTTTAACATTGACTTTGACTTATAATCTCATGAGCTTTTCGATTCAATTGGAGGTGCCCAAAAGAGCCATAAGTACAGTCTGTAGCTTGATCTTAAGAAAAAGTGACTGCCTTTTTCTCACCACTACGAATGATTGATTAAACGGGCGACCAGTTAGCCATTTGTCATTACTTATTCAAAAGTTTCTATATTACATATTTTTAATTTTTTAAGTGGTTAAATGTACATGCTTTTCCTTGGAGTCCGCCTACACCTCCAGGGATTGTAGGCATGATAGTATGTATGAAAAAATCTTACCAAAACAGACCGCCACATGATTCAATTTCTCGTGAATAATTATCATTGTCTCGATAAGACGAATTTCTTCAACTTCTGATCACATATTCAGCTTGTGACCACCATGTTAATTCAAGCAAGTTCGTCAGAATCTCAACGGCTAAAACCATCAGGTGTATTTGAGGCACGCACGAGGAAAATATGGCGGCTCAAGGTCCGACGAAATTTGTCATTCAGCGGACAAGCGCCCGCGCAGCTACGGCTGGCGCGAGGATTTCCTTCTGGGGTACACTGGGAGGGAGTAAGTATTCCTTTTCGGTACTTCCAATTCCATTTCTGTGATTTAATATTACAGATTTTTAAGCAGCTTAAATCGCAACATATGGGAACAGTTTGTGGTGGCTTGGAACAAGAATAATAATAAGAGGGACTAAACATGATATACATTGAGTAGTACATGAGAACTTATAGATGATAAAACCATATTAAAACAGCTATGTTCATAAGAGGATTATGTCACAGTTTAAAGAATAATAATGTGTTATTTCTTCTGTTTCCCCCTGATAAGGACGTGGCTTGGTTGATGAACAAGAAGTTTAAAAGAATCTAATGAATCTATCCAGTTATAGTTTAATGTTATATTACACGCTACAGGTATAACAACAAATCATGTTCACATTTTGTTTCTTTAAAACAAAGTCTGTTACTGACATAACAAAAGCTCATATATAAAAAACATTTAACATATAAATATTTCCAATTTAACTTTTTAATTAGGCTTTTATACAGATATTGATCGGTCGGAAAAATATGTTATCTTGATTACATATTTCCGCAACTCGTAACATTACGAATACATTCTACAACCTATAATCGACTGCACTTAACTCTACAATCGCCAGATTGGCGATAACGTTCACAACCGACAGCAAGACTGTTCTCACGACATATTCAATTAAAAAAGCCACTGTGACGTCATGAAACGCTAATCTCTTATAAAAAAATTCGCACTCAGTGCGTCACGCGCCTAATGAGGAAGGCCCAGACACGTCGCTCACCGAAAATTGCCCGTTCGAAACAGCGCGTCGTGAATTTTGAGAGCCTAACTCTTCCTAGTTCCTTGTGCTCGAGCCAGGGCCGTTCGAAAACCAATGTCTTGTTAGTTTTATTAATAATAGCACTTATCTCTTTCTTTTTAGCTCATCACTTACTGAGCTTAAGAGTTCTGGAGTTTTTGAGCGACCAATGGAAGATGATTGATGTTCCTCCAATGAAGGATGATAGTGGAGACAGCTCGGTCTAGATCATACCAAACTTAGCTTGAATTTCCACATAATAATTCGTAAATATACAAGACTTTCAAATATTCTCAAAATACGCAATTTTTATAATATGATACATCAGTAAAATGAAACGTTATTGTTAAACTCCATAGGTACTACTGATATTTGTGTCGAGCCAACAATCAACCAAAAATTAAAAAGCTGATAAATTTAAATTTTGAAAAATATAGCTTATATTATTTATTTACATTATTGTTTGTTACAACAATTATGTGAATTATTTAAAAAGCTCGCGTTAATTTGTTTACGTATTACATTTTCGTTTCGCCATTCCAAAACGGCGCGTCATGAGTTTTGAGAGCCTAACTCTTCCTAGTTCCTTGTGCTCTGTCAGGGTCGTGCGAATAGGCTCGCAGAAAAAGTGTAATGTCGATAGTTTAGTTCGATATATCGAAATTTTTGCCTTAATTATAAGTGGTAGAAGAGTAAATGAATACTAATCAACGTCGATATTTTAATTCGACATATCGATATGTTTTGCCTTTATTACCTATGAGTGATAGAAGAGTAAATGAATACCAATCAACTGTAAAAACATATAGAAAGTATCCATTATAGATTTTAGAACACTGAAATAAAATGTAAGCACGGATTTGAGGTAAAATATCGTGAGGAATCTTGCACATTCAAGTAATTACGGATGTGTCACCAAGATTCAATTTTGGTTTTCACGTCTAAGGGTTACGAAAGTCACAGTTTTACAATAGACCGATAAGATATAAGCCTTTTTTTACGATATAATATGCAAGAAACACTGTTAGTAAATTACTTTTGATTTCCAGATCAGCATGGGCTACTAGCTACAGCAGTGCGTAAGCTACTCTGAAATCATAATAAATAAATTCTCCAGACTGACACACCAATTCCCTAGTTCCAAACTAAGCTTGTGCTTGTATTATGCATACTAGGTGAACGGATAGATATACTTAAATACGTTTAAAACATCCATGACTCGAGTATAAATGTCCATGTTCATCACACGAAACATTTGCCCCTAGCGGGATTCGAACCCGCGATCCTTGGTTCCGTGGTCAGGGTCTCTGACCACTCGACCAACGGGCCAGTCATCAGATCAATGTACATTTTCGACTGGCTCGATGGCGCATTCGGTAGTGATCCTGCCCCATGCGCCAAGAGTTGTGGATTCGATCCCCACCCAGAACAAATATTCGTGTGATGAATACTTGTGTTTGTTCTGTGTCTGGGTGTTAATATCCAATATTTAAGTATATATTTGTAATACCACTGTTGTTTCTGATATCTGTAACACAAGTGCTTAAGCTACTTACCACGGAGTCAGATCAATGTTTGTGATGTAGTCTGAATGTATTTATTATTTATTTATTTTGTCTGATCTATCGATACTTTTCGGCCCTTCCCACATCTCTAGTCGCATCGAAGTCGATAGCTTCAGAAATAGGCCGCACACGGACCTCCGCGACCTGTTGCCCGATGACATCAGATCTGCACTTTAATTACGGGCCGCATAAACGCCATTACGTAGCGGAGATCCGCTGTTACTTTTAATTGAAAAAGGTGTTTGTTTCTACAATGTTGCCGTGAAATCGGAGTGTCTTGCTAACTATTTATGTTTCTATGTTATTGTGATAGAGGTAAAAAGTGAGGTGACTAATGTGGGCTTTCTAATTGAAATATAGAGTGGAAGGTAACTCTGACGTAGTCTTGTCGCTGTTAATATTGGTTAGTTTACGGGATATAAGGGATATACGTTTTTTGAAAGTTTACATACATACATACATACATAATATCACGCCCGTAATCCCCGAGCGGAGACTAAGGGTCAGCCCCCACATTCAGCCAGAAATTAAATTGGGCTGGGTCAAATGAAAAATTGTAAAAAAAGTAGTGACAGTCAACTACACAATCACATACCCAAAACCCGATATACTATTAATCGCCTTTTATGACATGCTGGGCAAGAAAAATAATTGGAGCGTTCTTTTGAAATCCCAGACTAACATGCTACAAAATTTTGAAAGTTTAGGGATATGGATTATGAAGTTCTGTACATAAAACGTATTCTTGAGTATATAATATTCAATAATATAATTGAAATAAGAGTAACAGAGAGAAGTAAGTCATATATTATATTTTTACTGGATTTGGGAAGTGAGCCCCGCTTCACAAATGTCACAGATAACGTGTGTCGGTATGAAGAAAAATAATTTCAGGGTTGAGATTGCTGTAGAATTCTTTCTCTGGAAATAAGTCCGTTCTAACTCAATTAAAAGGTCAGAATCAATTATCTTATGTCCATCCAAAATAATGTGGACAAAATATCATCATCTTCCTAGCGTTATGTCCCGTGCTTAGACGGGGTCCGCTTAGACCATGATCCAGGATTTAGCGAGTCTGGTAATTACATTGAAGCGACTGCCGATCTGACCTTCGTAACCCTAAGATAGGGGAATCAGACAATTTTTGGATCATGGTTACAAATCCAAAGTTGTTTGAATTTGCAGGTTTCATCACGATGTTTTCCTTCACCGCCAAGCTAGTGGTATAAAAACGTACATGGATTTGAAAAATCCAGAGGTACGTGCCCGGGTTTGAACCCGCACTTCTCGGTTAGGAGGCGCGTGTCCTTACCATCAAGGCAGACAAAATAACACGTAATAATTACGTAAAAAATACATTTATAGAAATAATCATTTCTTTACTCTTTAGGCGCGAACGTTCTCGTTACACAAATAAAGTGTCTATTAACAGTGCCGTCCATTGTTGAAAGTAAACCCCGGCTAATTGGTTCATTTCGAGTACAAAAATGGTCTTTTAATTGATTCCCATTGCCCCGTGAAATGAGGAAAAAAACGTCAATTAGCTATCGTTTAATTACGTGCCGTTGACCGGAAAAAACACCGAGTACTTGTGAGGTAAGAACGTTTTAACCTCTAGACTTGACTTAGTACTCATTTCTCCACATGTGTCTGTTGGTGGTCAATTTGACGTAGAGACATTACAATGAAATAAATATAAATTCATGTGTTTTTATGTTTTTTAATGCCCTAAGTTCGTCCGTAATTGTTTGTTGTTAGTAATAATATTATGAACATTTCTAGATAACTATGTCACATAACATACCATTTTTCAAAGTTAATTTACAAGTAATTGCAAATAGTAGGCATACTTTACTGTTATTGCAGATTTTTGTTTTCTTGGATAAATTTTTGCTGTAACACTCTTTAAAACATGATTTTCGCTTCTAGTTGTTAAGACTTCTTGGATCAGAAGTCTCCGGCAAAAGTACTTTTGCATTCGCCTGAATCAAAAGGTTGGTGGAATAGTAAAAATAAAGCGATTAAGTCTTGCACTGATTAAGTGTTACTTGACAAATTGGGAACATTTTATCATTTCGTAGGTATCATCAGATGATACAATCTTATGGCAATTGTATTGAGCATTCCGATTACTGCTTATTAAAGAAAAACTTAAATCTTGTGATGTAACAGAAATCGATAGCGCATTTAGTAGTGACCCTGCCCCATGCGCTAAGAGTTGTGGGTTCGATCCCCACCCAGGACAAACATTCGTGTGATGAATACTTGTGTTTGTTCTGTGTCTAGGTGTTAATATCCAATATTTAGGTGTATATTTTGTAATACTGCTGTTGATTCTGATATCCGTAACAAAAGTTAAGTTAGTTAAGCTACTTACCTCGGAGTCATATCAACGTATGTGATGGTGTCGGATATTTATTTATTTATTATTTGATAATATTTGGCTTCAATTGATTTTCAAACTGCACACATAATAAATCGATTAAATACCGCTCTAATCATTACACTTGTGAGTTACACTTACACTTACACTTGTCATCACACATTGCACTTTGTGAGCTTTTTTTAATGGCTCCATTCTGAATCCCGGAACCTATATCTAATGTTTTCCGGGATACAATGGCGCCAATACCAATCGGTTATTTGGTTCATTGTAACATAACAGATAGACAGAGGGAATAGTACTGTATTCATATAACAATAATTATTGTATCTATTTGTATATCTTTATCTACTAATATTATAAAGCTGAAGAGTTTATTTGATTGCTGGAACGCGCTAATCTCAGGAACTACTGATCCGATTTGAAAAATAATTTCAGTGTTAGATAACCCATTTATCGAGGAAGGATAGATATAACAGTAACCATAAACCCGGGAAAAACCGTGGGCACAGCTAGTGTTAGGATATGAGAACATTATTAGTAATATTGATAAGGTCATCCTTCATAGTTGTGTTTCACAATTCTTCTAATAAAAGGCTTGATCGATTTAAATGATTTTGAGTACTAATTTGGTCATCATTTTTGAATAGTATTGTGTAGATACAGATAGGTGAAGTCAGTCAGTGTTCTATAGATATACATTTTCTCAACCACCCACAAACCGACGCAGAAAGCTTTAAACCAGTTAGGCTCATGACTTTTGACGAATGTTGTTCACATTGAAACCTAGACCTACCTCAATCCGATTTCCTATTCACTCTTTAACATAATTGCACAGTCAGCACCATAAACCTTCTCGCAAAACAATAGAGTTCAAAGTTGTGAGATATTTTTTTTACTGATACATACAGATTATTCGCAGAAGTCATATTTAGTTTTTTATTCTAAATCTGTTCGTGACTGCCTAAATAACTTGATTCAATCGCTGGTGTGAGATTTAAATTGATATTATGCCAACTGTAATTTGGACTGAATAAATGCATCAGATACCGCACATCAAACATTTTAGATTATAGCTAGGTCTCGGTTAGATCTAGAATGCAGAACAGTAAAAAAGAGACGTTAAGAATGGAATTTTTCCATACGTCCCGGTCAGCCGTCATCAAGTTATTCACTCCCATTTCACTAATATCATCTTTTACACAATCCATTCATCTCTTATTTGGCCTTCCTCTTCCTCTCCATTCACAAAAAAGAACTTATTATAATAATCACACATTTAGATCACTCTCAAAAGGCCTCTACATGTTGGACCCATGTCCCCATGCAAGCCTTAAAGGCCCGGGCTTGTCCCGTGATTGTGCCGAGAGACATAAAAATAAATAAATTCTCCAGACTGACACACCAATTCCCTAGTTCCAAACTAAGCTATAAGCTTGTCCTATGAATACTAGGTAAACAGATAGACATACTTAAATACGTTTATAAACATCCATGGCTCGAGATGTATATGTCCATCACACAAACATTTGCCTCTAGCGGGATTCGAATCCGCGACTCCTGGTCTCTGACCACTCGACCAACGGGTCCGTCTCCTATTACACCTAGGTAATTGTTTTACTTAAGCAGACAGAGTTATTATTAATGATATTAGTAAGGATTGTTATTAATTGTCGTGTATGGATAATGAATATCATCAAGAATGCTTTAAATATTTTATTTTAAACTAACTAACTAAACTTCACGCCACTTCCCTAGCGGGGTAGGCAGAGAGAACCGAATTTATTTATTTTATTTTAGATACTGATATGTGTCCATTTACTATACTGAAGCCTATGAATGGGAACATTTGCATGTTTACTATTTGTTGCATATCTAAGAATCAACGGTCGAAACATCGACTATGAATATTTTATTGATAGAATATCTCATAGCGGAAAATGTTATTTATACCAGTTAAGAACAAACAAACATATTTTTCAACATGTCAGTGAGTGTCAAAGGCGACATATATTAATAATAGGTAATACGTAATATGTTAATTATCGTTACTTTGTGTTTGTTTAGATAATGTTTGTTGAGTATTTAAACGTTTTTAATTAATTAAATTATATATTGGCTGATAAATTATAATATGAAGATCTTAACAGCGCAATAGCGCCATGTACTTTATATTATATGTGCACGGAAGATCCAAAATTTAGTTCCTGTGCAGGATTGCGTAAAAAAATTTTTTGCCCAAAATATTTTATCAAATGGTTTTTTTGCTCTTCTTCTTCTTCAGCTTCTTCTTAAGCTGTGTCAGCGGTTTCACACGCGTTTATGGTTAATATTATATAGCCCATAGCCCTCCTCGATAAATGGGCTATCTAACACTGAAATATTTTTGAAATCGGACCAGTAGTTTATGAGATTAGCGCATTCAAGCAAACAAACAGTTTGTTTGTCAACTTTATATATTATTATCTGATAAATGTACTTCATAAATCATCATTATTATTTCTCTATAAGTACCTATAACGCGACCCGAAAATCTAGAATCTCACACCTCCTTGAAGTCAGGAACCTCCCAATTGCCCAACCTATTAGAAACTATAAATAAACGATCCTCCTCCAAAACTTGTATTCATGAATGTAAAAACCTCCTGACATTTAACGTAGAACCTCTAATGAAGGGACCGGAGTTCAGTCAGTCTCATTTGCATAGATAAAATAATACAAAGGAAATTGCATATTCCGCGCATCGGAGTCTTACTGACCTCTTGGTGGCCGCTATTTCGCAAAACCATGGTCGCTGAGACCTTAGTCCTATGGTGTCGTAAGGCAAGTTAGTGATGTACGCTGAAATGTGGTACCGGTAAAATTGGAAGCCGTAAACCGGTAAAAGTTACAATCGGTACGGAAATTATCTTAACTAGGTGTTTTAATGGGAATATGTTTAAAATTTGTGTGATGTTTAATAAGCTTAGTTAAAATTTATCAGAAATACTTTTTATGTATAAATTGATGTACCTAATTACTGATGTAGGCATTGATTTATTATCCAGTAAATAGTAAAGGATGACATGGTCGTCTATGTCATCCAACAACATTATTTAGCTGATATAGTGACCGTCTATGAGACTCTCATGAAATGTGTGTAGGTGGTTCATGCCAGTTATGGTAATTTTTTGATTTTTCATTATTTTAATGCCGTGCATGTATGTGTTATTTTCTTAAACCAACAACCCTTCACTGGACTAGCCCATTGGTCGAGTGGTCAGAGACCGTGGCCACAAATCCAAGGGTCGCGGGTTCGAATTCCGCTAGGGGCAAATGTTTCATGTGATGAACATGGACATTTGTACTTAAGTCATGGATGTTTATAAACGTATTTAATTATGTCTGTCCGTTCGCCTAGTATCCATAGTACAAGCATAAGTTTAGTTTGGGATTGGTGTGTCCGTTTGGACAAAAAAAGAAAAAGCCTATCCTAAAAATCTAGTCGAAATTGATTATGCATTACTCTTTTAACTCAATTCGTAACTTGAATCCGCGATATAGTGATTGAAGATCCCAAATTTCCCAGAGGAAATACTTCCGGAAGAAATGTGTCGCAGAATATCAAGTTATGACAATGATGTTACAGAAATCATATATTTCGGTATCACTGACTACCCAATACCGGTAGTCGCACAACACTGCGTCAAGCCCACAATAGTTGCGCGCAGTTATGAAACATTGTCACATTGTTGAGATAAATTTTAACGTTTGTGTGAAATTTTCTGGTTGACCAAACGTGAATTATGTTGCGTCGGTCACGATTCCATGATTTATAATTTCTCGGCTCTAGTGTTATTACTTCTATGTATTATCTTACTAGCTTCTGTCCGCGGATTTTCTCGCGTGGTACATCGATGAAACATAGCTTGTGTGTTATTCTAATGTATAAGCTATACTATTGCAAAGTTTCATTAAAATCCATGCAGTACTTTTTGCGTGAAAGAGTAACAAACATCCATCCATACAAACTTTCGCGTTTATAATATTAGTTAGATTAATATCCTCAAAGTTCATAATGTAATTTGGTACCACATAAATGTTTCACCACTGATAATTGATAAATTGTAGTCTAATTAAGGATGTACATATTGTTCATGTTGAAATGAACCTTTTTAGTTAAATTGTAATTTATTTACCTACTAACTCCTGCCCACGGCTTCGCTCGCGTGGTACACCGAAAAAACATAGCCTTAAGTTAGCTACATATATGTTATTGGGATGTATGAACAATTTATCATTAAAATTAATTCAGTAGTCCATTCGTCAAAGAGTAACAAACATCCATACATCAATCTATCCATCCATACAAACTTTCGCGGTTATAATATAGTCAAATTTTAAATAACTTCGTCTCTGAGGCAATCGCAAAACTCCTTCCCTTTCTTTCCTTCCTTTGCAGGAAGTAACACTATCATCTTCCTAGCGTTATGTCCCTTGTTTAGACGGGGTCCGCTTAGACCATGATCCAGGAATTAGCGAGTCTGGTAAATACATTGAAGCGACTGCCGATCTGACCTTCGTAACCCTAAGATAGGGGAACCAGACAATTTTTGGATCATGGTTACAAATCCTTGTTTGAATTTGCAGGTTCAACACGATGTTTTCCCTCACCCTCGAGCTAGTGGTATAAACGTACATAGATTTTTAAAATACAGATATTTGAAACCGCACTCCGCACTAAGAGGCGCGTGTCCTTACCACTGAGCTACCACCGCTCTGCAGGAAGCACCGCTCGGAAGAAAGGAACACTAAAAAGAAGTAAACTCCTCTTGAATAAAACTCTTAAGATTAGGTACTTGCAATTAAAGGGAGGCTACCTACACATCGCCGACCCGAACCAAGTCAAAGTTCGCACAACGACCTTCAAGGTACCAATCAACTATCTAATGAACCGACATGGGGAATAAATTGCAGCGTATATTGTTTATAAACTGTTCTTAGGCACGGAATATTGATTGAGGTAATATAATAAAGCTGTTTAATTGTTTATGGTAGCTATAAAGAGGATGAATATGTCGCAATAAACTGTGGAGCATGATACTTTGTTTTGTTTGGCAGAATACGTTTGGTTAATTGTAGAATTATATTCTGAAGGCTGTGAAGCTAGTCTAAGAATGTTGACGCCATATTTAATAATTTGAATTATAATTATTATAGCCATCATAATTTCTAAAATAATTTTTGGTCTTTAAATGCACTGATTTGTTTATTTATTAGGTACTTAAATAAAGTTTTACTGTTGCTGTACAAAGTCTATGGAATTATAATGATTAGTATTCCATAAATAGTATGTCATGTCCCATATTAGTTTGGGTCATAAAAAGAATGTGCCAATTGTGTGTTTTGCCTAGCAGTAAAAGGCGACTAATGGTATATTGGGTTTTGGGTGTGTGATTGTGTAGGCGACGAGCTAGCCACTTGTCACTACTTTTTTACAATTTTCGATCTAACCCAGCCCTTTGACTCTTAGGGCTGCCCCCCTTTGACTCTGGAGATAACGGGCGTGATGACATTTATGTATATAGTACTTATGTCATTTATCTGAAAAATAACTAATCATTAATTATTGTCGTTATATTTATATTCGCAAAACTGTGTTCTCAGATGTCCCGGATCTTCACCTAAGTTAAGTTACATTTCTTCACCTTAGTTATAATACCACGTAACTCAAATTTAACTTGGTTTAGATGGATCTATTTAGACGAAAAATAAGCACTGCTTTATTATGTATTATTAAGAGTACCTCTTTTTTAAAACCACCTCATATACTTAAAAATATAATTTGTTGTTGGGATTTATTCCTTTATAAACTAAAAAATACATGATACAGTTTTATTGATATACTAAAAAGTTTAGGATTTTGACTTATGTGGTGTTAGAACATAAGCGACGAAGGCGAAAATTTTTTATGTGTTACATAATTTGATTTAACATAGAAATTAAATTTACTTGATACAACCTGGTGAATTTGCCTGTGAATTTCCCTCCTTGCTGAATCTTATGAAAGTACTAATTAGGAAAAAAATTTAACAAAAGCTGTCGTATCAAAAAGCAAGATATACATATGTGGCCAATGAACATTGGTTTATTTTCGCAACGCTGAATCGATGACTCCATTGGGGAATAAAACTGTCTAAAATTTCGTCATCCACTTTCGAGGAAAAAGTGATCAGAAACACTCACCGACATTTTAAGTAGAATTTACGCATTCGTAGAATCGTGACTCCACTGAGCTCGCATTCAGAACGACAGTTTGACAGATTTATTAATTATATAGGTACCTGTTAAGTCTGTAAGAGGAATTGTAGAATCATCTACATTATTTGCATACCCCTTCGGGAATTATGGGCGTGATGTTATGTATGTATATAAATGTTATATTTAAAAGTTTTGAAGAAAGTAATGTAGATAAGATTATTTTCTTCAAAACTTTTAAATATAAGAGAAGGATGGTTGCTGTTCAAAATTGTAAGTTTTTGTGCTGCTGAAAAATATTTGCGTTTGGAAAACTATAGACAGAATTTATAACGCGCATCTACCATTCTTATTTTTTCGGGTAGCAAGTTATATTAATCTATATTCTATCTTTGAGTTAACATTTTTATCGTATACATTTCATTAAAATTAGTTCGGTGAGTAAGGCGTAAAACGTTATGGGAATATAAAGTCAAATTGTTTGAATTTATTCTAATTGTCCATTGTCCATAGACTTATCCTGTAACAGGATATGACCATGGATGATTAAATTGTGCCTTATGATACCCGTAATTATGTTAAAATTATTTCGTTAACCCAGCAGTTATCAATGCAGTAAACTAAAGAACTAAATTAAAAAGGCATTACGTGTTCAACAAAAAACTTAAGAAACCAAAACTCATAATTCGCATAAGTAGCTTAATCCCAGTAAAACAGGTCCACAATCGCCATCAAATTTTCATAATCACCTTAATGTCGTCTCGTCATTTTCGCTCGCCAAAACATATAGCGAATTTATGGCAGAAAAAAGGCGACCCAAACGAAATTACTAAAAGGATACCCAAGAATCCTGATTAGGAACTTCCGTCGAATTTGCTAAAATAAGAAGGAAAGGTCGCTGCGACCTGCGCCTGAGTCACTGCATGTCTCTCCAAGGTGACTTTATGTGTTGCGTATGTCTAAACTGCTGGTGGGAA
Source organism: Glyphodes perspectalis (assembly GCA_951394215.1). Lineage (NCBI taxonomy): Eukaryota > Metazoa > Arthropoda > Insecta > Lepidoptera > Crambidae > Glyphodes > Glyphodes perspectalis. The sequence continues at coordinate 3,994,128 of OX596200.1, forward strand.
AAGGTGTTTGGTTGGGAACTGTGAATAACAAACGATTGGGATCTATTCTTGTTCTGAGCACCTCAACCACCTTCGCAATGTCAAATGTTTTGTGGTCAGCTGTTTCTTTGCCTCGGAATTTTTAAGTATCAATACATGATTGATCTCCTAATAAATTATCTTTGTTTCAAACCTCAGCTATTTTCAGAAGTTTAATGGTCAACATTTCCAGGAATACTAACTTCTTCATTCCTTCTAGAGTATCTAATGATTTCCTAAATAACATTGTATTTACTTTGTATCTGAAATGCATTCGGTTTAATCGGCAATCTAAAAAAAGCGTTTCCTTTCACAAACAACAGACATCGCGACATCCAAATTCGAATCATACAGTTTTGAATGAACGTGCTCCTCCAATGCAAGTTGCTGTGCATTCCAAATTTCTCGCTGAGCCTAAATCGGGAAGCATCGAAGTGCTAAAAAGTACTAAAAAGGTAAATCGCCTGTTAACCGACAAGACCTTGCCGGACGAAAGCGTCGCAGCGGCGGAATGTTCGCGCTCACTTTCCACCCCGACCTTGGGCGAGATACACCGATCGCCAGAAACGTGCCAGATACGGCCTAAGGCCTAGTCGAGTAGGATGCGTGGACCAAAACGCCTGTTACTTAGATAACTTGAAACTGGCAAAACCTCTCGCACTTGTAAATATCATTTCTGATCTGACCAGTCAAAGTTTCTGGATAGGAAAAATATTAGAATGGTAGACTGTTTTAGCTATTCAACTCTATTACAACCTGTATAATGTAAACCTGTACAATGATATCATTTATTGATAAAGGAAAATTGAATAAGAAAACTTTTTAATATATTAATAGAGTTGAATTGATATATTTAAAAGTTACTTAATGCAGGTTTTCTTATAAAATTTTCCTTTATCTATAAATGATATCATTGTACAGGTTTCATCATTACTCGAATTAGCTATGATCTTATCATTAATGTATTGTGTTTTGAATACGCATATTACATTTAAAAGCAGAAGAAGAAATAGCAGCTTTTTGGGTCGAATAAAATTCAAATGGTCACAAAAAATAGGGAAAGAGCAAAATCAAGAACAGGATAACAGGATGAAAAACAATAAATTTTCTTTTGCTGTCCTCAAAATCTACAAATTTTAATTAAGCACAGTTAAGACTTAAGCGATGAATGTGTGATTAAAAGGAAACAGCTTAGATGTATTTGATGACTTATAAATGTTAGATACAACGACGAATATCCGTAGATTATATGCAGACAAGCTTCAAAGCCCTTCCGAAGGTCCCACAAGCAATATTACTTTATTTAACATTACTTAATTCTACATGATATTTAAGCGTGTGCCATATGCGACCTTGCCTGCTTCGTGAATGCTTGGAACACTAAGTACCAAGGCATGCATCAGATGCACCTTAACACACACTTAACCACTGTTTATTTTAAACGATTCTGAGACCAGTGGAAAACATTAAATCTACAATTTATTATGAGACCGACGTGTTTGTTTACAACTAGGGTATCTTCAAGGCTGGAATTAATAAGATTTATATATTATGTATCAAGTCCTTAATAACTGTTAACAATGATTAGGACATACTCTTTATTTGTGAAGGGTTGGTTCTAACCTGGAACTGGATATTCCTCTGGATTTTTAAAATCTAAGAAATTTTTAACCACTAGCTCTTAACCCAGCCATTTCAATGACAAATATATATGTAACTACGATCAAAACTTAATGAATGATCCCCTTAAGGGTTATAAAGAATAGGTAGTAGATAAAGATCATAATTTTCCTAGCGTTATGTCCCGTGCTTAAACAGGGTCAACTTGGACCATGATCCAAGAATTAGCGTAACCTTAAGATGACCTTCGTAACCCTACGCTAATTTTTGGATTTGTATTGAAACTTTGAAATTTGAATTACATTAAATTTGTATTGTTTTTGGATTGAAACAGACAATTTTTGGATCAAGAACGAGACAAAAATCTAGAGATAACGATTATGTTAGGAGTACAACATAATATAATTACGGGTTCTACATTTTGGAGCTCATTAACATACTTATAGATTACTTAACGTGATGATTGAGATTAAGATTTAATACCTACTCTGGAGCGGAGGTTAGGATGCCCTTCAAATGGTACAGGGGTGTCGGAAATGCTGCTGTCTAGAACATTTGCGAAGGTTGTTTTTTAAGTCTTATGATTCACACAGCATAAGATTTAAACGGATGTGTTATTAGGAGTTTCCTCTGTTTCACGAAACACTGATGCTAGATTTTTATTTCGTGTTGAGGTTGGTGTGCAGAGTAATTATGCTATGTATAGGTACATACATACATAACATCACGCCCATAATCCCCGAAGGGGTAGGCAGAGTAAAGCAGAGTTAAAGGGGCAGCAAGCCCCATTGATAAGTGGCTAGCTTGTCGCCTACACAATCACATAACCAAAACCCGATATAACATTAGTCGCCTTTTACGTCATGCTAGGCAAGAAAGTTAGAACATTATTTTTAAGCCCTAGAACAACATAGGACATGTATTGTGCAATTATTATGCTTATTAAAGATCTGATGCGATTGCTTGGTACTTTATTTTTCTTCACTCGCCTCATGTTTTGTGTGTGTTGATTCAAATCCCGGTACTGGAATATGAATCAATCGATTTTGTCAAATCGATATAAAATCGACCATTAGCATGTTGGTGAGAATCATTCTGAGGAAACCTGTACGATCTAATAATTATGATTCAATATGTTTGGTTGCTCTTTCCACGAGTTGTGTATGTTCTGTGGAAGCCGTTTAATATATTTAGATTCGCTAGATCAATCTTTAAGGTTGAAGAAGTTCGTGAGTATGAATGAAAAATTCAAATATAAAAAATATATAAAAAAAAATGTTTATTCATTTCAGGTACGTGAGCATTTACAAACAGTTATTGATTCTCTCTTTTAGGTACACAATAGCACCTGTGTCAGTCCAATTCCAATTCCAATCTACTTGTAGTAATCGTTACTTTTACCTAATTATTTTTCCGTAGGTACCTAATATCAACTCATTTACACTAATAGACCCTCCAGCTATCTGTACAATCTAACCGCAGGTAAGTAAACTATAATCTTATATTTTAATAAACGTACAATTTACTAAAATAAGGATTACAAACTGTTCTTACAAAACCTGTTAACAAAATCGCGCCGATAATTTGATAACAGCACATTATTACGAAATTACATTGCACGCGCTAAAAATAGCAATTTAGTACAACGCAAACATCATCGTCTCGAACGTGTAATTGAATCGATTACGGCTGCAATGGATATTTTTAGCGCAACACTTTAGCAACTAAAAGGAGCAGAAAAACATTTTTCCCGAGGCTGCGCCTGAGTCTAAGCAGCCGCGAAAACAATCGATTACGTAGTAGCTACGCCTACCGCGCGTGCGAATCCGAAAAAATGGTCCACACCAGCCGTGAAGATGCTACTGAAAGGGACAGCTATATTTACGAAAGTGATGTAGTGGATAGAGACAGAGCATTCGTTGAGGGGTGAGCGAGAGGTGGCGATGTGGAAGCCACCAGTGAGACAGAGATAGATATTGAAGAGAAAGACAGGGAGGAGAGTGAAATTGCCGTAGAAACTTTCGCTGAGCTCGTTTCGGTTGCGTCAGGGTTGCGCAATGACTGCGAGGAGATTATGGCACTTTGTATGACACTGATTTGAATGATCAGTGGAAGTAATCAATTATTTGGCATTGGCTTCCGCCGCCATCTCTGGCGGTGCGGATAATGGTCCGAGAGCTGGCACCAATTTTTGACTGAAAACTTGTCCTATATGTCTCCTATAATCATGGAACTGCAAACCTGACTTGTAAGTAGCGGGGCTAAACCAACCCCAAATTTTTTTTAAATATTATTATTTTTCTAAAATATGTTTGAGTCAATATGAAAATGTTAATAAGTAAAAAATAGGATTCTAAAAAGACAGATCATTTTGGTGAGACTTTCTACCTGCCAGGTGATCTAACAATCTATCTATCTTGATTTAGTCCCGCTACTCACCAGTCAGATCTGCAGTTCCGTTTTGGGGTATAATAAGAGAGGTACGCGACAAGTTTTCACCTTGCCTCAAATACCTACTCAAAAATTTATGCCAGCTCTCCTACTATAATCTGTGTGACTAATTGTCTAATTTTTCAATTTCAATTTACAACAACTGAGTGATCTACTTATGCTTTTTAAATTTAGATTTAATAATACAACACTAAAGAATAAAAGATTATTCATTATTTAAGGTAAAGTGTGATTCATTGTTGGTTGTTTATTGTATATTTTTATTTTAGTACTTGAAGTTATTGTACAGTTTTAGGAATAAATCAATAAACGGATTAAGTGTAACTTACATTATAATTTATTAATTAATGTATATTTCATGCCAAAACTATAGAGTCGCTGTATTGGCATTACAATTCGGCGAAATCGTTAATACATGGATGAAAAGTAACAAAAGTAGTAAATGGATACGGTTATATTAAAAATAAAGTTTATAATATTCGTACTAGCTTCTGCCCGCGGCTTCGCTCGCGTAGAACATCGATGAAACATAACCTATATGTTATTCGGGCGTATATGAGCCATATTATTCTAAATTTTCATTAAAATCCATTTAGTTGTTTTTGCGTGAAAGAGTAACAATCATCCACACATACATCCATCCAAACTTTAGCATTTATAATATTAGTAGGATAAGCTGTGAAGTCCGAGATACGACGATTTGATTATAAACATAAAAGTTTAACATTTTCCCATGGCTGTTTGTTTTTCTATTTAGTATCAGTACATTTTCGTAATAACCTTATAATAATATCCTTTTATTGGAATTTGACACCCTGTATGCAAAATTTAGTCATGGTCGACAAGGATTGGTAAGATGCGACATAGCAATCAATCCACTTTCGCATTTATAATGATAGTAAGGACATGGAAACATATCCATTTTCCCAAATCACAATCCAATCCCAACAAGATGGAACTATTGGGAAACAACAAACGTAATCGAACAATAATCGATTCAACTCAAGACGGGCGAATCGAATCGACAAATTGGTTAGAAAGACACTAACTGTAACTAGAACGGTGGATGGTTAGCAAAACATTGCTAAACGGGATTACACAAACCTTTACGACAATATTACGAGCCGTCTTATGCTTATTTTCCTATTTGCCTAATCGTCTTTTGATGATTCTTGTCATTGTCTGATGCTGTATGCTTCACAATTTTATTGCAATTCCACGGTACTTACTTTCACTGTTACGTTCTTGAGCATAATAACACACTCCAACATTAACCAGCCGTGTTCACGATGGGTTGCGTTAGTTCCTGCTTTCCACAGTTGGGTCTTCTTTAGGATGTTATATACTGACGGTAAAACGGAAACTTCATTATGATCCGGTTTCAGTATTTACCCAGTGTCAGATAAATTGACTTATCTATCCTTGAAAATGGTAAAAATCCTGTGACTTATTCATTGTACATAATACCAGAGGGATTCGAGATTCAATCGAGTCAAAGATAAGCAATAAAAATCATAAAGCGTTCCCAAAAGCACACCAATTCCCTAGCTTCAAATTAAAGCTTGCAGTGTGAATAATAAGACAACGGATTGACATAATTAAATGAGTTTTTACAAAGATCAAGGAGTTTACGTGTCTAGATTGCTTTTCACACAATCATTTGCCTCCAGTGGGATTCAAACTACCGACGTTTGATTTCCAGCCAGGATCTCAGGATGAACCAAGGAGCCTAGATGATTGCGAATTACTTTTTGGTGTTAAGGCTCAACGTATTTTTTTGTTGTCTAAAGGCTACTTCCTACTAATAGTCTAATTGTGTAAGTTTGTGAGGATGCTTGAGGTTTTTTATTCTTTTACACTACTACTGAGTGAAATCAGCTGATATTTGGTATTCATATAACATCTGTCTCAATAAATAGGTTAACTGTTGTCCCGTACGCCTGTTATAATAGCGATAATATTCCTCTTCTTCATTCTGAACTGTGCACAAAGCGGCGGGCAGAAGCTAGCGATCAAATATATCAATGTTCAACGGCAAATGGAATTTTATTAGCATTGAAAGGCATGAACTCATCCCGCGCAGGTGTAAAACCTCACGATATTACTAATGAGTTGCATTATGGAGACTGAACTATGCCATTAGTTGTATATAAGTGCGATACAAAAAATCTTAGAACATTTTTTTTGTTGCAATTTGATCGGTCTTAATAATTGGGAATGAAGAATGGGCTTTAAGTTTTAGTAGGATACAAGTCGTTTGGCAGTAGAACATTGCAAAATGTCCTTTGATTACTTTGATAAACTGTAGGCCATATTGCGTTCTAGAAAAACGAAAAGCTTGCCATAGACCAAATACTAACTTAATCAGATATTTACTTAGTGATAAAAAAATTGCGGTGGTAAAAAAAAATTGCCCGTATTGAGAAAGCAATATTTTGCAACATTCGGAAAAACTTAGTTATACTTAGTATCTTTGAGTAACTTTGCCTGTTTGTCTGTCTGTTTTAAGTGTTGCAACCATAGCGATCTGCGCCAAATCCAGACGGACTAAAGCATTAATAAATATATAAAATCCAAACTCCAAATGTAACCTCGCAAAATGGACTTTCACACATGTCAATCTTCTTTTGCATGTTCTTTAATTACATAATTATGTTTAATGTTGACATTTTATTTACCGATTTTTTAAAGTCATCATTTATGTGTTATTCAACCATTTACATAAATAGCTACTGAAAATTTAACACTAATTATTGAGAATGCGACAAGAAAATTGTTTTCAAAATTATAGAGTCTAGTTGTTTTATAAAAGGTAGATTCATTTAATTTTATACATACACAAAATTACCACCGAACTATTTAAACTAATATTATTACCTCTAAATCGGTTAATATTTTGATAGTACCTCTGTACTTGTCTGACAAGATCTAGATTGTAAACAGATCTACACTATGAACAACGCGTTAATTTCCAACAACCTCACATCTGCTTGTTGTTCCTTTGTCCATTTACTAGGTCAATCAATCATTTCTACATTCCCGTCCTTAATTAAAACCAGACGGGAATAATGTCCTAGTTCTTAAATGATACATTATACGCATCTCTTCTCGCTCTAATGCCGAAGTACAATACACCGCTGTGTACCCACACATAGACAAACATGCGTTTCCATTTGAAAATTAACATTCACCAGTGTATGTATGTCAGGTTTTAGCAAAGCGTTCATGGTTCGAAGGACTTCATCAGATTAAAATGGCTGGTTGCGGGAAAAATTAAACATTTATGAAAAATAATAATTGCAGTTCGATATTCGAGTTGCGTTTTTAGCTGTTGCGCATTTGGTTGTGTGCGTGGCCCTACGGCTTGCATTCACATTCTCTTGCATGTGCTGTACATCGATGTTACGACCGTGTATTTAACGTCGGTTTTCGCTAGTGTGAATTTGTTGATGTGTGTGTGTAGTTTAGCGTTCACAATGAAAGTACTCGACGGTTGCATGGATTTGGGTCAGAGCTCCAACTTTGATTATAAAGATTACGAGTGGCGTGTGAATCATCGCACGTCATCTGGGTCCTTTTCTCGTTTCGTACTTCGCTACTGTTTACGGAATTTTAACGGCTTGTTTAACATTATTTAGGGAACTATTAATGTTAGGGTTATTTTGAGCTTTGTTTGTAAAAAGTATAAACAGTCGGTGTGTGAAAGGATTGTGAGAAAATTTACACATTCACATAACTATCGTACTGGTACCCTTGTTCTAGGGTAACGCAAATCCGGTAGCTTTACTTGTATGTTTGTCAATAAATAAATAAATTCTTGAGACTGACACACCAATTCCCTTGTTCCAAACTAAGCTTATGCTTGTGCTATGGATACTAGGCGAACGGATAGACATATGTACTTAAATACGTTTATAAACATCCATGACTCGAGTACAAATGTCCATGTTCATCACACGAAACATTTGCCGCTAGCGGGATTCGAACCCGCGACCTTTGGTTTCGTGGCCAGAGTCTCTGACCACTCGACCAACGGGCTAGTCAATATCTTAACGTTAGGTAAGAGATTACCTAATTGGAGTCTGCATTGACCATGACCATTAATTTAGTGAGTCCGATTATTTGATCGAAATAACTGATTTGGACTTTCGTAACTTCAAGTGGAATCACCAATAAATTTTTCTATCCAATTTTGTCATCCATTGTGCAAGAAAATGGGTTTTGTGTTAAATTGAAATATATGGCAAAGTTTGTATGTATCGTGATGGGAATTTGATAATTGCGAACATACTCCTTGATTAGCTATCGCCGTATCAGCCGCATCAATAATATGGGGCTCTCGGTCTATGAGAGTCCCTAATTGTGTAAGGAAAGGTTCGTATATGTTATCCATAAGTGTTAGTGATGAAAGTGCCCGTCACCATGTTGGCATGGGACTTTAAAAGAATGTGCCAACTGTGTTCCTTGCCTAGGATATCGTAAGAGTAGACTAATGGTATATTGGGATTTGGATGCGTGATTGTGTAGGCGACGAGCTAGCTTGTCGCTACTTTTTCACAATTATCCATCTAACCCAGCCCAGTTAAATTTTTGGCTGAATGTGGTTAAGGGGGCTAACTAAATTAGAAAATGTACAGGTCCTGCCCCTTTAACTCTGTCTACCCCTTCGGGGATTTTGAGCGTGGTGATGTGTATGTATGCACCATGCTTGATACACAGCTACGTTTAGCTGTAATACTGTAGTCGGTGGCAGTTTTATCTAAATATCACGCGTCTTCGAAGAAACCAATTGCATAGGTCATATTATTGACGATAGCAATCTAGCGATCACATTAGACATTTAGAATGTCTGGTGAAAGTCATATTCTTTGTCAGTATCGCTTACGACGGAAAGATTATAATGTTATGTCACATCGCATGAAAGGTCAGACACGATGATTAATAGATACTAAGTTATTGAATAAACAACGTATTTCGTCATTGCGATTGGTATTTTATCCTAATTAAACATTTAAACTAATAAATGGACTGAGACTGAACGAAGATAAGGATAACGGTTGATGATGTAGTGCTGGAACAGGAAATTGTATAACCAGGATCTGCATTTAGCAGAGATGGAAGGTGCTTCGCTGATATAGTAAAAAGAGTGAATGATGGGAATAGGGTGAATGGAGCGTTAGGAAAACTTTTAGGCAGGTATGAGATGTAGTCTGATATTTATTTATTTATACAGATGTATGCACAAAAGCCTCATTGCTAATTTGGAGGGTAAAAAGAAAACACTTATATTAAACTGCAAAGATTTTCTGACTGCAACACTTACAGCTTTAAACTCCTTTTTAATTTGCTACTTCTAACGATTCTTATTAATGTAAAACATAATATATTACATAGAAAAAATATAAACATTAGCTGACTCAGCTGAACATAAGTTTTTTCATGAATAAATAGCAATAATATCTAACAATGGATTTGCAAACATGCTCTTCGCAAAACAAAAAGGTATAGTAAAACCATGACCGAAGTGACGAGGGTCATACTGCGACCTTCCATTACATATGCCTGCTAATCTCTCATTTCCCTTTAACATTACATGTGTATTCTCTACATTGTAAACTTTTGTTGTATTCGTGCCTACTGTAAAATGTACTGGAAGGTAATTGACAATTTAAAAGTTTTATGTATATAGATATCTTCAATCTACATACATACATAACATCATGCCCGTAATCCCCGAAGGGGTAGGCAGAGTCAAAGGGGCAGCTAGCGCCTCAACCATATCCAGCCAAGTAGGTCTTCAATCTAAATTATAAAATTGGTTTATCTAACCCAACTAAATACTAATCTATTAAATTTTTGACTAAATAGGGAGATTATATTATTGGATTCTGCCTACCACTTCGGACCTCTGTTCACATTGTCCAAAAATATTCACGCTTTTGTGAGGAATTATCAGGGTTCTGTTTCTATGGCAACGCCAACAGAGATCCTGTGAGGGTTTCAAGGCGTGGTGTTAGGAAAGTAAGCTGTCTATCAGTACTTATCATACATAAATAGTCAAGAGATTTAGGAAGTCAGGACAAATATGAGAACAACAATAGTCCTTCGAAGAAGTGCTGAAGATGCTTCATTTTAAATAAATAAATATCAGAAGACATCACATACATTGATCTGACTCCGAGGTAAGTTAAGTAGCTTAAGCACTTGTGTTACGGATATCAGAATCAAAAGTCGTATTACAAATATATACATACTTAATTATTGGATATTAACACCCAAAAAAACCATAAGTATTCATCATACGAATATTTGTCCTGGGTGGAGATCGAACCCACAACTCTTGGCGCATGTGGTAGGGTCACGACCGAATGCGCCATCGAGCTTGTCAAAGCTTGCTTGTTAAACAATCAACATTTTATTTACTGTATTCTGTTCTATCCCTAATATTCATGGCCTTTAGGCTTGTAGGTACAGGTGCCTTGTCAAAGGTAAACAAGGTCATTTGGTCATGGTTTTATTTTGGCAGCAGACTTTACATGCAATCTCAAGAATTAATTAATAAAGTTTAAAATTCTTTTTCGAGTATTTTCAGATTTATTTCTGTTATTGTTAAAATATTAGTATCTCTTGAAATAAGATTTGCATACTAGATATGTATTTAATTTGTATAATATGTACTTTACATTCCTAACGACGGGGTAGACAGAGTTTTTAAGTCCCAGAGTAACATGAGAATACGTATAATGTGTAATATGTACCAATAGTGGCTTTTTACGAAATGTAAAAAATAAGCACAGTTGGCACATTATTTTAACATGCACGAAAACTGGGATGCAATGAAACGTCACAAGATCCCCTTTCGCGCGCTTGCGCGCGCGCAGTTGCGACATGCCGCGGCGTGCTTTCCTATAGACCAGTTGATTTTCATCACCGTAACCTTTACACAGGGGCTTGGCGAAATTTGACATTTTGCTTATGATAGCTGGAGTAAGAGCAGTGATTAATATAAGAAAATGCTGGCTGTAGTGCGAGAAAAATGATATTGTGTTATATAATCATCATCTTCCTAGCGTTATGTCCCGTGCTTAGACGGGGTCCGCTTAGACCATGATCCAGGATGTAGCGGGTCTGGTAATTGAAGCAACTGCCGATCTGACCTTCGTAACCCTAAGATAGGGGAACCAGACAATTTTTGGATCATGGTTACAAATCCAAAGTTGTTTGAATTTGCAGGTTTCATCACGATCGAGACCCTTACCGTCGAGCTAGTGGTATAAATACGTACATAGATTTGAAAATCCAGAGGTACGTGCCCGGGTTTGAACCCGCACTCCTCGGTTAAGAGGCGCGTGTCCTTACCATTGTCCACCCATATTGGGTTATATAAAATTGCATTTTAATCTTATTGATATTTTTAGTTAAACTGTGTAAGAACTTCAATTTTCATTGAAAAAAAATTGCAATTGGTAATAAAGTGCCTACTACAGTGTAACGCTAGACAGATCAACCAACTAGCGCCATCTACCAAAACTTTGCACAAACTTCGCAAATGTTAATTTTTACCCGAATCACAACTTTACGGCTATGACATTTACGATCTTTCACGCGTCTGCGCAGCCGTGTTGACTCTTCGCTCTATCTATCGGTCCCTTTATCAATACGACCCTGGACATCAGCCTTCACACATTCTACTGTGTTTGCTCGCCGAGTTTGTCCATTCTCGTCAACAGCGCTAAACAAATAATACCTTTGACATTCGAGATGTTTCTTGGACATCTGCGTGAGTGTAAGTTTGAGCTTAGCTTAAGTCTCAGCTTAGAAAAATGAATACTTAAATCCAAACTTGACATTAAAACATTAACACGAATACTCAAATATATAACCAAATTCTAGTATATTTCTTTAAGATAGGGGCGAGGGCCAAAGCTGAATTAGTAAGGATATTTGCTGTGCTGCCTACCTGAATATAATGGAAGAGTTGAGGCTCCCTGGAGGACCTCCCTGAAAGACGCTGGCCACGACATACATCTAAGCCCGCTGTTTTAATTCCCAATTTGTTCTCGCGTGGATATTTGACGATACCTAAAGGTCACAAAGGTCAGCTGGGTCTGCCACATTACAAGTCGAAATCAAATTTGCAATTGTCCAAGTGGATCAAGGATCGTCGAGTCAGAAATGTGTGTATAATTAAATCAGATCACAATAATAATAATAATTAGGCCCGTGCACTATATATTTCCTCATCGGAGAGTTATCTAACATACAAATAATAATAATAATTATCTCTGCCTAACCTGCTAGGGAAGTGGTGTGAAGGTTAGTTAGTAAGATCACTCTCACACTCACTCTCGCCTGTCGGCTGTTAAACGGAGTGGACGTGCTAAGATTTACTTTACAAATATAATATTAAAATTAGTGCTTCGCCCCGAGTCGCTGGAGCCCTGCGAGTTCGCGCATTGAGGTGCCGGTGAGCGCCCTGCTTTTTGTTGGACCCGCTGGATTTGAACTTGCGGCCTTTGGTGCGTCCGACCCGACGTTGTTGTGAATGCGCCACGAGAACTGAGACCGGCCGCGCCGAAATTAAGAACCACTTAGAGTTACGTCAAGCTACGAGTCACTGCGATTAGTCATCTGTATACGTGCGGCGCTGCAACCGAGCATATTGTCCTGCCAGTCTTTTTGTATTGTACTGTACTGCATTACTCTTTCTGATAATGTCACTTAAACGTACCCCACCCAATACACCGATCTCATCAATGCCCTCAACGGCTCCGGCCTGCGGGACTAACTTACCTACGATATCACTACAACAGTTTGCGGGGTCGGACTCGGCGCTGGATACTATGCGTAGCAAACGCAAGTATATATCAGAAGAAGAAATATCCATGCGTGAGTTTATGGAGGAGATGAGGAAAATGTTTAATAACTTCACAGACATGCAAGAAAATAAACTTTTGTTAATTCAAAATTCTGTTACACTGATTAAAGATCAAAATAATGAAATTGTAAAATCACTCGATTTCTTGAGCGAAAAGTATGATAAAATGCGGGAAGAGCTAGATAACTATAAAAAAGAACACAAAGAAACGTGTAAATACATCGACACGCTTGAGAACAAAATTGAAATGCTAGAGAGAAAAACGAGATCAAATGAAGTGGAAATCCGTAATATCCCTAAAACTTCTAGCTCTGAGACAAGACAGGATTTGCAAAAATCATTTCAAAACATCTGCACTACAATTGGTGTGAATATAAGCGATGCCGAAATAAATACGATTTATAGAATCAATACTAAAGTAGAATCTAACAAACCCATTATGGCTGACCTCTCGAGTGCATCATGTAAGGAGAGACTACTAACTGGATTGAAAACTTATAATGCACAGCATCCCTCGAATAGATTAAACACAAATCAACTCCGAATAAATGGCCCAGAACACCGTGTTTACATATCAGAATCGCTTACACTAAAAGCAAGAAGATTATTCCGCCTAGCACGGGTTTTTGCAGCGGAGAATAACTACCGGTTTTGTTGGACCTCTCACGGTATTGTATACATACGACAAAAAGAAGGTACAAGAGCCCTCAGGATATCTTGTGAAGAAGACATCCCAAATCCAGAAACGACGACTAAATGACTACAAGGTTTTAGTTTGTTTATTTTTGGTTTACTGATATACTTTATTTTCATTATCACTTATGTTGCCTACTTTATTACTATCACTCTGCATGTTTTTATATTTTTAAATATAACAGGATTTTTTATTGTAAATTCGCACAAATCACTATATACTACATTTAAAAAACTCAACTATGCACATTTACCACACAACCTTAAATACGAACATTCACCACTTGTATTAGCATACGTTAAGGTGACGCTAACCTACACTCAGACCTCATGGTGTCTTAATAAACCTCTACCAAAAGTAGTCTTTATTATCATGCAGCTTTCGAAAAAGCCTAGCGACTTAAATAATCATCTAAACAAAAATCTCGCTCGCCATTTTCCTGCCCACGATATATATTTTTTTTCAAATCCGTAATGAATACAATATATAAAACCGTTGATTATAGGGATAATGATGCTCACATAATAAGTTGCCCTAATAACCCTGAACATATACCTAATATAAAAACAGCAAACCTATCTAATGAATCTGGACAAGGAAGCGATATGGAGTCACAAAGGCCTGGACTTCTTAGCTTGTCCGACGAACTAGATAACTTCTCTATATCAGAGTCTCATCTATGTAGCCCAGAACAGTCATCACAGTTTCTTCATTACCCACAAAATTTTCTGAAAATACTTACTCAAAACATCAGATCAATAAATAAAAACTTCCACAATTTTGAAACCCTTATAGCGCGTATCCCATTTGAGTGTGACGTGATCATACTCACTGAATGTTGGCTAAAATGCCAAAGCAACAGCTTTATCCCAACTCCACACAACTATACACTATATAAAACTTCTAATTATCTGAACCAAAGCGATGGAGTTGTTGCTTATGTCAAACGTAATCTTTCTACAAATTCAGAAGAACCCGATTTTCAACTCTCAGCTTCTGGCCTCATCGTTACGATTAACTCGGATACTGCAATTCTTTGCATATATCGTTCACCCTCAATATCAAACATTGACACATTTCTGTCCTCATTAGGTAACATACTAATAAAACTAAAGAAATATAAAACAGTTGTCATAACCGGAGACATAAACTTAGACATAAAATCCACATCTTCAGACTCTCGTTACCATAATTACCTCAACTTTTTAGCTTTTCACGGCTTCTTACCAGCGCACACTCAACCAACCAGAGACAAAAATTGTCTCGACCATATATTTATCCGATCCAACCTTCAAGCTATTACATTCATCTTTAATGCGACTATCACGGATCACTACCCATCAATGCTCTGTATCAGAAAAAAAATCCTCTTTAAAATAAATAATTTAAAAATCGTCACACAAATAAATTTTTCCGCGCTAGATCAAACTTTCAAACATATTGACTTCTCATCTATTATGAATTCCGATAACCCTGAAATAGCAACGAATAGTCTTATAAATATTATCTCAACCGAAGTAGTTAAAAACAGCACCAGTAAAAAAATACCTGCAAGAAAGAAAATTATCAAACCATGGATTACCCCGGGCTTGCTGCGATGTATACGAACTAGAGATACGCTCCACAAGAAATATAAAAAATCACCAGAAAATGAAATTCATAGGACAACATATATTAGATATCGAAATTTTTGCTCCAAAATAATTAAGAAAATCAAAAGACAATATGACACTCAGGAACTTAACATAGCCCAAAATAACCCGAAACTACTCTGGAATAATATTAAAAGAATAACCAATACTGCGAAACCTTCAGAACCTTCAACCAAATTACTAACTATTGCACCTACTACACTACAATCTTGTAATCAAATTAATAAATACTTTGTAAACATTGCTGAAGACCTCGCCAAAAATATCTCAAAGAAATTGATCACTTCTGAATCATTCCCTGTTACCAAACAGACAACATCTTTCGTAATGGCTGACACTGATACTGATGAAGTAAATACAGCTATTTTATCGCTGAGATCTGATGCTGCCACAGGTAGTGATGGTATTTCCGCGTTAGTACTTAAGAGATATTCATCTACTCTATCACCAATTCTGTCCCACCTGTTTAACTTATGTTTTCACAAAGGTATTTTTCCCTCTGCTCTAAAAAAGGCAATAGTGCACCCTATTTACAAAGAGGGAAACAGGGCTATAATAGGCAACTACCGCCCGATAGCTATCCTTCCAGCGATCTCTAAGGTTCTTGAGCGTATAGTAAATAATAGACTTGTGAATTATCTTGAACGTTACAGACTTCTATCATCACAACAATTTGGCTTCAGAAAAAAGAAATCTACCACGCATGCCGTGCAAGAACTGCTGGATAATATAGTCAAGTCACTTAATTCTAACAAAAAAGTCCTGACTGTATTCTTAGATCTTGCCAAAGCCTTTGATACTGTTCCTACTCATATTCTTCTACAGAAGCTCGAAAATCTCGGTATCAGAGGCACACAGCTGGACTTTTTTAACAGTTACCTTACGGGCAGGACTCAATCTATTAAATTAGAAAATCAAGTAAGTGATGAACTCCCCATTCACTATGGTGTCCCTCAGGGAAGCATACTTGGCCCAACCCTCTTTTTAACTTATATTAACGACCTGAGCAAACTCAATATACCACACAGTCACATTATCGCATATGCAGATGATACTGCTATTACTTTTACAGCAGATTCCTGGTCCGAGTTAGAAAAAATATCACAAAGAGGGTTAAACACCACTTTTTCATGGCTCGCTAGTCACATGCTTACCTTAAACACATCCAAAACAAAATTCATTACATTTACCATCAGCTCAAGAACTCAACCCTTATTGGTACCATCTTTGAAGGCTCATACCTGCTCAAACTGGTCTGTGTCGTCTTGTGACTGTCCTTTACTCTTACCTGTGGATACTATTAAATACCTTGGTTTAACCCTAGATAAACTACTTAATTTTAAGAGCCATATAAGTATTCTTACGGGTAGAGTGCGTAAGCTTATCTATGTCTTTAAGACTTTGAGGTATGTTGCGAACCCTGCGACCCTTCAAAAGGTGTACTATGCTCTATGTCGGTCAATAATCACTTATTGCATATCCTGCTGGGGAGGGGTTCCAAAAACTTCGCTCAAACCTCTTGAGATTGCACAACGTGCTATTCTTAAGGTGGCAACATTTCGGCCCATTCTCTTTCCAACTAAAGACCTTTACAAGAGCTGTAAGGTCTTGACTGTAAGACAACTTTTTATTTTTAATACCATACAACTTCAACATCGGATATCTTCAGCAATTTCTCAAACAACAAAAAGACGTAAAGACAAGGTGTATAGTGTCCCCTCAACTTCACACTCCTTCACAAAAAACTTCTTCTTTTACTTGGGTCCTTCTTTGTATAACAAAATAAATGCTGAAATCCCTCTGTATAATCTTTCTTTATTTGATTGTAGAAACAGCGTACGATCCCTTCTCCTAAATAAAACTTACGACCAAACCGAAAATTATTTCACAACTATCTCTTGACCAAACGCACTATCATCACGTGCTTAACTCAGATAGACTACACACACTAACTCACCCTATATGCATGCCCCTCCATTTAGGAACTAATCTCACTCACACATTACCCTCGATACGAATACTTTGTTTTGTGTACCATAATGTTATAATATCACCGAACTGGTGGGAGCCTGATGACCTGTACAACAGGTATGTAAAATACCTATCACAGGCGTCAGTCTCACACAAACCTACCTATGTCAAAATTTTCATTATGTTACCAAATTGTAATGCCTCTTCTGTTTGTGTTGAGAAAAATAAATTTATTATTATTATATTATTAAGATCTCCATAATTACCTATCAGTACTCTGGTACCGTCATGGAGTCATTACTGTAAGCGAACTAAGAAAATATCGAATGGAAAAGGTAGAAGCTCAAGACTTAAAGAAATATGAAGCTCCTGATTTTTATTTATGTTTATTCTCAGCGAGGCTTTACAAATAAATAAGTCCTATTTTGAGAATATTTTGCGAAACGCCAACGAACCCATTTCTATTGAACAAAACAGGCCATGGAACCCTCGCGACCTGCCAGGAACACGTGTTGCGCAAGCGCTTGTCCGCCATTGTTGCGCGAACAAAGGTTTGGCCCTAGCGCAAAAACGTGCGCGGGCGCAGGTCGCTTTTACTTTCTTCTATATATTTTTTTATTATCCTGCTAGTAAATCCCAATTCAATAGAGGTACGTTGGATGGCAAAAGTTAAGCGACGTTAGCCGCGTACTAAAGTTAGATGGGTGGCCGAAATTTACAGTAAATCATTATTTCCTGTGTAAAAATGTAAGGATGAATTTGTATTTGTTTGTGTTTTATGCTAAAGCTACTGTATGTATTTAAATAAACCTTAGCATTCGGATTGCCCTTGACCTAGAGTTTTTATCAATAGCACATGGACTATTTCCTACTGGAATATTAACCAAATCTTCTTCCCAATCCCAAAAAAATTTACACGTCTTGCCATTGCAATAATGCAATAATAATGTAGGTACCTAGGACAGGTAGAAAAGCCTAGAAAGAGCGGCGGTAGTTCAATGGTAAGGACACGCGCCTCTTATCCGAGAAGTGCGGGTTCAAACCCGGGCACGTACCTTCGGATTTTTCAAGTCTATGTACGTATTTAAACCACTAGCTCGACGGTGGAGAATAACATCGTGATGAAACCTGCAAATTCAAACAACACTGGATTTGTCTGGTTTCCCTATTTAAGGGTTACGAAGGTCAGATCGTGCAGTCGCTTCAATGTAATTACCAGACTCGCTAAATCCTGGATCATGGTCTAAGCAGACCCCGTCTAAACACGGGATTTAACGATAGGAAGATGATGACCTACATATGACAGGCAGTGAAAGTATTTAATAACGACCTTTGAATTTAAAGCCCCAATGGAATGGATTCAACAGTGAAAACTACGTTGACATAGCATTAACTTTTTTCTCCATAAAAGGTGCAGTCTGTTTAAAAATCTTATTCGTATTTACCTGAGTGCATTCCCACACTAAATCTCACGTGTGTTCGTTCTGCCTCGCTCGCACAGCCCGACTAAACGTTATTTGTTTCACTCATACACAAATGAATTCACTCTCGACGTCATCTTTCACTCTCACTATCGTATGATGAATATGGAAAAATGTGAGATAAATAACGTTGAGAGAAAATTCACTTTTTTAGAATTCTCTATACTTACGTGTAAGTGGAAAATACGGTTGTAACATGGTGTTTAAAGAAGAGCGGTGTTAGCTCAATGGTAAGAACACCCGTTTCATAACTGAGGGGAGCCGGTTCAAACCTATGGATTTTTCAAATCTATGTACGTATTTAAACCACTAGCTCGGCTGTGAAGAAAAACATTGTGATGCAAGTTGCAAATTCAAACAACTTTAAATTTGTAACCATGTCCAAAAAATTGTCTGGTTCCCCTATCTTAGGGTTACAAAGGTCCGACCGGTAACAGGCGACCGCTTCAATTTAGTTGCCATACCCGCACAATCCTGAATTATGGTCTAAGTGGTCTAAGAGTTACGAAGGTTGCGTTCCATTACACCTAAAGTGTAAGAGACCTTGAGACAGAATATTGTCATAGTAATTATTTATCGTTTGATTACAATAATTTTTCATTTCATATTAATTTTTAACCGACTTCAAAAAAAAGGAGTAGGTTCTCAATTCGTCTGAATGTTTTTAAACTAAAAATACACTCAATATCCCAGCAACTATTCACAACTGTAACGGCATTTATAGTTATTATAACATAACGATGGATATTAATAATTTTTTCCTGTTGTACAGTTATAATGATATGCAACAATTTATTGTATAAACAAAAATAAATGATGTAACCATAATTGTTTGTGAATACTTATAAAAAGATATCCATATTTTATAAATCTATTCACTATGTACATATAATGTCATTGTCTTAAACTAATTTACGCCATTTATTTCAATAACTTTGATTGGTCTGCTTAATTATTGTAGATATCTAATGAAACAAATCATTTATGAATCACAAATGTAACAATATGAACCCGGGTAAGTATCTATTATAAAATGAGATTCTAAAAATAATTGAAAAAATCAACAAAACCTTTATAAAATGCGAAACTTTGCCATTAATAAATTATCTAACCGTCCATTAAAATAAAATTGTGTTAATATAATTATTAAACAAACATGATTTATCTTCTATATTTCCATATACTACTTATGACGTAAATTCGTTCAGCTGGATGCGCCTGCGCACTTTCTTCAGAGCGGGACACCACGATCACACCTCGAAAGTTAGAGAAAGACGGCGATAGAAAACAATGACGCGAGATTTTTTCCCCAACAATGATATTCTATCGTAACATTACTTTCTTTCAGTTTTTACTCGCCGCGTGCGCGATTCGTTGACTTCGGGTAGGGTTGCCACTTTCTAAATTGGCACGCTATCGCCTTTCAATCTAATTAGCAGCACAATAGGAATAAATGTCAGCTTTTATCTCATTCATAAATTACGGGCCGCTTTTTAGGTCATATTCAATAGATTTGTGGTTTGCGAGAATGTAGCTTCGTGCTTAGTTAGAGATCGGTAACTTAGTAGAAATATTTGCGTAGCAGAAACTTAAGTGCAGCTGATTGCGCTAGCTCTTTGAGTTAACTTTAAATTGCGCCATAGCGATTCGCAATAGAACGCACCGACTAAGTAATGAAGTATTATCGAATTCTCCTGACGCAGTTCGTCCTGCGTCATCACATTTTAAAGAAGTGAGTTCACACATCTAGCTCTCGCGTATGGAGTTACAGTTATAGTCGTTTACTTTGAAAAACATCCTAATACAGGCATAACTAAAAAATTTAGACAACTATTAAATAGAACGGTGCTAGCACTATGTAACTTGCAATGGGAATATCTGAGAGTACCTAGAACTAATACAACTTGAGGATTTTTAATATTTTTGTTCAGAATTGTTAATAGTGTCTACTTATATCAGATTTGATTACTGATGCTATCCTTTACTGACACAAAATAAGGGAGCAGCAGTAACTTAGTAGAAAAAGGCAGCACATCACATATAAAGGGACCTCAAATGTACATTCATATAACCATTGATGTATAATTTAAACCAATTCCCTTAATTTTCCATGAATAACGAAGATCAAATAGAATTTTTAAAGTGTCAAATTTACGACAATGATTAAAGCAAAATAGTAACGGCGCTAAGTTGAAAGAAGAAGCATAAACGAAAGACAATCAATCAAGTGGGACATAGATCACGTGTCGCCCCCGTAGCATCCCTAGAATCAATTAATCGGTGAAAGAGTGAGAGTTTCTGTATGACAGCACGCTTTCCACGGCAATGACTGATGAGCGACAGTTTTTCACCGTCCGGCGTTCTGCTTCAAATGATCCGAGTGAAAATCGCTCCAGCGACACCTTTTGTTCTGATCTAAGTTATGAACGAGCGATTTTCGCTTCACAATGCGGTATTTAAATTAGTTAAGTGAAATTTGGGGCACGTATTTTTATGGCGATGGAGCTGGGTCGGATGCCCGAAAAGATAATACGATGGAGCAAAAATGAAGTTTTCACTCATCAAATGAAAGCTGGTTTTTGTTAGATAGTATTTTAGATTAATGGAAAGACCTAATTAGCATCGACACTATATTTTTAGCAAAACTTAGTTGGTACATCGGAAAGACTATCGCAATAACTCAATGAATACGTTTGTGTCATCCGTAATTATTATTATGAGATCAGTTTTGTGAATAGGTTGTAGATTCCACCGTACTATGTCGGGAGACTATAAATAATCCTTAGAATGAGTTAATTAATCCTTCTTTTTAAATTAGATGCCGATGGCAGCAAATTATAGTTACCTGCCAATGGTAACTGTTATTTGGCTTAGCAAATTCATTCTTCTACTGGTTTTTTAATATTACCCAGAATTTATTTATCTAAATAGAGGCATTTATAGAGTTTATTAACAAATCATCTATAACTATTAAATTTTACAGCCTTACAAAATAGCTAGGTTTTGGTTTTATTGAAAATAGCTATGAGAGGATAGTTTCCATCATCATCATTTGAATTTTTGGAGCTTATTTTAATTGTTATTACTGAAAATTCAAGAAATCCTGATTCATTCACCTACATGTCTACCTACTGTGTTTGTTATTAAACCTTAACTTTTTTTTGTAGGTTGATAGAGTTTTGTGACTTCACAGCTCATGATTTTAAATGTCAAGTCTTCAAAGAGACAAATGGGGGCGTGTCTCTATGACAAGTAATTGACTAACCATATGTCATCCTAACATTGTCAATCAGTAAATTTCTACTGCTGCCGTTAATTTTTAAAGAAAAGAAAGAAAATGTATATGTAGTTTCAGATCCAAATCTATCAGTATTGGGAAGACATTAAGATCAAACATTTTTTGGAATATATCATAAATACATAAATATTCTTTCTGAATTTGACCCTTTCGAATTTATCACAAACCATGGTCCAATAATATTAAATGAAACATTAAACCAAACCATTCAACAAAACCGTTCTCTTTACCATCGAAAAGAGATAAAAAATATATAGGTACATTTCTTTACTAATAAAAACTATTTTTACTTTGCTTTGCCTGCTAATGCAAGGTTTCGCTAAATCCATTTACAAATCCGAACATAGGAAATTATCGAAAAATCTTTTACACAGACCTTTTCAACTTTACAATGAACACGTTCAATATCTATAAGTAGACACGCGTAACCTGCGATTTGAAAAAAAAACGCGATATTTTTTTTCCACCAACCTTTATTACATTGAACACAATACGTGTACACAAAAACTATCGCCCGATCTAAATCGGAATTCTTGAGGGGTCGTTTTCGAAAAAAGTTTAGAAATAGTACCAAAGAATTGTGAAAAATAGAAGGCACACATTATAATAGATGAAGAGGTATAATGATGAAATTATAGAAAAGAAGTTAGGAGATGGAAGGAAATTTGTGCAAAATTGGATTTACTTACATTACTATTCAGTAAACACAATTTCCAATTTATCTAGTACCACCCTGAAGTCTAAAGAAACAGCAGTGGCTTCAATTTAACTAATACAGACACAAGTTAGTCAAAGCGGATCTTGACTAGAAATCAAACATAATGCGAGAAAGAAGAAGCCTCCAGCAAACTGCATTTCAACCAAAGAGTCAGAGATAAAAATAAATATAGACTCCAAATTCGCTTGAAACCGTAATATATAAAAAAAAATTTAAGTCACTTTTATATGCAAATCCTACCGAGATGATACCTCTAAGGAACTGTAGCTACGGAATTAGTAGCTATGGAGGTGTGTAGCTATATGGGTAGTAAAAATAGATATTTACCAATCATATATGGTTGATGTTATTTACGATCATCGTAAAAGAAACATTTAACTGCGGATTGTAAATTGTAATAGAATATCTTAATGACCACAGTTACAAAATACAATAAACGTTGATAGCTAACTCTTCATTAAAACTGCAAAAATATATAGCTATATAAGATGAAGCTAGATACAGTCAATAACAAAAGGAATTGAACACTTTTGACTTTTAAAACATCTTCCTAGCGTTATGTCCCGTGCTTACATGGGGCTCGCTTAGACCATGAAGCAGGATTTAGCGAGTTTGGCCATTACATTAAAGCGACTGCTGATCTGACCTTCGTAACCCAGAACCAGACAATTTTTGGGTCACAGTTACAAATCAAAATTTGTTTTGAATTTGCAGGTTTCATCACGATGTTTTCCCTCATCGTCAAGGTAGTGGAATAATTTACATAGATTTGAAATAGCCAGAGGTACGAGCTCGAGTTTGAACCCGCACCCCTCGGTTATGAGGCGCGTGTCCTTACCATTGAGTTACGGCACCTTATCATATTGCTTAGCTGTTATTAGAACAGAGGGTTTTCAAAAATTAAAAAACCTCCAGATGGCACAAGGGAGTTTCGTGGTCTTATCACTGTTACTATTAGCTCTTTGTTGACAGCATATCAGTTTGTTCTGAAAACTTACCAATGAGAAGGGTGACAAGACCGTACGTCACAGTTACGGCATCTATCTGATGTTTTAATTCAAAAAACTCTCATTCTCTTAAACTAATATTATTTTTAAACACCAAACATAATACCAGTTACTTAAATTGCAGCCCATTTCTCACTTAACACAGCGTTCACCTTCTACGCTTCTTTATCAAGTGCAAGAGAAATCATAATTTTTTGTTCGTCCTTTCTTGATACTTTCTCTAGAGCACAATACCCAGGTAGACGGAACAAAGCCCGGCCGATCCTTCGATAGTGACATTTTATACGTATGAGGTCATGATTGCGTTTGGAGCATTTCTTCTCGTTTGACGGGTAAGTGGTTCGGGAATCTCGAGTAGAGAAAAAAAGTTAAGAATTTAATTATAGAAATCATCGGTTTTTTACAAAGGCTTGCGAGCAATAAGATCAACGGATGGTATATTGTAAATTACATTTTTGAGAGTAAGTATATTCCGCTTTGAAAAATGTATGATTGAAATGTAATTTTTTTGATTCTCTATTAGAAATAAATGGTTTATTAGTTGGATTACATCAAATATCTGCATGTGTTGTTATAGTTATATAGGTAAATAATAAGTACATAGTATTTTTGTGATGGTCCTATGCATTTATCTATGCCTTATGCTATTCTTATATACTGTTGCCGTGTATCAAAAAAAAAGAAGGTTCATATTTTGGTTTAAAAAAAATATTATTTACTCATCAATTGCGGTCTTCAACGTCTTGTGCACTAGACCAAAAGTCACTTTATAAGGTCACTACATGAATCCTGGAAACAAATCAAAACTTTTTGTTCACATATCTTATCAAGTTTTGTAAAGAAAATAGTCCTTATGCAAATGGTGTTCAAAAAACCTTATTAAAAATAAGATAAAAAGAATTTCCCACTTCAATTTATTTCGTTGGAACATATTCGAAATTTCCAAAAAGAATACGAGGGATTCTGTAAGTAACACAACAGGTCAATGATTCGCCGCCCATAATGTCCTACGAGTATAGAAAGATCACATTGTTGACCTTGCATTTGTATGGAAACGTAATATTTATGATTCACACACTGACTTGACTGGCCCGTTGGTCGAGTGGTCAGAGACCCGGGCCACGAAACCAAGGGCCGCGGGTTCAAATCCCGCTAGGGGCAAATGTTTCGTGTGATGAACATGGACATTTGTACTCGAGTCATGGATGTTTATAAACGTATTTAAGTATGTCTATCCGTTCGCCTAGTATCCATAGTACAAGCATAAGCTTAGTTTGGAACTAGGGAATTGGTGTGTCAGTCTGGAGAATTTATTTATTTATTTATCTATCACACTTTACCTTTTTAAAGTAAATCCACAATTTAGTTATAACATTACTATTGAGTATCGCTTAGATGCCTAGATTACAGTTTTAAAGACACGGTTCGTTCAGACTACATTGTATGTTAGAGGAGTTGTGTCAATGATAACAATCAGACGAAATAGTGATCATAACATGAGTACGTACATTCATATGTACCTATATTTTAAGTTATTAGCATATGAAGCGTTATTTCACTGAGGGTTTGTTAATGAAACTCGATTAAAGCCCACAAAACCCGATTAATACAATGGTCTTTGAATTTAATGTCGCATGGCACCTTTAAGTCAGTAACTATGGAGAAATATGACGTTAGTTTTGTAGTGGACATTTCATCCAAAAAGCCATGACACCCCATGACCACAAGGTACAAATGTGGTTGCAGTGACTGGCTCAATGGCGCAATCGGTAGTGACCCTGCCCCATGCGCCAAGAGTTGTGGGTTCGATCCCCACCCAGGACAAACATTCGTATGATGAATACTTGTGTCTGGGTGTTAATATTCAATATTTAAGTATATATTTGTAATACCACTGTTGATTCTAATATCCGTAACACAAGTGCTTTAACTACTTACCTCGGAGTCAGATCAATGCATGTGATGTCGTCGAATATTTATTTATATATATATATATATTTATTTAATTAAGGACTTAATTATGCGTGGGCGTACGCAGGGGGGGGGGGGGAGAACTCGTCGTAAGTGTAAGTGTACGACTAATACAAATGAAATTAGTCGCAACTTTGTTGCTAAGTTAGGGTTGATCTATACTTGTGTTACACATGTTGGAATTAAGTACATATTTCGTAGTTTTTTACTATTCGTATAGGTACTATTCTGTATCGTATATCTCAAGTGCCTGAGATCATTAAGCGGGATATTTAATGTGACATTTCGTACTTCAATTTCTAACTGGAATTTTACTAGTTAGATATTAGATTCTAATCTTATAACTACTTCGTATTTTTTAAATACAGTACAAGTTAATATTTATTATAAAAAATATTAAATTTGTTTAAAAATTTAGAAGCAAGACTTACAAGCGAACATAACATTTTACTTTTAACAACGCTTTTCTAGTTTGAATGATTAATTCTAAGTGGACAGCTATTTGATTCCTTATTTAAAAATGCAATCTAATAGCTTTTAAAAAGATGGCTGTCGATAAAATCAACTTTCTTTTTTAAGTATTAAATATTTGTGTTTCTAAGACTACATACAAAACATCACGCCCATAATCTAAGACTATCCTATCCTATTTCTATATTTTCCTAGAATAACGGGATAATTTCCAAATATGACGCATGTATTTTGGTTGACAGATTGAAAGACACATAAACAAAGTCATTGAAAAATGGCGCTTATGTAATAATTAAAACCTTAAGCAGACTTATGTGCTAAAATAATAACTGTGGAATTGTGATTAAACTTTTTATATTAATGCATTTCCAACGTAGTTAAGTAGGTACTTTTTGGGAGGAAATATTTAACAAATGCCTTTTTAAATCAAATCATTTTTCGTGTTCATAAATGTAGCTGAATACACAAGTGACTTTATTCGACGTTATTTAGGTACTAGCTCACGGCTTCATTTGTGTCAGTCCTTAATACAATATATTTTTATACGTGTAAGCAAAATTTCACGAGTATCGGTTTAGTAGTGAGGCCTTGATTCACATTCGTATTTAGAATACTATTTAAGGCTCCTCTAGGCCTACACTGGCCTTTGTGTAGTTAGGCCCTTAGGCGTTCCGCAATACTCAGCTTAATTTCCTCGTCTGTCCCCATTACAATGCAAATGCCAGTTATTAGGCCTACTTTATTAAGCCTAGTTCGCCGATTCTTAGCTTAGGGCTGGTACTGCAATGAAAACAACGGGAAATTAGGCTTTGCCCGAGATTTCGTATATCTGTTATGGAGATGTTGTCGCATGTTGATCTGGGACTTGGTCCATGTTGATCTGGGACAAAAAAAAAAGAATGTGCCAACTGTGGTTCTTGCCTAGCATGTCGTTAAAGGCGACTAATGGTTTTCGGACTTTTGGGTATGTGACTGAGTAGGCGACGAGCTAGCCACTTGTCACTCCTTTTTCACAGCTTTCCATCCAACCCAGCCCACTGTCCCGTGTTGGTCTGGGACTTAAAAAGAATATGCCAACTGTGGTTCTTGCCTAGCATGTCGTAAAAGGCGACTAATGGTATATCGGGTTTTGGGTGTGTGATTGTGTAGGCGACAGGTTAGCTGCTTGTCACTACTTTTTCACAATGCTTTCACAAATCTTCTAGCCCGGCTTTATTTACAGCTGAATGTGGTTGGAGGATCATGCTGCCCCTTTGGCTCTGCCTAACCCTTTGAGGATTATGGGCGTGATGTTACGTATGTTATGTATGTATGTTATCGAGATTTCATCTGTACAAACCTATAATAAGTGAATAGAAAGAAATAATCTGCACTTGATTTTTTTTTTAATAACTCGCGGAACATATGATCACCAGCACTTTTAAATAAATAAATAATACAATAATGTTATATTCTTATTGGTCATTAGAATTTTTAAGATGACAATAATATAATAAATGTGGAAGTTCTTAAGACTATCCTATCCTATTCCTATATTTTCCTAGAAAAACGGGATAATTTCCAAAGCGGTGGTAGCTCAATTGTAAGGACACGCGCCTCTTAACCGAGCAGTGCGGATTCAAACGCGGGCACGTACCTCTCGATTTTTTAAAATCTATGTACGTATTTATTGATGAAACCTGCAAATTCAAATAACTTTGGATTTGTAACCATGATCCAAAAATTGTCTGGTTCCCCTATCTTAGGGTTACGAAGGTAAGATCGGCAGTCGCTTCAATGTAATTACCAGACTCGCTACATCCTGGATCATGGTCTAAGCGGACCCCGTCTAAGCACGGGACATAACGCTAGGAAGATGATGATGATGAACGGGATAATATCCAAAGATGACAAGTTGTTGGTTGGCAGATTGAAAGATACATATACAAAATCATTGAAAAAAGGGTGCTTAAATAATTCCAACCCTAACCAGACTTACGTGCTAAAGTTAAGTATCTCGGACATAATGACTAAAGACTTTGTTTGTTCTGTTATGCAAATTGATTTAATTGTACGTGCTTGGAAAACTAATGAAAGTTGTAATAATTTGTGTTTACTAAAACCGGTACAATTTAATAAATCAAAAACGCATGTAACTTGTTTCCTTGGATAATTACCGGGTTTTTATAAAGATACTTGCTTTTCCTGCAGGTTCGCTTCGCTTTCTATATCTTAGGCTCTCTTCTTATTTCTGCATGAAAAGTTATTTTAATCATTTTTTATACCTTGATTACCTTTGCCAAAACTCACTATGATTTGTTAAGTAGATAAAACGTCAAAGCAACATATATTTATTTGTTGAATAATTTTTTTTTTTAATTTTAAATGTTAGTAAAGATTTCATTATATACCACAACGAATGTAGCTCATCGATGAAATGGATGAGATGGCTTTCGTTTAAACGACTTTCAACGTTCAATCCTAGACCCTATCGCAGGTTAACAGGCAAGTTGCTTAAGACCCAACAGTTAAAATCTGTTACTAAGAGAAGATTGATCTCAAAAGACTTCATGAAATAACAACGAAACAATAAACACATGCGTTTTATTGTTAATACCAATTAATATAGTGATAATGATGTGTAAGCGACGAGCTATTGTCACTACTTTTTCACAATTTTCCATCTAACCCAGCACAGTTATATTTTTGGCTGAACATGGTTAAAGGGGCTCGCGTTCCATTTGACTCTGCCTATCCCTTCGAGGATTACGGGCGTGATGTTATGTATATATGTACCAATTAATATTTACGTGACTTGGGTAGAAACATCGTAAAGTGGCAGTTAACGGTAAATTATTAAGAAAATTACTCAGATAATTTGTTAAAATTAGGTCAAACAGATTTCGAAGGTCCCTGTGAGCTACTTGAGCTAATTATATTCAGTCGCTATTGTCATACATTATTCTGTTCAATATAGACTTTATTGTTTTATCTATGGTTTTAATTAGAATCAAGATCTAGTTAGATAACATTCGCATTGTATTAATTGCAATTGATAAGACCATTCAATATTTATGAATTACTTAATATAGGTGGTTATGAATAATGTATAGAAATGAGCAATAGTTTTTACGTTTAAACCAGTTCCTTGAAAATATTGTTAATAAACTAACTAACTAAAATTCACACCACTTCCCTGTACTGGCGGGGTACTCACACACCTCACTCGCCTTTCAACATTCATGATTCTTTTAATACAAGCCTGTCTGTTTGTTTTTTCGTCAATAAACAATTTATAAAATTAGCGGTGGTAGCTGAATGGTAAGGAGACGCGCCTCTTAACCGAGAAGTGCGGGTTCAAACCCGCCACGTATCTCTGGATTTTTCAAGTCTATATACGTATTTATACCACTAGCTCGACGGTGAAGGAAAACATCGTGATGAAACCTGCAAATTCAAACAACTTTGGATTTGTAACCATGATCCAAAAATTGTCTGGTTCCCCTATCTTAGGGTTACGAAGGTCAGATTGGCAGTCGCTTCAAAGTAATTACCAGACTAGCTAAATCCTGGATCATGGTCTAAGTGGACCCCGTCTAAGCACGGAACATAACGCTAGGAAGATGAAGATGAAACAATTTATAAAATTACATGTATTTAAAAATTCGGTGGAGAGGGGTAAGTTAAACATGAAGCATGGTTGATCTGCTTCGTCTATACTTATTGTATGAAGCTAAAGAGTTTGTCTGTTTGTTTGCTCGAGCGCGTTAATCTCAGTGTTAGATAGCCCATTTATCGAGGAAGGCTATATAAAATTAACCATAAACGCGGGTAAAGCTGCGGGCACAGTTAGTTAGTGCGCTAGGGAAGTAGCGTGAAATTTAGTTTGTTAGTAAGTAACTAGCAGCACCCCGTGGCTTCTCCAACTTAGTGCCCGTTCCTGCGGGAGTACGTGGATAAAATATAGCCTATTTTACTTCCTGATAAAGTAACTTCCCATTGGTGAAAGAATTTTTTTTGTCGTTTTGGAGACTATCAAAAATAATCAAATCTTTCCTTTTTTGCCAAACAAATTGCCAAACAACATGTACGGGAAACTTCACAATTATTGAATGATTAAGTAGTTAAGACGTGAAATAGTATTAAAAAATTAAAATTATTATCACCAAGTGTAGCTTTGAAAGTGACATTCTAGTCCCAGCTCTCCTCCCGACCCGGGAATCCCGGGAATCCCGGGAAAGAAAATTTTCGGAATCTGTCCAACGACTTCCAGGTCTAATTTAGCGAAGTAAAAAACATAAGTAACCACAACTTACGAGCGCCAAAACAACAAAACAACTTTGTCGTTGTAAAAAGTAAAATAAATTGTGAAATATTTCACATTGCCCCGAACGTTTGAAAGTCAGTCAGTCTGCGGGGCAAAGACCCACGTTAATTGGAGATAGGGCGTGGTAAGGTCGAAATGTTGTAACGACACAGTTAGCACTATAGTATGACATGTATTTACATTTGTTTTATGAGTTACATGAAAATGAGTTACTTTTGGAATGCCCGTCCTGACAATGAAAAATGAGTTTTGTCTTACAAAGACGGGTGATTTGGTCGATCACTTTCATTAAGTGAACCAAATGCCATGGGGTTTCCCGCGACTCCGCCTAGAGATAGATTAGATTTCGGGAATTAGCTAAAAAGTCCCAAAATAATGTAAAACTGCATAGATCGTTTAAATTTACGAGTCAGTATCATTTTTCTGCTGGCAATCCTAATCCTTTTAAAAAGTGAATCCTTCTAATATCAGCCTAATGCTAGTTTAAGTGCCGATATATTGGTCTGAGACTTAAAACAATGCGCCTATATTGTTCCTTGCCTAGCATATCGTAATAGGCGACTAATAGTAGGTATATCGAGTTTTAATAAATTACCCAATATACCAATATTGGGTTTTGGGTATTGTGTAGGCGACGAGCTAGCCACTTTTTCATAGTTTTTCACAATGTAAAATGGGCTTGCTGCCCTTTTGACTCTGCCTACCGCTTCGGGGATTAAGGGCTTGATGTTATGTATGTATATAAGTGTTGACATAATCGGTCCAGGTGTTTCGAAAATGTACTATTTTTTCCGTTACTAATATGCATAAACGTCATCTATGAATGCAACATAGTTGTAAAAGATATATTCGTACTTTCGTGGCATAAACCTACGTGGGGTGTAATATTAAAATTCTATTTACCGGCGGTACAGTCAGCGCCAAAAGTCATCAAAACACTTTCAGCTTTTATTTTGTTTATGATCTAACTAATGGTTATGAGATAATTTCTCGTCACAGTCACGCCTCCAATTGAAAAAAAAAACCCTCATCAGCTGTCGCACGACTACGTACACTAAACTGCCAATCTGACACTTTAGTTAAATACAGCATACATATTTTAAAAATCTGAGTAACGTTCTGTGAGAGGTGTCATGTTTCAATATTGTCAATCAGAAAACACCGCCCATTTTAAATCGGTGCCTCCCTCATCATCATCATCTTCCTAGCGTAATGTCCCATGCTTCGACGGGGTCCGCTTAGACCATGATCCAGGATTTAGCGAGTCTAGTAATTACATTGAAGCGACTGCTGATCTGACCTTCGTAACCCTAAGATAGGGGAACCAGACAATTTTTTGGATCATGGTTACAAATCCAATGTTGTTTGAATTTGCAGGTTTCATCACGGTGTTTTCCCTCACCGTCGAGCTAGTGGTATAAATAGGTACATAGATTTCAAAAATCCTGAGGTACGTGCCCGGGTTTGAACCCGCACTCTTCGGTTAAGAGGCGCGTGTCCTTACCATTGAGCTACCACCGCTCGGTGCCTCCCTGCAGGGCGAAAATTCTGGTTATGCGTAGCAGTGGCTACCATCAGGTCTTCCTGCCCTTAAATAGGTATCTGACAAATTTGGTTATAGCTATACGAGTGTGTAGGTTTTAGGATATTTCCTCCACCACCTAGCAGGAGGTTAAATCCTTATTTGGGTTGCAAAATTCAAAGTTACGTACATGTTTTATCTAAGGTATTTTCTACATAGGGTTTTTACTTACCTATTAAGCAACCAAAGCCAAAAAATTTATGCTACTTTAAAATTAAGAATATTTCAGCAATTTTACTCAGGAATTCTGTTTTTTTTTTTTGCTCTATACTATATAATTATAACAGTCTTTCGAACGACCTAATTGTTGAACGACCTGTCATTGCTTCAAATTTTTCACGCTTTAATTAAACCGTAACACTATGGTAATTTCTCAAATAACTCAAGATGTTTATTAAGCGCAGACGTGTTTGCATTGTGTTTTTAATAAACAACTAAATATAATACTCCAAACGTCAAACTTTAATTAAAATGTCCATATATGCGCAGAGGATGACCGCTACTGGCATTTATGCATTAGGGCGATGACGCGGACAGACAGACGAATCGAGAAAAAACATTATATATTCGTGTCTTGTTACAATAACAACGCCAGGAGACCAGCTGTGCTTTTTAATTACATTTTTTATCCGATTTTATTAGTTAGCTGGTCAGGACAAGCTTTAGTTTTTGGGATCCGTAAATGACAAAGGAAGAACTCGGAAGGAAGGAAGCCTAGGTCAGAATATTCCTTTCTATCTGTTCTTAGTGTATAACATATAATTCCAGATAAATATATTATTTGATAAAGGTATCAAGATTAAAATTATTATGGATAGCAACGCTCCACGGTTTCACCCGCGTAGTTCCCGCTCCCGTGGGAATATCAGGATAAAATGTAGCCCGTTACTCCCTGATAAAGTAGCTTTTTTTGGTAAAAGATTTTTTAACCCAGTCCCGTAGTTTCGGAGCCTATTCAATGCAAACAAACATTCAAATCTTAATATTTAATATCGGAAAAAAAGTATTAAACCCATGTGCTCGATAGTGTCTATAACATATCGATTTCTTAGCATGGGGAAAAGCTTGTAAATGTATAACTTAGTATATTCAATGTCAACCGTATTAACCAAAACCAACAGTCCTACCCGCAATACCCACTTTGATCGCCAACATACTATCCGTAATCAGACAACCTTGAAGGAATACAAACAAGTATTTTCTAATACACACTCTTATACTGTCTACTATCCTTTACAGTATTTACAAGGCGAGGGGAAGGCACGCTGACCCATATCCTGTCACACAAAGGCCCTCTGTTCTCACACACACACCGAACGTCTTGAGAAATCACACACACATTGCGACAACGGATGTTAAACACGTGGTGTAATGTGTGTGAGTGTATGAAAGAATCACTGTGATATAGCGGGCGATATGTTGCGCGAATGTGTTTAAACTAATAATTCTTATGAATTACTCAATTTACCTCACTTGTGAAGGGAATTAGTTACCTGAGGTATTTCTGGATTATTCAAATCGAAGAATTTACGACTTGCCGACTTTTGATTTTTTAAATCATCTACTTTTATATTTCCAATTGTTTTAACTAGAAAGTCTGCAATAAAATATATTTTGATTTTTATTTAAAATGTGTGTAGTCATTATAAATGTGCATATTTATTTATAATGTTAATTTATAAGTACTTACAAAATTCTTAAGAGAACAAAACAAACGATTATTGAGTAGAAAAGTGTTAATTATCACAATCTTTTCTATTGTGAGAGATATTTCACAACGAATCATTATAATAACCAAAGATTACAACTATTACTTGTAGCAGATCGTGTGAAAAGTTTCCTTTGCGCATATTCTCAACAATAAAAAAAACTTCTAAGCCGAGTGCCGACTGACGTCATAGTGAAACAGATGATTGTGTGTACATTTGCCCTAATTTGTAGACCGCGTGTTGTAACACCGACCGCAATGCCACGGAATGGGGTCACACAGACGCAAACGATGAGGATCTTTGGTTTTGTGTGCCTAGCGAATTTTAAATTTATTTAAACGTGAGTAAAAAGAAAGAAAATAATGAAATTCTCATTGGCATTGAATCGATAAGAATTTACAACTGCCCTGAATGTTGTGAATGAAGACAAATAGTGCATTGAGTATTAGATTTGTGTGTGTTTAGGCAAAAAAAATAGCTAAGCTGTTACTACTTTACTTTTTTATTGATCAATAGCAGTACCTAGTATCTATCTAATTCTTTGTCATCGCCTTGAAGACGTACCTATACTTAAGCGAAATTTTATGTTTCTCTTTTAGTAAGATGTAAATGTATAGGTACTCTATCATAGCATATAGAATAGAGTTGTCTCGATAAACACCAAGAAGAAATGACACCGTATTCTGTATTAGTTAAAAAAATCTAAAGGTATGGGCCCGGCTTTGAACCCACACCCAACATGAGAGGCACGTGCCCTTACTATTAAGCTACCACCGCTCTAACTAGTTGGCCACAACTGCTAGTCATATTATAAAGAGGCAAGATTTGATTGTTCGTTTGTTTGCATCGAATAGGCTCCTAAACTACTGGACTATTTCATTCCTGTATTCCCACAGGAACGGGAACGTGGGTGAAACCTCATGGCGCTACTAGTAACTAATATTCCAGAAGCGATCCACTAATGAAGGCGAGCGAAGATAGATGACGGTTTCATAGCAAAATACTGCCGCCGTAAAAACAAGCATCTAATTACGGGCATTTAAATAAATTACAAGGTTAATCAACATTAAATGTCTCGAGTGTAAACACCCGCAGGGGTGGGTGTTCAAGATGTCGCCAGTGTCAGCCACTAAGTAGGTACACTTGTATAAGTGGTTCTAAGTAATTCCTTTGCTAAGTCCTTTTTTGTAATTAGCAATTGGCGCGTGCGCAGGTGAGGGCTTGAAGTAATTAGTGGGTTTATCTTTCCACGATTGCGACTTAACGCGGTAATGAATGAAAGCTTACTGATCTCTATGTAGGTATATTGGTATCACTGTCTTTTTATGTAGAAATCTTGTTGTCAACGCGTTTTTGACAGGCCCGTTGGTCAAGCGGTCAGAAACCCTGACCATGAAACCAAGGGTCGCCGGTTTGAATCTCCTTAGGGGCAAATGTTTCGTGTGATGAACATGGACATTTGTACTCGAGTCATGGATGTTTATAAACGATTTAAGCATGTCTATCCGTTCACCTAGTATCCATAGTACAAGTATAAGCTTAGTTTGCAACTAGGGAATTGGTGTATCAGTCTAGATAATTTATTTATATATTTATTTAAGTCCTAATTCATATGTGTTACCAACTGTCCGCGAGGCTAGTGTCGATCTTTTTTGATATTTTGATATTTTATACTTTTTTTATAACAATATTTTTCATTATATTCTGTCATTATTTTTGCACTTATGCTTGTTTTTTATTATTCCATCATTCATAAACTAAATCATTTTAATTTCCTTTCTGAACTCTTTTCATTCTTTATTCCTTTATTCCGTAAGACGCTGTATGGAAGTAAAAAAAAAATCTATACCTAATTATATGAATGGTACTGTTACATTAAAGTATAAACAAAGGCGAGAGTAACACTAGTTTTTAGTAACGTTTTCGATTTTAATGAAATAGTACGTCATAGGATTGAACCTTAAAGACATAAGCCGACACGGGGCTATTGTCGTAAGTACAATAAGTATGACTAGGGATTGCAATCCAGCGGCATTTGCCGCAGGATCAAGCAGAGCTAAAATTGTCCTGGGCTCAGCTGGATTAAGTTTACAGACATTTATTCTCATTAAGACATAATATTACATCACTTACATGAGAACTTAGATATAAAGATGATCACTAAAGTCCTTCGTTGTTACAATAAAGGTCTGTTACACTATTATCAATTTAACATTTCAGTTTAACAATACATAACACAGTGGATTGCTTGATCTAGCGTTCAAATCTTTAGTAGGGATTAAAATCTAGCGGCATTGAACCAGCACATGTTGCTGTGTCCAACACAGCTGTCTTGGCCGAACTGGATTGAATCCAACACGGCAATCCCTAAATGTGACTTATGTCTGTTAATATGATAATGTTCTTTAACAATATACAAATTAATACAGAGTATATGCGTTACAATAAATATGACTTGCCTTCTTACACAATTTAATAGCTAAGCTAACTTTTATTTTACAATATACCCAATACCTTAGAGCTGATACAGATAATTATCTTAAACAAGTATTTAGCTTAACCAAGTATATTTATCAAAGAGCTTTCAAATGTATTAAGCCGAACAGATTTCAAGACTAATTCATTCCGCAGGCAAGCTTCGCTTATCAGATGTCTTGTTAAGGAGTTATTTCCACATATTTTAAACGCGGCGTGAACATTGTTACGATAAGCTGCAATAAAATAACCTTATCGCGTAAACCTCAGAGAATAAATAATAATGAGCAGAGAGGTAACACTTCTCCAGCTATTTATTTATTTTGGGTGGATTTTATGCCTTACCAGTTCTTTCCTTTAGTCCAGCCAGGTATCGACTTCTTCGTCAACTCGCGTAAGCGAGTTGGTACCTTCCGATTTTGCCAATTTTTTTTTGTCGTCAACTCGCTCGATCGTAAAATTTCACGTATTTTTGTACAGTCAGGTACAAAAAGTTTAAACAAATTTAATATAGGTATCTCATTAAATATATAACATATTCCAAAGGACTTGAGTTAAAAATAAAACCAAATATAGTTTTTGATATAGATATGTAACATAAATCAAAATGACAAAAAATGTAAACTGCTCATTTCCTTAATATCACAAATCAACGATATCACATTGACGTAATAATTAAACTTATTTCTAATTATGTATTTTTTTCTATACTAAGCATTTGACTTATGAAAAGTTTGCTGAAACCGAGAGGGGGAATCAGCAGGATAAATAAATAAAAATACCCCTGGGATGTACCGTTCACGCCTGTAAAGACGTCCACGGAATCGCGCGCGCATCGCTAAACCACCGTGAACGCCCCAGCGTCGGCGCTGCCGTAGCTGGGCCTACTGCGCCTATGAGGAGACGGCATACGGAAATCGTCTCCCAAGCCAGCTTGTCCCCTACACAATCGTATATTATGTTAGAAAAGGAACACAGTTGGCACATTATTTTTAAGTCCCAGACCAATGTGAGCCTGTCGTACCTAAGTGTATGTAAAACAGTTATGATTGGAAAGTGTAAGTAGATTTAACTACGCATTGTGGTAGGTCCGCGTCGTCAAAGGTTAAGTATCGAAGATCTCGTTTTGCATTTACTAATCAGCATTTGTATGGTGATTGCACCCCACTTATGCCTACTGGTATGCGGTTTATAAATTCATAATACATGAGTTTTGTCTCATGTTAGTCTGGGACTTAAAAATTATGTGCCAACTGTGATTCT
Source organism: Glyphodes perspectalis (assembly GCA_951394215.1). NCBI lineage: Eukaryota > Metazoa > Arthropoda > Insecta > Lepidoptera > Crambidae > Glyphodes > Glyphodes perspectalis. The sequence continues at coordinate 4,031,693 of OX596200.1, forward strand.
TGCCTAGCATGTTGTAAAAGGCGACTAATGTTATATCGGGTTTTGGGTGTGTGATTGTGTAAGCACAGTCATTGATTGTATGATTTGATTTAAAACTTAAAAAAAAGTGTATGTTAATCAAGTATATTTTGACGCTGAAAAGAGTAACTACCGAGTTGCTTGCTGGTTTCTTCTCGGTAGAAACAGCATTCCGAACCGGTGGTAGATTCAGATTGCTCTAAAGATTTTGTGAAATTGACGATTGAAGTGCTTTTTTTAAGGCCTACATAAATAAAGACATTTTGAATTTTGAATTTTTTAAGCGATTAAGCTAGCCACTTATCACTACATTTTCACAATTTTACATCTAAACCAACCCTATTGTCCCATGATGGTCTGTGACTTAAAAATAATGTGCCAACTGTGATTCTTGCCTAGCATGTCGTAAAAGGCGACTAATAGTGTATCGGGTTTGGGTGTGTGATTGTTTATGTGGCAAGTTAACCACTTGTTACTACTTTTTTTTAATTTTTCATCTAACCTAGCCCAGTTTTGTTTTTGGCCGAATGTGGTTGATGGGACCTGCTGCCCCTTACACTCTACCTATTATTATGAGAGTGAAGACGTATGTACGTAAACAAACTGTTCTATGTACCTATTAGCTGTTTATGAGTTTCTTCGTTCTGCACTAGCAAGATATATATATATATATTAGAATTTTTAATTTTTATATGTGACGTCACAAAGCTTATGGCCCGTTCCCCTTTGTACTTCAATTTTTAACCTGTGACCATTTATAGATCGTCCCTTGCAGCTCAGGATGTCTCAGACCTTAACTTTGGCAAATGGTGATCTAAAGTTCGATTTCAAATACTCCACTGTGCATTACGAGACTTTGCGCTTCGATTTGAATGACCCGTATTTTAAAAGTAGGTAACATTTATTAAATGCAACGAAAGTTTCGGCAGAGCCTAAGTCAACTTTGACTCTACCTACCCCCTTCGGGGACTGCGGGCGTGTTAATATGTATGTATGTAACGAAAATTTGGATAATGCAAATGGGGGGATATTTGAAAATTATCCTGTATAATGATGGACATAATCGTTATGGTCAGGTGTAAATTGGTCACGTTAACAATCAAATGCACCTTCTGCATATAATTACGCTGCGGCCTAAACTTTGATTGCATCTGGCGTTCGGTCGCAAAACGTCGTGATTGACACTGCCCTGTGTTTTGTTTGAATATAATGGGCCGGTGACATTATACCCAGATTAGGATTTGCAGGGCTGCCGCTAAATACCAACTTGCGAAGTCTTCAGTCGATAGCACTGCTAATATGAGCGAGCGGTGAGCAGGGGTGTTCATTGCGACTTGGGTCAATTTTAATTAGCTTTATTGATTTATTGATTTAATCCATTCGAACCTTAAATTATTTTAATTAGCTTTTGCCCGCGGCTTTGCTCGCGTGTTACTTCGATGAAACATAGCCTATATGTTATTCGGGTATATAAGCTATATTATTGTAAAGTTTCATTAAAATCCATTCGGCAGTTTTTGCGCGAAAGAGTAACAAACATCCATCCATCCATGTTTATATAATATTAGTAGGGATGATGATAGGTAAATTTAATGAAGGTTAAACTACAAGGTGAAAGTCAAAATCGCGTTTAAATATAATTGGAAATATTTTATATTTGCTAATGTATAATGGATCCGCATATATGTAGAAATGTTATGTTTTTTGAGGTAAACAATATTAATAATGACCGCTAACCGCTTAAACAGTTATTATCAATGATCTTATTACTATCGTACTTCTTTCTCAATCTTTTTTTAAATATCTGCTGCTATTGTTTTATTTTTGCTACAAAATTGCATCGCCTTTGACTTGGTACGGCTTGGTGGATTTTTAGATTGTTAGTGGATTGCTTTTTAGAAATATTTTAATTTCCTTCAGAGTAGACTCACTGGAAACTACACTCCGTTATACAGTTCAGCAATTTTAAATCAAGTAAAACGTTAAAATACTACAAATACTTATTACTTCAGACAGCCCTATAAATTAAGCGAACTATCTACCAGGCGATAGGCTTGGTCCTATTGTTCTGCAGGCGAGCTATGCAATTGTTCGTACTGACATTGTTGTCAGCAGTGAGACATTTGGCATGGAAACAAGCGAATCTATTTATTGTTGTAGTAACCGCATTCTTTCATACATTTTAAACAAGTAACATGCCCTATGGATTTTAATGGTGTAAGGATCAGTTTAATGAAAACGCATACTATGCGATGTATTGAATGGAGTGCCGGTGCCACCAGGATAACTTTAAGACGGAAAATAATCTATACTTGGAGAAAGAAACATATATTACACTAAAATTTATTTTGGGCATTAACGATGTCCCTCATATGAATCTTCTCAAAACGACTTCAATCCTCGAAGATCACAAGGAGCAGTAAGTCTTTTAAATAAAAAGAGGTTTATATGGACATACAAACATAACATCACGCCCGTAATCCCCGAAGGGGTAGGCAGAGTCAAAAGGACAGCAAGCCTTTTAACCACAATCAGCCAAAAAAATAAATTGAGCTGGTTTAGATGGAAAATTGTTAAAAAGTAGTAACAAGTGGCTTGTCGCCTACACAATCACACACCCAAAACTTGATATACCATTAGTGGCCTTTTATGACATGCTAGGTAAGGAACACAGTTGGCACGTTCTTTTTAAATACCAGACCAATGGGTTTTATAGGTTAAATGATAAAATGAGAAAAATAATGACGAGTGGCTAGCTTGTCGCCTGCACAATCACAATCCAAATATGCAATTAGTTACCATTTGCAACATGCTTGATAAGATAAGATTATAAGATTGATAAGAATCAAGATTAACACATTATTTTTTAAGTCCTGTATTAACACGGCAAAATATCTCGATAAATAAGTAGTAAAATGTCACATTAGGTACATTGAAATAAAATAGTTACAAAATCATAATAATTTGTAAAACGACTTTATTAATATCGAAGTATGCAATGAAGTTTCCGTGTGTATTGTATAAAAATCCGTTTTGAATACAAAAATATGAATGCGTAAAAGCCGTAAAGAATAATAACATATTTCATGTTAACGATTTTAATAAACTTCATGACAATATTTCGCGTTGCGATTAAGGAAATTCGTAAAAAAACATCTGTCGTCGTAAAATCGTGTAAAAACTTGTACGTTTTAGCAGACTGTGATTTTATTCATATATTTACGATTAATTCACGATTAATATCAACCATGAATTATTGCAATGACCGAGTAATACCTGTCACAATAAATTAAACCAATAAATCTATCAATCCGTTATGTCAATAGAAAAACGGTCAAGTGTGTATCCAGCTAAGCGCTCTGTAGGGTTCCGCGGATATATATATTTTATTATAAATAATCTTTCCTATCCTATTATATTTAATGGGAGAATAACGGTTGGGTTGAAACTTAGTAGGCCTACATTTTGACCCTAATAAGGGATAGGCTACTTAAATAGGAAATTATAGATCCCGGGTTGCACGACAGAACTTTTAAATATTATTTCGTACGAGCGGTAAATAATGCAAGTACACATAAATTTACAACTTGTCTTACACAATTAACGACTTCATCTGACAATGGAATAGTACATGTAGATTTTACATTAGCCGGTCGACTATTACTCGTTACCTTCCTTAACTATGATATATTTCTTTATAAAATAATTATATACACACATATACATTGTACGCTGTTGCTGTTATTTTTTATATAAATTTATACATTAACAAAGAGCGACCGTTTATCTGAGGGGGATGCTTAACGTTCGCTTTGGTCATAGGTCATAGAGGACATAGGTAATTTTTTAAGGTTTTCATTTCACCACATTTTCGATTTCGATATTGAGTCGTAAATTTATACAACTTTCTAGCTATCGACCTAAGCGAAAGAACATAGAAAAATATGTATAGGTATAGCACCACGCTACTAAAATGGAATGTACGGAATCCTAAAAAATTACATCCACTAGACAAGCTAGAAAGGTTGCATTTTTGATACAAAATCAGGAAAGACCTTATTAAATTCTTTCTACTTATGATTAAATTCTCCAAAACATGTGATATTATTAACAAGCAATTCCGATATTAAAGGTATAATAGAATGAAAAGTCATTTTCGTTACGTTAAGACGTATTGCTTAATATATGAAAAATAAATCACCATAACACATGCGTAAATGCCATTTGGAAAATAAGCAAATTTGGTTAGATAAGTAGGTCTAGAGAAAAGACATAGAATATTTTCGACGTGAAAATAACTTGAAAGGGGGGAAAAAGGGATAAATTTTTTTATGGAAAGTTAGTAATTTTTGAAGTTAGAGGGATGAAACTTTTTTTTAGGTATTTGAATAGATATCAATATATGACATTCAACGTTTTTGAAAATTTTACCCTCAAGGAAGTAAAATAGAAATAGGGGCTATAACTGTGATTGATTGATGATTTAGTATATATTCTGTGATAGAAAAAAATCCACGCGGACTGATCCGCGACGAAATCTATTATGTATTTAATAAAATTAACTACAGGTTTATATATTTTATAGACACATATAAACGGGATTCTAAAAGGAGTCTCCAGTGATGAAACAACTTCATTAATATGCACAAAATTAACATAAACATACAACTATTCAAAAGTAACATAAAAAGGATATTGCTCTTCGAAGACTACTTAGTGAATATTTCTCCCTAAACAAGCTTTGTGCAACATATGTCTCTTGCCTTCTTTGGAAACAAATCTATTTTTTTTAAGTCTCATTTTCAAAGATGTACAACATCTGAAATGTGTTTCTTTTGATATCCGAATAATAACTAATAATCTAAAAGTGCAATTTTTTAGTTTATGCAAAAGCCTTGCTCTTATATCTTTTTATTTAACTCATTATTCTAAGAAACTAATTTAAAGGATTTTAGAAGATGAGGAACAAATTTTGTTTTACTTTCTATACAAAAGTTGATTAACTATTTTAAGTCCCAGACCAACATGAGAAAGTGGGCTGGGTTGGTAAGATTTGCAGTCAAAATGGTTGCCCCTCAGCATTTGTCATGACTGGGGTGACATGACGCTGATTTAAAATACTATTTACAACATTCTCGATCCCACTATTATTTTAATCTCATATCCCAATACGACAAACTGTCAATTTCAAGACGTCACAACCTGCTATCAAATGACTGACACTAGGTACTTGTAACGGACATTAGGTCACAGCTAGTGAGCTATGACCTAATGCCAGTTCTCATTATGTTGTACCTGATTGTACCTACATGTACTCTAGGTCATAACCCTTTCAAAGTAATCTTGCAAGTGACATTTAACATCGAATTTGCATACACCAGATTGCATAGAAAATGCCTAATATTATATCTGCGAATTTGAAATTACCGCTTGATGATTGGTTCAATATCGCGCTTGATTTAAAGATGAATAACTTAAGTTAAATTTAAAGGTTTTTTCTTATTAAAGGTGCAGTGTGGACGTAATAACATTGATGTAATGAACAGACAAGCTATGGTACTTATTAACAATTTAAGTAGTACGGCACAGATTTAATAGAAAGAATAATTCCTTAATGTATCGGATCGTAATATAATATGTGAGAAGATAATCTGTGCTTTTAACCCTTGAAGGAATCAAGCGGGTTTTAAATCCCCATTGGCCCTGAAATCCTTTTTTCATGAATTCAGTAGCTGTGACTTTGTTAGCGAAAGTTTTTGGTTGATTCGGTTTTGGTATTAAAATCAATCAATGTAATATTTTTTTTTTGCTTGACAAAACTTATTTCATTGTCTGTTTTTAACTTGTCACACTAAAACTATTATGGGTATTATAATAATATTGACGCAGATGTGAAACAATTTATAACTGTTTTATTTAATTTTTTTAATTTTTTTTTACAAAACAATTTACAATTTATAATTGTTTTACACTTCGGATCGTATTATGTGAGAAGATGTTTATAGGGGACAGCTTTTCTTTTTCAATAAGTTGGTAGTCATCTCTCTTTATAAATTTTTTGGTGCTAAAGCCACATCGAAGACGCTTCGGTTTCAGTATGTGTAAGCCAGCTCGACCGGGTTAGAACTAAGGCTGAAGTAGCGGCTTCAAGCTGATAAGTATTTTTTAGTGCCGGACGCCTAAACACTGAGAATGGGCTGAGATTACGACAGCATCGTAAAATTCTTGTCCCTTATACCATTGACTCGTTTATTCCTTAGCGAAACCTTGTAGGGGTTAGCAACGTGAGAGTAAAGCCCCTTATGTGACAAGCGCCTATAGGCTTACTTAACTGTCTTCCATAAGGCCTTACGCTCGTTAGCCACCAAGCCTACAAAAAAGAACATATGTTGCATAAGAAACAAAACTATTGAGCCATTTATAAATAAACATTACTTAGAATACCGCTTACTAAAGAGAATAATAAGCTATACTAGTATTGGGTAATCTAACGTTTAATAAATTCGCTCCCGTCAGTCGTAAATCATTAGCGCAGTACCTTACTGTCTTCCAGGCGATTATGCTATAAGTACAAGATAAATATTTCGTAATTAAGCAAGCTAACTTAATGCAAATTAAGTTTTGACCTTTGCTAAGTCGGGCGCATCTGCTACCTTATTTTTAGTTCTAACACGCGTTAGACGCACGCGCTGCGCGGTAAACACCTGTGCTTTTAACCGGTGAGCGATCGTGCGGGTCTAATAGACCCCTGGTATTCAAAAAACAACGAACACTTTATTTTTGACTAGCGGCCCGCCCTAGCTTCACAATATTTTTCAAAAGCTTTTCAAAATATTCTACAGCCTATGTTAATCAGAAATAATGTAGCATTCTAATGGTGTAAGAATTTCTTAAATCGGTCTAGTAGTTTTTGAGTTTATTCGTTAAATACATAGATATAAATCTTTTATCTTTATAATAATAGTGTAAGAGGTATGATATGGCAAAGATATATAATTGATTCGGTTTAAGTACAGGTTTTTATTAATGTAGATATTACATTTTTTTCTTCACAAAATATCTTGAATTGTCTACGATCTTGTTACACTAAAACTATAAAAAAAAATGTGTCCATAAGACACATTTTTTTTATATAATATTATTAGTTTATTAATCCATCAGGTTTAGGTTAGCTCCCTGTACCATTCGTTTAAAATTAATTCGATAAAAAACACAAAAGTGTCAAGATAGATTAGGGTTAATTAAAAATTATGAGTTAAATAAGTATCTACTATTTATCGTTCATTTCATGTGCTCAGATTTTTATTAAAATACACACTACTTTAAAAAATGTAATTTAAAACGGCCACAACATTTTGCAAAAGTGTACAAGCCAACTACACTTTAGGGTTAAGCGGCTCGGACACTGTGCAGTTTTTCTCGTTGACAATAACAACTTAATTTATTACCACCATTTTACTACATCCAAGTAAACACAGAACATCCTATGATGCATGCTCCAAACGGAATCATAAATTTAGGCCCGTCTTACAATTTTCTTGTATTTTCATAAGTCGAAATAAATACGAGAACCTATAATTATTGGGTAGATACAAAAGGGTTTAACTCTTGTAACTAACTCATATTGAAAGGAACCTATCCTATTATTTGTTTGTCTATGCTAATAAATACATATTTTTTTATTTTTTATAGGCATCTTTAATTTATAGGCACATTTTGTAATGAAGAGCGGTGGTAGCTCAATGGTAAGGAAACGCGCCTCTTAACCGAGGAGTGCGGGTTCAGACCAGGGCAGGTAAGTGAAAACATCGTGATGGAACCTGCAAATTCAAACAACTTTGGATTGATTCAAAAATTGTCTGGTTCCCATATGTAAGGGTTACGAAGGTTAGATCGGCAGTCGCTTCAATGTAATTACCAGACTCCCTAATGGTCTAAGCGGACCTCGTCTAAGTATGGGACATAACGCTAGGAAGATTATGATGTTATATTGTAGAATTCGTTTTATTACGTTATGGTGCAATCTAACTGGATCTAATTTTTTTCCGGGATATAAATTTTTCTATCCTTAATCCAGGTAATAGGTAAACTTTCATATTGCTTAAGTTTGTTAGAACACATAGTTCATTTAACAATTCACTGCCCCAAAAATGAATTGATTATTATTTGTCATTTGAGATCTCATTTAATCGCTTCGAGACGGTATGACGTTTACTTCTATAAAATATATTTTTTATTATCCTCCTCGTTAATAAGTAAAGTATTTATGAAGTTCCATAATTAAGAAGAAAATAATCCGTCGATCAACAAAAAAAACCCTTTTAACCGTAGAGGTCTTTCTAGCCGTTGAAGATTGCGACTATTCCATAGCACCCATTCGCGCAAAAATGCAAACATCACGTTCGCATTTTATGCACTTGCGCTTAATTCGACCATCTCGTTTGTTACTGAGATAATTTCCAACATTTGCGAACAAAAAGTTAACCAAGATGCGTCATAGTAAAGTGAAGAACAGTGAAGTAACGGGATATGTCATATAATATTGACGGCCAGCTTGGTCTGTTAGTTCCGATTCTGACCACGAGACTGTTAGCAACGGTTTTAAACATAGAAAAGCGTATGTGCTAAACAATTTTATTTATATTTAATCCAGAGCACAAGATATATTTAAGAGAATTTGTTTTCAATATTAAAAATAACAAAACCTTTTACAGCATAAAAAAGCTTCGAGATAAAGTACATATCAATCTTATCATTCACTAACGTAAAACTTGCTATTAGTGGTAAAACAAAAACAAATTGACAATCGAAATAGAGAATAAATTAAGAAATAAATAAAACATCAAAACGAATAATTAGGTATATGACTATATTTTCTGGACGAATTTTGACGTCATGTTTACATTTTATATGAAATAACATACATACAAAAAAAAAAATAAAAAAAAAAAAAAAAAAACCAGTCGAATTGAGAACCTCGTCCTTTTTTTTTAAGTCGGTTAAAAAGTCGCCGCTTTTGTCTGTTCGCCTAGATCTTTTGAACTGCGCAAGGGAATTTGTTGCGGTTTTCACCAATTGATAGTGATTCAAGAGGAAGATATATGTAAAGTTTTATATTATTTTATGCTCACCGTGCGAAGCCGAGCAGGTCGCTAGTTAATTAAACACGTAAAACAGTAAATTTGAATATTTTCATTAATAGTTAAGCTCCTATAATTATTTATGTCTTATATTTAATTTAAATGTATAATTGGCCTGAAGCTTTGATATCAAAAAAATTTAAGGCGCAAACAAGTAACTCCATTATATGTATATGTATATGAAAGTCTTAATTATTTACATACATACCTATTACCATCACGGCTGCAAATCCAGAAGGGGTTGGCAAAAGTTCAAGGACCAATAAAGCTAATAGATGCGTTTTGATATAAATTAATTAATCTGTCAAATACCCGCATTAATTTCGATGTATCAGTTCCTTACTGCAATCCTTTCAACTACGGCGGCATTGACTGCAGGTTCGATGCCCCGCCAAGGCCGCATTTCTCGAGTCCAGAGGAAATAGCCCACGATCATTTCTCCGGAGTAAAAGAAAAAAGAAGTGCTAAATGTCAAACTGTTTCGTTGGCCCAAAGGAACAGGTTCGCTGATTCTGTTTTTGTGATTGCAGAAAGTGCTGCGCCTGCGCCTGCGCCGGTCCACGGGGCTTGCATTTATTATGATGCTGCGTATCTAGATGACATTCAGAGGCCAGATTCTACTAGCATTTCTGATCACCTTGCGGCTTGTGCTCTGTGATTTGTAATACTAAGGTGATGGCGATTTTGATCATTTGAGAATATGGTGGTTTGAAACCGAGCATGTAGAGCTCACTTGAATAAATGTATCTATCTTGCAGTCGGAGATAATGTTTAATGTGATGAGAACATGGAGAGGTAAACTGATTAAATTCAGGACGATATGCAGGAAAAAGATTGACTCATAAAGAAATTATAATATACGAATAACTTTTACGGGGATTTTCTTAATCTACATAATATGTTGCTTATATACCTATTGCTCGTCTAAAAGTATTTTTACTATCCCTTGGACATAGTACTTTTTCCTGAGTGAAAATATCCACCTTTATTCTGTACCCCTGGTAACTTGTATCTAATACAAAAATTGTCTGATACATGAAGTATTTAAACCTAATAACTTTCAAGACTTTGCACAAACAAATCTGCCGCTTTATTACAGCAACTGAATTAGCCACAGTACTTCACATTAAGACTGCCTTACCAAGCATTAACATTTCAAACGTTACATGTTTAATATTCAACACGAATTTATGTGCAAGTATGTGCAGTAGGATATAGTGGTACCAAATTAGATTTCGCATAAGTACAAAGTGACACGTAACTAATATCAAAATAGGGTCCATGTAACCAAATGTCAGGTACCCTACCTTTCTAATGCTCTGTGCTGGTATAGTATTAAATGTATAACAAGATTGGGTTTAGTAGCTAGGGCTACCAACTTCCGATCATATATTTTATCCATAACTAATTAACTAAAACTAACTAAAACTTCACGCCACTTTCCTAACGGTAAGCAGAGAGTACTGAATGTCATATGGCACGATCTTTACATACCCCACTTGCCTCTTCAACATTTGCAACAATTACTTTTTCAAGTCTTAATTAAATTAAAATTAGGGTTTTTACCACTCACAATGCTGTGCTGATTCCCACGCTAACATATGGATGCGAATTGGGTATGGTAGAAAGAGCATGAAAGTAGAATGCGCCATACAGGGGGTCTCCGAAAACTCCTGTGGTATCCCTGCCTGTCGTAGGAGGCAACTAAAAGGGCCTTTGGGGTTGTCCCAGCCCCAGAGAAGACGACGATACGTGGATCCTCGTCCGTTAAATAAGATGGGGTGACACTGTGGTGCAAGGTGTTCTGGGGGTGAAGTGGCCTCACCCTCGAGATGGTCCGCATGAATCGGCCGCGGTCGAGAAGCGTGCGCTACGGAAAATCAAGTAAGAGTCAAGGTAAGAAGTGGCATGCTCTGGTGGTTCGGACATGTGGAAAGAATGGGTGACGAAAGATTGACTAAACAGATATACAATGCGAAAGTGGAAGGATGTTGGAGCCGCGGAAGGCCCAGGCTCACCTACTACGACCAGATTGGTCGTGTATTAACAGAAGGTGATGTTAGGAGTCATAAAAACCGTAGAGCTTGTATGAAAAGGATCATGAATGTTGAAGAGGCGAGTGAGGTGTAAAAGGATCGTTAGTAAGTTAGTTAGTTCATTCTGACTTCCTTAATAGGATTGCTTTTCACTTTAGAACTAAATGATTAAAAATACCAGCATCTCTATCCTAAGTACATTGAAAACCCTATGTACCGACCACCTGACATAAACTGGACATTTCACTTTTTGGCCTGCACATGGTCAATAAGCTAGCGTGTCTATACTTGTGCAGTAACAACCAGATTAAACCCGCGATCAAAATATAAAATCAACGCAAGTGTTCATAACAACTTTACAGTTAATTATAAGATAGCAACCGATTTCAAAAATTTCGTTACTGATTTCATGAGAAATATTGCTAAAAGACTTTAAAAGCGTTTATGTTTATATTATTTATTAATGTCATCAGTAAACTTTATTATAGGTAATTGTGTTTAAATGCAAAATAAAATTAGCTTTTTGTATCTATATTCGAGAAGGGAACTAGTCACTGGTCACCACATCACACTTTACCAGACATTTACCATTTTAGCAAACAATTTTTTTTTACTGAATGTGATTTAAGGAGTTTACGGTTCCTTGGTTTTTACCTAAGATACCTACGGGCATCATGGTTTCTAACTAACTTAACTTTCTAACTATTTAATTTCACGCCACTCCCTATAATAGTTTCTCATTTTGAATAAGGGAGCAAAACAAATTGCATCGTATTAATGTACTTTTATAGTAAGTTATTTTTTTATGTTCAGGTGTCCTCAAGATGTTTTGCCACATTAATTACATATCTACTGGAATAAGTATTATATAAGTGGTGGTAAACATTATGGTAAAAGTGTAACATACCCAGATTTGACCCCAAACATTTTATAACTAGCTGTGCCAGCGGTGTCACCCGCGTTTATGGTTAATATTATAAAGACTATTTCCGTCATACATGGTTTCTATGTAACTAACCATTAAGGCTGCACACGCGACGGAAGCTTAAAAAATGGAGTAACTTCTCCCGTTTTCCCAACATTTCCCTTCACTACTCTGCTCCTATTGATTGTAGCGTGATGAAAAGTATACTATAACCTGCCCAGGAATATGAAGAATAATTGTATTAAGTTTCGTTAAAATCCGTCGAGTAGTTTTTGTTTCTATAAGGAACATACAGACAGACAGACAAAAATTTTACTGATTGCATTTTTGGCATCAGTATCGATCACTAATCTCCCCCTGATAGTTATTTTGAAAATATATTTAATGTACAGAATTGACCTCTCTACAGATTTATTATAAGTATAGATAATAATATTTCATTTATTTATTCAGACAATCCAATGATTGTCTGTACAATTACAGTCCACTGTTTGATTAAAATTATAACATGAAATGTTTAAATTCGTATTTCTTCTAATTTTCTGCCGGAATAACAATAATTGTGGGACACTGGTGTGTGTAAACGCATCCAGTGATCCACAATTTTAGATCTTTTGACTTAATACAACTCACTAAATATTTAGCAACTATGTATCATTCGACTAAGCAGTTAAATACTGATAAGTGATGTCTCTCACTGCTCTTAATTTACATGAATAACATTTAACATCTGCTTCGTACATAATTATTAATATTTCCAATATCCAATAAACCTCGAATTAATAAACATATTTCTGCTATTACTAACGGCGTTCGGTAAGAGATAGATACTAAGAATACTTCAAGAAGCTGCCCATATTTCGCAATTAAGTTTAATTTGTAAATTATGCTCAGCTTAATTTGTTTGCTGGCTAGCTATTCCTCTGCTTTTGAAGAAGTCAGGGTAGTCAGAGGGATAGTATACATCCTTGTGAATTCTAGATATCTATCAAGTACATTGTCTAGCTAACAAGTTTATTCTGGAAGAAATAAATATATTATGATAAATGGAAAGGCCGATAGATTAAATAAATGGGGCTGAGTTAAATGAAGCTTTAGATTATAACTCAATATTTACGATTCTGTGATGTTGAACTCGATACCGTAGCAGAATGATGCTGATTATGAACAATAATTTTGGCTTATGTTTTCCTAAAATTAAAAATATGACACATGGAATATGGTTTTCAAAACGTAACAGATAGCTTACTATTGCGTTTCTAATACTAGTAACGACTAGAAACACTGATATTGCCAATAATCGGAGTACACACAAATTAACCTATTCCTATCGTTTTTCGGTCAAAATCACATAATTGGTAATGTGAAATATGTCGAATTTCAGAACCGAAGTCGCTGATTCCACCCCTATTCTATGAATACCCATGAAATATCATTGAAGCCATTATTATCAGTTTTATGATCAACGTTCTTAACTCAGAAAGCCCCAGTAGCTCCTAGCCTAAGACTATGCGTGTGACAGGTGTCCGCCACACTGGTGCGCTGTGGACACCTATGCGCAATTAGTTTTATGCGTTCTTTTGGTCTATTTGCCCGTGCGCTTGCGCTTAGCGCCTAGTTAAACGAGATGTGCGGTAGGGCAGGGTTGTATGGATAGGCGGAGCGGTTTGGGACTGGGTATAACCTCTAATATTGCTATGATTTTTATTCATACTATAAAGAGGCTATATAACATGGTAAAGGCAGTTGTCATTTGCAAGCACATATATATCGTAACATAAAAATAGTTAGCAACATCAAGGGTGGCATTGGTGAATTGCCAATGCCTTTAGGTTTTGCAGAGCACTGATGATATAAGGGATAAACAAACATTGGTGAACCTTAATAAATAAATAAATAGATAAGAGAGCAATGAACACCCTTTGTAAGCGCTGCGCAACTAAAACTTATGTGATCATCATCTTCCTACTATTATTCCTTAAATTTAGCCGGGATTCAGTTGAATAGCGGATCTAAATTACATTGAATAGTCTGATAACAGTCTCTGCAATGAGAGAAATTGGATTTCAAATGTGCAGGTTTCCCAAGCTTAATTAAATACCCACAATTAGGTTTGAACCTTCGCAACCCAACAAAAGATTTTTCCCAATTACTGAAAAACTTTACTCTGACCAATTCACATTATCTCTATAATTACTAGAACCTGGTACATTCCATAAAATTCGGTGGCCGAATATTCGACGCTAAGCCGAATTCTGTTTTAGCAAAATCACTCTTCGTGCCATTTCTATTTACTAGCTCAATTTACGCCTCACTAAAATTTCTCCCGCTCCGCTCATGAGCCCATCCGCACCCGGCCGATCAATGACGGCTGTCAATCGTGCCACCGATGACACCGGATATGAACGCCATCTGCGGTTCCGGCCGCTATCCACCAGTTCCACCACTCATACGCGCAACGGTACGCAGCCACCTTGTCCCCAGTTATCACCTCGGTAATGGCCACCTGACTTAGAAACCAGTTGGCAACTGTTTCAGTGCCTTTATGGAGTTTAATTGGATGTTTTTTGTTTTGTTTGAATTTTAAATTTTCGCATCCGCTCGTGTTGAATATTGTGGGAGACTAGCTTTGGCCCGCAGTACTGCTTGCATGAATATGGAAATCCTGCAATAGCGGTCCTGCTATTCAGCCCCGCAGATACCGGGATTAAGACATGATGAGAGATGGAAACCCATGCTCTACAGGATTAATTAATTCACACCGAAAAAAACTGTGTCAAAATGATGAGATGGAAAATTGTGACAAAGTTGTGACAACTGGCTAGCTGTCGTGATGTACCATTAGTCTTTTACACCTTTCACGACATGTTAGGCAAGGAACATAGTTGGCATATATTTTTAAGTCCCAGAACAATATGCAATAAATATTTTAATAAAAATATAAAACAATATTCTTTCAGTTTTCCCAGTTTTTTTTTTCCTAAATGAGAGGTTAAAAAGGCCTGCTGTTCCTTTTGACTCTGACTACTTCTTCGGGGATTACGGCTGAGAAGTTATGTATCTATATATGTATGTATATAAAACATTTTCTGCCATGACTTAGTTCTTGAGTCTAATAATAGGTTTCTTCGTTTTTAAATAGATTAAAGTACCTAATGTAACATGTAACATCACGCCCATAATCCCCGAAGAGGTAGGCAGAGTCAAAGGGGCAGCATGCCCCTTCAACTACATTCAGCCAAAAATAAAGCCGGGCTGGGTTAAATGGAAAATTGTGAAAAAGCTGTGACAAGCGGCTAACCTGTCGCCTACACAATCACACACCCAAAACCCGATATACCATTAGTCGCCTTTTACGACATGCTAGGCAAGAACCATAGCTGGCATATTCTTTTTAAGTCCCAGACCAACATGGGACAGTGGGCTGGGTACCTATCCTTTTAAATTTTACGCCTTCCTGTATAAAAGCTCTTAGTTCGGTTTTATATTACAGTGAGTTGTTATTAGCGTCGATTACAAGTAGCTCTAAATAAACTTACTTCACAGCAGGAACGGTAATTTAAAAAAAAAAAGACGTACAAAGATTAAAAACATCCAGAGGTACGCGCCCGGGTTTGAACCCGCGTCTCTGTTAAGAGGCCATTAAGCCACCACTTTATCTTTACCATTAAGCCATCACCGCACTTTATGAACATTACAAACACCAGAGCATATTAATCAGAAGTACGTTACCTTTTTACCAAGTTATGTTAGTATTTGTAAATGGCATAAATATATGCATATTTACATAGATGCATATATATCATCACGCCCGTAAACTCCGAAGGGGCATGCAGAGTCCAAAACTCCATAAACGACGAAAGTGTCAATTCGGACACTGTGTCCGAATAAACCGTGTCCGAGTCGTTAGCAAGTCAAAAATAAAGTCGACTTGTGCTAGGCGAAAAATTGTGAAAAATGATTAACTCGCCGCTTAAATAATTACTAACCCAATACACTATTAGTCGCCTTTTACGACATGCTAGGCAAGGAACACAGTTGACACTGTTAATGTCATAAATGAATGGTTTGCATGGTACAAGCAAACCAGACTTCAGCAAGAATAACACATTAAATAGCACAGAATAGAAGTAAGAGCTTGTCAGCGCAACTACATCCGCAAATTAAACGAAAAAGGTAATATTATCCCACGGGAATACAACTGTGGGATAATCACAGTCATCACCTGCGTTACCATTATTTAAACATATGTTTATGACTTTCAGGTAATTCCACTCGTATATCGGAATATATTATCCACTAGCTGTGCCAGCGGTGTCACCCGCGTTTATGGTTAATATTATAAAGACTATTTCCGTCATACATAATTTTTATGTAAATTTAACCATTAAGGCTGCACACGCGACGGAAGATTAAAAAATGGAGTAAATTCTCCCGTTTTCTCAACATTTCCCTTCACTACTCTGATTAAAGCGTGATGAAAAGTATACTATAACCTGCCCAGGAGTATGAAGAATAATTGTACCAAGTTTCGTTAAAATCCGTCGAGTAGTTGTTGTTTCTATAAGGAACATACAGACAGACCGACAGACAGACAGACAGACAAAAATTTTACTGATTGCATTTTTGGCATCAGTATCGATCACTAATCACCCACTGATAGTTATTTTGAAAATATATTTCATGTACAGAATTGACCTCTCTACAGATTTATTATAAGTATAGATTTATATTTGCTGACAGGCCAGTTGGTCAAGTAGTCAGATACATTGCCACGAAACTGAAGGTCGTGAGTATTTCTCACAAGGGAAAAGTGTTTCGTGTGATGAACATGGACGTTTATACTTGAATTATGTTTGTTAAATATGTCTATCCGTTACTTAGTATTCATAACACAATCATAAATTTAAAGTGTAAGTAAGATGAATTTTGGTATCTATTTATGTTAGAGAATAATCGACAAAAACATACATTTAAATTCACAATATCCAAATAGGCAATCCAAAAACAAATAACTACATCATTACTCGGCCATCTCAGTCATTAAAGCGAGCTGCTAATTAACAGAAAATAGTAAATTAAAGTATCTTTGGACGGTACAGTTCTTGAAAGATGAAAGGAGTAGGTATCTCGGACCAGGTGTGTCAGAGTTTTCCCACGATGCGCAAAATAAAAGCAATTGCTGACCAGGTGGAGGGCCGGTCGACGTAATTAAGGGAGGGATAAGAAAGATCTTGGTAATCTGGTTTGTGAGGCAGATAAGGGATGGCGTAAGAAGGAGGTGCAATGGATGTGGCATTTATTTGAGCATAAACGAAAGCAATTAATTTGATGGCAGATTTCGCTATTTACACTGGCGCAGATAAAATGCATTCAAGTTGCGCGTGACGTCACACCTAGGTACAATTTTTACTTACAAGTGACGTTGCAAGCCCCCACTTCAAATCTTTGATGCCCTAACTTTGTAATTTTTGGTAACTTGATAAAGCAAAAAATATGTGTCTTGTATTTTTATATAATCTAACTGACAGACTAAACGGCATGATAGTTTTTTGACCCAGTATCCATCTTTATTGTAATATGTAGTAACACATAATATTAATTGTTCGAGCTCTGCAGATGTAATGGTTTAGACTACGCAGCGAAGGGATGCAGGTTCGATTCCAGCACCGGGATAAATAGCTGTTAATCAAACAGGTATTAGTTTCTGGTGGGTGTTTGAGGTATTTTGTTGATTCCGATTTCCATAATACAAGCGCTTAAGCTACTTACCTTGAATCAATCAATGTGTTAGCTGATATTTATTTATATATTTATTCAGCTTAGTTCTACTTATGTCCCGTTCTAAATGAAATGAAAGACGAAAGTACTATTTGACTATGAGAATATTCAGTTTGGTTATTACACGAAGTGACTATTATCAAACCAAATAAGAGACACAAATTGGATAAAAGTTAATTATATCCATAAAATCCAAAAGTCCATGCTCGGATTTGAACCAACACATCTCGTACGTAACTAAAGCCAATAAAGATTATAGCAACATTTTACGATGAATAGTTGCTTGAGACAATATACATATTTTCTTGGTCCGTACTTTATTAACATATGGACCTTTTTATCGCGTTAAGAGCATACTGATTACTTCTGGTATAAAAATATGTGACAGTAGTCGTATTTGTTGAAGACACAAACTTATCGGTTTTATAAAGTCTTAATAGTCCCTGTCTTAGTAGTGTTGGTCTGGGACTTAAAAAGAATATGCCAACTGTGTTTTTGTCTAGCATGTCGTAAAAGGCGACTAATGGTATATCGGGTTTTGGGTGTGTGATTGTGTAGGCGACGACTTGTCATTACTTTTTTCATCACAATTTTCCATCTAGCCCAGTTTTATTTTTTGCTGAATGTGGTTAAAGGGGTCTGCTGTCCCTTTGACTCTGCCTACCCCTTCGGGGATTATGAGCGTGATGTTATGTATGTATGTTTAGCTGTAGAATTTAAGATTTTTACTTATAGAGAAACAGAAAAGTATATTCGGTGAAAGTCTACGGTAGATTGTGTGTTTATGTATGCAACCCACTGTAAGCAAAAGTATAAAAAAAATTACTTGATGTAGTAGCTAGTTTAAAAAAAAGTATTCATTAGCCATAATTTAAATAAATTAAATTAAGTGTTTAGTCGATAGGAAGTACTAAAACAAATTTTCATCCTTAAAAGTACAATTTATCTTTTTAACTTAATACAAATCTATTTCGTTTTCACACTTACACATCAATATTACCTTAATGCGACAAAAAAAGGTATTACAATTCTCACACAAAATTAACGTTAAAAAATGACATCAGAATAGAACCAAGACTTCTAAAGTATTCTCCAACAAAGTTGTCCATAACTATACTAATATTATAAAGAGAAAAGATTTATACATTTTTATTTGTGTATGTGTGTGTATGTTTGTAATGAATGAACACAAAAACTACTGTACAGATTTCAAAAATTCTTTCACCGTTGGAAAGCTACATTATCCGGAAGTAATAGGCTATAATTTATCCCCATATTCCTACAGGAATGGGAACTATGCGGATGAAACCGCGGGGCGCTGCTAGTAATTCATATAATTATATACTAAAGAACTCATCCACTTCACATCTTCTTATCTTCTTACGTCCAGAACATAACGGTCTGAGCGGATGCGCCTAGTGGTCAGATACTATTTAAAAATACTGATAAATACGTATATTGGTAGTCGCCCAGTCGTTTGTCAGGCGGATTAATGAAAGGCGCTAAGTGGCGAGCAAAAAGGCAGCCTTGGAGGAAATTGTTCATTAATTTTGTCGCGAGTAATATGAGGAATTTTAATGCTGAAGGTTTCCGATAAATTCAATTTAAATGGCGGTTTAGTCGGTGAAAGGAAATATTGTGTGATAATTTGATAGTGCAAGATTAGCATTAATGGTTTTGTTGTTTGTTTTGCTTGTTATAGAGAATGATGCGCGCTTTATGACTTTCTAATCCGATAATTTTTATACGAAACGGATATTGCCAAAAAAATATCAAAGACATTACAAATAGATGCTTAAAGTTTATTTATCTATACATATACTTATATATATCATAGATATATAACTAAATACATATGAAAGTATACCTATACGATATTTATAACAAAAAAATCCAAATTTTTTTTATTGTCTGTCGGTCAATCGGCCTGTTTGTCCGATTTTGACGAGACTTTCACTGGCAGATAGCTGGTGTTAGAACGAGTAACAGGCTTTTGTTTGTTTCTTAATCATGTTCTTAAAATGTTACTCAATTTCACGCGGACGACGACGGGAAAAGCTATTAGATTAATAAAATGACTAGATAATCAAATATTTTATGTAAATACCCCGTCCATTTTATGGCGCAGATAAGTTTTCCTTAGGGGCAGTGGCGGACTAACCGGGAGGCGGAAGGGGCGGGTCCGCCCCGGGCCTCTGGTCTGGTCCTCATTTTATCTCCAAGTTCCTGTAATCATCCTATATCAAACAGTGGTCCCCCCAATTTTGGGCAAGAAACACTGCTCGTATGCCTACTACCTCGTACAGCTCTTAGCCGCCCGGGCCTAAAACAGGCTAATCCGCCACTGCTTAGGTCGTAGGAGTATACCGCTCTGCTATTTTTTTTCCCCTTCGAGGTGGCGAGAAAAATATCTTCAATGTCTTGATTTACATCTAACGGTGTATATCAGTCTTATATTTCAAGATAATCGCGTATAATATTATTTTCCTATGGTACATATACCTACTTACATTTAATAATAAGTGATATAAAAGTTAAAAATCTAGACACATCTATGGATTTGGATACCAATATCCTTAGATGTGTTAACGGAAACCGGGAAAAAGGGGTTGAGAATAAAAAAACCCTGATCTATTAGGTGCATAGATATCAATTCTGCCACCCTCTACATAAAATGTGTAATATCTAGTATCCCTTCGAAAATATACTTGTAATATAACGAGTAGGGTGCTATAATTAACAGATGTTGTCCAGACTCCATTTCTTCTCCGCAAACATCAAGAATTCCGTCGTAAAATAAGACCACAAGTAGATTGTATCACAAAAACTTGTTATCAACAATTACGATCTCCGGTCGTCCTGGCTGGTTGAAAAAAACTAAAAGCATATAGCTAAAATTATCTTCGGAAAAGAAAAAGGAGAAATGTAAACCCAATTAAAAGCAAGTAGCCGGTCACATCCGTTCAAAAGGCTTTAATGATTGCTTGCGTGACAAAATCTAGTTTTTATTCCAGCTTCATAAAGTGGTGCAAGTTAGGAGAGGCTAAGAAGGTAATTGAGCCCCCGCTGCGTTAAGGTCTTGCTGGTAATGAGGGTTGGGTGAGACTAGGCTCTATGATGGCCAAATGCAATCACGTTTAATAATGAGATATTCACAATAGAAAACATGAATAAAGCCGGATATAAACTTGTCTATTTGGATGTAATTTATAGCTTTTCTATAAGCAGATAATATTTAACAGAACGATAAAGTACTAGACCCCTTATATAATTATGTAATGCGATATTTTAAGAAACATCTAATGAGATAGTATAATTATCCGTATTTTAATTTATCAGCTATTTTCATTGCACGCAATAATAGTCTAAATCATTTTAATTCTCTCCTCCTTGACAATGATTTTTTTCACTATTAGTTTTTTTTCTACTTTACTTATAAATAACTTTTCATTCATTTCCAGCAATGACACTGTTACAAATTAATAATAATAATAAATAATACATAATTCAAGTGTTAAAGTTTTTTACTTTGGAGTCGGATCATCATGTCATTCTACCTATTGGTACCTTATGTACCAATAATACCTTATTGTAATTTATTCAGTATAAATATCAGACTACATCACATACATTGACCTGACTCCGAGGTAAGTAGCTTAAGCACTTGTGTTACAGATATCAGAAACAACAGTGGTTTTACAAATATATATTGGAAATTAAAACCCAGACACAGAACAAACATGAGTATTTATTAAACGAATATTGGTCCTAGATGGGGATCGAATCCACAACTCTTGGCGCATGGGGCAAGGTCACTACCGAATGCGCCATCGAGCTTGTTTAGGTAAAGGTAATAGATCCTCCTCGTTCCTTATGCCATGCACCACGTCCCAAGTTAGTTTCCGCTGCTCGTCCCTGAGAGGCGGTCCCGTTAGCCGTCCGCTTAGCCGTACTGTTCTTATAATTGCAGTAGGCCTGCGCCTGCGCCTGCACCGCGCTATCGGCCGGCCATTCGCTGTTAATGCACATACGGGCCAATATGTTGCAAATAGCGAATTTTTGTTTTTGTGTACATGTAGGTATGTTAACTGACAGGGATAATGTCAGAAAATACAATCATTGTTCTTTATAAATTATGCATATAGTTTAAACAATTTATATATTATAACGCCGCAAAGAGCTGTTTAGGGAGTAGAAAGTTCCTTGATTAAACCAGACATTATAGCTTTATCTTACATTTGGACTAATTTTGTCTAAATATATAAAAAAATATATATATTGCTTTAATGTGAATTCCATTTCGTGTTAAAATATTTAAAATATTTCTTGAGAGTGTCTTCACTTAAATTTAACCATGACGTGCCATATTGGAAATAGAAATAATTTAAAATAGAAAATAACTTACTAAACTTCACGCCACTTCCCTAGCGGGGTTGGCAGAGAGAACCGAACGCCATATGGCACGATCCTTACACACCTCACTCGCCTCTTGAACATTCATGATCCTTTTCATACAATCTCTCTTCAATAAAAACTACTTATATCTTTAAATTTGCTGCTGGTATTGTCACCGCAATGATCAACTGCAGCATTTCTAACTAACATGAATCAAGAACTAGAAAGTATTTCCTTCTGTCGATTTATGAAAACCGCATGGAAATTTAATTCATAATTTTTCCAAGCGTGGGCATTATAAACAAACATATATGCCCATAATTCCTGAAGGGGTAGGCAGACTCAAAAGGTCAGCAAGCTCCTTTAAAAACATTCAGCCTAAAATAAAACTGGAGTGGTATAGATGAAAAATTTGTCAAAAAGTAGTGACAAGTGGCTCATAATCTTATACCCAAAACTCGATATACCATTAGTCGCCTTGTACGACATGCTCGACGAGGAATACAGTTGGCCCATTATTTTTAAGTCTAAAATAGAAAGGTATAGTTAAATATTGCACTGTTATTGGTAGCATAGACGCATCACACTCACGGCCGGCCGCAGGACACAGGTGTGTTCTATCCGTGGGAAGGATGGCTCGATCGTGAACTACGATTGGGGCCTTTTTGCTTCGCATCTTAGATCAGCATGCGTCGCTGGAGTGGAGACGATAGCTTCCTTGGGAGAAAAGCAAGCTTTATTTTGAATCGCTCACTGACCGCTGTGATTTTGCTTAGTATAAACTAAGATACTGAGCAAACTCTTTTGAGTAAATTAGTTTTTAACCGACTTCAATAAAGCAACTAAAATGGCAATATTTATAAATGAATATATATAACCTTATTAATGAAGTCAAAAGCCGTTTGAAATTTGGAACGATTTATTAAGTAACAAACCAAGTTAAACCATGCTTTAAAATGGAATAAAACAAATGTGATTGCAATTTTAACAAATATAAAAATTTTCTTAATCTTTAGCTTTTTACTTGATTTTCAAGTATTTCGAATTGCATGATTTGGTCCTGTTCTATCACACCTCCAGTTCGATAAATGATCGAAGGCGTATGTGCAAGTGGATAGCTTTCGTCGGAGACAATGTTGGGCGCGTAACTCATCCCTTATTTACGATGCAGACACCGAAAGTAAGTGTTGCCAGTGCAGTTTTTATGCTTTTATTTCGTTGGTAAAATTGCTTTGTAAACTTATTGTCTTGATGGCTTTACAATATGTATGAAGTGGAGATAATGTCCGAGATACTCTTTTGATACTTTTATTTGAACGTAAAGCGAAATGTGATTAAGGGTTAATTTTTCAACAGTCAGATAAAATATAACGAATAAATCACAACCTGGAGGATTGTCATTTTACAATCCTCCAGGTTGTGATTTATTGACATTGACTGTTTTCTAAGTAAAATACCTTATGAGATACGAAAATTAATGACTTTATGCCTAATCAGTAAATTCTTATCTAACCATAAAAAAATCGGCCCATAATAAGGTAATGTATTTATTAGGTAAATTCATAATTTAATAATTATATTAATATAACTTAATTTCAAATAATGAACTAGCTAGTAAGGTTACTAGATAACTATAAGACTTGCTTAAATACTTTATTTAAACAGATATACTACATTTGACTAGTCCGTTGGTCGAGTAGTCAGAGACCCTGCCCACGAAACCAAGGATCGAAGGTTCAAATCCCGCTAGAGGCAAATGTTTCGTGTCATGAACACGGACATGATGTTTAAAAACGTATTTAGGTAAGTATATCTATCCGTTACATACTTAAATCCGTTTAAATACCGCACTTAGTAACTATAGCACAAGCTTATAAGCTTAGTTTGGAACTAGGGAATTGGTGTGTCAGGCTGGAGAATTTATTAGGTATTTATTCACGGGTGAAAAAAACATATTGCTTGCTTCTTGGCAACCATTGTCGCTCTAAAAAGCGTTTGTGACCGAAGTTGTGAAAATTTTACAAGTGGACAATGAATTTTTCAAGGTTTGTAGTGAAAAAACGGCTTTAGTGATTTTGATCAAATGGTCACAAATGAGAAAGCTGTTATTACAAGGACAACATATAACAACAACATGTAACATAGTTATTTTATTTTAGAAAAAATGTGGGTTTTGTGCAAATACCTATGATAAAATTTCACGCGGCCGAATTTGCTTAATATAAGTAAATTAAGTCATTCTGTACAGCAGCTATTATTAAAACTCGAATTAGTAACAAAATATATAATTAACAATAATAGATGGGTACTTAATATGCATATTGACCACATAATACTGCATTTAGTAATCAAATTGAATACTAAAAGATCTTCCTTTCACTGTCACCAAAAAGTTGACCTTTGATTCAAGGTCACATCTTCATTTAATCATTTGGTATTCAGATTTTATAAACAGTTATTTCTAAAAAAGTATGCATGTGATACCAAATCGTGCCGATTGTGAAAAAAAAAAATAGTTTTTAAAGACCAGCTAGGGTCTGAGTTAGTTAGGTATATTAATCTGTGGTCTGTGTAGTATGTTGCTTACGTTGATTCTGACTTGTTTTACTTTCAGATTTTTTAATGAGGTTTTTACACTATCTGTTGGCTTGTTTGATTATTAGTCAGATTAAAGATAACAGTCGAATAAATTACATGTAAATTACACTATTTTGGATGATTTTAAGATGACTTCGCCAATTTCTTAATAGAACCGAATTAGGGTAACGAAGGCCAGATAGGCAGTCACTTCAATGTAATAGCTAGACTTGCTTAATCCTGGATCGTGGCCTAAGCGGACCATGGTTTATAATATTTATATCAATTATACGTTATAAGGGAAGTAACAATAGCTTATGAATATTTGAAACATGAGAGGAGTCACATATTTATTTATTTATTTATAAGGTTTACCAACGTTAATGTGTACATTAAAATTAAATAAAAAAGACATACATATTCTATCAGCATATAATCATATCATATACATAGATATGGGTTGTCAGCCTTGCAAGTACACCCTATTTAAAAACCCATGCTATAGTTATTAGGGAAAACCTTGGTAGGGGCATTTTGAGTACAAGAAATATATAAAGTTAGATAATATCGTTTTTTTGATCGAACTTCTCGGCCAATTAATCAAACGCGAATTCCGGCCATTAGCTCAAAATCCGGAAAAGCCAAAAATAGATTAGGAACTATCTCAATTAGCCGAGGCCCAGTTTAATGATTTGATTCCTTTTTGTACCGGTCCGGTCTCTATTTCACTAAGGCGCTGCATACAATTTCTGCTGTTTCGTTAGATTAGACAATTTTTAATACATATACATATTAGATACTAACATCATGCCCATAATCTCCGAAGGGGTAGGCAGAGATAAAGGGGCAGCAGGCCCTTTAACAACATTCAGCAAAAAATAAAACTGGGCTGGGTAGATGAAAAATTGTAAAAAAAGTAAAACTTGTTGACTTTTTTGGTCCGTAATTAAGATTATCAAAAAATATTAAATTCGTATTTTTTGCTTTATCACATACTCGAAAAATTAGAAAGATACTTAAAGTTGTATCTTCGTTATTATTGGTTAGCTGAACAAAAAAAAAATATACGTAAGCAATATTTTTTTATAATGGACTATTTTTTTTTTTTGAGTCAACTAGCTTATTGAATGGTCTCTTCGGAGCTACACAATGATACACCCTGGAAAGATCAATAAATTTTATTAATTTACTAACTAGATAACTTATCAATAAAGACAAATTATTTGTATTCTAGCGTTCTTTATTTAAATTTGTATTTTGAATTTATTCCTTTTTACACGAATGAGTTTATATTGCCAATAAGAAGGTCGCTAGAAACATATAAGTTTCCACTTTATGTGGTGGGTTTTACTTACAAGTGTTTTAAGTCCAAGTAACTGACTACCTATCGGAAAAGAACCTGTATTGATACTATTCTGCGAAACCTACATGCGTCTCAGTGATGTAAGTCCCATATACTTTACTACTTTACCTTCGTAATCTCTTTAGCAGGAAGAGATTAACAAACAATTAATAATACGATATTTAACACATTCATTGTAAGAGAAACGTTTAGCAAATCGACCAGTTTTAGCTTGACTTCCAGCGTCAGAACGAATAACTAGGTGAATGTTCAAACTGTGCGGTAGTTCGGAGGTCTAGAAATACTGGTCAGGTAGTATTAAAGAATGATGAATGGTGCATGTGACCTCACGTATTGAAGTTAATTTGTCGGTTTGTTTGCAATTTGTTGTTTTGCTTAGTAATTATGGAGATGAAGTATAAGGCATCTGTCATATTGGCGCGGATGGTTTCTTTATGTATGAGGCATGCAAGATTGAACATCGCAGTAAATGGAAATATGTAGATACGCGTATATTTGTCTAAGATTAATTGTTTAAGATGTTAATGTATATCTTGTCAATAGAATATCACGAGCCAATTCAACACACCGTGAAACAATTAAATCGTAAAATTGGATGATTTGATTACCAAAACAGTATCAGGCCGTAAAATTATTCCCGTAAGCAAAAATTTGGAAAAATAAAATTTTATAAAAATAATAAATAATAACAATAGATATTCTTCATCACAGTGTCTTGATATTGTAACTCTAATTAAATAAGATTTTGATTAACCTTATCTGTAGACTCCTACCATTTTTAAGCTAAGTACAGTATTGAGCCCATGTAGTTTTTTCGGAATAAGTATTTCATATTCTATAAAGATTTTAAAGACGCTAACTGGTGGCCACACCTACAGCTAGGTTCTATTCTTGGACAATTCCTTCTTGTAAGAAACTTTATATTTCTAAATTTCTACTTTGAATCTTTTTGAGCTTTCTTAGACCGACTGCCATACCGAACCAATACCTAATACCAGTAATATTATTACCTACAAATCTATAGACGGCTTCTAACTATACAATTTCCTTTCTACGTAGTGGACAAATACTGTGGGCCAGTGAATTTGCGTCAAAAGTTACTGGTCACGGTCAACCGGTCTGCGCTATGATACTCGCAGCCGATTTGGTGAATTCCTGGGCGCATCGCTGACAGCTTGCACCCACGCGGAGATTAATAGATGTTTGGCTTGGAATTAGCTGTTTTGTAATTAACAAGCCATAAAAGGAGAGCGCCTAAGTAAGTGTTCTGGTAAGGTGGTGTGGTCAGGTCCTAAAATATGTAGGGGTGTAGTGAAATTTGAAATTGTTGCCATAAAGTTATATGCCAATAGATGCATGCTTCAATATTTATGGGATCCACCGAGAGATAACTGCTGAATCACTGAACACAATACAGTAATTATTATAAATCATTCAATTCCAACGCAATCATTCGAACCGTAAAATAAAGTTTACCTATGCAGATTCTCCGTCAATTACCCAAGGCACTCGCCCATTGTTCCTGCTAATTGCCTAATCGCATCCACTTTTCTAGTCTTCACACTTTCAATGGTGCGGAAGAGCAATCTTATTGTTCCCCATTTGCATCTCATTAATGCAACTCTTTGTTACTATGATAGAAATCGAGTTGCAAGGTCACCGTAATAACATTAATTGTGCCGGTATTACGTGTGTAATAGTCTTAGATGGTCGATTGTACGATGTGATCATGTTTTTGCGCCAGTACATAGTTATAATTTGATAATTGATATTGTAATCAAAGGGAATTACCAAATGATTTGTGTTGTTTCGGCGCTCGTGAGTGGCTGAAGAGAAATACTTAGAATATAAGTTTCTGTATAAGTTGCCAGCAAATGACAATTAGCTATGATAGAGAGAAAACCTACGCGATTAGTTTTGACTAGTAGTTTTAACTGGCTCGATGGCGCATTTGGTAGTGACACTGCCCAATGCGCCAAGAGTTGTGAGTTCGATCCTCACCCAGGACAAATATTCGTGTGATGAATACTTGTTTTTGTTCTGTGTCTAGATGTTAATATATAAATAAATAATAAATAAATTCTTCAGACTGACACAACAATGCTCTAGTCCCAAACTAAGCTTATGCTTTATGCTATGAAAACTAGGCGAACGGATAGACATACTTAAATACGTTTATAAACATCCACGACTCAAGTACAAATGTCCATGTTCATCACACGAAACATTTGCCCTTAGCTAGATTCGAACCCGCGACCTTTGGTTTCGTGGCCAGGATCTCTGACCACTCGACCAACGGGCCGGTCGATCCAATATTTAAGTGTATTTATAATACCACTGTTGATTCTGATATCCATAACACAAGTGCTTAAGCTACTTAGCTAGGAGTCAAATCAATGTAAGTATGTGATCTCGTCGGATATATATATTTTTACTTTTATTTATTATTTATTTATTTACTTTTTTTACCAAATTCAGAAGCGTTACAAAATTTAGGGGAACATTCTTGTGGATTTTAAGAAAACTGACACTTTTTATTGCTGTTATTTAAGGAATGTCAAGACATTCTTGAAAATCATGTACTATTCTGTGGTAACCATGAAAAAATCCTTGAAAAGTATCATCAATAAAATAGGCAGATCGTTCAATTCGTAAGCTTCACAATTATATATAGTAGATAGGACCTTACTGCTCCTATCTACTACTTAACTTTTAGTTATTAAAAGGTTTCGTTATTCATCATCTTAAGTAAATATATGTACTTTTTAATTTGCTTACGTCATTGTTGACTACAATTCATCGCGTGAACACAATCATGGAAATAGGGAGAAACAAAGAGAGTAATTATTATCTCTTTCATCACTTTAGTCAGATTGACACCTAAGTATTGATTAATAGCTGTTTCCTTGTCCTTTGACTATTTATCTATTATAATTGATTATAGTAAACACGCCCTTTGTACGTAGATTACAATATTTTTCGCCGATATAGTCTGAAATTGATTGGTGTCACGGATTACACATTGGTCCGCTTTGATTAGCAACTGGCTAATCGCATGGTATGAAACATTAAAAAATATACGCATATTGAAAAATGATTACAGATAACTCTTTAAGGTTGTGTAACATTAATATCTTTTTCAAATGCCTTGAATGGTACGTACATAACGTCTGAAATCCACGAAGGGGTAGGCAGTCAAAGGAGCAGCTAGCCTCTTTAACCACATTCTGCCAAAAATAAAACTGGGCTGGGTTAGTTGGAAAATTGTGAACAGTTAGTGAGATGTGGGTTGCTCGTCGCCTACACAATCACATATCCAGAACCCGATATTGGTACCATTAGTCGCCTTTTACGACATGATAGGCAAGGAACACCGTTAGCACGTTCTTTTAAGTCCAAGACCAACATGGGATTTGAATTGTATATAATATGATGAAATTTCTACTATGTTTTCGGGCAGTTTACACAGACAGCATTTCTTTATTAATATCCATACTTTCCTAGTATACATTCTTCTTGAGCTATGACTCCTTCTACATTATTTTAAACTATACTTGCATTAAATTCGGTCTCTTGCAGCTCTATGGTGTGTCTTGGAGAATCTATTATTTTTATCGAAATAGCATGTAGTCCCCTATATCATTGCAATCGGTTAATTATTCCGTAATATCATCATCCTCTTGCCCTTCTCCCAGTTCATCTGGGGTCGGCGCATTATTCCGTATTGTACATTCCGTAAATAAGGTTCAATGATGTTTACTTTCATATTCCCAAAACAATAATTTAGCCTGTCACACACCACGACAATTTTGATTAGCTGCATTGTCTCTAACGCATGGATCTGTCGGCTTGATTGGCGGGTCTAATCAGAAATGCTCGGAAGGTTAGCTCGAAGGCCTTGAGACCCAGCGGTTTTCACATCGCAATGATGTTAGCACTTGCCTCGTTGTTTGCTGTTGGGTGAGTAGCTCTTTGTGTGTTCGTTTAGAGCATGAACTAATTTATAAGTGCGTCAGAATGTGTTGGGAACTCCGGAAAAATTCCCTGTTTGAATGCTAAGATTTTAAGACAAGAATGGATGGATGTACTTTGCTTATATTTGACATTGAGATGCATATCTTCGTTCTATTGTTTTATTGTAGAAAGGTAAAGAAAAATTCTGACAATACAGGCTGCCGTATTATCAAAATATCTTCATCCAAGTGTTATGGAAAAACCTAAGCTGCTGCTGCAGAATGCTTAGACATTATGTAACGTTTACTGCGGATTTATTGGTAAGGATAAAGATTAGTTTACACTTGACCTAGTGTGTGAGGCAGAAGGGCCACGTCGTGACTGATTAACCCACAAACCTAACAATGCAGGCATTAACGCCGCCATAAGTCGCTGGTATTATCCTTGCCACCTACATTCATTAATCGGTTTTAGGGCTGTCTGTGCAATAGCAATCACAAAGAAATACCAAAATATTGACCATCTGCATGCATCGTCTGCGTCCGATCGTCCCTTTGTCATTGTTATTTTTATATGATACAAACATATTTAAAATCCGTCATTAGCTTTAAGATTAGAATTAAAGTTTCTTGTAAAATTAATTAAGAGCTGTGGATTTTGTGCAAATAAATAAATAAATAAATCTGCCCAAAACTATGTAAGTACACTTGTTCCTGACTGACTAGACATTCGTCCAGCTGTGGTCAACTAGGATGATGATCATAGAGTTATCGCAACTGGTTGTCCTCATCCGTTTTTTAGTATCCATAGTATATAATTTGCGTACAGCTAAAGTTTGGTTCTAGATCATCGGTTTCGTTTTTTCTGTAAGTTGAAGAATAAAAAGGAAGCTGTTGGTTTCCATGTATCATATATTCCATTGATGATCGAATATCTAGCCACATGTCACTACTTTCCATAATTTTCCACCCAATCCAACTCCAAATTTAAGCTCCTTGCCTCTTGGATTCTGCCTATGCCTTCCAGGGCTCCAGGTGTGAAGATATGAATGTACCTATGTGTAGATTACACGGAGGATGTTCTTCCTATGGTAATAGATAAACGGCGCGATTAGATCTAAAGCAAGTTGTCCAGTCCATATGGCTCGATGGCTGTGTGTTAGATCCCCACCCAGGACAAACATTCAATGATGAATACTTGTGTTTGATCTGTGTCTGGGTGTTAATATTGAATATTATCTATGTGTATATTTTTAATACCACTGTTGATTCTTATATCCGTAACATAAGTGCTTAAGCTAATTAGCTCGGAGTCAGGTCAATGTATGTGATTTAGTGTGATATTTATTTATTTATAGACAAGTTTCTTCACATCATAAACAAATTAGTGAATAAACGAAGTTAGTGATTTTGATATACTTAGCAAAATAACGTCATATCTTCAGAACCTCTAACAAGCGTGATATGTTCGAACTTACCCAGTTTTTAACCACATTATCAACCCTAAATCGGACTAGGTGTGAAAATGACAAGTCGGCGGGCGACAACAGAGCTTCTCAATTAATCGGGTACTCATAACAAGGATCATCATACATATTCAGCTAATGTTCCCTGTCAATCACTCACATTGTTCCTCTGACGCAAATTGCCTGGCGTAGGCACTGAGAGGCATAGAATTAATACGATTAGGTACAGTTCGATGTGGAGATGTTTATCTGATGCCGGAAGGTATGGCCTTTATTATAATATATGATGTTGTGCTGATTTATAATGCAACGAGTGGAAACGTTATGTTAGTTAGACGCAAACGCAGGTCTTGGGATCCAGGTTTTAATGCTTTTTTTGTTAATGGGCAGAAAATTTAAAGTCTGTTACTCTTACAAAAAAAATCACTTCGTACATATAATTATTTCACGTCATATATTCGATGTAAGATTTTTTTAAAGACTGTTCCAGGTAGAGCTTTGGATTTATATATTTCTAGATTGAGTCTTACTTATAAGCTTATTTTTTTTTAACCACTTGGACAGCTAGGTTAACAGTATATTTCATATAGATCTAAAATGCATCTATGTTTATTTAGAATAATATATTGATATACTTACAGTACCAGTATTTATTAAAACAGTTCTTTACAAATCTAATAGAAATTCACCCATTTCGTTTTCTCTTTTTTTTTATAAATAGTACTGTTGCTCTAGATTTATTAACTAGCTGTTGAAATCAGTCTCTTTGAAGATTTCTCGTCAAACAAGTGAGAATATTTTGAGGCCGACGTTACTTAGCGGAGTAAAATCCGCGCGCAAGGCTACGTGTGGTCGCTGTACAAAGTAATTTAGTTCATGGAAAATGTTTGTGTGCGGTATTTGCTATGCGTGCAATAAATTATATTGGAAATATTTATTTTGCGGTCGCATCTAGGAGCCTTTGATGAAAGAGCTGTGGTGGCTTAATGGGCAGGAGGCATCTCATGCGAGCACTGTTGGTTAAATTTTGAGAACGTATCTTTGAATTTTTTCATTATTTTGCAGAGATTATATATATATTTATATATATATTCGACAGGCCCGTTGGTCCAGTGGTCAGAGTTCTTGGCTATGAAACCAAGGGTCGCGGTTTAATCCCGCTAAGGGCAAATGTTTCGTTCGGTGAACATGGAAATGTGCACTTGAGTCATGGATGTTTATAAACGTATTTAAGTATGTCTATCCGTTCGCCTAGTATCTATAGAACAAGCTTATAAGCTTAGTTTGGAACTAGGGAATTGGTGTGTCAGTCTTGAGAATGTATTATTTATATTTATTATTATTTACCCCTTATTTGGAGGTGAAATGAAATTTAGTGAGAAAAGCTTTATTAATCCAATAACTTAGATGTGTTGCCATGGTACAATATGTCTGGTTTCCCTTCTGAGAATAACAAGTGCTAAATAACAATTTCCAGGCTCCCTTAATATAGATCATGATTGACCAGAAACGATACTTCTAGAAAGACAATAGTAGCATCGGGTTTGGCTAGCGATGGACTTATATAATAACAATAATAATATAATAATATATCCGACGACATCACATACATTGATCTGATTCCGAGGTAAGTAGCTTAAGCACTTAATATAGTAATAAAATACAATAGAATGCATGCTTTTTACCAAACATCTTTTGATTATCTTTATAATTTCTGCATTAATTGACTTTGAATTAGCAGACAACTAGAGATATGTAATCATCATTTTGGGAATCGTTTTTTTCAATAATATACATTAAATTTAAAATTCTTCCCGTGAATCTTGACACCTAAATTGCATTTTGCAATTTACTGCACCTCAATTGATTTTCCGAAACAACATGACTCACATTAACTAGCCAAATCATTAATTTAGAACTTCGAAAACTGACAGGCCAGTCAAAACTGGCACGAACCGGATTCCGTGCGTGAAGGGTGTCGACAGACAGACGGATAGATGCTATCTCGTACACATAGTAAATCACGATTATTGCATATTTAATACGAGTAATGAGCGCTAATATAATCGACCAGCTAATATGGAGCTTAAGGACGAAACAAAATGTAGGTCACGATGCGTCTACGAAAACTGGATAATAAAACGACCAATTTATTAAGAAACTTCACGTTATGAAG
Source organism: Glyphodes perspectalis (assembly GCA_951394215.1). Classification (NCBI taxonomy): domain Eukaryota; kingdom Metazoa; phylum Arthropoda; class Insecta; order Lepidoptera; family Crambidae; genus Glyphodes; species Glyphodes perspectalis. The sequence continues at coordinate 4,065,523 of OX596200.1, forward strand.
GTTGCATAGCGTGCGAGGTCTAGTGGTTTTGGTTCCCACGAGAAGCTAAGTCTTAGTGGTTAGCCTTGTAAATAGTTCATAAAAAGTAGGTGGGAACATTTCCTCGTTGGTCTATGTAGGTAGATCATTATAATATCACTACGTATCATCTCGATTATAAGTTCATTAATATTTATGCAAATCGTGGAATTCGTCGTCATAGAGATATGCATTTGATCAACATAATTTAAGTATAAGAATTTATGGTCAATGCTATTTAAGGAATCAATTCTCGATGCAATTTCTTGGCTAATGCTAATGAGGATTTTAAAAGGATACTACTGAGATTACGTGTTACGTATCTGGCAGAAGTTATTGTAGATGAATTTAATGCATTTAGCATATATAAATTAAACATTTTCTATATTACCAAACTAGGTGTACCTATAACTTAATGCAAGATTAATTTCTGTGTAATGCTGAAACATTTAACGGGGAATAGTTTTAACAGCAAAAAAGTAACTTAAGCGGAAAATTCGAAAGTGCTTGTGAACCGAAAAATTGATAATTCAAAATTATTTAAAGACCCTAGTACTACAAGTACTGTACCTCGGTATGTGGATAGAAATAATTTGAAGTTTAATATGAAATTTACAATATAATATAACTTAAACGGTACAAGGTATGCCTTACTTTATAGTAGAATACAGTTGAGTGTTAAGTTGATGTTAAACTAACCAAGACTAAAACAGATCAACAATAAAACGAGATATTATGACGAGCTCGATGGCTCATTCGGTAGTGACCCTGCCCCATGCGCCAAGAGTTGTGGGTTCGATCCCCACCCAGGACAAACGTGTGATAAAAACTTGTATTTTTTCTGTGTCTGGGTGTTAATATCCAATATTTAAGTATATATTTGTAATATAAGTACCACTGTTATTTATGATATCCGTAACACAAGTGTTTAAGCTACTTACTTCGGAGTCAGATCAATGTATGTGATGTAGTCTGATATTTATTAATTTATTATTACGTATATGGTTATAAACATAATGCTAACGATGAGTTTGACGGTTAACGTAAAAATTTAATTGAAAGTACTCGTATTCTTGTCAATGACGATGATCTTAATAATGATTACCTTAAGGTAGTTATATAAATTAGATATAGCATTGACAATCATTAAATTCAAGGTTCAACATTTGTTCTATTTACGCGTGTACTGTGTAGGTACAATAATATTAACAAAACGATTACTGTTTAATAATATATAGGACGTAATGACATGATTACTTATGTACCGTGAGAAAAAGATTATGTTTCTGCTGTACGTTGTATGAAATATAAAATTATTGAGCCATTCAGAGGTCAGCTCAAGAGGGAGATAATGATCTGGGTAAAAATAACACTTCTCTACAATTATTCAATGCCGAATTGCGAAACCAGAGGAGTGATAAAAACTATTTTATGGAAATGCTAGCTGAGTTTGGTGGAATCTTACATTTTATAGTATAGTCTAGTATAAAGAGGAAATATTTGATTGTTTGTTTGTATTGAATAGGCTCCGAAACTACTGGACCGATTTGAAAAATTATTTCACCAATGGAAAGCTACTTTATCAGCGAGTAATATAGGCTATATTTTATCCCCGTATTCCCACGGGAACGGGAACTACGCGGGTGAAACGGGGCTCTGCTAGTATTGTATATTGGACGTCGACTGTGTGTCTACTTAGATGACCTTCCAGGTGATGGCGTAGTTTGCTCAATATGAAAAGGTCCTGCCGTTAATTCTTGATCGAAGTAGTTTAAAACGTTGAATTTCGTCCTTTTAAAAGTTATCTGGTATCTAATTGCTAGAATATTACTTACTTGTATTACAGTAAGAAGAATTTGTTGAATGTGGGGTTCTTGTCTATCGAATGTTTCCTTAGATTGATGAATGACTAAATACAAGAGGTTAAAGATAGACATTTGGTAAATACGACATCTGCTGTCAAGATATTGGTATGTACAAGCTAATAAGAGAAAGAGACTAATTTTAATAGCCTATTTGGGCTACCTACTAGATTTATTCTATTAGAATAAGTATTTAAATAAATTAAACTAGTTATCTGGAGTTAAATTAAATTCATAGGTTTTTATAGGTGAACATAAATGCTCTGACATTAAACTGTCAGTTTTGAAACATATGAGATAATAGTTACTGTTTTTCCTATTTCCAATATTTACAACTTAATGTAACCACAACAGTTAGCTACAACCGTTTATATTCACATTACATTCTCTATCAAAATACAAATATACCTACACCGAAATGATAAATATAAGTTTTCAAATAAACAGATAAACCAAATCCTTCCATCGTAACCTTCAAAGCCAACACTCAAAGACACATTTCGAATCAAAACATAAATCGTCTTAGGAATTCCTAATCTTCTTAGAAAGACTAATTAATTAATTCAAAAGTATTTCGAAATGTCGAATACGCAATCGCAATCCGAGCCTTGGATCTTATCTGACCAAAATTATGGTATTCGCATAATCCCGATTTGGTATGCAATACCTAAGGGTTAGGTTTCCTAGAAGCGCCCGCAAAAACTCAGGCAAACTCACCGGACGCTGTTTTTTATTGGCTACAAAGCTGTTCATCATTGCGAAGGTCGTCGGCTAGACGTACACAAAGAATGCTTGTCTGCCCGTGTGTTTTTACTTGGTTTTTTTCGGCAATGTCATACGTGTTGCCGAGTAGTGGAGTCACGTTAAGGTCGCCTGTGATGGGAACAATTTCTTATTTGGACAGTAGTTCGCCGTGTGAATATTTTTGAACTTGATGGACGCGTGTGAATGGTCTCTTAGTTACATTGTTGGTTTACATTGGAAGTAATTCTTTTTAATGTGTTGTTGTGGAGTTAATTTTAAGGGTAAATTTTTCAAGTAGGATGCCTAATCACCACCGTATTAATCTTTTTTCTTGCCGTTTAAATCCCACTGATAAGATAAAACTCCTCCTTTCTCCTGTGCAACTTCATATGTAAATAAGTTAAAATTTTTTATTTCTCATTGAGGTATTTAGTGATCACGTTCTTAAAATTTTCAAAATCCTGGTCGACAACCTTTTGCTTTAAATACGTTAATCATTTCTTGCATGATCGTCAGTCAAGAATAAGATACAGTTTCTGAACGAATCGCAGGAAGCTCATTTAATAGTAACATGAGTGACACCTCACCGAAAAGATTGTAATATAAATAATTGGTTGAAAAATCCTTAAACCCCTCGGGTGTAAGCTGCCTTTACCACTGAGCTATTCAAAGTCAAAGTCAAAGTCAAAATATTCTTTATTTTATATAGGTTTCAAGGAAACACTTATAAATCGTCAAATACAGGTACAGCTATATGATTCTACCATCGGTTCGGAATGTTGTATCTACCGAGAAGAATCCGCCAAGAAACTCGATAGTTACTCTTTTCAATACAATTTATACAAAGGTGTATGAATCATAATTAACTTTTAACCATGTTTTAGTGAACATATAAATTACAAACCAAAAACTTGACCCGACCAGAGCAGACCAGTCCCCAAGCATGATGTATGTGTCAGCCATCGCTTCACTTAACCATACTTTAGGGTATGTAACGACCTGCCACATAGCGCCACCACCCTAACTACATTTTAGTTAGCATATGGGCACGTCATTGTATTAAAGTTATTCGCATTGATTAATGTACCTACCTTTATATTGAAACCTTACATACATTTATATTGAAACCGCTGTCTATCTCTGTATTATTTATCCTTTCTAATATTATAAATGTGAAAGCTAATCACTCTGTCTGATAAGTCATCACGCATAAACCGTTTAACCGCTTGCAAAAAAATTGTATGCCAGTTCGGAACCTTGAGAAAGGACTAAGCCTACTGTATCTTTAGTTTTATCCCGATAATTGATAAATTCTGCATCCCACACGAAAGTTTCAACAAATTGAATTCGAAGGGCGAAGACATAGGCAAAACTTGTTTTGTAAAAATAATAATAAATAATTAATTCAGACTGACACACCAATTCCCTAATCCCGAACTAAGCTTTTGCTTGTACTATGGATACTAGGTAAACGGAAAGACATACTTATGTACGTTTAATAACATCCATGACTCAAGTATAAATGTCATCACAAAAAACATTTGCCCCTAGCGGGATTCGAACCCGCGACACTTGGTTTCGACCAACGGGCCAGTCAAATAAGTAATATTCAAATTGTCTGTGGTTGTCGCGCTTTGTAAATTTAATCCATTCAATTCAAAATGCTACTTAATAAAGTACCTTTGTATGTAATAAATTTCGCGTACTACATCTAGGAGCTTTGACAATATGTTCATTAGAGTGTTTATTAAGTGTACGTAAAATTAATGAAAGTATTAACCCACTGATCTCGCATTTTTGCCATTTAATGCTGTTACTTAAGCCTAGTTAATAAACTTACTCTTTAATATCATAACTGCGAAAGTACAGACAGACCGACAAAGGACTGTTCCTCTTCAGTTACTTTCTCACATTTTATAAACTTAAATGATTATATAATAATAATATTAGATCATTTATTATCTCTTTACAAAGCTTGCTTAGTCTATAGGTAAGTGGGTACTACTGTAAATATCGTAAAGGGCTGGTGCCTGAAATAGATTTAATAAAATCTGTGACACAGGTCACTAGCCGGCCATGTTCGCAATTGTTGTGTAAATTGATAGGTCAAATAGTTTTAATTTTATTATAGGATATGTCCTTGTCATGTGGTTAAGTTTCATTAAAAAAAACAATAGCATTTCCAAAAAAAAACAAATTCAAGCGTGAAGCCGTGGCCTACATACTTACATACCATCAATCTCCGAAGTAGTTTCTTTTTTTATCTAATGGGGGCCCAACACCGAGAATCGAATTTGGGCCATTTGATTGTAAGCCAGGCGTCCTGACCACTAGACTATGCGGAAGCTAACTTCCCGAAGGGGTATGTAGAGTTCAAGGGGTGACACGCTCCTCAAACAACATTCAATCAATGACAAAATTGGTCAATTGACTAAATTATCAAAAATATTTGTAATCGGGCAGCAAAAGTAAGGCTACACTACAAAATTCCTAATTTAATTAACTCAGGTTGTATTTAATTAAACTTCTCATTACTCACTCTTCTAATAAGACCAAGAATATCCATATGGGGCCATCCACAAACTACGTCACATGAATTTCATGATTTTTTTAACCCCCCCGTCCTTGTCACAGCTGGTCACATTTTGTGAAACTCCCCCTCCCTAGTGTGACATCACTATGTTTTACAATTTTACATCAAAAAATTTGGAAATTATTATATGTTCGATTTTGACATGTGATGTCACGAAACTTGTCAACTTGTGAAAGTTTCGTGACCTTCCCACCCCTAGTCACACCATGAGACAGTTCGTAGACCACCTTTCTCCCCCTTTACGTGTGACGTACTATATGGATGGTCCCTAAGGTGCGATTCCATACGATACGGACAAAATCTTTAAACATAGATTAAATTAATAGATGCAGTATAATGATAACCTGTCACCCGCACGTGTCAAATAGCAAACCCCGTTCGTCTTAAAGTCCATTATGTATGTCCCTATTTGGTATGCTATAGTCGTAATCGATAGTTTCGCATTTATATTCCAACAACAGCAATAAAATCAGACAGGCAGTAGATACAGTAATAGAAAATGAACTTGTATTTCAATTAGGTATATCCACATTATGGCTCAGTTGCATTTGCATACGTAATGCGCCGGCCAACCTACCGCAGATGCATAAATGCAGTAAATGTGCATTTGTTAGACGGTTAAAACGATTTCATTGCTTTTAAATGGTCGTTGGAAATTTGAGAAATACTTTAAATCTATTTACCCATTTTATATTATTTTAAGATGTATTGTGGTTTAGTATCGCGATAAACTAAAAAAAAGTTTAATATCTATCATTTAAAAAGATGGTGTAAAACGACATCTATTTGAAGTATTTCTATTAAAATTAGTGTAAAGCGCCATCTCTTACACGTGTGTAGAACTAGTTCGTTAGTTAAGTATTTTGTAGTTCGCAAATACGTTAACAGATGACAGGCTTTAACAAAATTTGTCACTGAAATTTAATTGATATTTGCATTCCGTGAAATGAATTTATTATCATATAAAAAGAAACAGAATAATATATTTTTGTTCATTTATGTATGTTTTTTACAAAAATGTGAAATTTTAGGAGATTTTTTTTCCATCTAGGACCTAATGGTGGCATACAAAATGTAAACTGCATACTTGTTGCTTATTATCATTTAGAAAAAAGTTCATAAAAACCACAATAGAGGGCACTACTGGCTTCGTGATGAAGAATGGCGGGAATTTTCAGCTTTATGGTTTCTGTCAAAGTTCTAATTTGTAATTTGAAACACCTCGCAGGAGTAGATTACTGACATTATAAACAAAAACATTTGTTCTACGATTTTTCATAAATTGACAAAAAAAAAACGAATTTTCATATAAACTACATCAGCTGTTTGGTAATTTAGTATGGAAAGCCGACTGCTGTCTCTTTGACACTGCTGTCTCTTTGGGCAGGCCTACCCCTTCAGGTATTATGGGCGCGATGCTATGTTACGTTAAAAAAAAATCTCATTTTCTAAAATCCTTTAATCAGCTCCATAGAATAATGTAATTCGCATAGTTAGACAGGCCCGTTGGTCGAGTGGTCAGAGGCCCTGGTTACGAAACCTAGGGCCGCAGGTTCGAATCCCGCTAGGGGCAGTTTCGTGTGATGAACATGGTCATTTGTACCCGAGTCATGGATGCTTATAAACGTATTTAAGTATGTCTATCCGTTCACCTAGTATCCATAGTACAAGCATAAGCTTAGTTTGGAACAAGGGAATTGGTGTGTTAGTCTGGATAATTTATTTATGAACTAAAAATAACCTTTTATATGTATATCATGATTATTTTCTAACGAAGCAACAAACGGTTAACTGTCAGAGACAGCAATAAGCGCGTTTTGTTCATAAAATCAGTTCCACAGTGTAACTCACGATGCAGTTTCAGAATAAAAATAATCCGCAGATTTCACCGTGTGGTCCAAGTTATAAGCGGTTATGGTTTACTGTGGTAACTTATGGAGTAATTTTCAAGAAGCTGATCGGCTCTGTCCCCAATTATAGGATGATTCATTCATTGATATCCTTTATTTACAGGAATAACTCTTAATACTCTTTTATTAAATTTTTTTTTTCATATTTATTGGTGTACCTATATTTAACATTTTTTCCCCAACATTTTTGAAAGTATCACTATTTTAATTTCCGAACTTTTATAGTATTAGGTATCACGTAAGTATTATCTACATATAATTGTGTTAATAAATAATTTGTTTACAAATATCCCCAATCCGATAGACAAAGTCTATCGGATTGGGGATATTGGGGAAGTATCCGGCCGCAATCCGATAGACATTTTAGCTAAAATAAAATTGATTTAGGTTAGATGGATAATTGTGAAAATGCAAGTGCAAGTTGCCTCATCCCTTATTCTGTAATAAACCTTATATACTTTTTACAGCATACTAGTCAAGAAACACAGTTAAAGAAGTTTTATTTTTAATCCTAATTAAAACTATGCCACATGAAGTAAATTTTCATGCGAAACAGAATAATATAAATAAATATCAAACAAGATCACTACATTGATCTGACTCTGAAGTAAGTAGCTTAAGCACTTATGTTACAGATATCAAAATTAACAGTGTTACAGATATCAAAATTAAAATTAACAGTATTACAAATATATACTTACATAAATAATCGATATTAACACCCAGACACAGAACAAACACAAGTCATCACACGAATGTTTGTCCTGGGATGGAACTCACAACTCTTAGCGCGTAGGACATGGCCACTACCAAATGCGCCAACGCGGCAGTCAACTAAATCAAAAAGTATTATTACACCACAGACTAGGAAAAAAGAAAGACTCCGCGCTGTCATACTACAGAATGAAGACACGTCTAGTTAGTAGCGCGGAGTCCATCTTTTTTTCCTTGTCTTTGTTTTACACAAATAATATTTGTGTTAAATAGTAGTTGCTTGCAACTTGCACCACATCACAGCCAGTTTAAGCCGTGCCGCGGCGTAGTTTCATAACCTGGGATAATAAACTAAAAGCCTTTGCAATACGCCACAAAGAAAGCTTATTACATTAAAATTTCTTTAGCCGCGCGCGCAGCCCGCTGCGATAATCTGCTTCTATGTGACGATGCGGTAACGAGTGTGACGGGTTTATTGTTGAGACTAGAGGCGGCGTGTGGTTTTGTCTGTAATAGACTGCTATCCTGCACTGCATCTAAGTACTAGCGTTGTCGAGTGTAGATACCGTTTTATATTAGAAGGTAAAAAAGGTAATATTTTATAGACAACAGCAGCTTTTTTTTTGTAATTACTAATGCGTAGGTATATAACTACAAATATTGTAGGTACATAGCACAAGTAGATATTTTTGTAAAAAAAAAAATTTAAAATCTCGGTAACTAGATCACTTACAAACGTTTAATGAGAAAAAGGTACTTACTCTAATTTTTTTCTAACAAGTGGAGCAATTTATGTTCTTGAGATTTTCTTTTTTAATTATGTTCCAGAAAAACCTAATTATAAAAGGGAATAAATGTTCAAAGGCCCAAATTAAAGACTTGTCTAAATTATGAACGGCACACTTCACAAGCAGAACTAATGCTTGCTAAGTCGACATTTACTAGAAAAAAAAACAAGTCCTTTACTCCCGATAAATCTATAGAGGGTAATTTTGTGTAGTGCTGTAGCCTAGTATTGGTTGTCGATGCTTTTCGTGAATTGCATTATACGCTGTTGGCCTGTGAATTAAAAATAGCTTCTGCCCGCGACTTTGCTCGCGTACATCAATGAAGCATAGCTTATGTGTTATTCTAATGTATAAGCTATACTATTGTAAAGTTTCATCAAAATCCATGAAATACTTTTTCCGTGAAAGAGTAACAAACATCCACACATCCATCCATTAAAGATATACTAACTGCGTTCCTTGCCTAGCATGACTTTAAAGATGACTAATAGTATATTAGGTTCGTGATTATGTAGGTAGCCATTTGTCGCTACTTTTTCACAATTTTCCGTCTAACCCAATTCGACTTTAAAACGAACTACCTACATAGTTTCACGCCATTTTCCTAGTGACGTAAGCAGAGGGAACTCACTTTTTATTTGGCTAAATGTGGTCTAAGGGGCTTGTTGCTCCTTGTACTCTGTCTACCCCTACGTAATTAATATAGAATTCGACCTTTCACTTATTTTTTTCATAATATCTCGATTTTATTACCATCGTCAATGGCGTAATTTTTGCTGCTAGTACTTTATAGTATAGTCATGGACTAGTAAAATAAGAAGGACCCCGGCCCTGAACCAGACGCTGACGCTTCTTAGGTGCTCCAACTTGACATGCAACTGATATCCGATATCTGGTATCCGTTAATATCTTACTCACACATGCTTATACGTGGCTTCACGCTTTAATTTAACAGCTTGAAGTCCTTCTTTTTTCACCTGACATTAATATTTTGTGTTAAACACGTTATTTGAATTTCGCGCCTTTTCTGTGATAGCTCACGCTTGGCCACTTTAAACTTTTTTTCTCTCTGACATTTCTTGTACTCTTTGACAATATTAACATGTGTATTTAAAAAAAAAAGTGATATTTGCTCTCATACAGTTTTATTCACTTATCATTTTGAAATCATTATTCTCATAAACACCATCGATACACTTAACGTCACAACATTATGGCAATGTTCCCATCTAACGCCTATTCCTTTACCGAACGTTCTCTTTGAACGCAAAGAAAACAAATTACTTTGGCATCTTAAATAAACATTTTTTTTCTCATTTCAGGCGACTTAAGGTAACATTAAATTTGTCAAGGAATCCGTAAAAACGTTTAAGGGCGTACTCTTTTGATGTCGCCGGCTTTGCGTTCACTCCGAGTGCTAAATCACCAGTAAAATCAAAATTCGTTTATCAAAGAGCCGTTATTACAAATATTTATAGGTGGAATTTATTTTTTTATAAAGAATTTCTTTTAAAATTTCGTCAAAAATCCCCTTTTCCTATATAGGTTTGGAGCTTAATCAATGTGAAGTTAATTTGACTGTCAAATATTTTGCAGATAAAAATGTTTGCGTCTATCAACCAATAGTCAGGTCAGTGTCAGGGTCCAATTTGGTCACCAGTATTCTGGGTCCAATTTGGACTGGGTTAAACGAGACGGATTAGTTGGTTGGATCAGTTAGTTGGTCGTAGAGCTTTTATGAAACGGACCTTGAATGTTGAAGAGCCGAGTGAGGTATGGAGGTAAGGATCGTGCCATATGGCGTTCGGTTCTCTCTGCTTACCCCGCGAGCAAAGTGAGGTCAAATTCAGTTAGTGTAGTTAGGATTAGTTGCATCATAATTATTTGAATGGGCAGATTTCCAGACGACGTTTCCCCTACCGGTATAAAAGCTAATTAAATATGAAAATCATGTGTCATATTTACACACTTACCCAAATGGTAATTATTCACCAATACTCTTATTGGCGTGCGCGCAGTGGTATAGAAGAAATAAATACTTTTTAATTTAATAATAATTTTGTCTTGATTTATAAAAAAATAATAATAGGTAATTATTGTACCAGAATGTAGAAAATTCTAGATCCTGTATTTGAGAACGCTCTTTTTAGCCGCTAAGCATCTAAGTACTAATCTACAGAACATTTTAATTGTTATTAATATTTATACACGTCAAAAGAAGCAAAAGAAAAAGTTATCCTTTTTAATTGGCATCTTGGTATGTAATTATTCAAACGTTCATCTTAATTATACGACTTTCAAACTTCCACAGAAAACGATGAAAGCTCTTATTAATATCAAGAATGATGACTGTTATCTATACTTATAATAAATCTGTAGAGAGGTCAATTCTGTACATGATATATATTTTCAAAATAACTATCAGGGGGTGATTAGTGATCGATACTGATACCAAAAATGCAATCAGTAAAATTTTTGTCTGTCTGTCTGTTCCTTATAGAAACAAAAACTACTCGACGGATTTTAACGAAACTTGGTAAAATTATTCTTCATACTCCTAGGGAGGTTATAGTATACTTTTCATCACGCTACAATCAATAGGAGCAGAGTAGTGAAGGGAAATGTTGAGAAAACGGGAGAAGTTACTCCATTTTTTAAGCTTCCGTCGCGTGTGCAGCCTTAATGGTTAAAGTTACATAGAAATCATGTATGACGGAAATAGTCTTTATAATATTAACCATAAACGCGGGTGACACCGCTGGCACAGCTAGTCTGTAATAAAAACCTTAATTGCTACCATTGAATGAAAAATGTTTGAAAATATCTTCTGTTTATATGTATTAGTCCCCATTCATCCTCAATACACAAGTAGGTACAATACAGTATATAAGGCATATTTCAACGCTGCACCTCCTCGCAAATACACAAAATACAATAGCAAACACAGCATTCGTATGAAGTCACCTTCAACTGCATATACCTAGCGACACCACAATACAACGGGCAACAGTAGGGAATGTCTTTATCACCGTAACCTACGCGTATGAATTAAATGAGACGAAAAGAAAACACCCCACATGGCGTTTATGTGGAAGTAAATTGTTTTTGGTATTAGTACTTAAAACACATTACTTTTGGTATTAACACGGATTTTCATACGAATTTCCATAAAATTTGGGAATAAAACTAAATGATATCAATAATGATATTATTTTCCTAGTAATATGTGTACTCTAATCTCGTTTTATTTTTAATTAAGGCCACGTGCTTAACGAAGAGATTTGGTACTGGCCCGGGCCTGCTAAGTCCAGTTAGACCGTTACCGTTAATATGTTTAACTAAAGCGACTAAGAGCTTTTGAGACCCTAAGTACCTGGTCATCATGATAGAGCAATGGATCACAGTTAATCATAAATAGTATGTCCAAGTTTCATGATTATATACTCACCGCCGACTGAGTGTTATAAAATCCTATTCGATATGCAATTAGCAAATTAAATTATTAAGCAATATGAAAGGCATGAGAGACACGTGTCCTTCCCATTCAGCTACCACCGCTTTGATATGTTATTCTACCGTCACTTCAATACACTGTGGTGTTACCAACACAGCGCAACATAAACTAACATAGGACGTCCGACGCGCCAGATGCAAATTATTTGTTCACAAAAGCAACCCGGTTAAAGCGAACGCACATTCGCGCGGCGAGCGAACGCGTGTTCGCGACTGAACAAATCGCCCGTTGATTTTTTGGCGAAACTCGCATTTTGGCGTTTCCCTCGTTTATTTTTGATTAGATTCACAATTTACCAGCGCGACTCTGTTACCGTCCAAATTGTCATAACAAATAAAAGCACTCGACATAATCACGAGATAGTCAGCGTTCGCAAACTGTATTTTTAATCGACTTTGTATTGTATGAACTGGTTTAAATGCTAAATGAAAACGGGATTTTAGGGATTTCATTTTTGATTAAAATTCATGGGAAATATAAATCGGATTTGCTATTCAATAAAACTCAAATGACAATAACAGTTTCGATGAATTGACAATATCAATTATGAATCTATGCGCTTTTGTGAAATTTATTTATTACTATCTAAATAACATTTACTGATAATGGTGATATCCGAAACAGATATTGCCTCTTCAAAATTATTGTGCAGCAGCAAAGAGCTGTTATGAAATTTTATTTAACGGGGACTATTGTAATATTTACATCAAAAAAAAATACTTGATCCTGTGAAATGGCTTCCCACTCTGTTACAAAATGTGTAACAAAACTCATACAAAAGTTTAAGAAAACGATTTTTACCAAGATAAACTAATTGAACAATTGACATTCGTAAAACGTACAATCAATATGTACTAGAATGTTATTTAGGTTGTGGCCCCGATATCATGGTATTGTTTTGGAAATCTTTGGGTTAATCTACGGAAAAGTTTTTTCTATTCTTTTTATCGGTTTATCCCCTGGATGATAAAGGACTATCTAATTTGTTAATTTATTTGAACGGAATTACTTCCAAATTTGCCTCTGATTTACTGTCAAGTTTACACACTGATAAAAGCAGAAAAGCGTCTGCCGGATTTTTTTCAACAACTCAAATACCAAGACAACATTTAAAATAACTCGATCAAAAACCGACTTGAGTCACCTTTTCATTTCGGGAACCATATTTAGCAACATCAAACATACGGGAATTCTTTACCCACCCTAATCTTGGCAAAATATTAGGGAAAAATATGAAAGTGGCGAGATCAAAGGCTCGTCACCTCCAGCCTTTATTTATGAATGAGTATTTCGCTTTTGATAAACGTTTTAAGTGTTGCCTTTCTCGATCGACAATGTTGCTTTTTGCTCTCGGTGTGAGCGAAATGATACGCAGTTTGTCGAGAATAGGGGCTGAGGAGACGTTTTGAAGTTGCAGTCCCTTTTGAAGGTAAAATGTTGGGAAAATTCAATTGTTTCCGTTGTGTTGGTGCGACCGCAAGCTTTTACATCGCGGATACGGTGAGGCGAATAAGTAATAACATGGTGGGTTTGTACGATGTGCCTAAATATTTTGCGGCCATTCCCAATTTAATGTTGTGCGGTTAGGTTCATTGGGCTGTCGGAAAATGGAAATTGTTTTTGGAAGGGACGTGGGGAAATTATGACATTTTAATCACCGTTTACAATAATAACTTGTTTGACAGCGGGGGTGATTAAAATATCGTGTGCAATATGTGGGCTATTAAATTCAGTATAGAAAAATGTTAATAATAATAATTTATTTATTTTCAGTAAAGTACCCCAGTAACATTTATAGAGGACAGTGTTTTTCAATCTGTGGGTTTCGACACCCCGGGGTCGCCTTACTCGGGGATTCACCAGCTTAACAAAGTTCTACACGCATTCAGCGAGAAACTTAAGGTGGTCGCGAAAATTTTCAAACAGCAAAGGGGTCACGTATTCATAGAGATTGAAAAACATTGATATAAGAGATCCATTTGATTTCCCAGAGATGGCAGTATGGGTTCTTTAAAAAGGGTTTGCACTTGCTAGACCGGCAACTTACTAGTGGTGCCTCTAGTGTTCCTTCACTAGATTATTTGTCGTCTTAGGAAAAAGTAGGTATATTATTACGTAGTATTTCTCACTCATTTACGTAATAAAAAATGTATTTCAACCCAAGTACATTTTCTTCGCAAGTATAGAAAACATAAATAAAACATTTTTAATATTAATCCTTTATGTATAATCATAATGGATAAAAAAGTGACTTAAAATAAAATAATATCGAACGGTATATCTATATATGTTAATATGCATCCATTAGTTTCTAACCACATGTAAAATCTTTTTATTTGACAAAATAAAAATATCAATATTATGCTTTAAGCTAAAAACTAGATACTATTAAGACAGGCCAACAGAAAATACATAATGTTTGCACAGACAACACTTAACCTGCATAAGCATACCTAAGTGAATCATCAACTATTTCATTCATATCATATTCATTAATTTACACTTTTTCCAAGGGCCTACCTCCAGTGCAAAGAGCTATAGAGTGAGATCAAAGTGATGTTAGCTTCTAATTGCCGCTCTCGCGCCCGCCCTTACGATGTAGGAGGGTAATTTTGTAGTGCCTGGTTGGGGTAGTTGCGTATTGACACGAGCGCCTATGCGACTTGGTGCTGGCATATACTCGTAGAATAGTTATTTATTGGGCTTAGTATGTAATCTTCCAGGGCATGTTGAGGTGAATATATTCAACATACACATACATAACACACCAAAAAACAACACCGGACGAGAAGTTGCGTACGCCCAGTTTTGCTACATCGCAGGCTCATACCGTAACGCTTCTTCTACATTGCTTAGTCTTTTAACAAATGGAGTAACAAAGAATATGATTATCTAATTAAAATATATCTATACTTATAATAAATCTGTAGAGAGGTCAATTCTGTACATGAAATATATTTTCAAAATAACTATCAGGGGGTGATTAGTGGTCGATACTGATGCCAAAATGCAATCAGTAAAATTTTTGTCTGTCTGTCTGTCTGTATGTTCCTTATAGAAACAAAAACTACTCGACGGATTTTAACGAAACTTAGTATAATTATTTTTCGTACTCCTGGGCAGGTTATAGTATACTTTTCATCACGCTACAATTAATAGGAGCAGAGTAGTGAAGGGAAATGTTGGGAAAACGGGATTTTTAAGCTTCCGTGTGCAGCCTCAATGGTTAAAGTTACATAGAAATCATGTATGACGGAAATAGTCTTTATAATATTAACCATAAACGCGGGTGACACCGCTGGCACAGCTAGTAAGGAATAAAACTGAACAATCTCAACTAATGAGCTTCTTCCAATGAAACCGCCAAATCAATTAAGTTAATCAGAAGGTAGAAACTACGACTGATATTGAGTGAAATAATTAATAATTATAAAATAACTTCAGATATTTATCTAAGTAAATTTAAACACCTGTTAAAATTAATACTTACGCATTATTCATAAACGAACAATATTTTATTACCTTTTTCCCACACTAATAACATAAATAAGTACCTACTCTAAAAATACTTATTTAATGCTCGAAGCGAAGCAACACTTCGAATACCCAGACAGGTAAATCGGTTCTTATACCTATACCTACAAATACGAAGGAATGATTGATTTGCCGGCGCGACGGGCTTGTGGACATAAGGTAATTGTGCTGTCCGTCTGGGATGGGTCATTACGGGCCCATATTAATCAGCCCATGTTGGTTTTAGCTTGCCATTGTGACGGGTGAAAGATTTTCTGAAATAAATGTGCTTCCTGCAACTGTGTTTTACAGTGCGGATAATTCTGATATCGTATAAATAAATAGGTGTGTAAGGATCGTGCCATATGGCGTTCATTTAAATAAATATCCAACAATATACATTGATCTGACTCCAAGCTAAGTAGCTTAAGCACTTGTGCAGAATCAACCGTGGTATTACAAATTTATACTTAAATATCACCCAGAATATATTAACACCCAGACACAGAACAAACACAAGTATTCACCATACGATTGTTTGTCTTGGGTGGGGATCGAACCCCCAACTTTTGGCGCATGAGGCAGAGTCACTACCGAATGCGCCATCGAGCCAGTCAGTTAGTTAGTTTTGTTAGTTAGAAATAGCCAAAATATATAAAGTTCCAAGCTTTAGTGTTGCATTATAACATTAATGGTAATATGAGTACTAACAGTACTCATATACTACATATAGCGTATACTTGATGTATCAGCCGCGTTGCAACGACCTTGGTCACAAGCAGACGCGATATCAAACTATAAGCACTCATGTATTACATAACGCCTATGGCGTTAAGTATTTCTAGTTAAAATTTAATTAATATAATATTGGGATTGGGACCGAAACAATACGTTGGCGTTCAATCAATGCGATCAGGAATCCCAGGAATCAGGATCCCTAATTCCCGTGGTGTTCAGCTGTCCATAGGTGGCGGTAACATCTTGCTGTCAGGCGATTCACGAATCCGTTTGTCAGCCTGACCAGGGGAGCACCACACTCGTACAGAAATTTGACGTTAAAAAACTGCTTTAATGCTTCTGGTCAGGCCAGCCCAGCTCATGTAGTCACCAATAGGAGAATAGCGACTACGTGGCTTTACCACTAAGAAGCGGCACTAGGAATGTACTGTATATAAAAAAACAGGTAAGTTTTCAGTAGACCATCTGCATATACATAGAAGTTAAAAAAACTTTTATAGACTAGATAGCGATTTATAACCCATTCGGCTGCTTTAACATACGTAATAAATCCCGGTCCCCTCTCCAGTGACGTCACGTAACGCAACGAGTTCACCAAAAACAGACCAATTGACATTGGGGATGACTTGTTTTTTTCGCCATCACTCACTCTTTTGTGTTAATAGCAAAAGAAGTCGTGTTTACAATGCCTCACGAAGTTCTGAGAAAATAGCGGTGGAAGTCATAAGCGGGGGCGAGTTAACAATTTACATATATTAATCGTGATTATCCGTACCTCCAACGGACATTAAGATATGGTCTTGACCTCTAGGAAAGTTGTAGAATTAACACTTTGACGCTGAAAAGAGTAACTACCGAGTTTCTTGTCGGTTTCTTCTCGGTAGAATCAACATTCCAAACCGGTGGTAGATTCATGTAGCTATCAGGATCACCTATGTAAATTTGACGATTTAAAAGTGCTTTCTTTAAGCCTACATAAATAAAGACATTTAAAATTTTAATTTGAATATGTTTTGTGCCATGAATAAAATGCTTGAATTTATGTTTGTTTTATAAATTCCTACATTTATACTTTTTTATTTACAGTCAGTCAATGCAGTTACAACAGTCTATGTAGTTTCAATAATTTTTTTAAAATATAAAACAATATCATCTACTACATGGGCATATTTGACTGTACGACGACTTAAAATGTATGGGTTTGAAGTTTCATTGAGATTGAAATTTCAGAAGTCCATTTATTTTACATAATTTGTCAAATGAGAATCTTAATTAATAAAGATATAGGGCAAATGTTTCGTGTGATGAACATGGACATTTGTACATGAGTCATGGATGTTTATATACGTATTTAAGTATGTCTATCCGTTCACCTAGTATTCATAGTACATAAGCTTAGGGATTTGGTGTCAGTCTGGAGAATTTACTATTACTAACTAACTAACTAACTTCACTTCACTTTACTTTACTATTACTATGTTTGTGTGTCTTGACTTCAAAGTTCATCATCATACTTAACTACCCATTGGCCTTTAAATCTATATACTGTTACCATATCTACAAAAACATACATTTAACTACAAAATCGCTCCCGCTACACCGAGCCACACTCACCCCCGCCCACAAAAGACGGCATTCACAAACCACGTCTGGGTACTTCGTAAGACCAATATTTTCTTCGTAAAGAGGGGATGGTACGACGATAAATTCTCTCCCTATTGATAGTTAGTAGCGCATTAGTTCTCCTTTTGTACTTGCGGGGCTATTCAGTTGAAAAAGTGGCTTATACGGATACCGGAGTCTGCCATAAACCTTCTCTGTATTCAAAGATACGTTGTGTATAGATTGTGCACCCTTGTCGCGGATTCTGGTTGATTTGTTGCTTCGCCACTAAATTTATTCTTGAGACTTCCAAGTAGTTGGATATTCTGGTAAGTCTATGATGTTTACGTAATGTAGTAAAGAATAGAATATTGTTCAGATAAGAATATGCGCAGAATAAACAGGGAATATAAAATATTATTGAGAAATTGAATAGAATACTAACATTAAAATAGATACCAAGTCGATTGCAAAACGTACAAGAAATAAAAGCTGTAAGGATTTTTTCCATTTCTCTCTCAAAAACAAAATTTCGTATGGATGATTTATGGCACTCTTGTTGGAGTTCTTTGATATATTTTTATACGTTCTTGGATAAACAACCTTGTGGCTTTATAACTAACTAACTAACTAAACTTCATGCCACTTCCCTAGCTTTATAACTTGTCAAAAATCAATAAGTAAAAAGTAACATTTTCACTCTAGGAATTGAATCCTTATACTCCATTCTGTAGTCAAGAGACTCTCTGCTCTGCCATAGACCATTGAAGTTCAGCATTTCCCTCTGTTTGTCTTGATTCATGAAAAAGGAGTCCATTCCAATGTTCCTTTAACAAAAAAAAAATAAATAGTAGAATTTTTGACTAAGACGTTATTATGACGGAAATCAGCGGTCGTTATATAGGCAAAACCGTAAAGTCGTCTCTGTTTAACTTCTCGTGTTTTAGTGCTTTTGTCAGAGCATCCTCCACTCGTAACAAGTTTAGTCGGAACACCGCTTCTCCATTCGTTGAGCGCGAACACCAGTAACCAGGTTCTTCGGAGCCGCGCGAGCTGCAATCAGATTAGTGGGGTGGAAGTTCTCAAACTGTTTTTAGTTGTAGACCTCATGCTAGCTTTCACTTGTAATACCTAATACCCGCCTAGATCCCCAACGAAGAAAAATTGAATGAATTGGTATAAAAACATTAATTTAATCTGTGTAAAATCTGGAATTAAAAAGAGTTTGTTCTATTTAGAAGCGTCATTCCGAAACGGTGGTAGATTCACATTGTTCTGTTTTGTATAACATGTCAATTCTTATGCGCTTTTTTTTGGCCTACTTAAATAAAGATATTTTGACTTTGACTTTGAAACCTCACGGATTTTTATTATGACACTCCAAAGGTCATCAGATACGAACACTGTCCCAAACTGAATACTATAAATAACCCACCCAAACACATCATAAAAAACTTAAATTGATACCATCGACATTATTTCTATCAAAGATATTCTATAAAAGTCTATAAACTACGGGGGCAAAGTACACAGTTTGAGAACCAGTGGATGCAACACAGTATGTCCCGTGCAGGAGCCGCTAACACACTTACCCACCACTCTGTCGGAGCCCCGTTAGCTCGCAGGAAATACGCTGAAAATAAATTAGTAACTTGCTCTAAAACAAGGATTTATTCCGGTAATATTAAAATTATGACAGCACTTTGGTTTAATAGATCAGACACGTAATAGATAAGTATGGTTCTTGCATATTATAATTGCTGATGTTGTTCTGGGTAAGTATTCGTAGTATGATATAAGGTAAATTAGGTATCTAGGTATTTATAATAGGAAGGGTAGGCAGAGCGAACCGAGCGAGATAAGACACTGTCCTTCCCCAATAACAATTACCTATTTCACATTAAAAAAAAAACCTTTTAAAAATTTTATGGAAGAATGACTTAGCTAGTTTCTAACAAGTTAAAATAGTTAAACAAGTCTATTGTATTTTTTAACAAAATGTAGGCTATTTTAGTTATATTTAGGTTAGAGTTATTAAGTAAGTACTTAAGCCATACCATCAGCTTCCCTCGTATAAAAATCGTGATAGTATAATTATAAACATATTGAAGAATCATTTACATCTATATACTTGAATTTAAAATAATACATTTCAGCAGTAAAAGTTAGTCAAAAGTAGATTTTGGCGGTTCTACCAAACCAGTTATCGGATCGTCAATTCGTCAAAGTCTGCCAAAGATGTTGTATGGAATCTGTTGGGCAATTTAGTTATCGTCAAACTAGAAGCTGTCACGAACATCCAGACCTAAAACGTTGTATACGGCTATGAATCTTATTACGACGACTTAAGGTTTAACCTTGTATTGTAGCGTATAGTTTTGGTATAACTTAAATCGTGATATAGGTAACAGAGGTCTTACCTACCTACTCAACTCACGTTTCACTGTAACTTGAAATTAAACCAAAATTAATGTAACAGTGCTGTTAATTACGCTATACATGTACGTATGTTTAACTATAGCTCCCATATTATAGTTATTATACGTCAATTTCTTATGGAGAAGTTGTCCATTGCTTAACTGTTTGGTAAACTGATGAACGTTACGTTCTTTAAGAACAACGAGACGTCAAACATTAGCATTTGTATACTAGCAGAATCCGTCGCGTACGCAAGTCTTTGCAGATTTATATACTTATATCTAATCGAAAGTCAATTTCTGGCCGAAGCCGAAGCCGATTAATCGGCTTTCGGCACAACCTTCGGCCGTGGCCGAAGCCGGAGCCGAAGCTTAGATCGGCCACTAATAGATATACATACACACAAACCATTACACCTTCAATCCGCCGAGAGATAGGCAGACTCCAAGGGACAATAAGCTTTTTAAAACACAATTAGCCAAAAATAGAGTTGTATTGGGTTAGTTAGAAAATTGTGAAAAATTAGGTACACAAGCTATGAAAAGTAGCACATCATTAGTTGCCTTTTACGATATACTAAGCAAGAAAGGTAAAATCGCATCAATGGGATTAAATTGTTTTCATCCGTAGCCTAGATCTATCCAACACTAATAATAATGTCCTCCTAACCGATACGGTCACGGCGGCCAATCTCAACGAGGATTAGCCAATATTATAATTTATTTATTTATTAGAATCTCCAACATAGGATACACACATTTAACAGAATTTTATAAGGCTTAGTAATAAATCATTCGTTGCTCGTGCTCCCACAATTATAGGAGATCACAGCATGTTAATACAGTTTTGTTGCAACCAGACAACAATAATGCTATAAACTATACAAACTTATTTTACGAAAACTTAATATAATTAAATACTAAATATTAATACAATAAAGTTGGTACTAGAATGAAGTCCTTATTATTACAGTAAGTATATTAGGTACAGACTTATGTTTAACTAGATCAATTATTATAGTTCTAGTTCTAATAATATTTTTTTTTTTTTTTTAAATAATACAAGTGTTTTCGCAAACACAGGTGCACTCTCTATTCCTTCACTCTCATAGCTTGGTGAGACGGCAATTCGACATGACCGGAGAGAGGTCAGATGAAATCCACTACTATCAAAGCACCTATCACTCTTATTAGGTTCTCCGGATTGACCTATCTCTTGTGCTCTTGATATTCTTAGTAATATATGCACAAACCACAGACACGCCGTTCCTTAAGCCTTAATAGGATTAGTGGTTAATTTGTAGGAGTAAGCATAAAATTATTTATTAAATTTCCTCAAAATGCTATTGAATTACCCACGCATAAATTGAAGTCTTATATTAAATCATGTTTAATAAGAAAGGGTTACTACAAAGTAGACGATTATTTAAATTATAAAAATGTTTGGACAAAATAATCTGCTCGCATGCAGAGTGGAGATTTTAATCATGATACTTGAATGTACCACATGTAGAGGCTATCTGTTGAGTTTTTTGCAGCACCCTCTTCTCATCAAAAGTGCTACGTGCAAAAGAATTTGTTACAAATCTACTTGTAGAAAAAAATTATTTTATTTTATTTAATTTCATTTACTTACTATTTAGGACTAGCTTGATGGCGCATTTGGTAGTGACCCTGCCTTAAGCGCCAAGAGTTGTGGGTTCGATCCCCACCCAAGACAAACATTCGTGTGATGAATATTTTTGTTGCTGTGTCTGGGTGTTAATATCCAATATATTTAAGTATATATTTGTAATACCACTGTTGTTCTGATATCCGTAATACAAGTGCTTAAGCTACTTACCTCGGAGTCAGATCAATGTATGTGATATAGTCTGATATTTATTATTTTTTTAATTCATTTTACTAAACTACAAATCCGGTATTCGAAATACAAAAACGTCACACATAAATCGTTACCCTGTTAATTACAGCATCACTTGTAATAAAAGCGTCTCTAAACGAGCAAGAAACGCCTGTATTATAAACGTATACGGTTTATATTACAACATACAGTCAATTTGCATTGCGTTGCATATTTTGCTCGTCATAAATACAGCCGTCCAATTATTTCGACACACACAATCAACCCGGGATCATCATTCGAGCTTGCTCGTCTCGCGATTGGCGGATTGGCCGGATGATTCGGTTATCGGTTCTGTATCGGACTAATTATTGAGTTAACACGGGTTTTGCATTTCGTAACTTAAAAAGAGAAAATTTTGATAGTAAATAAATAGCCAACCACTTACCTACACATTTAACTCATTATTTGAGGAACTAATTTATAAGATTTTAGGAGCAGCCATTTTTTTTAATTAAAATATAAAAGTTGATCAGCCGATTGTCTATTTAGAATGAAAAGTAAAAAACCATTTTTTTTAAATCCTTTAAATTGGTTCCTTAGACTAATGAGTTAAATTTGCTTGCGTTCAGAATATAATTTTTTTCGGGATAAAAAGTAGCATATATTCTTGCATATAATACTTTTGCGTGCCAAGCAAATGGATAGACCTTTTTCAGTATATCAAATTAACGGATAACTATGACCCAGAGATCACGTTCAACATAAATACTTATCATACAGAAAAACCTTAAGAATTTAAATACATAGTCGAGGGATTATTTGGTAAGAAAGCAAGCGTGATCGTTAACGACGGGGTTGGCTTAACTGCTAAAGAAAAAATACCCTATAGTATGATAATACGTAATATAAAATATATTTGCCACGGAACCAATAGAGACAGAAAATCTCTTGCTATGATAAAATCATACACATCCATGGACAGTTTAATGAAATTATTGGACCAATCTGATTCCCTTTTACCCCGTTTGTAAAAAACTTGCACAAAACATAAATAATAATATTGTCCTCCTAACCGATATCGGTTACGGTAGCCAATCTCAACGAGGATTAGCCATCTGCGCAGGAGATATTATAGTGCACAAGTGTGTGCGCTAACACAGGTGCAATCTCTATTTCTTCACTCTCATAGTCCGGTGAGACGGCAATTCGACATGACCGGAGAGAGGCGCAGGACCAACGGCTTAAGGTGCTTTCCGAGGCACGGGGGTGATTAAACCGCTAACTTCCTGACTCCGGGCTGTTACTGAGTATTTTGGATATTGAAATACCCAGCCACAAATTTTTGGCCCGACCCGGGATTTGAACCGGGGACCTCTTGGTCCTTAGGCGGGGTATGCTACCACTAGACCAACGAGGCAGTTAGAATGTGTACACAGTGCACAGTGCACAAAACATAATTTGTTTACCGCGCAATAACTATTCTGAAAACGCCATATATACTTACATATGTATGTGATCTAGCACCAAATTTGAACATCAAATACATAATATAAGTATGTGCGTACCAGATTATAAATATTGCACATTTACGCAAATATAAAAAAAAATCTAATATCTGCTACTACTAACTTGTGACGCTATTACAAAAACAACAATTTCATAGGATTTTGTCTAGATATTGTCTAATTTATATTCTATAGAAATTATTAATTCACTACGCAAGTTATTTGTCATATACTAATATATTCCTCTTATTTGAAAAGTTACATGAAGTTATTTGTATTTGATTTGAGCTATCTGCAGTATACATTCTGAATCGAAACGTATTTCAACGTTTAAATTCAAATAAAAATTCAATCTTCCTAACAATAACTTCAAATAAAACAATCGTCTTAAGCTCTCCAAGTCCGCTTCACACTCGACAGCGATATTTGCTCTCTCTGTATCACCCATTTAAAAGAATAATAAACAATAAAAGCGGTATTCAGCGCTAGTACTGTCGCTAGAGGGCGCTGAGGAAGCAATAATCGTAAAGTGCCTGCGTATATCCGGTTAGCCCGCCGCCCCACTGTTTGTGGCGTTCGCCTAATGACATAGTACAAATACGGCGAGTAAACTGTTGTCTGAGATGAAGTCATGCATCCCTTACTAAAAAATATAAGCGATTGTCTTTAATTACATCATTAGCCATGCAACAAGGGTTCATGGAGATTGTGGAAAATTTGAGAGGTGATTAAAGATTTAGAGCATCAATGACTTCGATTGGATGTTCATTATAACTATTGAATAGTTTGTCGATTCGGAGGGGCACATCATTCATGTTTGTATCAATTCGCGCGAAAAAGAGACAAAGCGGCGCATTGGATAGTACTTAAATCTACATGGTGAATCGCCTAATTATTTAAAGTATACCACCTTAAATCAGATGTTGATTTTGTATGATCACATTCAGGTCGCTTACTTTACCAGAACCTGCTATGTCCAGTATCGCAGTTTTATGCAACGCTTTGTCGGGATTTGAAATGCGTCCAAGTGTTATTTTCAGCAATAAATTGTGGAGATTTTAGTTTTCACTGCCGGTTTTTTCTACGAAAAAACATGCTTTTGTAATGTTTCCGCGTTTTTGTAATGAGCTGGGATCAGCCAGTTTAGCATGGTGTTTTTCATTTGCGTTCGCTAGCCTCGTAGCTCATAGTCGATACTAGTCAACATTAAACTAGTGCACCAGTGACGTCGATATATCATCATCTAGTCTGTTGTATGTGATACTCCATTATAATTGTACAAGTATAAATATACACGTCTCGAGTGGGTCCTGGAGTCCTGAAATACAGGGTTGCCCTAGTTTAGGCTCCAGTTCCACACGCATTTAGGCCTGGTTCTATGATTAATATATTTTATAATACCTGTATACTGGTGTGTGGAAATAGATGTTTAAATTTTTTTTTTTTTATATGTGATGGAGGTAAGTCAGGTACAGTCACGCCGAAACCGCATTACTGTCGGAATAACGTGGCTGGCTCTACCGGGGTTTCTTGGAAAAAAAATGGGGTCAAGTAGTGACTCTAAAGCTGCTACGTTTCATATGAGCCTTTTACACGATCTATCTTCAAAGTGCGAGTGAAATCCTTGAGATGCAAGTGGGTATTGCCTTGTATTAAAAAAACAATAAAGTAATAAATTTTTACCTTTATAATATGTTATATTAATACATAACTTCACGTCCATAATCTCCGAAGGGATAGGCAGAGTTAAACGGGCAGCAAGCCCCTCTAACTACATTTAGCCAAAAATAGAATAAAACCGGGCTGGGTCAGATGGAAAATTGTGAAACAATTTGCCAAAATCTAATCATTAGTCGCCTTCTACGACAAGCTAAGCTAGAACCACAGTTAGTACATTATTTTTAAGTCCCAGACCAACATGGCACAATGGCAATGTACATATATTAATTAGTGCACGATAATTTTTTTAGGTATAAATAATTTTATATTTAACCTATAATATACTCTAATAAATATGATATTATAAAAAAAATATGGTTAGAACTGTCTCGAATGACACTTTTGATAGGCCACTCCATTAACACGCTGCATCATCTCAGATGCTACCACAACATCAAGATTAATCCGTACGCCCATCCGCATCCCCATACAGGCTAATACCTAGACTTACACGTCATGACGCACCGTTTGATACACCATGACAGGGGTGGGCAATTTGCCATTATTTATAGCGGCCACGGAATTTATGGTCACAATGTACGCCTTTATTAGAGTATTGCTATTTGGTCGAGTGTATCATTTTGACAAAGATGCGGTCACGTTAATCTTTGAGAGTTATGGTTGTGTGTTTTGGTGTTAATCGGTGTCTGGTAAACAAGTAATGGATATGGGACGAAAATTGAATAGTATTGGTGGCCATTAATTAAATTATAATTTAAAGCATTCGTTTCGTCATGATTAAGTCGCCACAAACATTTTAAAAGATTGGCGTTCGGTTCTCTCTGCCTACCCCGCTAGGGAAGTGGCGTGAAGTTTAGATAGTTAGTTAGTTTATTCCAAGATTTCGAGAGGCTCAAAATCTGAGAATTCGCGGTATCGACGATGCAGTAGAATAAGTGCTTGTCATAAGCGCGTTAATTCTTTAACAAAATCTTCAAACGTGTTGGTAAAGTGAGAGCGTCATCCTTGTATTGCTAGTTAAGTACCTGTATTTTGATATGACATGATACGTAATCACCGCCTACCATGGACAACTGCAACCTCAGTGTAGTTGGTGATGTGATGCCGGCCTTGGGATTGGGACTGGACCTCCGATACGTTACATAGCGATTTCGAAACACAGCAGTCCAGGTGTTGCTATTTTACGCCAATTGTTTGTGAAAGTTCCATGTTGGTCTGGGACTTGGCCCATGTTGATTTGGGACAAAAAAAAAAATGTGCCAACTGTAGTTCTTGCCTAGCATGTCGTAAAAGGCGACTAATGGTATATCGGGTTTTGGGTGTGTGATTGTGTAGACGACAGGTTAGCCGCTTGTTACTGCTTTTTCACAATTCTCCATCTAACCCAGCCTATTTTTTGGCTGAATGTGGTTGAAGGGGCATACTGCCCCGTTGACTCTAGGGGCTCTAGGCTAACCTAACCTAATCGGCCCCTTTGATTCGGGGATTATGGGCGTGATGTTATGAATGTTTGTATGTATGTTTGTGAAAGTGATACTGCCTCGATCGGCCGGACCAGCTTATGAAGCCATCGCTAAATGGTTACTACATAGTAGCACACTAGATCAAGAAGTTCAACAGATAAATTATTCCACACTCAGTCAATTTCTCAGTGAAAACTCTGGATATTTCATGTTGGTCTGGGACTTAAAAATATAAGATATTCTTTTCTCTTTAGGTCTTAGACTAATAGTTATATTACTAGATCGATATTTGTCGTTTAATCAAAAAAAAAATTCACTTAACCTAAGTTTTATCATCGGTTAAATATGGTTTAAGGATCCTATTGCTCCTTTAGACGAGACGACAAGTATGTATGTAAAACGCTGACAAGTTTATTTTAAAGTGCGCCCAAACTTGATAATCCAGCACCGTAAAGCGTTGTTCGCCACCCATTACGGGCCGGGCCTGCGGAGTTGCATTACCATTTTTATAGCGGTGTGTCTGCGTATTATGCAGATTACCGCCCGTCGCATAGCGACTAAGGAGTACGATGTATGCTGCTCTTTGAGGTACGAGAGGTAGCGGGAGCGGATTCTGTTTTGTTCCGCTGCAAAAAAAGTTTGTTTATTATATAAAAAGTAAAGTTCCTTAATGGGACTGATCTTCGATTTAGCGAGTATGACTAATAATAGTGTCCTACTAACCGATATCGAACACGAAAACCTCAACGTGGACTAGCCAATTGAGCAAGAGACATTACAGTATACAAAAATGTGCACAAACTCAGATGCACTCTCAGAGTTCGGTGAGACGGTAATTCGACATGACCGGAGAGGTCAGAGGTTAGGCGCAGGACCAACGGCTTAACGTGCTTTCCCAGGCACGGGGCTGATGAAACCGCCAACTTCCTAACTGAGTAATTTCAATATTAAAATACCCAGCCACAAATTTTTGCCTGACCCGGGATTTGAACCCGGGACCTCTTGGTCCTTAGGTTATTAACCAACAAGGCAGTCAATAACTAATACATCAAAGTAATTGCCAATACTTATAACTTTTATTATGCTAGTTTATAAATTAGTAGTTTATAATTATCCTAGGAATAAATTAATAACACTTAAATTGGCCAGTACAAATTAAACATATTATATTATCTAAAAAATTTTCACGTGATCATGAATGAATCATATAATATTAATTGAGAAAACCTCAGTATTTGCTTTACCAGATTTGATATTGCAACAACCACTCATATATAGTTATTTAATCTTTTATTTTTACAAGTGTACCCATTATTAATACAATAATTTAGTTGATTAACTTGATACTACATAAGTAAACGGGTTTGTTAGATCCCATTGGTCTCAATACTAAATTTTAGAAATTTTTAAGTATGTACCTAAAACGTAAAAAAAATTCAGTCGAATTGAGAACCTCCTCCTTTTTTTTGAAGTCGGTTAAAAATATGTTAACGTTTTCGTTGTCTCTGTTGCATTGCACCACACGCAAATGTGTTCTGAAAGCGAGTGTTGCGCTAATCTATGCAAACCCGGTTTAAGATTGACTTGTTTGTAGGACACACTTCCCCCGTGATTACGAGGGCGTACCCGTTTGGCACCTAATTTAGGGATGATTGTGCTGTCTTCTTCTCCTACGTAGTCCTTCAGGGCGAGGTCGGGAGAGAAAAATTGGTGTAAGTTAAGAAATTTGGTGGCTGATTTCTGAGAACGATGAGAGTTGTACTCCTTGTATGAGGCCTTTCTCATATAATGAGTAGAACTCCAGCGCTTGTTTTAGTAACTTAATACGAATATAAAGTACTATTTAAGTCCCATGTTGGTCTGGAACTTAAAGAGCATGTGCCTAGTATGTCGTAAGTGGTGACTAATGTCAGTGTAACGGGTGCTGGGTATGTGATTGTCTCGTGCCTCGAAAAGAACGGTAAGTTGGTCCTGCGCCTGACCTCTCTCCGGTCATGTCGAATTGCCGTCTCACGGGACTAACCTAACCCGTTTTAACCATAATAAATTTAGTGAAAGTGGTCCCTTTGACTCTTCCTACAGCTTTGGGGATCACAGGCGCGACGATACATACAAAATATTTCCTAAATGTCGATTCTAGCAACCTATTTAAATGTGACCTGATTATAGTCTAAGGTTAATTTTACCAATATATCTACGATTTCATGATCGTTGCAACAAAATGAAGGAGACACAAAAGTTTCAATGAGCTATCAGTCCTCCTCATTACCAAGCTTAGCTGACCCTTTTTTTTTTGTACATGAGAAATTCCTTTACGCACCTTCCAAGTAGACCTGAGTAAGAGCCTACAATGTGTCGGGCTCGGAACTCGGCTGGCAACACCAGTTCCCCTACCGAATAAACTTCACGGCTGCCATTCTTCAGGCGCTGAACGCAAAACTATCAGGGTCCCCACTGCCGGGATTCGCTCGAAAAGTCTACGCAGCGCGCGCATCTTGAGGGAGTGAGATTCTCCCCCAGAACACCTAATGTGGTGTGTTCGACTACACAGAAAGCTGTGTACCTGTATCTTAACGGACAGGGTGCAACACACGAGCAGTCGCCTTCTCCGGGGACGATTGAGTGCTAGAAGACTCCCACGCCAGCTTCCACGACCCCAAAGGCCCTTTTAGTCGCCTTCTACGACAGGCAGGGATAGGCAAAATTAACCTTAGGAGTATTCGGGGGGTTCCGAATACTCCTAAGGTTAATTTTGCCTTTACGCAGACATTTTCTACGGATTTATGTATGTCAGAATTTATATAAACCATCAATAAGCGGCAAAAAGTCAAAAGTGCTTAGCCGGGTATCAGGCCCGCAAGCATTAGGCTTCATTAATCACTGTTCGAGTTTGTTTTTGCATTCCTCTCCTCGCTGCTTAATGAAATGGAAGGGAAACAAACTTATATTGAATGTGGGAGAAAGTATTATATCCTACTAATATTATAAATGCGAAAGTTTGTATGTATGGATGGATGTTTGTTACTCTTTCACAAAAAAACTACTGAATGGATTTTAATGAAACTTTAGAATAATATAGTTCATACACCCGAATAACATATAGGCTATGATTCATCGATGTACCACGAGAGCGAAGCCGCGGGCAGAACCTTAGTAAATTTTAATATAATCTCCTGGATTAAAGCTAGAAAGGGTTTTTATGAAGTGCATGTGAGCGTGGCTACTATAATTAATCTTTATTTATAAAATATATCCCATGTTGGTCTGGGACTAAAAAATTATGTGCCAACTGTTTCTAGCTTAGTATGTTGTAAAAGGCGACTGATGGTAGGTATATTGGGTATTTGGTACGTGATTGTGTACGAGTTAGCCACTTTCCACTACATTTTCACAGTTTTCCATCTAACCAGGCAAGTTTTATTTTTGGCTGAATGTGGTTAAAGGGGTTAGCTGCCTACCTACCTTTAGGGAGTACAGATGTGATGTAGTGATGCCGATCGATAGTCGATAGTCTATCAATAGTCTATCGATAGTTTATCGATAGTTGACGTCATATCAATAGTATCGATAGCCTATCGATACTATCGATACCATCGATTGTATCGATAGCTTAGATCCAGGCAATACTATTGCATGAAAGCAATACTATCGATACTATCGATAATATCGATACTATCGATAATATCGATAGCCCAAATTGGGGTAATACTATTGATGACTTGCAATACTATCGATAGTATCGATAGTCCTATCGATATTATAACTGATTTCCGAGGTCAACTATCGAAAGCGAACTATCGATAGTTCGGCATCACTAATGTGATGATATACAAGTATGTAGGTACCACAGATAACATTATTCCTGAAATACTAGTACATCCTAACTTACGCTCCAGTCCATCCATGTACTTATTATTAATTCGGATCTTTGCACTTCAAACGATGTTTTTTTCTAGATCTTTCTTTCTTTTTGATCTAATATTCAATATAATCGCAACTGTTACGATACTAAGGGGGGGGGGGGGGTTGTATTTGACAAACGAGTCCGTTTGTACAAATTAATTAAATTAATAACCCCACTTAGCAGCAGCGGCGATTCATATTGTTTGCGCAATTAAATACAATTTCTGTCTTTTACACAATTTTGTTTCGTATTGTCATAATTGGTGCGATTATAACGTGATTTGTGTTATCAAAATTTGTGAAAATTTATTTCAGCTAAACCAATAAACAATAATGGTTTAGGTAATGTTTGTATTGCGGGCACTGTTAATGAATCGCTGTGATAATTTAAACAATTTATAACAATTATTGAACAAAATTTCCGTTCAGCGCAATTAGGTATGTTAAAATAAAAGCGTTTCACTATATACATAATAAAGTATATACGAATACGGTACTAAAACAACAAGCCAGTTTAAAAATTAACAATCAGGCAACTGGCAATCAGTTGATGGTTTAGGAAAAGACTAATACTCAGAAATAATGAGTTTAGAGTGTGTGGATCTATTTGTGTATTGATAGGAGTGTAAGGTTCAAACAATGTACATATTTTTATTTATTTAGATATGTATGTAGGTATTTATTTATTTACATAAAAAGGCTTACCAACTGAATACATAAAGCGACTTATTGTGTTACAACAATTTAAGAAAGAGGTATCTATTATATATGTATTTAAATTAAAAGTATGCACAACTTAGATAGACTAAAAACATTTAATTAAACTTACAACATACAACTAGTTAAATGTGAGCGAAATAACAATTAAGACCACACGTCTAATTTGTATCTGTTTGTATCTGTCTGTCTGCCTAACGCAACATTTTATAGCCGAAAATAAATAATAAATATCCGGCAACATCACATACATTGATCTGACTCCGAGGTAAGTAGCTTAAGCACTTGTGTTACGGATATCAGAATCAACAGTGGTATTACAAATATATACTTCAATATTGGATATTAACACCCAGACAGAACAAACACAAGTATTCATCATACGAATGTTTGTTCTGGGTGGGAATCGAACCCACAACTCTTGGCGCATGGGGCAGGGTCACTACCGAATCCCCCCCGCCGGGGTCCTCGGTTTGTCGTACCGGGGGGGCTTAGTAGGCCCTGACATAACAGGGCCGAAGCGAAGAAGGACCCCGAGGTGAGCCGCAACTGCACGACTTGCTACCGGGTAGTTGCGGCGGTCCGGCTGTGGCCCACTGCGGCCGGACCAGGGTTGCCGAGGAAGAGGAGGAGCTGAGTGTTGTCGTTGCTCGCCTCCCTATCCTCGGCAACCCGACAGGGGCGCGCTGGGTCGTGCTGTGGTGGGTCGCAGAGGGATTGAGCGTCTCGATGCTCTCCCTCTGCGACGACAGGGCTAAGCCCTCAATCTGGGTCGCCGGGAGGAAGGCGGCCCCTTCGACGAGGCGCTCTCCGCGTGCCCCTCTGGCTTAGCAGAGGGCACAGTGCGAGAGTGGGCCCACGACGCTGGTCACGGGGATGATCGGCGTCTGAATCCTAGGCGGAGTGGTTGAGACATGCTGGGTGGCCTGGCATGTCTCGACGCGCGCGCGTGCTCGGTGCTGTGCATCCGACGACTGTTGTCGTGGGCTGCACAGCATCGACCACCGCCGCGCGAGGTGGGCCGCGTAGCGCGGCACGCGCATCACCGGAGGAGCTGTCGTATAGTCCCGACGGTGGGGATACAGGCTCCTCCGGGACTGCGCCGCTGGAGGCCACGTTGGGGTTTTAGTCGGTTCGAGTCCGACACACCGCCCTCTGCTTCCCCGAGTAGAGGGTGACGGCTCGTGGGAGTTTCCCCAACTAAAAAAAAAAAAAAAAAAAAAAAAAAAAAAAAAAAAAAAAAAAAAAGTTCGAGTCAGTCTAACGAATTGACTTATTGCGAGTTTGTTTACCAATAAACAAAAGAAACAAAAACCTAATTGACAACTCTAATAATTGGCTTATATAACTCCTAAAGCTACTGCTGAAATCATAGCCTCTATCTTGGGTAAAAAAATAAAAACGTCGTATTATCAAATGCCTTCCACCTTCTTTCCTCAATTGGGAATATGTTGCCATGGCAACCGTGAGACAATAGGCCTTTATTGCGACTCCACTCGATTACCTTTGAAATAAAATCCCAAATTTATTACTTACACATGTTCCTTATTAGGATTTAGCTTTGAACTGGAGACGAATTTTTATTAGGCGCTCTCTTTTATTATCATTAAGAATAACGGTAATGGGCGAGATTATTTCTGCAAATGAAAATTGTTTGTATTAAAGAGAGGTAGGTTATTACAAAAGAACACGTGCGCGAGGTAGATATTAGTTCAAACCCGAGCACCTCCATCTACATATTTATTTGTAAATTAAAAATATAACTGCAAAACGTTCGTTCATTATATAGAATCGCGTCACGATGTTTGTAGTCCTCCGAAACGATTCAAACTAACTAAACTTCACGCCACTTAGGGATTCAAACGATCTTTATTAAACTTTTTTGTATGTAAGAAAGTATTATCCCATATAAGGATTGTCCCATGTTGGTCGGGGCTTAAAAAAATGTGCCAACTGTGTTTCTTGCCTTTTTTTTTGTTTACGCGGAGGTGAAAATCCGTCATGGATCGCCGCCCATGCCGCAACTGTTGCATGGCCAGTGATGCCAACCCTTCCATATGTTGAGGGGGTCGTGGGTACGCTGTCGCATCTTCCACAACCCCATCAACGGCATCTTTGCAGACACTACATTACAATACGCGTCTAAAGCATTGTGCGGTTGTGAACCTTGCCTATATTACTACTTTTTGTTTTTAGCTGAATGTGGTCAAAAGAGCCTGTTGGCCCCTTTGACTCTGTCTACCTCTTCGGGGATTATGGGCGTGATGTTATTACCATCCGCTCCCATTTTTATCTGGAGAATGAAGTTCGCTGGGATATACATATTATGTATTAATATATTATATTAAAACTCTCACTTGAGACGCTGTTTGATATTTCTAAATTAGTTTTTATAATTTCAACTCTCTTAAATAAGTTTCCGTGGTGTAGCGGTTATCACATCTGCCTAACACGCAGAAGGCCCCCGGTTCGATCCCGGGCGGAAACATTTTATTTGTGAATTGTGAGTCACGCACGACAAATATTATGAACATTTAGTTTTATGTTTATTATGTAGAATATTAGCTTTTGCTTCATTAGCATACAATTTGTATCTGCAAGCCATGTTTGAAAAATATCTATATGTGTCCCAAATTTCAGCTAATTCCCTTTAGTCTATGAAGCGTATTCAAATTATAGATTTTCGGAAAAAAACACTTACTAACCAGTGTTTTTTAAGGCTTACATGAATAAAGTAAGCTTGTTAATAAAGACATTATAAATATTAATTTGAGTTTAAATACATACATTTTCATTTTTATATTAGTAGAACTGTACGCGCTTAAATTCAGGAAAGACATACGGAAATATAGTCCATTCGGAACTAAAAAAGTTCCTGGCAAATATTTTTCAACCCCTGACATTAAAATTTAATTCACTCAGAAGTTATACGAAGACGTTTGTCTAGTCCGAAACTCATTCGTCGGAAGTCATAAAAACACTTCGGTCTCTCAGACCGATGTCGTAGACAAACAGATTTTATACGCGTTTTAAGTGAGTAGAACACATTCGAACAGTAATTATTCTGTATTGATGGAGGTTGATTATTAATCCATAAAATTGTCGTGAAAAATAAAAATAATGTTGAGGAGTTACCGTTTTTGAAAAAGAGCTTTAGACAAGTATAAGAATATGATTATGTTATTGAAGATTTAGATTTTTTTCATTTAGTCAAACAACCATATTATCCCAGGATATTGTTTCTCTTTTGTGCAGTCGGCTATAGTCATTTACTTATTAAAAAGACCTAAGCAATTAAACATGAAGTTTAGTTGTATGAACTTTCATCCATAAGTACCTAGTTATTATTTGTCCGATGTTGGTCTGGGACTTACAAAAATGTGCCAACTATGTTTCTTGCCTAGCATGTCGTAAATGGCGACTAATGTTATGGATTATGGGGTTTTGGGTATGTGATTGTGTAGGCGACGAGCTAGCCGCTTGTCACTACTTTTTCACAATTTTCTATCTAACCCAGCCCATTGTTCCATGTTGGTCTGGGACTTAAAAATAATGTGCCAACTGTGTTTCTTGCCCAGCATGTCGTAAAGGGCGACTAATAGTGTATGGGGTTTTAGCTATATTGTGTAGGCGACGAGCTAGCTACTTGTCACTACTATTTCACAATTTTCCATCTAACTCAGCTCAGTTTTGTTGCCTCTTTGACTCTGAAGTTAGAAGTTAAAGAATCGAGAATAAAATGTATGTATGTACCTCCTACACACATACAAAATAAATGGTGCTACCTCCACAAATGGACTACTTTATATACCAGTCACTTATTCACGCAATTGTTCCAAGTCGATTGTCACCATTCGCGAGTAGCTCTAATAGGAGCAATAACAGAGCCCCGAGAAAGGCTTCGCCTCTGAAAACTTATAAAATGTTTGAAAGCACTCCTTTCTCGTGCATTGAAACATTCGCCATTGTGGGGTAACTGTGCGTTTCTTTTATAGATTGGTTATTGCACTATGAGTATGTTTTATTAAAATTCAAACCGTTGGATACAGGAGTGTTTTTTTAATACATATAAAATTTCATTGATATAACATATTTGTGCCAGACTCAGTTCCTTGTGTAGCATGCCTTAAAAGGCTACTAATGCTGTAACGTTTAACGGCGTTTGCGCTTATTAGATAGAAATAATACTAACGGGACGTAACGGCCTTGTAACAAGCGATGCGCACGTGCAGACAGTTTTTAATGGGGCGTAACTTTATATCAGGTTTTGCAACAAAAAAACATTTGATCAAAATATGACACGGTATAAAACTATTGCAATCGATTCTGTGCAAAACAGTCTAGGCTTCGTATATTATAAAAATAAGATTGTATATTAAGATTTATGTTTAATCCTAACTACTGAATTTGCAGCCACGTATGCAATCATACGCTAGTAATAATACTACTAAAAATAATCAACTACCGAACCGGATACCTTATTATTTATACTTAGTACAATTTTTACTATTTATTTTATACTTTTTACTACCTGAGTCCATATTTTAACTTACTGGCGAGGAAATGTGTCGTGAGGAAATATGTAAATTACAATAATTATAAATGTGTAATAGTCATCTAATTTATTTAGCTCGCATCAATGTAATAACCAGAGGTACTGAGTCTGGAATTATGGTTTGACAATAGGATGGCATATTATCCTGGAAAGAACTAACAAGTATACTAATAGGTATCCGTGTTAAGTTCCCCAGTAAAAGTGGTCTTACAATAGCACAAAAAATTAAAACAAGGTAAACTAAGAGTTCGTTATTCAAAAAACACGTTTTTAAAAACAAAAACAAGCGCAACGAAAAATTGACTCTTTTGTATACCGCAGTTGTTCACAGAAAAAATGTTTCTGTAAATAAACTAGAGGTGACAATTTATAGCGGCGCTAACGAAGGCATCGCAGTGTAAACTCGTTACGAGTGGCGCAAACACGGTCCCCTGCGCGAGCCACTGCCTTGCCCTATCTGTTACGTATACCTTGTGAGGGCGATACGTGAGGAGTGTGTTCTCATCGCATTCGATGGTGTAAGTTATGCGAGGTGTGCTTAGGTGGGGAAATAGTATGTCGTGTCATAGTAACGACTGAGATTAGTGTCTACATTATGTATCGGTTTAAGAGAAGAAAAAGGGAACAGAATGGAGCGAATACTTGTACTATCAGTACAGAATATCTAAGACGTTCATGAGATTAAAACACGTTACGTACAAATACGTTATCTTGGAACCATACATAAATAATTCCTAAACTTAATTTCCTTAATACTCGCTCTATTAATTAGTGATTAGCAATGTACAATACAATTATTTATAAAATTATAATAATTTAAAGTTTTTAAATAGGTGAGTTATTAATGGCACGACGTGACGTCACAACGTGCTATTGCAATATAATAAATCAAAGGAAGCATGGTATTTTGGGGGATCAGTCTATTCAATATTATGCTCATTGTAAAATACATTAAAGCTGACTAAACTAAACTAATAAGCCGTTTGTAAGAGCATAAAATTGATTTATCATATATTTATAATTTATGGAAAACAATGACGGTTGCTATTCATTTACTAAGACCCTTTAAGCTATCTGACATCTTTTTATAGGGTTTAAGCGTTAAACATAGACGTACTATAAAACTTTATTGCCAGTAGCTAGGTTAATCTAAGCTGAGAAAACATTAAACCTAATTCTCATAAAATCTTACGTTAACGTGAACGTGATAGGTACTAAGAGATAAGCTTGATATTATACTTACTAGAAATGTTTGCAGTTGCTTTTACAAATATCTTCATTCCAAAATCAGTAAAATGCTTCTTTTCGCTTTAAGCGCGATATATTTGGTTTTATATAAATATTTTTTGCATTTAAAAGGTAGAAATATTTTAATTTACATCGGCAGTAAATCAGTGGTATTACAAATATGTACTTAAATATTGGATTTTAAAACCCAGGCACAGAACAACACAGGTATTCGTCACACGAATGTTTGTCCTGGGTGGGGATCGAACCCATAACTCTTGGCACTTGGGGCATGGTCACTACTAAATGCGTCATCAAGGTAGTCAAAAATATTAAGTGTCTTTTAGTAACCGCAATAGGTATATGGTTAAAATTCACAATTATATATTTTTATTAGTACTAAAATACTACATAGTGAAGGAGAAACATAATATACGAAGCCAAGTTACAAAATAGGCAATTTTGGCCTTTATTCTCGATTTTGTTATATAAAATAAAATAAAAAATTCAGTCGAATTGACAACCTCCTCCTTTTTTTTGAAGTCGGTTAATAAGAAGTCATGTTGGTCTAAAACTTTAAAATAATGTGCAACTGTACGTTATACTTTATAGACGTCTAATGGTGAGTAGATTATAATAATAACAATATTGTGGAAGATGGATAAAGTAACCATAGTGCCAATAGTAGTTTCTACTACAGGAGTTATCCCTAAACAATTAATCACCGGTTTAAATATACTAAATATACCTAAATATACTTACATAATCCTACAAAAAGCCGCCATACTAAATACATGCCGAATAGTACGTAAATTTTTACAGCTTGAATCCGATTCTGATAATACATAACACACAGCTTTACCTTCATTCTTACTTGGCCAAAAGCCCGTAATATTGAAAATTACCCCTTACTTAGGGAGAATACATAACCGTATATAAACAATATTGTATTCATTTTCCCCACAAATAACCATAATACAAGTTCCTAATAAAATAGACAAACCTGTAAAAAGGATTTGTGTTTTTTCGGCGACAATTTAAATATTTTTATAGCCATTCGTGATAGCCCTACCGACCTACTATGATAGACCGACACATGCACTAATCGATGCACTTGTCGATTTTACAATTAGAGCAACATTAGAAACATAACCCACAAACGCATTCAATCACCTAAACGTATTTATCCCCAATCCTTTCTCAAATTCGTATCCTCCGCCAATTCTCGCGACCTTATCTCGTCCCACCCAATCACTTCATTATTGAAACAGAGTCCGGTGCCTCACCAATCAATTGGAGCACTCGACCAAACTCTTGGTACACGCACTGGCTACTTAACTTGACCCCTGCGGTTTAATCCTCACACTCCGGAATCTCCTCAATTTCGGCTGCTAGGAAGGGAAGTGGGAGGTCTCCGGTCGCTGGTCGATGGTCAATCACATTGTAATTGGCTGCAGAGGCAAGATACCCGTGAAATGATGGCTACCCTCTGACAAGGGTCTTGCATGCTCCAGGGCTTTCGATTACGTTTAACACTCTTTCCTGGCTTATGTGTGCGCAATTATTGGTTGCTTTTCATGTATCTATCTATATACATATATACTTCAGAAGAAAGTTTATCGTAAATATGAACGAATTATAAAATCATGTAAATACCAGGCAGTGCTACGAGTGCTGCATTTTATGGGTATGCGTATAAAGTTACAGGTATGAAAAAAGATATCGCTATTCGACTGGCCTGTTGTTCGAGTGGTCAGAGACCCTGGCCACGAAACCAAGGGTTGCAGATTCGAATCCCGCTAGTGGCAAATGTTTCGTGTGATACACATAGACATTTGTACTCGAGTCATGGATGTTTATAAACGTACTTAAGTATGTCTATCCGTTCACCTAGTATCCATAGCACAAGCTTATGAGCTTAGTTTGGAACTAGGGAATTGGTGTGTCAGTCTTGAACTTTTTTTTTTTATTATTTATACAAAGAAGCAGCGTCGAGCATCAAGAGCGGTGGTAGCTCAATGGTAAGGACACGCGCCTCGTAACCGAGGAGTGCGGGTTCAATCCGGGCACGTACCTCTGGATTTTTCAAATCTATGTACGTATTTATACCACTAGCTCGACGGTGAGGGAAAACCTCGTGATGAAACCTGCAGATTCAAACAACATTGGATTTGTAACCATGTTCCAAAAAATGTCTGATTCCCCTATCTTAGGGTTACGAAGGTCAGATCGGCAGTCGCTTCAATGTAATTACCAGACTCTCTAAATCCTGGATCATGGTCTAAGCGGACCCCGTCTAAGCACGGGACATAACGCTAGGAAGATGATAACAAAGAAGCAGCGTTGCTCTTTCTTGAGTTCAAACTCTGGTGTACAATTTCATCACATATGGTTAAGTATTGAAAATGTTAGAGGCAGAGTTACTTTCACATTTTAACCATTACTGAAGATTTTTTCACAGAAGTTAGTGGATGAACTGTAGAAGACGTTTATTGTGTTTTTGTTGGAACAAACAGACAATTTATATGTAACATTTTTCTGTAGTTTAGATGGCCAACTTTACTAATTATCATCATCAGCCGGAAGACGTCCACTGCTGGACATAGGCCTTCCCCAAAGATCGCCAAAACGACCGGTCCTGCGCTGCTTGCCTTACTAATAATTAACAAATTGTATCTCATTAATATTCGTTACTATGTTTTGCTATTTTCAAAGATTGCAATCGATTCTGCGATTTCACGTATTTATTAGTAATTCGAATAAACGCATTGGCTTACCTATATTTCGCACGTTATTCTAGTAACACATATAGATATATAATATTATTCCCTAATAAACTGAATCACAAGATTCATAAGTACAATCGGATTCATTTTTAACCCCAGCCCCCCATGTATGTACACTCCAGTTAATATTGAATAGTACGGACAACTTCACGCCTATTATCAACACCCTGTGAACACAGATGCACGCCGCGTCGCCTCTCACCCTGTATACCTACAAACAACTTCAGAACCCCGCGTTAATTGCCTCGCAGCTTTTAAGCTTGGGTATTAAGGTTGAAATTAGTGTAACAAGTTGGTTTGAAATGGATCAAGATATGTTGGTAGGTGTCTAGTTTGAATATGTGTATGTAGGCATCAGTCTGTTACCACAGGGTAGATGCTATAGTCATATAATTAGACTGAAGTATCTGTCTGTAGGTTTGTTTATCTTCTTAACGTCTGCATGTATAGTATGAAGGCATTATTCATAACGATTTATGACAACAATCTAGGCTTTATCTAGGCTGTCTGTGGATTAGGCTGTTTACCCGGCTTAAAGTGCAACAACAGTGTGCTTAACAAATTATACTTGATTTGCAAACGTTTTTGTAACATAAAAAATATATGAAGTACTACTGTATCAAATATTTAGTCAAAACACGAAATAAGTACATTTTGAAATTAAATTTAATTCCCGACGGCTCCATTTACTCAACATGCTTAAACCAACCAAGCATGCTGTCCTCAGTTTAGTCACCACATCTTCCTTCACTCCACATCGCTCTCTTATTTCTTCATTTTTTATTCTATCACTCCGAAGTCCGAAGCACTACAAAAATATCAGATTCGTAGTTAGATACACACATACTATAAATATATGATAACACGCCAGCAATCGGTAAAGTGGTAGAAGACCAAGTATATAGGACAGTAATTTCCTATAGCCAATTTTGCGCCAAAATAAAATTGATATGATACTCGTACATTGTGAATAAGTAATGACGAGGGTCCAGCTGGTCGCCCACATCATCAGAAACCCAATACCTAATACAGCATTTGTTGCTTTATACGACACTAGCGGTGCTTGCGGTATCACTCACGTTTTTGGTTGATGTTATATAGCCTATAGCCTTCCTCGATAAATGGGCTATCTAATACTGAAAGAATTTTTCAAATCGGACTAGTAGTTCCTGAGATAAGCGCGTTCAAGCAAAAAAACAATCTCTTCAGCTTTATAATATTAGTATTAGTATTGATACGGTCCTAAGATACACACTTGGTTAATTTTTCAAGTCTTAGGTTCTACCTTCATTATGATTTTACTTGAAGCACCTACTATTTCTTCAAGTATCCTCTGATTCAATTGAAAGAACAATAAAACCTGAACGTGCTCTCGTATAGCAATTTCTACTGAGCATAAATTACTCGGAAATTCCTTTTGACTTTGTATTGCCCTTTTTTATTAAGTTGTCCAAGAAAATCCGGTGGATCGTATGAAGGCTACGAAAATGAAAGTATTTTAATGCGGTTGTGATTCATGTGTAGGATATGTAATGAAAGCATATCTGTAATGTATGTTTTGCTATTTGTACAATAGGGATGATGACTGCATTAAAAAACTATAATTCTATTTAGTCCGTCAGTTAGATTATACAAAAATACTAGACACATATTTTTTGCTATAACAAATGAACAAAAAATCACAAAGATAAAGAGCATCAAAGTTTTGGAGTGGGGGCTTGCAACGTCACTATTTTGTAAAAATTGTACGAAAGCGTGACGTCACGCGCAACTTGAATGCATTGTATCTTTGTCAATGTTTGTTTGACAAATAAATAAAAAAATACGTGTTCAATATTTTTTTATAATCTAACTGACGGACTAAACAGAATTTTTTAGTCATCTAGCCTATTGTACATGTATTTAAAGTATGTGTTATTCATATTTTTTTATAAATATGGTTTATTACATATAATGTTCCATTTATAAGGGTAAGTACGGATAAATACGCCTAACTAGGGTTTAAAGCATTTTTAAACTAAATAGTTTTATTTGGGCTTTTTTGGTGTAACCATATAACTAATAAAATCTTGTCCATATTGTAACGAACATACATACATAATATAGCATCACGCCTATAATTCCCGAAGGGGTAGGCAGAGACAAAGGGCAGCATGCCCCTTCAACCACATTCAGCCGAAATTAAAGCCGGGCTGGGATAGATGGAAAATTGTGAAAAAGCGGCTAACCTATTGCCTACACAATCACACACCCAAAACCCGATATACCATTAGTTGCCTTTTACGATATGCTAGGCAAGAACTACAACTGGCATATTCTTTTTAAGTTCCAGACTAACATGGGACAGTGGGCTGGGTTAGATGCAAAGCTGTGAAAAAAGAGTG
Source organism: Glyphodes perspectalis (assembly GCA_951394215.1). Classification (NCBI taxonomy): domain Eukaryota; kingdom Metazoa; phylum Arthropoda; class Insecta; order Lepidoptera; family Crambidae; genus Glyphodes; species Glyphodes perspectalis. The sequence goes on from OX596200.1 coordinate 4,108,002, forward strand.
ACAAATGGCTAGCTCGTCGCCTACTCAGTCACATACCCAAAAGCCCGTAAACCATTAGTTGCCTTTTACGACATGCTAGGCAAGAACCACAGTTGGCACTTTCTTTTTTTTTGTCCCAGATCAACATGGGCCAAGTCCTAGACCAACATGGGACGATTGTAAAGTTTACTGTAAATGAACCGAAAATTATTAGGTATCAGATTTTTAACGAAAATAATAATTATTGTTAGCTTTTTGTATATTTACTTTTGGTGCCACATAACGCAAGTAGCCAAAATAGCTAATTGCGTTATGGCATCACTAGATATTGGCGAAAGCTGAGTTATCACTATTTCTGATCCTATAATTACTTTATATTGCAGCCAATATATATTCATATTGTGAGTAAATAATTTTTCTTTCATTCTATTCTATTTTAGTAGAGTGAGAAAAACATCAGGGACGAATACAATTCTTATAACAACTTAACACAAACAAAATATTTATTATTTATAATCACTTAAACAAATATACTGGCAGTCAATCTTCTGTAAGGAGAATCATACATATTTCTGAGAGCCGTAATATCGGCTCCCCCTACGTTAATTCTTGCACCGATCGCCAGACTATAGGCAGCAAACGAAGTTACTCCCCTGCGCTGTCTGTTTAGGAAACAATTAGGTATCATATTAGTCTGTAATGTGGGGCCCGCATTCCCTTGCGTTCTGTTGCACGATCTGTGTGTGTAGGTATCGCGCCTATTTGCTCTGTAGATCTAGGTAGGTACACAGTCCTGACTTCCATGTTTTTTTTTAATAATAATAATAATAATAATAATAAAATTTATTAACATAATAAAGCATACAATCTCGATGTGACTATAGCTACTGCACTAGGCTCACTGGCCTGTATCGCAGTATCTAACTGGTGACTAAAGTATAACAAATTTTAATCTTATTCTTATTCTTGTAGCTTCGGTTTGTTTTACATTAAAAGGTATGGACTTCGATAAACAAAACAAAATAATTAAAAAGAAGAAAAAGAGAGAATACAACAACAATTTGGGGGTGTGTATATGAGTACGCGTGTGGGTGTGTATATGTGTGTGTGGGCGTATATGTGTGTGTGTGTGTGTGTGTACTTATGCGTATGTGTGCGTGTGTGTGCGCGTGTGTGTGTGTGTGTGTGCGTGCGTGCGTGTGCGTATGTGTGCGTGTGCGTATGTGTGTGTAAGGAAGCATGTGTTTTTGAATAAATTATAATATAAAGCAGCATATCATACAGGGAGAATTTGTTTTGGTTATTTGGTTTTATGTTTTTTTATAATTACATTTTTAATTACATTTACTTCGTCTTCCTTAATTGCTGGTAAAGAGGTTTAATTTGTTGTATTGATTTTAACATGTTTACAATAGTCAAAGTAAATTAATTGTTGAGTCGGACCGGAAAATTTACCTACTAGATTGGTGAGTAGGTACATTGTTCGTCGGTACGTACAAACAACTTTTTATTTTACTCGTAAGATCACTCAACTAAACTTCCAGGATACTTTTTATTCATCATGACATTTAGATGATTCTCCACAAAAAGGTTCTACCACTAGGACAAGCAACATAATCTGTTCGGATCTCTCTAAAAAAGTATTTTTTCGGTTTCAATTTAAGTTGACACTTAACGAGTAGATTGGTCAACTGTTTATATCCTCCACATTTCTAAATGCATAAACAAGTTTCTATATACACATCTTATGCACATAGTGCCGGGCTCCCTGCAAGATTTTACTCAGCGCACTTAATTTAAAAACTGCGTTGTTTGCGCGCCCGGGGAGGCGGTTCTCAATAACGCTGTTCAAACACGCCGTAATGGAAAACATCTTCCTGTCTTAGCGCCACGTAGATTGTCGGCCATCGGAATTGGAAACTTGCAGACTTGTCTTATTGTTTAGCAAATTTCCTAGGAAACGTAAATGGATACAAGATAATTTAAATGTAACCAAAATGCTTTACGATCTCAAAGTAATACTTGTATTTATAAGAACATTATTTTTCTAACTTTCAAGTTATCTAGAATAGATAATGTCGAAAAAAAAACCAGAATGGCGTCCTTTAGTATACCGCCTAAAGCAGGGGTTCCCAACCTTAATTGACTAAGGGCCACTTAAATGTAATTATTACATACATAACATCATAACATCACGCCCATAGTTCCCGAAGGGGTGGGCAGAGCCAAAGGGGTAGCAGGCCCCTTTAACCACATTCAGCCAAAAACAAAACTGGGCTGGGTTAGATGGAAGATTGTGGAAAAGTAGTGACAAGTGGCTAGCTCGTCGCCTACACGATCACATACCCAAAACCTCATACCTCATACCATTAGTCGCCCTTTTCAACATGCTAGGCAAGAAACACAGTTGGCACATTCTTTTTAAGTCTCAGACCAACATGGGAACATGTGTTTATTGTTGTCAGACACCACTAGTTCGAAAATGAACAGTGTTAATATAAATATCGGAATGTATGTGTATTTATGTTTGTTTCCTGAACAAAAAAAATAAAAAATAGAAATAAAATATCAGAATTTTCGCAAAAACCCCGCAGCGTCCTACTTTAAAGCCGTCCAGTGACGCAACGCAACGCAACGGATTTAACTGGGCAACCCGCGGCCGCCGTGTTATTTGGCTAATTTCTGGCTAATGGTTCATTAAGGGCGTTATTTACGAGTACTTGCCGTCGCGCTGTGCCAGTCTAATTTATCGACTCTCGTAGTCCATTTTGAAATTAAGGGCCGTTGAAATAGTGTTACTATTGTAGTGGGCAGACGTTGTGATGCGGATAACGATTTGACGAGAAATGACTTGACACCAAGAGTAGCCAGTCGATTCAGTACGTAAAACGGAAGACGGAATGAATCAACTTACTACCATTTTATTGCATACCCAACTACCATTTTATTGCATAGACAAGACCCTTTTACATAAAGTCATCAAAGTTTATTAAAACTCTTATGACGTTTAAATGGAAAACCGTGTATGTATGTGTGTATTTGGTGAGCAAGTTTGTGTATCTTTAAATTTTTTTTATATACATACCTCGCTATTATAACTTTGCCAGAATAAAATTACAAAACAACATGTCGCAAGTCAGCAGTTCCGTTGTAAAGTTAACTGGACCACGATTCAATGAATCAAAAATTCGGGACTTTTCTTTTAGTTGTTAAGATCCAAAAATTTCCCTATTACCCTTTCTGTGTATGTCTTTATTTTATCTTTTTTCTTTTCTTTTTCTTTAGTTATTTATTTAAGGTTTCGACGCAAATGCACCAAGTCATCAAAAGCGGAAACTAGAATTGGAATCTAGATTAGAATTTAGTTACGTGATAAGAATGGGGCTCCAGTGGTACTACCTTAATTTTTCATAGAAATAAGTTTAAAATCCATAAAAATTAAAATGCAATTGCCCCTTTTTACCCTTGATACTATGTACTGGCTTAGACAATCCGATATAGTTTAAGGTCTATGAGACAAAACAGTTTCCGGACCTCTGCCCCAAGAGACCGTATCGACGTAGGCCACTTGAGAACCGACTTGAGCTCCAATGGGATTAAGCACCGTTATGGATAATTTTCGATTCGATTCGATTTCGATCGAGTGGACGTCGACTTTCGCAGCGCGATGCGCTCTTCATTTAGAAGACGTTCGTGCTGGAGTGTACTCGTGTTACTGATTATATCATGTTACAGATGACAGGATATTTTAAGCTTTGGGATTATAGCCATTGATCCAATTTGACTGGCTCTCCTGTTTAAGACTTATTGAAAGGATCATGGTCCTAATGAACTCCGAACCAGACATAATGCCAGGAACGTCAAATTTATAGCATATCAGTTTAATGAAACTTCTAAATTTTCTCATAATTTCCAACCAAGGTCCAAATTGTCTGTTTTAGGTTTGATTCTAGATTCTATGAGTCCGTTGTTCACTTACAACTATACGTAATTCATTAATTATGTTATTATTTGAAAGTACTTTATTTATTACGATTTGCATCAAAGCCGATAGTGTTATTCTTTCTAGGATTTGAATATGATACTATACCTAAATGCGACAAGGCCTTGCTTTGATTAGTATCTTTGTGCGTCGTAAATACTTTAGCTTTTATTCAACTTTATTCAATATAATTATGTATTTTTGCATAAACTGGCACACATCATTAGTAACTGTAATATTATATTAATTTGTTTTATTGTTTCTCTTATTTAAATTGTAAAAACCTTAGTACAGGTCCAAAACCTGGCAAAAGCGATCTCTCCCATTACAGGCTTCTTACTAGCTTAAAGGGAGAAATCATGCATAATATATGTTAAACCTTTATTGAAATAAACGATATTGATATTGATATATTAATATTAAGCGATCATCGTAAAATTTTGTATATACGATGACAAACGTACAATGAGTATACTTTCATGCAAAATTATTTTATGACGCACAAAAATATATCCTTGCACAAGCTAACCTAGAATAAAAGTTAGTTTATAAAAATTTAGACCAGTAACTACATACACCAGTAGTGCATCTGATCACCCACAAGTGATCATCACATCCGTAATCTCCGAAGGGGTAGGCAGATTCAAAGGGCAGAGCCCCCTTAATCACATTCAGCCAAAAAATATAACTGACTTGAGTTACGTGGAAAATTGAGAAAAGGTAGTGAAAAGCGGCTCGCTCGTCACCTACATAATCTCACACCTAAAACCCGATATACCATTAGTCGCCTCTTACGACATGCTAGGCAAGGAACATGGTAATCACATTATTTTTAAGTCCCAGACTAATATAGGAAGTTTATATACATAATACTAAAATTGTATGCTTACTGCTAAGTGTTAGATATTATTCCAAATGTCATATGCGCGTTCAAATAACTATTACTCGAAGTGAACTAATTACATTATACATTCGGAACTAAATTAAGTGAACCAAATGCGTGGCAGTTAATTAGAGATCTCATAACATGTATTTCAGTTGTAATTACGTACGTTCATTCACGACAGGTATTAGTAAAGTTAACTTTATTTCTACGCTAATAAGATCTAATTTGTTTAAGTGGGGAGTGGAATATACAAACTTGTATTAAGGAATTTTATCCGTGTAAGCATTTCCCTGTGATGTCTAATTGTGTTTTCTAATTATGTACAATACGGCAGTTAAATTTAATTCGTTATTTCATAAATAAGGTTCAGGTTTTTCCCAGTTAACAGTTTTTCAAGGAACTTACTCAAATTAGCGAAATTTCCAGCACATTTTTATTTTATGTTGAAGAAGCAGTTGAGGTGTGTAAGAATCGTGCCATATCGCGTCCGGTTCTCTCTGCCTACCCCGCTAGGGAAATGGCGTTAAGTTTAGTTAGTTAGTTATTTCTATTTTAACTATTTCGTTAGCTTACAAGTAACAATTATTATGTATGTATAGATAAATATCATCACGTCCGCATTCCTTGCAGGGGTAGTCATGAAAAAGATCAGTAGGTAAGCACATTACACTATTTAAAAAGTGATCGGACTAATTGACTTCAGCAATCAACTACAGCTGTTCTTTCATGTTACTCTTAATTTTATTTGCTTAAAAAATTCATATGATATGCTCTAAAGACCTGGTAAGTGAATAAAACTAGAACCAGGCCCGTAAATATTCTATTAAGCTTGGACAAAGCGCTTTATGTAGCCACAGTATGACTACTTAGCGCGGTCATTACCGACCCCTTTAGCGCACGCGACGTTTATAATCTATTAGAAGGCCATTCTGATTCCAAAGAATTGCTTCTCAAAGGGAATTGTAGAACTGAAGCTAGGAATAAAGAGTTCAAGGAACGGATTATAAATGGTCAATGATGTTTTGAGGGGAATTCGAGCATTTATGAGATTCATGAGGTTAATAGGTACATAATAGAATATTGACTTGTTTTCTTAGATAAGCTGAAAATAACATTTCACAATCTCTTTTGGAATGTTATTGTTTGTTTTTATAAGAAGAAAACTTGGCGAATTGATTGCTTTATCTATTTCAGCTGACTTGGCGCACTTCGTGACGCCCCGTTCTCAGATATTTAATACCCATTTTTTATATTTACCGCGTAACTTTTTTTTTTTTCTTTTATAAGAACCTTCACATGACAATAACAAACACAACTAAAAAATAATTAGCGAAATCGGTAAAGCCGTTCTCAAGTAATAGCTTTAGGATGGACCACCTTAATATTTAGGGGTATGAAAAATAGATGTTGGTCGATTCTCAAAATTTTATCATAATCGGTTCAGCCGTTTCGGAGGAGTTTGGGAACAAACACACGAGAATTTTATATATTATTAGAGATATTACACCACGATACGGGTAGCTCTGACGTAAGCATACGCTAATAATTTTGGAAATTTTACTCAAAGGGTGCATCAGGGCTTATGTACGGAGAAATCACATAAGATAGGTGTATGCCCCCGGCTCCGCTTACGGAATATAGGGTACATGATTTATTATGAAGCTGTCAACGTGCGTTTGTAAATTTTTATGGATTATTAAGTATTACATATAATTTCTCAAGGTTCAGACTTTTGATGTAGGTACCAAATTTAATCACAAGCGGTCAAGTGGTTTAAGCCTTAATACTTAACAGAAAAAACAGAGTTTTTTCATTTATAATATTAGTAAGAATAACTACATTTGCAAGCAAAACGTTATTTAACTTCGTAATAAGAATAAAGGTTTTACAACAAAGCGGTTGGCTGGGCCCTCCTCTCAGCGAACCTGTTATTGCCTCTTGAGTCCTCTTTGAAAAGCTAAACTGGGTCCTTTCAGACAAAATGCGAAACCTACTCGTGCCACCATTTGTGGAAAAGAAATTCGAAGGGATTTATTTGAAAAGTCCTAATTTTACTTTTATGTTTCTTGAATTTTACCTACGTTTGTGGATACTGCTGTTAGTTTAAGATCCGAACCTGAATCGACCTTCACCGAGCTGATAATAGAATGAAACATATTTTATAATAAATTTAGTAGGTATATTAAAAAAGAGTTGGCTAAAAAATCCTGGACTGACTATTTTTAATTATAAATATAAAATAAATAAATCCTGACTAAAATTAAAAAACGTATTTTTATAAATAACTACGGCGTAAAAGAAGACAACGAACAAATTTTAGAAAAGGTTAAAAGATTTCCATACTACAAAAAATTAAAGAACAATGTATGTAAATTCTATGTGGCTTAGTGCAACTGATTATATATGTGCGAAGGCAACATTTAATTAAAAATCTTTTTTTTTTAATAATTAAAAATAGTCAGTTCAGTTTTTTTTTTGGCCACCCATTTTTTATATATTTTCTAATATACTCCATTTATTATAAAATATGTTTCGCTGCACATGATATTTAATTGTGAAAATTTTACCTACTCTTTTTTTAAATATGATATATTAACGATACCTAAGGCCTGGAAAAAAATTGGAGAATGGTATTAAATGCATCTTGTCTAAGAGCAATATTAAAAAATACGCATCTCAAATGCGAAGAAAATCGGTTCAAAACTTGCCACGTTATTTTTATTTTTTACTCGGCAGAAGGGGTAAATAGATACAGTGTACTGTTAAGAAACCTACATTCATTCATGAACAACTATCTAATTTGTCTACATAAATAGATTAAGATGTAATGGCACCAACAAAACCATGTATCTAAAACATCCTGCATAAGCTTAATTCTAAATCCTTAATCCATGACAACAAAATCCCATATAGAACCTACTTCCAATTTGCAGTAACAAGGATGTTCAAATCTAACTCTAATTTACATATACAAAAGCCGAAGCGATACAGAAAGCCAATACAATCTCGTTCCGTGTGAAAAGGATTAAAATGACCTGCATATACACGTTTAGCTAAAGCCAGTTGTACATTACCGGTAGTCTAATTTGGAACAGCACAAAGAGTCATTGTGCGAGGTGCGAAGAGATTCGCTTGGCAAATTGGAAGGCCGAAGGGGGTGAGGTAATCGGCTTATGAGGGCTTTTGCAGTGAGCTGACGAATTTCGGCGCTGGCCGCGTTCGGCTGAGCGTTGGCTGTGAGCTGTGATACTTGCTAATTTTGGGTGTAGTAAACTTGGTTGTATCTACATATACTGGTGGTAGTCGAAAATCGACCTCGAATCGTTAATTTTTTTTTTATTAATTTAATATTAGCTTTCTACACTCATTCTCGATATAAACTTTAACTATGCCAAATCGCATACTCCGAAAATTTCCGTCCGCGTTATTTTCGTAAAAAGGGGTTTTTGCTTCACGTATTAATAGATATAGATTTTTATTGTGAAATTTGTTGATACATATCTGTAGTCATTCTGACCTGCGTTGTCCATATACTAGACATAAAACGTTTATATCAGCAAAAAAATACATATCCGCACCGAAAGTTGAAGTGCGTCTTTCAAGCTAGATGTTATGTGCTCCGAGAGGTCCAATGCACCGTTTTGGTTAGTTTTAACTCTATCTACTAAGCAGTTAGAGTGGAGTTACTCTCAGTACGGTTTAGAATGGCATGACATGAGATCAAGCAAATTTCTTAGGATTTATGAGAAGACGTCTCAGAAATGAGTCTTCACTAACTTGTAGAGATTTTAGGTTTACTGAGATTATAGCTGTCGCTACGTAGAATTCAGTCCCTTTTACAATCACTGTCAAAATCATGGAATACAGAGATGCTGTTTTTGGATTCGCTTACTCTCCGTCTATAAAAACACATACATACATACATATCTACATATAACATCACGCCCATAATCCCCGAAGGTAAAAATAAAGCCGGGCTGGGTTAGATGGAAAATTGTGAAAAAGCAGTGACAAGCGGCTAACCTGTCGCCTACACAATCACACACCCAAAACCCGATATACCCTTAGTCGCCTTTTACGACATGCTAGACAAGAACCACAGTTGTCATATTCTTTTTAAGTACCAGACTAACACGGGACAGTGGGCTGGGTTGGATGGAAAGCTGTGAAAAAGGAGTGACAAGTGGCTAACTCGTCGCCTACTCAGTCACATACCCAAAAGCCCGTAAACCATTAGTCGCCCTTTACGACATGCTAGGCAAGAACCACAGTTGGCACATTCTTTTTTTTTGTCCCAGATCAACATGGGCCAAGTCCCAGACCAACATGGGATCACTAAAACACTCTTTTTGAAAATGGTGATTTTAGATTTGAATGGGCAATACATAAAATGGCCCGTCTTTATTTATAAAGGCTCCTGTTAAAACAATTCACTAATGAAATTTCGATACAGCAAGGACTCAAACAGGATCCCCAATACGTGTCCTCATAAGAAACAATAAGGACGTCCACGTTCCCAGTAATCCCGACTGGACCGACGTATTGACGTCTCCTAATAGATATAATCCTCGCAGAGACCGGGATTGGACGGAAAATGGTCCCCACTATTATATTATTGTGGAGACAGTTTTAGATTTTTGAAAGGAACGGCGGAACAATGAGAAAGAAAAATTTGGGAGTGAAATGAAATGTTTTACTTTAATTTAACTGGTGTTTGTTTTGTGTCTGGGTGTTAATATCCAATATTTAAGTACATATTTGTAATACCACTGTTTTACTGCTAATGTAAATTAAAATAATAATATTTAAGTATATATTTATTGTAATACCGCTGTTGATTCTGATATCCGTAACACAAGTGTTTAAGCTACTTAACTTGGAGTCAGATCAATGCATTAAAATTATTGGATATTAACACCCAGACAAGGAAAAAACACAAGTATTCATCACACATTCACACGATTGTTTGTCCTGGGTAGGACCGAACCGACAACTCTTGGCGTATGGGACAGGGTTACTACCGAATGAGCCTTCGAGCATGTCAAGTAGAGTTAGCACATTATTATTCAGTCCCAGATCAATTGTGCAGCCCTAATCTGAACTCCTTACTAACCTTAATGTTGCTTAAAACAAATTCGCGAAATATCACCCAATAAACCTTACGTATGCTTGCACAACGTCTCCGAACCGAAAAAATCCGCCAATCAATACCGCCCCCTTTCAATTAGTATCACAAATGCACCTTTAATGCGGAAAGAAATCCCGAGTTACCTTAAACGATTTAGGGGAGTCCCGCCACTAAATGAAATCCTTCGTCTAATAGAGAGGGGAGCGTAACGATGTTTTAATATATTGGACGGGTCTTGAATGTTAAAGAAATTCTTGGATCACTTAAATTGGAATTTTTGTTTATTCTCTTAAAACGGTTTGCTGCTTGGCTGGTTTTGAGTACCTTTGTACTTCTTGTCAGAGGGCAATTTCAAAATGTAACGTGCACATAGGATCAATGGTTAATGATAAATGATAAAAAAGGGTGGCTGAAACAGGAAATATTAAAGCCAAGTTCTACTTTAAGATGGAATTATGAGGAAACGATTTTTTTTGACTGATGTGCATTGTTATATATTTAAGAGCACAGAGATTTACTTTTATCGTATCGAGTAATATCAGACCTAGGAACTTTTCCAGATTACATGAAATTATAAAATTATTAAACGACAGAGGCCTTAAAAGAAAGAGCGGTGGTAGCTCAATGGTAAGGACACGCGCCTCTTAACCGAGGAGTGCGGGTTCAAACCCGGCACGTACCTCTGGATTTTTCAAATCTATGTACGTATTCATACCACTAGCTCGGCGGTGAGGGAAAACATCGTGATGAAACCTGCAAATTCAAACAACTTTGGATTTGTAACCATGATCCAAAAGTTGTCTGGTTCCCCTATCTTAGGGTTACGAAGGTCAGATCGGCAGTCGCTTCAATGTAATTATCAGACTCGCTAAATCCTGGATCATGGTCTAAGCGGACCCCGTCTAAACACGGGACGTAACGCTAGGAAGATGATGAGAAGCCTTAAAAGAATTTGAAATTATTTTAACTTCGAAAGTCGGCGTGACGAACACAAATAAAATCTCTTTATCATTTTGAATAATACTTATCACACATCATATCATACAGTCATAACATTATCAACTCATTGTATTCCCTTTATGATACGAAACGCCATAAAACCCATAACAGTTTCCCCTCTTCACAACAGTTACAATACATATCCTCAATTATTTTCATGTTATTGGCCATCAGGCTCTTTCATAAAGGATTTCGTCCACACCCATCGCGATAAACAAGCTCTATCGCTCATAAAAACAGCAGCAATTTGCATAATTAATCCGGCTCTCAGTAGGTCGCCGACACGAGCGTAAGCGGATTACGCGCTCGGCCAAATTGAATGCGCCCACTACACCTGCCATTGTGCGCTCGCGGTATCTGCGCTCGTAAGACGAGGTCGGGCGACAGTACGATTAAATACGCAATGAACCTGCACTTGGTAGGTTAAATATAATATGTGCTAGTTACTATAATAGTTGCACAACTATACGGTTTTTAAATCAACAAATACAGTCTTCAGATCAAACCTAATATACAAAATAAATTTTACTGTTATTTATCACATATCAACGCAATTTTCGGTAGATTTTTATTAACTATGATAGTGCATTTAAATTGGACGACAGTATTACTTATGTGTAGTCCTAAGCATTTTTCGAATTTAGATTTACTGCTAGTATTTATTAAACATTACATCTGGAAAATAGAGCAGTATTAATTTGCATAATTAATAGGGTCACCGACACGAGCGTAAGCGGATTACGCGCTCGGCCAAATTGAATGCGCCCACTACACCTGCCATTGTGCGCTCGCGGTATCTGCGCTCGCAAGACGTGGTCGGGCGACAGTTACGGTAAATCACGCAATGAACCTGCAATTGGTAGCTTAAATATATGTATTAAGATAGTTACATCTATATTCTGGTCAAAATAGAAGAAATTTTGCACGCATGTAAATATGATCAACGTTGCATAAAACCTATTAAAAGTAAACTATATTTTCGGTAGATTTTTAGAAAGTATGACTATAATTTTCTTGCCCTTCTCCCAGTTCATCTGGGGTCGGCGCAGCTTGTCTTCCTCTTCCATACGTCCTTAAGCCGATGGTCAGCCGTCATCAATTATTTTATTTTTAGACATTTTTAAAAAGTATGATGCAGTGCATTAAAATTATGCAAATAATGCATTGCATGCACAAAACAATTTAAAACTTTACATATAAACCTTCCTCTTAAATCATAATATCTATTAGTGAAAACTGCATCAACATCCCTTGCGTAGTTTATAAGATATAAACGTATAGACTGAAGCGGCAACTTTGTTTTATACTATGTAAAGAAACAATACTGACGGGACTAAACGCGATATGCATTATGTAGTACATGAGTACCTACAGCTTGACGTTTCGGCCGTGTCGCAACGACAAGCTGTAAGTACTCATGTACTACATAATGCATATCAAGTTTAGTCCCGTCAGTAATATTTCTAGTGATCAAGCAACGCGAAAGTTTAAAATCATACTATGTAAAGAAGTTTACTCAAGTTTCTAAATTCACTAAAATCGCAACAATCCTGACCAAACACTTGACTTTGTGTCTATACCTTTTTTTTGAACTCACTAACGCTCATCACATTATACAATTTGCCCGCCCAAAAAAATCATCAACTCAGCGTTTCTCGAGCAAATTTTTCCTTGTAACAGATCTCCTCGTCGGACGCAAATAGACGCCCTCCCTTTTAATATTTCTTGAGCTTGGGGCCATTTATCTCCCGTTTTATTTACTAGTACTTTTAATGAGCTCTTTTTGTCACCTCGTTATATTTTTTGCGGGGCGTGTATAATTAAGCGAAGTTTCCTCAGTAGTTGATACCTCGGTGGATTTATCATGAAACACATTTCCTGTTGAAATTCATGAGATTTTTTTTTTATTAATCGAGATAATTTGTTATTGTAATTTGAATGAGTTTGATGATTTTTTGTGATGTAATTGTATTTGTCCCATGTTGGTCGGGGACTTAAAAAGAATGTGCCAACTGTGTTTCTTGCCTAGCATGTCGTAAAAGTCGAGCTAGACAATTGTCACTACCTTTTCACAATTTTCCATCTAACCCAGCCCAGTTTTGTATTTGCTAAATGTGGTTCAAGGGGCCTGCTGCCTTTTTGGCTCTGCTTACCCCTTCGGGGATTATTGGCGTGATGTTATGTATGCATGTATCTAATTATATTTGCGTTGAAAAATATAGGTACTTTTGAATGTATTTGTTATTTGTACATGTTGTACCATCCTATCTTTATAATGTAGGTAATTTATTTGTTTTACCATATATTTGACTAGAATAATGTTCTATGTCGAAAAACTTGGAAAATTAAGTCTCTGTCGCATCATTTATTGAATACATTAAAATCGTGTACTAGATTAAATTTTACTGTTATCTACCACCAGTAGACTGTTGTTTCAACTTAGGAGGGGAATCACGAACTCAATGAATACATTATTCACACGAGCAGAAAACAAAACAAAAAGCTCAGCGCCGCCATCTTCATTACCGCTGAACGCTGAAACTATCGCAAGTCGCGAAATGTATTCATAATCACGACCCCATTCTGGGGCTCAAACGAGTCGTTAAACAGTCCACGTTCAACACGGTGGAATAGATTTTGCCATTTTTCCATTTTTGTCCGGTACTGTGGATGCGGAGACGAATGTTGTGATTATGATGAATCAAATTAAATTCAAACTCCTTTTATTAAATGCTTAAGAAGTTTAAAAAAAAAAATAAAAAAACAGTCGTATTGAGAACCTCCTTTTTTTTGAAGTTGTTTAATTAAAATGAAAAATGTGTATGACGAAGTGTTTTTTTCCCGTATTTCTTGACAATGATCTCCTATGTTTTCCACCATATTTCAACAATGTTTTGCTTCGGCATATTCATTATCGCTAAAGCTATCCTTAGGTAATGTGATAACATTACCTCGCTCTTCTGAGATATCTCTTGAAACGTAGGTAAGCTTAGCTGACCTTAACAAAGCATAATTAAAATAAAAACGAAGCAAAAAAAGTTAGTTTATGAATTTAAACTTTAGCGTTGCATTATCACTGGAAATCATGCAGTCCGCTTGTGTCCACTGTAAGTACCTACTCATGTACTACATAATGCATATCACGTTTAGTCCCGTCAGTATTATTTCCAGTCAAAAGTTAGTTTGTTTTTAGTTATGTAAGCACGTCATTAATTTTGGTCAAATAAATCGCTATATATATAACTCATCTCGACTGGAGATAATTTATTCCAATGACGATGAACTACTGCATGAATTTTAATTAAACTGTGCAATAGTATAGCTTACACATTAGAATAACACATAAGCTATGTCTCATTGATATACCACACGAGTAAAACCGCGGGCCGAAGCTAGTATACTTAGATGTCACATATTGTGTACAAAATAGATCGCCATAACTCGAGATTCTAAACCACCAGAATTCTAGCACATCCACACCGCTTAATATTTATAAAATGCAATTTCCAGCACGTTTAAAAGTCAGTTTATGGTTTATAACGAAATTCGAACCGTTTCAAAAGTAAGTTTCTGTGAATAGCGCAGTGGGAATTTAAAATTTCGCCCGGCCACGCGCGAGCTTTTCGATTTAAATATTCAGAGTAAACATGTCGCCGTGAATGTGCGCTTCAATTGGCGATTCTTGCTGTTTAAGTGATGAATCTTAAATTTTCCATGTATTCAATAACCCCTTTAGAAATTTAACAAAGTGATAACACAGACGCAATGGCTAAAAATAAGACAAGCAAAATTCTGGCTACAGACTTAGTCAGCTACATTGCATACTTATTATGGACAAGTTTATAGAATGTATAATGTATCCGCTAAGAGCCTATTCAGTACTAGGTCCTGGTAAGAAACTCGTGTGTGCGTGTAAGAGTTAAGGTTGTGAGCCATTGTACCACAACGATTAATCAGCTCATGCTATTGGGATGATTTCATGACATTTTAGCAGTAGCTAAATTTAAAAAACATATTTACTTTACATTGTCCGATTGCTTAACAAAGACTTTCGTGACAATATTCGCTTGTCCGGACGGACGAATTCGGCTTGATGACACAGCAACAATAACTTTTAACTTAATATTTGAACTATGGGGCCGGTTTCAAACTGGTAGGCACTATACCGCTAGCCGTTAAGTAAGCTTCCACTTCGCCTTTTTCGATCACTAATATAAACTCTCTCGACATTCGCATGTCCCACCAGAAAAACGAAATTTCTCTGGACACTATTCGCATGTCCTACCAGAGCGACGAGTTCGGGTTGATGACACTGCATCGCAATCATCTGGCGGGCAACTCCCGTGTTTAATACGCAACAAATGGGGGTGTTAACGGGATGGAATGCAAATTTATTCAATTAATCCGCACCGTCCGTATTGGGTGTCGCGCCAGTGATTGGCGTCAAGTCGCGCGGTTTGCTGTTAACAGAGTATCAGGGGTGGCAAAGGCACAAGTAAACAGCCAACACCCACTTAAGTAATATTCTTTTCTAAAATCTGGATATTATTTTATATATTGCGCATTACGCACGCGGAATTTATGGACTCCCATAGCCCTTTGAAAAGAAAGGCCCTCTCTTTTGAGGATTGTAGTGGAGGAGATATACACACAAAACCTTTGACGCACCTTTATTATCAATTTAAAGGAATAAAAAGTATCCGAATCGATCTGATACCTCATACTGTACGTAGTATACCGGCATCTGATTAGTATTTGGTAAGCATGACATTGTTGTCTATGTACATAATAATGAAAATCCTTAAGAAAATGCTAAACTTGTTTATCTCTTCAGACTAAATAGCAAAAGGTTTCATTTGAACAATAATTCGTCTAATTTTGTTAAGAGCATAATATTATGATGTCAGAAATAATATCTTCTAAGAAGTTATTAGTTTTTCTTAGTCGTCATAATTTCCCCGAACGTAAAACTTAGATGTTTATCGAAATTCTCGAAACACTCCATTATAATAAATTAATAAACAGGTCAAGTTAAATGAAACCGTTCAAAAAGAAAATATTATTATCTTAAATCGATGTGTAAATGAACCCAATAATACGGTACTTAGCAGTCTTAAAAATTAAGCAATTTATTCGTCTTTTACACGGTTTTGCCACGACGAAATTCGATGAAGCTATTCAGAAACGTTTCTATTTGCTAGCTCAACCCTAAAGCGCGGCATTATGGTGATGAGGTGCATTTGAAATTTTGTTTGCTTATTAGTTTGTTGGGTCGGTAAGAGCTCTGCACTCCGCAAAGTTTACGTAGGTGCGGAATAATTAACCTTCGATACATCATTGTTGGTGAATATGGATGTTGAGATGGACCGACGACCCCTCTCGTCGCATTACCATACGCAGGCTATCAATCAAATGGTAGAGGTTCATACATATGAGTATATATGTGAAGAAATAAGATAATTGAGTACTTAATTAGAAGTGTTCTATACATGGCTTGAGATATTAGCGCGATAGCTCTGTAGCGCTATTCTGCAAACGGGGTATTATGTGAATACCTTATTTCGCGAAAGATACTTTCTACGAACGAGATAATTTGTTCTGGAAAATAGTTTTTCATAAAATTTTACACATTTTTAAAAACTTGTAAATTTAATCTGAGGTGCTTAGTTTTAATTGTTGAGTTGGATCAATGTGATTTTATATGGGGAAAAAATCGATGAATAGCCAAAAAATAACATAGGTTATTATACCCGGGAAAAAAATTTCATAGATCAAATTTCCATAATTGCCTCTGGTCGGTTTTCTTAAACATTTCTTTGAGAGGGAATTTAAAATTGTTAAGACAATGTCTTTTAAACCCCCAAAGTGTATTAGTTGATATTTGGTAGCATTTCAAGTAATTTAAATTTTAATATTTTATGTAGATGCTACCGTACCACAAGACAAGTCTAAACGCGATGCTGTCGTGATCAAAACTTGATTACAAAAGTCCCAGCAGTGCGCACCGCCAAGTTCCACAAACAAGCTATCGATGTAATTATGTTGATGGAAACTTTCCGATCTCACCGGCAGATATGATTTAACTTCCGAACCCATACAATTGTCTGCAGCTCGCGTCACGACGCACAATGTACTCGCAATTTGCATGCAGATGCACAACAGATACTGCACTTTGTGGAGCGACTTGGTCCCTTGTCTAGAGGGCTGTTTGGGATTCTGTTATGATTCTAGTCATTGTCTGATTTAAGGCGTTTGAAATCAAGAGCCTAAGACTACAAAAAAAGCTGTCGGTATCAAATAATCGCTCTCGAATGACTATAAGGTATGGAAGTGAATATAATATGTATATGTCGGCATGACAGCGACGTCATTGTACACCGGTGTAGCAAAACACCACGTGCACCGATCACGCCACCGAGCGCTCCCCACCGCCCCGCTCTACTCGACTTGTTTTGCAACGGATATAAAAGGGACCGCGCAGCGACTGAGCGGGCAGTCTTGGCTCTGGCGTTGCTCGGTGCACTGTTTGTACTAAGCTAGCTTAATACAAAGCTAAGCTGCGCGGTCCCTTTTATATCCGTTGCAAAACAAGTCGAGTAGAGCGGGGCGGTGGGGAGCGCTCGGTGGCGTGATCGGTGCACGTGGTGTTTTGCTGCACCGGTGTACAATGACGTCGCTGTCATGCCGACATATACGTAAATAAAATATATAATATGACCAAAATTATTTTTAGTTACATATTGTTGTTTATATCATAAATTGACGACAAGCCATGAGCTGAGATTGAACTTTACTAATTATGATTTCCAGAACTATTAATAGGTAGTAAATAATAAATATCTGACTACATCACATAAATTGATCTGTTTCCGAGATAAGTAGCTAAAGCATTTGTGATACGGATATCAGAATCGACAGTGGTATTACAAATATATACTTAAATATAAGATATTAAAACTCAGACACAGAACAAACACAAGTAATCATCACACAAATGTTTGTTAACTCTTGGCCCATAGGGCAGGGTCACTACCGAATGCGCCATCGAGCCAGTCAAATATTCTTATTAATAACTATAAATTTATTTATGCCATTAATTGTTACAGTAATACGATTGAATTCTCCAATTGTAATTTCACCCCTAAAATCATGCCTTCCATAACACTGCAACACGGCCTGATATTACATACACATAAAATGTCCTCAAAAAATCCACGAACGCAGCTCGAAAGCTACGCAACAAGAACAAATTAACGTCTGGACGCCGTTTCAATACCGGATTCGTTATAGACGTGTTCATTTTGCAGCGTGCGGCAGACACGATTTAACTTCCGAATCTATGCAATTGTTTGCAACACCCCGCCCGGACGCGCCGACGCACAATACACTCACAATTTGCATACAGATGCCGGACCGAAGTAACTTGCTCCTGTGTTTCGTATGTATTTTGATGTAGCTTGTTGTCATCTATACCTAAGATTATGTCTTTGAGCGGAGTAGGGAGTATGTATAAAAAGTATTTTCGCTATCGGAAATGTATAAATATTACCTAAACAGATATACCTACAATACGAAAGTGGAAGGATGTAGGAGCCGCGTAAGCCCCAGGCTCACTTATCACGACCAGATTGGTCGTGTGTTATGAGAAGGTGATGTTAAGAGTCATAAAAACCGTAAAGCTTGTATGAAAAGGATGATGAAAATTAAAGAGGCGAGTGAGGTGTGTAAGGATCGTGCCGTAATGGCGTTCAGTTCTCTCTGCCTACCCCGCTGGGGAAGTTTAATTCGTTAGTTATAAATAGAATAGGTACTAACAGTGAAAACAGAACCAAAATTCATAGAGGACCAATTCAGACGAGTTATAACAGTTTTAAATAAATATATCAATATCCAACATAAAAACGGACTTTTTTATGGATGTTATATTCTATCGTGCTGATTGTAAACGTTACATATTGGATATATTGTCTAACTGATAAATTTGTCTCTTTAATACTTGGTCAAGATACAAAAGAAAATCTGACAGATTTTCCAAGGAAAACTAGACTTGAGTTACTTTTAGAAAGTAGAGATAAGTAGCTAGCTTATCACCTATACAATCAGAAATTAATACACTATTAACCATCTTTTTACGATACGATCTGCTAGCTCATAAATAATAGAATAGAATAGATAAACTTTATTCGACACAAACAAAATAAATACAAGAAAAAAAAAAAGAAAGAAACATAGATATACAGCAAATGTGTGCTAAAACGGCGCCCGCTCAGCTCAGTCGTGAGCTACCTGATAAGGCAGACCACATATAATATGTCTTTGAATTTCATCTCAAATAAACGTCTACGTGATTTATCACACAAAATAAAACAACTGAAAACTGACGCTTACTAAGAATTTGGTTATTTAAAAAAACGCGCTCTTGGCGGCGGGTTAAAAAGTCCCGCAATTAACTCAAAGAAATAACTGCGGCAAGTATTCTCATATCTCGGGAAAGTATGACGTTCGGGAGTACCCGGCTCCTCGCTGCAGCTATATAACGTGCAAATATGAGTAGTTGTAGTGCACGCACCACAAAAGGACAAGTCTGTCCCCGAGTTAGACGTCATAAATTGCGCAGACGTCTGAGTTGGGGGGAGTGGGGCAAGTGATAAGCTGTAGCTTATTTTGTTTTTATTAAAAATGTTAGAGTAATAAAACATTTTTTTCTATATATTTTACGTATTATCACGCTCACAATCTTCGAAGTGAAAGACCAGTAAGCTGCATCATCCGCTGTTAGCCAAAAATAACACCAAGCTAGAATCAGACTTTTGGTCGGCAGGACTTTGTTCATAACGGTTTAAATGTGAAATAACATTATCAAACGTTTTTTTGATAATTAAATTGAACAACTAATCTATGCTAATATATAAAGCTAAAGATATTGTTTGTTTCTTTGATTGAACGCGCTAATCTCAATAGCTACTAGTCCAAATTGAAAAATATTTTTTATGTTGTATAGTTAATTTACCGAGAAAGGCTATATAGACTATATAACATCAACCATAAACGCGGATGAACCGTAAACCACGGGCACAATTAGATGTGATATAAATATAAATTATCGCTCTTGACACAAAATAAAACTCTACGCCAGTAGAAAAATTTAAGGCAATTGTGAAAGAATATCTATCTCTCAAGAAATTCTATATTCATACGCGAAATTGTAAATTTAAACCTAGATTATACATAGTCACATCTAAATTCAGATATGGGCACACCAAAATTTACTAGGAATAGCCCAATAAGTAATGATAATTATTAGTGTATAGTTTATTATATCGCCTAAGCCTACACCTTGGCCTGTCTATGAGGTATGTTCCACAGAGTCCGGAGTGACAGTGAATAAAATAATTTAATAGTCCCGAAAAGATGAGCTCCTACGGAAATGTAGTATTTCCGTCTGAGGCATGTACGTAAGGTGCATTTGCCGAGCACTTGCATTTTCATTATGTAGAAGAATTCCTTTAATGCATATTGCTACTTCAGCTTTGAGCACTGTTTGTGCCGGCGCAATTTTTCGTAGTTAATTTTTCTCTTCTCAGCGGCGCGTCTCTTGTGTGTTCCCTGAATTTTATTTGGACTTTCTACGTGTCTCCTTATTGTTGTCTGTTTTATTTGAATTGCATACCTCTGTCATATTAATACACAGTCAGGGAGTGAAGGGACTGAGTGACCTGAAACAATACGAAATATTCAGTTAAATTGTATGCAACTAGGTAAACAAAAAAAATTATAAGTGTAATAAGTGATTTAGAAATCGGTTTTATAGTTATATTTTTGTACAACGCTGAAATTTTTGGGTTTATAACCTAAAATAAATATAAAAGCTTTGAGTACCAGCTTACATATGTAATATTATGTACTGAACTCAAATGCGATAAGAAAATTCTTTCCGTAACTAAAATTAAAGAATAGCAAAACTAATATTTGTTCGGTGCCTAAAATATCATTTATCATAATAAACAACAATAAATTCTTTAGACTGACACACCGATTGGGATGTTGACACCATTTATATTTAATTTTGAAATATCAATTCTGAAAAAGAAAGTATCGTAGTATGCTGTTAAGCCTTATTGAATTTCTATCATATTGAGTCTAAGATTTTAAATTTTACAAAAGCTGCTTAATATTAAGTCAGTTGACTATACAAAATAGTGACGTCATACATTGACAAGCCCATACAAAATCTATGAAGTGATTTCGTTTTGACAGCTCTTAAAAAGCATCTCAATTGATTAGCCAGTTAACATATCTATTCCCTAGTTGCAAACTAAGCTTATAAGCTTGAGCTATGGATGAACGAATAGCCATTATTAGATACGTTTATAAACATCCGTGACTATAAACATCCATACAAATATTCATGTTCATCAGACGAATGTAAATATTTGCCCCTAGTGACCACTCGACCAACGGGTCAGTCATACTTTTATTTAAAAAAATCTAGTGTATTACTTATGTTGTTTTATTTAAAAAAAAGCACTGACAAAATAATTTCAAAAACAGACTTAGTATATGCAACTTTATTTAGACCGTTTAATAGGAAGTAATTCTAACAATAATCAGTTTTTGTCTTCATTACACCCCGGTGAGAAATGAAAAGTCTTAACGGCTTTGTGAAGTAATTTCGTTCTTTTGTCCCTTAGAACGTACGTACCTGTAAAGTAGCCATAATTTATGTTTTTATTGAATAAGCTCAGACCGATTTAAAAAATCTTTAACCATTAGAATATTACATTAACCCTGAGTAACGTAGGCTATCATTATCCCAAAAAATATATAAAAAAAAGTATGCAGCAATGCGAAGCCGGGATGGGCAGCTAGTATTTAATATGAATAGTATAAATATCAAAATAACACATTTCTATTTTTTCTTATGTATCATATATAAACGCGTTCTACTTATATTGTGTATCTCTCTAACTGTCTATCTCTATCTATCTAACTGTATGATATTGTGTACTGGCTTTTTTATATTCTAAGTGTAAAAATAGCCTAATATAGTAGCTTTGATAACTTATAGAGGCTCTAGAAATACAAACTTAATGAATAATTCTAATCGTAACCTCCTAACTAACTTGTTTTAAACATGAAAAACAAGTTAAACAAAGTAAATAATTCAACGTAATTTGTTATATCCATAAAACAACTTGTTGATCCCAAAAGCCCACAATGGACCCTAATATATTCAAATTACGGAGGGATGTAGGCCGCAAAAATCACTTTCTTCCTACGGGGTAATCCGCTCTGTAACGAATAATTTCCCCAGAATAAAGAAAATTCCCGCCGCCAGAGTAAATTGCCAGAACTGTGGCATTATGGCGATATTTGGAAGGCCGAGATTACTGGGTCTATCCGGTGATATGAACAAATAGACGGATTATGCTTGTATATTCGTACTTGTTAGTAGGGAACCTTTTTGGTTAAGGAGAATGTTAATAAAATATGTATGCATGTCTGACTTTTTATAATTTAAAGCTGACCCGGCGAACTTCGTGCCGCCTAACAAGCAATGACACATAATCGGGTTAAATAAATAGAGATGTAAGCTATCTTATCTTTCAAGTTGGATCAAAATGCACACGGTGTGTAGATTTGATTAAAATCGGTTAAGTAGTTTCGGAGTCCATCGCGGACAAACAACGTACCGCGTAATTTATTATATTAAGATTTACATTAATTGAAAAAGCGTTTACTATTGACCTATTTTAAAGCTTCAAAATTATTGTTCGGATAAAGAATCCGACGGGTAAATATGTGACAAACAATATAGAGATTATTACAACCGCAGGAAAATTAATTAGCAAACGGAGGGGCTTCATGTAATCTTTTAAAATAATGATGTTTCAACTCCCATAATCCTCCTCACCGATTGATGGATCAATTATTATTAATATTTTTTGACCCTATTACGTATTCCTATTCCAAATTTTAAAACTCACTATTCTTCGTAGTGTATGTGACCTCAACATATGTATATAAAACTTACCGGTTTCCAGGTTCATACAGCATAGGAATAACTAACTAACTAACTAAACTTCACGCCACTTCCCTAGCGGGCTAGGCAGAGAAATGTAATAAGTATCCAAATATATATAATAGTTCTAAAAGAATCAACATCTTCAACCATTATCTACTGCAATCTACACAGCACGTATGTGGCGTCTAGAACAAATATGTTTCTCGCTGATAGAAGTTACCTGGCGCGCCCGGGCGACAGACGCGACCCCGCACCCTTGGGAGAGAATGCAGCCGGATACGGGGGAGCTCCACTTGGTTCACTTGATTCGCTCCTTTTTAGAATATATATCCTTTGTATATATGTAAAAGGGCCATCCCGTTAGTTATACAAATAATTCGCCGCCTGAGGCTTTAGATTCGTCACAACTTTTTGTTTTGATAATTTTTATTAATATAAAAAATGCGGAAATTATTGTATAAATTTTAAATTAAATTTTCATTTTATTTGAAGGATATAGGTATGTGTGCATTATAGACCATCATGCCTACAATCTCCGAAAAGAAAAATCTAGTTTAATAAAATATTCTTTCAGTAAACCAGAGCAAGACTAATCTTTCTAATAAAGGTTTGAAAATTCAATTATTAAATATCTAATTGCATATGATTCAACATCTAATGGCATTTAAAATACATAAGCAATTAACATGTAGAACACAAGAACAAACGGGATCATATATTTTTCTGTGAAAACTGAACTATAGATACATTTTTTTTAAGTAAACCAGTTACGAAAATGAAATCAGTTGATTCTATTTCCTCAGCATTCCCTCCTCGCGTAAGCAGTGATCCGTTAGGTTCGAACCAAAGCGTATAAGAGGAGCACACCTCCCCACCACCTCTGCAATCTACTAGATTAAACTGTGATTAAATGCGTTTTTAGACGCGAAATCGCGGCCCCGCTCGCGATCACTCAGCATCTTTTGTTTTTCATAATTCCTCACTGTTTTCATTTCGCGAACAAGCACGTTTTAGCTGAAGACAGAAGGTAAACTTTGGCAAAGTTAGAAGGAATTGATAAAGTACTTTTAGGGGTTTATTTAGAGTGAAATTCGGCAAAAGTAATCAACCGAAGTAGAAATAATTTAGATATACAGACATACATATGAGACTAGAAATTTGGAAATTTAGTGTTCAGAACTATGCTAATAATGGTCACCTGAAATTTCATAGAAAATGGCGGTGAATATGAGAAAATACATGTAAAAATAACATGTCGCGTGCCTGGCTAAAACTACCAGAAACTATTTAACAGGACAATATATCACACACAAAACATCTACTTAGTTCCCACTTCAAAATATTATTTCAAACTGAGACAATAACTCAGTGAAGTTGCCCCCACAAAGCAAATAAACTCAGTCGAGGTGTGCACAAACTCCGCGCGATAATATTCCATTATCGCCACTTTAATGCGTCCAGTTTAATGGCTCTTGTTTTCTATCTGTGTCGCGAGAGGCGCAAATACATTTGTTCAGCTTAAACAAACCTGCAAAGATCCTTATTTCATATAGTTTAATTATGAAAAATAATAATGAACGCGGAAATACTAGATTTAACAACTTAAAACTATCCTAAAAGGTACTTATTAATACTTTATGAATGCATTGCATATTCTTTCCTTCATTTTTATAGTAACATGTTGTCACGGATGCTCTCTAACTGCAAAGCAAGTAGAGGTATATTTGTGCGTCATTCTCATTTTATCTATACTTATAATAAATCTGTAGAGAGGTCAATTTTGTGCTTGAAATATATTTTCAAAATAACTATCAGGGGGTGATTAGTGATCGATACTGATGCCAAAAATGCAATCAGTAAAAATTTTGTCTGTCTGTCTGTCTGTATGTTCCTTATAGAAACAAAAACTACTCGACGGATTTTAACGAAACTTGGTACAATTATTCTTTATACTACTGGGCAGGTTATAGTATACTTTTCATCACGCTACAATTAATAGGAGCAGAGTAGTGAAGGGAAATGTTGGGAAAACGGGAGAAGTTACTCCATTTTTAAAGCTTCCGTCGCGTGTGCAGCCTTAATGGTTAAAGTTACATAGAAATCATGTATGACGGAAATAGTCTTTATAATATTTACCATAAACGCGGGTGACACCGCTGGCACAGCTAGTTGAAAATATGTTAACTGCTGCTAGACCTTCCCAAAAGCTGAAGAACCAGCCAAGTGTCCCATATCGTTTATTGTTACGCTCCATACAACATACTATGAGTCTATACCGCGCTTCAAAACTGAAAACTACGTCTATAGATTATATACAAATTTGCATTACAAATTTCTATACGCTTGAAAACAAAACGAATACAAAAAATGACGAATTTCACGTTCGTTATTTTATGTACGCTCAAACTTATTTATAACCTATACACGGTTAATTTTATTTTTTCATGCAAGCCCAACTGACGGCGCAAGCTAGTTTCCTCAAAATATTACTATTGAAATTTTAATATTATGTATGCAACATACAATTTCCGAGTTTACGAGTCGCCGGCAACATAGTAAAGTAATATACACACGGTTTTATAGCTAAAGTGTGACCGAGACTTAGTTCCCACGTAATAAACGTTCAGCTGTGTAAAGAATGTGTAACGGGGCTTACAATGTCCCGGACACCTTTTGTGTGTAAAGGTTTGCTGTGTAAAAATAAATTGAGTTTTAAATTTGACGTCGTATCTGGCGTCAGAGGAATTATTGTTTACCGCTATATTCCAGGACGAGGAATGAAAATTTACTCAGAAAATTGAGTTATATTTTAGATAAAAGAATGTTTTGAGAACTTTATCTTAATCGCAATTCGTGGAATGGCAAATATTACTAGGATATAATGAGAAGTTAATCATATTTATGACCATATATATATCTATCAGTCATAGTATCATTATGAGGAAAACATATGGTTTAGTTTACCCAGACATTGTCTTATCTGACAATGCCTGGCATAGGCATGTGAAAAATGGCAGCCAAAGAACCGGTGACTAGTTTAACTAGGTTTTAATCATCAGACAAAAATGAAACAGACAAATATAAATAGAAAAAAATTACAAGTCGTCTAGTCCCATGTGTCTGGGACTTGGCCCATGTTGATCTGGAACAAAAAAAAGAATGTGCCAACTGTGGTTCTTGCCTAGCATGTCGTAAAAGGCGACTAATGGTTTACGGGCTTTTGGGTATATGTCTGAGTAGGCGACAAGCTAGCCACTTGTCACTCCTTTTTCACAGCTTTCCATCCAACCCAGCCCACTGTCCCGTGTTGGTCTGGGACTTAAAAATAATATGCCAACTGTGGTTTTTGCCTAGCATGTCGTAAAAGGCGACTAATGGTATATCGGGTTCTGGGTGTGTGATTGTGTAGGCGACAGGTTATCCGCTTGTCACTGGTTTTCACAATTTTCCATCTAACCCAGCCCGGCTTTATTTTTGGCTGAATGTGGTTGAAGGGGCATGCTGCCGCTTTGACTATGCCTACCCCCTTCGGGGATTATGGGCGTGGTGTTATGTATGTATGTAAAATTACAAGATGGAATTAGAAAGAAACGGAGTATGTGCTACCAACTAGGTGCCAGCCTCAGCATTATGCTGCTACGGCATCGGGTCAACACCGCAGACGCGCTGGTATTCTGGCGGGACATAATGTTGAAAAAAAAATACCTTATGTTATATGTAAATATATGCAACCAAATAAGAGTATTACCATGACAATTGAAAGAAAGTATTCCCCAATATTCATGATAATAAAAATTAATCAACTTCGGTAAATTTTATGACTCTACGCAAATGAATAATGTGTAACTAACTAAATGTAATAGTTTTGCTTTTGTGCTAACCCAAATCAATTCAATTACCACCAAATTACAAATCGCCTTTTCATATTAAAACCTTAAATCCATTCGTCTATTAACCTTACAGTGGTCTCTTCAACTATGAATTCCGTAATCTGTGCAAATTCTATTGTTTCATCTAAAAGTACATACTTCTAATTAAAAAGATAATATAATACTCCCGGCCATCTAATCAAGTGGAGGTGCTGAGCAAAAACGCCCGAGTGCAGCCGAAACTCAATAAAATGTAACCCAACTCCGGGAATCCAATAAACTGCTACCTGCAGCGTCTCCGGAATGCGAGGAGCGCGCTCATTACACCTCCCACTTGTTACCGAACCAATTTGTCTGCTACGGCGGTATCAAGCCGAGGAGAAGATCTGGGCTTTTTGAAACTATTTTATATGAGAAGTCTCCAAAAACGCCATTATAGAATGAAATAATTTTTGAAATCGGCACAGTAGTTTTTGAGTTTATTAATTACAAACATACAAACACACAAAAATACAAATATTTCCTCTTTATAATATAGTATAGATGAAAAATAACAGGAAATTTCGAGGATAGCCCAAGAAGTTTTAGAGTAATCACTTCGTCAGGCTTCAAATCGATCAGAAGTCTGAATCGAATTTTGATAAATTTTCCAAATAATTTCTACGCAGGCATAGCAACTTGCAAAAGCTAGCGTGTTAGTCAATTACCAAACGGCACCAGCCAGTAAAAAGGAATCAACCTTTAAACTCAAACGCCGCAGCCTCCCAAGCCGTATTAACGCAGATGTCTCACGAGTCTATCCTCAAGGCGATCGTTATTGGCGCCGGGATTAGATCCGCGCGGACGCTGAGAGACGTCAGCGGATTGCGATCGACGCCTCTGGACATCTAGGCCCAAATTTGACAATTACACTTTGTAAAGATTAAAGAAGATTAAAGATTATTACCAATAGAATTAAATTTTTTAACGTTTAATTTTTCTGGCCTCGTTCATCCTAATTTTGTTTTTATGGCAGCTTTCGATTTAGCTTAAAAATATATAACTATATAAAAAAAAAGGTTATTTTTTTTTTAGTAAGCAGCAGGTCCACTATTTTTTTTTATATTATATATATAAAAAAAAAAAAATCGAAATGGTGTAAGAGTCATACAACTAACTAACTAACCTACCTAGACTAGCAAATAAATTCAACGTAGACAAAAAGCTAATTAATTTCATTCTTTTGCAGTCTTCATCGTCAATATAAGGCTATTTTAGTACATTTGTGAAATGAGCATTTTTATATCTAGTTGCTCATAAAGGCTGTGACAACATACTTAAAGAATTCTTTTGTCATTACGCTGAATTCTAGATTCGTATTCTCGAGTTAAATCTGACGACGTCTTCCAGTAATTCTCCTGTGACATAATAAACCGTGTGTTATTTACTGGGAGCGTAATGTAACGGGAGGCAACATGACGGCAATTACTCCACGCGAGTCGAGAAAAATGAACTCGTCAAAGAAAAACGAGAATTGCGCAACGGCGCAAATAATGCGGCGCAAACAACACGGCAATAAAGATTTATTGCTGGGATTTTTTACGGAATACCCTCTGGTACGGGGGTAAGGAGGCAGCGAGTTGTTGGGATGAAAAAAATTTGGGGGAAACACCAATTAAAATGTTTAATTTCACGTTTCCCATGTTGGTCTGGGACTTGAAAAGAACGCGCCAACTGTGTTCCTTGCTTAAAATGTAATAAAAAAGCGACTAATCGTATATCGGGTTTTGGGTATGCTCAACGATTAGTCGCTTTCGATCACATATGATTATGTAAGCGACGAGCTAGCCACTTGGCACTACTTTTTCACAATGTTCCATCTTACCCATTCCACTTTTGTTTTTGGCTGAAAACAAAAGTGGGTTGGGCCTACCCCTTCGGGGATTATGGGCGTGATGCTATGTTTATGTTTGAATAAAAAAAAATAAAAAAATAAAAAATGGTTTATTGTCTTTTACATTCAAACACGTTTCTTACAATTAAAATACAAAATCTATACTGATACTAAGTATTTGTTCTTAGGTCCTATGTTGGTTTGGGACTTAAAAATAGTGTTCTTTATCCAATTTGTAGGCAATGAGGAAGCGCGCCCTGTAGGGGAGCTCCGAACACTCCTGCCTTTCATAAGAGGCGACTAAAAGGGCCTTTGGGGTCGTGGGAGCTATCGGGGAAGCCTTCTACCACTTAATCGTCCCCGAGGAGGACAACAACTGGTGTCATACTCTGTACGTTAGGATATGGGTCACACAGTGTCTGTGTTGTACACACCGCACTAGGTGTGTGGGGAATCCCACTCTCTCGAGATGGGCCGCAAGTCGGCAGCGTGCGCTGCGTAGACTTTTCGTGCGAATACCGACAGCGGGGATCCCGATAGTTTTGCGTTCAGCGCACCGAAGAATGACAGCCGTAAGGTTTAGTCGGTAGGGGAACTGGTGTTGCCAGCCGAGTTTCGCGTTTGACACACCTTTGTCTTTCTTAAAAAAAAAAGGCAATGAGGAAGCAACTTGTTATCATTTTATCAGAATTTCATCTCTAACTTAGCTTAACTGAAATGTTCTGGCGAAGCAGTCTGAGATGCTTCATTGCTCTTTGAACTTTACCTAACTTTCGCGGATCGCGGGAATGATGATAAATATTTGAATGTATAGAGGTGTCGATTCGCTTAAAGCCTATGTCTTAGCCCACAAATAGCACACGAGAAAAAGTTAATGAACTGACGAAGACGGCAGAGGCGTCACCATGGCAATGATTCGAGCGGGATCGGAAGGAATCGCGATATGTTTGATTGAAACCATTGCATTTGTACGGACGTATGAACATTTGGCGTGTAACAAACCTTTCAAGTAGTACATAAGATTTTGAAGTATACGTTTGAAATATCATCATCTTCCTAGCGTTATGTCCCGTGCTTAGACGGGGTCCGCTTAGACCATGATCCAGGATTTAGCGAGTCTGGTAATTACATTGAAGCGACTGCCGATCTGCGTGATCCGACCTTCGTAACCCTAAGATAGGGGAACCAGACAATTTTTGGATCATGGTTACAAATTCAAAGTTGTTTGAATTTGCAGGTTTCATCACGATGTTTTCCCTCACCGTCGAGCTAGTGGTATAAATATGTACATAGATTTTTTAAAATCTAGAGGTACATGACCGTGTTTGAACCCGCACTCCTCGGTTAAGAGGCGCGTGTCCTTACCATTGAGCTACCACCGCTCTATACGTTTGAAATAATGTGTTTATATAAACTTGTAGTATGGTACCACCACACTACAACTTTTCATAATCATTAATGAAAAATGTTTGGTTAAAATCTACCAACTTGGTATGTGCATATGTAACGTTAATGAATAACAATATCTGTATGTTTTATTTCATCTCGGTTAGTCTATCTATATATCAAGTGGTGTTATATGAACCTAACCTAAGACTTCCATTGTCAGCGCTCCGAAATCTAAGTTAGGCCTCCGATAATCTTCTGGAGGTCGCTTATCTTTGAAAGGATGGTCCCATCCTAGACAAGCTGAGCCAGACGAAGAAGTTGTAAAACTTTTGCGTGATTATTAAAAAAACTATGTATAGTGATAGACTTAGCTTCTCAGAATGTGCTTATTTCAGATAGAATCAGATGACCTTCAAAATCCTTTTCCTATTAGTTACCCTGCTTGTAGAGGAGTACTTTAAATATATCTACGTATCTACGTAGATAAATTCGACAGTCCCTAGTACGCATGGCAAAGATGGAAAATTATTATTTAATAGTTGCTCTGCTAGTAGATGTTGCAAATCCTATGTATATCCTATACATACTGCATATTAAGTGCCAACAGGAATCTGTTCACCTACGCTCGCAAAGCATACACCCGTAATACAAACGAATGCATAAGAAGCAGTGAGTTTTCTTCTTTTTTAAACTTTAGACAGCAATGATGCAATACTGCAATACAAGTATCAAAAATATGTTACAAATACTATTATGCATTTTATGCAGTGTCGAATAGTTTGCTTAAATAATAATTTGTTTAGTTTAACTTATATGGCGCATTTGTATGATTAACATGGTAAGGATGTATAAATATTAGACTTCGCCGCATATGTACATTGATCTGATACCGTGTTAAGTAGCTTAAACGAAATAGAAAAATATTACTTAGTATATATTATGACTACTTTGACATCGATAGGTTTTGACTGGCCTGATCGCGTATTCGGTTGTGACCCTGCCTCATGCGCCAAGAGTTGTTGAGTTGAGTTCGATCCCCACTCAGGACAAATATTTGTGTAATGAGATATGTAGTAATGAGATATTTGTAATACAAGTGCTTAAATTCATACTTCTTTTAGTATATGTAGAGTTAAATTAGCATCATTTAGAGTTAAGAGATATCGTCAGTCCACGGTCCATATGTTGTGGTAAAAAACCTCACTGCATTTCCCCTGCACTGTGGTCCAGGTGCGCACATTCCTTACAGTAATAAATGACAATTACCGCACTATGTGCCGAACAGATGCAGTGCTGCATTCCGAATGGCCTCGCATTTCTCTATCTGCACCGATTTATAGAGCACTCCATGTATCGGAGTTTAGCACCGCATCCCTTCCGCGTTATATCGACTTTACATATAGAGAGACGTGAGATTACTAACTAGAGATGTATAGATCGTCGTTCGGTAGTGAAAACCTCGGAAGTCGCATTTGCTGAATTTTTTTTTTATTTGTTTTTTTTACAGACTTATTATATATTATTATTACACGAGATATGTATATGGGGTTTTGGGTATGTGATTGTTTAGGCGACTAGCTAGCCACTTGTCACTACTTTTTCACAATTTCATTTTACCCAGCCTATTGTCCCACATTGGTCTGGGACTTAAAAATAATGTGCCAACTGTGGTTCTTGCCTAGCATGTTGTAAAAAACGACTAATAGTATATCGGGTTTTGGGTATGTGATTGTAACCCAGCCCAGTTTTGTTTTTGGCTAAATTGACTCTGCCTACCCCTTCGGGGACTGTGGGCGTGATATTATGTATGTATGTGATAAAAAAAGTACTATTCCGATTCATATTTTTTTACAGGAGGCAGTTTTTTCTTCCTCCTGTAAAATTTTGTCAAAAGCATTTTCTCACTGCCGAGATATAGGTTCTTAGAATCAGACTCAGTAAGAATGTTCTATGACCTTGAATGGACATAATTTTATGTCCAGTTGAGATAGCAGGAAAAACTGTATTAGAATTCATCATCTTCCTAGCGTTATGTCCCGTGTTTAGACGGGGTCCGCTTAGCCATGATCCAGGATTTAGCGAGTCTGGTAATTACATTGAAGCGACTGCCGATCTGACCTTCGCAACCCTAAGATAGGGGAACCAGACAATTTTTGGATCATGGTTACAAATCCAAAGTTGTTTGAATTTGCAGGTTTCATCACGATGTTTTCCCTCACCGCCGAGCTAGTGGTATAAATACGTACATAGATTTGAAAAATCCAGAGGTACGTGCCGGGCTTGAACCAGCACTCCTCGGTTAAGAGGCGCGTGTCCTTACCATTGAGCTACCACCGCTCAATGGTATTGATTAGAATTAAGTACCTATAATAATAAGTTTTCAGAGTTTTAAATGTCTTTTAATGTTTATTGATATTTTTAAATACGGCAAAGTATAAAGCCAGTAAATAGGCTTACAAAAACTTAGTCAATCTAATTGTATAAAGCGCAAAAAAGCAGAAAAAGAGCAAAAAATAAGAATAAAATATGTAAAACTAGTTAACTAACCATTTTACTTACAATTAAACAAAAGTACATTTTCAAAAGAACGGGAATAAAAACTACACCGGTATTTTATCGCCGAAACTCAACATATTACGGGATATTGACTTAAATAAAAGTACTGTGATAGTTATCAATATAACCTTAGATAAACGACGTTAATTTTGCATCCATTTTATAGTTTTGAAAATTTTTAAAACACAAGTCATACTATTAAGCTGTGTAATCTTTTAAACCACTATTCCAATAATAACGTCACACAATTAAACCATCAACCATCAAAGTAAATTAACCCAGCTCAGTTTTATTTTTGGGTGAATGTGGTTAAAGGGGCTTGCTGTCCTTTTGACTCTGCCTACCCCTTCGGGGATTATGGGCGTGATATTATTGTATATGTAAAGTCAATTCCAGTAGAGTCTGGTACTAGACAATAGCTTTCATACATTTTATCAGTTGAGCGAACCGAAGTGCACATCTGTAGCAGACAATTTGACTTCGTAGCATGATCGTAGAGCGTTCTACGGCATTGCTACGATAACGCTGGCTCGTAGCACTGCTACGGCGGGAATGGGCACCAATCCACCCATATTAGATTACCACGTCATACATATAAATATAGCAGACAGACTCATGATCTTATCGAATGTTAAGCTTGCACGGCTAGATAAACGGAGTTCTACTTGATGAAATTTGAAATAGAATGTGAAATAAATTTCAATAATTTATTCTACTGAACGGAATTCTTAGTTCAAATGAATGAAAACATCGATCCAAAAAAAATAATATGAGATTATTACATACTTAACATTTTTACATTAAGCTTGAAGGTATGTATGAAAGTATTTTTCATATTCTTTGGATCATCTTCGGAAATCGCGAGTGAGAAATATAAAATTGAGTTGGATGAAATTTGGAAGTGAATATTGTTTAATTTTTTATTGACTGGTACTTATAGAAAAAAAGTGATGATGACTGAATTATGGTGATGAAGATTACTGGTGATACTATGGATTACATATATAATAATGATAGTCTTGTATAGAATGATGAAGCAAATTCAGTTATTCACAACATTGTTTTGTCCCTTACTCAAATGAAAAACGTCAGGATCGTCGCACAAAGCGGCGTAATACGGGGCAAAGTCTTATGTTTAGATATATTTTATGTAAATACCCCTTCCTCTGCACAATAACATGACGGATTGCATGTTTTGCGTACACAAATGACAATCTTACTAAGAGAACTCGAACAGATATCGCTTTTGATAAAAATGTTAGACTACTTATACTACTAACTTGATTTTGTAAAGCTAATGAGTTGTAAATGTGCAAACTAATATTTTTAGAATACAAATTACTAGAACGTTTTTAAATCCTTCGTAAGTATTTTTTATTTAAAATAGGGAATATGCGATTAATGATTACCCTCTCATCATCTTCATAGCGTTATGTCCCGTGCTTAGACGGGGTCCGCTTAGACCATGATCCAGGATTTAGCGAGTCTGGTAATTACATTGAAGCGACTGCCGATCTGACCTTTGTTACCCTAAGATAGGGAACCAGACAATTTTTGGATCATGGTTACAAATTCAAAGTTGCAGGTTTGAATTTGCAGGTTTCATCGCGATGTTTTCCGACACCGTCGAGCTAGTGGTATAAATATGTACATAGATTTGAAAAATCTGGAGTTACATGGCCGGCGTTTGAACCCGCACTCCTCGGTTAAGAGGCGCGTGTCCTTACCATTGAGCTTCCACCTCTCCATCGATTAATGATTTCCCTCTGTTAGTCATTTAATAAATTATATACATTTGTAACATCAAGTTGTGTTTATCGTTGATTTAACTACGAAGGCAAATAATGGCATTTAATGAATTTTATAATATTGTTACACCTTTGTAATAAAGATGACTTTTTATTGATTAATGCTGATTGGCCTGCGTTAGTGTTTCTTTTCGTTATAAATTAATTTTAATTCGTTGATGAGTCATAAGGTTATGAAGCTTTTACTATATTTTTTTAAAAAGTCAAACTAATAAAAATTTTTTTACCAACGAAAATAAATTACCAATTCTGCAGAAAAGGTGTTCATCGAACCAATAGTACGGGCTTGCGTGCCGCATCGACCACGTACGTGAGGTAATCCGTTAAAATTCTCGTCGCGGGACCGTCACGTTTTTGATGGCATCGAGTTTTTGCCTGACGCGATCCGACATCAAAGAGACGCCGCGCCTTAATCTTCGGCGTAATTTGTTACGCGTTACGCGGCAATGTAAATATGGCGCCCGTTTAATTTCACCTTTGACGGAATGGTTAAAATTGGATCGCGGGAGTCGAGGAAGTCGAGTGCAATTACGGAAGTGAAGATCTGCAAGTATTAGAAGACAAGTTAAAGGTTGATACATCTTCCTATTACATCGTTCGAGAACGGCCTGGAGTGTGGAACTCACCAATCCTTTAAACTGCTTGTGTTAACGAGAATCTAAGCCTAGCGGTCAGATCTAGGCCTTGGCTACGAAACAAAGGGTTGTGAATTCTGGTAGGAGTAAAAATTTCTATGCGATCGTGAACATTTGTACTTGACTCGTCATATGGTTATGTTCTGACTGTAATTATATCTCCGCACATTATGGATGCGGTGTGAGAGAAAAAAGTCCGGCCCTAACCACTTTCCAAGATGGTGAAAAACTGCCGAACAAACCAAAGTCATCCAAAGTTGCCGACATTCTCTTTCAGTCACCAGCCGTTGTCGCCAGCGATCACTTGTATACTGTAACTCATCTCCCTTACAGATAACACATAATTCGATATTGCGGGCCCTACCCCGGATTGTATCTCGTATTGAAGTCCGCATGTTTATTCAAATTATCCAACTAAGACTCTGGATTAAGTTATGAAACAGATCCGAATTGTACTCAAAGGGTTATCTTGTATTTGCTAATATAGTCTGGCTTATTTTGAAATGCAATGGGGCTTAACTGACGAGCCGTCGACATTCGATGCTAGTGAACAGCTGATTTCGAGGATTAGGGGCATGATGTTATAAATAATTATACTAAAACTTATATAGTTTTTTAATAGAATACATGTCTAATGTATTGAACCGGTATGCTTAACATTTTTCGGTCTCACCCAACTCAATTTTGAAAGAATGTGGTTTAAGAAGCTTCACTTTTTGGACTCTATTTACCCTTTTTGGGGGTTTGCAGGTAATGATATGTACATAGGTATATTTAAAATAAATATTCGACCTAGAAAAAATCCCGATTCGAGCATCATCTTGTCTCTCAGGGATGCCAGGCGTACTAGTAGATATCGTGCCATAATGTATGCATTTAATGAATATCTGTAATCGAACAACAAAAATCAATCAGTTTTTGATTCGGACATCTCTTACGTACCAGCCCTATAATAACTGCCGCTCGCAAAATTCTAAACAACAGCTCAGCAAAGCCGTGGACGCAAGATGCCAAATCGGCTCGTCTCCGCCAAACAACCGCCGATGGTGCCAACGGCGCGTGCCAAGCGTGTGCTGTGTAATGAGCTCCTGCCATTTGGCCGGTGTGTCCACGTCTTTATTGGACATACCCGATAGTTCTTGATTGGCTAATTATGATACATTATGTTGTAGTTCTAGAATTTGGATGCCAAAAATCATGACCTGATAAAGCCAGCAGCATTATTTTCTTAACTCTCTTTTATTACAGTTTTCCATCTAACCCAGCCCAGTCTTATTTTTTGGCTGAATGTGGTTAAGGGGGCTACCTGCCCTTTTAACTAAGGCTACGTCTTCAGGGGTTACGGGCGTGATGATATGTAGGTATGTATCTTTCAGGTGTTATGTCATGTTCTTAGTCGGGGTCCGATTAAACCATACATATGTATGTACATAACATCACGCCCATAATCCCCGAGTCAAAGGGGCAGCATGCCCCTTCAACCACATTCAGCCAAAAATAAAGCCGGGCTGGGTTAGATGAAAAATTGTGAAAAAGCAGTGACAAGCGGCTAACCTGTCGACTACAGAATCACACACCCAAAACCCGATATACCATTAGTCGCCTTTTACGACATGCTGGGCAAGAACCACAGTTGGCATATTCTTTTTAAGTCCCAGACCAACATGGGACAGTGGGCTGGGTTGGATGAAAAGCTGTGAAAAAGGAGTGACAAGGCGCTAGCTCGTCGCCTACTTAGTCACATACCCAAATGCCCGTAAACCATTAGTCGCCTTTTACGACATGCTAGGTAAGAACACACAGTTGGCACATTCTTTTTTTTTTGTCCCAGATTAACATTGGTCAAGTCCCAGACCAACATGGGACCGTTTAGACCATGATCCAGGATTTGACGAGTCTGGTACTTACGGTTCGCGTAGCCTGAAATGTATCTTCATGTTTAATCGCTGGTGGTTTTCATCTGAATTGAACCACCACCATAAAATGTCAACAGGCATGACTTTCATACCTACTAATATTATAAAGAGGATTAGATTTTTTTTTGTATTAAATAGGCTCCGAAAGTACTGGGCCGAATTGAAAAATTATTTCACTAATAAAAGGCTAGTTTTACTCTGTCAGGGATTAACATAGGCCATTTTTTAACCCCGTATTCCCACGGGAATGGGAACTACGCAGGCAAAATCGCAGGGCGCTGCTAGTATCGAATTAAGTAAGACCGATGCTATGCTTTATAAAAAAAAATGCATCAGACGTAATTCTAATGCCGTGTTAACATTATGCAAATGTAAATCAAACTTTACATATAAAATAAATGGCATACTAAACACCGCAAACAATGAACTCATTTAGATTTTGTTACGTCCGAAAAATAATCCACAACGTGAAACGTCTCGACACACAGTTTTACGCGTAATTTCCATAATATATGTACATATTTCCACAATACCGTAAGCAAATTAAGCTCACATTATTCACCCCTCGGAATTGGTGCTAATAACCGCATGGGATCGAACCCCCACTCTTTCGTATGACGGGGGTCTATTGAAAAAGGTTGTTCGTATTACAATATTCTTTTTACCTGCGGATGCTTTGAAGAATGTGATGTGAGGTCGGCGTCTTTTCAAAAAGGGGTTTAAAGTAAGCTGTATTTATGAAATATATATACTGCATTATTCATACATTTTTAATTTTCTGAAATAAAAGATATTTATCAACCGACATCAA
Source organism: Glyphodes perspectalis (assembly GCA_951394215.1). NCBI lineage: Eukaryota > Metazoa > Arthropoda > Insecta > Lepidoptera > Crambidae > Glyphodes > Glyphodes perspectalis. The sequence continues at coordinate 4,145,858 of OX596200.1, forward strand.
AGCGGGCCTTCTAAATTAGACAGATTTTTGCGTGATAACTTTTATAAACGAGGTTTTTTTAGTTTCAACTTAACTTGCAATGATCGTCATTAAAATGTCTGTTATAGCTAATTACTTTTAAATCTATTTGCTGGCGTCCGATTGAGCCAACATTTCACATATATATTATTATTTCATTTTTTAATTGATGTTTGTTTATTATGGTCAGTAGCAAAGCAGTATTATTTGACCACCAAGCAGGTCTAATGATGAGGAATAAAACTGGCCATTGGAAGTATTTAGTATTTAAAACTCAATTTTTTTTTTAAACAAAGATTTTAATTTTTATTTACATAATTACCAGATTGATTGATAGGTTTAAATCGAAAAACGTTGCAGTAACATTGGCCTTAATGATATTTTACCCATGTTGAAACTTTACATCTCTTTCCAACAATTTTGAATGTGAACAAAACTTTTGTTTTACGAAACGTATTTTGTATAATTCGACCGTTAACTTTCGCCGGCACAATCGCAATTTACACGGGAAACGCTCACCTTCAAAATATTTTTCGTCGAACCTACATTTCGTACTTTAAATTTTCCTTCGCGCAATTAATTACGAGTTTAATAGAAACAGCTCGGAACTTTGTTTTTCATCCTGACCTACCCAGGTTTAATTTAAGGTGCTCAACAGAATTACAATTTGTACTGAGCAAATTTTCATTTCGCAAGTAACTTTTCTATTTGTTACAACTTTTCATTGGATATGAATGTATGATTTATTCAGTAGTATCCTGTCGAGTCCGTTTGTGAATTAGCGGGAAGTTTTTCATTGTAATTTTGAATAACAAAGTTTATGTTTTATCGCCCAAGTAATTTATTTGCGGACGAATATTTGTGTATTATTTTGAGTTGCTTTGTTTTGAAGCGGAGTATTGTGAAAGTTAACAAACAAGTTATGTTATAATTAGTATAGTTATTGGCTCTTGTGTTTGGGCTGCAGGTTCGAATCCGACGCGTACTTATGTGTTATCAGATTTTAAAAGTAGAGTATACCTCCTACTTTGTAAACATCTACTATCTGAAAGTAAAATTCATCGAAAGTTTGTTATTACATTTTTTGCCAGTTATGGCTTTCTGCTTATACATAGATAAAACTTCCAGGTTTACAATATTTTACAGTTATAAACAAACAAACATAACATCCCGCCCATAATCCCCGAAGGGGTAGGCAGAGTCAAAGGGGCAGCAGTACCCTTTAACCACATTCAGCCAAAAACAAAACTGGGCTGGGTTAGATGGAAAATTGTGAAAAAGTAGCGACAAGTGGCTAGCTCGTCGCCTACACAATCACATACCCACAACCTCATATACCATTAGTCGCCTTTTACGACTTGCTAGGCAAGAAACACAGTTGGCAAATTCTTTTATAGTCCCAGACCAACGCGGGACAAACCTACCTAGGTAAACTGTAAAACTGTAAAATATCGTTTTAAGATAAAGTGTAAGTCAAATCAAAAGGTAATTTAAACATGCGAATAAAGTTGACATAGCCGTAATCCTTTGTCTAAATCGCGTAAAGCAACCGGTAAGAGTAAAAGTATCTAAATCCCTCTTTAATAGCCAATCTTTTGCCAAATGCTTTTTACACGTATTCTGCTCAGCGTAGCAATCAAAATTCTAATACAGGCTTTTCTTTCATGAATATTCATATTTTTTTTTTGTACGTGTATGTTCTATAAAATATTGGCAGGATGAGTATCACATCAGGGGTGTAAGCACTGTAATGGAAGTCTTACATATTCTTGTGATTTTAATCTCGTAACTCATAAAATAAAATATATTTGCATGTTTATCGATTCCTAATAGATTAATCCAATTATTAAATTTATTAAAATTATCCAGACTAACACCCCAATTCCCTAGTACAAAGCTAAACTATATGCTTGTCCTATGGATACTTGGTAGGTGAACGGTTAGACATACTTAAATACGTTTATAAACATCTATGACTTGTGTACAAATGTCAATGTTCATGCGGGATTCGAAACGCGACCCTCGGTTTCGTGACCAGGGTCTCTGACCACTCGACCAACGGGCCTGTCAATAAGATAAAACTTTTATCAAATGTCTTACATAAAGTATGTATTACAATATATACTGGTCGTAAATATTGCTATTTTATTTTGTCCGTTACTATTGTGTACATAACGATGAAAAAATGTTGGTATGATGAAGTTCATATTATGTCTTAATTACATACGTACATTACGCCCGCAATCCCTGAAGGATTAGGCAGAGTTCAACAGTAACTTCCTTTAATTAGCTTAACAGATATTGTGCATGAATGAAATAGTTTAAGTCATTCCAAATGTAGGTACTTATAGTCTATTAGAAAGTTTGCTACGACTTTAGAAAAATGCTCGGCGCAAAAAATACAAAACTTTTTCAAACGACCTTCGCCGCCGCGCTAAGGCCAGGGCTACAAAACTGGAAGTCATTGGAATGTAAATTACGCAAGGCGAGGCCTCACGTCTAACTTTTATTAGTTCCAGCATGACCGAGTGTGGACTTACCCTTAAAACCTTGTAAAATTAAGTACATGTCCTTCGGGGAATTAAAAGTTGGCAAGGCTAAGTTGGGGAGTTGTGGAAATAATATGGGCTCTTTGAGTTTTTAAAAATATGCATTAATGGCATTGGTAGGTCAGTACCACTTATATTTATCTATGCGTTTGGCCATAATAATATATCTAAGTTCACATTATTCTTGTCATCTAGACATCTACGACTTTGTTATTTCTAGCGATATGCCCTGGCTCTGGCATACGCTTGGACCATGATATTGGACTAAGCCAATCTGGTTATTACATTAAGATTACTGGCACCTGACCTACGTAACCTATTCACATCCATATTAATTGATTGTGCACAATCAAATATTTTCAATTTACTCTTTTACTCTGCTCTGGTAATTTCAGTCAAAGTCAAAATATTATTTATTTATATAGGTATGAAACAAACACTTATAAATCGTCGATCTGAATATCAAACACTAATATAAATCTAGAGGAAACCGGCAAGAAATTGAAATTGTTGGAAGTAGCTTATTTTTAAAATAGTAGTACCTACCAGTCAGAAACTTACTCCTTCTTAAGTTTCTCTGACTGGTACCATATGTGAAGAACCATCCATATAACCGAGTTTCACCGCATTCACTGACTCGATTACTTCATTGATCAATCAAATTACTAATCACTTATAATTTTTTTGCTAATCCCATTGTAATCTAGCGAGCAACTCGACGGATTACAATCTCGTATAATCTCTGTAGTTACTGATTGACAAGTGACACAAGAGTGATTTCCGTGTGATCCCAACTGCGCAGTATCAGAACGCGGCCTAATTGAATCGAATTGAAATGTAAATGGAATTGAATGCAAATGTATTCAATTAATTGATGTTATAGCTCGAGGATTCATTAATTAACAGATAGCATGTTCTGTCATTTGGGCTAGCTAGGGGAATGCGGATGGTGGTCACGTGGAATTAACGTGCGGAAAAGACAGATTAAGTGGTCATGCTGCGGGAACAATGTGGTTGTCTGCATTAGTGGAAGTGTTTTTTTTTTTTTTTTCATAAATTTGGACCTCGACAATTTTTAAGAACAGGAAAGAGCTGTGAAGAAATGTTTCATGGTGCGTGTGTTACTTTCATCTTAACTTATTATGAATTCAATTACAATTTTTTTTCCTATTGTCGAATCGATGCTAAGCTATAAAAAGCTAAAAGTATAAATGAAGACAGCAACGTCATAGGTATGTTAGTTTGATGCTACTGATGTCAACTACTCAAGTCGATCACATCAAGGGACTATAAATGGCCCGCCTTAACGCTTTTCATTTTTCATTTTAATTATATCCTTATCTCTATCATCTATAAATAAGCAGATACAGTTTCGGTTGTCGAGCATTTTAAGACTTCCTAACTATTGGGTATTATATTCGAGACTGTAAATAACTACAGGCACTATTCATAGAAATCCTGAGTACTAATATGAAAAAGTTGTTCATGAAATCCCAAATTTGCATGAATGCGGCAAACTTAACCATGTTATCAGAACATTTGTAAGACGCATTTTTCTTTTCACATTTATCTCTGGCTATTCCATTTTATCTCCTCCGGATTTCACACAAGACTCAATATCGTTTATCGCCACCAATTTCCGCTTGCTTGTTTTCATGGCTGTCAAGGGTCTCAAGTTTAATTGAGTTGTGGATTACAGTCGCTAACTACTATTGGAACTAACGAAATAAATTATGAAATTTCCCCTTTCCACTTCAAAGTCTTTGCAAATATAACTTTTGCTTGCGGTTGCAATAATGTTTTGGGTAAAAAAATTGGCTTTAAAATGCTACTATATCTACTTCCCTCTCTTTCTCCTCCTCTTAAACACAAGAAGTCTTATCTACTAATATTATAAACGCGAAATTTTGTATGGATGGATGGATGGATGTGTGGATGTTTGTTTCTCTTTTACGCATGCATAGATTTTAAATAAATTTTACAATAGTATAGCTTATACATTAGAATAACACATAAGCTATGTTTCATTGATTTAGCACAAGAGTAAAGCCGCGGACAGAAGCTACTTTGGATAACCTTTTAAGTTGCAATTCTGAAACTGAAATAATAGTAAAACGATATATTTATATGGATGTTATAGCTTTAAATTATAATGAAAGCCAAATTTCTACAAATAAGTTCAACTTTGTTGCGAGGTAAGCTTCCATCCATTCGTTATTATCAACGATTTCCAGATTCAAGCTGTTGTTGAAAAAAAAACAAGTTTTTCCATTTATTTCATTATCAAGTTTTATATGCACCCTAATCGGAAAAAGAGTTTTAAATACATCGTCCACAATGCTCAATATTCTTTAAACCATATTCGGGTAAAAAATAGGTTTAATTAAATGGGGATGTTGACACAATTTATATTTGATTTTGAAATATCAATTCCGTAAAAGAAAGTCTCATATTATTATTGCTTTTGAATTATATTGAGTCTACGATTTTTTATTTTACAAAAACCTTGATATTTATACAAACTAGTATCGTCATAAGCCGATAAGCCCATACGAAATCTATAAAGTGTATGCGTTTTAACAATTGACTTGCCAGTCAACATCCTGTGGTGAACATGATAGTCAAGATTATAGCTACAACTAGCTGACCCGGCGCACTTCGGAACGCCCCGTTCTCGGATTTTCAATAACCATTTTTTTTTAATTTACCGCGCAACTCTTTTATTTTTTTTTCTTTCATAAGAACCTTCACTTGACAATAACAAACACAACTAAAAAAGAATTAGCGAAATCGGTAAATCCGTTTTCAAGTTATAGCTTTGAGATGGTTCACCCTTAACATTTAGGGTTATGAAAAAAAGATGTTGGCCGATTATCAGACCTACTGAATACGCATAAAAAATTTGGTAAAAATCGGTAAAGCCGTTTCGGAGGAGTACGGTAACTAACATTGTGACATAGAAATTTTATATATTAGATAATATGATGACGTCGATCGAATATGCAGAAACGCCATACAACCTGCATCGCGCTGACGAAGTTATTCTCGCCACTAAGTTTATAAGTATACTCAAAGTATGCACGTAGTTTGTACAATCTTTATTATGAAAAAATGTGATAAGTGATTAGTTATTTTAGGACAACACAATCACAAACCCGACATCATTTGACATTATTTACAACATTATAGGCAAGGCAAAACACATGAATTACGTACATTATTTTTAGATCAACATGGGAAAAAAGTTAACTTGTCCTTTAAATATTATATGCATTGGTATCATTTCTGACAAATTTCGTATCATTAGCACTGCGTCACACGTTTCGTCCAATAGCCAAGTCCAATCTAGTTAATACTCACTAAAATTGTAAACCAACCAATCGGGTCGCAGGCATAACCGAAATTATTGCTTCATCAACGCGGTAATGAGGTTGCTAGCCAAATTATAAACACAAACAAATATGCTCGTACACTAACAACTCTACAATAATTAAATTCAGAGCAAATTAATGACAAATTACTCGAATTGGTAGAAACGGTTTTGACGAAAGTGGGTTGGGGTTACAGTGATAGCGAGTTAAGCGAACACGCTTATAGGCTGTGAAATTGTAACAGTGTGTAACGTCAAAATATCTACTTCACGGAAGAGAAAACGATAATGCAATAATTAGCTGCAAGGGAGGAATTCAATATTTTTAAAATATGCGCCACTTGTTTGCTGCCCATTTTGTTTTTAATTTATCAAAGTACGTGAAGAGTTAACTTATTTCAAATATATTTCAATGAATTCATTCAAAACAATAACCCCAAAAGCTTACTTTCAAAATAATTAACCCCAAAAGCTTACTTACCCGCTGATAGAGCTTCAATGTAGTTTTGTTTGTATGATTTTAAATTATCTTGACATAAAATATAACTATATACTATACAGCTTTAAATATAACTGGACAGTAGATTTGAGGTTGCTTATAACTTAGCTTAGTGAACAATACCTCTTGATTTAAGCCCGCATTTCATCCATTTAGCTGCCACCTATCTTTCAGTTGATGGCTATTTAGCATATTCATGTTTATAACGTTATATTCTTAGTTTATATTATTTTTTATTCCATACAACTACTTCTGTTACTCACTTATACAGATTTAGTAATGAGAAAGTTTTAAAACAAGTTTTAGTCGTAGGTCTAGTCAACTGTAGTACCTAATTAAACAATAAATTATTATTTGTAAGCTTTCAATATCTTTTAATTGTATTAAAAAAGGTAAGCAATTCTTGTTGATAAAATATTTTATCCCACTAATTAAGTATAACCTGAAAACGCTGACAGTGGAACCGCAGAGCTCTTTAAAGTAGTATTTCGCTACCATAGCGACGGGACTTGCGGGTTATTTCATTAATCTTAATTATATACGAGTTTCAGCAACTCCGCGCCTATTAATAGTATTTACCTGGATGCGTTAATTAAAGGCGTGTACGTTCGTCTGTCACATAGTAATGCTGTATGGTAGTAATGGAGTCATCCATAGTTAATGCGATGGAATTACTGCCGTCATCATTAAGAATTTACGTAAACTTCATTAATGTAGTCACGAGAATAATTAATTGTTTTACATTATACAAATTAGGCGTTCTATGTAAGGCTAGACTTATGAAAATGCATCTGGTCGTTTGAAATGAAATGAAATGAAATGAAATGAAATGAAATGAAATGATCTTTATTTATATAGGCTTACAAAAAGCAGTTATAAATCGTCAGAACAAAATAAATATAAATATAAACCTTTAAAAACATTTGAACTAAAAATTATATTTACATTAATTATTTTGTAAATGTCCTTTAAATCATTAATATTTTTAGATTATACATTTAAGGCGTAGGTTATGTGTAATATTAGAACTAATCTAAACATATCTGGTGTTTAAAGTATTTAAAACTAACTTATTGTAACTGTAAACGATGTTCTAAAATTATTTTGTATTTTCTCTTGTTAATTTGAGCATCGCTAATACCTAGTAATTCTTAGATGTATGTTTGCAAATACCTCAATTATAAAATCATATCGTGTCGTGTAGGATGTTAAATTAAAACAAACCAAAACTATTTTTTTTTACAGATGTATAAAATTACAAAATTCAAAACTTGTCTGGCTCTCCTATCAAAGGCTTACAAAGGTCAGATCGGCAGTCGCTTAAATGTAATCAGACTCGCTAAATCCTTGATCACGGTCTAAAGTGGACCTCGCCTAAGGACGGGACATAATTCTAGGTAAATGATGTATAAAATTACAAAATATTTTTTTTATTATATTTTTTTAAGATAAATCTTATATATACAATATGATTTTAAATTTGCGCGTTGCGTTATCACTAGAAATAATACTGACGGGACGACCGACAACGGTCGTTGCAACACGGCCGAAACGTCAAGCTGTATGTACTCATGTACTACATAATGCATATCACGCTTAGTCGCCTTAGTAATATTTCTAATATCTTAAGTATGCTTTTAATTTCAGATTTTAAATGCTTACTTATCAATTAAATATATTTTACATCAAAACACAATTTCGACTTTTACTTTTATTACTAAACGGTTAAGTTTTAATAAATACTAGCTGACCCGTCGCACTTCGTAACGCCCCATTCTCGGATTTTCAATACCCATTTTTTTCCGTGCAACCGTTTTTATAATTTTTCTTTTATAAGAAACTTTACCTGATGATAATAAACACAACTAAAAAAGAATAAGCGATAAGCACACAAAATTTTATCAAAATCGGTTCAGCCGTTTCAGAGGAATTTGGGAACAAACACCGCGACACGAGAATTTTACAAAACAGTAGCCCTCATATGTGAATGTACCTATTTATGATGACCTAAAATGTTTTACCCTCCTACGCGAGATCATGTTATCATGTTCTCGAAGGCTTCCTAAACCTTAACAATAATTTTCATCGTACACGCTCATGGGGATTAATTTATTAAGTGTCCTAAGTTAGGGAGCATATAAATAATAGCACCCTTGTCAAAAGGGCTTAGAAAGGTTGGTGTCTCATAACGGTCTTGTCTGAGAGAAGAAAATATTTGCAAATAGATTTATGTACCTTAGCACGGGTGTAATGTTTACTGATAAACCTCTTCTGTTTTCGTGTTTTGTTGGTTTTACGAAAACATTGGAAGCAGTCACGGATAAATTACTATTTTGTTTATGCTTTTATAGTTGCTTATTTGAATTCGAATATTTTTTTTTAGATCCATAATTTATTGTTTAAAAATAATATTCTAGAAAACAAATTATACTATTGATTCTGCAAGAGGAATATTTTGTAAAATATATACATACATACATGGGCGCACGCAGCATTTATGTTATGTTGATACAATATTATATTATTGATAGGTTCATTAATAAATAAATAAATATCCGACGACATCACATACATTGATCTGACTCCGAGGTAAGTAGCTTAAGCACTTGTGTTACGGATATCAGAAACAACAGTGGTATTACAAATATATATCTACTTAAATATTGGATATTAACACCCAGACACAGAACAAACACAAGTATTCATCATACGAATATTTATCCTGGGTGGGGATCGAACCCACAACTCTTGGCGCATGGGGCAGGGTCACTACCGAATGCGCCATCGAGCTTGTCATTAGCATCTTCCTAGCGTTATATCCCGTGCTTAGACGGGGTCCGCTTTAACCATGATCCGCGATTTAGCGGGTCTGGTAATTACATTGAAGCGACTGCTGATCTGACCTTCATAACCCTAAGATAGGGGGAACCAGACAATTTTTGGATTATGGTTACAAATCCAAAGTTGTTGGAATTGGCAGGTTTCATCACGATATTTTCCTTCACCGTCGAGCTAGTGGTATGAATACGTACATAGATTTTGAAAAAATCCAGAGGTACGTGCCCGGGTTTGAACCCGCACTCCTCGGTTAAGAGGCGCATGTCCTTACCATTGAGCTACCACCGCTCCCAGGTTCATTATTACCCTACTCCCATATTATTGGTATTATATTATTATTGATAGGTTTGACTTACACAATATCAAAAAATTACGTCCAATCTGACTAATCTTTCGTATTCAAAAATCCATTTATGGTGAATAGTTAATAATACCAGTCCATAAAGTTATTCTAAGATAATAAGATCTTGAAATTATGGTAATGGATGAACAGTTTATACAAAATCTTTATATTATCTTTACTCGTTTGCGTCATGCAAAGAGGTTTAGATAAAATATCGCAAATGTAGTCTATAAAATCTCACACTAGTTTGGAATAAAGTGGTTATTTTCAAAGTTTCTCGATCATATTTTTAAATTTATTTGAAATTGTATCTTTGGAATATGGGTAATATAAAAAATACCTAATTATGGTAATTAATTTAATCAAAAAATCTTAATGATAATCATTTATTTATTTTGAAAAGCGTTCGTAGTATACCAGTCTACAGCATAGTAAAATAGGTACATATATAGGTTTGATCCCATGTTTATTCCTCAAATTCATATTTAATCGCCAAATATTCGCAGATATACAAATTTTTGCATCTACATTAAATATATTAATTTATTTATAACAATTTTACAAGGGTCGATTAATGATAATGTCTTACGGCCAATTCCTTCTGAGCAACCCCTTAAATTCCATTTAGGTTTATCGAACCTAACATGATCGTAGTCTAGCCTGCATCTTCACGAGGATATTACAGCTCATTAACAATCGGGTGATTGTATCTACTATGACTTACTTAGTTGTTTTTCTAGATACAGCTTACTTCATAGCGTTATAAGAAAAACTATGTATTTTCACTTAGCAGTTGCTTACATAAGTATTACTATTGTATCTGACTGGCTCGATGGCGCATTCGGTAGTGAGACTACCCCATGCGCCAAGAGTTGTGGGTTTGATCCCCACCCAGGACAAATATTCGTATGATGAATACTTGTGTTTGTTCTATGTCTGGGTCTTAATATCCAATATTTAAGTATATATTTGTAATACCACTATTTTTTCTGATATCCGTAAAACAAGTGCTTAATCTACTTACCTCGGAGTCAGATCAATGTATGTGATGTAGTCTGATATTTATTATTTATTTACTATTAGTAAGCAGATCTTCTAATTGTGGTCTATTAGACCGTACTTTATTCGAATTCAATTTGCAGACCTGTTTTTCTCCATTTTTACTTTAACAGAATTGTGACGCATATATATCGTATTCAACCATCTAAACAACTAACGTGCAAAACGAGCTCAGAATAGCCCCCTAGCAATTGCCGAGTATATCACTTTTATTTGCGGATAAAAGCAGTACTTGGACACTTTCCAAATTAACTCTTACGTAGATAACCGCAATTATGTGCAGCGGGATTATTATGACGCCAAAATAATTGCAGTTTGCCCCTATTTGCTAGAATTAAGACAATTTGTGTAGCAAGCAAAGCTAATTAAAATAACAAATATGAAAACTGCATTCGGGTTGGTGTTTCGAAACCAGGAAAGCGAAAATGATTATTTTCTGTGGCTTAGTCGGAATGGGTGTATAATAAGGTTTGAGACTAACGCTTATTTATAGTAATAATAGTGGTTTAGCTTAGATGAAATAGCTATTATATATCTGACGGCTGCGTGATCGAAACTGTATTTTTCCACTTTACTTATAATACAATCCTGGCTTTCTAGAAAACAGGCAATTGAAGAGTGGAGTGAATACGGTAAGGTATTTTTACTACCACAGGCGGCAAGAATATTTGTAGATAAACACTTTGAGGAATCCCATTAAGTTTTTTTTTCTTTCTAATTTTGAGGTAAGTCGTCCATAAGTACTATAGTTATAATAACTAAAGATACGGATTATATGCAAAAGAAATCCTAAAAATTTTGCAAATATAAATAAATTCCCCAGACTGACACACCAATTCCCTAGTTTCAAACTAAGCTTATGCTTGTGCTATAGATGCTAGATGAACGTATAGACATACTTAAATACGTTTATAAACATCCATGATTCGATTACAAATGTCTATGTTAATCACACAAAACGTTTGACCCTAGCGGGATTCGAACCGCAAGCCTTGCTTTCGTGGCCAGGGTCTCTGACCATTCGACCAATGGGCCAGTCAAATACGCAACAATGCTCTAAATATGCAAGATATGCACAATGTAAGGTCAAAATGGATAATTTTATTGTCTTTAATAATTTCGCAGAAACGTGACCTTTGCACACAAAATATTGCAAGTAAAGTTTATCCAATGGATATTTATTTTATGTCCACAAACGCCTAATTATCCGGTGATCCAATTGATGAAACATTGTTCATTGTCCATCGCTCGCGCTGTTGAATAGCAAACAGTGTAATAAATCAATCAAACACGCTTTGGACATTGTAATCAGGTGGTACAAGTACTATATCATAGCGGAAACCGATGCCTATATAAATAAAGAATATTTTGACTTTGATTTGTGACTTTGACTTTGCATATTTGTATAATTTGCTCCCTACCGTTTGTTGAGTCTTTTGCATTGAATTTGTTTACCCATTATGCTACCACCACCACTCTTGCGTCTTGTGTTGCATACACACTTATATTATGCATTTATTAACCAACCTAAGTTATAAGTATAAACAAACCAACTTTGTTACTTTCTGGTTATCGGTATAGGATAATATCGTTGATGAAATTTTAACGAATGAAGTGCATTTACATGTGTGTGATATAGCAAATTTCAACAAATGGCTCGAGCACTTGCCATCTTAAACATCTGGAGGACAGTTGGCTGGAAGGTTTTTTATTGATTATTTTAATAAGCTTTTAAGAATTTAAAGTTTAGAATTATTTCAACTGTATTTATTTGCAACTAGAAAAAGTAAATCCTATAATTATTCAACTATAAATAAGCATGATGATGGCCGCTAAAATGAAGTTGATTTATGAGAAAGTATATGTTTATAAATAAATATTTAAATTAAGAATGTTTAACTTTTTAAAGCTGACAAATTTAACGCAGATCTCGTTGTATGCCAGTATAAAACATTAGTAAAAAGAATTGATTAAATAACCGCCTTCAACTTGGACCATCCAACGACGTGACGCTCCCACTAATCCCGGCATGGCGCGTCAACCATTGATAGGATTATGTGCACTGTCCCGTCGTAACGCCGGCATTAGGAAGTAAATAAGAGCGCCGATCTAATTCCTAACCAACCCAACTCTGATAGAGGATTTGGGCTATTTGCTCCTAAAGACAGTTTTGATAGACCGCTTGAACTAGTGGTTGGAAATCTTGGATACGAAACCAAGGCCAAAAATTGGTTTGTTGACAAGCCATGGTAACGTTGGGGATAAGAACATGTGTCTTATATAATAGAGGTGTTGGTTAAAATTCGACCTTGTTTTGCCGGTCAGTATAAAATATGTCTGTTTCACGTAAGATGATTCCGGTGATAGGTGTCAATAATCCTTATCATGCATCGTACTTTCTACGAATCAAAATATTCAGTTTTAAACATAATTTACTATAAACGCTAACATTATTTATTGTAAAAAAATAATTAATAATTTGTATTGTAAAATAAAAAAATATTTATATAAACATGATTTATCAATTTTCATCTTAAATTTATTACTAATTTAAATTTAGTAAAAATAACGTATGAATTGCATACTACGGTAATCAGAAAGTTTACTTATAGAAATTGACACTACTATTCACGTCACATCATTAATTGATTTATCCGGCATCTTGTCATCTAGTTAGGATATTTTTCTAAAGCTATTTTATAACGGTACATTTCAACCGAAAAAAAAATGTTCAGAACCCAGTGACAACAAAGAAGTGGGACACTTCTTTGTTGTCACTGGGTTCTAAACATTTTTTCTTCTGTCTTTGTAAGACACAATCAAAAACAAAACATTTTTATGTCTGGATGATTCCAAGTATTCCAATCGCGGGCGCATAAGACATATCTGCATATTATTTACGTATTATTATAAAAATAAATCATAGTTATAAATAATTTTAATTTTAATCTGGATCCAAAATGAAAAAAAAATTAAAAGTCGATTTAACTGCTCTAATACTTTTTATCAATTTGAACAAAAAATCGATTGGCTGTCATACGGATGCATAACTATTAACGTCAAATTCAAAGTGTCACGGAACTCATCTTAGGTGAAATGAAATTTTATATTTTTTATTTTGAAATAGTGGATAAGAACTCTTAAGTCACATGGTGAGATTGTAGTTTCAAATCCGAATTAGTAACGATGGATTTTAGAAATCTAAAAGGAAATTATTCCATTGGCTCAGACAAAGTACCTAGTCCGTGCATTAAAGTTTTCAATATTTTTTTTTCAATCATTATATGAATCTGTTTAATAAAGATTGTATAAGAAGGAGAGAGAAAGTAGTAACAAATGGTAAAATAACTTTATTTTTTCTCATTAGAATTACAATAGTATTAAAATTTGTCCCATGTTGGTCTGGGACTTGGCCCATGTTGATCTGGGACAAAAAAAAAAGAATGTGCCAACTGCGGTTTAAACACGGTAATTTTAAAAACATTATTTGTAAACTTTGTAGTGCGAATATTTATTATTCACTATAAACGGACTCACATAACATGGAGCCACAAGCAACGCATTGCGAACAGATTACGTGGATGTAGAACAAATATACATCCACCTTTAATAATAGATACTAGGAATTCTAAGAAATCCATTTCTAAGATATTACGAGGCCCTCCAAAATCATAAAAAATATGATAGGCCTTTACAAAATAAACAATTCACCCTTTCCAATTTAGAACATGTAAAATATTTGCTTTCGGGAAAACAAACTAATCATTTTATGGACCAATTTGATACAATTGCGCTAAATCCGTTTTGATCGCGAAACATTGGTTCAGAGCACTCCGTCATAATTCACGAGAAAAACCGACCTTCGCTGACCGTAAAAGAAAAAAAACTATTTGTCCGCGCCGCCCAGCGCTCGGGGCGATAATAATTCCACAACAGCAATAAAAAATCACGGACAAATCTCAAAATCCCCGCGACAACCGACTACGCACGCCTTCAAAATTATTAAGCCTTTGAAACTCCAGCCACCACTATCTCATAGAAAATGTAACTCTAGCCGTATTCTTTTAAGACTCAATTCAGTATGATAGAGGTGTTGGCGGTAAAAGCATTCTCGTTTTATCGATGCGTTTACGATGTCCCGGAATTTTACGGAGCGAAATTTAATAGTGGACATGTGTCGGTCTCTCTCTTAGCGTTTGTATTCTTTAGGCCGGCACATCTTTCAAAAGGATTTAATAGTATAGTTGAGCATTTCTTTTTGTAATTTAGATTTGACGGATGAGGAAATTTATCATATTCGCTTTGTCTATTATAAGAGTAAATAACAACATTCAAACAATTCTAAATAATTTTTGACAAATCAGAATGCTGCTCTAACAAGTCTTAAATATAATAAACCAATCGCGACGCATCGACTTATTTCAGTAAAAATAAGCCACTTTCCCATGACTTGACTTTAAAGTCCCAGGTTGATTTAGGACTTAAAAATAATAATATGTCAACTGTGTTCCTGGCTTAGCATGTCGTAAAAGGCGACTAATGGTATATCGAGCTTTGGGTGTGATTACTGGTATGGAGCTGACGTTTTTGCCACTTGTCACTACTTTCTCACAATGTTCCATCTAACCCAGCCCAGTTTTATATTTTGCTAAATGTGGTTAAGGCGACTGAGCTGACCCTGTGACTCTGCCTACCCCTTTGAGGATTATGGACATACATCGGAAATATCTGCGAACATTTTTTCTGCTTTCGCCTATGCAGTACCGTTGCCAACGTGAGCGCCGACTGCTAGTTTGAATGACGTCATTCAGCCAGGTTCACAGATATTTCTGACTGGTTGTATGATGAGAAGAAAATGCAAATACATATTTATTATGTCTGCATGAATGTTATGCACATGTGCGACTGTATATAATAAGTATATCAAATAAGCCGTTATGTTTCCGGTCAGCTCCTTCAGTTCTCATGATATTTCAGTAGCAGTCTTTTCTCAGAGGATTTGTAAGGCCGCCGGGATATCTATACATATCTTTCGATAGCCTTCGAAAAGGGGATTACTGGAATTGGCATAGATGGTAGCGCTGAAATGGCTTTATATCCTAGGGACACTGGAAAATGAAGACGTCATTGATTTGGGAATAAGGCAGTTTAATATTTTCCAAGGAAAATAAGTTTCTGTGGGTAATTTTCTAGTTTTTTATTTTTTACAGCCGTGATAATAGTTAAGCGTAGCAGTTTGTTAAAAAGTTAGATCAGATTAATAAAGATTTAACTGAGGATGATTGTCGAATCTATGCAAAATACGTATTGCATCGATATAATGATGAAATTTAATGTACATATGTATAATGTATCTGATAAGCTTCAGCTATCCACATTTAATGTTTTAAATATCACAATTAGTTATTTGTAAGTTTAATCAGATGTTGCTTTTTTTACTCGTAAAAGACATGTCATTCGGTTACAAATAAGTATAGCTTGTTATTTAGCGATTGGATAATGAAATCGGTGGTTATGCACCCACCTAGACATTTACTACCGCTGCTAAATAGATATTATACAGCCTACAACAAAAAATGTCGACGTTAAATATTTATTTTAAAATAAAATAATATCTAATATCAAACTATATCATAATGTATTTTACCAATATAAATAAAACTATATTAGCATTTTGAACCTAAATAAAGTTATCGGATATCCTTTGTCACAGCAATATTACAAAATGTTCGGTTGTTCTTAAGATGAATTAACCACAATCTTTTTAGAAATAAGGCCTTCCTAATTTATAAAAGCACAATAATGTAGACGGTATATATATACGATGACCTTCTAAATTGAAATCGACATACTACGAATACATAAAACACTCACTATATATTATTATATGTAGACTCTGAAATCTGCATTATATCTGCAATCTCCATCACAGACCCAGTTAGACCGCTCACTCCACACACAAGTTGTTCGGGACCCGAAGCTTGAAGGCTCATAAATATTCTTGTACCAATTACTCCGCAGAATGGTTCAGCAAACGCTTAACCGAAAACCGCGTCCAATGCTTTTAGCGAAAAAACTCGAGCTAGGAGAATTTTAATAACAATCTCCGGGAAATGAAATCTGACCGACGAGGCAACAAACAAACCACCAAGTTTGCTGGCTGTGAGGAAATTGGAGTTGTTCATTATGAGCGATGCTGGGGTATTTTATGATAATTAAATTTATCTAATGTATTCGTCGGATAATGTTTATCGAAGAAGATGATGATTATAAACGTGGGCTCAAAGAACTGTGGGATAAACAGTTGATAAAGATTGTTTTAGTATAAAACATTTTCAAAATAAAACTCCGAGATTATTGCTGTAGTTTAATTTGGCCACTTTCGTGACTGTCGTAGTAGGTTTATTTTTAGTCATACAAATTATCACGCCCTTCATGCCTGAAAGGGAAATCAGAGTCTAAAAAGCAGGAAGGATTTTCAACTACTTTAATCCGAGTATAGAATTTTTAGATGGGAAATTGTGGACAGTAGTTTAAAGTGGCTAACTTGCGTTATAATTATAAATACTACACACAATCCACTTATAACTAAGTTGTTATAATATCGCAAACTTATTTAATCTTACACTCTCATAACGAAAGTAACTCCACATCGCGTCATCATCATCTTCCTAGCGTTATGTCCCGTGCTAAGGCGGGGTCCGCTGACTCCACATCGCGTCTTAACTACTTAATCGAACCACGCTTGTTTTACGTACGTACCTACATAACATGCATCCCACAGGACCTTAATACTCTCTATAATAGACTAAATTTCTTGCAGATGGAGCCCCCGGTAGAAGCTATGTCATATAGTTCAGTCATAACGACAAATTTAAAATATATCCAATCGTTTAAAAGCAACAAAGGTTACTTTAAGTTAATTCTAATTCGCAGAAT
Source organism: Glyphodes perspectalis (assembly GCA_951394215.1). Classification (NCBI taxonomy): domain Eukaryota; kingdom Metazoa; phylum Arthropoda; class Insecta; order Lepidoptera; family Crambidae; genus Glyphodes; species Glyphodes perspectalis. The sequence goes on from OX596200.1 coordinate 4,163,473, forward strand.
CCTGGCTAATATTTAACCACCACATACAACATTTTCGAGTTCGTCCCTTCGCTGTGGAAGTATTTTGTACGTAAGCACTTCTGTGGTCGGAAATTTTAATTCGGTACGTACCGCACTACGCTGTTTGCTTTGCGAATAATTTGAATATTACTTTATTCTTGGAACGGAGCGGTGTCCGTAGTTTAATGTGGTGCGGTTTGAAAGGCTTCGACTACATAGTTTGTTGATTAAAAACTTAACGGGTGTAGAAAATAAAAGAACCTTCATAATTTAAATTGCAGGCTTGGTTTATACCAAACAGTTTGGTTTATAAAAACAACTTGGTTTATAAAAAACAATAGTTTTATAACTAAACAAGTTAGGTAACAAGTGAGTTATAGGTATAGCTCCTTAGTTATTGATGATTCATTTGTATATAAATAGGGCGATAATTCAGATATCATTTCCTATTTCTTATTATATCGGGTTTTGGGTGTGTGATTGTGTAGGCGACGAGCTAACTATATTATGTCACTACTTGTTCACAATTTTTCCATCTAACCCAGTCTTGTTTTGGCTGAATGTGATTCAAAGGGCTTGCTGTCCTTTTAACTCTGCCTACCTCTTCGGGTATTTCAGGCGTGATGCTATTTATGTATATATATATTTTGAAGAGCCCTAATAAATATAATGTATTTGGTTTAAACCCCAGCTAAAGAACTATATACAACGTTTTCACTAAAATTAAAATAATGTACCTATTTCCCAAATACAGTTTAAATTTTGAGTTGTATTTTGACTAGTTTCATATTAAGCCTTTTTTTGTACTAAGACTATTAATATTTGTTTTTGCTGACAAATTATAAAACCGAGGAAAACATATAAAGAAATCAATTAATAGCTTACTTAAACTAATAAGGAGTTCTTAGTTATTGCCGGTAAGTATACCGGATAGTCAGATAATATGGTAATATCGGATTCTATTTACAACTATATTTATAATTACTATTGTAAGAAACAAACAAACTAACTAAACTTCACGCTACTTCCCTAGCGGGGTTGGCAGAAGGACCGAACACCATATGGCACGACCCTTAACACACCTCACTTGCTTCTTCAACATTCACGATCATTTTCATACAAGCTCTACGGTTTTTATGACTCATAACATCACCTCCTACCATGATCCAAAAATTGTCTGGTTTCCCTATCTTAGGGTTACGAAGGTCAGATCGGCAGTCGCTTCAATGTAATTACCAGACTCGCTAAATCCTGGATCATGGTCTAAGCGGACCCCGTCTAAGCACGGTACATAACGCTAGGAGGATGATGAACATCACCTTCTGTTAACACACGACCAATTTGATCGTGGTAGGAAAGAAACAAATTAACTTAAATAATAATATACTTACAAGGTGTAAGGTGAGAAAAAACGGCAAAACGCCTTGATATCTTGGCTTCAAACATCAAATAGGAAAAGAAACGAAACGCACTATGAAGCAACACTATCGTTCACGCGTGTCTCATTAGTACGCGCTGCCGTGGAATAATTAAATTAATTATACAGACCAACACATACATTCCCTAGTTCTAAACGAAGCATATTTATATGTTCTCTGGTTTTGCCCAGTAAGTAACGTACATACATACTTTAATTATTTTATGATCAGCTAAGACTTGATTAGAACTGATTGTGCCGTGTTAGTCTGGGACTTAAAAATAATTTGCCAACTGTGTTTCTTGCCTAGCGTGTCGTAAAAGGCGACTAATGGTATATCGGGTTTTGGGTGTGATTGTGTAGGCGACTAGCTAGCAACTTGTCACTACTTTTTTACAATTTTCCATCTAACTCAGTTTTATTTTTGGCTGAATGCGGTTATAGGTATCTGCTGTCCCTTTGACTTTGCCTACCCCTTCGGGTATTATGGGCGTGATGTTATGTATGTATGTAGGACTCGATTAGAACTGGTCATACTAATCATCAGGACGATTACCCTTAGCTGGATTCGAAACCGCCACCTTGAGCTTTATGGCTTGGATCTGTCCCTAACCCCTGAAGTATCGCCTCCATAAATAATAGTGAACCTACCCGACTCAAAAATAAATCAAACTACATTTATACTTACTTGCTAGGCTTCATGCACAATGAGAATACCTATGGCTATTTCCTTTGAATACCAGTTAAAAAAAAATACCGTCTTAATAGTAGTTCGAAGAAATCGCGCCGTTCATAGTTTATAGAAAACTCCAGCTCAGTGAATGCGAAGTCTATTAAAACTTGTTTGAAACACGCTAATGAGGCTGTTTTACATATTTCTTTTGTCAAGCGTGTTAGACCGGTTTAGTTTTTCATCAAAAAGAATTTTAAAAATATTAACATGCACAATTATAATGCTCATGCCTTGTTTTTAATGTGAAATAAAATGTAATGTACAAAATACATACATACATAACATCACGCCCATGATCCCCGAAGGGGTAGGCAGAGTCGAAGGGGCAGCAAGCCCCTTCAACCACATTCAGCCAAAAACAAAGCCGGGCTGGGTCAGATGGAAAATTGTGAAAAAGCAGTGACAAGCGGCTAACCTGTCGCCTACACAATCACACACTCAAAACCCGATATACCATTAGTCGCCTTTTACGACATGCTAGGCAAGAACCACAGTTGGCATATTCTTTTTAAGTCCCAGACCAACATGGGACAATGGGCTGGGTTGGATGGAAAGCTGTGAAAAAGGAGTGACAAGTGGCTAGTTCGTCGCCTACTCAGTCACATACCCAAAAGCCCGTAAACCATTAGTCGCCTCTTACGACATGCTAGGCAAGAACCACAGTTGGCACATTCTTTTTTTTTGTCCTAGATCAACATGGGCCAAGTCCCAGACCAACATGGGACAAAATGAAATTGGCTCAAATAAATTCTGACTAGCAGTGCCCCGCGGTTTCACCCGCGTAGTTCCCGTTCCCGTTAAAATACGGGGATAAAATATAGCCTATGTTACTCGCTGATAAAGTAGCATTCCATTGTTGAAAAAAATTTTCAAATCGGTCCAGTAGTTTCAGAGCCTATTCAATACAAACAATCAAATCTTTCCTCTTAAAATATTAGTATACATTACATTTAGAATGTATCAATGAACAAACGTATCAGTGAAAAGAATGGGAATGTATTTGTTCCTAATATTAGACCATGATAAATAATCTGGAATATTCTAGATTAATAACCTAATCTGACCTCAAACATTTGGTGCTTGTTCGAATTTATATCGAATTGATGAAATGAAACGTGAGTTAAGTGTAAGTCTCATGAAAAACCAAATTATAATAGATATTATCTGACTGACTCGATGGCGCACTCGGTAGTGACCCTGCCTCATGCGCCAAGAGTAGTGGGTTCGATCCCCACCCAGGACAAACATCAGTGTGATGAATACATGTGTTTGTTCTGTTTCTGGGTGTTAATATCCAATATTTGAGTATATACTTGTAATACCACTGTTGATTTTGATATTCGCAACATACTGCTTAAGCTACATAACTCGGAGTTAGATCAATGTATGTGATGTAGCCTGATATTGATTAATTATTATTACCATTTATTCCTTCATTTTGCAAAACGTTCAACTTTTTAGATCACATTGAATGAAAACCAAGGCGTGTTTCGGTGGATAGATCTCAGGCTCAATTTATATTTGTAAGCGCAAAACCAGTGGTTCCCAACTAGTGGTCCATAAGACCTAACATTTGGTCCGCGGAAGACCTAAAATTATATTATTCATTTAAAACTAACAGGTTATCTTAAAATAATTACAGTTCGTTTTCGACCTAGTGGTGCCTGATAACATTAATGAAGTCTAAGTGGTCTACAGTCACTAAAAGGTTGAGAACCCCTGCGCTAAACCAAGAGGCTTGTCAATGTTAACATTGACTTTTCTACATCCTTGTCCGTACTCAACTTGTGTTTGGAGACCAACGTTCGTCTTATTCTTTTGGTTTGTTGCAATTCTTAAAGTTGTTTGTCTGTCTGTCTGTCGGCTATTTGTGCCGGATAATGTTAGAAAAGGCAAAAAACTAAGTTTGACGGGACTATCATTGGCGAATAGCTGGTTATATAAGAAGTTATTTTGGTTCCCATTATTTAAGCAAAAAGATCTATGGGTACCACGTTTTTTTTCCGCAGACGAATTGGAAAACGTGACAATAGCAAAACATAAGACATTATTCATTATTTACTCAAATTTTAGTATTGGACGACTAAAGCGCCTTTCGCCCTGTACCCCCGTAATCAGTAGTATTCCGCTGCGGGGCGATCTTTCATTTATTAAAAACAGGGGTGTCCCGATACTGCCGCCCTTGTTTGTAATCTTGACAACCGCCCGGGGCGATCGATTTCCTTCCAGATTGGAATGGAAAACAATGATATCGCCAATTTTTTCATAGCGAAGGGAGTCGTCGCTGATTTTTATTGGATTCTATACGACTTCCGATTGAGTTTTCAATGCTTGGCTATATTACGTAGGTATCTTTAAAAAAAAATACGCTTTTTAATTTTCGCAGAAAGTTTGTTTGCCGAAACAACTTATCTTCCCCTTAAAAGGGTGTTCATACGAATAGCCAATATTTTTAGAATTCGTTTATATTTAGAGAAACTTAACGATTTGTTAAATTTGAATTTAGAACGTCTTTGTAATTTTTTCTTCTGTTATGTTTTCCGCTGTAGACTTTTATTGATTTTGTACACATCTGTTCGGTAAATTATATTTTTAGGTTTTATTTATTTTAAAGGAGCACTCTTGTGGTTTAAGTCTGATATTTTCAGATAATTCTTTATTTTCAGTCTAGGTGTATACCTAGACTAATAACTAATTTATTATCGATTTATTTGAGCATTATACAAATACAAATACAAATATTTTTATTCAGTATCAGGATTGTTACAATTCTGCGGTACGATTGAGGATTTCTGTTAAGTAAATAAATACTTGTGTTAGAAGATCCTCGCTCTCCATTACAGTATATACTTAAAAAATAATGATACATAATATTATGTTATATTTTTAACAAAATTTGCTAATGACACTAACAATGAATCAACAAAAATAAGTGCAAACTTAAGTTACTACAATTAAATATGTGTGTGTGTGTGTGTTTGTGTTCGTGTGTGTGTGTGTGTGTGTGTGTGTGTGCGTGTGTGTGTGAGTGTGTGAGTGTGTGTGTGTATGCATGTTTGCATTTTGTTTGCATTTAATACACCTGTTTTAGATATTTAAGATTTTATTTATTATTCTTAAAAATTATATGTTTTTGTATAATTTTAGTAAACTATAACAATAGAAATAATATGTTATATTATTTTATTAAAGTTTGTTTTGTTCTATAAATGCCTCAGTTTTACCATAGCTCCATGTTTTTAGCATTTCTGTAAGACATTTTTTGCAAGTGTAGCTATTTCTTGTATGGATGTTCATAATTTTATTTATCTTATTATATATCTTTGCAGATCGTACCTTAAACTGTCTCTCAGCATATGTGGTTCTATATCTAGGGGTTGGAACGACGTTGTAATTTCTCCTTCTGAATAATGTAGTAAAATCATAAGGCAAAGTTCTGTGAACGTTTAAAAATATGCTAAGAATATAGAGCTGCCGAACCGTTAACGTATCACTTGTTTTGTATAGATCGGCTGTCGGAAATCTGTAGGTTTTAAAGTTCATCACCTTTAGTAATGCTCTTTGCGCTCTTTCTAGTTCAAGGAACCTTACCCTACTGGCACCACCCCAGACAGGAATACAATAAACAAGAATAGATTGAGCCAATGCGACGTATAATTGTTTTAATAGCTTTTGATCGGCAATATGTCGGAGCTTTTTAAAAATCCATATAAGTTTTCTTGTTCTCCCCATCATAAGCTCAATCTGGGCATGCCAAGACAGCCTCTGGTCAATCGCAATTCCTAAATATTTTGTTTCAGTAACTTTGTTTATGTTATTACACGAGCAAGACAAATTTCGATTGGAACAATTATGAATATAAATTTTAAAAGAGTTTTCGGGTTGACTTGAATTATAATTTGTGAAAGCTATAAAGTTTGTTTTCTCTGTATTTAAGGTCAGAAGATTAGCTTTTAACCAAGTAACTACCTCAGCAAGCCCAATTTCTGCAGCACGACGTACAGAATCCCATGTATTGCCAACAAAGACAATAGAAGTATCGTCTGCATATGAAAACACACGTCCTGCATTGATATTCATGTTACAAAGACTGTTGATGTATATCAAAAACAAAGTAGGTCCCAGAACACTACCCTGTGGGACACCATACGCCACAGTGTTTTCATCACTAGTGTACCGTCCTATTTTTACCTGTTGTGTACGCTCGTTGAGGTAGTCTGCAAACAGGGACAGAGCGATTCCTCTAATGCCAATGTCCTCCAACCTTTTTACAAGAATGGGTACCGATACAGTATCGAAGGCTTTTTTAATGTCTAAAAAAACCCCGATACATTTCCGTCCTCTGTCTACATTTTCCACAATATGTGAGGTTAATGCTTTAACTGCGTCCAAAGTTGAAAGATTTTGTCGAAAACCGTACTGATGTTTTGATAGAAAGTCAATTTTATTTAAATATTTTATCAATCTATTGTTTACTAATTTCTCTACAATTTTTGATATTGCCGTCAAGACTGATATTGGCCTATAGTTCGATACATCACTTTTGTCACCATTCTTATATACGGGCGTAATTATTGCCTTCTTTAATGCAGCTGGAAAAACACCATGTTCAAAACATAAATTAGCTAGATGTGAGATCACTGGAACCACCAGTCCATTCGCCAGCTTCAAGAACCGAGTGGACACATTGTCCCAGCCCGGTGCGCTGTCAGATTTTAGGGTCATGAGAATCTTGTATACCTCTATAGGATCAGTATTCAGAAATACAAACGAATTGACTGGTGAGCTGCGGGACTGATTCCAATAATTAGGCTGTTGTAAAGAAGATACCGCTGGAATTTGTTCAGCCAAAGTCCTGCCAACGTTTGAGAAGAAAACATTTGCGTGATCCACGGATGATTGCGGGGTATCTTTTGCATGCAGCAACTCTAGGTTACTACTTTTGTTTCTGTTACGGCTAGTTATATTATTTATTGTTTGCCACAAAGTTCTTGGATTCTTTTTATTTTTTGCTAGGAGTTCCCTTTCATACTGTATCTTTAATTTTCTAATAAGGTTAACACAAAAATTACGGTACCTTCTGTATGCGATCTTTAAAATGTCGTTAAACGGATCAGCTTTTAGCTTTCGCTGCATGTCGTTTCTATTTCGGATGCACTTTAAAATACCAGGTGTAATCCATGGCTTAATCAAACGATCCCTAGATGATACACGTTTAGTGACAGTGTTATCAAGAAGACTCTGCTGTATCTTAGTTATTAATTCATTAGTAAGCGTTACAGGGTTATTATAAAAAAGAAGAAGGTCCAGTTTACTTTCTTTTAGACACAGTAAGGCTTTTTCATAGTTTGTGACTGTCCTATATTCCGTTGTATGTTGCCTACAAATAATTTTACTGTTTAATTTTAAAAATATCATTCTATGGTCAGTTATAGTAGTGTCAAATACAATGATAGATGCCGAAAACACACTGCTATCAAGTTTTAATATGAAATGATCTAAACAACTCTGTTCTCTTGTGGGTAGAACGTGACCAGGAAGGAGACCGTGCATCGCAAGCATATTCAGATATGATAGCCTATTTGTACGCTCCCGTTTGTCTTTATCCTTTTTTTCAGTAATGTTGATATTTATATTTATGTCGCCGGTAATGATAATATTTGTCTGGTTTTTTATAGGGTCTATAAGAGCACTCAAAGAATTTATAAATCTGTCGGCATCCGTATTCGATGGCGAGCGATAGATACAAAGGATTGTATAATGGGGTAGAGTTACCTGTAAGCAAGACGCATCCGCTAATTGAATTTCCCTGACACTACTTGTATGGCAGCTTTTAAGATAAACGACTACTCCATCACATTGGTTAAGATGATTCGTAGTTATATATGTGGGGAACGCATTAGGTTAGGCATTTCTATATTGCTTAGTTGTGAGTGCGTGTGCGGGTAGTTTTCAGAGTCGTTCTTCGAAGCGGTGGCACAGCAGGCCGCAAAGCAGGCCTGCCAATGTCACGCTACTGAGTTACCGCTTTGGTGGTCGAAATGGTTTAGAGTGCGCCTATTTCGCACGGTACAGCAATATCTGCGAAGACTATTTGTCGTAATAAGAACAGGTCGAGACTGCAGCTCCCTTCTCGTAGGCGTTATCTTTACGTGGTATTCGTAGCACTCGTAGATCAAAGTAGCTAAGTTCGTCGCCGATGCTCACCTATCTTCTGGTTCAGTGGCAACAGAGGCAGGCCGCTACGCAGGCGGTCGCCGGTTCAAATCCGGAGGGAAAACAACAAAAAGTGTTGGTCTCACCGCGAAGCGAGGGTGCTCCAAAGACTCAGGGCGAAGGCGTCAGCGGCTTCGGGGCAAAGTTTAACTTTTCGCAATATTTATTTAATTTATTTAAAACACTACAAAACACGTCCGTACGGTTTCAAAGCCGCGAGGGGAGAGGATTATGCTCAAATAAATCGATATTAAATTAGCTATCCAAATAGGTACCAGACTGAAATCTTAAGCTATTTTTAGTTACCAGTCTTGTTTGACAAACAAGGCTTTGAAGTATCAAGTAATTTCGCACATCGAGATAAAAGCAGTAGCCTTATTGCCAAGCAAAATGTTAACACGAAATAATATTAAGGTAGCGACTGAAATAAAATATTCCCAGCGAGCACGAGATGTGATCTTGATTCGAATTGCGTACATCCAATTATGTCCCGCAAATAAGCGGGGTGAGGAGCGATCCGGGGCTAAACAGCGGAACCTATTCCGGGCTCATCCGTGTTTGTCAAAGTGCTTCCTTCGCCCTTACTAGTAATTCTCACTCAGAGAACACGCTAAGATGTTCAGCTATGAAAAGCCACTTATCACTTAATATGTGTATTAAGTGATATAATATGTGTATAAGTGATAAGCCACTTATCACTTAATATGTGTATTAAGTGATAAGTGGCTTTTCTGTTTAATCAGAATGAGAATTAGATAGGTAAGACGGAAACAGCGTATCTGTCTAAAATTTGATGTTGGAGATAGGCATAGCTTCAAAAGGGCCTTGCTCTTTTGACAAGGTTGACGTACGGGAAAGACATACGATAATGGATTTTCGGTAATCATTTTGCTCAGAAATTGTTTGATTACAAGTCACAATGTGTTGCAAATTGGCGTAAATTATGCTAATATGGCCTGCCACATATATAAAAAAAAAAAAAATTATAGAAGGAAAAAAAAAAAATTATGCATGGGAATAGTACAGTTTATTGTTATTTTTTAAGAAATATTGTAATGGTACATAAGCGTAAGAATTCAAATATCTCGTGGCTAAAATTAAGTCTGTTGTGACTGACAAAACAAATAAAAAATAATTAGGCAAATGCGACTACCAAGGTTTTCACTGTCGAACGACAATTTGCAACATCACTTGCCAACCTTAGTGAGATCTGGCGTCCGTGATATCTCTCTCAGTTACCAAAATTTACCACCACCATCAAAAATTAATTTCTTTAATGAAAACTATAGTTTCATCGCAAACCAATAGTAGTTCCCGCGCTAAGGTACCGGAAGCTGGGCGCCCGCGCGGCTCTTTGAAACTAAAAACCGGAAATTGCGTCGCGTCGCGTTGTCTTCCCTCAATGCCTAGCCTGCTAGGAACGTCTTCATTAGCGGTATAAATTAAAACGCTTCAAGGTTTTTGTGATGAGGAATTATTACAGCTTACACTATAATAAAGGGTTTTTAATTCATTAAGGGGGATATTGCGGACGCTTCGCTCTTTGTTGTGGTGTTGTGAAAGCTGTCTAGTTGGAACATGTACACGTTAGCACTGAGGGAAATGAGGGATAAAGAGGAGTGACGTCCTTTGGTAATAGATAAGATGTGCAGGCAAATCTAATAAGGTGATTAAATGCAAGCTCTAGGATCTGTTATAACATGTGAGACGAATATTAATATAGAAATACGAGTATACTTAGGCACCTAACATCAGTGATCCCGTGTTGGTCTGGGACTTAAAAAGATTTTGCCAACTGTTTTTCTTGCCTAGCATGTCGTAAAAAGCGACTAATGGTATATCGGGTTTTGGGTATGTGAATGTGTAAGCGACAAACTAGCCAATTGTCCATACTTTTTCACAATTTTCCATCTAACCCAGCCCAGTTTTATTGGAGACTTTAGTCATACAAACGCGTTGGAAATATTTAATATTTACTTATAGTGAGAACTGCCTCGTTGGTCTAGTGGTAGCATGCGCCGCCTAAGGACCAAGAGGTCCCGGGTTCAATTCGGGTCGGGCCAAAAAAATTGTGACTGGGTATTTCAATATTGAAATTACTCAGTAACAGTCCGGAATCAGGAAGTTGGCGATATAATCACTCCTGTGCCTCGTAAAGTTAAGCCGTTGGTCCTGCGACTGTCCTCTCTCCGTTCATGTCGTATTGCCGTGTTACCGGACTATGAGAGTGAAGGAACAGAGAGCACTGTAATATCCCCTGCGCAGAAGGCTAGTCCTCGCTGAGATTGGCCGCCGTGACCGATATCGGTTAGGAGGACATTATTATAGTGAGCACACATCCTTGTTAATATGTACACTGTTACGTAGGCATGTATTGTAGGCAGGTGGGGAAAAAAATACGAGAGTTCAAAATAATTACAATCATATATAGGTTTTTTAACTTGAAATTATAAACACAGACAAAATGTTATCGGATGGAGACGAATACGGCGATCAAAAAGATTTGGATGAATTGTGTTATTTTTTCATTAATATAATTACTCGTTCACCACGGCCCTATACCTTCCATTAAATAACTTTTTTTAATTATATTTTGTTAACTGTTGTTACCCATGTCTGCTTTATTTCGCCCTGTATACATATATTAACTTATTAAGCACGGCACTATAGTAACAATCACATTATAACAGCACTTAGGTACATACGATTCTCAATATTTGTTCATCTCTAACTTTTAATTAAATATTCTTCGCTTCTCAGCCAAATTCCTGTTGTCGACGTTAACCCGATATATTTCAAACGAATCAGATAATTCGATCTCAAAATAGAATTCGCCGAAAGTTAACGATCCCAAAATACGTTCATCAGCACTTTACCACATCATACATTGGCATACCTTTATTATCTTTCACAAAGGATATAACGATGGATACGGTATGAAAAGATACTAATACTAATTTACCGAGCGTAATCAACAAAAGATCCCTCCTTTAAGCGCCTACGCCGGTAAATAGGTACAATTTTATTACGCGGTCATTTTTAACGCAGTATTGAGAATTCCGCTTTTGGTCTTTTGAAATTTTTCCGAGTGTGAAATTCGCTTTCATTCCATTTACTCAAAGCTTAATGAAATTTCGGCTACAGGACGGCGCGAGTGTCGCATGGCCGATATTAAAAACATTATCAATGTTAATTTATTCAATAAAGTGACGGTATTTCTGTCACATTTTCCGATATCAATGCGATTCCGATAATTTAATTTCGTCACAGTGCATGGTCATGATTGATAAAATTTAATTTTTAAATTAACAAAAAGAGTGGTGTTTGATTTTTACAGCGAGAATTATTCTCATATTCTTTTGATGAATAACTTGTCTGATGGCAATCAAATGCAAATTAATAGAACGATAAAATAATCTACCTTTTTGGGAACGTCATAATGTTTTACTCTCACAGAGCAGGTAATGATATTAAAAAAAAAAATATTATTTTCTAAAATCCTTTAAACTGATTCCGTATAATAATCATTTTAATAAGTACGTAAGTTGTGTCGCATAAATTTAAAAAAAACCTTGTATATCAAGTAGTGGGAGCTTATATATGAAAAATACTTTTCTCACTCTTTATCTTTCCATAGATGTGCATAAGTACTGGATTGCCCTCGAGGAAATTATATCGTATGAAAATCTTCACATTCATATAATTCTAGATTCTTTTGAAAGCCAGACAGCAATGAAATCGCTAAGTGTTTTAACCAGACTTTCCATTACTAGATTAAAATCAAACCGTACTCTGACTTCATCTAATAACAATAAAACGAGCTTAGAAAAGGAATCTGCTGGGTTTCAAGGTTCTACTGTATACCACTTTATAACATACGCTTTTGAAAATACGACGCTTTGTTCGACATGCTAGATAAGAAACACAGTTGACAAATTTTAATGTTGCAAGTCCTTAACCAAAAGACATTTTTCATTCATAAAAAAAATAGGACCTCTTACTATACCCGGCTCCTCTTAGTTACTAGTGTTAAAAAAATGTGGAAGTAGCTCTTTCTGTTTACTAAGTTTTGGAATGAAAATTGAATTATATTTCTATACCTAGATTAGCATTCAAAACTAACTAACTAAACTTCACGCCACTAATTAGCTTACGAGATACTTTTTATCCGGGAAAAAAAATCCGCAAAATGTAGGTATTATATCGTTTCTCAACCTTTCGAACTCTTTGTGAGACCACAGGCGTAATTTAATTATATAAAACAACATACATAAAAAGTAGGTAGAACTAAAATGGAACTAAAGGCCCCTCTTTTTTATTTACGCCAAAGTCCTTACACAAAAGGGAACCACGTCCCAAATCTTTGTGCGTACAACAATAGTTTGATGGGCAACAAAGTTGCGGGATAGCTAACCCGGTCCCGGCATTAGCATTCGGGAAGAAGCTGAAAGAAGCGCCATGTGCTCCCGTATCATATTGGCGAAGTTGCGGTATCAAATACACGTTGGGGTAAGGCCGCTTTCACATTGTGTCGGTAGGAGCGTGACAATAACGCGAAATCACGTGATGTTTTTTTAGTAAATTTTTAATCTAGATTCCTCTGATATGTAGCGAGGTTATAGACCACTTGAATGGAGAGACCTCATCCAATATCAGGCGTATTTATTTATTAGGTATGCTAAGAAAATGCATTAGATCATCTTTAATTTCGAGGCAGTCATTAGTCTGCAATGTCGGTATCCTCGAGCCCCTTACCTTATCATGCTACGACAATTTGCGCAGTTCAGTTATGTTTTCAGTAATTATCTTAAAGAAATTACGCGTCAAATTTTTCACAAAACATTTTTTGAAGATATGTCTCTCTGTTCCGGTTATATCTGTAACTCCGAAACGGGTTGCTGATCTACGTACTACGAGTACATCAGTAACTAGGTTACTATTATTTTAGAAATAATATTAAGATTCCAAAAACATGTTTTGTTATATTCCTCTCTGACAGTTGCGGATGACATCTAGTTTACAATAAAGTTCTAAACGCACGACTGTCACGCAGATAGTCGTGCGATTGTCACGCGTTATCGCGCTGCTAAAACTTCCAAGCACGCCTAGTGTGAAAGCGGTCTAAGTTGCTTGAGCGGTGTTTACGCCATTTCGTATCGAGCCGTACACGCTTCATTGATGAATTTTTATGTAGGACACATAACAAGTCTTTGGCAGTTTCTGATGGAGCGGTCTTGCTGTTACTTTACTTCATAGCGTGTTATATTGACGATCTATTACATATGTATAAGTAGAACTGTAGCAAGTTTCTTAGAATGATTTATTTGCTTTTCTTAACTTTACGAGACACATTATATTACATTGAAACGGAGTTACGTAGTCGTAACACCGTTGTCGGAATCGGATACTATCTATACACTTCTATTAACATTTTGCCCATTGGTGCGCATTGTGCGTTCCGTTCAAAGTTAATGCCCTTAGAGGAATACTTCGGCTAATGTTTGGTTAATTAAGTATAAGCATGTAGGTGGAATATGTACCTAAATACTTAAATGTTTTGTCTATGTATGGCAAAGTTATCAAACTCGTTCCTATTTTACGTAGTTGAATAACAAAAGTTTATTGCAGACAGATATTCTTAGTTCTGAAAATTAAAAACTGTTAGGTTAACACGTAATTTTTCCTGCTGAAATCATAATCATTCATGATCGGGTAATGAAGGGACTATAATTAAACATGGAAACGCAAGAGCTTACCAGTCTGAAACTAGGAACATTGTATTTCGTCTCAGCATTTTAGCGGAACAAGCTAAACATTTCCGCGTACTAATAAATCCTGTGGAACCACTATTTATTTACAAACTGCTTAATGAATATACAAAACGGAAAGCAAACTTTCCTCTTAAAGCTTGTTACAAAATTGTTATTATATTAAAATAAATGGAAATGCTTTTAAATTGTTGCTTCAAGATGATGGTTATGAATAATTAAAGCTGGAAGTTTCAGCGAATCATTAAGTTGGTACGAGCAAATAAACCCTGTATTTGAGAGATGGATTATTAAATACTAGCTTCTGGCTGCGGTTCCGTCCGGGTGACATTTGTTTTCTGTGTTTAACTCTCAAACCTATCATATGGCTTATACTATGTATCAGGCTCACGCCGAAGCACTAAAGATAATAAAAATACGCTAAGGTTTATTTTATTGATAAAGACCCTCTTTGAAGTAAATTAATTAAGAAATTGGTACATCTTAATTTGTATAATTGTAATTGTATGAATACAGCCCTACACTTCTCCTATCGCTTGCAGGAGGAATTACTATTTGTCACAACTTCTGTATCACCAAGGAGCGATACAGGTGTTGTGGTCAAATAGTAGTGTCATACTTAATCTATAAATTTATGTTATTTCCGTTCAAAGCTGTGATTATTTAAAAAAAAAAATTATATCATTTATTAATTATAGAAAACAATACATTTTTAAGTTATATGGTCTTTTCTATGTTCTGTGGGTTAACTTTCTAATTAAAAAATACATTATTTTTCTCGATATCCAAAGCCTTGGTTACTTATGCATAGCATTGATTAAAAACCGAATTTAGCCCAATTTAAACCCAAATTTAGTTATTGCTTAAACAAAAAGCACTACACTTCTACATTCTCAAGGAAAAAACCTTCCCAATTACTCCGATTGGAAAAACACTGTGAAAGTGACCCAGGACCCGGGATAAACACTTTAAGGGCTCTATCCGAGGCATTAAATTGTCATTAAGTAAAAGCTCGGTTGGGTGAGCACAAGGAATTACTTAATTAGGTCCCACTGTGGCTGCGAGCAAATTGAGATATATAGTGTTTACTTAGAACATTTTTTAAGGCGAGTATTGTATTGTGAGGTGAGATGTAACTGAATGGTAAGGACACACAAATTTCGTGGAATGCTGGTTCAAGCCCGGGAACGTAATCTTTTATTTATTTATTTTCTTTATTTTTATTTAGGAGTTTTAATCGATTTTTGACCACGTCAGCTCCATATTAACTTAAACTTGATTTACAGATCCATCCTAAGACTAGAGATTACAAAATTATAAACAAGTTAGCTTGCATCCGAAGATGGCTCAGACAAAATAATGGTCTATAATCCTTTTTTTTTTTTTTTTTTTTTTACTTGGGGAACTCCCACGAGCCGTCACCCTCCGGACGGGGATCCAGAGGGCGGTGTGTCGGACTCGAACCGACTAAACCCCAAGGTGGCCTCCATCGGCGCAGTTCCGGAGGAGCCGGTATCCCCACTGTCGGGACTATACGACAGCTCCTCCGGTAGTGCGCGTGCCGCGCTGCGCGGCTCACCTCGCGCGGCGGTGGTCGATGCTGTGCAGCCCACGCCATCAGTCGTCGGATGCACAGCACCGAGCACGCGCGCGCGTCGAGACATGCCAGGCCACCCAGCATGTCTCAACTACTCCGCCCAGGATTCAGACGCCGATCGTCCCCGTGACCGGCGTCGTGGGCCCACTCTCGCGCTGTGCCCTCTGCTAAGCCAGAGGGCACGCGGAGAGCATCTCGTCAGAGGGGGCCGCCTTCCGCCCGGCGACCCAAATTGAGGGCAGAGCCCTGTCGTCACGGAGGGAGAGCATCGAGACGCTCAATCCCTCCGCGACCCGCCACGACGCGACCCAGCGCGCCCCTGTCGGGTTGCCGAGGATAGGGAGGCGAGCAACGACAACACTCAGCTCCTCCTCTTCCTCGGCAACCCTGGTCCGGCTGCGAAGGTTACAGCCGGACCGCCGCAACTGCCCGGATGCAAGTCGTGCAGTCGCGGCTCACCTCGGGGTCCCTCTTCGCTTCAGCCCTGCCATGGTAGGGCCTACTAAGCCCCCCCGGTACGACAAACCGAGGACCCCGGCGGGGGGGATGGTCTATAATCCTACGTCAAGTTTGTTTAAGCAGACTGAACCATGTCTATCAGGTGGCGGTTAGACTCGCACACCGTTAACAAATGCGTCAATCTTCTACTACTCCGCACACCTTACAATAATCTTTTATTTATTCTCGTATAAATGTAAGTACGAATTTATAAGTACGTATACTCAGGTACGTCTTAAACTATGCTGGGGCACTTGGGCACACAAGAATTTAGGGCCCTTTAGGAAAAGGATTGAGGCCTTAGGATTTAGGCCCTTTTAAGAAAGCTAATTACACTAACATTTTTCTACCATGATAATTTAGTACAATTAACATCATAATAAGACAAATTGTCGCTACTGCAAGCATAAGGCCCCCCTTAAGGAAGGGGGCCCTGGCCACGGGCTTGTGTGCCCATATGGTAAAGACGGTATTGTGTATTCTGCTGACTAAATGTATCTTTAGTCTAGTGCCTCGTAAGTCTAGTGGTAGCATGCGACGCCTTAGGACTAAAAGGTCCCGGATTCAATTCGGGACGGGCCAAAAAATTTGTGGCTGAGTATTTCGATATTGAAATTACTCAGTAACAGCCCCGAGTCAGGAAGTTGGAGGTTTCATCACCCCCGTGCCGCGGAAGGCACGTTAAGCCGTTGGTCCGACGCCTTACCTCTCTCCGGTCATGTCGAATTGCCGTCTCACTGGACTATGAGACTGAAGGAATGGAGAGTGCACCTGTATTTGCGCACACATTTGTGGTTATCAGGTGCGTGTCCTTACCATTGAGCTTCCACCGCTTCTACCCACAATATTAGCTACTAAATAACAAAGAGTTGGAATTTTCTTAAGCAACAGCACCCTTGCGAGTCTTTCGCTCGAAAGGTGTCAATACCGAGTCGGGCTGTTTCATTAAACTGTATCGGCTGGAAGCGGTCCCGTTCGGTGCGTTCCAAAGATAAATAGTTTCATTATGGCCGAGTTTTGGTCTTCCGTGTGGAAGTTGTAGTGCAAGAGAAAATTTCAGATGCGGCAATAAATATTTTACACTGACTTAAATTTGGACTAATGGAAATACTTAAATAATTCTGAACCTTAGACATTTAGACTATTACTGTGAAGGTTTAGGATGAAAAAATAAACAATGCAGAATACAAAGTAATGCTGGTTAGTATTATGTGTGTATATAAATTGGTATAATGTGAACCGCAGGACTGAATTTCTTACAGTTTTCAGAAACAGGAGATAATATTTTTGTGCGAAATAGGTGTAGTGTAGGCCAATAATTTATAATTAGCAGGCCATGACTCGGATATCAATTACCTTATGCATTCGCTTGATAAATTGAATATAAAACGTGGTTTTGTTGCATGCATCCTAAAAATATTTAAATAAAATATCATGCCTTCTTTAATTCGACAAGATTTGGAAGTTTGCGAGATGAGCTAATTTCATAATAATACTTTAATATTTTTTTGTTTGCAAAGTCGAAGTGTTACTTAATAATACTATTTTGACACTTTTTCTAAAAAAAAATTGTCACTTATTGCATCGACTGTTTTATGTTCCAAGAAGCGTTTTGCATATACTGCACCCGAATAACACAGAAGCATACCAGACGGAGTCATTATTTTGCCAACAGATGGCAGCACAATCGATTACGGGCCGCGTCGGGAGCGAGCAGCGCAATTTGCGAATCCCTCGCCCGTGAAATCTACGGAAATGAATAAAACTATCCGTAAATCGACTGGTTGGATGCCGCCATTTTTATTTCTACAAGACGCGGTGGAGCTTAAACATTCCAGGTGCAATTTTTGATGTTGTGCCTGACTAGCTTTTACGGGACAGTTGCGAGGTGGTGTCTATTAGCACTGGTTCTGATAGCTATCATACTGTGTATATAGGTAGCCGTGGAGGTCAACTTCGGCAAGATTCCCATATCACCCATCATTCGAGTGATGAGGAGCGCCGCGGGGCTTAATCTGTATACTCCAGCTATCCATATCGTCCGGATCAGCGGATCCTGGGAGTTTCATACTTCGTCCACCACTTCGTCACCCAGGATGGAGGGACAGTGCGTAACGCATTCTAAACGTCAAAAATAGCTATCATATTTGTAGGGACCTAGACCTAGGGGATGCTGCGCCCAAGAAAATGCTGCTAAGGTTTAGTAGGTACGGAATATAAGGTATCTTTATAACATAATATAATCCGTTGAAGGACTGCTTGGAAGATGCGTAAATAAATTCCAGACGCAAGAGTTACAAGTCAAGTAAACAAGAAGTTCTTAGTAAATTTAAACATACGTAAAAGTTAACCACATTTTTGCTACGGCACACACAAACGAACCCCGGAACTAACAGCTCCTAAACTGCCATAATTGAACCGTACACGTTCCTCTCAAGTCATCCGATCACGTCTCCATGTCAACAACAAACTTTAAACTTTAGTTTAATGGACTTGCCGAGTTGTGTGACGGAGCGATTAAGCCTGATGGAGTCGCGGCCCGAACTAAATTAATTACAACGCGAGATGACGTGACGGGACAAAGCGGCCCGCGTTTGTCACGCGCTGATAGAGTTTCGGGAACTTTGGCCCAATGATCGTGTATTGTTTCGCGGTGTCAATCATCTTATGGATACTTGAGATTAAATGCAGCGTAAAAACGGTATGATATAGATATAAATAGACTAAATATATGTTTATAAATAGATCAAAGTCATATTTTAATATGCAATAATACGGAATTGACGTGACGGGACATAGCGACCCGTCTCACGCGCTAATAGAGTTTGAAGAACAATAGGTTAAATCTATTAATAGGGATTGCTAATCCACTCAAATCCCTGCAAAACACAATTTTAAATAACTTCAATATAACCATTGTTTGTTTAACCTTATCAAAGTCTAACGAAGTTACAACGTGAAATATGACATAAGTTATTCAAATGTACCCAAAAAAAGATACATTCGCATTATTCACTCCTCTTATCAGCCCAAAACTAAACCAGGCCATGTGACGCAAACGAAATTTTTTACGCCGTAAACTTGCTTCCACGCATTTTAAGGCCGGCCGTTTGTCAAACGAGATTCCCATAGGATTTAATTTGTCTCGTATTTACATAATAAACGAGCTCCTTCCCGCTGTAATCCCGCGCTAAGCGGCTTACACCGCTTTACCTATCATTGGGACTTGATTCCCGATTGCGACGCGATCTGCAGACACCTCAATAGTGGATTTGCGCTGTTGATGAATCATTGATGAAATTCATTCACTTGGCAATGTTATCGGTAATGATGTTTTGTTCATATGAGTTCGTAGGCGTCGAACGTCTTACAACATTTAACTACAGGTGGACCATAAAGTTCAACATATTTATAGTATTAGTAAATATGTTTAACTTTTTTGAAACAAAACGATTTCCACCAGTCTGTAATTGATTTGAATGGACCAGTGGTCGAGTGGTCAGAGACTCTGGCCACGAAACCGACGGTCGCGGGTCTGAATCCAAGGGCAAATGTTTCATATGATGAACATGGACGTTTATAAACGGATTTAAGTATGTCTATCTGTTCACCTAGCATGCATAGTAGCTTGCATGCTTAGTTTTGAACTAGGGAAATGATGTGTTAGTCTGTAGAATTTATTGGTCTAAATTATCAGTCTAAAAATGTTTTCGTAGTGGTGTATCAATGTCGCATTGAATCACCACTACAACCATCGTGATGAAACCTCCAGGGATGTGTAACTATAATCTAAAATTGACTGGATTCCCTAAGGATTACAAACGTCAGATCGGCAGCCACTGCAATATTAAAATACCAGACTCGCTAAATAGCGGACATGGTCTAAACAGACCCCGAAAAATTATCCTCTTAGCGTCTCCTGCTTAGGAGACATAACGCTAGGAAGATAATTTTTGAAACTTTATTGAAAAAGCGGAATCGACTTCCTCATTGGACCAATCTGCCACCACCAACACAATTTCTCACCTTCCACCGCCCGTTACAAAGGAGCTTGCAAATTTTTCTCCTTGATTATCACTAATTACGACGGCGCCGGAGGTCGTTCGAGGAAATTTGGGGATGAGCCGGGCGTCACGGGCCAACGACCCCTAATAGCGTGGCCGAGATGATTCGGGGGATGATTTTGGAAACGTTTTTTACAAACCGGAGTTTGATTAGAATTTGGAAGTTTGCTTAGATATTCTTTCTTGCATTTTTTTTACTTAAAGTTAATTGTGTCGGATTTTCGGTCTTGAATTTGATAATTTGCTGTAATTTGTATTTGACACATATGATTATTTTATATACAATTTATATTATATCGTGTCTCAGGTTTTTCATATACAAGAACAACATCATTCATTTTATTTAATTAGGTAAAGCACTTTTAATGAGAAAGCAGATGAAACTTTAAAAACTCTATTACTGACGGGGATTATACGGAAAGCAAAGTTCCAGTGTAAATTTACAGGAAGTATGCAGTTAACACAAAGACTTCTAGGTGGTATCTATTTGCATAAAGTTTTCCATTTTTAATGAAGTTGAGAAAATCCGTTCTACATTATAAAAACAAGCACAAATTACAAGATATCCGCCTTACTCTTGCCGAGACCTATTGGTCTCTTGTAATTTTTGTACTTGCTGACCAAACTTTGTCCTTAGTAAAAAAATATTTGCGTAGCAAGCGCAATTTATGGGCCTTTGATATTATTATTATATGTGCTTATTTGAGCCTACGTAAATAAATATCATTTCATATGTGACAAAAGTATACTTTCGTGATACAAATAATACAATAGTATCACAAAAGTGATACTTTACATAATATCGTGCCCGTAATCTCCATACGGGAAGGCAATAAGGGGTTGGAAGAGTCAAAAGGGCAGCAGGCCCTTTTAACCACATTCAGCCAAAAACAAAACTGGGCTGGGTTAGATGGAAAACCGTGAAAAAGCAGTGACAAGTGGCTAGCCCGTCGCCTACACAATCACATACCAAAACCCCATATATCATTAGTCCCCCTTTACGACATTCTAGGCAAGAAACACAGTTGGCACATTATTTTTGAGTCCCAGATCAACTGGGGAAAATGGGCTGAGTTAGATTGAAAATTGTGAAAAAGTAGAGACAAGTGGCTAGCTCGTCGCCTACACAATCACATACCCAAAACCCGATATACATTAGTCGACTTTTACGATATGATACAAAGAACACAGTTGGCAGATTATTTTTAAGTCCCCGACTTCGTCTGTCACAAAGTGCAAATTTCATATCTATTCAAGTTTTTCGAATCAAAATTGTAATATTTCTGTTTTAAATTGTTAATTTCAGCAACTATTTTGTGTGTCTGTTAAAATACCTAATTAGGTAGATGAAAATCCATAGTAAAATTTAATTAATTATTTGGGTCTTAATTAGAATACCTACGTTTATGTAACCCTGGTAGCCTGTTCTTAGTTTACGCTAGAATATAGGTTTAATTACATTATAACAATTAAGCCTTCTCATCATAATAACATCTTATTATTAGTAAAGGCTGTATCGAAACCATTACACAATATACGAAACGTAATAATCAGAAATAGTTTTAGTCGCTACTGACTTTATGCAAAACTTTACCTTATAATAACAGACTGTAGGTACATTGAAAAACATATGAATGTCGATGTCGATAATACCGATACCGGTACTATTGATGTAATTTAAAAATTACTATATTATTGACATAATATTTTTGTTACTTATACAAGTTTAATAGAGTCGAAGTAATTTTTTGGGGAACGTGTGGAATTTCAGCATTAGAAAAATACCAGCACTCTGTTTTTTAATGCATCAGAAAGGAAATTGTGAACCGATGGTATATATTTTAATGAATACTGATGCATTCAATGTCACTAACTTCATTATATGTATTACAATTTATTCTGCTATACACTACAGGTGCCGCCTTTGGGGACTGGTCTGCTCTGGTCGGGTCATTTTTTTTTCTCTTAGTAATTATAAATTTTTATTTTCTTATTTCACACCAGGCCCACTTTGAAACATGGTTCAAAGTTAAATATGATTCTTACAACTTTGTTAATACTGTTGTTGAAAAGAGTAACTACCGAGTTTCTTGCCGGATTCTTCTCGGTAGATGCAACATTCCGAACCGGTGGTAGAATCATATCTCTTTAATTTT
The DNA here is from genome assembly GCA_951394215.1 of Glyphodes perspectalis. Lineage (NCBI taxonomy): Eukaryota > Metazoa > Arthropoda > Insecta > Lepidoptera > Crambidae > Glyphodes > Glyphodes perspectalis. Next base: position 4,185,922 of record OX596200.1, read on the forward strand.
TTTTTGACGATTTATAAGTGTTTCTTTGAAACCTATATAAATGAAGAATATTTTGATTCTGACTTTGACTTTGACTAAAGCATTATTGGAATTTGATTAAAATTATCAAACATCAATAAATATATTGATTTTATTAGTATCCTTCAACCTTACTATAGTTTCGGTAAATTATCGATATCGATTAGGTACATCACTAATAAGAAGGTTCTACGAACGCGTCCAACTACGCGTAAATGCTACAGCCAGCCCGTTAGTGGTGTAACCAGTAATTTTAAGTGTCATTTTACGTCACCGGAAGTCGTTAGAGGTCGGCAGCCGACGATATAATAGCCATTTGATAGTTGCTTAAATAAATAACACCAACTGGGGCTGCGGACCGACAGTGGGTACCTATTCTAAATGTGTTTCATGAGAAGGGATTCCGGTCAATATTTTTCAAAGGATCATCTTCCCAGCGTTATGTCCCGTACTTAGACGGGGTCCGCTTAGACCAACAGAATTTAGCGAGTCTGGTAATTACATTGAAGCGACTGCCGATCTGACCTTCGTAACCCTAAGTTAGGGGAACCAGACAATTAATGGATCATAGTTACAAATCCGAAGTGGTTTAAATTTGCAGGTTTCTCTACGATGTTTTTCCTCACCGTCGTGCTAGTGATATAAATACATAGATTTGAAAAATCCAGAGGTACATACCCGGGTTTGAACCCGCACTCCTCGGTTAAGAGGTGCGTATCCTTACCATTGAGCTACCATTGCTCTCTATTATCTATATCTATTAGGACTGATGCTAATTAAATTTGCCTCTAGTTAAAATACGGGAACTAGAATACATACATAAATTACGCCTCGCCTGCGACCTCCGAAGTGGTAGACAGAGTTCAAGACGTGCTAAGCTTTTTAAAGCACAAGCTTCTTCTTAAGCTTAAAAAAAATTGAGTCAGACCTAGAAAAAGTTTTCAAAAAATTTGATACAAATTACAAGGTTTCAACCGCAAGCGCCGTAGATTTCATTCAAATTGTTTAAGTGGTTAGGCGTAAAAACTTAACGGAAATCTGTATGTCACGAGTATGTTTTTATGCCTCAGAAGAGACAGACAAACAAAGTTATTTTCGCATTCATAATATTGGTAAGGATGTTGAGGATATAAAGCAAATAAATAAAATATCGTACACTATAGTTACTTCCCTTTAAGCGGTAATATTCTTTAAGGCTTTCATGATAAGTCAAGCTCATGTCTTCATGTCTATTTGTGCTAAAAACGAATTATTTTTAAAATAAATCTTTTTCCCGTGCTTACTTCCTTCATAAAAATAGACCTGTTGGAAAAGTCGGTCCTTTTTACGAGAGGATATTTTTCTTTTTAACCAACTCCATAAAAAGAGAAGCAGTTGACTATGTTTTGATTATTTTTACCCTACGAGTTAGCCGTCCAATGAATTTCAAACAAGTAAATTGTAGAGGACTTTCCTTAAGAAATCTTTAAAAGTGCGCACAGAGTGCAGAGTGACTTGGACTGTTAAATGCATTGTTTGGGAATTTCAACTCTACTGTTGTATGTGTAAGGTAGGAATTAGGTTGTATTAAGTTTCGTCGATGTGTAGTTCTGATTTCCAAGGCTGGGAGTGAGTAAATATCATTACTGAGGGTCCACAACAGTACTTGAAGTGCAGGTTTAGATAGCCACTTAGCCATACACTTGGGGAGAACTATCAGACATCTTTAATAAAATGTGACCGTTTGGTACTCGAAAATGTAAACAGTTCCCATTGTGTTCTCAAACTTCGGTTAAGATCGTATAAGTTGACAGCGATACCCAAAATTGTGAAAGTTGAGTGTGAAAGTCAAATCCTACTACTATTATAAAGGCGAAAGTTTGTAAGTATGGATGTATGGATGTATGGATGTTTGTTACTCTTTCACGTAAAAACTACTGAATGGATTTGAATGAAACTTTACCACAATATAGCTTATACATCAGAATAACATATAGGCTACAATTTTTGAGGTTTCTAATGTGAGGTCGTAAAAAAACACATTTTTTGCGCTTACATTGCAAACGCTGACTGAATCCTACAAGATAGATCAAAACAATGTACTACAGTATTGTACAACTTAAAAAGGTCTCCAAAAAAGTCCGTGATGGTATATGTTTATCTCTTAGGAATAACCCACAATAACCATTTTTTATCCTTTACTTCGTACGAGAAATAATGGCTTATTTACGAAGCGATTTTAAGCAATACAGTATTAATCCTTATCCAATTAAATATCTTAAATACATTGTGCATTTAATAAAGATCAATATGGATTTTTACAGCATGTAAATTAAATAAATATTTTCGAAGATATCACAGATTTAAAATGCAGAGTCATAGCAATTTCGGCGATAAATACCGTTTCGGTGATAAATACCGGCAGCGGTGCCAGGCGAACGGGGCGTGGGGGGAGCGGGGTAGGTGCGGTGGGGAAGAAGTGGCTCATCGCTGAGTGCGCGACCCGAACGCGGGCAGACGCGTGAGGGCAGACGTCGTTGACGGTTGTATCCGTTTTGCGAATTTTCAAGGCACTAGCGATTTGATAAAAACGTATGGTCGCCTACTTTAAGTAATATAGGCCTAAGGTTAGTTATTGCCAGGTTTCTTTTTGGTTAGGAGTTACACGTACAAAAAGATACTTCATTTTTACGAATTACTTCATTGATAATTCAATTACTATATAGATAGGTTACTTACAGTTAATTATAACAAATTATATAAATAGGTTAATTATAACGAATTACTTCATTGATAATTCAATTACTATATAGATAGGTTAATTAAATAGGCAAGGATTGCATTAAAGTACAATCATAACAATAACTACCGTACTGTATTTTTTGGAAGTATAGAAACAACACGTACTTAAGAATTATGCCGCGAAAGCGTAAGTCTAATCTTTCCCAAAGCTCTAATAAAGCTCGAACTATGAAAGTAGCTAGACTTAACGAGACGTTTCCACAAGCCGAACTGCGAAGGCTTAAACAAGCAGAGCGTGAGGCAGCTCAAAGAGCTGCTGAGACACCAGAGCAGTCCCAAGATAGACGTCGACAGCATGCTGAGTATCTAGCATCTCAACGGGCTGCAGAGACACCCGAACAGTCTCAAGCTCGACGTCAAGAGAACGCTGAATATCTGGCATCTCAACGGGCTTCTGAGATACCCGAACAGTCCCAGGATCGACGTCAACAGTATGCTGAGTATCTAGCATCTCAACGGGCTGCGGAGACACCCGAACAGTCTCAAGCTCGACGTCAAACGAAAAAGATCGTTAAATGTAGTTTATAGGAGCATACTGCAGTAGCTACCTATAGACCTATGATTAGGGCTCTGGAGTGCTTAGTTACCGTATTTCTTACTTATTACTAGACTAGACGGGACGAACCTGAAGTCCACGCGAACGAAGTCGCGGGCAAAAGCTAGTAGAATATAAATAGAATGTAATTTCTCGGATTTATTCTGATTGTTCAGCAACATTTTGATTGCTATTCAATTCTATTGCATATTTTGTTGTAATAAATTATTCGAAGCGGTGGTAGCTCAATGGTAACACGCGCCTCTTAACCGAGGAGTGCGGGTACAAACCCGGGCACGTACCTCTGGATTTTTCCAATCTATGTACGTATTTATACCACTAGCTCAACGGTGATGATGAAATTAGACCCACTTCTGATAAATCTGTGTGTAAAAATGCAGACTAATTGCTTGTTTTCACCTCAACTGTATAAACATTATATCCGTCGACTGTAACCAGTTGCCCAAAAAATTTTTAGTTTCCTTTACTTGTTGTTGCTTACTGTTAATTTTTTCATTTTTGTAAAATTTATGTGTCACTAAATAAATAACTTTTCTTTCTTTTTTTAATCCAACAAATTCTCGGTTTGTGAAACGTTCCAATATCAAGTCATTGAATTTTTATATTCAAAGAAGAATTGCTCAATTTTTATTTTATACTCGAAGTTATAAATTAAAGAGACGCCAAAAAACAATGAGAACCTATGAGTATTCCATCACTAGTAATGAGTTACGGAACCCCAAAAAAAGTGATAAACCTCCCCTAAACTTTCCCACTCGAACAGGAAGAAAGTGATAATGAAATCGCGTAGACGTGTAAACAACTGTCCCCATGGCGAAGTCGTTAACTTGCCATCGAGAGCCGGTTCGCTTCCCGGCCGGCTATGCGCCCCGATTCAATTAAACTTTAACCAACTTCTCGTAAACAACACAATTATGTGCGACACACCAAATTGTGCTCTACATCCTTCGTTTTAGAATACCATTTTGTGGTACATGGAAAACCGCTGGCAATTATCGTGATTATTCTATTGTTTTGACCCAGTGCAAACGCTATTTGAGGCAAATAAACTTTGTATAAATAATTGATATTAATTCGGTAATTTAATGTTGTATGATAGACCTAAAGTGTATACAAATTGCTAGCTAGACATAGATACGTATTCTGAAAATGGGTCGTTCAGTGTTTGGTCCCACAACACATTCGTCCCAATGGGACGAAACACTGAATTTAAAAAATATATTATTGTTTGTTCTGCAATTTGTCCTATTTAATTTATTCTTATAAAATGAAGAGATTAAGTACAGTCAGCAATTGAAGTAAAATAATTGATTCTGTCGATGCTATTTATAGGTTTGCCTAATAATTCTAGGATCATGTTGCCATTATCTTATAATTATTGTATATATCAAACTTAGACTATCAGACTACATCACATACATGGATCTGACTCCGTGGTAGGTAAGTAGCTTAAGCACTTGTGTTACGGATATCAGAAACAACGGTGGTATTACAAATATATACTTAAATATTGGACATTAACACCCAGACACAGAACAAACAAAGCTATAACTTGAGAACGGCTTTACCGATTTCGCAATTTTTTTTTTAGTTGTGTTTGTTATTATCAAGTGAAGATTCTTATGCAAGAAAAAAATAAAAAAATTGCGCGGTAAATAAAAAAAAATAGGTATTGAAAATCCAAAAACGTTACGAAGTGCGCCGGGTAAGCTAGTTTACTCTTATATTTCTTATGTAATCCAACGTAAATACATTAGTGTAGTAGATATAGGGATAGATAAATAATCTTATATTAATTCATCATCACTATACAAATAATCAACTTCAAAGTAAACTAATATGCTTCGCCTCAAACAGATATCTCTAACTATCTAACCACTTGCAGAAATAAATTATTTCCCTTCATTTCATTTCAATTCATAACTAACTAACTAAACTTTACGCCACTTCTCTAGCAGGGTAGGCAGAGAGAACCATATTTCATAGATATCTCTATGAAATTAAAAACAAAAGATTAATTTGAAACACCAATAAATGAAATGGATTGCTTTTAAAATCCCGCAGCGATAATCAAATCCCGCTGTGCAGTTAGCCAATCGCGATAGTCTACGTCGAAATTTACCGAATGACGTCTATTAAATTACCAATAAATAACGTGATCGCTATGAAACCCGAGAGTATTGAGATTCGGTGCTGTGCCGTTTGAAGACGTAGCAACGTTTGATCTCCAATTGGAGGGTGTTCATAAGACAAGTGTGGGGCCGCTAAATGAGCGTTAGTGCATTCGAACATTTATTGAGCGAATTAATTGGGTCTTTATTTACATACATACATAACAACATACCCGCAATTTCCGAAAAGGTAGGCAAAGTCAAAGGGGCAGCAAGCCTCTTTAACCATACTAAGCCAAAAATAAAAGTGGGCTGGGTCAGATGAAGTTGTGAAAAAGTAGTGACAAGTGGCTAGCTCGTCACCTACACAATCACTTTTTACGACATGCTAGAAAAGGAACACAGTTGGCGCATTCTTTTTAAGTCCCAGACCAACATGGTTTAGCATTTAAATACGAATATATTTTGATTTAGCAGTATAATTTGTATTTAACCCAAATCGATTTTATTTGTGGCTGAATGTATGTAGTTTAGCAGTTGGTTCTTTGGATTCCGACTACCCTGTAGGTTATCCAATTAGTATCTTTAACTCTTTAAAAAACAGGGTACCTAATTTGTTTAAGTAGTATTATTGTATGCATCATTTTTGTTCATACAAAACACCTGTCCTTCTATATTTGTATAGAAATAAATGCATCATGCATATTAGACAGTATTTAAATGTTTTATTCCCTATGCGTCTTAACCCATCGTCGCTCTGATAATAAAATGCAACAAAATCATTTTAGAATCTACGAGGCCGTAAACAGATACACAGATGTAAATACAGATATAGTGGAATTTATTATAACACCTCACTTTTTGTGCCAGACTTTAAATAACGGCGTTTGGACTCTTCATCCTACGCTTTTCCCAGCTATAAAAGCAAATCCCACTACAAATCCTTAAGCTCCTCGCTTATTTAGCGGCCCCAGTCATCTCGTTATTGTCATCCCGGGCGGCACCTAGCAACGCTCCAGCCGAGAACTTTCGCTGACATCAAATGACCTCTCCCAACTCGCGTAAAACGAGAATTCGTTAATTGCGATCATATCTAACATCCGTAGACGGTAATTGTATCTAGATGAAAGACGAATTGAGTAATTCCGCGAAATGGCTACGTTTGGTCGTGTTTTGAATGTTGGCTAATAATACTTACTGATATTATGAATGCGATAGCTCTGTTTTGTCTGTTGTCTCTTCTAAACAGATTTGATACGCCAAAAATTAAAACATTAAGAAAGAGCGTAGAATCCTTTTTTACCGGAAAAATATATAAACAGCTCGAGTCGTACCGTAAAGAAATTCAATGTTAGTAAACGCACACTTTGCGGTTTAGTGTTATCCACGGAGTATTTCTGTGGTCTGTGTACCGTAGAGAGATTTAATGATACTAAACGCGGAATTTGCAGTAAATAGTGTCATCACTCAAAAATTTTAACACGCTGTACCTACCTTCGTCATTTAATGTCTGTTGGACACATACAAACATGACATGACAAATAATTTAAGTGGCAGACTCAATATATTTTGTTGTCAACCACAATTTTTTTCTATTCCATCGCAAGAGGTAGAAGGAAAAGTTTATCCATGTAGACAAATCATATTGGTACACAAGACAAAGTCATCACAGAATGGCTAAAACCACCAAACTACCGACTTAACGGGCAGATCGCAACATAAATCCGGGCTCAGCTCCCGAACTAAAGCCTGTACATTAACTTTATAGAGCGGAAAAAAGCCCTGTTTACGCGTGACGGTGGCCGTTCGTTGCGAGGCACGTCATATATTGCAGCTCGTGCCGCCGATACTCTTATATATTAAATACAGATATGTATGTCTATGTCTATCTGTGTTTCACGATTGTCCATCTAGCTCAGACCAGTTTTATTTTTTACTGAAGCTAGTTAAATGTGGCCAGTTGTCCCTTTGACTACCCCTTGTTTGTTCATGCATAGTATTCAAATTCAAATTCAAATAGTATATATCGTCGTATCCTACGAATAAAGCCACTCTGGCCGTGATGGCTTTTTATTTTTATTGCTTTATTGAATTCTCCCGCCCATTTGACATCACCTCTAATCGATTATTCACAGGAAAAGGAACTTTAACCATGATAAAACAAAGGTTCTGAAAAATGCCACTATTACAATCTCTCGAATTACCCGACGAGAACAGACACAACAGTCACAGTAGCTATTTTCTACGGGGGAGTGATGAATGAATGAATATAAATTCCGTTGAAAAAAGACACGATCGCGTATGTGGCTTTATTCGACGGAATTCACTCGTGGTTCTAGTATGAAGAGTTGCTAGCCCTAATTGTATTTTAAAAAAATGATTATGCCTAACGAAATTGTGCATTAATATCATTATCATAGATTTAGAATTTTTTGACTTAAATCTATGATCATTATGGTATTATTTTACTATTATGCTTAAGAATTATATGCAAAACTGTTATTATGCCTACCATAGTTATGCTAAAATATCGTTATGCTTTTTTATCACTATGCCTTAAGATACTATGCATAATATTTATTATGCATATTGTGGTTATGCCAAAAAAAATATGCCTAAACAATAGGCTAGATGACTAAAAAATTCTGTTTAGTCCGTCAGTTAGATTATAAAAAAACATTGAACACGTATTTTTTTATTTATTTGTCAAACAAACATTGACGAAGATACAATGCATTCAAGTTGAGCGTGACGTCACGCTTTCGTACAATTTTTACTAAATAGTGACGTCGCAAGCCCCCACTCCAAAACTTTGATGCTCTTTATATTTGTAATTTTTTGTTATCTTGATAAAGCGAAAAATATGTGTCTAGTATTTTTGTATAATCTAACTGACGGACTAAATAGAATTATAGTTTTTAAATGCAGTCATCATCCCTATTATGCTGAATCTATTGTGTAACAATCATTATGCCCAATAATAATATCCCAAATTAATTTAAAAAAAAATTAAAGCGATTGAATAGGTACAGAGTTATGTTTTGTTGTTTTAAATTGACCACAGGTTTTCTTAGTTTTTGATAAAAGTTCCCTATTTGTAACTACTAAGCAACTCTGATTTCTGGCACATCGTAACATAATATGTATACAATTTATAAATATTTTTTTAACAAATATTTATTCTTATTTTGGTAGCTATGATGCACACTCTCGGCTCTCTGATGTAGGAAGTAACACTAAAATATATGTTGGTGATAAAAACTATTCATGGCACTAGTATTTATTATAGGATAGGTTGGATCATCCTTATCCTCAAGAAGACACCGTTATTGTTAGTTAAAATTAGGTAATTTAAAACAATTTTTTGAACGTTTTGACTTTCGTTACTGACAAAGAAACAAGATTTTGACATTTAACAAGTTGTTTTTTTCTTTTATAGCACAAATTAAAAGTTTTTTTTATTTTGTTATTCTCAGATGTCTAGAAAATTATTTTTTATTTAATACTAGCTGTGCCAGCGGTGTCACCCACGTTTATGGTTAATATTATAAAGACTATTTCCGTCATACATGATTTCTATGTAACTTTAACCATTAAGAATGCACACGCGACGGATGCTTAAAAAATTGAGTAACTTCTCCCGTTTTCCCAACATTTCCCTTGACTACTCTGCTCGTATTGATTGTAGCGTGATGAAAAGTATACTATAACCTGCCCAGGAGTATGAAGAATAATTGTACCTAGTTTCGTAAAAATCCGTCGAGTGGTTTTTGTTTCTATAAGGAACATACAGATTGACAGACAGACAGACAAACAGACAGACAAAAAATTTACTGATTGCATTTTTGGCATCAGTATCGATCACTAATCACCCCCTGATAGTTATTTTGAAAATATATTTCATGTCTGTACATGATCAATTCTGTAATTGACCTCTCTACAGATTTATTATAAGTAAAGAAAAGTGCCATTTTTTAAATACATTGTTTCTTTTACTATTTCAATAAAAACAGTAAAAAGCCCTTAATGCTCTTACGACATAGCATATTCCAGAGAAAAAATGCGTAATGTCACTTATTTGAAATGTATTTTTTTTTCTCCGGAGAATAAAGACATAAGGGACAAATTTAGTAGAAATATCGAATCAAAACATTTTTTTATGATTCTATAACAACCTCAGAATAGTCATTCATTGTTTTAAATGTAAATATTCAAAAAATGTCTCTAAATATTAAAATGAAATACAAAACATTTCGTCCTGAAAAGTTGGCCATTTGTAATTACGCCTTTATTCGTAGGATATGACGATATGTTGTCTACTGTCATGTGTATTAGTGTGTCAGTTTTAAACATTTTGAAATAGTAAGTACTTTGACTACGGAATTCTGCCCAGAAAACCTGTATATCATCGTTGATTTTCTACAATACAAGTGCTTAAATATTCATTTTAGAATCTATCACTATATACTATATAGGTAATGTAATATCGATGTAATATTGTAGAATATAAGTATATTTCGTTTCATCACCAAGTATGATTCATAAGCAATAGAATATTCGGGAATAATCATCAAAGCACTGGTCATCGTGAATTTTATTCGTTTCACTACCTTCAACCGGCTGACACCTTTAGTTTTTCAGTAGCCATCCGTCCGTCCCATCATGCGGATAAAAAAGTCTCCAAAAAAATCCGGGAAATAACGGAAAACAGTTTCAAATGCAAAAGCACAAAGAAACTAAAAGCTGCACGTGTGGCCTTTGAGAGGCACTACCGGAGCCGACCGGAAGCTCCGGCTAAAGCTTTGCTCTCTTTCATATCCGGCAGCTTTCAGGCCGAAATAATACGTTCGCAATTTTTTGATCACATTTCCAGTTTTCCGCGCTTTTAAAGTGCCCTCAACTTCGTGAGCTTTTTTGTTTGGCTTGAACAAATCAGGAGAGCAATACGAATAACAATTGAATGTAGATTGATATTATTTTGTTGTATAGTTCTTACTAGGAGCGGTGGTAAGTCAATGCCTTGGCATTGATTCAAATTGTTATGTGTGTTACCTTTGGAATTTTAGGAATCTCTGTAGATTACATAATATAATATAGAAAAGGAAATCTATGTAGACACCAATTTATGTGTCCAGTTAGGCATGAGAAAATGTCATAAAATATTCTGACAATTATTAATAATCTGCCAGCGTCCCGCGGTTTCACCCGGGTAGTTTCCATTCCTGTGGGAATATGACGATAAGATATAGCCTATGTTACTTCTGTATAAAGTAGCTTTCTAATGGTGAAAGAATTTTTGAAATCGGCGCAGCAGTTTTTGAGTTTATTCATTACAAACATACACACACACAAAAATACAAATATTTCCTCTTTATAGTATAAGTATAGATAAAATAAACAAAAATATCAGACCACTATGGATTGCATCCTAAGTCCAAAATGTCTGCTTGCTTAAATTAAAATTTTGCTTTTTATGGTAATTATCAGATTCGCCAATTTATAAATTGTGGTCCAAGGTATTTCACCATCGGCTAATAATGATAGTAAAAATTTAAGAAATATTTATTTGTTTACGATGAAACTGTAAGTTGAACTTGAGACGGCTGCCTCACCTCAAATTGTGACCTCACTAATCATTTAGAAAGGTCATCGCCCCCGACAGGATATACTAAAATTTATGAGTGTACCTCGGTCACAACCCATCAATCCCGTTTAGCATCTAATAGACCTAGTGCAATGCATGCGATATTATACCCTATCTAGAGGGGGTATGGTGCAAAAAGAGGGGATGTGTAAGAATGCATTTGTCACCTTGAGGCTGTTATTAGCGTTCAAGAGGAGTGACACGAAGATGTAGTGTGGAAAGCACTTCCTTGGGAATTTGAACAAATTGATGCATTCCCTGGTGTATTATATTTCCGTAGGTTGGCTTGTACGAAATTTTTGTTCCGAACATCGAGCGAGATATAAGTACTACGTATATATATTTCTATGGTTCCAAACAAAGTCTATAAACTGCTAGCTATTATGAACGTTATACTAAAGTTTGTGATGATGGATGGATGGAAACGTGTTTTTGTTCTCTCGCTGTAGTTATATCTTTCGTGTTTAGTCTAAGTCCGCTATAACCATGATCCTGAACCAGTGCTGGGCGTTAATCCATAATTTTTTTAATCAACTTGTTCATTGACTTAAACAGTAATTACAATTAAGCCTTTAGTTGCACAGTGCAATTAATTTATTTGCATTTAAGAATATTAATTGTTACAAGCAAATAAAATAATTGAAAATTACTGTTAAAATTGGTCTATGAGACAATTAAACTAACCATTAATTAATCTATATGGACTCTATTAAAATATTAAGGAAATGAAATTTTCTAAATGTCTATTTAATTTCCTACATTTTCATTGTTTACTGAAATTCAATATTTACTGCTTATGGATAAAAAACAAACGTCAGTCTTTATTACGTTCATTATATATATAATTTTTCAATTGCTAGTTTTTATTCATATTCATAAAACAATTACAAAATTAATTAATTAATAACTGAAGAAAATCACGATTGACAATTAATTAATTATTAATTACTGCTACTACAATGAACAATTAAGGAATTATTAATTGTAATTATTCACAATACTGTATACAAAATACTGTACAAAATTTAAAAGCGAAATTGCAAATTGAATAAGCGTCATAGCTCCGTCGAGTTTATTAATTGTGACAAAGTCGACAACAGCCCGACTCGTTACAAAGTAACAATTAAAGCTCCGCTGTTTGTTTGTGCACTTTGTTTTGGATCAACTTCGAAAGAAATATACGGAGTGCGAAACTCTTTGGGAGTCGAATCGCAGTTCCGACGGACTCCGCCATTGTCCCGGACGGTAATTATAACTGCTTTTTAGTTCTAGTTTGTTGAAACAAATACATTTAGTTTGCATTCAGATGAAAGTTCGGAGTCTTCGGACAATAGAGTGAGAGTTTTAGTAGTTATTTGTTTATTTGAAATGTTAGCCGTTATCATTGTGCAAATCGGCTGGAAAAAAGTTATGTTAATGATTCGTGATGTTTAATGTTAACCGTAGTGGATATAATATTTCAAATAATTAAGTTTGTCTATTTCATTGGAACAAAACGATTTTTACATAATGTCAAATAGTAACTTTTTACACAAATAGATATTAAGAATAAATATTAGTAATCAAGTCTTTATTTAATACCAGGTTTAGTCAACATTGCGTTTGCGCTCAGAGCTTAAATGTTGATATCTTTAATGAAATAAAACCAATATTCAATGAAATTAATTTATTGTACATATCTGCGTAGCGATCGACTTTGAATCTTAACGACTTGGTCAAGTTTACAACAAAATCAAGATATTTTACAATATATCCAGTTTACCTATACATTTAAAAAAAGAAGTAAAAACGTCACGTACAATTCCCATTCTATCCACCAATCAATTCACCAATTTCATATAAAAACTTCTATAATTAAGGTCGGCGCACAAAATATTGTGTGTCAACGTAACATTTTTAGGCACTACACCTCCCCTCTGAAATAGATGAGATGGCATAAGCGTAAAAAGTGGAACAGTGGACTTGGAAACACTCAGTTCATTCTGAACCTTACCCCTTAAAGTTAGAGTGACATTTTGAAGTGAAAGTTCACGTCGTTTACGCCGTTTATAAGAGCCTAATGTGCAACATTTAGGACACATGTTACAACAAAGGTGGGAGAAGGAATGTCGAGATTGTTCCAGAGATAAGTGTTGAGATTGCGTATACACACAGTGCAAGCAGAATACCAGTAGCATCAAAGTATCTAACTAATTGCAAACTTGGCTTCATCTTTATTCAATAGCAGATTAGACAAAATTGGATTGTTATTAAAATTGCTATTTGTTTAGTTATAAAATAAGTCGAATAAAAAAGCATTATTGTAAAATAAGTAAAACCTATTTTTGTTTATTGCCACACTCGGTGTAATATTTATAATGCCTAATAAAATGCAGCAAGGCTGTTAGGCATTGATGTCATAGCGTAAGTCATATTGTAAAAAGTTATTATTACGATTACACAATTCTAATGGTACGCAGTGGTCTCTGTTATTATTTTATTTAATTAATCAAAATTCTACCATATTTAAACTATTTTTATCTTTCAACGTATCAATAAAGTATCGCGCAATGCATGTTATTAGATGATAAAGGATACTACTCAACCAAATCCAGTATAAAAAAATAGTGTGAAATGAACAACTACTTTCAGTATATTCAAATAGCAACATCTGCTGTATATTCATTTTTATCCTCGATTCGCATAACAACAGCGCATTACGCACCGTATGCACCACAGCATTAATTAAAACAAACTTATTAACGTGAATATAAAATTACAAACTAATTTCGGGCATTAACACATTCAATTCAAATATTATTTTGGACGAAATCTCTGTAATGTACAATTATTTCAATATTATATAAACTAAGTGCGCTTGCCAAATTAAGTTTGATTCGCACTACGAGCTATATTTTAAAACAACTTAATACCTTTGCGGCGTTTGAGTGGGAACCATGCCAAAACTACCGACGCCTCAATGGCTGTATCGGTTTTGAGGCATTAAACAGCGAAGTAGGTAAATTAAGCAATGCACATCAAATGGGCTTTGAACGACTAACCAGGCCCTGTGACCCAGTTCCGTAATGTAGCAAGCATACTCGTGTAATATGCTCATGCAGTGGCGGCGCAATATCTAAACTTAATGTGGGCAAGGTATCTTTTGCGTGGCCCTCTGACGGGGCCGGGCCGGACCCCTGGACCCCCGAACAGTGACCAGGGACTGGGGGGGGGGGGGGGACGACTCATATTATCTCCAAGTTCCTCCAAGTAATTATCCTATATCAATAAGACCTAACAGTGGAACTCCCCCCCCGGGCCCACCTTATGTACTTATTACTTTTGGATTTTCCATACTTTTTCAAATCTATTTTCATCTGTGCGGCGTGAGGCGTGAGGCCCTTTGCACCGCGAGGCCGTGAGCGGCCTTATGCCGCCTCTGTGCTCATGTCCTGTAAGTTCCGTGAATTGGTGCAACTACCTCAATCTGTCTAAAAAGCGACTATTTCCTTTTCCTATTATTTGGTGGGTTGCATGGGCGTATACACCTGACCCTCCCTAAAACTCGTGTGCCAAGGTCTATTTACTATAAGAATCTATCTCTCTGGGCCAAAAATATCTTGTTTCGCCCACTCCCTCTCGTTTAAAGGCTGCGTACGCTCATGGTGGAGTATATAGATATTTATACCAATAATTTGAACGCAAATGTTATAGAATTTAGTTAATTCTTTCTGTATTTTCCCACTAATCAATGCTACTAGATGACATTAAGGACGCAGAAAGGCTTTTTATAACACAGCAGAGACGTTAAAGATACAAGTAAAGGCCTGATCAAAAAGATGTGAAGAAAAACTACTCTGAAAAGTAAATGACACAACTTAAGTTAAGGATTGTATTAAAGCCAAATTTTTTACTTGTAAATGAACCTTATTGTTGATTATAAAATAATGTAAAAGAATGAAATTGTTTTCACTTCATCCACAATTACATCCCAAAATAATTGTTTGGTGATAATAAGAGTTACTGTTGCAATGTTCTGTACTGTAACAAAAACGCTCATACGGTCAGTAATGAACGGATATAAATCTTTAACTTACTGGAACATGTATATAAATGTATGTATGTGTGTGTGTCTGATGTATGGGTGCAATAATCGGACATTGCGGCCGTTACTTGCATTCTTATATAACTTTTCACATTTCACATAGAAACTGTGATTATTCCATCGTATATTTCGAAGAATCTCGTTCGCCAAATAGGTCATGCGACGTAAAACTTTTTAGAACAAACTTGTTTTCCATTTTCTGTTTCAGTTAAACTTGTTTAAAAAATATTTATGAGATTAGTTTTAATAATTGGAAAAATTAATAATTAATAACTGGATTCTGGGTTACCTACATAATGTTTATTAAATATGTAGGTATATTTAGAGATCTTTTGGCAGGCTTGTGTGATGCGTTTAATATATGATATCTGGTATATAATTATTTATAAGTAGCTTTTGCTTACTACTCCATCATACAGTCTGCTTCAGACTATCATGCTTTCTACAGACGCTTATCCTACTTTAGACTTGTATATAGCGTGCAAATAAATAAATAATAATAAAAAATGTACTGCGTACCAAAATTTCATAGCAGTCGGCTAAGCGGTTCAAGATGGAAACCATAACATACAGACAGAATAACTTTTTCATTTTTGAGGATTATTATTATAGTGAAGTATTTAATACTTCAACAGTAGATCTTAAAATGATGTCATGAACCGTAACATTAGTATTATGATATACTTTCTAGAGTATTCTATTTCATTAAATCAGTCACACACTCTTCTTTTCGTTCCAGATACTATCAAGAAGAGAAGAGTACTTTCCACTTCTGACTTACACAGATCCTCAATCTCCTTTTTCATTTACCCCACACACAGGACCATCTTAACCAACTCCATAAAAGGCATTACTATTCACTAAAGAAGCCGTAAAGCGGACACACACTGATTCCTCCGACACAATTGCTCATAAAGCTGTGTTTACGAGTGCGCCAACAGTGGCTTTTACTGCCTTTGGTGTGCCCCCGGCTTAATATCGGCGACAATTTGAGATGTTAGGATAAGGAGGGTAGTGTGAGAGTAAAAGGAGTGGTAGGCCTGAAAAAATGCCATTTTATTTGGCTTGGTTTCCAGTAGCTTTTATTTCGTAGCAGACACCTACGAAACAAAGGCTACTGGTTTGGATAGCGAAGCTACTATGGTTAAATTGTAAAGTTTTGTAGCTATGAATAAAAGACACGTCCCTCACGATGAATGTCATGAATGTTTGTAAAGGTAAATTAAATAGGTCGAACTGCTATCTATCACATGTTGGTCTGTCAAAGAATTTGCCAACTGTGTTTCATGCCTAGCATGTCGTAATAGGCGTCTAATGGTATATGGGGTTTTGGGTATGTGATTTTGTAGGCGACGAGCTAGCCACTTGTTACTACTTTTTCACAATTTTCCATCTAACCCAATTATATGTAAATAAATAATAAATAAATTCTCCAGACTGACACACCAATTCCCTAGTTCCAAACTAAGCGTCAGCTTGTGCTATGGATACTAGGTGAACGGATAGAAATACTTAAATATGTTTATAACCATCCATGACTCAAGTACAAATGTCCATCATCACACGAAACATTTGCCCCTAGCGGGATTCGAACCCGCGACCCTTGGTTTCATGGCCAGGGTCTCTGACCACTCGAGCAGCGGGCCTGTCTGCCTGGCCTGTCATATGTATCCATAACCCAAAATTATATATACATGTAATCAAATTCACAATTTTCTCACCTACATAAACTGACTACCTCGCAACACGGGGACTGACGCGACAGAACTAAATAAAGCACAACCCGTCATAACCGTAGAGCTTGTATGAAAAGGATAATGAATCATCAAGAAGCAAGCGAGGTGTGTAAGAACTGTGCCTTATGGCGTTCGGTTCTCTCTGCCTACCCCGCTAGGGAAATGGCGTGAAGCTAGCTTTTTTTTATAAACGGATTACCATCCAACACGGGGACTGACGCGAAAAATCCGACAAAACTAAATAAAACACAACCCGTCACCCGCCGTCCAATTTGGACCGAAATTAATTGAATTGCGATAGACAAAGGTATTTTTCGTTTGTGACATCGCTCAGCCGGTAATCTGATTATTTCAATTGCGTTCGAGTACTCCAATTAATGAAGTACCGTTTCGATGGAAGATTTGCGTTGTATCGCGCGTGGGGATTAAAAATTAAATGCATTGGGCTTTGATTGGTTCAAATTGATGGAATTATAGGGGTTCTACGCAGTCGGTTGGACATTGTTTTTAAATGCGTAGGTCGCAGAGCCTTTATAATTGAGTGTTAATGACAACAAGGGATAATATCATATACTTGTATTAGTTCTATGTAATAGTGTCACAATATATGCAGGGGGCGCCAAATACTTAAGGGTATTTTTCATCATCGTCGAATAAGAGCATAAAACTGTACTTAGCTTTAAAAAGTCAAGAAAAACGTACCCGAGTTTGAACCAATATGGTATTTGCCATTCAGCTATCACCGCTCTTCGTATGTGTGTACAATGCCTTTAACTCTATAACATAAGGCTTTTTTTCCCGTGCAAATATAAAACTTCTCCTATAGGTATAATATCAACTTCTCTTCAAGCACCTATTACAACTTAATAGCCAGACGACACACAATTTATCCTGAACATTTCCATTTTTTACCCACCCAAGACATTATCAAGGGCTGACCCTCAAAGCGTTGAGGTGAAAATAATCGCCGTATCAAAGCGAAATTTGTCAAAAACACGACTCCACTTGCACTTCCGTCAATTCTCTCCAATTAATAACTTGCATCCCTCCCTTTCGCACTACTCAGTGTTGGTATATACCCGTCCCCCTCATGTCCCCTTGTTTGAGAAGCCCCGTCGAGATAGAATATTGCCACTTTGTCGCGCCGACTCCCGCCGGCTGTTTATACTTTATATACAGGGTGGTATTGCAATATTTTCTATGTACTTATTACGGTTGGCGTCGGAAAATATCGAAAATTTTAAAGTTACCACAAAGGGAAAACGGGCTTGCGGTTAGCTGCTTTTCAAAGAGGTTAACGAGGTGTTTTGTCTTAGAAACCTTTTGAGGAGCGTGAAAAAGATTATTTTCCTTCATAATTGCATAGTCTTCATTAAGTCTTGATGGGATTTTGTGAAAAGTTTTTGTTGGCAATTTCATTTTAAGTTAGAGTCTTGCAATTTCTCTTAATAAGGCTTCGTACTTTGAAAGGAAAATAACGGAATGCTTGTCACATTTTGGGATGCTCCTCTTCTCTTATTTTTTCTACCAAGAAGACAGCTTAATATGTAGATTAAAGGAAACATTTGACTAAAGTATTAAAATATACCGTATTTTATGCTCCAAATTGATTATCGATTAAAGTAATAATATGACTTATTCATATAAATACCTTTGTCTCATTTGTAAAACAGACACAATTAAAAAACAGGAATATTGGAGTTTTGATCTGTTTTAGAATAACTTTATCAACAATAGACAAAAAGGATTTATTAAATCAAATCTTGGAAACAAAAAACTAGCCAACCGAAAAAAATTAGTTTCATTTAAAATGATTGTTGATAACTAGCTTTTTCTTACAACTTTGCTTAGGTTTAAGTATTTTTTCCTTTAAAGAATAATCCTTATTTAAACTTCTGATAACGCAATATATATGAAAGGTTAATTTTTTTAGTTTCACATAAAAAACGTAACAGCAAATTCACTTTCACAGTCTTAATATTAATGAGGCTTTGTTTGGTATAATTTGTCAACAAATATAATTGTATGTAGCATTAACAGCTCGTTTTAACAATGTACTTTTCCATGTATAAATGACATCATTAGCTTAAAATGCTACGATTTTAATTAGCTATGCTCATTAGTTGCCCCTCCTTTTAAACTATTGATTACTATCGTTTAGGAGTTTTTTAATTAAATGAAAAGCTGAAAGCCCGCCCATATTAGAAAATGACCTGTATATCAAATAGTATTGTGGGGAAAAAGGAAAAGAAAATGGAACCTCGCCCCTTAATTTTTCAGAAATCACAATTTTTCACTATTGGCATTTGAATTTACCTCTGTCATAATTTCATAATAACTTCATACCAATGATTAAGGCACAACTTTATGTATATAGGGTCATTTGTAAAACATCAACAACCTCGCTGGAGTAGATCACTGACATTATAAACAACAACGTCTGTTGAACGACTTTTCCTAAATCGAAAAAAAAAACAGGCTTGTCATACTAAATGACCAAGCTGACGTAGTTTTTTTTAAAAAAACGGTTTTTTGGTTTATTTAAGAAAAATCGTAGAACAAATGTTTTTGTTTATATTATCAGTAATGTAATCCTGCGAGGTTTAAAATGTTTTACAAATGACCCTGTTTACCCATCCACTTTTAGGCATTCAATTAAAAAAGTAGTAGTGAAACAATCATCTTATTTTTAGCTGAATGTGGTTCAAGAACCTTATCGCTTCATGGATACTGCCTACCCCTTCGGGGATTGCAGGTGATGGTATGTATACATGTCAGATATCATTTTATTGCTCAACGTTACTTTTATTGCACGAATCAATTATAATCAAGTGCTAGTAATTTTCCTTCTAACTCAGTCCAGTTCTATTGTTGGTTGAATGTGGTTAAAGGGCTTCCTGTCCCTTTGACTCTGCCTACCCCTTCTGGGATTACGGGCGTGAAGTTATGTATGTATATATGTATATTCTTTATTTCATTTCATTTCATTTCATTTCATCCTATATGTAGTCAGGAACGGTTTGACTATGACCGTAGATTTGGCAATCACGATTTCGATTTCTGCTTAATACGAACGACTGCCAATTGACTTTAGCAACCCTCCGACAGATGAAATACTGGATTTTGTATATTCAGAATCATGCCTATGCTGGTTCTTTATGATACTTCTCTCATCGCCGATTGAGGTATGATTCCATACCTACTTAGATTTTTAAAAAGTGCAGGAGTTTATACTCGGTAGTTAAGGTTGATCAGGATACCCTCAGCCTTACTACCTAGGACGATGCAGGAGCGCCAAGAGATTTACTATGTATACCCCGGCTACTCAATCTTGGCCTGATCCTTTTATATGAAGGGCCCTGGGAGTCCCGAATACCACGCTGTTCCCCCGAATGCCGTAACGGTGCTTAAGGCATTCCTCTAAAAATAAATAAAAAGTTAATTGTTTATACTCAAATTTGAACAAGCATTCCGCGCATCAGAAACGAATTTATTACTCTCTAAGCAGACCATGTTACCCAGTATCCTTTAAAACGGATAAAAAAGGTCAACAACAGAATGAAGACGCATACCCCGCCAACTCAGTTACCAAACTCCGAGCTTGCGAACAAAATGATAAATAAAAGCTATAAAGGAGTGGGTGACCATTAACCCCGGTGATTTATCGGCCGTGACGGTCGCACTGAAAGTTTTCAGCTGTACAGTTACGTGACACGTTGTTTGTGCCCGACCTATTTTGTTGGGGCGCGTTTTTGCCGTGATTATAAGGGGACTATTTGTGCTAGTTCCTAAGCTACGCACGAGTTAGGACAATTATTTCCTTCCGTTGAAAAAAAATGTGTTATGAATCTGTGTGATCTTCAGTTGTGATTTCGTGGGTGTATTGAGCAGCGGTCGTATTTCACACCCGTAGAAAAAAACATGTGGTCTTAATTGAGAAATAAACAAATTAATAGCTAACCTTAAATAAAAATTTTGAAGATTTTTTTCTCCAAGATAATGGGTAATGGTAATTTGAAAAAATTGGATGAGGCGTGATTTTTATTAATTACATATTATATAAATTGTAAAAATTTTCACCTAATAAAATATTATATGCTATGGTTCACCTTGGAAATAGTGATACCAGATTCATATTGTAATACAGGCTAAAAATATTGAGGATCACTATTTTGAAGTACAATTTTACCGAATTAAAAAAGGCAAGTTAGTCGATCTTGCCATTACAGGGTCATTGGTAAAACATAAACAGCCT
The DNA here is from genome assembly GCA_951394215.1 of Glyphodes perspectalis. Lineage (NCBI taxonomy): Eukaryota > Metazoa > Arthropoda > Insecta > Lepidoptera > Crambidae > Glyphodes > Glyphodes perspectalis. Next base: position 4,207,107 of record OX596200.1, read on the forward strand.
CGCAGGAGAAGATGACTGACATTATAAACAACAACGTTTATTCTGCGAATTTTCCTAAATTGACAAAATAAAACAGCTTTCCATACTAAATGACCAAACAGCTGATGTAGTTTGTATGAAAATTCAATGTTTGTTATAATGCAGCGCTACTTTTAAATATCTAATCAAATGAGTATTTTTTCTTTTTAACATAATATTATAATATATGTTGTGGCTACAATCGGATAGTAAATCAAACACAGTTTATTGTAAAATAACGTTGTATTTCGTTTCTTATAATCATCGAAGCCATATCGGGTACATACTTGTTACGTACACTGACTTATGACTATTTAAACAGTAACTTACGTTAACATTTAATTTATTATAAACACAGTTTAACATTTAACATACAATCACATTCATCTGGCACTCAATGTCTTACACGACGATTTTTACAAATTCACACTTATGACTCTTCCATTTAAGATAACATTTACATTGGCAATGGCATGAAAAAAAGAAAATAAAACGTATTTTTTGTAAATGTGACTATTATGACATAATTCCAGATATTGTGTATAAATGGAATAAACATTTTATTCCAACTAAGTACTTAAACAGTAAACATATAATACAATAAGTTTATTTAATGTTTTTTGCTATCTGCAATCAAAGAAGTTACTATTATGTTCGCTCAATATCAGATGATTTTACAGAGAAATATGAATTTTATAACGTTCCATATGCGATATATGTATAATTATGCTGAAATTATACCAAATTTATATTCTCATCAATTCCTTTTTATAAGAATATTATCCATTCTTGCGTTGGTCGTTTTAGCGTTACACACAGTTTCAACTAAGTTGTTAAATCATTTTTAGGGTGTTTTATAAATAATAATATTTCAAGAAGTTTATACACCGCTCAAAACCACTAGTAAACATTTATATAAATCTTACCATTTAGGTCTTTGGTCAATTAGCGTTAAACTAAATTTTGAAAGCAATCTACTCGCATAATATTAAAATATCCAATTAGAATATAAAATCGACGCGATCTTATTAAATTTCCAATATTATTTCATAGAAGATATAATAATTATAAGCTAATTGAAGCGCAAATAATTAATTTCAAATCAACTCTAAGATGCATGTAATGCCTAAGAGTAAAACACCCTGTTTAATCCATGACGCCTCATAAATACACTTTATAAATAGCATGTATAGTATACATTACTGAAATAATGACAATGACGCGTTTTGAAATGACTGACTTTAAACAATTAATGGTAAGTGATTTTAATCAACATTTAATTTATATGTACGTTGCCCAGACGTAGAAATATGAAAGATGGACGACTAGTTATTATTAAAATACGCGCTGTAAAAATTGGCCGGATTGAAGCTAGTAACGAATGGCTGCAAATGCTGCCTTTTTTAAACCAAAAGGTTAGAGTGACTTTTCCTCCTCTCACGAAAGCGAAATAAGTTTCTTGTTGAAGATTTAACTAAAAACTACCATGATATTCTTCAAGGTCAATTTACTTATGGTACCTTGTAGTGTTGCAAATTAATATCCATATATTACCTCATCACGCAGATCATATATCATATATAAGATAGGTAGATATTGATCTCATTCTGACGATTTTAAAGTGCGTTTTTGAAGCCTACGTAAATAAAGACAATTATATTTCATTTCATTTCATATGCTGGTTTTTTATGCTACCTTAGTGTATAACACAAATAAAAAAGTCGGGGAGTGCGGGGAGTAAAATACTTTTATTTTATTTATTTAAACACCATTTAAAATAAATACAACATAGCTCTGACTGTCAAGATATTAACTAACCATGTTTCAAGAGCCATGCTTGCACGAATATCACCAAGACTTAACTTCAGGCCGGCCAAGTATACCTGCGTGCTTAAGTTGTATTATTATAGTACTATAACACATTGTGTTAAAATTCCAATCTAGCGACATTTTCTCTACCTGTACAAGTTATTGGATATTGTAATAAAATAAAATTACTTACATTATTTGAAATGACTAACTATTATTATGTGCAATTACGAATAACAACTCTGCAATATTTATATTATTAAAATTTATTAGTATTGGATAAATTAAATTCAATTTTATAAAATATAAATTATAATATTGCACTCGACCATAAAAAAAATATGTGTGTTATAACAATAAAATAAAACTTAAATATCATATAAAAATATATGACAACATTCAAATATATTTAACTGTCAATGTGGCTCGGAAACAAATTAAAACGAGGATGTAAAAGGTAGGTATGTAAATCCAGTTGTTCTTATAAATCCTAAAATAATAATAATAAGACAAGCATGTAACAAAAAACATATTATACATTAACACATGTTAAATATAAGTTTAAACAAAATTCTACGCGTTGTATAAATATTTATAATACGTTTATTTGATAAATTCACTTCTTATGTTTACTCCAATATGCATTTCATATAATTATGTTTCTCTATGTATAATTGTGGTATATAATAGACAAATATTTCTCTTTCGTGGACGTCGTTCGAGCTTGAGCTTCTAGGAACCATCTAAACTTAAGATGTATGTAAAAAAAAACATAATTATGAAAAGGCCAATTACTTTTAAAAAAAACATTTAAAAGTAATTGGCTTGTTGGTACTGGAACGCTTACATTCTGAATTCAAGATAACATATAAATTACCTATTTGTATTTTAAAATGAATATCTATTTTACAAAGAATTAAAGTAGAAAGAGTATGCAATAGTACAAAGCTTATATGTTTTTCTTTTTAACCGAGTTCAAAAAGAAAAGGAGGAGGTTTTTAATTCGAAAGATTTTTTTTTTATTAATGTCTCTATCTGCATTGTACTCAACTCATATACGAGTATACGTCAGATCATTAGAATTAGATAAAAAAAAAAATAATCATGTATTTCTTTCTGGAATTAAATCGTTCATAAGTGGCCTCGTAAAAGGCCATTGAACCTATCTTTCTTTCTGGACTTTTTTAATAAAAGAACTTTCTAGAAGCCAACATAAATAAAGACATTTTCATGCAGATGGTTCGTCGAAGTCCCCTCATCGACTGTGTCACGACTAACTACTGTTTTGGTGTTGATCCTTGTGCGGGCCTGGACGGACTTTGAATGTCCTCAGGAACTCTAACCTAGGTTACATAATTACCTAACATCAATAATATCCATAAATTACCATAAAAGCAGTTTCGCTTTCCACTCAAAAATTAAATTCCTTTCGCATCGACTTCGTATGTACACCTTAAAATATTTGGTTCTACTTTTCCATTTTTCTATTTTATTTACAATTTTATACCGAAATATGAATTATGAAAGTAAAACTTTGTGCTTTTTTTTCTTACACATTGTATTTTTTTTTTCATATATTTTTTTTTAATTTGGTTTTATCTGTTTTTCAAGAGAGAAAGTCAGTAGGCAAATAAAAAAAAACATTTTACATAGGTATGTTTCATATAATAACAACTTGTAGTCGTATGGATGGTACCTTTATTCCATTAGAGGGCTTAATATCCAACTCAATGGATGATTGTGTCTAATCTTCAGATACTTAATATTTATTTATTAATCGTTAAGGATACAAAATTAAATGTAGAAATCTTTGAAATATATGATTGTTATATCATTTGAGAACAGAATAAATGCTACGACGAGTAATTTAAACGATGAATACCAGTTTAGTGCGATCATTGTTTGGCTATGGTAATGAGAAACCATTGATGGATGTTGCTGTAATTCTGTTGATACGTATACATGCTTATTATATGAAAACTGACGATGTTTAAGCCCAGTCTTAATAAGACCCAGCTATGGAAAATAGTGTGTCACCATTATCTATTTTATACAGACTAACAGTGAACATACTTCAAATGGTTCGACTATCCTAGGCTTAAACCAAGTACTTACCAAACTTTATTCTAATAAGGTTGTAATTATTTGGAAAGGTTACCGACCTAAATAAAAAATATAAAATAAATATTACTTTCAATAACTTTACACAGTATTAGACCTAGATTGACAAAATAGCTAATGATAAATGCCAAATTATTTATAATTAAACCTCCTTCAGAGTATATACTCAATATACTCGTAAATTTATACTCGAATCCGAAATAAATTTCGCTTCAGTAATTCACTATGAGAATTCTAAGAATTCTCGTAATATTTCGTAAATATTAATGTTCATCTAGCTTCCGTTCTATCTCAATTAATCTTAAGTAACTAAGACGATCTTATCTTAATTATAAATATCACCTTTTAGTTACAAAATACAACTTCAGTGTTAATTAATATTCCATTGGATTATTTAATTAAAATCTGATTTATTAAAATAAACGTCTCTTCTTCAAAGGTAGATAAATTAATATTTTTAAATAATGTTGACATAAATAAATAAAAAAAAAACGGCTTTTGGTAGGCACTTTGGTATCGTTACTTAGAATTTAAAGAAAATAGTGCCATAAAGGATAGTCCTGCAAGCTTCTAAATCTTTTCCAGAAAAAGAAGGACTTAGAACTTCATAAAAGTAAAATTATAAAAGTCAGTATGAATGAATGAAAATAAATGTTAATGTGTCAAATAGTATGCCTATACACTTTTAACGTTAGAGTATTACGATATAATTTGACGAAATTTGAAGATTCAAGAGAGAGTATTTTTCTATATGTACGTACTAAGAGCTTGTCTGAAGTCGTGTAGAGCAGCCAGGAGTTGGGGGGCGGTGGGTCTGGCTGATGGTGAAGAGGTCCAACACCAAGACATTAGGCCGTACCTGGTAGGATAGAAGAAGTAGATATACTTAGTATTTGGTTTTTTTTTATATAAGAGGAGGCAACGAGCATAAGGGTCACCTGATGGTAAGTGATCACCTTAGCTCATGGACATGAGCTAAGGTGATACTAAGGTGAACTAAAGGCTGGCAACGCATTTGCCATTCCCCTGGGAATAGCAAGTGCGTTGCCAGCCTTAAGTTGCAATCCAGTAGCATTTTTTTCTGGATCCAGGACATGTCGCTGAATTGCTTGATCCAGCATTCCAATCTCTAGAAACTAATAAAATTCCGCAGCATTGAACCAGTAGGTAGCTGTCGCTGGATCGAGTACACCTAAAATGATGCTGCGCGACCGGATCCAGCATTGCAATCCTTACTTAGTATTTACAAGTCTGAGTATGATATGATATGTATGATATAAAGTGCCATATTTGGGGACTTTTCTACTATGTGCAACTGTCGGATATCAAACGTCGGATGCCTAAAAAGTTTTTTTTTTTTGTTTGACAAGTAATGTTGGCATTTTAGAGAATAAAACTGTTTAAGTCAGCGGCTTTATTATTGACTACATTATTAACCCACTACTTATACACAAGGCAAATTTTCGAAGGTATATAACAAGTATTATGAAAATTCCTTTGAGCATCTTCCCATATGGAGTATTCGACTAAATATTAGGTAATTTACTCCTAGGTCCAAAACTCGTCTAGATTAAGTAGGGTCTGTCTTATTATAATCATATCTCGTATAAAGTATACTCACAGTTCGTCAGGGCAGTTATGTGGCTGTGAAGGCCGGTACCCCCCACTGAGAAAGGCGCCCACGTCAGCTGCGTCCAGCTCCGCGAGGGGGGACGCGCCGAGGGTTGCCAGCTCCCACAGGGTTATACCTAATGACCACTGTCCGGAAAAAAACGGTTAAACTGATTCAACTTTGGTATTAGGACAAGTAGTTGATGACACACTCTTTCTATTTATTGCATATGGTCCTTTCGTATATGCACCGTTATGGTAAACCTATGATAAATTGCTTATTGAAATAATAAAAATTTATAATCAATGGATTAGTCCCATGTTGGTCTAGGACTCAAAGATGTGTTCCTCGCCTAGCGTGTCGTAAAAGGCGACTAATGTTTGGGTTTGTCATTATGTAAGGGACAAACTAATTTCATAATTTTCCATCTAATCCGCCTAAATTTCTCTTTGGCTGAATGTCAATTTTTTTCATAAAAGAGCTATCGCTACTTAACTCTCTCTCGGAAAGCCTCTTCAGGAAATGCAGGTATGATGGTATGTATGTATTCAAGGAAAAATGAGTATAGTTCTTGACTTTAGTTGCAAATATAATCTCACCACATCAGTCGCAGTCGTATACTGGTTCTGGAGCAAGGCCTCCGGCGCCATCCACTTGACCGGTCTGTTCTCGTTGTCCCCGAGGCAGTGGTAGTCGTCCGGGAACAGGTCCCGGGACAGACCGTTATCTGTCACCTTCAGTCTCAATTTCTCGTCGACCCTGGCATTGAGGAAACATTTTGAGACTTTTTTATTTGTCAAAATTATTAAATGTTGTTACTGGCCATTTAAAAAAATGTATGGATAGAACTCATCATTCCGAAGTGATTTTGACTGACTCAAAGGCGCATTTGGTAGTGAGCCTGCCCCATGCGCCAAGAGTTGTGGGTTCGATCCTCACCCAGGAAAAACATTCGTGTGATGAATACTTGTGTTTTTTTTGTATCTGGGTATTAATATCCAATATTTAAGTATATATTTGTAATACCACGCTGTTGATTCTGATATCTGTAACACAAGTGCTTAAGCCTCAGAGTCAGATCAATGTATGTGATGAGTCTGATATATATTTTAAATATCTAGAATGAGTAAGATTGTAGGATTTGCTAGTGGATGGCAAGTGATTTTTACAAAGTTTTTTTAGATTGGATTTCGAAATTGATGTCATTAAGTCTATGAATTTCCTGGCCACTCTTTTTAAAGGATATCCACCTACTACCCTCAACCTGTGGTATACCTACACGTATATAATAATTAAATGCAGTTTTTAAGGTAACATGTAATAGGTTAAATTTTCTCCCCTCTAATATCCCCTGAGTTATGTTACTTACACACAATTCCTGGCCGCGACATCTGCATGAATCAGGCGCTGCACGTGAAGGTACGCCAGGCCACAGGCTGCCTGTGCCCCAAGGTCTACCAGCTCCCTGGTCGCGGGCGCCGCTTGGTGCCCCAGCCGGCATGAAGTAAGGAACCTAATGGAAGGTATTGTGTAAGAGTATTTTTGGAATAAATATATCTATTTAGCCCAAAAACATTCTCAACTTTATTTTCAAAATTTTATCTATCTTTGTTTGCATTCGCATATAATATTGATTCAATATTTTTATTTTGATGAGTATATGGTACACTATAACAGTAATTGCATGAAACCTAGCTCCATATGGTATCTATTGCATATAATAGTACTTGTATGTAATGCAAGAATAGTAGAAGAAATTGTAAAACATCAACAACCTCGCAGGAGTAGATTATTGACATTATAAAACAACATAGTTTATTCTACGACTTTTCTTAAATCAACAAAAAAAATCTTTCCTAAATGACCAAACAGTTGATAAAGTTTGTATGAAAATTCGTTTTTTTTTATCATCAGTCAGAAAAATCGTAGAACAATTTTTTTTTAGTTTATAATGTTAGTTATCTTCTCCTGCGAGGTTGTTGATGTTTTAAAAATGACCTTGTATACAAAAAAAGTCAAAATGGTATAATATTTTACAATTTTAGACTTACTTATTCAAAATGATCGTTATAAATGTTAAATAAAAAAATATAAAAAAAATTGGTCCATTTCTAGCCTAGGAACCAATTGAGTATTCACTAAATTGAAAAATAAAACGGTAACAATAGAGATGTTAGATACAGTACAATACCTCTTAAGATTAGAAGAATGAGAAGCACAGCAGTAGACAAGTAAGGGCCTCCGGGCCTCCTCAGCGCACGCTGCCATCGGAGACAGAACATTACCGTGTACTAGACCGTACAGCCTGAGGCCCTCTGCCACCAACAGAGCAGCCTGCATCGCTGATGCTGCTTCTATATGATGAAGAAGAGATACTATCATAGCACATATTATATGTGTTTTAATAAAGATAAGAACCAGTAGGACTCGTGTCCTAACACCAGTTGCAAATTAGGATGTGATGTATTAGATGTTAGGACTGACTTCATAGGGACTGTGATAAGTTTGATAGTGTGATAATCACATTTTTTTACTGCCTCGTTGGTGTAGTGGTAGCATGTACTGGCTAAGAACCAAAAGGTCTCGGGTTCAAATCCCAGGTCGGGCCAAAAAATTGTGACTGGTTATTTCAATGTTGAAATTACCCAGTAACAATCCGGAGTCAGGAGGTTGGCGGTTTATTTTTTTTTTTTTTCTCCGCAGATGGCCAATCCTCGTTGAGATTGGCCGCCGTGACCGATATTGGTTAGGAAGACATTATTATTAATAAAATTTGAATATTTTTAGGAAAAAATGAGTAAGGCAATTATTTGAACATATTATGGCAAATATAATCATACTATGGGATTAAGAAATCGTGCCATATCGTGCCATATGGCGTTCTCTGCCTACCCCGCTAGGGAAGTGGCGTGAAGTTTAGTTAGTTAGTTAGTAGTATGGGATTAAGTTCATCACTCATATTTGTGTGTATTGCTACATGAACCGTGATAGACTCAAATTGGTTCTGTTTGTCCATGGTTAGTTTGGTTTGACGCATAAAGGCATTAAACATTTCTGCTTTAGAAACTTTGGTAACAGATTAGTCATCATTTACGTTTTAGGATTTACAAATAAAGGTATATGTTAAGGATTAAAAATATCGTCGTTCTAGAAGCAGTCTTATATTTTTGTATCTGCGTTTTTAGAGACATCATAGTTTTAGCTGGTTCTATTATACTATTTATCGGTAAAGTTTTGTTAAATAATCCTTACCTGAAACAGTCTTCACGATAACCTCCTCGTAAGTGTCTCCCTTCTTGAAGACACCTTTGTAGACCCTCCCAAATGTGCCCTCATGGGCCAAGATTTCCAGACGAATGTTGGATCTAGCAGTAGAAAGTAGACGAAGCTGCTCAGCCGGGTCTGTTATACGATCTTTGGTCGCAGTTTGCTGTAACAAAGATTTGACTTACTACCGTGCCGTATTGCGATTAGAGTATGAATCGGTTGTCTGTAAAGTTATCTAATAACTTTCGTTTCTCTATTGCCTTCAAATGTAATTTCTACGCAAGTTGAGCACTCGCTTATATCATTTCCATTTCAGATATTAAATTTCGTAATGGAAACGATAACCAAGGAAATTAAATGAAAAGAAATAAAATTAAATAAAATTAAATAATCTTTATTTATATAGGCTTACAAAAAGCACTTATAAATCGTCCGAACAAAATAAATATAAATATAAACCGGTTCAAACAGCAGATTCTAATGAGAAGAAACCGGCAAGAAACTCGATAGTTACTCTTTTAAATGCCAAGTCTTAATAGCTATTATGTACTACAAACGTATACTAAAAACACGCAAACCCGAGACAAACACCTGTTTTATCACCGGCTATTTGTCCCAATGCGCGGAATTAACCCATATCACCAACGGGACTATCAAATTTAATCCCAAAAACTAAGAACCTAAAACTATAGCTTATTTTCATGACCAATACGAGTTGGCTATGCTAATGCCACAGTAATAAAACAACCGCATATTAAACGAGTTTTATCATCCGTCTTCACAGATCCGTTTTAGTGTTAAGTGCGCACCAGCTGAAGGCCGATGCAGGTGTTAGCACGATATTACTAGCCGTCTATGCTATTTATGATTCGGACGCATCTGCTGGTAATATCACTAATTGTATGAAGGTGAATGCTTATGTACTCGTACATTCATAATAATATAACGACTGGCTCGATGGCGCATTCGGTAGTGACCCTGCCTAATGCGCAAAGAGTTGTGGGTTCGATTCCTACCCAGGACAAACATTAGTGTGATGAATACTTGTGTTTGTTCTGTGTCTGGGTGTTAATATTTAGTATTTAAGTATATATTTGCAATACCACTGTTACACAATGATATTCGTAACACAAGTGCTTAAGCTACTTATTTCAGAATCAGATCAATGTATGTGACGTAGTCGGATATTTATTTATTTATTATTTATATTTATTTATAACAAGTTCTCCAAGAAAAGGTTGAAAGTACAAATAATTTGTATTAGGATATTAGAAAAAAATACTTTCACCTCCTTTCCTACATCAATCTACCTTCAGGTATGTACCTACATATAATAAAAAAATTTTTTTTTTTTTTGGAATGTGGTCAAAGAGGTTTCCCTCCCTTTAACTCTGCCTACTCCTTCGGGGATTATGGGCGTGATGTTATATATGTATGTACTGTCTTACCATTTGAGAGCGGTGGTAGCTCAATGGTAAGGACACGCGTCTCTTAACCGAGGAGTGCGGGTTCAAACCCGGGACGTACCTCTGGATTTTTCAAATCTATGTACGTAATTATACCACTAGCTCGACGGTGAAGGAAAACATCGTGATGAAACCTGCAAATTCAAACAACTTTGGATTTGTAACCATGATCCAAAAATTGTCTGGTTCCCCTATCTTACTTAGGGTTACGAAGGTCAGACCGGCAGTCGCTCCAATGTAATTACCAGACTCGCTAAATCCTGGATCATGGTCTAAGCGGACCCCGTCTAAAACACGGGACATAACGCTAGGAAGATGATGATGTACTGTCTTACCATTTTCTTTATTTTACATTCAATAGTATATAAATAAGGTTTATAAAGTTGTATTTATTAGATAATAAACTACTATTCAAAGTCATTACAGTCACTAAAATCCTCTTTAGAAGCCCAAAAACCATTTTCCTCCACAAATGGCTCTTTGCTAATGCTGCGATAATAAAACTACCCGACATAAAGAGAATTTTATCGCGCGCCCGCAACGACTCGGTCTGTCTCACCGAGTCTGTTTTAGTGCTCAGTCTTAGGTGCGCTAAACTCACGGTAAACCTGAGTCAGGTTAGGTAATTGCTCTAACACGACGCCTGGAAATACCGATAACCGGGTTACGAACAGCGTATACTACCTATATACATAATTCATACAATCGCGTTACAGGAATAAAGTTAGAAACCTAGATATTTTGTCGGTAAGTATATCAAATAGCCATTTTGATTTATTTGCAAATCTGTATTTTGACATATATTATGTATATTAAACATACCGACAAAATTGGAATTATGAAAAAAGCAATTTAGTTTTTTAGTCGTTAAGTCAATTAACTAGTCATCATTTGCGATAAGCGACTATGGAACTCTACAACGCGCGTGGCATGACACGAATTTGGCGGGCTTTTATCAATTGTATAAGCATCAAAAATTTATTCAGTCTTTTAAACCATCTATGGAAGATCAAAACCCATTATCTCTTACAAATGGCCGCTAATACCACAATAATAAAACAACCCGGCATAAAACGAATTTTAGCGTCTGTCTCTAGATCTATTTTAGTATAAATCTTAGGTGCGCTAAACTCACGCTAAATCTGACTCAGGTGTTGATAGGTCCTCTAACACAATGCCCGGAAATTGCACACTCATCTGTTGCACAGCATAAGCTAATGTATACGTCACTGCAAAAGTATAAATAGAGTATGATTATAATCTGACATGTGAAATTGTTACATAACATGACATAACATCACATAACATCATGCCTATAATCCCCGAAGGGGTAGGCAGAGTCAAAGGAGCAGCACCGTACCGTGTGAACCGTAACATATTACTTAAAATGTTATGATTATATTACACAAGTTTCCACATGTGCCTAGTCTTAGTGAAACAGGGACCCTTCTCAAGCCTCGTGACCTTGGCTTTTAGTACTATGAACTACAGTAAGTATATTGTACATGTTACTTAAGTACGATATAGTTTCGATTCCTGAGTGTAATAAATTACTTCGCTGTTAGACATGTATACATATGTATAAGGCTTCCGATGGTCGGAGTTAAGGAAGATTCCGTTTCATAATTCGATTAATTTCTTGGATAAGTGAATAAATAGACAACACTAATAAAATTATTACAACTTTTTCATCCCACGACTTAATGTACGAGTAATACGCAGATTAGAAACTTTTTTTTTTGTTTAAATGTCATTCTAATATTTTGGCAGCACTAATTAAGAAAACATCAAATACGTGATATATATTATTAAAACAAAATATAGGCAAACATACTGTAAGAGTTTAACGTGTGGAAAAAATAGTGACATCCGAATATTACAATTACTTGTATACCTACGGGAACATAGCTCAAACTCATCCTGTTTTGCAGCCTATTGATAAACCATAGTTATTTTTAAAGCCCAATGTAATTTTGGCCTTTATAAAAAACAGTTTTCTATTAATATATATCAAAATTAATAGAAAAGTAAATTCACAATAGACTCAGAATTGTTATAAAACTAATTTTACTAAGGACCATACATTAATTTTGGAAATAATACTAACGGGATTAAAAGCGATATGCATTATTTAGTGAGTGGGAGAGTATGAAAACTTACAGCTAGACGTTTTGCCCGTGTTCAAAACCGGACTGTGGCGTTTAATCCCGTCAGTAGTGTTTCTAGTGATATACAGCGCCATAGTTTAAAATCATATATTGAAATGATACTCTTCTCGCCTGTCACCTATTATATAGGCATATATCCAGTACAGCATTGCTCTTGTCGCTTGGACCAGCTAACCAAATACGACGGCCGCAGATAAATTAGCCCACATTACGTGGTTTCCGATCTTTGGTTGAGCGGCGCCACAACGCAACGCTAAACGGGGCGGTTTCGTCCGCAGGTTTGGGAATAATAAACTTGTGGGGAAGTGCGGGTAATTCGCTCAGAAAAACATTTACCGCTTTTATGCCGTTGTTTTATGTGTATATATATGTAAATAATAAATAAATTGCTCAGACTAGCACACCAATTCTAAAGTTTCAAACTTATATCATATGCTAAGGATAGTTAAAGAATAAAAACCTGTGGACTAAAAGCAGAAGTACCTAAGCTATTTATTATTAATGAAACAATTATTTTTTTATACTTAAGTTGTAAGTATTTTTTTCCCAGAAATAGTTAGCTACTTTTCATATAACAACATTATGGATTATAGCCCAATAATTAATATTTAATTAAACAATACCTGCTTTAGAAAATATATTATTGCTGTAAATATAAATAATGTAAAATATTAAAGCATTTTTCATCAAAAGGAAAAAGTATAGGTACTCTTTTATTGACAAAACGTTATGAGCTCGCGTAAATTGAGCTTTAAATAAAATCAAACGAAAATAAAAACACGAGTTCCACCGTATCTTTGCAAAAATATTCAATTTTATTGCTACAAGGTTATCGTCAATTTTATTATCCCCTACTTTTTCTTTCCAACGGATGAATTGTGCACAAAATGAGTCCTTTACCTCATTAAGGATCCAATTTGGAACGAGTTACCCCACCCTCCCCTAAAGGTGATACAAACGTAACGCAATTAGCAATCTCCTTGCTTCGAGACATTGGTGAATAATTTTAGCACGTCCTCGAATGAAGACGGTTGAATTCCTTAACGTGGCGAAACAAATATTAGACTTTTCATTAGGTATTTATAGTCAGTACACTGTAGTATCAGACAGCTTAAGGTGATCCTGTTTCTTTTTTTTCAAACCTCGCAATTTGATATTAAGTTGCTCGTGTCATCTACACTTAGACATGGCATTACATTTCGAGGCCGACATTTGAAGAATTTGTCTTAACAACAATTTCGAAAATCTTAAAAGCTTGTGGAATCTTGTCGCATGAAGCAAATATTTAAGATAAAAAGTGGATTAATTAATTAGCGTTGGTAAAAATATTATAAATTAATAGAACTGGTAAAAAAATAAAATACCCTACCAGGTATATTTCGCTTTAAAAATGGTGTATTATTCAGGACAGTAATAAATTAAAAATATTAGATTATTTCTTTTATTCAAATAATATTTATTTTCCTTTTATCGCCAATTTCTCCTGTCGAAAATCAACAGCGCATATTTTACTTAAAATAAAACTTGTGTATCGCATCACATAATATGAAAGAATCTATTTTTACCTGTCAAATACACCATTTATTCGAACAGGTAAATATAAAAGGCACGTCTTGTACAAGAAAGTCTATTTCCTTTCTTTATTCTTGTAATTATAGAGGCTGGAGGGAAACACTTTTTAATTTCCAGCCCCCTTTTGCAGATAAATTTAGCGGGCGAGGAATTCTACAGAGAAATTATGAATTAACTTGCCTTTTGCGAGGGGTGCTAACGAATACAACATATACATAGATGTAGAATATAGATAGATAAATATATCTTCTACATCCGATTTCAAATAGACAGATGGTTAATTAAAGCAGAAAATGTTTATAAATTGTTGCAACTTTACAGTTGCTATACTTAAGCAATATATCCAAAAACGGTGCCTGGGATTATACGAGACTACTCAGATAAATTGTTTCCAACAATCTTTAAATGTAGCCATTGGTCGCGAAGTGGTTCAATTAAACCGTAATTTGATGTAATTCACATATATATTTTATAGAAATATTAGCTATATTATATGAACTCTAACAGAGCTATCATACTTTTCCATCCGCGTATTTTTTTTAAAAAGAAGGATGAATAACAAATTTTTGCTTCATATATTACTAGGTATATAAATCGCTGTTTAAAGAAGACACGGCAAGTTTGAACTATTACACTTTTGACCGGCTCTTTTAGACTCCATATATGTCTTAGTTGGACTAAGACCACATAATTGAGCACGATGAATCCGTTAGCAAAATGACCTCATACCTATGCTATGGAGTACATTGCAGAATTCCGTGTCAAACGCTATAGTGCATTATGTAGACTGCTCTTGACACGATTAGCAATATTACCAGCCGTCGCATCCGGAGTAATTGCCTCTAGACACCTGCCTCGGGCCTAATGCATTTACACACCTACATCTGCATTATATTATACATTACCTATATTGAAAGTTAAAGAGCCCACATCCATAGTTGAAAGAACCCTATGAAATTACAGTTGAAGTAACTAATAAGTATAAACATTTCTTTTAACATCTTGCTAGAATAATGACTTGTTCTCGTAGTGTTATCGAGGCATTATTATGAGCCTATTGTAGCGAGTTTGGTTATTATATTGAATCAACTGCCAATGATCTTTATAAAGAAGCGGATGCTTGTGACCATTGACGTTGCATCATAGCCAACATTCCTAGCTGTAAGTCGAATCTAGCACATGAAGCATATCACATTTAGATCTGTTAGTGTTATTTCTAAATGTTTTTGTAAATTTTGCACTTTAATAACAGTTTGTCTTGTATTTAATAGGGAGACAGGGGTTGTTTGTGTCATAGGTAGGTAGTAAACACGGCTTCTAGATTAGTGATTATTACCAATCTACTATTATAATTAATTCCAATATTAATATTGCAATAATCACGAATCGATATCCACATTACAATACTGTAATTTTAATAAAGCGTTTTCGATTTAGTTTCGAATGCTACTGTTACTAAGTAGTTGTATTTAAGTACTTTTTATTAAACTTAAACCTCCTTTTTGTAAGTTTAGAAGTCAAAAGTAATAAAACCCTAGCATTCCGGTGAAGTAAACTCTCATGAGCTTAGGATTTGGAAGGCAAGGCACTCCTATAAAGCAATTAGTGGGCAATAAATCGTGGATAATGTTCCTGCCGGTGAGCTAGACTTGTTTCTTGCTAGTCTAGGCTAGGCAATTGCCGTCATTTTTCCTTTTGGCTTTGGGCAAGCTTTAGCTGGGTAAAATTATTACCACACAACAAGTTAATGAGCGTAACATTATATACTAAGCAAGAAATAGTATGTTTCACTTGCCACGCTTTTAGAAGCCTTAATACATTTCACTTACCGGGTTTTCGAGGAAGATACCACAATTAGCTTAAGTACGCTACTCATTTCGAAATATAATAATCAAATAAATTCATTTGATACTTTGTTGAAAATGTTACGCTGTTGAACTCTTGCAAAATGTTTTCGTTATAATGTTTTTAAAAGGAAATGATAAAAGCGCTTAACGAAAAAGAACTTGAGAGTACAATTTCTATAGTACGTAGTAGTAGATACGAAATACTATTTTACTCAAAAAAAATGTTATAGTCCACTAATGAGATTACAAAACAAATATTATTTACCTATTTTTTCTTATGTTCAACATACTAAAAATGATGAAGATACGAGTACAGTGCGTTAAAGTACCGCGTGACGTCACTAGGTGTGTAAAATTTTACCGCTCATGTGACATAAAGCGCTAAATTTCAGATCTTTGAAGCGCTGTATTTTTGGCATTTTTCGAGTACATATCAAAGCAAAAATACGTATTCAATATTTTTTATAATCTATCTTACAAACTATAAATTTTTTTTGAGAATTATACCCCATTACTATGTTTCATTTTTGACACAGCAACCAGTATAGGGACTGGGATTGACAAATCAACATATACGCAAGCAAAACCACAGGGTAAAGCTAGTCTAGCTATAAAACTAACCTGTGACACATGAGTGAGATTCGAAGCCGCGTAGTATGATACTCTGGATTCTGGCTTAGCATAGATATGTTCCCCGATGTGCGTAGTGGCGTAGGGCGACGGAGACCTTCGACTTCCTGTTAAGAAATAACAAGGTATGTAACTATGCTACTTGTAATTACGATATTTGTTGTGATGTTTTTTTTAAAGAATTTATCTGTAACTATTAATATATTTTTTTTTTTTTTACTTTTTAAATGTAGAATTTATTAGTGCATGTACCTAAAATATTTTTTGGCTGTATATTGTTAGGGGCTAGCCGCCCCTTTGACTCTGCCTACCCCCTTTTAGGATTATATGTATGTATGTAAATTAAAACGAAGTAATATTTTTGAAAGAATAACCTATTTGAGACTTTCTCATTAATAAATTAGTTATATGAACAATATTTTTTAAGAATACCATGAGATACTGTCGATATCAGAATTCAAAATTTTTCGAGTTAATCGAAAAAAAAAAAATTGTAGAGTTCAATCAAAGAGCACAAAGGAAGATATAAATCAAAAATGTTAGTAAAACAGAAATATACCGATACCGAAGGGGAATTTGTGCAGGCTCGCGATGGTGGCGTACGACCCCGTGGAGCTGGGGGGTCTGCCGAGGGTGTCCAAGCGGAGTAGGACGTTCTGATGGCTCCCATAGGCCGCGGTCGTGTATGATGTGCTGAAATAATGTACACAATTGTATGGCAGGAATAGACACAAGTAAAAAATATGGTTAAGAATTCCAAACAAAATATTATGCCTGTATATATCATCTAACCCAGCCCAATATCCCATGTTGGTCTGGGACTTAAAAATAACGTGCCGACAGTGGTAGAAGGCGACTAATGGTATATCGGGTTTTGCGTATGTGATTGTGTAGGCGACACGCTAGCCGCTTGTCACTACTTTTTCACAATTTTTCATCTGACCCAGCCCGGTTTTGTTTTTGGCTGAATGTGGTTAATGGGGCCTGCTGCCTCTTTGAATCTGCTTACCCCTTCGGGGACTATAGGCGTAATATAATACTGTACCAAAAACAAAATGAGTCCTTATGGCCAACTCTATCTGCTTTATCAGAATCTATTTCCATACTATGCAACGAATGTTATGGTTTCAAACTTAGATAAATAAATATATTTATTTTAGCTCAATGGCTCATTAGCAAGTATTTAAAAAGTAATTTTAGTTCAATTGGACATCATCAAGTGGTTCAATGGTGGATTGTAAATTTTGAATCCAGAAACTAAACATATTTTATATAAAAAAGCACTGAATACTATATAAATTATTGTAATAATACAAGAAAAAACCGCTAATCATACTACTACATTAGAGTAATCTTCTCAAGAGGTATTTGAGGTCTATTATAGTTAAAGGAGTTTCTTAAATGGCATGTCCTTAATTATGACTGACTATTATCGGAATAAATATTGTACAAAAATTTCATACATACATAAAATAACACCGACTCCCGAAATAAATCACTTTTATGAAAAAGCAAGTCTGCATTCGTTTCATAACGAAGCACAAGGTGTTTCTTATTGCCTCCGAAAATAAAAGCGCTTTCCTTGTCTATCGATATAACCTTTCGATTCGGATCATCCATCAAGCGCGTCAGGAAAGGGTTCCCACCCTACTTTACGGTCCAGGTCCAAGGTACAAGCGGGTACGTGATACTCGTATTTTTAATATGGTGATACACAAGATTACAGGCTGACTGATGGTTAGCTATAATCGTACATACATACATAACATCACGCCCGTAATCCCCGAAGGGGTGGGCATAGTGAAAGGGGCGGCTAGCCCTCTTAACCATAATCAGCTAAAAAATTAAACTGGATTGGGTTAGATGGAAACTTCTGAAAAAGTAGCGACTAGTGGCTAGCTCGTCACCCACACAATCACCCACCCAAAACCCGATATACCAATAGTCGCCTTTTACATACATAGTTGGCACATTCTTTTTAAGTCCTAGACCGGGATTAATCATAGCGTATGGATATTTGAAACAATATAGAATCGAAAGTGCGGTTAAGTTGTTGCGCGAAGTTTTGGATACCTATCTTATTTATTTATAAATATATTACGTCGAATTTATTTAAGCTTGAGGTATTTAGAGATTTGGGCTAGCAATTCAATTATACGTGCTGTAACTAAGACTTGGCCACAGAGTAGCCCTACTAACACTAAGAATCACTTATTCAATATGTAACATCTGAGCTGCTTCTTGGATAATATTCATACCATCATCGTGAGACCGATAGGAAATTAATGTAAATTTAAACGTGCAAGAACATGTTATAAAGACTCATTTCAAGGTTTGTGATAAATATCATATGTACATTTGTATATTAGATTTTGAAAAATTTAACAATAAATTTCTTTTGACTTATACCAAACTATTAAACACGGGTCAATGTAAGCGGCTCATATTGTGTGGAAATTGAGCCATTGTAAAATTTTTCATAAAGGTTCCGCAACCTTTCACCGTTAAAAATATATTATGTGTGAGAATACATTGTATAAAACCATCTACCAATATATTTCAAATATGTAGCTATATTGGTATATATGGCTTGTGAAATCTAAAATACCTTACATATATTTTTTACTGAATAGACATTGATCTGTTCATTGAATCGGTATTTATTTTTAATGTTATTTGAATAGTTGAAACGTACATTTTTTTAAACACAAAATATCTAATCTAATCTTCAACCAAAATCAATGTATCCATGATTATTTAAATTGCTAACATCGATATCTGCGTTAATGTAAGCATAACTTGTACATTAAACAACTTTCTATATAAAATCCATTTAAGACGAAAAAGTAAGTAATACCTTTCGCAATAACAGTGTAGTCAAGTCCGTAAGTGACTTTGAGTTGCCTCGCAAAGTTTAAAAGTGAAACAATATTTCAGGGAACTCGCTAGATAATTTGTGTTCCGCGTTGTTACTTCAGCTAGGGATATAATGGGCAACATGAATATAGTTAAAGCACTTTTAAACAACAGTCGAAACGCAATACTTTCGTAGGTTCTATGGCTTTAGAGTAAAATGACGTCACCGTCACACTCGTTCATTTCTACAACTTTATTCTACGGCGCTAATTCTGCTATTGGATTGAATATGCTGCTATTTAAATAGGGCATTATCCTCAAAAAAATTTTTTGTCCGTAAGTTATATTATCGAAAAATATTGAATAAGTAGATATTTTTTGCTTTATTAAAAATTACAAAGATACAGCGCTTAAAGATCTGAAATTTAGTGCTTTACGTCACTTAGACGCCAAAATTTTACACAACTAGTGACGTCACGCGATACTTCTACGCGCTATATTTTCAAAATTTTTAGTTTGTTGAACAAAAGAAAAAATACGTAAGCAATATTTTTTTGTGATCTCATTAGTGGATCATACATTTTTTTTGAGGAAATTAGCCTATTGATTCGACATTATCTTCAGTGGTTTGTAACATATTAGTTTATCATTACTTTCATCCCACTACTTTTGGTAAGTCTTCTCCGTTGCCGTAACCAAAGCCAAGGCATATTTGTAACAACAGAGATATCATAAGTATGACCCTAATCTTTCGGGGGTTTGGGATCCCGAAATCTCAATTTCTACTTATCACGATCTCCCTTAAAAGGATGGCACTTTTCCA
This sequence comes from Glyphodes perspectalis, assembly GCA_951394215.1. Classification (NCBI taxonomy): domain Eukaryota; kingdom Metazoa; phylum Arthropoda; class Insecta; order Lepidoptera; family Crambidae; genus Glyphodes; species Glyphodes perspectalis. Next base: position 4,227,296 of record OX596200.1, read on the forward strand.
ATTTAGTCCGGCTTTTGTGGACTATATATACTTGGCAACAGCGTGACATAAGTAACTGATTACCATCAGATTAGACAGAGCAAGCTTATTCCCTATCCTTATTAGTAAAAGCAACTCACTGTATAGAATCATGGTGCCTCGCCTTACTGCCTCTCTTGTATAACGTGCCGGCTGCTGCTGCGGCCGCCAGCAGCGCCAGCGCAGCCGCCGCGCAGCCCCCAGCTACGAACAGTACGCCGCTCGTCCCGTGGGATGCGTCGCCAGCTAACCTGGCTGTCTCGTTGTGAGTCACCACTGCTGATAAACCTAGTGGGAGTTAAGATAATTAGATGTCATGAAATATTTAAATGAAACTTTATTAAAGTCAAGTTATTCAAACTTAATGAAATCTGGTGTAAGTTAAGTTAATGAAACCTAACCACAGATTAATTTTGTGAAATCTGATGAAACTTAGGTTGATTTATCTTGATGGAAGATAAAGTTAATTAAATCTGAGGAGTTAACGGTCTTGATATTTGTAGCTTTTTCTAGGTTTAAAGTAAGGTTTAATGATGAAAACAATTATTTATTTATGACTACACGTAACACATAAACTACATGGCCGCATTTTGGGTTTACCTAGGTTTCTAATACAATCTACTTTCAGAACTCAGACTAAGATCAGATAACATCATCATCTTCCTAGCGTAATATTCCGTGCTTCGACGGGGTCCGCTTAGACCATGATCTAGGATTTAGCGAATCTAGTAATTACAATGAAGCGACTGCCAATCTGACCTTCGTAACCCTAAGATAGGGGAACCAGACATTTTTTTGGAGCATGGTTACAAATCCAATATTGTTTGAATTTTCAGGTTTCATTACGATGTTTTCCCTCACCGTCGAGCTAGTTGTATAAATACGTACATAGATTTGAAAAATCCAGAGGTACGTGCCCGAGTTTGAACCCGCACTCCTCGGTTATGAGGCGCGTGTCCATACCATTGAGCTACCACCGCTCCTCATATACAGTAACATGTAAGACGTAAAAAATTTAAGACAGTACACAAGATTTTTTTTTATTTAGTATACAAGGAAATATTATTTTTTAAGATGATTTTACTATTATCTTTGATTGCTCTAAAGCGAGATATATAAACAACAATATACCCGATGTAATAACGAAATCCAATTCCACGCAGTTCATTTATAATAATTACATCTACCACCGCTACCACCGCTTTTCTAAGATCAGATAACATCTTAAATCGAATTAATATAAAGCTGATAATCAAATCCATCTTCGCAGTAAAGTGATTTCCCGATTTCCACCTAATTCTTCTTTCAATTCATAAAACATCATTTTTACCTGAGACTAAATACAAGGTACAAGGTGATTCCGAGAACATTACTACTTGTAAGGCTACGCCGTGGTAAATCCATAATACACAATTTTAGAATCACCCACGCAAACCATTTACTCAACATAAAATCCCTTTTCACGCTTAATGATATTGGATGAAACCCACTAAATGAAATATTAAGGGTGATAGAAAGAAAAAAACTTTCTAAGAACGGAGGGGGATGGTGGTGTAATATCGATATAATAAGCGCAGGTAAGTACACCAGTGAGCCCTTTATTAAACACCCCCACCATAGTATCCCCCCCCCAGGAATCCTTCCGGAGATATTAGTTAAGCGATTAGCATAGCAACCGTTCAAATTAGTGAGCCGAAGTTTTCTTTCTGGAGATTATTTTTTAAGACGCTCATTTGAGGTGATTTGAATGCGGGTATTAATCATTTAAAAGTATCTTTTCGTACCTGATTGTAAGAAATCAAAGTAAAATAATTCTTTTGTAAATAAATAGGTATTTTTCTCCCTGTTTCCCTATAAGCTGAAGACATGACAAAACTTAAAGTGATTTTTTCTGGAATTTTATTGAAATAATATGACTGGAGGATTTAGAATCAAAATTTCCATAAATGAAGAATTTTTTGTTTCACAGTATCTGGACTTAGTTAAACAATTTTTATTTGCATAGACGTTGAGACGTGCACATAATGATTAATGACATGAATTCTCATTAATATAGATATCATACAAATCATGTTTTGATGTGCCTCACGTACCATATATAATACTCTAGGTCTTGGTTAAGGAAAGACATTTTTAGATACATTGCCGTATCCATTAGCCAAAAAAAATATACCAAACAAAAGAACAATGTTGCTCATTAATTTAAAGAATACAAAGCTGACGACTTCATCGCAGACTCAAACGAGTCATTTGTCATCCACGAAAGCCTTAAAAAACCATCGGATTGGTACAAAAGAGACGCATAATAACAGCGCACTTAACGCAGAGGGAAGCGAGACATTTCCAAGTCAAATAAAAGTACAATAGAACAATCGATACTTCCTTGTAAACACATTAAGATGAGGGGCGCGCGCAGGGTTGTCACTGAACACGAATTATTTTGGTAATTATTTTCTTATACATTTCTATCTAAGAATTAGATGTGGATATTTGTTGTCATACTTTCAAATAATTTCATTACGATGTATTTAGAGAAATAATCTTTAACTCCTAATGTTAAATCTAAATAATGACTGCACGTTTGCTCGAATGAACGTTTTTATACTTTAATCTTTCTTCAACGTTCCTATCAAATCCCCATTTAAAAAAGTATAGATCTATACTATATGATTTATATACCAAAAGTTTCATAATGGTTTCTTCAAATTCCTTCCACATAATGCGTTATAGAGAGCGCAAATAAGTTAAGGAGCACAGTAATTACATTATTAAAGCAAACTTATTCCATCACATTTACAACTATCACAAATATATAAAAAAAAAAAACAAATTCTATTTCAAATATTAATCTATCGGCAACCCTATTGAAGAGCGTCCGGAGTACCCTTACGCGTCTTTATCCCGAAACACCCTGTTGCGTCTCAGCACCGTCTACATGCTAATAAAGAATTGGGGATGTGATTTGTGGAGTGAGTCAACTCCGTACGAAGGGTGGGTTTGAGGCTTTGTTTCATGTTCAAGGTTTTATGGAGAAACTTCGGCAGTTGACTTGACGTATCAAAAGACTCAGAATCGAATAATTTTACTTTATCATTGTTATATGCAACCTTGGTGGAATGAGCCTAAAAAATAAAACTGTATATCTCTAAAATTTTATAATATAAAAACCTTAACCCAAGAAAAATACGTATTTAAATTTAATTTTCTAATGTCAATTCTTTACACATCATCGTTATGTTCAAGAAATCTGCATAATATAATTTAGTTAAGATAATTGAACTACATAATCTGTAAAAATATACTATAAAAACAAGGTAGGTAGATACCATTTCAACACTAAGTCAAACATAGATGTAATAAAATAACATTATTCATATTTTTATCAAATCAGTTAATGTTTATCGAAGGGCGAAGATAACCAGAGCAGACCGGATTCCAATGACCTGTAACCCGGTAAATATTTAATTTGGCCTTATACTTTTGCAACTAAAATGCTTTCACATTACTTTCCAAACACAATTTGTATGTACAAAAAAGTCCCTTCTTTCCTAATACATGTTTCCAAACTGACTAAAACAACATTTTCAAATGGCCATCAACCCTCTAAAGTTCTCAACATTATATTCGGATATTTCGCAGCACTATCATAATGTATTCAATCCGGGATCGTTACGATTGAAAAACGATCCAACTCCGCAAACTGGTGGTCCCCTACGACAAATCATTTCGCAACGAGCGATGGTTGCACGGAGCGAATAAGCAATAAAAGCCGAGTTGCCAGTGTTGCCACACTTTCTCTGTCGGGGCAATAATAATAACAGTAAATTTTGAACACTCCAGCTGAATTGGCGGGCGGTAGATTTAGGGCTTTTATTAAGTTTGTCATTATGGCGTCTGTCTATCTTTCAAATAATAGTTTTATGGACTATTTTCAATCCTATTGTTACTAAGGGCTTGTCCCATATGAGTGAGGGATGCAAAAATAATGTGCCGATTTGTTCGTTGTCTAGCGTGTCGTAGAAGACGACCAATATGCATAGAGCGTTATGTACGAGCTAACCACTTTCTCCGTACCCAAATGATGCTTATGTAACTACATTTGACACATAATGTGCTCCTTACTGATATCGGTCACGGCGGCCAATCTCAACGAGGACTAGCCGTCTGTGCAGGAGATATAGTGCACAAGTATGTGCGCAAACACAGGTGCACTATCTGGTCCTTCACTCTCATAGTCCGGTGAGACGGCAATTCGACATGACCGAAGAGAGATCAGGAGCAGTGCCAACGGCTTAACGTGCTTTCCGAGGCACGGGGGTGATTAAACCGCCACCTTCCTGACTCCGGACTATTACTGAGTAAGTAATTTCAATATTGAAATACTCAGCCACAATTTTTTTTGATCCGACCCGGGAATTGAACCCGGGACCTCTTGGTCCTTAGGCGGTGAATGCTGCCACTAGAGCAAAGCACATAAATTGTATCTGGCTTACAATCCCCGAGAAGGTAAGTACAGTTCAATGTAAACCAATGGACCGCTTTTGGCTAAAACTTAAGTTTAATTAGTTTAGATGGGAAATAAATAATAGACCATTAATTACTTTTAAAACATGCTAGGAAAGCACTATTAGAACATAAATTATACTTAATAAACTACAAAGAAGGATTGCCTTATTGTTTCTAAAAATTGTCTTGTTTCTAAAAGGTCTGCGCTTATGACATCATTAGTCTATCAAAAATAGAATCTACATCAACACGACAAAAATATACCATACGCGCACTAAAAAGCCTATCCATATTTTCCGATTATAATTCTCCAACATAGATACCTATCGTATTCCCAAATGACCCATTGAACAAACCTAACCCCGCGTCGATTCACCTCATCATTAAGGTCACACAATACAGGTACTGTCTGCTGGGAACATAAATCATTGTCGCTCGATTTTTAATCAATCAAACCTGTCTATCGATGTACGTATATTGTACTTTGCATGTGGGAAAAGATTAAATGTATTGTATTGTGTAGAATCAAGTACATAAAAGGTAGAAGTTAGCGATAGGAAAGCAATGGATAACGTATTTATCGTAGCTACGTAGCTTCGTAGCTTCGCGGCTTCGTAGTTTCGTAGATTTGTAGCAACGGACCTATATTGCTACCAGAAACACGATATGATTCAAAAATAAATTTTGCACTTACTCCTTTTAATACATATAATGTAGCTAAATCTATACTCAATGTGTGTTCCGCGGAACCCTGGGGTTCCGTGAAGCCTTTCTGGGGGTTCCACGAAAATTGGTACTGATCATAAATATCATTACTCCTGGGGGAAAAGTCGATTATTACAACCCCCCCCCTCCAAAGGCCTCACTAACAATCATCTCTTCGTCTGTCTGTCTATCCAACCACCATATTATTATTTCTTCTTTTTTAACATTGCCTACATTACGACACCGTTAAATGAACTATGGCGCCCATAATCTCCGAAGGGCCAGGCATAGTTCAAAGAGCAACAAACTGTTTAATCACTTTTGGACAAACATTTTATTAGTTAGGTAATAAGAATAAAATAAATAAGGAAATAGTTTCTCTAGACTGGCACACCAATTCCCCAGTTCCAAACTAAGCTTAAAACTTGGTATATGGATACTAGGTGAACGGATAGACATAGTTAAATACGTTTATAAACATCAATGACTCGAGTACAAATGATCATGTTCATCACACGAAACATTTGCCCCTAGCGGGATTCGAACCTGCGATCCTTGGTTTCGTGGCCAGGGACTTTGACCACTCGACCAACGGGCCTGTCAAAAATCAAAAGCGTGATATAACGCAAGAAAAGAATCCAAATAAAGTGTAGCTTTGTTTTTTGTGGTTAGGTTAGCACCCCTTATGTTGTTCAAGTTAACGATCCCATACAACCCCATCGTTTGTCTAGCTTTTGGCAGTTTGCCAAATAACCTAGATGCCTGGTATGACGCCTCTGAAATTTGTCTTCTCTCTCAATTTGGGCAGTCCGCACGGGTAAACAAAGTATTCTGATGCAAGTATCTTGCAGCCTCTATGTTGTAAAGGCACTAAGAATGTTGAAGCGTGGGACCTCTGTAACTTCCTGTAGGTTATCAGACAAAAGAGCGGTGGTAGCTCAATGGTAAGGACACGTGACTCTTAACAGAGGGGTGCAGGTTCAAGCCGGGTACGGACCTCTACACTTTTTAAATCTATGTACGTATTTACATCACTAGCTCGGCGGTGAGATAAGACATCGTGGTGAAACCTGCACATTCCATAAATTATGGATGTTTAACCATAATTCAAAGTATGATCCCCTTCTACATATAAGGGTTACGAAAGTCAGATCAGCAGTCGCTTCAATGTAATTCTTTAAACCAGATTCGATAAATCCCGGATCATGGTCTAAGCGGACCCCGTCTAAGCACGGGACATAACAACTAGGAAGATGATGATAGGTTATCAGACAAATAGACAAAATGGTTGCAGAATCAGACAAAATAAATCTTATATTCACATCCTTACAACAATTTCCCGACACAGCTCGATTTAAAAATCTTGTACCGTTTTTTTTTAATACACAAGTTTTTTTAAGTTTATGCAAAACAGATTTCAGAAAATAAGCAATTTTATTTCCTTTTTACATAAAATAGCTAGAAAAATCAAAGTGAGAAAAAAAAAGCTTTGCTCAACCTCGTATAAGTACCTAAAGTATTATAAAAAAAACTAAAGAACTAATTATACCTTTTAAGCAAATCTTGTTCCGCTTAAATTGTAGCCGGACGTCTTTGTGGGCGCGGTCTGGTGACGAGATGTTCAGTTGCATCGTCACTAGGATCTCGGCGTTTCGCGTCCCGGTGCAAGGGAGGCGAACCCTGGACACAAATAATAGTTTTATTGTTATGTAAACAGGGGAAGAGAAGAAGTGCCAGGTAAACATGGAAAGAGATTGTTTATACAACGATGTATGTACGGAAATTAAAATTTACAATAAAAGCAACATTTTCAAAGCTCTATAAAATGTTTATATATTTTTTTCTATGCTTTTCTATGCTTCTAGTGCTTTTATGAATGATGGATGGCTGCAGAGTTTATCTACATATACATATATTAATACGTGAAGCAAAAACTTTGTACACGGTGTTATCGGACGGAGGAGTATTAGATTTGACACAATTAAATTTTTCTTTCTCTTTAAAATGTACAGATAGAGTACATTAGATCTCCTGTTGTTTGGAGCTTTTCTCATGATACAGTTTTGGTATAAGTATAAGTTATGTATTGTAGCTTTGTATTTGTTTGTATATACTATTTGATATTTACACAATTACGCAGTTGTATTTATGTTGTATGTATAAGTATAATTATTTAAGTATTGTATTATCCTTTCTTTTGTATCTCTTTTATAATTATCAAAGTAATATGTTTACTGCACGGCCCTACTCCTCTCTTTTCGATAGCTTATTTTCCTCTACCTGAAGGTTGTCTGGAAGAGATTGCTTCTAGCGATAAGACCGCCTAAATTGTATTGTATTCGTTTGTATCCTTATTTCTGTATCTGTTTTTCGTGCAATAAAGAATATATCTATCTATCTATCTAAATTTTATGGAGATGGAGTTAACAATACTTTAAAGTAAATAAAAAAATCAGACTTATAATGGTCGAATTTTGACCAGTCAGCGATCACTAGTATTGGTAAGGGTTTGTTTTATTAATCAACAAATTACAGTAGTTCAATTGCTGGCTAGATTTTAATTTTTTTTTTTTTTTTGTTTTTATAGTCGATAACTTTTTTTATAAAACATACATTCGAGCTTTATTTAAAATCTGCAGTAGAAAAAAGTCTCAATATAAATAGCTGACACATTCAGACGGTCTCATCTCGAGTTACAATCTCCGCTTACCTGAATTGTTACTCGATCTAATTTATTAGTCTATTTATAGACTCTCAAGGATACGTTGATGTAATATTTACAAGGAATAGCCCAACATTATTGAATTAATCAATCTTGAGATCCTTGGTGTTATATTAATAGATAATATGATATTATATGAAATTATTGTGCTATCTAGCAAAATTCTAATTTTGGGTATGATTGCTTCTAGTTCAGGGTTTCCCAAACTGTTGGTCATTAACCCACCAGTTGGTCGCGAGCGTATACTAAGTGAGCCCTGTCATACAATATTTTAAATAAGATTCTATGTATCACGCCCGTAATCCCTGAAGGGGTGGGCAGGGGCAGCTAACCCCTTTAACCACATTTAGACAAAAAATAAAACTGAGTTGGGTTAGATGGATAATTGCGACAAAGTAATGACAAGTGGCTAGCCTGGGCTAGTCACTCTTTACGACATGCTAGGCAAGGAAGACAGTTGGCGCATTTTTTTTTTAAACACACCCCAACATAAGGGTAAAATTTAGCTGGAAATATTTGCATTCAAAAATAGTTTATATTCAAAGTGCGTTTCGGAACCTGACACTACGGCTTCAGACTAAATGCAGCCATATTCGTAGCTATGCGGTAGTGTTGCACAGTTATCGACAGCACAGTATCGATGTTAAAAAACATCGATACTTTAGATTTGCTATCGTTTTTTATTTTCGTTCGTCGTATATTTGCAATGCCTTCGATATTATGAGTATTTTGTCGTTGATACCGGCGATAACATTGTTGTATGATTAAGTATTCTAGACAAAACTGTCTAAGTAATACAAATAGTAAACCTATTTATATATTTTGTATATATTTCACCTACACGTATACCTTAATGTTAAGAAGAATTCATTTGACTATCGATATACAATACGCGTCCAACACTATTTATGTAACGCCAGCTCTACGGACGAAAGCTCTCGTAGCCGTTGTAGCTCGTAGCTCGTAGCTCGTAGTCGTAACAACATGAGCTCCTCCACTCACGGATATGAGATTCGTAGCTGACGTTGAACCTTTTTATTTAAATCCGTAGACGTACAAGTAATCCGAATGTCTTTTTCTTTTTAAATATTAATATACGACCTCAATGATTATTATTAGCTTCAAATAATCGAGACTGCTAAAAAAAGTTTAAAAGGCAAATTACTGTTATTACAAAAAAAAAACTGCTATTATGTCCAACTGTTTCTCTAAACATCTCTTTTTATATTCTGCAGTAATGCTGATTTGTAGAAAAGTAGTTGTGTGTATTTTTCAGCATGCCGTATCGCTTATTAGGAAAACACACACAAAGACGAAACAACACACATCACAAAGCTTGTATTTATCTAGATAAATCTAATATTTACCTAAAAGTCTGCAGAGTGGTGGGAACCAGCCCCCTCTCGGATATATTGACTTGGGGCGGCAACATGGCGCCTCGGCTGTCGTAGTCTATACCCATCACGTAAGGGAGCTGCGCGGAATAATAAACAATGATATCATAACAGTGCCGCATCAGGCATTATTTATGGGGCAGGTTGGAGCGAACAAGCCGGTTAACCGTGTGGCAGTGAAGTTCTAAGTTCAGTGTGTAAGTCAACAATTTTCATTTTATATAACTGCGTAAAAATATATCATTTTAGGGATCTTGATTATCTTTTCAAAATAGATGTCAACAACTATCTCCATTTTGATTTGTTGAAAAAAAAACGCATTGATAACTTTGTTCAACGTATGGCATCAAAATATTAAAATGTTATTATAGCGAAAATTTATATTATACACTGTTAGAATTTCACTGGCCAAATCTTTCTACTTGAATAATGCTCACAAGCCGGACTTGAAACGCAAATGACTCATGCTGTAGATAATTTCCAGTGAGTCATGTACATTTGGTCTTATAGGCTACTGAAATTAATTCAGTTATGGTTTTTTATTAATTCATGCATAATAAATTAAATAATTGATCATAATACCCTCAAGAGTAATTTATTATTATGTTCCTTTGGATACGTGAACAATGACAATATTCAATGACTAGCTTTTATCTCATCTTGGCTCATGTTTGTGTAGTCTCAATCCGCTGGGGACAGTATTTTTTTCGGCATAGAATATAGGTATTTATGCTTAATTTTTTTTTTATATCCAAGAAGGTCCTTGCAATATTTCATAAATTCAAATCATGAAAAAAGTAATCATAAATAAAAATCAAAGTCACTTAACAAATAATAGTACACATAATTACTTTTCAAACAAAATCTGCCGACATAAAACGCCTAAAACAATAACGGAAAGTCACCGAAAAGAAATAAAAGGAAACAAAACACAGCTTAAAGCCACAAAACCGAACACCCAACATCGGCACCTCATTTAAACTCGCGTCAAAACGCAACTTGGACGGGCTCGGAGCAATAAATATTCGTTAGGACGCCGAAAAACGAACGCTTAATCCGGCCCTTTGTTTCTGAAATTAAATCGCATTCGGACCGAATTGGAGCGACAACTGGCGACAAGCGACAATTATGTAGTGCGAAATTAAGGGAATTTAGAGCGGTGCATGAAATTAAGGATTTGTGCTTATTCAACTTCGATTTTGGGTGGGAAATTTTGCATTAATAAAAAAAATTGTTAATTATTAAGTTGCTAAAATTACACTTGAATCTAAGCTGACCACAACTAACCACGGGACATAATGCTTGACTTGGATATCATATTTCAAATGATAAAATCAACATTTATATTATCAACCAAATCTTGCAAACGTACGCGCAAACTTACAATCGTAACTTTGTTAAAAAGTTAAAAAAGTATTTTAAGATTTCATAGTTTAAAACAATTAAGCCGATGAAAGTAAAAATACTTTGGCTATAAATATACTGACCGGCCGCCTGCCCAGAGCTTGCCACATGAATTCAAGGTCAGCTATATGCACAGGTACAGGTACTATGAACCCGGTAGCATACGTATTCACCACTCCCTCCCTCACGTAGTATAACTCAGCGTCGAGACCTGAAACAATAGACAAACAATATTAGTCCATAAAGTTCAGTCCTAATCCTGAAAAAGCATTGGAAATAGTCTTCTCGATTTGGAGCCAGCCTCTTTTTCTAAACTTACCATCTAACCCAGCCGACTTTTATTTTTTGGCTGAATGTGGTGCTAACTTCACTTTTAACTATGCCTTTCCCTTCGGGGATTATGGGCGTGATATGTATGTGACATTTCTTATAAGACTTATCCACGCTGTATTGAAAACAAGACGGAACAAGATTTTGATGCGATCATAAGTTACAATTTTCCATCTAATCTAATCCAATTTTATTAATACATACATCATAAAATCACGCCTGTAATCCTCGAAGGGGTAGGCTGAGTCAAAGGGACAGCAGGCCTCTTAACCACATTCAGCCAAAAATAAATCTGGGCTTTCAAATAAAAATTTTGTGAAAATTTTGTCAATTTTTTTTTTTCTATATGTCATTAAGGCTTCATGAATACTGCTTAATCATTCAAAGATTGCGTACTATCGTGATAGTATGCATGGATTTTTGCATGTAGTGCATACTAATTACCCTATTTTTTGTAAATTTGGTACACTTTGTTTAGCAGTTTTTTTTAGACTCACAATATATTGGCGGTATCTATTGAGTATTACAACGTTTTTGTTCAAACAATAGCATTAACAAATGAATGCACAAGAGAAATGCAGAAAAACACTTCGCCAACGCATTAGGCTCATAAAAATTTCAAAAGCGTCTAAGTGAAAAAATCTTATTATTCTAATTCCCGCGCCATTACGTGCGATTGCACAGTGCACTCCGACAGCCCCAGATGCACGGCTTCGATTCCCGGGGGGACAGCGTCAAATTATCCAACTAACTCTATTTGCTTAGCCGAAAAGAGAGTTTGGTTGTAGTGCAATAAAATAGTATTGATATTTGCAAAAAGCCGTGTGATGTGTTATTTTTTTATTTTGTGAACGTTAATTTGGAATTGAGTTTTACAAAAGTAATATTGGTTAAATTATACAAATTCAGCTTTTTATGGGCATGTGATGCTACACCAGATTGTGTGTGTGTGTAATTGTCACAGGTATAATTATAGTCATATAATTCTTAGCGTAGAAAAATTGCAACCCTTTATTAAAAATATAATAAATAAATATCACATACATTGGTCCGACTCAAAGATAAGTAGCTTAAGCACTTGTGCTTCTGATATCAGAACAACAGTGGTATTACAAATATATACTTAAATAAATGAATATTGGATATCAATGGATATTTGTATTCTGCGTAGAAGTACTAAAACAGAATACCAAATATCAACTTGCGTTAAGGGCTTGTGAAAAAAAAAACAATGAAAACACTTTCCCATCTAAAAACGCTCACACATTTCCACAACAATAACACCCAATCAAAACGCTCGACACGTCTCCCGCCGTTTTATTTTTCGATTCCGACCGCACATGAAACGCCTCATCAATGCGCTGACGGGAGCAAAAAGTATCAAAATCATTCAATCAGTGTATATTTAGAGGCTAAGCGACAGGGAGTCGGACTGAATATGAAGTGGCACTTTGCACAATTGATGAATCACTACCCCTACTGCTGGGTTCGATAGGTAACCAGTGCCTCGAGGCAGACAGGGAAATTGCCATGCATGAAGCTGAAATGGTAGCCGGCACTCTTGTGAATTGGGGGACGAATGCATTCTAAAATTTATCAGCCTTCATAATAACCTTAAATAAAAAATAAATATTAAATCGTTAATACAAATGGAAGAAACGAATTCCGGTTTGGAAGACTGATTCTATCTGGGTAAAACTGGAACTCTAAAGTTACTCTTTTAAGTCATAAAACACAAACTTAAAAATTATTTTCATCAGAGAGTGCAGGTAGGAAAATCCTGTTCGAGAGTTAACTAAATATATATTTTTAATTATTATTACCTATGTGTGTTTTAATGGCTCGATGGCGCGCCAATAGTTGTTGGTACGATCCCCACCCAGTACAAACATTCGTATGATGAATACTTGTGTTTGTTCTATGTCTGGGTGTAAATATCCAATATTTGAGTATATATTTGTAATACCACTGTTGATTCTGATATCCGTAACACAACTGCCTAAGCTACTTACCTACATGATAGTGTCAGATCAATATATGTGATGTCGTTGGATATTTATTTATTTATGTATATTGTACAAATGACATATTGTTTTTACTTTCCAATAATATTATTTTCTCATTTGGTGGGTTTGAATTAACATTTTAAACTGATGTATGGGTAAACACTCATACCTACATAAATTTAAGATATCAGGGTAATTCAATGAGACTCTAAACCTATTGGAACTGCAGTGTTGAATGTCTTGAAAACATAGTACACAAATGTCGGCTATGATTGCCAGCGACCCATCCTAACATAGACCATAGCCACTGTCATGTAACTATTGCATTCAATCAACGACTGCACAAACCTTCACATTAAGTTCATTCACTCATTATTTAAGCTATTATTTACAGCTTGTAGCATCTCGGTGCATGGTAAAGGCTGGCTATCTTGTTTCCATCTTAGCTGGTTTGCCTTGACAAGCCAATCACTCATATTCGCGTCTAACTAGTCACGCAATCGCCGTCTTGCACATTTTAGGGTTCCGTGTTCGGGAAAAAGGAGTCTTGGGTTTATTAGTACCCCTTCAACCACATTCAGCCAATAAATAAAGCCGGGCTGGGTGAGATGGAAAATTGTGAAAAGCAGTGACAAGCGGCTAACCTGTCGCCTACACAATCACACATCCAAAACCCGATATACCATTAGTCGCCTTATACGACATGCCAGGCAAGAACCACCGTTGACAGTGGGCTGGGTTGGATGAAAAGCTGTGAAAAAGGAGTGACAAGTGGCTAGCTCGTCGCCTACTCAGTCACATACCCAAAAGCCCGTAATCCATTAGTCGCCTTTAACGACATGCTAGGCAAGAACCACAGTTGGCACATTCTTTTTTTTTGTCCCAGATCAACATGGGCCAAGCCCCAGACCAACATGGGACTTGTTTATTAGTCTTTTATGCAATTTGTATTTCGAACGGTTTGTCATCCTTTTGAAACGATATTATTTAGTAATCTTACAATTTCAGGTCTTTAAACAATGTAGGTATAATGTAGGTATGCAAGCAATGCATTTTAACATTTCTTAATGTACCAATTTATATATAAGTAGTACCTTTATACCCGCTATAATATTTAAAATCCGACAAATCCGATTATTACCGTAAAACGACCACATGACTTGGTGAAAATCAACTGTGGAAGTGATTGAAGCCTACTGTCCCATGTTGGTCTGGGACTTAAAAAGAATATGGCAATTGTGGTTCTTGCCTAGCATGTCGTAAAAGGTGACTAATGGTATATCGGGTTTTGGGTGTGTGATTGTGTAGGCGACATCTAACCCATCTTTAATTTTGGCTGAATGTGGTTAAAGGGACTTACTGCCCCTTCGACTCTGCCTACCCCTTCGGGGATAATAGGCGTGATGTTATGTATGTATATGTAACTGTGCTCAGTCTCAAACTTTTGGTGTCCACATAACATACAGACAGACGAAAATTGCTTTTTTACAAAACATCTATATTACGAACAAGAAAATAAAGAGGTTCTACTAAAGATAATACTATAACCTTCCCAAAAGCGAAATTTCCTTATTGTTAATATCCCCTTTCCTCCCCCATGAATACCGCCTCTTTACTACCAGGGCCGCATTAGCGCCTTTGAGTCATTAATACAAAGACCCGGCCGCAGGGCCGCATTCTGTCATTAGTGTTTGTAATAATTATAAGCGAGTGTCTCAAAGGATGGTACGTGCGAAACTCTGTAACAACGCATTGTTCATTAAGAACGTGTTGCTAGATATGATGTTTATAAGCAATTTACTATGTGCATCGTGGGATACATACTGGATAAATATTTTGAGTCAGTCCCTGTCTCTCTCCCCTCTCTGGTGTATAAAATGACTAGTTGCTTTTTTTACATTTATTTTTGTTTTAATAATTTATTATATTAGTTAAACAATTAATTAGATTTGGGTTTTTATAAATTTATTTATCTGGTTAAGTTACAGGAATAGCCGAATAAAATCAAGTCGTCACTTTGAATTCAAACAATGTTTAAAGATGCATTTTGGCTCTTGGTGCTCCTTATATACAGCTGTTAAATGAAAGATTTTTGTCAAGGGTTTGGAATTTTATTTAAACTTTTATAAATCCAACACGTTGTAAGCTTTTCTGTTGCAATACATGCATATATATTTTTTTTTCATACAAAAAGAAAACACTTTTAAATGAAAATACAATGTACATTTATTCTTATCTTCTCCTCCAATAGAAACATTTGTGATGTATTTTTGGCCATTAATTGTATTTTAAATAACTAGATATGCAGGACTGTTATTTAACCTTTGTTAAATAACAGTCCTGCATATCTAGTTATTATAGTGTGTCTTTACACAGGGCTGCATTCTATCATTAGTGCCTGTTTAATTATTATAAATGAGTGATTTAAAAATGTTCCGAAGAGAAATTGTTTGTGGGAAAATAGCAACGATAATATTACGCTATGAAATGCTTCTTATAATTAAATAGTATAAACGTTTTATAATTGGATGTCTGTGCATATAATTTGCTTAAGTTCAATTTACTTTGTGATCTACCTGCTGGCATGGATTTTCAATTACAATTCACCAAAAAACATTACGGTGATGATTTAAGTTTTGTAAAATAAACGTACTTCGGTAAAGATGTTACTAAACTAAGCCACATTGTAGTTATAAATTACAAGGTTTAAATTTGTAGTAGGTATCTACATGCATTCTTCTTACATGATTAATTATTTGCGCTTTAGTTACATATACTTATATTTTTTTATTCGCAAAATACTTTACAGTAAATAAAATGATGAGTTATTCTAACAAGTTTAATTATATCAAAAAGTTTGTATGTTGCATCGAGATAACAACATACAAAAACATTTTAAAACAACCCATCCCAAACCCAAATAACCTGCGTAATTAATATTCGTCGCATATAACGTACTAAGTGTTCCTTTAACGGCCTGATCGAATGTGGAGGCAATCGTTATATTTAACGCCTCCATCATCACTCGCCTAAAGGAAAAATTAATGCTATGGAGACTCATTTAGGCCGCAGTTTCAGCAGGAATAGATCATTAAAATGAAGTTAAAGTTGCGGCTGACCTGACTTTATGGGGCTTTCGTGTTACTCGATAATACTAAATGTTGGTTAGGTGTTTGTTTCAAGTTTAGGGCTTATTAGTTAGTGCTACATTGAGGTGTGTTGTGATGGTATTGACATGAAAATATGGGTACGATAATGTATAATTTTTTTGTCTTGGAACGCAGATTATGTTTCCTTATAAATATTGTAACTTTTATCAACTGTCTGTGGTGGTTGTGAATAGATAGTTAATAACGATCGTTGAGAATAATTATATTTCTTTTTTTAATTATTTTTGGACGCAAATAAACTGCGGTCTAAAAACAGGGCTCAGTAAAATATCACTTTAATATTATACGGTCTTTTGTATTTAAAACATGCATTTATTTAAAAACCCAAATATACGTACGTACTGTGATACTGTACCTACGTATATGTGCGATTTTAATTTTATATTTTTAAATATATTATATGTTTTAATAATATATGTTTTTGAGAAATAGCTACTTTCAATTTAGGTAACGTTTTTATCAATACCATAAGTACAAGATTTGTTCTTTTAGCTACTTAGCTTACCACTTACTACTTATTTACTTCTTTCCACACTAAAAATATATCTGAGTAAAGTATCGAGTAAATCAAGTTTGGTTGATACTTGATCCAAATAAGTTCTTAAAAATCCACATCAGTTTCTCCAACACAAAACATCCAGCAGAAACAAACACAGCCATTGAAGCCATTAACACGTTACCTAAAAAGCAAATTTAAGACCCGGGAGACTCATTCCGGCAAGCAGTTTCAGCTGGAATGGATCATTAAATTGGAGCTGGTTCCCGACGACCTGTGTTTATGGGACATTACGTGATACCTGATAACTTGATGGTTTTTGCGGATCTAAACATTTTGAGTGCTGGAATAGCAGGACTTGCGTGGGTAACTTGGGAATAACTGATAATTCCAAAGAGAGATAAATAATTAATGAAATACAACACGACATATTTCAGCTGGCTCTATGGCTCATTCAGTAGTCTGGGTGATAATATTAAATATTTTATTTTATTCGACTGGCCAGTTGGTCGAGTGGTTAGAGACCCTGGCCACGAAACTAAGGGTCGCGGGATCGAATCCCGCTAGGGACAAATGTTTCGTGTGATGAACATGGACATTTGTACTCGAGTCATGGATGTTGATAAACGTATTTAAGTATGTCTATTAGTTTACCTAGTATCCATAGCACAAGCATAAGCTTAGTTTAGAACTAGGGAATTGGTGTGTCAGTCTGGAAAAATTATTTATTTATTTATTTAGGTATTTTATTTTTTAATACCACTGTTGATTGTTATATCTGTAACACAAGTGCTTAAGTTACTAACCTAGGAGTCAGTGATGTAGTCTGATATCATTTCGGAATGTGCATGAGTGTTAAATGAACCATCGCGTGGACAACATGCTTTGGAATCAATAGTGCTCCTACGGGAATAGCCTAGAAAGCCATAAAACAATAAAATAAAAGGTTTAACCTTTGTTTCATTGATAAAACTCCCAATCCCAATATTAATAAAACTTGGTATCAAGCTTTATTGGCATAAATACACTTAGCAAAGTTCATCATCTTCCTAGCATTATGTCGGGTGCTTAGATGGGGTCCGCCTAGACCATGATCCAGGATTTAGCGAGTCTGGTAATTACATTGAAGCTACTGCCGATCTGACCTTCGTAAACCTAAGATAGGGGAACCAGACAATTTTTGGATCATGGTTACAAATTCATAGTTGTTTGAATTTGCAGGTTTAATCACGATGTTTTCCTTTACCCTCGAGCTAGTGGTATAAATATGTACATAGATTTGAAAAATTTAGATGTAACTGTCCGGGTTGCAACCCGCACTCCTCAGTTAAGGCGCGTGTCCTTACCATTGAGCTACCACCGCTCAAAGGAGTTCGATTGCCATTAAACAATAAAACAAACGTAACAAACCACTCCCAGCGTATTTTGTCCACTGGACGTCACGGCCTATCTCGCCACTCACAGTAATTCAGTGTTTATCGCGCCTTAAACTTCCAAACAAAAAGAAACCGAACTAACGGTATTCGAGTCGCGTGTTAACCGAACAGCGAGACAATAAATAACCTTTATCGCCATTTTAATAAATGTGCGAGGAACTTTCTTAGAATAAACAAACCTGGTCGCAATAAAAGCTTTATCTGAGAATTTCCGAGGCTCGACAAAAAGACAGGAAGGTTTATGATGGCCCTTTATGAATACGCATGGAAGCGTTTACATATTCATGAGCTCACGTAGTACGTCATCGTTAGTGTTAGGAGTTCGTTTTATGATGATGATTAAGTTCTTGTGATTTGGGCATGTTGACATTGTGCAGAAATGATTTTAGAGAAATCAATTTTCTTTTTTCTTAATTTTCTTCATCTTTGTGATAGGCCAATTTAACTGTAACAATTTAAATGTAAGTCAACTGATAAGGTAAATAATTAAATTATATTGAAAGTCTATACTGGATTCCAAGCAGTAAGACTAATTTCTAAGGGAAATAAACCGAATAAAAAATAATAAATAATAATAAAGAAACCGTGGCGTGAAGTTTAGTTAGTTAGTTAGAAACCCATTTTTTAAGTTAGAATATCTTTGTCACTAACAGGAAACTAAGATAAAAAATAAGCTGACAGTCCTGATTTATAGCAATTCTCGGAGAAAAGGATAGTCTCAAAAAAATCTTCCTATTAGGACACTCCAAGTTACAAGGGTTTGTCAGTCCAAATTTCTTAAGTACAAGTGAAATGTCTTTTAATTTTGCAATGTAGGAAGCGCTTAGCTATATGCTATATATGGGACTATATCTTTTAATAATATATCTTATATCTGATGACTGGCTCGATAGCGCATTTGGTAGTGACCCTGCCCCATGCGCCAAGAGTTGTGGGTTCGATCCCCACTCATGACAAACATTCGTGTGATGAATACTTGTGTTTGTTCTGTGTCTGGGTGTTAATATCCAATATTTAAGTATATATTTGTAATACCACTGTTGATTCTGATATCCGTAACACAAGTGCTTAAGCTACTTACCTCGGTGTCAGAACAATGTATATGATGTCGTCGGATATTTATTATTATTGTCTGACTTTGCCATTTCTCGGGACTAAAGAGTCCCGGACTTTTGGGAGGCGTGTGTGGAGCCGAAGCCAACACGTAGAGGCCCTTTAAAAGTCATGTATGATTTTAATGTAATCTGACACCAACCGATGATTATTCCTGTAGACACTATTATTATTATTTTGTATAAATCTAAAATTTCTCCAACCTTTACAAAGGCGGGTATATTGCATTATGACGCGGATCTCAGTCAAGCGTCATAATGTTGAGAGTTGTAGATCCAGATGTTAAAAACTTTCGGGTGATCCTACAGGTATTAAGGATACTGGCTTTTTGGAGAAGATAAGCTGATTGTGTAGGGATGTTTAATATTTCTAGGCTCTTTTTCAGGGTACGTGGTATAACTCCTGTTGAAGACAGGACTATTGGGATAATATGAACGGTTTCTGCTCGCCATTGAATTTTTAGTTCTATTGCTAGATCGTGGTACTTAGATATTTTTTCGGAAATAGTTGATTGGAGGTTATGGGTATTGGGTATTGCTATATCAATTAAATAAATTGTTTTTCTTTTTTTGTCATGAAGAGTAATATCAGGTCTATTAAAGTGTACTGTTCTGTCGGTGATTAGTGTTCGGTCCCAGTATAGTTTTGTTTCTTGGTTTTCAAGAATGACTGGCGGTGAATATTTATAGTAGGGTACTTTTTCTTTAATGAATTTATGCGAATGTTCTAGTTGCTGGTGTATTAAGGAAGCAACTTGATCGTGGCGGTGTTTGTAGTAGATCTGCGTTGATCGCCTATACGTTGTCTAGATGCCTCCATAGAAGGGAAAGTTTGATTGAATTGTTGATGTAAAGGTCCTAGATATGATCTTTTATTCTCTCGTTCAAGGTTAGTAAGGGTAAGATATGTGCGCCAAATGAACATGTTCATATCATCGCTCCATTTTTTACGCGCTCGTTTGGGGCCAGCAGTGGGTGCAGACTGAGAAGCAGTTGCCTCCTGCACAACATCTACTGACATGGGGGTTGCTGTGGATGAACGGAATTCTACTGGGTCCTGGAAGGAATGGGCTTTTATTATAATTATTATTATTATATCTAATACTAATATATAAAGCTAAGGAGTTTGTTTGTTCCTTTGTTTGCTTGAACGCGCAAGTCTCATGTCCGAATTAAAAAAATCTTGTTTTGTTGTATAGTATGGCTATAAGGCTATGTAACATTAACCATAAGCGCAGGTGAAACCGCGGGCACTGCTAGTCTTCAAAAAGCCCTAAAAAATTGCATCCGTACTTCAGCCGGAAATAATTGGTCATACCACTACAACTCCAAGTTAGGTATAAAATTACGCAAAAAGGGTACGCCATCTAAAAAACACACGGGGTAGAGTGTGACGATAAAAAACTGTACGCTTATGCCTAACTTTATCGTAATGGGCACTCCCAAATTCGGAATAGTGAAGGCGAGAGTACAGTCGGCCCGGAATTTATGCCGCCTTTTCAGAGTTCTGTTATCGCGACCATAAATTTGAGTTTGCTCGGCGCGAGGATGAGAAATTTGCGAGTATCGTGACTGTTCGCGGAAAGTGGCATTTACACGGAACTGGATTCTTGCACCGTCTGTAAGTAGATAAAGACATCGGCGCGTTTGTCTAGAACTCAAAAGTAAAAGAGTAACAGTTGTTTAGTATGAGGTACAAGGTGAATAGCGATATAATAAGTGATGGATTTGTGATTATTTAGGCGACGAGATAATTACTTGTCATTATTTTTTAACAGTTTTACATCGCACCTAACTCGGTGTATTTGCTGTTAACTGGACTCTACCTTTCAGGGAAGGCAGGCATTCTGATCTGGCGTCAGATTTTATTACATAGCCTATATATGGAGGAATAAAAAAATATAAACATAGGTACCTATGCGAATGAAGTTGCGGTCAGCCGATTGTACTGGTAGGTAAATAAAAACACAGTTTCTAATAATACGGTAAGTATATACAAACCATAAGGGAATTGTAATTAAACAATGTAACTATTAAACGACTGGCCCGTTGGTCGAGTGGTCAGAGACCCTGGCCATCAAACCAAGGGTCGCGGGTTCGAATCCCGCTAGGGGCAATTGTTTCGTGTGATAACCATGGACATTTGTACTCCAGTCATGGATGTTTATAAACGTATTTAAGTATGTCTATCCGTTTACCTAGTACCCATAGCACAAGCATAAGCTTAGTTTGGGACTAGGGAATTGGTGTGTCAGTCTGAAGAATTTAATTTATTTATTATTAAAACTACTGAGAAAAAAACAAAGAAGCTGTTCCGAAATATCTTGCTGCTACTAAATATCTCAATACTAAAATCGCCCCGTGTAAATCCAATTTCCCTCAGCAATTTCGCGCTTTGATCATAATTGAAAGTGACTCGCACAAAGCGTTGAGTGTACGAGTGAACTCCCAACAGTAATATCCATAAACATCAAGTTCATTTTGAAATATTATTGTTGTTCAACAAGTTTTATTGGCACTCTATAAAGTTTTAATTGTAATATCACATAATAAATACAAAGCAACGATCTGATTTTCAAACATAAAAGTAAGTATAAATGTCTTCATCATCCCCATGTTGGTCTGGGACTTAAAATAATGTGCCAACTGTGTTCTATGCCTACATACATATATATATAACATCACGCCCATAATCCCCGAAGGGGTAGGCAGAGCCAAATAGGCAGCATGCCCCTTCAACCACATTCGGCAAAAAATAAAGCTGGGCTGGGTTAGATGGAAAATTGTGAAAAAGCAGTGACAAGCGGCTATCCTGTCGCCTACACAGTCACACATCCAAAACCCGATATACCATTAGTCGCCTTTTACGACATGCTAGGCAAGAACCACAGTTGGCACATTATTTTTTTTTGTCCCAGATCAACATGGGCCAAGTCCCAGACCAACATGGGTCCATGCCTAATATGTCGTAAAAGGCGACTAATGGTATATGGAGTTTTTGAGTGCCTATGTGATTGTGTAGGTGACTGATTTTTGGCTAAATGTGGGTGAAGGGGCTTGTTGTCCCTTTGACTCTGCCTAGCCCTACGGGCGTGATGCTATGAAAAAAAAATACAAAGCAATAATCTGATTTTCAACATAAAAGTTTTCATCTTACATTTATCACCTGTATCTACTCTATTTAATAACAGCTATCAGTAACATAATAGCTGTAATGCAAATATATGATCGTATGTATCAATTCAAAGAAAATATCATGAAAAAGGTTACCTAATAAGCTCAATTTAAATTCGAGTTCTGCAACGCTTCATTTGAGCTCTCCTCAAATTTCATATTACACGAAAAACATTTTCCCAGTTGACTTTCACGAAATGAGATAGCCCTTCCTCGCTGACATCTCATCTGGTACAATCCGCCTCGTTAAAATTTACGTTTTTAATTATCACATTTTTTTTTCCTAAAAAATTTTTCACATCATTATCGCGTTAGGGTTACGCAGTAATAGCATCTGGATTGCATGCTTTTTTTTCAACGTTGACTATGGTACACAATTGTGCTTCTCATTCATTTGAGCAGCTAGTAACAACACTACTGTCCCATATTGGTCTGGAATCTAAAAAGGACGTGCCACCTGTGTCATTGCCTAGCATGTCGTAAAGGGTGACAAATAATATATCAGGTTTTCGGTGTGTGATTGTGTAGGCGACTAGCTACAGCCCACTTATATTTTTTGGCTGAATGTGGTTTAGTGCAAGCTGCCCCCTTGACTCCGACTACCCCTTTGGGGATTACGGGCGTGATGATATGTATGTATGTATGTATGTAAGTATGTCTGTATGTCTGTATGTATGTATGTATGTATGTATGTATGTATGTATGTATGTATGTATGTATGTATGTATGTATGTATGTATGTAACAATGCAAGTCAAAGTTCTATTAAGATTTTTTATTTTAAAATGTCTTACCAGTAGACACTTAAAAAACAGGTTAACTCGTTTACTTAACTGATTTGATATTTTTTTAAGCCACAATTCATTAGGCGCATTATGATATTGTATTTAAATCATTTATATAAACAGACTAATTTGAAATTTACCACACAAATATTATTGAATTTTAATGGAACGTGGAGTATTTGCGCGACTAATTTATTATGATTTATTAGTTAACAGTATTTATTAGTGGTTCGAATGTTCTATAATAATAACTAGTGGTTGCCCAGTGGTCGAAATTCGATCATAATTCATTTTTTTTTTTGTGAATTTCTAACGCAATATTTATTAAAATATTTACTTTCTGCTCTTCTTCTCCATATAATCTTTAATTGTACCAAATCGCATACTCCTTCGTCCCAGATTGTTCGTAAAAAGGGGTACAAAGATATTGCTTCACGTATTATTATATAGATAATAAAATCTTCTGACTATTCACAATTATATTTACCCGAAGGTTTATTTTATTGCGATTTGCTCACAAAACATGTTTATTTATTAACAATAATAACTAATAATTCTTAACTTATATTAACCCACTCTTAGTACCATGTTGGACAGGGACTTGAAAAAATCCAACTATGTTACTTGCCTAGCACGTCGTAAAAGACGACTATTAGTGAACTCTATTTCGGTTTTTTGATTGTGTAGGCGATGAACTAGCTACATCACAGCACATCCACAATTTTCCGTCCAACCTAGCTCAATTTTATTTCGTCTAAAATAATTGAATGAGCTTACGAAACACTGCTTTTTTAACTCTGCCACATTAACGATAAACATTGCAGATTAGATATTTTACATAAGAGATTTGCGACTTTTCATGATTTGGTATAATTCTATCAATATATCCATTAAATATTACATAATCTATTAAAAAATATCTATTACATTATATTGTTTTATAATGTAACCAACTCCATTAAAGCAAAACTTAATCCGAACATGATGACTCATTTCGTGTCGTTCGCGGAACTCCTTAAATATTACGTGCGGGCTTCAAACGGTTAACACTTTTGACAGGCTTCCGACAAAATGGACATGCACGAATATTGCAAGTGACACCTGAGTTGAAGATTAAGGTAGCTTAAGCGTAATATTTTTATAGAATTTATTTCGGAAATGCTTTGTTTTACGTCTATAAATTAGATCAAGTTGATAATACTATTGGGTTTATGCATTGTACCACAAGGTCGTGCACTAGGCCCATTTTTATATATATTGAGAGTTAGCAATAGGTAAATGAAGTATTTTATATGTAATTTTGTTAGACAACATATAAATATAACTCTAAACGCATAACTTATAGTAAGTACCTACTTTAAAAAAATATATTGACGTGGATAGAAGTAGAAAAAAAAACATTATATTGCACAGGACCGTGCCCATTTTCGCATTAATTCAACTTTGTAAAGTTTAATTAGCTGATAAGCAATACGTGTTTCAAAATATTATTGTCATGGAGTCGATATGCAAATTAGCACTAAATTATATTAAGCGCGTGAGAGCCCAACATAATATGTAATAGTGTTCCGCAAGGGAGCGTTCTATCTCCAATGTATTTTGTCTTTAACGACACATACGTTAGACTAGTCAATCTACGTTATAATTTAAAAGAGGCTTGTGTTATTCCAATCCTTCGTCATATAAACGATAAGCAGAGTAAATAATAGCAAGCGCCGTACATTAAGGTCTGTCGCTAGAGCCCGTGGGAAGGCGGGAGTGCTCCCGACAGCCGGCCATTAGTCAAATCTTCGGCTCGCAAAAACCAACCACCGACACAATGTAATTCCATTAATGTTGAATTGTTATTTGACTGTTCTACTAGTTACAGTTCGAATCGAGTTTGTTGTGTTTTCTGGGAGCTTTGTTAATAAATGTATTTGTGAAGTTAAAATGTGCTTGTTTAAAGTGTAAAAAAAGGTTTTCATTTATTTTAATTTTGTTAAACCCGAGGTCAGAGTAAAATTTTTAAAGCATTATGTTTAGATGAAGATTAATGAGAATCAGGAAGCTAAATAGCTACATACAGATTCTGTTAATGGATAGACTTTTAAACTCAGAAGCACCTATTATAAGTCTCTTTATTATTTTACCACTAAAAATACCATGTTGCAAACAGATATATTAACGAAATTAAAAATTATAACTCACAAAAAAATATGAAAGACAATATCATCTTCCTAGCGTTATGTCCCGTGTTTAGACGGGGTCCACTTGGACCATGATCCAGGATTTAGCGAGTCTGGTAATTACATTGTGGCGACTGCTGATCTGACCTTCGTAACCCTAAGGTAGGGGAACCAGACAATTGTTGGATCATAGTTACAAATCCAAAGTTGTTTGAATTTGCAGGTTTCATCACGATGTTTTCCTTCAACGTCAAGCTAGTGGTATAAATACGTACATAGACTTGAAAAATCCAGAGGTACGTGCCCGAATAAAAAGACAATCATTAAATTATAACCTTTGTATATATTATAAAAAAAAAGATTTGTAAGTATGTGTATATTTTATACCTTGATGATGGCTTGGCTATAAAAAATACAGGCAAGGATATAGATAAGGGCGGATCCGGGACGGGCATAAAATTCAACAATACCGTTAGAAAGTGATTATCATCTTCATTTGCAAGTGCGTGAAATTGATGCAATTAACAAAATTCGCAATTCCAGCCAGAAGTAGACAAGAGTTTCACTCATTTTCTGTTATTTTATTCATTTATATTTTAACAACTGTGATAATTTGATTTACTTCTACTTAGAAGAGAGATTCCATCACAGTACATACTTATATTCTTATAGACTGACTCGATGGCGTATTCGGTAGTGACCCTGCCTCATGAGCCAAGAGTTGTGGGTTCGATTCCCACCCAGAACAAACATTCGTATGATGAATACTTGTGTTTTTTCTGTGTCTGGGTGTAAATATCCAATATTTAAGTATATATTTGTAATACCTCTGTTGATTCTGATATCCGTAACACAAGTGCTTAAGCTACTTACCTCGGAATCAGATCAATGTATGTAATGTAGTCGGATATTTATTTATTTATTTATATACTGTGATAAATCTCCACAGTACACAAAAATACCGTCTAGGGGGGGCACTGGGATTAGTAATGTACAAGGGAGTACCACTGTTCAGCTCACCACACTGCCATACTGGGTAGCAATTTGAGACTAGCTTTTGAAACACCATGAATATACAACATCATCACCTTTGACATTATAATGAAGAAATTCAGCAAAGACTCACTTCAAAAAGAAAGATCTTAACTGAGTTATAAATACGTTCCGCATTTACACAAGGTTGTAAGGAAACTCCCTTTGGCGAAGTAACGAAAACATTCGCCCGACCTTCACCCTGGGTAGGGTTGACGACCTTTGGAAAAAAATAAACGGATATTTTATTGTAATTACCCGGCCTGTGGATAAAAAGAAACGGATATTTTATGATAATTCCAAAAAAATATTACTCCTTTCTAAGAAATTGTTCTCGTATATAAAAAACATATAATTATATTTGTATCAAAAATAAGAAAGTTTCTTGGTTTAAGGTTAGTTAAGAATGGATTATGTTTATCAAGATTCAATAAAATACACTCACCATGAAGCACATGATACCAACAACAAAAGAACTACTTAGTTCAGAAATATAGTTATATTTCTGGAAATCAGAAAGAAATTTGTCCTAATCTCATTCCGACTTTTGAATCTGTACTACCTACTATTTCAATCTCTATAAATAGAAAAATCAACGATTAAAAAGTAAATTAAATCAAAATAACAAATACAGAGGTAAAACAATACTATTTACTCATAATTTTTGTAAAACCGATTATATTGAATTTATTTAAACATATTTTTCTTTTCATGTTTTTTACGCCAGTTCTTACTTCTATCAACACTTTTGATGTTAAAAATAATTTATTTATAAGTACATATGTTATACACACACATAGGTTACTGTGAGGTGACATCCCTACCAGCAGGATAAATACGGAAGCGACATCCCCAAACATTGCGAGTCAATAAAAATAATTTTCCGGGTAACATTATTTCGTGACACTTGTTGCCGAGCTGTGTTTTGTCTAATATCATTGTTGGCCATAGAGCTTATAAACAATAGATTACTTATGTCAATAACATTATATTACAATAATTTGACTGAACCGATATAAATCTTAATAATCTCGTAGGTAAAGTAAGGTAAGTATGCTGATTGGTTGATTATTATTGCTTTGATTCCAAATTTCAATTGGACATTAACTGATGACAATTCGTCAGTGACAAATCACTGATGTGTTTCCGAATTTTATCGTAGAGAGTAGCTCAGAGTCAAAGGAGCAGCTTGCCCCCTAAACCACATTCAGCCAAAAATAAAACTGGGCTAAGATGGAAAACTGTAAAAAAGTAGTGACAAGCAGCTAGCTTGTCGCCTTACGACCTACTTTCTTATTACTAACTTACTTACTTATATAACTAACACAGGACCAATTATTACGACACAGCGCTATAATAGCAACATACAGAAACTTTTTTCAACGTGTTTAACCAGGCTAATGTCATTGCTGGCTTATTGTTGACCTTACCGAGGAAATGAACCGAATATATCCGCCATATGACTTTTACTTAATAGTTTCCGCACAATAATAAACGAGGTTTGCCTCGCTTATTATTAAGCCGCCCTTAACAAGGAGGGGATTATGAACATTGAATAATATTGCTCTAGCTGAAATTGGTCTAAAAATTAGATATTAGGTCAGATTTTTTTGTGGTTTAAGCATTTGTGTTATCAACATCAAAATACGTATTAAGTCTGGACGAAACACATGTTTAAATGATGTTGAAACAAATAATACTCTTTTATAAACATTTGTGTCGATGCAGGGATTGAACACGCAACCACATAAAGACTGCATCGAATGGTTTGTTGAGATAAATTAAATAAAATACTTAAATAAATAAAATACATGAGAAAACACATACATATCTATCATCATACCTTATGAATCTGTGATAATGTAAATATATTGATAGGTTTATGTATCTATAATCAACGTAGCAAATATCCTATATATTACTTTAAATCAACATAATATGTGACTGGGTTTAGGAATTAGCTAAAAAGCACCCAAGCCTTCCAGCCCAGAAACTACACAAGAGTAAAAAAAGTAAAAAATATCTTTATTTACGTAGGCCTCAAAAAGCACTTGTGAATCGTCAAGTTATAGGTACAAAGTAGAACAATAATTTGAATCTACCACCGGTTCGGAATGTCGCATCTACCGAGAAGAAACCGGCAAGAAACTCGGTAGTTACTCTTTTCAATGTCAGATAGAATATAAAAATTAAAATTTACAGATTAAGTTAATATTTATACCAAGTCATACAGTTAATGTTCGTCAAAGATTACACCATTTTTTTGTTATGACCAAACTACACTAACCCCAGTTAAAGTACGATTGAATTGTAATATTAATTTATAGGACTAGAACAGACAGAAATGAAAACAGCCTTTTACGCTTGTTTACATACGTATTACGAAACAAACTATTATTACTACCGTCTATTTATAAAAGGCCACGTCACCACGCGTACGCAGCGTAGTATTACAAAAATATCTTCCCCAACAATCTATATACAATGTTCTTAAAAACACGAGTTTTTGTAAGCAAGCAATATTTCAATCACGCACAACCACTTTGTTAAGTAGGCTCATGTACGGGTACAGTCAGAATCGGTACATAAATATTTTGTCTTGATTTAATGTACCTAATTAGGCTAGGGTTTGTATACGTCTTTTTGAAGCTGACTATACTAGGGATGTTAGCTAAATTAAAATCGAGTTTGAACTGCTTTATCATAACTAGATTGGAATTGCGTCTTCTATTTTAATCAGTCTGGAGTATAATTTAACGAAGTTCGACGAAAGAGGTGTTTTATTATTTATGTTGACGTAAATTATATATGACCTGCATGGAATTGGATTTCGTAATTATATCGGATATATTGTTGTTTATATATCTCACTTTAGATCAATCAAAGATAGTATAATAAAATAATAGTAAAATCATCTTAAAAAATAATATTTCCTTGTATCATAAATAAAAAAAATCTTATGTACTGTCTTAAATTTATACATCTTACATGTTACTGTATACGAGGAGCGGTGGTAGCTCAAAAGTACGTATTTATACCACTAGCTCGACGGTGAGGGAAAACATCGTGATGAAACCTGAAAATTCAAATATCTTTGGATTTGTAACCATGATCCAAAAATTGTCTGGTTCCCCTATCTTAGGGTTACAAAGGTCAGATCGGCAGTCGCTTCAATGTAATTACCACACTCGCTACATCCTGCATTATGGTCTAAGCGGACCCCGTCTAAACACGGGACATAACGCTAGGAAGATGACATGTTACTGTATACCTAATGGAGTCTTACTCTTGTTTTTGTATCACACGAATGAAATGTACGCTTTTAATATACCTTTAGCGACATGATGATCTTAAACTCAAAAAACATGCCGACGAATTTAATATATATGAGCTAAAATAGAGATCCGTCCCGAAAAACAACACAAATATCCTTCCGTCCGGATTCAAAGTAGCATCCCTAAACGCACACTCTCACGCGTGGTGGCCGGTACTACGTAACGTAAAGTAAACACGGATCGGTTCGTTTACTCTCGGAAGTAAGTGTCCGGCCGAGGTTGGAGATCCCCTTAATTTGGCCGAAAGTGGATGCGCTCAAACATTACGAGACGGCTGATTATCTAAGTCATAGGAAACGGCGGGTGTTATATTTTTAATACTGATACTAAATTAAATAGTTCTGATACGTTTACGCCTAAACTAAAGCCAGTTGCTATGTAATTTGGCACGCCTATAGATAAATAAATAAATATAAATATCCGACTACATCACATACATTGATCTGACTCCGAGATAAGTAGCTTAAGCACTTGTGTTACGGATATCAGAATCAACAGTGGTATTACAATATATACTTAAATATTGGATATTAACACCCATACACAGAACAAACACAAATATTCATCATACGAATGTTTGTCCTGGGTGGGGATCAAACCCACAAATCTTGGCGCATGGGGCAGGGTCACTACCAAATGCGCCATCGAGCCAGTCAAAGATGTAATCTAAAAGAGGACAGTCTACTTTTTATTTTAGTAAATTAAAAAACTGGTCGGTCCCACAATAGAATGACACACAATAAAGTCCCTCTAACTGACCGAATTTTATTAATTTTCTATAAAAATACGACTCGAATTTGCGGTCAAAAATCCAGAACTTCGATTTATTGTCAAACGCGCTTTTCATGCAACAACAAATCTTCGACCAACGACGCATTAATCACACAATACGGCTGCCATGTAAAAGCACCTAACAAACCATAAATTGTGACCACAGACCGAAACACAGTGATAACCCCGCCCAGTCCAATCAAATTGCCCCCACTGGGCCGGAGCGCGCAAATTGCGGCCAAAAATGATAACTCTGAAAATATTTGCATCCGCACAATGGTTCGTTTGTCTGTTAATTGAGTGTTTTATATTCTAAAAATGCGTTTTTAACAAACCTTATTGTTTCAAGAGAAAAATGGTTTCTCCCATAAGGCAACAGGGAGTGACAATGTTGTAGAATAGATACTTTTGTGGAAACATTTTTGTTAATATTACGAGAAAAATGGTTGTTGTGGTTATTGTAAAAAAAAAAATAGTTATATTCAGTCCCAATGGTAAAGTGGCTGCATGAAAATAAAAAAACACAAACCTCGGTACTCTGGCCAATTAAATTTGAATCGTTAAATTATGGCGCTTTATAATATAATAAAATAATTAACCCCCAAAAATACAGAAAAACGTGATATTTCAAACTATTAATTTCTTCATACACAAAATACAATATACTTATCAAAGACACAAAAAGCCCTCATTCGCAAACTTACGCAATATATAAACGATACATGAGAAATTTGACTAATATACTGTCATTTGTAATTAGCAGGAAGCAAGAATTTTCTATATAAAAAAGAAGATAAAATGTTGCAAGTTAATTCTAAATACCAAATAGGTCAGGCGATGACGTCATTCGAGAATAATAGATCAATCGATGTATCCGTCTGGATTCGGGAAGCAAATATAGATAGATGAATATTAAATAAGTATGCTTCTATTAAAGTGTCTGTCCAAAGAGCAAGTTTTAAATTTATTACGAAGCCAGTGTGAAGACATCTGAGATACTAAAACTCTTTTCTCTTTTCGTGTCTTGATATTCACTTCCTATTAAATTTAAAGCTAGAGTTAGATGTCTTAAGATTAGCGCCTTAAGCGGAAGGTACGTATTTGTTCAATTCCGAACAAGTATCATCATCTTCCTAGCGTTATGTCCCGTGCTTAGACGGGGTCCGCTGAGACCATGATCCAGGATTTAGCGAGTCTGGTAATTACATTGAAGCGACTGCCGATCTGACCTTCGCAACCCTAAGATAGGGGAACCAGACAATTTTTGGATCATGGTTACAAATCCAAAGTTGTTTGAATTTGCAGGTTTCATCACGATGTTTTCCTTCACCGTCGAGCTAGTGGTATAAATACGTACATAGACTTGAAAAATCCAGAGGTACGTGCCCGGGTTTGAACCCGCACTCCTCGGTTAAGAGGCGCGTGTCCTAACCATTGAGCTACCACCGCTCGTTCCGAACAAGTAATATATAAATTAATATGAGTTATTTTTACCAGAAAAAAAACATTGTTAATAAACCAGCACATTTAATAATCATGTACGTGTTACGTTACAGTATTATAACAACTTTAGACTGCTTAGTTTATAATTGTTAATCCGAACTGGATTTCAGCTATAAATCTGATCAATATAATTATTTCAGACTCCCATACAGTACTCGATTGTATTGTGTTGAAGAAAGTTATTCGTCTATATTTATATATTCATTAATGGTCAAATCGATATTTAATCAAATAAAATCAAATAATTTATTGCTTTCATAATTTAGGTACATTAATTACATTAAATTAAGAACATTATAGTATTTTTTAAGTTCTTGAAAAAAAAAAAAACAAATTGTCATTGAACTCAAAAATCGTGCGTTATAATAAATACTTCAATATCCGTAACAAAAATAAAAACTTAATTCCAGATTATTCTACTAAAATAAATTTCGTACTAACCACAACGTTTCATCAAAACTCAAAGCCTGGCTTAATTAAGCCGGCTGACATCCAAATACCATTAAAGCCAAACAAAATTAAAAGATAAGCGGCCGCAATCTACATCATCCAATCAAACTATCCCAGTGGGCCGTAAAGAGGCACTGTGGACAAAAATTATCGCGGCTGAAAATATTCGTTTTGTATAAACCGAGTTCATTCGGCACTATTAGACCCCTGGGAGTCGGTATCAGATCGCTAGTCGACTGGTGATTGCCCACTGGGAGTATTATCAGACCTTAACTTGATTGCTATTACGACAATAGCTACTGTTTATAGAGCAAGGATTTGTGTTCATTGTTTGATTGCGTCTTGAGTGGATCAAGCGATGGTTTATTAAGGCACTGTGGACACCCGGGACTATGTCCGCGTGAATGTTATTTATACAATTAGAAAAAATAATGTGTGTATATTTTTTACGTCAAAATTGCGGCTTATTATTTTACTAAATAGATATGAGAGTTTAAAGATGTACTTATATTTTTTTATTAAAGTTTTTGTCTGTCTCATTATTCCAGATAAACTATTTTGGTATTTGGTATTTGGTGTTACAAAGAGTAACGGCTACTTCAGTTTATAAAATAATTAAGTCCGCGCAAAAATATTTTTGTTCTACTTAATTTCCTCGTGGATGAAATTGCAAGCAACGGTTATCTCGGTATAAAAAAAATAATTTAAAAGAAGTTTTCAAATTTTCGAATTCTGATAATTGTTTAAACTTGGTTTGAGTAAATTATCAGCCCGCTTTGCCATTTTCTTTAACTGTTATCAGATGCTTATTGACAATCATTAGTCTCTTAAAGTGACTTGTATAAATCACTTGAAACCTAAAACCCATCACGTCAGAAGGCCAGCAATCTCCATCTTATCTTAACTAGCCCAACTAAACGCCATAGATCAAGTCTCAAATTACGATAATTTACGGCCAACACACGATCAAGTGGCACATTAATCAACCAACTGCTGCCAAAACAATTTGTATCTAGTACGCACCCACTTCGTCATGTGATATATCACTGCTCCAATACCACGTGAAAAATCGCAGGACGAATACTAACCAATTAAAAGGGAACGCGATACTGGGCAAACGACGCGGTATTAGTTACTTGGACGGTGTGCTAAGTAGAAGGGTTGATTGATATATGACGGAGAGGGTTTATACCGACACCTGCGTTTAATAACGGTGGAAGTATGTTATAAATTATTATCCATACAGTCTAAATTAAGGTGGGAGGTATTTTTTTTTCATTTTATCAAAACACACTTTCTGAGTAGAAGATGTTTGACGACATTTTGTATTCCGATCATACTTGCTCTGTTTGGAAGTTATTTTCGTAGTTTTAATGTAAGAAAATATTTAAATTGAGTTTTGGATATCTTATATACAATAATATTTAAATAAAAACCAACATATCTACATATATTAACGGTCGATTTTGATAATTTTTTCTATCAAAACTAACTCGATGAGTCAATTTTTTAATTGATACTTGATTCATAAAAAAGATTCATAATATTAGTTATTTTTCTTGTTAAATTGACGATTTATAAGGGTTTATTTCAAACCTATATAAATAAACAGCAATATGACTTTGACCTCGGCTAAGTTTACGGTTTCTGGGATGTAAATAAGACTTACTGCCTACCCCGCTAGGGAAGTGGCGTGAAGTTTAGTTAGTTAGTTAGTTATAATCATTTCTCATTTTCCTGAAGTGGTTATCTATTTTTTACTTTCTAGCTTATCAGAACATCTCGTCATAATGATCACCTTAAAAGTTTTACAAATAATAAAAATAAAAATACATCAAGAGTACCAATTTACTTTATCACTCAATTAATAAACACGTCACGAACTCCGCACTCCGTGTGATATGACGCACACTCGTTACTAACTCATAAAAGACAAATACATGTGTCCCCCAATAGCTACAAAGAGGCATGCCTCCTGCTGAGACACAGGGTGCGTCAGAGCCGGTAGCAAATAGGGCAACACACGTCTATAACACGCTCCATCACCGTATCAACAAGGTCCACATTAGGGGTCAAATAAAAAAGCGGTGGTAGCTCATCGGTAAGGACACGCGCCTCTTAACTGAGAATTATAGGTTCAAACCCAGACACGTACTTCTGGATTTTCCAAATCTATGTACGTATTTATACCACTAGCTCGACGGTGAAGGAAAACATCGGGATGAAACCTGCAAATTCAAACCACTTGGGATTTGTAACCATGATATAAAAATTTTCTGGTTCCCCTATGTAAGGGTTACGAAGGTCAGATCGACAGTCGCTTCAATGTAATTATACCAGACTCGCTAAATCCTGGATCATGGTTTAAGTGGACCCGGTGGAGCACGGGACATAACGCTAGGAAGATGATGATTAGAGGTTAAGTAATGGGATATAAAAATAACAGCCGGCTTTTGTATCAAAAATCATTCATTAAGATTTTTTCAAAATTGGCACCTGATTAATAACATTGGCGAACGGACGTGCTGAAATTTCAATTTATCCAATTGATTCTTTGAGAGTCAGAGGATGGGATGTAAATGAATGTTACTCTTAAGCGTTGTAGATATTTTTGTTATCTCAAAGAAATGCGTGCCCAACTTGCATTACGTGCATACGTGCCAATGGTTTGCCATTACGGAATAGGGCAGTAATACGTCAATAGTCACACTTCATTATTGTATTAATAAGTAGGGTCCGAATGTGCACCTTAATTTTTGGGGCATCGACATTATAATAAAACTCGTCGCTGTAAGCAATTGGTAATAATATAATAGGTAATAAGCAAGTTGGTGTGCAAGGGTTGGTGTGAAATTTCCGAATGAATTCGGAAAGCAGCCATTCAGAAATATGTTAATATTTAGCTGTTAAAGTAGACTTTTTACACTATAATACATAGTAGTGGTCGCCCAGTAGTTGAAATGCGACTATAGACTTATTAATTTAATGTATTTCTCATGCATTTTTTGTCAGAATAGGTGTTAGCTTCCTGCACTCCTTATAAATTTGTACCTCTTTTACCAAAATTACCGTCCGCGTAATTTTGGTAAAAGAGGTACAAATAGTTTGCCTCATTTATAAATATACTCGTATGACATATAGACAATACATATTATATACCAACAGGACCGTAATTCCCAAATGGATAGGCAGCGTCTAAGGAGAATATTAAAATAAAAAAATATGTGTTATGATCTTCCTCTTTTTAACCGACTTCAAAAAAAAGGAGGAGGTTCTCAATTCGACTGAATTTTTTTTAGTATCTCAAAACATTAAATATGTATTTCTTTAACTAAGAATTATTTATTGCGATCTGCCAACAATCTATCAAATATAAAAAAATAACTTTACCACTCTAAGTAGCGTCGCTAGCATGTTCAGTCCACATCCGTTCACTACCCAAAAAAAATAATAGACTCGGCCAGAAAACGAGAAATAAACATAAAAACTATCTTCTCGCTAATATATATTTCTAAACATAGCTTTGGACATCTCCACACAAACAATATCTGCGCTCGTTAGCTATAAGACGTCACATGTAACCCCCTACCGCGACTGGGTGGGCCGTGAATGTCCGCAGAGCAATAATTCGTTCAGGGCCATGCCTCATTACTGTATCAACAAGTGGATAGTTTTCTACCGGAATGTCCAATTTATCTTGATAGTGTGTTTGATGGACTGTTCGAGATGGTATTATCGTATTATTATGATACCTACTGGCAAGTATGTGGTTTTCCTGAGCTTTGGAAGGTATATTCAATCTTTTTATAGTCACTTTTGTTTATTTGTCATGCCGTTTGGGCGAGTGGTCATAGTCATTACCCAGGAGACCATTTTAATCCCACTCAGGGAAAATGTTCGTATGATAAACATGAGCATTTACTTAAGCATGTTCTTGAGTATTAGATGGTTATTTATATCAGTAATTAAGTGTGTCTATCCGTTAAGTGCCTCATAACCATAAGAACATGGTTATATAGTATATATAGCTTTTTTATAACATACATACATAACATCACGCCCATAATCCCCGAAGGGGTAGGCAGAGTCAAAGAGACAGCATGCCCCTTCAACCACATTCAGCCAAAAATAAGGTCAGGATGGGTTAGATGGAAAATTATAAAAAAGCAGTAACAAGCGGCTAACCTGTCGCCTACACAATCGCACACCCAAAACCCGATATACCGTTAGTCACCTTTTACGACATGCTAGGCAAGAACCACAGTTGGCATATTCTTTTTAAGTCCCAGACCAACACGGGACAGTGGACTGGGTTGGATGGAAAGCTGTGAAAAAGGAGTGACAATTGCCTACTCAGACACACACCCAAAAGCCCGAAAACCATTAGACGACATGCTACATACGGCATGCTTTTTTTATAATTTTCTATCAAACCCAATGCTAAATGTGGTTTGAGAAGCCCATTGCTACTTGACTGTTGCCTACCCCTGCGAGGATTTCAGGCGTGATAATATGTTAATAAGTATAGTTTCAGGAAATAAAGATAAAAAAACTGCACATACAATGCAATTTTCTTCACGATGCATCCTCTTACCGCGGAAAAGATAGTGTTTAATTAAAGATTTGAAATTAAAATATCCAAAAAGTCTATGTACCAATAATCCCTCAAATATGAGGCATGTATCCTTACCATTGAGCTACTACTTCTCACAAATCAATTCATCCGTACGAGAATTTCATTTTTGGCATATCTAAGTCCAATGTTGGTCTGGGACATAAAAACGAATGTGCCAACTGTGTTTTTTGCCTAGCATGTCGTAAAAGGCGACTAATGGTATATGGGGTTGTCGGTATGCAATTGTCTAGGCGACGAGCTAGCCACTTGTCACTACTTCTTCACAATTTTCCATCTAACTCAGCCCATTTTTGTTTTTGGCTGAATGTGGTTAAAGGGGCCTGCTGCCCCTTTGACTCTGCTTACCTTTTCAGGGATTATAGGCGTGATGTTATGTGGTATATGTAAGTCTTGAATCGCAACATAACTTTTTTGGGCCAAAATTTGGGAACTCTTTAACAAAAAGCCTATCCTACTGTCGTTATTTCCCAAGTCTTCGTTGTTATGAGAAAAGATTTATGAGACCTAAAAAGTTAGCCAATTTCTTTTAGCATAATGCTTAATTCATGAAGATAGATTTGTATATTCTTATTCCTTGGACAGAACTTTCGCTATTCAGGCTTATTTTGAAGACGCAGGTATCTAGCGGTCTATAAAAAAGTATTCTAGTCGATACAAAAAAGACTGTATTACAAATATGGCTCTCGTTTCAGGGGATCTTTCAGAAGCAGGTATCGCCTATCTTTACCTCAATAAGAATGACTTAAAAGTAATTTATAATACAAATTTTATAATAAAAACTTAGTTAAAGAAGTTTAAGTAATTTAAGGTTTCGAAGGTCATAGCGGTCGCTTTAATGAAAAACTCAGTACATCTAGAATTAGGTAGATCTAATGATAAAAAGTCTTCGAGGCTTAAAAAAGGTCGATTATTATTAATGCTTAACTTACTTATGATAGAATCTTAATGTAATCTAGATTGTAGAACTGATTTAACCTAGAATTTTTGTGACTTAAAACTTAATATTTACCTATGCACTACTTTGTTACCGATTCTATGAACACATCTATGAAAAGTTAGATAGATTAGGTACGTTATAATCTATATAGAAATATTGTGATGTATGTGAATACCTAAATAATATATTGAAAAGGTTTGCCAACAAAACCATATAGACGTCTTAGCAGCTGAATATTGAACGGAATGTTTCAGCTCAAAGAAAACACGATTACTATTCAATAGAAATAGATTTTTCTTTAGCGAGCAATACTTTTACATATACAATATTACATGCGGGTCAAAGAACAGTGATTTACTTACACCGTTGTGGGAATATTGTGAGTAAATGTAATTTTCTTGCCCAAATCCATCGGGCTAGGACAAAAGTTGCCCTTCGGAAAGGACATTTCACCCGTTCCTAGACGCTATCAAAAGGAATTTTTGTGTCTTTGTGATATAATAAAAGAGGTAATCTCATAAACTATTGGTATGTCGTTGAAGAGGTTTTGTATTCTCTGACAAATTTTTTACAAGGTTGGAGTGATTGCAAAATTAGGCAGGATCAAAGCCAATGATATGTTGAGAACTCAAAAAACTTCAAATCTTTTGGAACTTAAGTCTTTGTCTTGAGTATACGTCTGTTTTGACCGACTTCAAAAAAAGAGGAGGTTCTCAATTTGACTGTTTTTTTTATAGTATAAATAGTACATAATATGTGAAATATATAAATTTAAATTTATCTTTAAGCTACGGATTCAAATATGTTCATCGAATTTCTTTTTTTAATGACATCTTATTGATGGCCAGGTGTAAAAAATTTGGCCACATAAAAAATAAAAAAAATGGTAACAAAGTTGCGTTCAGCATCAACAGTCACCATTTAGTAGCGCATGCTTTTTGGCAGGATAGTTATGCTAGGTAAAACGGCTGGTTTAATTTCGAAATCTTAGACTATCATGGTCTTTTACGCCAATAATTGTAGCTAGAAAAGAGCAACATAAAAAAACTACCCGCTTATTTCTTTCAAAACCACGCCTCGAAACGTAGACCGAAATAGACCAAATCGACAAATCGAATCCACATCACAAACTCTATAAAAGAACTTAATTATCACGCTTGCCGTATGCAGGCGGGGTGTGAAGTAGCCTGTGCGGACGATTCACACCCAACGCGCTGGCGTCATTATTCATTTCGTCGCCTGTCGCGTCGCGCCCCTACGGGACAAACGATGTCTGAAATATTCTGGCTCAATTCTATTATAAAATCGCAGTGTTCCTTTAAAGTAGCAGCTTAATTGTAATATTTTGCTTTACGGTTAACAAAACCAATAGTTTTAAGTATTATTTATTCTTCATTTGTTGATTATGCCGTTGTTTAGGTCAGTTTGATTAGTTCTACACTTATATTCGTAGAATAGACCACCTGCCCTGACTTTTATATTTGTTTTATTGTGGTGTCTTAAAAAAAGGAAAACGCGCTGAAGTGTTATTTCTTTACACAGAAAGTAATTATTTCATCTTCCTAGCGTTATGTCCCGTGCTTAGACAGGGTCCGCTTAGACCATGATCCAGGATTTAGCGAGTCTGGTAATTACATTGAAGCGACTGCCGATCTGACCTTCGTAACCCTAAGATAGGGGAACCAGACAATTTTTGGATCATGGTTACAAATTCAAAGTTATTTGAATTTGCAGGTTTCATCACGATGTTTTCCCTCACCGTCGAGCAAGTGGTATAAATACGTACATAGATTTTGAAAAATCCATTGGTACGTGCCCGGGTTTGAACCCGCACTCCTCGGTTAAGAGGCGCGTGTCCTTACCATTGAGCTACCACCGCTCTACAGAAAGTAATTATTTAACTTTATGTTATTTTTTTTAAGTAATTACAGAAAGTAATTATTTAACTTTATGTTATTTTCAAAAACACTTGCTTTTTCGGCCATGGAAATTAAATATCTCTGAAAATATAACGCCTTCAATGTTTCATACCTCACAAGACTATAAATATAAATTGAAGAAACATTTTTAGTAAAAAATAAAACGCATCGTACCCGTCTCGCCCCAGCTTCGTCAGCTACAAACCGCTCATAAGTAGTTGCCCCCTCGCTGGCGCGCCGCGATAACGCCCGCCCAAATTGATGTTTGAACTGTCATTAATTCGCCCCGAACGACAGATGTCACTATTCTCTATTATTTTTGACACATACGACTGTCATTTGTCATTTAGGGAGATGTGTGCGGACGGTTAATCAAATGACAGACTGGATTTGTTTGAATTAGATAGGATTTGTTTGATTAAACTTTGGAGATGTGTTTTGTTTAAAAGAGACATTTAAAAGAGTTGAAAATTCAATAATAATTGAGACCAGAAGTTTCGTTCATTTCTTCTTTAAAAATAATTCAGGTTCAGGCTTTCCACTATAAATATAATGGTGCGTAACTAAATAATAATGTTTTCATTTTTAAACGTCAGCAGCAGCAGATCTAGCTGTACTTAAAGATATTTAATCTTAAGCCTTTATCGAGTATGTAAATATAATCAGTATAACATATTCAAATACTTTACTTGCAAATTAAAATAATAATAAATATCTGACGACATCACATACATTGTTCTGATGCCGAGGTAAGTAGCTTAAGCACTTGTGTTACAGATATCAGAACGTTGGTTCTGATATCTGTAACACCACTGTTGAGTGGTATTACAAATATATACTTAAATATTTGATATTAACAAGTATTCATCACACGAATGTTTATCCTGGGCGGGGATCGAACCCACAACTCTTGGCGCATGGGGCAGGTTCACTACCGAATGCGCCATCGAGCCAGTCAAATTTATTGTGACTAAAAATTACTTATTGTGATGTACTTAAGAGTCGTTGAAGTTACTCGACCTCACCTATTAATAATTACAAAGATAAAATAACTCATTTAGATAAATACTTAGACTAATATAAAATGGCGTTTATGTAATGGAAAAAAATAACAGATAGAAATAGGAATATCTTTATTCATGTAGGCCTTACAAAAGCACTTATGAATAATCATAATACAAATAGGTAAGTGATTTTACCGCCAGGTTCGGAACCTACCGAGAAGAACCGGCAAGAAACGCATAGAAACGAAATGCACTCTCCAATCAAACACAACATAATAAGCAACCCCAATAATAACTTAATAAGTCAATTACCGCAGACATATTTCAACTTGTTTTAACGAAGTCAGAAAACGCTATGTATCTTGTTCCTTAAGCGTATACGGTGAAATTGTTAATTAAGAAAGTTCTGTATTGAATTCTGACTTTCAAAGTTTGCCTTATAACTAGTATTGTTTGAAGTTCATAACAGAGTTACGGGCTTATTATAATATTGTACCTAGGTAGGTACAATATTATAATATTTGATTATAAAGACCCGTAATTATAAAGACTTCTAAACACCTAGCTAAGTCTTTATAATTGAAGGTGCTGGTAAGGTAATAAGGTCGGCCCTATAAATTCTCAATAAATGTTGTAACAAATTGGCTTGGTATATAATTTTTAGTTACCTGTATTAATATACGAATGTAGTACCTACATTTAAGGCAATCTTAGAATGACAATTTTTTACATAACTTATTGTATGATACATGAAGTGCACAATATAGGATTAGAAAGAAGTTTTAACGTTCGGTTCTCTCTGCCTTTGTATCTTATAAAGGTAATAAAGGTAAAATTGCTTATAAAGGCAATAAAGGTAAAATTTTAATTAGATAGATAGATAGAACATACAGGATATGTAACTATGATCTTAACCGTTAGCTAATTATAGAGACTACGCATGTTAATCAGTAAGTTCGTATCTACGTTAGTGTCTTCCATCAAAATCCTTTTATACATGATTCCGTAACGAACCAATCCAATATAAAATATACATGCAAATTTTACACGCATAATGTTAATCGGATACACATATACATATTATGTGAGTTGTAACGTATAGCAAAAAGCTTATTCAAAAAAGCAATCGCCACAAAAATATATTTTTTTGTCCTTAAACTATTGTTTAAGGTATGTATGTAATGGTTATTACCATTACATTCCCTCATGCATTTATTGCGCATGTACCCACAATCCAATCGCGCTTATCTCCGATAAAATTTCAAATTGAGCTTGCACCACGCACGGACGCGAAACATTTACCAACCCTGCATCCCGCACACATCGCGACAGGTTGGTTTATGAGCCACCACTCCGTATGCATTGCGCGATGTCAAGTTTCTTTTATCTGTAATAAGATTCCAATTCGGCTGGTTGACGGCTCCGCTCCCTAAAGTAATAAACTAGTAGTTGTTGTATCTGGGTGGGCGTCCGTTGTAATAAAAATGGACGGCTAAAATTATTTGTTGGTTGCGTAAGAAAATACGTTAGAAAGTGCTTTTTTATTTTTTGGATTGCCATTTATAAAATAATTAACGTTCATAATACATACATTTTATATATAAAAAAACACCTTTTACAAGTTGAATATTACAAACTTTATAGGAAAAGAACTCTATCTGACTCCTATTTTTTCAAAACTACTCCAATATAGCTTAAACCTTTTTTATACTTCTGCAGGCGAAGCAGTGACCAAAATCTAGCATCTCAATAAATACAGCAGAATGTCAAATTATAAGAACCTTATTATGTAATTTATTCGAATTCTATCTAGGTAGCTTTTCCTACCTTTGTAT
Source organism: Glyphodes perspectalis (assembly GCA_951394215.1). Classification (NCBI taxonomy): domain Eukaryota; kingdom Metazoa; phylum Arthropoda; class Insecta; order Lepidoptera; family Crambidae; genus Glyphodes; species Glyphodes perspectalis. The sequence goes on from OX596200.1 coordinate 4,270,143, forward strand.
CATGGCAACTTTTAGCCGTGAAACTATAAAAACCGTGCCGTCTACAACAACGGAGACGCACTCGATTGCGTATACGAAATACGTCGAATTTGTAGAACAAATCTAAATGGTTGAGGGTAGATCAGGGGTAGATAATTACATTTTTGATCTCTCCGTAGGGGATGTGGGCGCGGAGGCGTAAGTCTCCGTATTGGACGGGCAGATAGTGTCACTGATATGAAACTAAGTACATGTGAGGATGTTTACATCGCGTGCCCTCGTTGTTGCCCTTGGTATTTATATATATAGAACCTCTTTCCTGCGTCTTCGTCTGCGTAGACGAACTTAAGAATTAAGCCAAGGAGGAGTACTATATCTCATCGCATGGAAACATGCGTATGGGATAAAAGTTATCCTGGCTGCTTGCTATGTTAGATCAATGTTACTGGTCGTTGTTGTTGTTGACTGGCCCGTTGGTCGAGTGGTCAGAGACGCTGGCCACGAAACCAAGAGTCGCGGGTTCGAATCCCGCTAGGGGCAAATATTTCGTGTGATGAACATCGAGTCATTGATGTTTATAAACGTATTTAAGTATGTCTATCCGTTCACCTAGTATCCATAGCACAAGCTTATAAGCTTAGACTAGGGAATTAGTGTGCCTGTCTGAAGAATTTATTATTATTAATGTCTATTTCATCATCAATTATTTGGGAATATGCAATATTTTTCCAAACACAGGCGGAGCCAGACGCTATTGATAAATGATTATGTTCACATTTAATAAAATCTCAATTAAGTATGAAAGAAGATGTAGTGGCTAAGATTGTAAAAGGCATGCTTGGATGGTTTGGGTATGTTGAGAGAATGGATGAAAGAAGATTGACGAAAAAGATATATAAGGCAAGTGTAAATGGAGCCTTCGGGAGGGGAAGACCTAGACGGACTTTCCATGACCAAATTGGTAATGTATTAACAAAAGGTCAGGTAAACAGCACCCTTAACCGACGAGCGTGTATGAAAAGACTTATGAATGTAGAAGAAGCGAAAGGTGTATGTCAGGATAGTAGCAAATGGAAATACGTGATCTCTGCCTACCTCCATGGGAAAAAGGCGTGACATTTTGTATGTATGTATGTCAATTAAGTATTTTGAAATAATATAACGTTACTTTCTTTATATCTTTATTCAGTTGTATAATAATGATTAATAGAAGAAGCAGGATTTAATTCTTATATATAGTTTTTTTTTCCATAGTACCAACCTAATAATAACTTTCCTAAAGACCATTCAATCAAAAATATAGACTTATATTATATAAAAGTCATAAAAAAGAATCTAATCTAATTTAGGAAAGTTCATTTTCTCGGAATCGAATCTGCGACCTTTCGTAATGGGCGATTAAGATAAAAAATATTTTTAATAGCCTATTAAAAGTGATGGATTAATATTGTAATCTGATCGTGTTAATTAATCTAAAAGCTACTAAGTTAATATGGACATTAGACCATAATTAATGTGCATAGGTCTTATAAATTTTTAAATATACTGACATATGAAAGCATCTGCTGTTGGTTGGTTATATACATACTATATAAACCAACATTATTTTATTATTAAAAATGACAACCACGTCTTAATGCACGCCCATCAGTGTCTCTTTCCAAAAGTTTGAGTTACGGGCTAACATTACTAGATGTTACGACACCCAAAATTAGTTGATCTTTACCTTCTGGGACTTGAAAAGAATGGGCCAACTGTGTTCCTTACCTAGCATGTCGTAAAAGACGACTAAAGGTAATTCGGGTTTTGGGTGTGTGTATTGTATAGGCGACAAGCTAACCGCTTTTCACAAATTTTTCACAATTGGAAAATTGTGAAAAATTAACAAAACCAAATCTAACCCAACCCAGTTTTATTTTTTGTCTGAATGTGGTTAAAGGGGCTAGCTGTCCCTTTGACTCTGCCTTCGAGGATGACGAGAGTGATGATATGTCTGTATGCGTGTATACTTTTCCTCGATAATACGTAATCGTTCACGGAAAACGATAGATCTCAAACATAGGTAATCAACTTTTATTAGAACGCAGCCATAACAAAATCAAGTCGAACCCGCAACCCTTCCAACTTTATTCTCGCCGCGGGCGATACAATTTTCTTCGACATGAATTTTCAAACAACTATCTACGAGATATGACCGAAGTTTTCTTTATTATACAACCCATACTCGGGAAACTATGCAAGGATCTTCTTTAAGTAAGAATTTGTTCAGCAGACCTACTTGGCACAAAGAATCGGCGTTTCGAATTCAGTGTACATTAACTACATAGCGAATAGGTATTCTCAGAAACCTTAAGAACCACCTAGAGATCATCATTCCACTTAGTACGATCTTGACTCTCAGCTTTCGCTTCTCCGACATTTTTTTTGGTATTTAACTCAACCCAGTTTTAACTTTTTGTTAAAAGTGGCAAAAGGCCCTGCTACTCTATTGACTATGCCTACCCCTAGGATTTATAATTAATAGTCTTTAGAGAAAGTGACACTATTCTTACTCAAACTTCATCACCGACGATATGTAGTAACATATCGTCGATGATACTGCAATGTCGCGCAACTAACACTTGACCAGAAGGTCTAACTTTGACTTAAATACCATTGAAAGTTGGGCGTTATGATCAAGTGTTAGTTAGTTACGCGATATTGCAGTATCACCAACGATGTATATTTTATTATGTAAGTGAAAAATTTTATAATTGTAAAGAAATATATTAATTAAAAACTTTAAATGTTTGAAACAGATATGTTCGAGAACTTTGCTTCAATTTGTCTAATCATTATGTCGATTACTGGACGACAAACATGTTAATAACAGGGCAGATAATATATGACAATAATGTTATCTTTGAATATTGATATTGTAGCTACAATGTAGGGCATTCTTATACAATAGGAAACAATACTAGGTGTGCATCCATTTGAATACACCATATTATGATAATTATATTATTACTTTTTTAATGTATACTTACTAACTTACTTTACTTAAGTATATATTTGTAATAAATACTACTGTTAATTTTGATATCCGTAACACAAGTGCTTTTGCTACTTAGCTCATTCAGACCAATGTATGTGATGTCGTCGGATATATTTTTTTATTTGTGGATACCATTCTGTATTGTAGGTATTACAGGACATTATATTTTAAAATCATCCTTATAATAACTTATTCGTCTATAATAATCTTTTATCTGACTTTAAAAATCTAGCCTTTCGTGGGCGATTTTTCTAATTGTGAGATTTAACTTGACTGATCAATACTGTAAAGAGTTACCTATTTAAGAACCTCATTACATTACTTATAAAACAGTGACGTCATTTTAAAATCACGTCATCGATATAAGACATTTATAAATATCACACAATAATCACATTTTTATCTGGCTTTCGAAAAATGAAGCTTCGTAATAAAGATTTTAGTAAATTTAATGAAGTTCGTATTCCAAATTAGCCAACAATTTTATCTGACTATTGTTAAATCTTATGGAGTCAATAATATCAATAAATTTAATGGAGTTCGTATTTTAAACTAGCCAAACTAAATAGTATATTTAACTTGAAAGCTATGTTTCAGCTAAAGATCAACTACCACACTTATACGATCTTCTTAAGTAACTTAACAAAAAAAACTAACAACAAAATAAATAACTTCACGCCCGTAATCTCCGAAGGGGTAGGCAGAGTCGAAATGGTAGCAAGCTCCTGTAACCACATTCAGCCAAAAATAGAACTGGAGTGGGTTATATTATTATACTAAAAACAATATTATCAGCTTTATATCAAAAATATACAAACTAACTAACTAAACTTTACGCCACTTACTTAACGGGGTAGGCAGCGAAAACCAAAAATATACCTACAATTTAGTGAAATTCCGGGTCCGTAGTTAGTTGATTCTTTTTTTTTAAATTTAATCAGAAAAGAAGGTTAAGAAATTAATGGTTGTTATGGTGTATATACATAGAAAAATTATGTAAGACTCGCGAATTAGTCTGCGTACTGCGTACTGTTATTACTCTTAATTTTTTTCATCCTGACCAACCAGGAATAATATTTTCCGAGACCCAAAGTTATATTTATGTTAATATTGAAACTATTCAGCCATTTATGTGTGGTCGAGTAAGAAACATCCAAATATACAGAAACATATGAATGTTCATGCTTATAATTTTCTAGCGTTCATATTTTATTACAGAATTTAGAGGATTTATAACTTTTAATATACATGAGGCATAATAACTATATTTTAGTTAGTTAATTTAGCAATTTATCTGCCAGTGATGTTAATAAAGATAATAAGTATACTTATAATATGAATAAATTAACAATCCTTAAGTGCACCTTATTTCCTAGGTTTTCTATCTAAGAGAATACGTAACCTATTTTCAAGGTCATCAGAATATCTGCAAGATGAACGTGCGTTTTTCCTATAAGCGACATTTAATTACTCTCTTCACACGGGGTTCTTAGGTGTAATTTATGTTCCTTAGGTATAATTTAAGTTTCTTGTCTATTCATAAATACATTCCAAATAACTAGAATGTTTACAATGTTACAAATGCTTACTTATTTTTAATTATTTTCTTATAATATTAATAGGTAGCAAAATTCTTACCCAACAACTTCATAACTTCAGCCTTGCTGATCAACACATTCAGATGTCCAGTCGCTAGCGGCAGAGCCAGCCACACGGCCCAAGCAATAATAAGTCTCTTAGCTGCCATCTCACTCACTTCAGTCATTTCAATTTCACTTTCAAGTACATTTTCCAACACTTAGTTTAATTTTCTGCAATAAATTACGTTTTATGTCGTATCCATATTACGATCACGAATGAGAACTGGCCAAAAAAGTTTATTTCTAAAAAAGCAGTAAATTTTTTTCGTTTTCGAAATTCGAAATTCGTGCCGCGAATCGGTCGTTCGTCTCGTCGGGGTGCGGTAGACGCGTCAGGCGGCCGCAGACTCGCGTCGCACTGGCGCTTCGGCGTCCCGTAAGCCAACAAGTTACTTTCTGACATGCGCACTTAGCCTAACACTATCCTATGATAGTGTGGAATAGCTTTTTTCGTTTGTTTTTCGACGGCGAATGTCGGTAGATTCGAATTTTTTGTGTTGCATTTAGATTTTTTTTAATTGAACACTTTGTTGAAATGAAAGTTTCAAACTGCAGAGTTAGTTTGTGACTCGCGCACTTAACTCAACGCTATCAAACTGTGGAACAGCTTTTTAAAGTGTTTTAGAAAAGCCTTTGTCATTAAATGTACATAGAATTAGTTTTTCCCCGTGGCATTCGCGAGCAATCCCAACATTTACAGATACTTTTCCAAGTTAAATAGTAGCCTAGCTTGAAACTTTTAGCGTGCCATAAAGCATCATAATCGCGTTAATGGTTAAACTATTAAAACGTTTCAATCAGAGTATTGGTAACGAAGCCGTTTAAAAAGAATCATCATCATCCTCGCGTAATATCCTGTTTAAGTCGGAATTCGCTTGGATCATGATCCCACATTATTTTAGCGATCTTGCCTTAAAATATTGTAAAGAGCGTATCCTTACCATTGAAATATGAAAGCTAATCACTTTGAAATTGAATTCTAGAGAATCATGTTTCAAGCTGCTGATAAAAGAGTTCGTAAAGAAAATAGGTCCGAAAAGATATTGTGAATAAAGCCTCTTTGCAGTGTCATATTGACATGATTTGACAAGCTCGGTGGCGCATTCGGTAGTGACATTATGGTCTGTGGTAGTGACCTTGCCCCATGCACCAAGAGTTGTGGGTTCGATCCCCACCCAGGACAAATATTCGTATGATGAATACTTGTGTGTGTTCACAGAATCATATTATATATACATATCTGGGTGTTATATCCAATATTTAAGTATATATTTATAATACCACTGTTTTTTTTTTTTTTTTTTACTTGGGGAACTCCCACGAGCCGTCACCCTCCGGACGGGGATCCAGAGGGCGGTGTGTCGGACTCGAACCGACTAAACCCCAAGGTGGCCTCCATCGGCGCAGTTCCGGAGGAGCCGGTATCCCCTCTGTCGGGACTATACGACAGCTCCTCCGGTAGTGCGCGTGCCGCGCTGCGCGGCTCACCTCGCGCGGCGGTGGTCGATGCTGTGCAGCCCACGCCATCAGTCGTCGGATGCACAGCATCGAGCACGCGCGCGCGTCGAGACATGCCAGGCCACCAAGCATGTCTCAACTACTCCGCCCAGGATTCAGACGCCGATCGTCCCCGTGACCGGCGTCGTGGGCCCACTCTCGCGCTGTGCCCTCTGCTAAGCCAGAGGGCACGCGGAGAGCGTCTCGTCAGAGGGGGCCGCCTTCCGCCCGGCGACCCAAATTGAGGGCAGAGCCCTGTCGTCACGGAGGGAGAGCTTCGAGACGCTCAATCCCTCCGCGACCCGCCACGACGCGACCCAGCACGCCCCTGTCGGGTTGCCGAGGATAGGGAGGCGAGCAACGACAACACTCAGCTCCTCCTCTTCCTCGGCAACCCTGGTCCGGCCGCGGTGGTTACAGCCGGACCGCCGCAACTGCCCGGATGCAAGTCGTGCAGTCGCGGCTCACCTCGGGGTCCCTCTTAGCTTCAGCCCTGCCATGACAGGGCCTACTAAGCCCCCTCGGTACGACAAACCGAGGACCCCGGCGGGGGGGACCACTGTTGTTTCTGATATCCGTAACACAAGTTAAGCAACTTACCTCGGAGTCAGATCAATGTATGTGATATTTATTTATGTCGACGGATATTTATTTATTTATATTACGAGTTTTGGTATGGTGAATAGAAATAAAAAATATATAGAAAAATACCCCTTTCTCTCTTAAGTCGGTTAAAAATGAAGTCTCAAGTGCGCAGACGACGGCAGATAACTCCATTTTCTCGCTAAGCCTCACTCTAACATCATTAATACTGCAACGCAAAACGCGCTCCATCTATGAAAGAGAGTGTAATTTCATTTGAACTACCGGCCTAATGCAAAACGGAAACGCCCCCGCCCCTGAGACAAATTCAATTAATTCCCTTTAAAACACAAGCTCTCGAAGCCTTTTAAAATTTAAACACATTTTGACTTCGGCCCGAAAGAACTTTTCGATACCGTAACTTTGTTATTTTAAACTCTTTCGAGGGTGATATCAGGAATTGTGACAGGTATTTAATGAAATTAGGAATGGTCGGTTGATCTATTTTGAGACTCACTCTCAACTTTTAATATGGTCTATAGAATTCCTTATACGTTCTTGGCGTTAATATAAAGATTTGTCATTTTCATTTTTCATTAAGTAACTATGTACCTTACGTTAAAGGTTTTCAATTTGTTTATTTATGTACTTACATTACTGTGTAAAATTTTTGTTTTATACATTTCTCTGACGTTATGAAGCCGGCTCGCGGGCCCGCTAAACAGATGGTTTGGTAACTACTGCATCTGGGGAGAGACAAGAGAACTCGGGACGTTCGATTTCAGTTTCGTACTTGTCATTCGTTGCCAAGAATGGCAAGTACAAATGCAACCTTATATTAAGAGTAACCATGGAAATGCCTTGTGCTTGCGTATTGTTTGTTTCCTTGCTTGTAGGTATATGAGTTACTGAGGGAATCTATCTATAAAAGTTGTTCATATAGATTTTTATATATCTATATAAAAATCTATATAAACAACTTTTCCCCACTCGGACGGAGTTCAGCAGGTTCTAAGATTATTTCAGACGCCATGCAAGTTATATACAATTTTCCTGGGATAAAACGTAAGATATGTCCGTTTCTAACGGCGAACATTTTGGCGTCAGTCCTTAATATATTTTTTTATGGTAAGATGGGTATGCTCTTGGCTTCACACTGAACCATAAGATTGAGAAAAAGCCTACGATAGAGCGAGCTTACCCAGTAAATAATTCAAATGTGAATATGTAACAAAGAGAAATTGCCACCGAGACCACAAAAGGTCTGTGTTGCACGTGTTAATCCATTTTCCTACAGCCAAGAAGTTGTTCCACCAACTTTCATGTTCCCCGTAGTTACGACACATGATACATCAGACTGGCACCTGCATATACAAGATGCAATTAAAACCACTCTCCAAATTTGAATATGGCAATTGTTAGGAAAAATAACGATATTCCTACATGTTTTTTTTTATAGTCACCTAGTAAAAATATTGAGTTCTGTCATCACGAAGTCCCCCCCCCCCCCCCCGTGCCCCGTGCCCCCCTTGCGTCCATACATACAAACATATTATGCCTCGCCAATGCTCTGTAAAGCGCATTTAGCCAAAAAACAAAGTCGTGCTTAGACTAACATTTAGAAACTTTTTTAGTTCCGTATTAATTTGCTGTAATTTAATTATCTTGCAATAAATCACGAATATATTACATACACATTTTAACTTAAGAATACAAGTTATATTAGGAGATTGTAGCACTATACTTAGTTATTAAAATTTATCGTCAAAATAAAAAATAAAAAATTAATGCCTCGCGAAATATTCGCATAAGAATGGTACAAAGAATGTGTCCTTAAAAAAAGGCGCATCTTCGAATGTATGCAAAAATTAAGGTAAAGTTTAACTAGCCATATCTTTGCATAGAATCATAGTAGAAACCTAATTCGAAGTACATTGAAATTTTAAGTATTCTGACTATTGATCATATGTATTATGTTTACGTTTTAATAATATTTATGCTGTTAATAAATAACAAAAATCGTATAAAATTGAAAACATTTTTATGTTTGTAGTTCAATAACCTAAAAATGTGACCTGATGGGAAAATGTTTATAACAGAATTTTATTATGCTGGTACTGATCAGTAGAAAAAGTAATAAATTGTTTCTGTTACAAAAAAGCATAATTATGTTGACTAGTGATTTACGTCACCGTGTGAGAAATTTAACCCACTTGGTGTGATGTATCGAGTAAGATGTGTAATTACACAGCATTTTTCAATTGCCCTGCTCTGCGTTGTATAATCCGTTTCTAGTTGTAAATTTCCACAAGTTTCAGGGGCTAGATCTAGTAAGAACATTAGTGCGACTGTCCAATAAATTTGTAACAAATCAATAGAGATTAAGATAACACAATCATTGTTATCTAGAAAATTATTTTCTTACGTTACTATGTTTTGGCGAGCCAACGTATTGACAATATCGAGCAGTCCTAATACCGCGCGTACTTATTTGGTAAGCAATCATTCATATACAAAAATATTTAAGAAAATGAAACGCTAATCCTATTAAAACAAAAATTAAAAACTACTCCTTGAAAAATAAGCACACTTCATTTTAAACATGGCCAGCTGTCGTCTCCCAGCTTTCTTCGCAGCGCGCTCTGGCGGAAAACTCGGCGAACTTACGCACCGTTGAGGGCCGACTTCACGCTTATTTATTTTTTTGAAGGCGCTCGAATATCTAATGAAGTCCTGATGCTCGCGCTTGGCTAGTTAGCCGTCCTTTATTAGATTCACTGATCTGTGCTCGCTTGTCGAATTCAATTAAGCTGTACTGCATCAGAGTTTTGTAGGTTTTGTTCGGGAAATATTGTGTTTGTGGTGAAGTGGTGACGTCTGTTTGTGGGCAACTTTATATTTCGCGATATAAATAAATAAATTATAAATTCTTCAGACTGACACACCAATTTCCTAGTTACAAATTAAGCATATGCTTTTCCTATGGATACTAGGTGAATGGATAGACTTAACTACTTACATACGTTTATAAATTTACATGAGTCAAGTACAAATTTCAATGTTCATCATACAAAATATATACCCCAAGTGGGATTCGAACCCGCGACCCTTGGTTGTGTGGCCAGGGTTTCTGGCAACTCGACTAACAAGCCAGTCTAGTTAGTAGATATCTAAAAACCAATTAGTAACAAATAATATACCTACCTATATCGAAAGTAGAAATATTTTTTTAATATAAGATGTAATAGATATAATTAGTCCCATGTTGGTCTGGGACTTGGCCCATTTTGATCTGGGACAAAAACAAAAAGAATGTGCCAACTGTGGTTCTTGCCTAGCATGTCGTAAAAAACGACTAATGGGTTACGGGCTTTTGGGTATGTGACTGAGTAGGCGACGAGCTAGCCACTTGTCACTCCTTTTTCACAGCTTACCAACAAACCCAGCCCACTGTCCCATGTTGGTCTGGGACTTAAAAAGAATATGCCAACTGTGGTTCTTGCCTAGCATGTCGTAAAAGGTGACTAATGGTATATCGGGATTTGGGTGTGTGATTGTGTAGACGACAGGTTAGCCGCTTGTCACTGCTTTTTCACAATTTTCCATCGAATCTAGCCCGGCTTTATTTTTGGCTGAATGTGGTTGAAGGGGCATGCTGCCCCTTTGACTCTGCCTACCCCTTCGGGGATTATGGGCATAATGTTATTATATTATTATATATTATATTATAGATATAATTAGTTATATATAAATATTAGATTAATATACATTGTAGTATCATGTAATCTCATCAAGGCACTTATTGATCATTGGGATAAACGGGGCATGTTTCGTTATTGGGACTGTGAGACCATGTATGTAATTTTAAAGACTTTTGAATATAGGTAATCAATGCATTATAATTTCTATCATTACATTTACAAAAAGTGAACTACGGAAAAATGTGCTACGCATTCACATTTTCCGATTATCGTTCTTGCGAGCAAAAAATTTCTATATATATCCAACAACGAAACCGCGGCGTTGAGCAATTTGCTCTCGCAAGCGCTTCCCGAACAATATTGAGATCGTTTTTATATTCCTACGGTTCCATTGGATGATTGAAAAACCTCAGCACGTTTTAACATTGAAGTATTTTTAACTATTTTATAAATAAGATCGTCCAGCATTTTGAGATAAAGGTGGATCTTTATTGGATAGGACATTTCAAATAGTAAATAGTGCAAATACCTTTATCTTTCTTGCCAATTTACTGACTCATTTCTAGTAAGGATCCTTACGACGACCAGGCCAGACCCTTAGACTATGATTTTAGATTAAGCAACCATAATTTCATAGAAGGGACTACATTCTGATTTTCCTAAAGAAACAGCGTTATACATCGATAGTATTTTAATGTGAAGATTCCACAATGATTTCCCCTCACCGCTAAGCTAGTGGTATAAATACGTATTTAGATTTGAAAAATCCTGAGGTATGCGCACGTGAACACCCCTCCTTGAGGCGGGAGTGCTTACCCTCAATCTACCACCGCACTGCTGAACAATAGATAAAACGTATTAAAATCGATCAACCGTGCTTTGCATCAAACTTCTCTTCAGTAAATTTTCATGGAGCTCTTATTATTATCATGCAATAGTGATGTTTTCTGAGTAAAAATACATACATATATTTATATATATCAAAAGGGCAGCTAGCCCCTTTAACCACATCAGCCAAAAAATAAATCTGGGTTATGTTAGATGGAAAACTATGACAAAGTAGCGACAAGTGGCTAGCTCGTCGCCTTCACAATCACACACCGAAAATCCGATATACCATTAGTCGCTTTTCACGACATGCTAGACAAGGTTGTCACAATTTTTTAAGTCTCACACCAACATGCTTCTACGGGGGTATCACCCCCGTAATCGTCGAAGCCTATGTAAGTAATCATACTTACATGGGCTATGTAAGTAATAAGCCTATGTAAGTAATATACCTATGTAAGTAATCATACTTACATAGGCTATGTAAGTAATAAGCCTATGTAAGTAATATACCTATGTAAGTAATCATACTTACATAGGCTATGTAAGTAATAAGCCTATGTAAGTAATATACCTATGTAAGTAATCATACTTACATAGGCTATGTAAGTAATAAGCCTATGTAAGTAATATACCTATGTAAGTAATCATACTTACATAGGCTATGTAAGTAATAAGCCTATGTAAGTAATACACCTATGTAAGTAATCATACTTACATAGGCTATGTAAGTAATAAGCCTATGTAAGTAATATACCTATGTAAGTAATCATACTTACATAGGTATAATATGTACATATGTATAAAGATATTTTTCACAATGAACGGAACCTTCCTCAAATATTACAGATGCACTTTTCCCTGTCAATCGCACAGGCTCTGGAATATGTATCTATGGTAATAGGGCAACAGTTTTGAATATTCAACTTGAACTTTACTCCCATAGTCGAATTTTATTTTCCACGTAGAATTTGTTCTGTAACGTATTTTTTTCAATGCAACATTTTTTGTAGACAACAGAGAGAAAAACCCGAGCAGAAAATATGAATTCGAGACTTTTTTATCGGGAATAATATAAAATAAAAAATATTTTTTGTATTATTTTTTGCCGTAATACTTAACTAATAACCTAGTACCTACTCTTTAGTCTACTAATTGTAAAGTATCTTAGAGGTAACCTTACGGATCAAGTATAGAATCACATTAACATTTTATTGATCTGCATAATGATTTTATTTGCCATTGAAAATCAGGAAAAAAAATATTTTCCTTAAAAATTTGGTCTGCACCTAAAAACCATAGGTATAGCCGTCCATAGAAATAGAATAATTTGCATTTGCTTGCAAAACCGTTGCTTCCGATAAAACTTAACATCAGCAATTCAAACTTTAATAAAAGCAGTTGAAACACGCTGAATCACAAATGGCGATGAACAAACTTATTTAACACAAAAGAAAACAATCGCAACCACACTTCGCCAGACAAACATTTTCCATCGACATCCGCAAACTTCCGCCTTTTAATATTATAATTCCAACATCATAATTGATTAAACCGCATCTCAGATGTAACGCCAACATCCGGCTGATCTTCCACGAGATTATCATAAAACACGGCACCCCCTCAATATCGTAAGAGATGGCTAAATGTTTGTATAGACTGTGCAAATATTCCCCTTCCCTTGCTTGTAAGCAAGGCTTTCTCGCACGAGTCATATGTGGATGAGACCAGTGTGTGGACAAGATATTTGCGAGGTATCTCAGTTGTATTAGAGGAAAAAATATATATTAAATCTTATATGGTATACATTTATACCATTTTTTGGTTAATAGCAACTATGTAGGCAACTGTGCTAAAATAATTTCAGCCATTAGAGCGTACGTTATAAAGTGTATTACCAAGAAAAGACGAGAGTCTAGTATTTTAATGTTGTTCCATGGCCACTACTTTTAGCGCAATAGATTCAAGACATGACCCGAGTCCAATGCAAGTTGTTCGCAACAAGTCAAGTCAATTGAAACTCGATACACGTCTCAAAAGCGAAGTATTTCAATATCTTTAGACTATCTACATCACTTTCCAGCATTTACGGCATACATTTCGTACTCTGAAGATAGTTATAAAAGATATAAAATGTAATTAGGTTTCGGTAAACTACTTTCAATCGAAACGCAGAACTGTTATTATATGCCCCTAAAAAGGAAATAGTTCGAAAGAGACATTCATTGATTTTTCAAAGACTGTATCATCGATGTCTCTAATAAATGTAATTTCCATTTATTAGGGATGAATAAAAACCCCGATACCTTTCCACGCTCTGAGCATCTTCAAACACAAACTCGGTAACAGGCTCCCCATAAAAGCATCATTGGAAAACGCCGAAATTGAAATCCAAACACATTATCTCATATTTCGGGTGAAGCCCGCTGTAAACATTGGACGTTGAAGCCTTAAATCTTCCGTCCGGATATCTTATCCAGTTCTCCGGCGAGGTACTCCGGTATCCGGGTCAGAGTAAACAGATCGTGAGATGAATTCAAGGAATTGATAATGGGTGTAGCGTTTTGAATTAATTGTTGCTGAGCCCTTTTCGCGGTTCGTTGGTTATAATGCGTCATCAGACAATCGGTATTTATTTGTTGTGTGAACGTAACACGATGTGTGTTGTAAAGCAAAATAACAACCTTTTAACATATTTTTTTAAATGGTATATCGGGTTTTGGGTATGTGATTTTGTAGGCGACAAGCCAGCCACTTGTCACTACTTTTTCACAATTTTCCATTTAACCCAGCCCAGTTTTATTTTTGGCTGAATGTGGTTAAAGGGGACTGCTACCCCTTTGACTCTGCCTACCCCTTCGGGGATTACGGGCGTGATGTTATGTTGTTGTTGTTGTTGTTTTAAATAAATTAGACCTTTATTTTAGCTGGTTTTATTCCTGACCGCAATTATTCCCAGTTGCCACAGTTCAAAAAGAATAGAAGTAAAACAACCGTCCACCAATAGACGATGCATAGGATTATCTACGTAGTACGTACATAAAATATAATGCACATATATGGTACATATTTTTTCATTCCAACTGTGTTATTTTCCTAGCATGTCATAGTAATTAATACCAATTACATGCTCAGTTATGGTTTATGGTTTTAGGCGACAAGCTAGCTACTTGTCAGTGACATTTTATTTTGCGGTTATTAGAACTATGGACTGTTATTATTCTTATATAAAATAACTCACGAAAAAAATTTTTGTAACTAAAGGATTTAACTTGTGGTAGTTATGATAATAAAAGCAAACTATTTAAGGAAGATAAGTCTTTTTCCTTTTTTTAAAGCATAATGGAGGATATTTCAAAAAAAGAATATTCGTAAAATTTATCTAAGGACAAAGACAATTTAATAACAGAAGTGACTTGTTCAAACTTTGCTAATCTTTGTATATCCAATTTCAGTATAATCTTTCCTTTCTGCTATCCGTTCAACTGTGGATTTCTAGCTTATTCCTCCTCTTCGATGTTAAAATGGCCTTTATGCTATCCGCCCAGCTGTGTCTCCTAGACTTCGCATCAACACCAGCGCAATTTTATAATTTTGATTGCATTTTCGGCAGCTCCCGTGTAAACATCCAAAGAATGAGCTTACTAGTTAATTCCTCGAGTTCAATGTTAAGCCTCCTATGTGCCACCCGCCCATGTGTGTCTCCTAAAGTCCGCGTCAAGACCAGCGCAGTTTCTAAGTTAATTAAATAAATAATAAATAAATTCTCCAGACTGTAACACTAATGCCCTAGTTCCAAACTAAGCTTTTGCTTGTGCTGTGGACAATAGGTGCTGTTCACCTATAGACATACTTAAATACGTTTATAAACATCCATGACTCAAGTATAAATGTCCATGTTCATCACACGAAACGTTTGCCCCTATTGGGATTCGAACCTGTGATCCGTGGTTTCGTGGTCAGGGTCTCTGACCACTCGACTAATGGGCCAATAAAATTTTGTTTGTATTTTGCGGACGTCTAAAGGACACAAGGAAAATTATCTTTCTTCTTCTTCCTCATGTTCTGGGTAAACATTCCTTTCTGTCATTCGTTAAGCTGTAACTCCTTAGTGCTAGCGTAGTTTTCTAATTCTAATTGCATTTTTTAAGGCTCTTATCTAAACGAACGGATGTCTGAGGATAAGTAGCCTTTAGCATTCCTCATCATCATCATCCTAGCGTTATGTCCCGTGCTTAGACGGGGTCCGCTTAGACCATGATCCAGGATTTAACAAATCTGGTAATTACATTGAAGCGACTGCCGATCTGACCTTCGTAACTCTAAGATAGGGGAACCAGACAATTTTTGGATCATGGTTACAAACCATACGATGTTTCATCACGATGTTTTCCTCACCGCCGAGCTAGTGGTATAAATACGTACATAGATTTGAAAAATCCAGAGGTAGGTATTAGGGTTTGAACCCGCACCTCTCGGTTATGAGGCGCGTGCCTTTACCATCGAGCTACCATCGCAATAAGCATACCTCATATTGTAAACTTTCCTTTCTGCTATCCATCCAACTGTGACTTCCAGAGCCCGCGTCAGCACCATCGCAGTTTCCTAATTCTGATTGCATTTTGCGGCGGCCCGGTCTAAACGGAATGCCCAATGAGTTTTATAAACGAGGAATTGAACGCTGTAACTCCACTTGGAGTGCATAATTCGATGCAAATGCAGCTCCGCAAACTGGGCACCTAGTCGTTGAGCTGTGGTATGTGTTTATGTTGAGATTTATAGTAACTCGCTGGGGTAATGATAGTTAGGTGATAATTACGTGGCAGTGAGTTATATGGAGTCTTAAAGGCACCCAAAACTTCTTAAATGCAGTTTCCGTTTGTTAAAATCACGAATGTACTAGAAAAACTACGACCTTTTTAGTGTTAAATACAGTACTGTCATTTGTGTACATATTTTTTCTTGTCATTTGTTTTGTTAATTACTAATATAAGTCCGCATATTTTAAAGTGTAAATAGGGATATAGCCAACCAAACTCTACGAATGAAACTGACTGAAAATAGTTAATTAATGGAAAAAATTACGTTAGTATGATACAAGATCTCATCTTATACATTTTTGACATTTCTAATTCAATCCTCCTTTATCCAAGACGCTACTACTACTACTACTACAAATACAGCGAACTGCGTCCAAATGTTAATAGTTACCCGGTAGAGCGCGGGCCAAGTTACGCTACAAGTCGCAGCAAGCGCCGGCTCGCGGGGCGACCGGATTAGAACAACTTCGCTGAACTTGCCCAGGTGCACTGCTGAAAACAATGCCGCATGCTGTGCATAGTAATTAGGATCTTTAGAAGATTAGACTTGATACCTATACCTACAGGTCTTAATATCCGCTTGACTGGCGGCCTGGAAATCAAATGCGGAAAAATATATTCCCGTTGGGGCCAAATGTTTGTATTATGAACGGGATGATTTGTAAATTACCAGGCTTATACCTTCTCTATACCTTACCTCGTTTTTACTTATGAAACTGTGCTTATTAAGCGTAATCCTAAATGTCAAAGTTACTCTGTAAAATTTTCAGATTTTAACTAAGTATTTGACTGAGAATTGCACACAGGATATGTTTTACCCCGGAAAATTGATAGATCTCGAAAGATGCGCAATAACGTCTGAGACCGAATTGCACGCGAGCGAAGCCGCGGGAAAAGTTATTGCTAAATGCGCGGTTTGTGACATACCTAAGATTCTATTTCTAAACATTAACGCACACTATTTAGAACCGTTGACATTTTTTAATACACCGCCCGAAACAATGGCCTTTACTATCCGTTAGTTAATTAACACCAATACTATTAACGTCTAAATCCACCGCCTCATAAGTACCTACTCCAGGGCTGACCGCAACACAGTAATGCATTCCCCGGGCTATTACTCACAAGGGCTGTCACACGTTCCGCTGTTTAGCGCGTCGTTATAAACTCGTAAACCTAGAAACCCGCTCCTTTAAGCATTACTGGACCCGAGGCATGAGAGGTGGAGTTTTAAACACGAGAACATGT
Source organism: Glyphodes perspectalis (assembly GCA_951394215.1). Classification (NCBI taxonomy): domain Eukaryota; kingdom Metazoa; phylum Arthropoda; class Insecta; order Lepidoptera; family Crambidae; genus Glyphodes; species Glyphodes perspectalis. The sequence continues at coordinate 4,287,475 of OX596200.1, forward strand.
ATATAGCCTAAGGGGACTGCACATACTACTACATCATTCATCTAGGCTCATTGTAAAATAGACTTGATACACATTTATGTTCAAGGCTATTTAACAATGAGCCTTATTAAAACGTTTGTAACTCAAGCATATAACTTTAAATGTTGGTGACTGTTTATACACAATATCAAATCATGGATTAGCTCAGGTGATTTCTACATATTTCTATACGCAGAATTCCCATAGGGGTAGTAGGCAGAAACCAAGGAGTTGCAGCTCTTTGGTTTATGTTTAACGAATTAGCCTTAAATTCAAGTCAGTTGTGTTGGGTGGAGAATTGTGATAAAGTAAAGACAAGTGGCTAGCTCATCGCGTACACAATCGGAAACCCCACCTAGTAAAACTATTAGTCACCTTACGACATGCTAGGCTTTTTTAAGTCCCAGACTGACATGGGAATTGCTCCCTGAAAAAATGACAATTTTTAAATTTATATTGGTTGTAGACAAATTCAAAATTAACAATGACATAATATACTGAAATAATTCAATTATAACCTAAAACGCATCTTCAAGTTATTGACCTAAAATCTAGCTGTTAAAGTACAATAGTCAGTTGCCCTTGACTTAAACCACAACCCAACTTTGAATCAAACGGCTGACAGTCATGCGAGTGGCCGGTAGCATGTCGTCCGAACGTAAGCTGGAGTAGCCGCAATTGTTATGTTATCGGCTGATTTTTTACCTTTTTTACCTTCGCGTAACAGCTCGTGTCGGTGTACTTCAACACGATATAAATAGCTTAATAGTCGAAAGTGTGTTACTCGAGTTTTCCCGGTTTGACACGGTTTATGGAGGCCAGTTTAATGTTGTTTCCATGGTCGAGTTTCATGTGAATGGGCAACGTTTTTTTTTTATATATATTGGAAATAAACTATTCGTATTTTTTTTATGTTTTATATATGTTGTATGTATGTAGGTATTTCACTAAATGCAGAGATAACTAAGTCCCTGACCAAAATCGGACAATGGGCTGAGTTAGATGGAAAATTGTGAAAAAGTAGTGACAAGTGGCTAGCTCGTCGCCAACACAATCACATGCCCAAAACCCCATATACCATTAGTCGCCTACAACATGCTAGGCAAGAAACACAGTTCGCACATTCTTTTTAAGTCCCAGAACAACATGGGACAATGGGCTGTGTTAGATAATTATTTCTTTGTTGACAGTTTTTAGGTGTTAATTAGTTCATCTATCTTCAACAAAAGAGGTTTTTTTTTAAGGTTTAAAAAAACCTTTTTCCTATTTAAGTCATGTCCAGCTCTTTGGGACCGCTTTACCAATAGACCTAAATTTAGCAAGACCGTTATTACGACGACGGGGTTGGTATTTACCATCAAAACTCTATGACAAGGAACTTTCACCAAATGCAGATTTTATCTGCAGATTTTCTCACTTTGTGCGCCACTACCACATCAGTTACATTTAATCGTTATTAGGTTTCAAAAACATTCTGAAGTACGTTTACTAGCTCGTTGAATCAACGCTTATAGATTTCCTCCCTAAAAGATCCTTACCACAAATCCGCCTTTTATACTAACAAATTACAGTCCACTCAACATCCAAAGCAAATTGGATGAAAATTCAGCTCGCAGATACAAGTTACTTCCAAGTGTACCTAATAGAAGCGCGTTTAAAGAGGTCTCGGGTTCCGGCGCGATAATTTCTTGCAACACTTTATTCGAGGGCTGGAGGCTGGAGGTGACTCCGATATTACACGTAACAAACTTTCTCAATCCTGAAGTTTTCCACTCGAGCGAGTCAAAACTAAAATAATTGCCGGAGTCGGAACGCACCGCTGCACTTTCATTGGCTGTCGCTCTCGGTCTTTATTAACACCGAAGTATATTAAAAATTATAAGGTTGGTTCTAAACTTGGCGGTTTTTGAAGGTTTCGAAGAACATTAACTTTTTGGTGTGAATATTATTGCGATCTGTATAATACGTACCTATTTTGTACAACTTGGCCTTGAGAAGAGCAACAATTAGATTTCTACCAGGCTTCATATCGGTCGAGCCATACCAAACTTGTTTCACATTTTTTTTATTATTACGATTTATTACTGCCTTCTCGATTGCTATATAAATAAAAACATCTTTTCAATTTTGATTTTTTTTTTATTTAAAAAAGATTTGTAAAAGTTTGCACAAATTTATGGCTACATCTTATTAATCTACAAAATAAATTACTATTAACAAACTACTCTAAAAAACGTGATTATCACTGACTGTAGCAAATCAAATGCCACGCAGTCACATTCCTTTGCCTGCCCCGTTTATTCATGAGAACATTACAATATTACGCAACAGTGTGATTGCAGCCCTAGTTGGAATTTTAAAAGGCGTCACAAAGAGAAAGGGGACTAAGTGGCCGGAATAGAGAGCAACTACCCTTTTGTTATGTGCAAAGTGGTACGGATGCCCCCCTTTGTCGTCTAATTGGAAAGTGCGAGAACTCGCCCGTGAGGGAAGATACTGGCCAGCCTTTGAAGTATTCAGATGTATTATGCTTACGCGCACGAAACGTTGAATACCACGGTTCAGGGAATACGACAATTGTCACGGCAAAAACATCACCTTTTCAAACAAGCCTGAGATTTGAAGCAAGGTATACGGGTATGGGCATAAACTTTCATTATCTCAAGTCTGAATTAATCGATCGACAACAACTGAATGCTAAGAATACCATTTGTTTTTACAAAGTACTAATTTATTCGATTGTGTGTGTATGACCAATTTTTTTGATGGTCAATTAAGTAAGTGCCAAATATAAAAAGCGAGCATCAAACTGTGTCTATTAACATCAAGCTCTCAAAGACTATTATGTTCCAAACTCAAAATGTGTACAATATGAGCTCTGGAAATGCCAAAGTCTTCAAAAATGTTAACAATATAAATCCATTACTGAATACCTCCTAACCCAATCTGCAGTGCATCAATCCCAAGCATCTGGTTCACAAGCCTATAACTTTCTCCGGGGCCGCGCTCCAACAAAAATGCACAGAACGTCAGCCGCAGCCTCTTGGCCCACATACGGCTGCGAGTGCGCTTGGCGCCAGTTCAAGACTGCGAGTACTCCGGGCGAGCTGGTATACGTTTTTGAGAATTAGCTTGCGTGATATATGGTGAGGAGGACGCTCGTGATAGTCATGCTTTTAAGGTGGGCTGAATGCGGAGTGTATTTGTTAAGAAGACAAATTGTTTTGGTGGCTGAGTAGAAACAGATAAACAGATATGCCTTATCGAACGAAAATCAATTACAACACTTGGGATTATTAATGACATACGCTAGGGCAATAGGGATGTTGACTGGCTAGTCAATTGAGATACTTTTTTAAGAGCTGTCAAAACAAAATCACTTCATAGATTTTGTATGGGCTTGTCAACGTGTGACGTCAATAGTTTGTATAGTCAACTGACTTAATATTATGCAGTTTTTGTAAAATTAAAAATCTTAGACTCAATATGATTAAAAATCAATAAAGCTTAACAGCATACTACGATACTTTCTTCATCCCAATTAAACTCTCAAGCACGTACCCCCGCATTTTTCAGAATTTAAGTAATGGTTCAACACTAGCTTGTCGGTTAGAAAATCTGCTCGTCGAGTTAAGTTTAATTAAGCTCTATGGGTATTCAAAATTAAACACGATTATAAACATCCATAGAAATATTCAATATTAAATGAAAATATGTACTCATAATAGTCTAGTTACATTTCCCTCTAAGATCAAAAAACTTATAGTTTCAACTTAATAACCAGACTGGTTTAACCTACCTATACATACATACATACTTATGTATGTACCTACGAACCGAAGGGGTAGGCAGAGTTGAAAGGGCAGCAAGCTTCTTCAACCACATTCAGCCAAAAATAAAGCCGGGCTGGGTTAGATGGAAAATTGTGAAAAAGCAGTGACAAGCGGCTAACCTGTCGCCTACACAATCACACACCCAAAACCCGATACCTACCTATAAGAGTGGAAAAAAACCTGAGGACACGTAGAGTTTATCTTCAACATTTTAAGATACAGGGACTTAAAGTTTATCGTTATGAGATGCCTATACAAGAGATAAACATGGAAATAGAATAATCCCCAAACATCCAAATTCCAAATCACAAAGATTTCCCTATTATATATACATTCACCTTAAATTCACACTTAAACTTATCAATACACATCGCAACTTAAAATAAGAAATAAGTCGCTTACCGCAACAGCTCACGGAATACGAAATACTTCCCAAAGTATTTCCTGTGAACCGTCAACTTTCCATATTCGCTTCCAAAGAAATACATTCGTGTCACAAAGCCGCCTATAATACGGGGTACGTCGCAAAAACGTTTCCCGCCCTATATTGTCGGTAAACATGTCCCGATCAAACAACGTATCCGATGGAATATTTGCTGGAACCTTAGACATTCGTTTCTATAACCACGGTGTATGGCATAAGAGGTGGGAGTGATTTTTGTAGCAACATGAAACATCATGATATGATCATGAAGAGTGTCAAAATGTGCGTCATCTTACTTAATATTAGTTTGTATAGATGGATGGATAGATGGATGTGTGGATGTTTGTTACTCTTTCACGCAAAAAGTACTGCAGGGATTTTAATGAAACTTTACAATAGTATAACTAATATATTAGAATAACACATAAGCTATGTTTCATCGTCGCACCACGCGAGCAACGCCGCTGGTAAATGCTAGTTGAATAATAAAGTTAGAGAAAGCCGGTGATGATGACTGTAAAACTCAAGGAACTTCAGTGTCTAAATTCAAGCTTTTTCCTGCATCTGGTTATATAATTTGATAAAATGAATGGCAAATATTAATAAATATTCCATATTATTCAATCAGTAGAATCGCTTCTGCTGTCTTAATGTCAAAATGAAATCTGAAAGTAAAGTAAAGATACTCTTTTGTGTCTCCTTTAGCCATCATCACAAGATGGTTTTTTTTATGTTGACAAAACAAATTAAGTAGTTTACCTAATAGGTAGTTTAACTCACAACTTTTTACTTCGCATACATCAAAGAGGATTTACTCAAGAGAGGTTTAAAAATCTTTAACAAAAAAAAAACGCCGTGAGCTTATAAACCATTCCATTTCCATTCGTGTAGAAGCGGGAACGGCACCAGAATAGTTTCACTTTTCTGCATCGGTGGACTGAACGCCATGAATATATACGGAAAACTTAAAAAGTGGAAATCGCTCCAACAGACGACACTTTGAATTTTAAAATTTGTATCTTCATCGGAGAAAGTTGTGTTTTTTGTTCGAACCCAGTATCTTGGCTTCACTCGTCTCGTCTGCGAAGTGCGATGAAGCTTGGAAAGAAAGCAGTTTATTTCACTCAAGTTTCTTATTAAATAAAAAAAAAAATTCGTCTTGAAACTTCGTGCACGGTAGTTTTTAGTACTGCAGTCTGTTATGAATGCATTTTTATATCATATAGGAGATTTTCTGCATACAATTCAATGAGGATATTACCTAATAGCAATACTAAGGTACTATCTATATCCATATTTACTCATATTTATAGACAAATCTATGAACGGTATTTACTCTAATTTGTCAGTAAGAATAACAAATGTTATAACTATAGGTGTATAACCACGATTCAATTTATTTACTTCCCTTGTGTTAACCTTCTGAAGGTCAGATTGCCTCAGTATAATAAGCAAACTAGCTTAATTTACCCATTGTCTTGGCGGTAAACCGAGTTATAATTAAAGTTACTGCACTGGACATCGTGCGTGGCGAACGTTTTATTACACTTTAGCTACTACTACCCACAAAAGTATGCCTTAATGTACAATGTAACCCACATCCCGAAACGGCATTACAACTTTCCGGCCGAAAGTGGACACTCGCTTAGAACTTAATATTCGGCTGGTGCGAGAAAATTACACGTTGTAGATAGCCAATGGTGAACTTTTTGACCCCAAGCCGGTTCGTTGCCAAGTTTGGGGCAAGTTTTTCCGCGCTAACAAGCGAGAGACCCGACAAATTGCCAGCCCAAGAGTGCTGTGCTTAAAGAAATGGACTGGAGTTTCTAGGACTTGAGGGTTGGCTAGTAATTGTTAGGTTTGTTGGTCAAGTCGGTTTGATGGAACTGTTGTTCTTTTTCTTGGTGCAGTTGTAGTTTGTCGATTGTATCATGTTTCGTATTAATTTTTATACCTTACTAGTTGTGCCCGCGGTTTCAGCCGCGTTTGTGGTTAATGTTATAAGACCTTATAGCCTTCCTCGATAAATGGGCTATCTAACACTTAAAGAATTTTTCAAATCGGAGTAGTGGTCCCTGAGATTAGCGCGTTCAAGCAAACAAATAAACTCTTCAGCTTTATCATATAGTATTATATATAATAAATAAAGAATTATATATTAAAAAGAACTGTTAGTCTGAAGCATTAACGCATTCTCATAATCGTTCGTGAAAACGTGTTTGTATGTATTATGACGATATGCAATTTGTAATTTTACAACTTTTATTGCTATCACTCATAGGGCTAGTTATGCTTAGGCTTTTAAGCCAAACTTTTTTTTAAATAAATATTACACTACATCACATCCATTGATCTGACTCCAAGATAAATAGCTTAATAAGCACTTGTGTTACGGATATCAGAAACAACAGTGGTATTACAAATATATAGGTACTTAAATATTCAATATTAACGCCCAGACAAACGAACAAACACAAGTATTCATCATACGAATGTTTGTCCTAGGTGGGGATCGAACCCACAACTCTTGGCACATGGGGCAGGGTCACTACCGAATGAGCCATCGATCCAGTCTAGTCTAGTTAGCTTGAAACTTTGGTTTAAAACGCTGGCTTTAGTGCCTCGGCCCTAATATACTAATGAGATTGGGAATTTAGTACCTAAGGAAAACATCAAATTCCCACACCACCGACTTGGCTTATACATTAAAAACCAAACCCTAATCCCGCAAACGAGCTAAACCACCACTCCGGAGCCGCGCTTTTAAAATTATTAATTCCCATAATTACACCCCTAATTGCGCAATGATCCAATTTAAACCTCATCAATCCTGGCTCCCTGAATCCGGGACATGATCCGTTATAACTTTTGAACTAGCAACTTCCCCATTTGCCGGAGTGGGGCCGCGTGGCATTGAATCTGCGACCACATTTCGGACGCATGTGACAGATTGACACACGGACTGTGTGTTTGGTAAGCTTGGCGACCTTCGCGAAATTATTTTATATAACTGATATGTTTAAAAATAACTTAACACAACTTTTTAATGTGTGGGTTAACTTATAAAAAAAACTGAAAAAAAAATGGAACCAATATTTATTTTGCCGTCATAGTATGCTTTTTCACATTAAAAATATTTTAATAGTTATTTGTATTGAATGGATTGGTTATTGTCTTGGATTGAGTAATGTAAAAACTTACATTAGGTACTCCATAAAGATTTTTTTTTTTTTAATAAAATATAAATAGATTATTTGTACAGCTTGTATGAAAAGGATTATGAATGTTGAAGAGGCGAGTGAGGTGTGTAAGGATCGTGCCATATGGCGTTCGGTTCTCTCTGCCTACCCCGCTAGGAAAGTGGCGTGATGTTTAGTTAGTTCGAATATTTCGAAAATCTTTATTTATTTATACTTAAAAAAATATTGTTATAATACTAAGAATAATACACTAGCCTTTTCAAACTTTATCCTAACTTGTTAAATGATTTAGGCATAGAATTATTGACAGGAAGACAGAGAGACTTGCATTCATAATATTAGAAAGCATAGATAAGCTTTCCATTTGACTGAACTGTATCTTCACTGAACTACGCAAAGAAAAATTCTAATCACATTAGTGTAATTGCGATGCAATGCCTTTGTCCATTAGGGCATTATCGATGGGTTTCAAATTGCAGTAGGCCCGGGGGATTTAACCCTATGCTCGGTGCAGGGGTGACAGACTGATTCACAAACAGTACAACGTGGCTTTAGTAGGTACATGTAAGTAGGCGCGCCCGAATGTAGTAATTTTGAAATATTTCCGATGAATACTTTAATATCGCTTAGTACTTATACTAATATTTAAAAGCAAAAATATTTTTATTTGTCCGTCTATTACGTTTTCATGTCTATGCGATTATGATAACGCATAGTAAGCCAAAAGTTTAAACGCCAAAACAAGACATAGAATACTTTTTATTCAGGGAAAATCATTATATCCAAACGCACTATAAACTTACGTAACAGACAGAATTCCACACAGCGAAGCGAGCAAAAGCCGGTTACCAACAATATCTAAGCTACAAAACAACAAATTAATCAACGCGTACCAATAAAACCTCGTAGCAAATCCCCGTCGGCAACCCCATTGAAATTGCCACGTCGATTCCGAATTTACTGCGAACCTGTTTCAATATCTCGAGTTTGAATAGACGGACCAATTTTAATCACCAAACACTACAATAACGAGAAACGCTTATAATAATTAACTACGGAGCCGTAATGTAGTCACACGGGTGGTTAGGGCTGTGTAAGGGCGCTGAATGGGTATCGATGTTTCGAAAAGACGCGATATAATATGACTAACGTGTTAATTTGAAACTATTAGGTATTGGTTGAGAGGCAGAAGCTAACTGGAATCATGTGATTGTTCAAAATACACATTTCTTGTCAGACGTAGCTTTTTGACGCTTTTGTATGAATACGCATTCAGTAGTGACCCTGCCGCATGCGCCAAGAGTTGTGGGTTCGATCCCCACCCAGGACAAATATTCGTATGAAGAATACTTGAGTTTGTTCTGTGTCTGGGTGTTGATATTTAATATTTAAGTAATATATATAAATAAATAAATAGCAGACAACGTCACATACATTGATCTGTATCTGTATGTATATATACATATATTTGCAATACCATTATTGATTCTGATATCCTAAGTGCTTAAGCTACTTATCTCGGAGTCAGATCAATGTATATGACGTAGTCTGCTATTTATTTATTTATAGGTACATATTAATATTTTAATTAACCTTAAATTTAAAACGTATATTATGGATACCTATTAATCATCTCTAAGAAAATGTTTAATTTACAGTAAGCTAAGAACCAAATATATAATCTTAAAATAGTATATGAACGACTGTACATAGCAGACCTCTAGGTAAACAAAAAACATTTGCGATCACTTTATCAAACATGACGTCACTGCACGTGGCAGTAAGTTAATATCGCAAACCATCGACACTATACCCTGGTGCGATTAACAATACGATATTGAGTTGCAAGCCCCCCAAATGCTAACGAAAATAATAGCAAACAAAAGTCTGATGGAAATGACATTTTGTCAACAATATCGCATATCAAGAATTGGTGTTTATATGTATAAGTTTAAAGGTGCAACGAAAATAAATAAATAAATAATAAATAAATATCCGACTACATCACATACATTGATCTGACTCCGAGGTAAGTAGCTTAAGCACTTGTGTTACGGATATCAGAATCAACAGTGGTATTACAAATATATACTTAAATATTGGATATTAACACCCAGACACAGAACAAATACAAGTATGCATCATACGAATGTGTGTCCTGGGTGGGAATCGAACCCACAACTCTTAGCGCATGGGGCAGGGTCACTACCGAATGCGCCATCGAGCCAGTCATTAGGGACCGTTCTCAACAAAAGATGAAATACAGTTTATCCAATTTCTGCATAGGATATCTAATACTTTCGCTAAGTAGACGTTTACGTCATCGTTCTAGCGTTATACTAACACTTTTTACAGATGAGGCTCATCATGAGCATTGCACTACCACTTGCGTCTATAGGGATTAAACACTCGTATATACCTAGCCTACCTTTCTCAACACAAAACCAAACAGGCTTATATTTTTTTTAATACAAAAATATTTATACTATCATTCATAAAGTCCTGCTAACCGATATCGGCCACGGCGGCCAATGTCAACGAGGATTAGCCATCTGCGCAGGAGATATTATAGTGCACAAGTATGTGTGCAAACACAGGTGCACTCTCTGTTCCTTCACTCTCATAGTCCGGTGAGACGGCAATTCGACATGACCGGAGAGAGGTCAGGCGCAGGACCAACGGCTTAACGTGCTTTCCGAGGTACGGGGGTGATTAAACTCTGTGATTTCGGTCTGTTACTGAGTAATTTCTAACTAACTAACTAAACTTCACGCCACTTACCTAGCGGCGTAGGCAGAGAGAACCGAACGCCATATGGCACGATCCTGACACATCTCACTCGCCTCTTCAACATTTCACTGAGTAATTTATTATTGAAACGACCAGCCACAAATCTCGGCCCGACCTGGGATTTTAACCCGGCACCTCTTGGTCCATAGGCGGCCCACGTTACTACTAGACCTACGAGGCAGTCAATCATCCATACTTATATTATAAATAAATGCACATGTAAATATAACTCCCTGTTATGTGTTCTCGCCAGAACAACTTAACTTATTGCAATCAAATTAAGCATTCTTAAGATTGAATGAGAGAAAGGATATAAGCTTTTTATCCTGGATACAAGACAGATGCCACAGAACGATATATCAAACGCTGCTCGTAATATAATTACGAGTATGGCTCAAATTTAGCTAATCTAGATACAAACGGAAGATCACACAATTATTTACCGCACGTGACGCCCGCCAATATCGGCCATCGACACCGCCCCGGCACGATTAACAATAAGATATTAAATTGCAAGCCGCCCCAATGCAAACAGAAATCAATCATCGTTCCATCACAGCCAGGAAGAGGGTTAACTCTATTCAAATAACTCAGTCGGGATGTGCGCGGAAATTGTGATGGGACGTTTTGTCACCTGCTTTTGTTCTTAACCCTGCGAGGGTTGGGAATGGAATAAAATCGCGCTTGAATATCTTAGTGATATTGTAAATGTGAAAGTTTGTTGGGTAGATAAAATTTCCGCTTCTGCGGGAAAAGTACAAAATGTATTTTGATACGTACGATGTTTCATAATAGACTTTATACCGAATTTAGTTGATAAAATAAATGCAAAATTGAGTTTGTTTATTTGTATTAGCTATTCCTCAGATCACTATGAAATTTTGCATACGAATTGTTACGGATACAGAAAATGCTATATCTGTATATTAAAAATACATAATTCTAACTAGGGTAGATAACAAAAAAATTGTTTAATCCGTCAGTTAGAATATAAAAAAAAAATTAACACTTTTTTTTTTATTTGTCAAACAATCATTGACGAAGATACAATGCATTCAAGTTGCGCGTGACGTCACACTAGCGACAATTTTTTACAAAATAGTGACGCCGCAAGCGCCCGCTCTAAAACTCTTGCTCTTTATCTTTGTAATTTTTTGTTTATTTGGTAAAGCAAAAAATATGTGTCTAGTTTTTTGTATAATCTAACTGACGGACTAAATAGAATTGTAGTCTTTTAATGCAGTCATCATCCCTAAAAAACAAATAATGTCATTGTTTTAAAACTTGATACAAATGACGAAGTTAAACTCAAAGTAGGTAATATGATAAAACATATTTTTACAAGCTAACGCATAAACTTTGACACAGTAACCTTGCCAACGAATAAAATTCATTGTTTCACAAGTGGAGCAATAAAAGGGACAATTAATAATAAAACGAAGTATTGATTACTATAACGTGGCAGTTATTGCTCATCAATAACTGAGTGCTTGACAAATGGTACACCCAGAATGGCGTAAAGTGGTCATTAATATTGAGAAATGACGCAACTGGAACATAATTTTAACTACAAGAACTATTTTGATGGACCTCGATTAGAAAGTTACAGACAGATATATAGCTATCCTAATATATATAAAAAATATGCGTTACAGTGTTAGTTGCTTTGTTCGTTACTTCTCCGAAACGGCTAAAACGATTTTGATGAAATTTTATATATAGACTTGGTAGGTCTGAGAATAGGTTGTTATTTATTTTTCATACCCCTAAGGGATAAGGGTGGTCCACCCATATAACTTGAGATCGGTTTTACCAATTTCGCTAATTCGTTAATAAATGTTTGTTATTGTCAAATGAAGGTTCTTAGGAAAGAAAAAAATAAAAAAGTTGCGCGGTAAATAGAAACAAATGGTTATTGAAAATCCGAGAACTGGCGTTACGAAGTGCGCCGGGTCAGCTAGTATGATATATTATATACCTTCTCCTGCGATGATATTAAGTTCTAGGAACAGAGACGTATTGTATCTCTCTTTCTCTCTCTCTCTCAGCATGTCTGCGTCCACTGCTGGACATATACCTCTTGCATGGATCTCCACAAACTTCTCAATGCGGCGTTTCTATTCCGGGTCGGCCCTGCAGTCTTTCTTATGTGTATGCAGCCTTCTTAATGTTTATATTTTCTTGGTTGTTATAACTAGCTTGTTGATGTTGGTCATTAACACAATTAAAGTAACATTTGGTGAACAGTCAACAGAGTTGCCACAATATGTTGATCCTTTGCAAATAATTTTATCTTCCTCAAATACTAGACATTCTCCTTAAAACACTTAAGGGTGTTCCTCGTTTCAAATTGCCCCAAATTAGCCCCAAGATAAATCGCTAACTACACACGAGTACTAAATAAGCCTGTGAGTATCCGAGCCCGAACTCGCTGGAACTTCTTCCGCGCAGAGTGATTACGGAGTTAAGAGACTAGACTTCCGTCGAGCACGCCATTACGGTGCTAAGCGTACGTAGGTTCAACTGAGATGTAAGTTTGGAAAATTGATGCAAGTTTACAGTTTAAGGAGAGCTCCTTAACAAGTAAGTTGTACAGGCTGAAAAATTACAACAACATTTCTTTTTTTTTTTTTTTTTTTGTGGTTATATTTTTTTTATTTCTTAAGTTTTTTGTGGTATTTATTTTTAGACGCATATCTATTATGCTTAATTCAGTCAATAAACTTTTGCAAAAGCAATAAGGACTATTGTTATTATTGCACAAATGAGAAAAACAAAATTGTAATCCTGTTAAGTTTGTCATTTGAAGAGTTATTTATTTTATGGTCGACCACTGATCGTGTGTTTCTGTTTTCACAAAGAAATATGACTCTTTATCTTAATTTACCGTCAAAGTACCACACCACAATTAATGATTATTAATCTTCCACTTCATTCCCAACCCATACTTCACCATCATACCATTCATCATTAACAATCATTTAATAGGTGCAGATTCCGCTATCAATTATTCCCGGCTATGGCCAACTTTATCAAGTATTCTAGGCCTATTACAGCGCCAATTTGAAATTAATTTGTACCGAATGCACCGACCTGCCGTCCGCTGCAATGCGGTTGCGGTTACCCCAGGTATCTCATATGGTGGAAACATGGGTATAAATTAAGTTGCTACACGGTTCAGTATAGTTACACATTCAATTCGGGAAGGGACGTTCGGATTGTTAATTGGAACTTGACAGCCAGAGATTGTCGAAACTGAACTTTTCGGTCAATTTTCTTCCTAAGTTATGTCATAGTTCTAAACGAGATTCCTATTCGAACATGCACATATATGAAAGATCCGGTTATTTTCAGGATTGAAAAAAATAAGCTCAAAATACGCCACTCTTTTTTAAATTATATATACCTGCAGCTTAATGTTAAGGGAAAACATTATAGGGAAATATCTGTACCTTCGAATGAACTTGTTAATTAGTTACATATTAACTATAATACAATAAGGATCATCGGGATGAGCAGAAGGGTAACAAAGGCTGTTATAGTTGTTCTGGTGTAATAAGTTAACTCGATCAAAGTCACAGCTTAATATATCTGAAAACGGGATCTTAACCCATTAAGATACATGTTATGGATCCTGGTATTATGTTAAAAATAATCAAGATGACAAGAAACTTCTTCAGGCTGAATTTCAACAACACTACAGATCAAGAATTTAAATTTCCCATGTTGTTCTGGGACTTACCTAAAAATAATGTACTAACTGTCTTCTTTGCCTAGTAAGTCGTAAAAGGCGATTGATTGTATATAGGGTTTTGGGTAAGTATGTGATTTGTGTAGACGCCGAGCTAGCCACTTGGAACTACTTTTTAAAAATTTTCCATCTAACCTAACCCAGATTTATTTATCAGCTGAATGTGGTTATAGGGCTTGCCTATACTGAATTTCAACAACAATTTGAACAGATTAAGAATATAAATGCGAACTCATGCACCAATGCGGCTTGTCTCAACCACACGTTACACAAAACATGCTGCGGTCGTATCTGGCGTAGACGTGGCTGCCGTGAAACGTCACGAGATATCAACCGAATGTGTGGTCAGCTTTATGTTCGCATTTAACTAAAATGGTGAACATGGAAGCATTGGTAGCTACGGGCTACGGGATTGTGCAACTACGAATAGCTTTAGCTTTAAGTTTTGCTTAAATATTGAAAATTAGACCTTATGTTAAACCTTAAAGATCTTAAAGTGTGGTTTTGCGATCACTATCATTGACGATATCCTTAAGGATGTTAGCATAGAGTAACATTTTTATTTTTGTAAATCTAATACAAAAAAAATAATATTTTTTTAAGATGGAGACAGATGGAGACATTTTACAGACAGGAGTATCTGTCTGTAATAACGGTAGGAAGTAAAAAAGGAATTAAGTTACCATCGCATTAGAATTAGAACTAAAATTACATTTTATTAATATTACGTATCACCAAATAGTCTACTAAAATGATATCTAGAAAATATTTAATTTTATTTATAAAAGTGTTTTTTTTTTTATACACGTTCAGTTTAATAAATATCTGACAGACAATGAGAGACTTCTCAGACAGCTTATAGAAAATACTTAGTAATTTATTATTGTAATTTATATTATTCTGAAGAAACAGAAATGATATCTCAAGATATTCTGGGAATCTATTTGTCAGACGTTATTAGTTTCAATTTGTAGTCATATCAATAGGGTATTTTACTATATCACTTTATACCTGAATAATTCTGTTAAATAGCTTCAACTTAATATTAAAATACCGAATATCATGTTTCTTGTTCTGTAATAAATACATTAAAAAAATTACAAATAGCGCCTTGCCATCACGTAACTTAAAACGCCGTTTGCGTTATATTACATCTGTTAGTCGACATTATTTCCAACGAGTCTAGCACCAAGTTCAACATAATTTCCAAAAGTATCTCCTGAGATTAACATAATGTGAGTTTTATCCATAGATTTAGTCAAAAATTCTAAATCTATGGTTTTATCTGCCGAACCGATCCAAATATGAGGTCATTTCGGCACCATTGTAGTCTATGCAAACTGAAACGTTAACTTCATAAGGTAAAATTTTTACGAGTTGTTTTACTAACGTCCTTTTATCTATAAATTAAAATATTTTCCTTACAAATAATACTTTTTATGTTCATTTTGTGCCTATCTATATTATGAATGTGATTTAAAAAATTTGTAAAATACCCTATTGAAGTACCAATTTCATAAAATTTATAAATACGTCTACTATTTTTATTCCATCGGAATTTATTTTATAGACCCCTCTACAACCTTACTTTTAAATTCGTGTAAGAATACTTTCAGTTTTGGACAAAAATGTTTAGTTCACAGATTACATAAACTATACATGGCGTATCTTAACCTATTTTTTCATATAAACTTTTTTAAATATTTAAGTGTTAAATATAATTTTGTGATTTGAAAGGCATTTTAAAAGTGTTAACTTTATCTGTAAGTTATTAATATAGTAGTAGTAATACTTCAGTTTTTGTAGCGTGGGTCGAGTTATAAAAGATGACTTCTTGAACCTTTTACTACAGAAAAACTAAATCAGTGATTTATTGATGAATCTCCCCATAAACTGCGTGGTTGAAAAGCAGAGTTTTCATTTTCATTAAACAAAAACAAATGTGATTAAACAGCACAGGCACAGAGAATTTTATTCGTAGGACCGATCTCGACTCAGTGATTCTAATTACGAGTAACGATAAAAGCCCTCACCCACAACGGTTCACATCAAAATTTAATACTCTAACACGAGCTGAATACGAGATTTAATTTCGCCGCGCACAAACAAAAAGCGCAACAAATAAAAACCGTTCGGGTGATGAGGCGATGGTTAAGCGCTTAACCGGTTTAAGCCAAAGGATTTCACGGGCGACGGGTTTCAGCCGCGCTGGACACTGACTGCGGCGGAGCTTACGTGTGCACAAGGCGATGGAGACTGCTCATAGCATAGGAATTGAGTAACGAATACAGGTCTATTATCATACCTCTATATAACTATACTACCATGTCTTCAATCCTGGAAGGACCGAAAATAAAATCCACTTAGGTTACTCGTAAAATTGTGACATAAGCACAACTTCGTTGCCTTTAACGACATGCTTAGCTAGAAAGACAGTGGATACATTTTAAGGTTGCAGACCAGCATGGGATAAGAGCGGTGGTAGTTCAATGGTAAGGACACGCGCCTCTTAACCGAGGAGTGCGTGTACGTACCTCTGGATTTTTCAAGTCTATGTACCTATTTATATCACTAGCTCGACATTGAAGGAAAACATCGTGATGAAACCTGCAAATTCAAACAACTTTGGATTTGTAACCATGATCCAAAAACTGTCTGGTTCCCCTATCTTAGGGTTACGAAGATCAGATCGGCAGTCGCTTCAATTTAATTACTTACACTTTTTTGTACTTACAGTTGCTTACACTTTGATCACTCTCACGTTTCTCTCAGGCCTAAGACCAATGGCATATAACGCTTTCTACCACGTCTGTAAGAAAAACCTTGGCAAGGAGCTAAAAACATATACATAGATATAGATAATTGTAAGTACCTACATTGGTAAAATTTAAAAAGCACAGCTCTGGAATCAATAATGATCTACCCTGACTTATCCTGCTTCTATATCGCCAGTTCATCCAGCTCCCTATAAAACCCATCGCAAAATTTATTAATAGTCATAAACTATCTCAGTTTCGCATTTAAAATATAAACATCATCGTAAAACGCTAAAGAAATTTCGACATCGAAATCAAATCTCAACTGTACTCCGTAGGTGCTTCTCAATTACCAAACCATCAAGCTCCCCATGAAAGCCATGGAAATATTCCTGATAGCAACTAGCTAGCACCAGCATCGTATTCGTAATATCCGCCTCGTCGTCGCCTGCGGACAGCGCGGACTGTTCGGCCGAAATTGCGAAACCGCGTGCGGCCGCCGCCGACGCGCCGCTCGCGTTGGTGCCAATATTGGACGCCACTACATACGAATGATGGAAGGAACTAGCCTTTATTTATTTGTTAATTTATACTAGACTACAGTGGCTCAGAACTGTCTCGTTCTCCTATATTAGAATTACGAAGGTCAGGTCATCAGTCGCTTCAATGCAATTATCAGACGTGCTAGAATCTGGATCATAGGACTATGTATTCCACGCGACATAACGCTTAGAAGAAGAAATCTGTAGTTCATATCTTACATTGGCCAGCATCAATCAAAAAACAGCATATAATGACTGTAGTAGGGAGAGTTACAAATCGAGCTTTGATATTTCTCATAAACCAAGCTCAAAGTCTCGTACATCGATGATCAAGTTCCTCAACTGTTACTTAGTCCCTTGAAATTGGGGCAGATACTTAATCATATAGTGAACTATCGACCATCATAATTATCATCTTCCTAGCATTATGTTCTATGATTACGTTGAAACGACCAGACAAATTGGATCATATTTATAGATCTATAGCTATTTGAATAGGTAAGTTTTTTTATGCTGTTAACCGTCATCGCTGAGCTGAGTGAGAGTTCTCCTAGGCGCTTATACGACTAACCGGGACCAGTGGCGGACTAACCGGGGACGGAAGGAGTGATCCGCCCCGGGCCTCTGGTGCGGGGGGCCTCATATTATCTACAAGTTCCTGTAATCATCTTATATCAAACAGCGGAACCTCCCCAATTTCGGGCAAGCAACGCTGCTTTTATCCCTACTAGGTCAAACGGGCTTAGTTATTTATATGACCATCTACTATGAGGGGGGGCAGTGTGGTTATTTGTCCCCTTTAGTAGAAGGTACATGCATGTGAAGTGCCTGTCCTGACTATAGAGTTCCGCACCAATAAACAGGCGGTAGTATAGAATCAACTCATACCACTTCTTGCAAGACTGTTTCTACTTCGGCGGCCGGCCCTGCGAGACACAAATAAGATATTTTGCATAAGGGCTGGGACATCCTTTGAGTCCGAAGCTTCTGTTTCTATTAGTTTGTTCTCTCAATAGTACATGGCCGTTAGCCGTTTATTGAAATGCTAAGCTGTTCCTTTATGTAGATAAGTATCTCGGAATCCGTCTTACTTGAAATTTATTAGGTACATGCTTCTGTCTGCCTGAAAATTGGAATTAACCCAAAAAGGAATTAATACCAATAGGTAAGCAATTTTTCTCCTTGTTCTTCGATGTTCTTTAATATTTCAAATTAGATCAATGTCTCAATGAGTGAAAAACTTCAACCTAGTTTAACGGCTACAATGTGACGAGAAACAAATGTCCATTCATATGTTACAATTTTTTTTATATTTTTAGCAGGCTTTTTAAAGCATTAAAAAATATATAGGTTCTCGATATATGTATGCAGTATATAATATGTATATTATGTACGCGTGTATAATTCAATCGAAGTGTGGAAATAGGAACGAGGCTGTCACAAATCACATTTAACTTCAAGTATCATACCAAAAAGCACAAACTGCTCCATGTTGAAATACACATGGAATACTTTTACCGTTCATCTTTAGAAACATCTTAAGAACTAGTTCTTTAATTAAAAGAGTACATAAGTGTAGTTATAAGTGCGGCTAGCGGTCTAGTGATGGATGAACTGACGTGGCGAAGACAGATGCTGCGCCGAGGCGACCCCGCCTCGAGGCTCCTCAGTCACGGTAGCTTATTGACCGTCTAATACATTATGGAACCTCTTTATGTACATTATATATCCTCTTTGTTTACATAGAGGTAAATAAGTGTTTTTAATTCTGTAAGAGTAATTCCGATAGCGGGAATGTAGAATTTAAAAGTGAAACATACAGTGTAAACATGTCAAGCGGCTTACTGCTTTTTGTGGTTAATCTAAACCATATTTTTTTTGGATTAACACACTTTTCAAAGCATATTCAAAAGACTGATCCTTAGAGTCAAAAGTATTCATTGTGGCCAAAAAAACAAGCTTTGGTTTTTAAATTGATCTAGTTACCAAATAATATTCAATTAATTTTAACAGCAATGACAATGCTTTAATAAAACTCGCTGGAAAAGTTATAAAAAAAAAAAACGTTATTTACTAAGAATATAGTAAGTAAATATACTTTAATTTTGTGAATTACACTAAAATATAGGTACCATTAACACAACCCGTTCCTATTAACTGTTTATTTTACAGCAAAAGGATTACACTTTTGACATCCACCCATTATATTAACCACTGCGGGATCAATTTCATTTCACGATAACATCGGTGACGAAAAACAGCGCTGAAATAAAAATGAACCAGCCATCAAAAACAAATTAAATTCGTGCCTGAAAATGTGCCAATTCATTAAAAGACCACAATTCAAAAGCGCACCTCGTCGCCTCGGCGTTGAAAAATCCTCCCTTGTACAAAACGACCCTCCTCCCCGCTGGTTGATGGTGCGTTTATACTGTGTAACGCGAGCTAAGTGAATCAAACTGTCATTCTAGCCGCATTACATAGAAACAGGGGTAGGAGTAATGAGGATAAGACTTATATTCCTTCTTCGTGTAATCTTTTGGATATTTCTTTCATAAAGAAGACTTTATGGCATTGTTTATTTATAAAACAGTCTTTACATTTACCTTTATACGTAGGTACATGGATCGAATAATAAGTATTCAAGGAAAACTTGTTATATAAAGTCACGTATCTTTTTGCTGCCAAAAAATTTAAGAGCCATTATATTTTTATTAGGAATTATATTCTTTAATTCAATTAATTTACATGTGTCCCATATTTATTTTATGTTCTATGTAACACTCAATACATATTATTGCACAACTATGAGGGAACAAAACAAGTTTATTTACTTAAGTATTAAATAAATAGGTTACTCGCTTTGTATTACATTTTTTATTCTATCATCGTTATACAAACATATTTATCACAGAAATTAATCCAAATTTTTAAACAAGAAAAATAATACGCTTCCTATTTCGAGGATATTTAGTATCATCGTCTGTTTTACAAAAAATGCAAGACGCTGTCGTATCCACACTATCATTTCCGAAGCGTGCTCACTTTTCGCTCAACATCATCCCTTGCAGACAAGGGGTGCAGGGCCCTTAGCGCCCTCTTTGCACAAGCGAAATCACTTCCACTGTGAAAATACACCTTCAATTTTAATTTTTTCCAGCTTTCTCGGACGGGGTGGAGAAACAGTATTCTTCTGTCATTGATAATATAATATCTGTCTTTGAAATTGAGGAAAAAAAACAAAGATAACGCCGTCATGTCTTTACTATAAACAGCTTTTAAAAACCGTTTAAAGAAATAGTACAACTCATTTTGATACTAGAGTTTATCCGTTAAAGGTATCAGATTTGGTGTCCGCAACCCAGTTTTTGGCAACCAATAATTGTTGACGGTTGCTCAGCAATTTCATAATTCCAAAATATTTTTCCTTTGGATTTGTGACAGACTCTGGTCTAACCATTAAATCCATGGTCAACTTTCAATATTTTCTTCCTTATATGTAATTTATGGCATGCTGTCTATTTATATTGATAACAACGTTTTTTTCAATAGCAAATTGAGTGTTCCATAGCATATACACAAAAACATGAAATCCATGTAGACTTATTTAATTAAACAAGATAATTGTTAATATAAATAATTACATATGTATATAAAAGATAAGAATTACGTAGTTGAATAATAGAACTATATGATAATGACTATTGCGATATAAGCGTACTTATTGGCCGGTAGTCAAAACTGGAGCAAGTGAAAGTCACAAAGATTCAATGTCACCTCAATATTACGTGCGTACTGGCGCACATATAAGACTGAGACAAATAAGTTTCCGTGGTGTAGCGGTTATCACATCTGCCTAACACGCAGAAGGCCCCCGGTTCGATCCCGGGCGGAAACATATCTTTTGGATGTGTGTACATCACGTCCAAAGTACTACTGAGCGTATTTTTTTTATTTATTGTGAATCGGAATACTTTCATAAAATAAATTTTATTTTTTTAGGCATGATTCTAATTGTCAAACTAGCGTAAGTAGTAATTACATTAAACTGCCTTCATAACCCGGTCAACAGGGGGGTTACTGACATTTTTTATAATAGGGCTGCCTAACAACTACGCGATTTATTTATACTGAATCATGTGAAGTTGGTATGAATAAACCGCGTAACCAAGGAAACCAGACATTAAGTAGATTGTAATTAAGCATGCATACTTATCTGATTGTGCAGCTTCTCACAATGTCTAGAGTCTTATTAGGGAAAGACATATATACCTACCACTAGTACAAATCTTGGCACTCTTGATCCGTAAGATCTCTCCGTAAAATGTTCTCAACTAAAGAAAATAAACCAACCTTTGACCTACAGTTACTTTTTCACAGAATTGATTGGTAAAACTTGTGTATTACCACTGTATTTGTAGCAGAAAGTGAACTAATGTAATTGACTGTAGTACTTACTATCAACAAGAAAACTAACCGAACAGGTTTGAATTTTACTTGTAAGGAAATAGTAATATTTTTTTCACCGGCTGTACCATTTAGTTAGTTAGTTAGTTAGGCATGTGTTTTCCGCACTTGGCTCATAAGTGGGCCATTGTGCGTAGATGGTCACTGTACCACTAAAGTGATCATTTAAACCACTTTAGCTCCGTCCAGAAGGTGATTAGGTTTTTAGGACGTTTGAGTGCAGCTTCCATCGAAGAAGGGTTGCCTATTAGCCGTGCCCTTGTGTCACTCACGCTGCTACAGTGAGATTGTACCATTTTAAAACGCAATAGTAATTTTAATATAATCGTCTGATTTAGTAAAGATATCTGTTTTTTGGCTAATTTAACTGAACCAATTACCTGTATTCAAGTATTCAAATGTTAAGCATTCATTAATCATTCTCGCGAGACCTTTTATCTTCCAAACTTAACTTTCTATTTCTGAAGCAGTGCGCGTATAAGACGCTTGTCTCCAAGTTTCCGTGGTGTAGCGGTTATCACATCTGCCTAACACGCAGAAGGCCCCCGGTTCGATCCCGGGCGGAAACATATTTTTGGACTCTAGTCTCAGCTGGTTAATATCCAAGATTTCAATCAAATCACACAATTGATTGATGTGCTTAAACTTTTTTTGGTATACTTATCCCAAAACTTATACTAAGTACATAGGTAGTAAATGTTCTTACAGACGCGCGAAAAAATCTACATAAGCATTCTAAACATACAATATGAAAAGCCCCATAAAAACTCATGTACAATTTTATTGTAAAAGATAGTTTGACGGCAACACCAACGCCACATTGTTTCATGCCTTTATTTAATTTTCTAAAATTGTATACCTAATTTTATGGCATCATTCCATAAAAATTATCGTTCTTAACTTTATGAGTCTTAAAATTATCTATCTGAAAGCCGATAAAAACCATTAATCCTAAGATAACATTTTACCAGCACTCCACTTCCATCCGAATTAACCTCCATTACGTATACCTCAAAAGATACTTTAATGGGCACATTTTAAGGCAAAAATCCGAATGTATTTGTAAATGTAATTTGGAGCGATCTAACGCAGTACGTACCTAATTGGGTACTTTAATATGAACGTTCTTCGACCAAAGACACGAGAACTGGTCCCAGTTAATCGTCATCCTGTTAAGCTTGGACCTTTGACCGTTTGAGGCGATATTTTTTAGAGCTTACGACTGATATAAAGTCTGTAAAACATTTTAGTTATAATTTATAGAGTTCTATAATTTTCCTGTTGAATATGGTTTAAGATGTAGATGTATAGTAGAACTTCGCGATTTATACAGCCGTAACTGCGACCAGTGTACAGATTAGCTATGTTGTTGAATTCATTATTTATTTATTCAAATACTCGTAAATACATACACATATACAACACGCCCAAAATCTTTAAAAGAATAAGCAAAGTCTAAAGGATGGCAGGCTGTTTTAATCACCTATATGCAGAAATAAAATTAAGTTCGGTGAGATAGATGTCACCACTTGTTTGGTGGCTGGCTACTACATCGTGACGCGGGACCAACCCTTGCGCCTTGCAGCCTTCTGCTGCACTGCGTGCAAGGAGAGAAAACGCGATACAGGTAGAACTCGATGCGTCAGACGCTGAAGGAACTGGCCGAGTTCCGTCCGGTGAGTTACCCGGGTCCTTCAATACGACGCTGATCGTGGGCTACCATGGGGGTTTAGTCCGTGCAAGTCGGATATATCCTGCTCTGCTCCTCCCGAGGCTGACAGAAATCTGAAGGGATTCCCCCATGTAAAATAAAAAAAGATAGATAATGTCAAATTAACAGCCAAGTTACTAGCTTGTCACCTACAGACCATAAATGATGTTGCCTGACACTTATTTTCATAATGCAGATCAACTTTATGCCATAATTGTCGATGGTCGTTTCTACATCTTATTTCGCCGAATCGGATCGTGAGCTAAAAGGAGCCCAGCGTTTCAGCAGTAATTTAAAATGCATAAATCTCCTTGGCTCAGCCGCGCGCTAACTGGATCCCCGGAGCTCTAACTTTCCGTTTTATGAATAGGTAATAGCTACGCGATGCGCCCGCAAAGACCTTGTTTCACTAAATGGGCTATTTGGTTTGGCGGGGAAAAACGGGATTGTACAGCTTTGCTCTGTTATGTGGAAGTCTTGATGTGAAGCGATTGCGTGCCTTTATAAGTTTAGAACGGATAATTCTTTATTTAGTGTCTTTTTGAAATGTACCTAATTTTACCAGCATGTCGGCCCTAGTGGAAGTTTGGCTATTATAGAGACTCTTATTTTGTATTCCGCTTGATGTGAATTTTCAGATTGAAATGTTTCCGATCATTCGGTAATTTGTTTTAGTTTTGAAAACATAGCATGCAAATACAGTTATTTTTGAGTTTCATCAAAATATGTGTGAGGAATATCGAATTAAGTAATTTTGTCAAAATATGTGTAAGGAATATGGAATTAATTAAGGAGTACCATTGAGCTTTTAAAAATGTGTATCTTTTATATTGTAGAGCTGAATAAAATGGTATTTCACTATCTGGTTATAGTACTTTTAATCATAACCTTTTACTCTCTATTTTATCCCTTTATATTTTTATTAAATTATGAATTTTCTTCCCTACTTAGATAGCATAAACATAACAAGGCAATATTACGTCTTACTGTACCTTAACCGTAAAGATTATTCGGACGTAAGTTCGGCAATAACGCAGCCTTTGTAATACGTATAGAAATGTTAATAAATATCTTTCGGTGAGGCGTATCAATAGAATACGGCGATGCGTAAATTCCGACGCCGAATTTCGGCGATGTAATTTCGGCATCTGTCGCTACTTAAGGTAATCTACGTGAATGTAAATAAATCGCAGTTCGCATCAAGTGGCCGAATACATTTTAAATCGAAATGCCGCTGCCGGCCCGGTGATGTAATTTACGTCGGACAGCAAGTTAACTTCAAAGTTAAGCTTCCAATCTCAAAGCTATTAAAATATATTAAGTTTACACTTCACGCGGCACTATTAAAGTGGTGTATTTTTTTTCAACAATTTTATTATCATTTCGTTTCGCCATATTTGTACTATATCTACTAAGTAAATGAAATTATTTGTGGCGTAACATTTTGGGTAATGTACAATATATTTTGACTGCATGTATAGTTTGACTGCTTCAATGGTGCATTCGGTAGTGAGGGTCACCACCGAATCCCATGAGCTAAGATTTGTGGGTTCCTCACCCAGAAAAAACGTTTGTGTGATGAATACTTGTGTTTGTTTTGCGTTGAGTGTTAATATATAATATTTAAGTATATTTTTGTAACAGGTACCACTGTTGAATCTGATATCCTTATTAACCTTATATATAATTACCTCGGAGTCAGAAAATGTAGGTATGTGATGCTGTCTAATATATTAATAATATTTATAATTTCCGAGAGTTTTATGTACAAATATTTTTTTTCATCGAGAAACTGCTACTCATTTTGCATTATATACAAACATAAGTATATTGATGTGATGCCTTCATACTTATAG
Source organism: Glyphodes perspectalis (assembly GCA_951394215.1). NCBI lineage: Eukaryota > Metazoa > Arthropoda > Insecta > Lepidoptera > Crambidae > Glyphodes > Glyphodes perspectalis. The sequence goes on from OX596200.1 coordinate 4,312,823, forward strand.
CTGTACAGTTCTATTTACTCAACTGTAAATCACGCTCCCCACTTAGAATCAAGATGGCTAAACAAATAAACGGAAAAAACTGTAAAAAGAAATTGACTGGCACCTACCCAACCCCCATTCGTCACGGCGTGTCAACAGTCGTGTGAAACAGCCCCTATTTTACATTTAATTGCATTTCTTTGTCGATCTCCCCGTTAATCTGAATGCACCCTTATCCTGTACAAAGACCAAAAAATGTTGACCTCCCGCGCTCCTATAATGTGTCGCGACGTAGTACGAATGCGGGGATTCGGGTTGAAAGGACAGAGGTCTTGGTGAGTTGGTCGTGTCTAGACTTGTTTGATGTCGAAGAAAGTATGTGTTAAAGCAATGTTTGCGAACGCACTCTTGTAGATGATGTGTGCGCTAGTTCGTTATCGGCGGGATTGAGTTTTCGACGTTTTGACAAAAATATTGGCTTGGCGTCGTCTAATATATAGGAATTTACTAGGACTAAGAGGCAAGAGGAATATAAGAATTTGGTTTAATAATAATGAAAAAGTTGCTGTAGAGTAGCCGCTATTTGTTATTCCAATAAGAATCATCTCTAATTGGCTTAAACATATCAAGACTATCCATCACAGTCAATATACAATTAAAAACGTATTCACTTTATTGAAATAGCAAATTCCAAAATTAATTATGCAATCTCGAACTTCATTATTTTCTTAGTTCTAAAAGAAACTTCTTCTTGTACTGGCTGGGGAAAGGTTGTATTTTTTTGCGATATTGCTGACGTGTTTTGTTTAAGTATTTCTGAGCTACCTTTTATTCATAAAAAGTTATCTACGTTCCGAGTAATAAAGAAATAACGATGTACAGATATAACTGCTCGAATTGTCTAAATTCCCATTCGCGCAATTGAAGTTTCAGGCAATAGTTAGTATGATATTAAAGGTAGTCCATTTATAGGGGAATAATTTACATAACACAGACATAACATGACGGCCATAATCCCCGAAGGGATAGGCAGAGTCAAAGAGGCAGCATGCCCCTTCAACCACATTCAGCCAAAAAATAAAGCCGGGCTGGGTCAGATGGAAAATTGTGAAAAAGCAGTGACAAGCGGCTAACCCGTCGCCTACACAATCACATACCCAAAACCCGGTGCACCATTGGTCGTCTTCTAAGACATGCTAGGCAAGAACCACAGTTGGCACTTTCTTTTTAGGTCCCAGACCCACATGGGACAATGGGCTGGGTTAGATGGAAAATTGTGAAAATATTGTTGTATATACATAATGTACCTATATAATATTGTGAGGAATAATTTAAGACCTTATATAAAACTCTAGCTATGACTCTAATTCGGTGCCATTCAATAAATTCAGTATCTAACAGTGTGACTGACCTCCCCTTACATAATATGTACAATTCGATATCAACAACAGTATTTACCTAGAACGACTGAGTCAACAGACAGTCGACGACAGAATATCGACCCATCACGTCTAAGAACTGTAATTTGGTGAGCAATTAACTAAACGATGTAACAAGTATTGCCTGCGATCATTATGGTATGGGCTGCGTTAAGGATATTTTTACCGATAGACGCCAAATGTATATTGCGTGTCTGAAATTATAAAATGGAAGAAATAAATGAGTATATTTTTTTGTGGAAACGTCACATGTTGTGTTTACAAGTAAAATGAGAGCAAATAAAAAAAATATACTTACTTATCTACATATATATAAAGCTGAAGAGTTTGTTTGTTTGCTTGAACGCGTTAACCTCAGGAATGACTAGACCGAATTGAAAACTTATTTGTGTGTTGTATGTGTAGTTCATTAGTCGACGAAGGCTATAGGCTGTATAAGATTAATCATAAACCATTAACCTGTGCCCTTAGGTGAAACCGAGGGCATAGCTGGTTAATAATATGTGAAAGTCAGTTGATTTGGACGCTTGGATGATTAGTTTGGTTGGATGATTATTTTTCTATTGGTTTACTTATACAACTCATTGTTATTGTGTACTTTATGGTAGTTTTGTGTAAAGTTACGAAGATATGATCTTTTTTTAATTACTTCGAGATTTAAGTATTAAGTAAATTATACCACACGGGTAATTTGCTACTTGAGAATAGTTAGATTTCTTTCTAAGTATACATGAGCTAACAATAGAACATTTAACATTCATATCTTATTGTGAACACTGCATTGATATTTATTCAAAACTATTAGATATCATGCACGCAATAGTTTTTTTTTAACAGAAAATCACGTCTAATGGTTAGTAAGTTCTCTGCTACGTGTCGTCGTCAGCTCATGATAGCTGTGTGTTTAGTTTGAATATTTTATCGTGACGTTTTCAAGCTGTTTCCAGGATCCTTTAAAGCCGGGTTTAAAATTACGTGTTATTTTAGTGCAAATTGCTTGTAAACTATTGAAAATTGATACTAAACATTGTGGAACGTAATTCTGCCTGTTTATTTTGTCCAATAGATGTAAATTATTAATTATTAATTATCTAACTAACTAAACTTCACGCCACTTCCCTAGCGGGGTAGGCAGAGAGAACAGAACGCCATATGGCACGATCCTTACACACCTCACTCGCCTCTTCAATTAATTATCTCTACAGACTAATAATTTTTCCAGAATGCCACACCAATTCTTTAGTTCCAAACTAAGCTTGTGCTTGTGCTATGGATACTAGGTGAACGGGTAGACATATTTAAATATGTTTATAAACATCCATGACTTGAGTACAACTGTCCATGTTCATCACACGAAACATTTGCCCCTAGCGGAATAAGAACCCGCGCGGTTTCGTGGTCAGGGTCTCTGACCACTCGACCAATGGGCCAGTCGATCATTTACTATAATTTGGACCACGTGCACCTATAATTACATCACTATTTTGACATAAGATTTTAGGATAAGCACTAAAATACTGTAGCCGTGTATTTTACTAAAATATTTATGACATCTATTTGGCGGAATTTATGATTATCATATTGGAAACTTGAACTTACAAAGATAATATATATATATATTTGTCCTTTAGCGTTCAATTATTTTATGCATATAAATATAAATATCATACGGTCAGATATTTAAGTAATCAATAAAAAGTTCTTATAGATCCATCCAAGCTGATATCTGTCATAACCAATGCCTATTTTTAATTAAATAGTTGAGTTTACTTTTATCTATACCTATAATAAATCTGTAGAGAGGTCAATTCTGTACATGAAATATATTTTCAAAATAACTATCAGGGGGTGATTAGTGATCGATACTGATGCCAAAAATGCAATCAGTAAAATTTTTGTCTGTCTGTCTGTCTGTCTGTATGTTCCTTATAGAAACAAAAACTACTCGACGGATTTTAACGAAACTTTGTACAATTATTCTTTATACTTCTGGGAAGGTTATAGTATACTTTTCATCATGCTACAATTAATAGAAGCAGAGTAGTGAAGGGAAATGTTGGAAAAACGGGAGAAGTTACTCAATTTTTTAAGCTTCCGTCGCGTGTGCAGTCTTAATGGTTAAAGTTACATAGAAATCATGTATGACGGAAATAGTCTTTATAATATTAACCACAAACGCGGGTGACGCCGCTGGCACAGCTAGTTAAAAATATAACGCTCATAAATTTTAATTAAAAATTGTAAACAATATTACTTGCTGTATTTTGATATTAAGACTAGTTAAACATAGTTTTAATAACTAAATCCATAGTTTTAATCTACTGGAAATTTTAATTTTATCTAAATACGTTTTAAGTAAACTTTGAAATTTCCTTTGAAAAGCTATAGAAATTACCTATTTCAAAGCTTTTTCATACGGAATCAAAGGGATGTCCATTTTTTAAAGCAAGTCACCCCACATTTTAGTGAAACGCTTATAAATTATGTAAATTTAGGTCAGTATGCTATCGGGCATAGCTGAGTCATTTATGTAATTACAGGCAAACTAATCGAAGTTAATTATTTAATTGCTTAATTACTTTGTAAATAGGCTCACGTTCATATTTAAGTGCATATTATTAGGTACATAATAGAAGATAGGGGACTTATATTGAATAGCAGAAGGGGATGAATTTTGTTAGAAATATATTCAGTGTTCTGCAGTTCCTTGCAGCTATTAATCTCTCATTCTACGATCCCATATTTTAAATATTCTTTTTCTTGTTATTTTTCATAATACAGGACAAATAATGGTCAGTTTTAATCTAGTTACTAAGTTAAACATTTAATAGTTTTCAATAAAGAAAAGTTGTAATAGAATTAATGAAACCAACAAGCAGACAGTTATTAAATCCAAAATACTAATAATAGCTTTGGAGACACATACTTTAAAATAGATGTACATAATTGAATTAAATTGACAAGCTCGATGGCGCATTCGGTAGTGACCCTGCCCCATGCGCCAAGAGTTGTGGGTTCGATCCCCACCCAGGACAAACATTCGTGTTATAAATACTTGTGTTTGTTCTGTGTCTAGGTGTTAATATCCAATATTTAAGTATATATTTGTAATACCACTGTTGCTTCTGATATCCGTAACACAACTGCTTATGCTACTTACCTTGGAGTCAGATCATTGTATGTGATGTACTTAGTCTGATATTATTATAATATTATGCTTATGGGGCATTTAAACATTGAGAAATATTATGTATGATAATAATCCATACTGATATTATAAAGAGGAAAAGTTTGTTTGTTTGTTTGTATCGAAAAGGCTACGAAACTACTAAACCGATTTGAATAATTCTTTCACTTATGGAAAGCTACTTTATCAGCGAGTAACATAGGTATTTTATTCCGGTATTACCACGGGAACGGGAACTACGCGGGTACATCGCTAAAATTTGAGAACGGCTGGGCTGATTTTGATGGTTTAGTTTTAATGTATTTGTAATTTTCCAGAGAAGGTTTGTACGGTAAGAAATTAGGGAAACATTGCGAGGAAAATAATTAAAGAAAATCCGAAAACGGTGCGTTACGAAGTTCGCCGGGTCAGCTAGTTATGAATTAAAATAAAAGATTCTCGAAGCGACGGAACATTTTTTTGTAAATGTATGTTGTTGCAAACTACACTAGTACATACATCAAACTTATCTTCAAACCTGTTTGGCATATAAATTATATGTATTTGAATTAAAAATGGCCGTCTAATTAGCGCTCGTAGACTAACTGTTTAACACGCCAACGATACTCAACCCTGGTCTCATACCCTGTGGCCACAAAAGATAATATTGATCATCAAAACTACAACGTAACGCAAACGCGTCGCCACCACAACAACCGTTTACGTAAACACCGGGACGGGCGTCTAAACTGCTGTCCCATCGGAGTGCTGTCATTCGATGCATATCGATAGTCCACTATCGATAATATATCGATGTTTATCGATATCGATATCGATAGCAAAACTATATTATCGATAGCATATTTACAGAATTTTAAATTTATTTATTTAGTATCCAATTGGTATTTAAGTATCGCATAGGCGACGAACTAGCCATTTAGCCAGTACTATTTTATAAATGTTCGATATCGCCCAGCTTATTTTTTTTCCTTTTCCTTCGTAATAATTCCTTCGTACAAATTTTCTACTACTATCCATGGTATATCAAGCTCTTTCAACCATTTTCAACTAAAATAGAATCCATATATCTATGTGTGTAAGTAGGTATGCATGTATATAAAACTACAACGCAACGCGAAAGCGTCGCCATTCACCATACAATGTGGCTTTTTTCGATAGTTAACTATCGACAGTTTCACACCACTGCTGTCAATCGGTATGAAAAGCCGAAATATTGATCAGACAGGTCAATAACCGGTGATTGGGTTCATTCAGTAGGTGTTGGATGAATTTGGAATTGGTAGGTAGCTGGGCTCGGGTCTATCCGGGTGGAAGGGGAATGTACCTACAGGGTGAAATTAAATCATTGGCATTCGCTAGAAATTTTATCTTAACGATACAATCAATTTTGTAGTCAAAAACAAAGTGTATTGCTACTTTTGTTTACATTGTTCAGTTATAATATAAAGCAAGAATATAAACAAAAATTATTCATACATACATAACATCAACCTCGCATTCCTGCGAGGAATTCCATACATAACATCAACCGCGCATTCCGCAATGTTAGGTGGATATATTTAAGTGGAAAAATGCATAAATGTGGTACTGGAAGTAAAAGGTTCCCGTATTGTTCTATACAATTGTTAAACATATGTTAACTATAATTCACGCAAGAACTCTTTTCGTTTAATAAAAAAATATGTATTGACAAATATTTTATTCCGACATTCTTCAGCTCGCGGCTTATTATACCGAAAATATTGTGTTACAACAATTTTCCCTCCACTTTAAAAGCAATAAACATGTAAGTGAAGAAAAAGCGTGTTTACGTCCACAATCGTAACGGTCGAATAAGGCTTGCTCGGGTCGGCCTTTGTCAAGGAAATTGCATTCTGTTCGGCCCTCAAGCCTCGCGACGAACTAAATTTGTACAATCGCGGACACCACTGGAACTACGGACATGGGTAACGATAAATTGTATTACAAAAAAACCCAAAATTTATAGGGCTCTATCAACTTTGCTCAATACTATTTGTTTATTAAAAACATCACTTTCAATATTATAACATTATCATATTTAAATATTTTTAATCCTGGTGTCCAACCTAAAACTGAACTATGGTTCAGTTTAATTAGAATTAGTAGTAGAAACATGTAAAGGTCTTTATGCAATTAATTTAAAATAGACCGCATCAGACCATAATCATTCTAAAATTATGCCCCGATCTTAGTCGATAGGTCAGGCCCACTTAGATCCCGCTGCAACAGACCATTTTTCAAAAATAAATTGCTACATTCATAAATATAGCGGTCCTTATTCTGATACCATAACTTTTATGCAATTCTTCGCGATGCTCTCCTTGTGATTTACTCGCTGCCATGATAAGGGTATATACGCACAGTCGCACACATATGTACATTTCGAAAATATAAAAATACCTTCAATCATTCAAGTTTCATTCTTGTACCTTTATATAACAACCAACGCTTATATACAAGATGCAATTAAAACCACTCTCCAAATTTGAATATGGCAATAGTTAGGAAAAATAACGATATTCCTACATGTTTTTTTTTTATAGTCACCTAGTACAAAAATATTGAGTTATGTCTTCACAAAGTTATCGTTAAAAAACCTACGTTTGTAGATACCGCTGGGCGCCGCCGCACAAGATATTTAATTGTGAAAATTATACCTACTCTATTTTTTCATAAATGTGATATATTAACGATACCTAAGGCCTGGAAAAATTTAGATGGTATTAAATGCATCCTGTATAATAAATTAACTTGGAGCATGTAACTTACGAAATGAATATTATTACTTTTTTAAACTTAATTAGCCACTGTTCGCAGTTTGCCCGTTCCTATTTTTCTCCAAACATTTCTCCATCTACATACATTTTGACCCCTAAATAAAATCGAAGGACCGATTCGCTCCCTCCCGCGGGCACTTGATTTTTGTTAAGGAATAAGTCGGTTTCCGATAAATAAATACGCCACCCATTTATTCCCCTCTTACCCCTGTTGGTTTGAGAGTCTAAAATAATGTACCAGCTATGTTTCTTGTCTAGCATGTTGGTTTGTGATTATATAGACGTCAAGTTATCTATTTGTCACTACAACATACCAATCTCAACTTTATTATTTTACGAAAGTCTTAATACAGCGTTTGCTGTACCACCCACGGTAGCTCTGTAGATAAAAAAATGCATCTTATTTATGAGAAGTGTTGGTTTACATGCACTTAATTTTGAGACAATCCACTAGTACCAAGTGACGTCAGGCTTGAAAACCCGCACAGCGTAAGAAAATAAAATACCCGCGAAATATTTCTTTACACATACATACATACATAACATCACGCCCATGATCCCCGAAGGGGTAGGCAGAGTCGGAGGGGCAGCGAGCCCCTTCAACCACATTCAGCCAAAAATAAAGCCGGGCTGGGTCAAATGGACAATTGTGAAAAAGCAGTGACAAGCGGCTAACCTATCGCCTACACAATCACACACCCAAAACCCGATATACCATTAGTTGCCTTTTATGACATGCTAGGCAAGAACCACAGTTGGCATATTCTTTTTAAGTCCCAGACCAACATGGGACAGTGGGCTGGGTTGAATGGAAAGCTGTGAAAAAGAAGTGACAAGTGGCTAGCTCGTCGCCTACTCAGTCACATACCCAAAAGCCCGTAAACCATTAGTCGCCTCTTACGACATGCTAGGCAAGAACCACAGTTGGCACATCCTTTTTTTTTGTCCCAGATCAACATGGGCCAAGTCCCAGACCAACATGGGACAAAATTATTATTTCTTTTCGCCCAAAAAATACCGCAACTTGTTCCTTCCCAAAATGGAATCCCTTCGAGACAAATTATTCAAACCGCAACTCTTTGTCACTGTATTCGGGTGTATCAATTCTATTTCGATTTGAGACTTTGCTGTCAAACTAAATCCTTAAATAAAGCGTTTGATCGCTACTCCCGCGTTCACTGTGTAGAAAATTGTATTCCTAAATCCTCCCAATATTTTCTCCTTTTGCATATTTTCATTTCGCTGTGAATTATGTACATGTGCGGGAAACTGATCGGGTATTGGGAACCAAGCGTTAATACTGGGATATATTGATGATTTGTTTGCTTATAAATACATACATAACATCACGCCCATAATCCTCGAAGGAGTAGGCAGAGTCAAAGGGGCAGCTGGTCCCTTAATCACATTCAGCCAAAATTAAAACTTGTTTGCATATACTAAACGTATATTGTGTTTAATGCAAATCTGTTTCTGTGAAACACGATATTTTTTGCTATCTGGCAAAACCAAAGTAATGTCCATCTTTACTAGAGTAGAATAATCCGTTGTTGATGAAAGATGTATTTGCCTAGGGTCCGGATGTTTATGGTGACGTCATTGATCGTGATTTCCTAAATACTTAAGCTTAAACTATTTTATTTTACTTATTTTGGGAAAAGACCAATGCATTTGAAGTTGTCTGATATTAGTTTATGCTATAAATGTTGAAAACAAAGAATATGTTTTTAAGTAGATAATACCTATGTATCTCTCATTATCTTTCAATTGACTTAAATACATATGTGGAAGCAACATGTTAGTTATGATAACCTTAACTTATAATTTTATCAACAATAACATCGGCTTCAAAACAGAGCTTGTACCTACATATTTTAACGCCCATCTATACTTATAATAAATCTGTAGAGAGGTCAATTCTGTACATGAAATATATTTTCAAAATAACTATCAGGGGGTGATTAGTGATCGATACTGATGCCAAAAATGCAATCAGTAAAATGTTTGTCTGTCTGTCTTTCTGTCTGTCTGTCTGTCTGTCTGTCTGTCTGTATGTTCCTTATAGAAACAAAAACTACTCGACAGATTTTAACGAAACTTAGTACAATTATTCTTCATACTCCTGGGCAGGTTATAGTATACTTTTCATCACGCTACAATCAATAGGAGCAGAGTAGTGAAGGGAAATGTTGGGAAAACGGGAAAAGTTACTCCATTTTTTAAGCTTCCGTCGCGTGAGCAGCCAACGGTTAAAGTTACATAGAAATCATGTATGACGGAAATAGTCTTTATAATATTAACCATAAACGCGGGTGACACCGCTGGCACAGCTAGTATTTAATAAACCGTTAGCGAGCCATTATCGCGTTCAGAATTTTGTGTCATAACAACTTCTAAACTGTCTATAAATTTATTCATAAAATTCAATTACCCGGCGAAGTTAGCACATAATATTAAAGCTATGCGAAACTTGACAACTTCAGGTGACGATATTCCCACACTAGAGAACAACTACATCCACGAATTTGAGAAAATTAAGCTCATGGAGGAGCCAAGGAAATTAACATAATTTGCGTTTGAAATGTATTTTTGGAAATAATTCTTGTTATTGAGCTAACGTTGTTTGTAAACGTAGTTATTTAAATTACAACAATATCGCCAGATATTAAGCTACAAAAATACACTTTAATATTTGTCCCATGCTGGTCTGGGACTTAAGAAGAATATGCCAACTGTGTTTCTTGCCTAGAATGTTGTAAAAGGCGACGAATGGTATATCGGATTTTGGGTTTGCGATTGTGTAGGCGACGAGCTAGCCACTTGTCACTACTTTATCACAATTTGACATCTATCCTAGCCCAGTTTTTTTTTTTTTGGCTGTGGTAATATGGTCTTGCTGCCCCTTTGACTCTACCTTCCTCTTTGGGGATTACGGACTTATGTATGTACGTAATATATGAATCTTATGGTTCGTAATTTTGCTAAATTATGATTTAGGATCAATATATTTATGATTTAGTATTATTGCGACTTTACTTATGTGACTCACAGCTCTTGATGACCAGGGTCATCATCGATCAGAGTTTAAATTTTTCACGAAGAGCCCAAGTCTACTCATTCGTGATATTTTTTCGTAATAACGCATTAAAAAAATATGTCTGCCTGTCATTAAATAGGGTCTTATTAAAGCCAAATGAAACTAAGACTTGGTGACAAGCTCGATGGCGCATTCGGTAGTGACCCTGCCCCATGCGCCAAGAGTTGTGGGTTCGATCCCCACCCAGGACAAACATTCGTGTGATGAATACGTGTGTTTGTTCTGTGTCTGGGTGTTATTACCCAATATTTAAGTATACATTTGTAATGCCACTGTTGCTTTTGATATCCGTAACACAAGTGCTTAAGCTACTTACCTCGGAGTCAGATCAATGTATGTGATGTAGTCTGATATTTATTTATTTATATTATTTAAGAGAGAAGAGTAAGAGAAGTAAACTAACTAACTAAACTTCACGCCACTTCCCTAGCGGGGAAGGCAGAGAGAACCAAACGCCATATGGCACGGTCCTTACACACCTTACTTAAAGAGAAGTGTGAAAGATAATAAAACTTAATTACAATGTACAAGAATTAATTTTACCATTGTCTCAGATCCTCATAAAATCGCGTCTTAATATATTTTAGGTTAAAGGCCACCACAATCGTTAAATGATTTTTAATTAATAGGCATATCCACAGCTTGACCGCTTTCGACATGAATGCTAGATATTCTCTGGCCAAGTTTCAGTGCGTTATTTAATTAAGTTAGTTTATTAGTTGTCTCCGGAGCTGTGCACGTTTTAACGTGTTTTCAAACTATCCAGGCATTCCTCGTTAATAACGGACTAGACAGGGTTGATGAACTTTTAGTATTAAGTAGAAGTCTTAACTGTGGACAAGTAAGTAGGAGTAAGTATCTGTACTTGATGTTGCGGGTACGTTACTTGTGTTGTATGTAGTACACGTCATCTGTTTATAGATGCAATAAACTAGAGAAATGTTGATTGTCTTTGGTACATCAGTGTCTCTGTTGGTATAGAACTTACAATTGTGTTCATTGCCAGTTTGACTGGCCTGCTGGTCGAGTGGTCAGAGACCCTGGCGACGAAACCAAGGGTCACGAGTTGGAATACCGCTATGGTCAAATGTTTCGTGTGATAATAAATAAGAAAGTCAAAGTCAAATTCAAAGTCAAAACGTTTATTGTATTCATGAATGTAAATTAGTTGGTGATACAAGTTGCCAGTACATCATGTAACGCTTTTAGGCGTAGCCACAGACATAGCTTATGAACGTGTAAAATAAAAGTTTTCATTGCTACGCATGTCGGAAAAGGCGACTAATGGTGAATTAGGTATATAATTCTTAAGTATGATTATAGAGCATGTGATTGTGTAGGCTGTGAGCTAGCTACTTGTCACTTTTGACAATTTCCTTTCCCATCAAACTCGACTCAATTTTATTGTTAGTTAAAAATGAACTTTTTACAACTTCTTGGACTCAGCCTACTCCTTCCGGGATTGCGCGCGTGACGGTATGTATGTAGATCAGGATTTGGGTCAACTCCAAAAGAGTCATCAATCTGGATCAACAACACTGAGTGACGCTATAGTGCACCAAATCGATTCACTATCTGGATGTGACCATGCAAATAGGTTAGCGCAAAATGCACTAAGCATGTCCGGGAAAATTCGAAATCTTCATTACCCCTCGCATTTAGTACCCTTCGCAGCTCACTTGAATTTCGTTGCGCAATATCGCAATTGACTCAAACAGCACAGAGAGTTTAAACTTAATTACTTTGTTGACGCAAAGATGTTTGCTGGTAGATCCCATGTCTAAAGCTTAGAGGCTGCCACGCAAAAGTTAGCTACGCAATAAAAAAGGCTAATTTTGCCAAAACACGGGCCACTTTGAAAGATCCTTCACAGGCCTTCCTGCCAGCTACATCCATCATCTGGACAAAACATTGCACTCTTTCCGCCGACGCGCCTACAATCCCTTCTGGGCCGGCAAAAACGAAACACGAAACTTGGCCAAAGAATAACGATAGACTCGGTAAAACCCTTTGCCTCAAAACGCCACAGCTCACTTCGTTAGCCGTCTGTCTGTCTGTCCAGACCTCTTTTTCTCAAGAACAAGTTAAAGCTGAAATAATCAAGTCTGTGCACTTCAAAACTATGGAAAAAAATCAAATTTATAAATCAAACCAAATGTTGACACTCTTCACTCACTTACTTTTTTTGCTAGGCTAGGTTTCTTGGTACCTAATCTCTAATCTTGTAACAATAATCTATGTCATTAAAGAACTTCTGTAAGCTAAGAAAATCTGAAAGAAAATCAGAATTGTGCACTTTGACTGCGACATGCAATTAGTTATTTGTTCGTTCACGTTCTATATTGACTTTTTATGTATTGATGTAGATCTAAATAGACAAATAAGAAATTCATAACAATAAAGTCGGCCTTCTGCAAATTTTTTATCTGTGCTCAAGCCAAGTTTCATCTTCATATTTTTCCAGCAAAATCTCTGTGGGTGATCACCGGCCGGTTTCACAAGACCTCTCTAGGTCAAATAATAAAGAGACCAGAGGGTCTCTGCAAGGGTCTCGTTATATTGGTTCTTTGTCGCTAAGTGATATCAAATACCTATTTTTTGCTGAGAACAAGGATATCAGTGCCAACGACATGATTTTTCGAGCTAGGGTCGTGTGGAAGATTGGGTTTCTCAAATAAATAACAGGGTTGAACATGTTTTCTTATAACTGAGTCTGTCTGTGACAACCTAATCTAATTATACATGATTACATTTACGATATAAACAGTAGTTTCGCATTTGTACGAGACGAAATTAACATATTTATTATGCTTTCTTATTCATTATTATAACGGCAATTTGTAATCGTCATTTTGGTAGTAATTAACTATTTTACAACAGTTATTTCACATTGATGGTAAATGTTATTTTTAAAACGAAGCCCCATACAAATAAATAAATATATAATATCAATGTATTGGTTTCCAAATATTATAAATAAATATCAGACTACATCACATTCATTGATACTCCGAGCTAAGTAGCTCAAGCACTTCTGTTATGGATATCACAACCAACAGTAGTATTACTAATGTATACTTAAATATTGGATATTAACACCCGGATACATAACAAATAGGAGATTCGTCACACTAATATTTGTCCTGGGTGGAGATCGAACTCATGGAGATCGAACCCACAACTCGTGTCATCGAGCCAGTCAAAAAAAATTCTTCATAAAGCAACTGCCCACCAGTCCCTTGTAACCGTTAAATAGGCTATAACCATACTATTTGGATCTTGGTTGCACATTCATAGTTATTTGAATGAGAAGGTTTTCTCCCACCGCTTTCCCTCACCGCTAAGCAAGTGGTATAAGAAAAAAATCCAAATACCTGTTTCTTCAACAACTTTTCATCCCTTGCGCGATTCAATTGAGTTTCGGCCATCATGTTCGACACGAAACCAATTGTTTGCACAAAAACTAATCTCCATTCGAATGTTATCAACACAATATCTACTCGATTAGATTCCAGATTACCTCGAGCCCAGCTTTAAACACCATTACGGAACATTGAACACACCAACGTGTCTCCACTGCGTTTACAGAGCGACAACAATAAAACACTCGAGTGTTATCAGCCTAAACCGATTTGAAAATTTAATATCCACGGTTTTATTTGTGGAGACCACTTACAGCCCCCGAGATGTTCGCGATCAACGTCAGGCGTTGGAGAGCCCTCAGCGCCCCTGTTTTGGGCTGGCTGATACTTTTTAGGGTCCCGTTGTACGGAGGAAAACGGAACCTTATGAGATCTATTTAATGTGCAATTGAGTGTGAAGATCGTTTCTCAGGTTTGGGACATGAAATTGAAGTGAAACATACTAATAAGATGTAAAAATTCAAATATGGAGCTACATGTTTAGATGTTTGTTACTAAATAATTCGAAAACTTAACTAAGTATCTTCATGTCATTTCCCTAGCGAAGTAGGCAGAGAGAACCGAACGCAATATGGCACGGTTTGATTGATTTACTTTTTAAACATCCATTATCCTTTTCATATAAGCTCTACGGGTCTTGTGGCTCCTAACATCACCTTCTTCAAAAACTTGAAATCGATTTATGGGACGATTTCTTATCACACACATAGATTACAAAAAGCCAAAGCTTGTAAAGCTATTTTAATACATACTCGAATATATATTTTAAGGCATCGACTGCATAATACACATTCAGGCTATACGAGTAGGTATCTATTAAAACAGTTTTCGAGGAAGGTGATGATGAGCCATATTAATATTTTCTGGATACATTTTTTAAAAACGCAATGTGTTCGAGATTTTAAAATAACAAGTACAATACTTCCAACGTTTATTTACTAAAAGTATATTTATATGTAAAAAAATAAATATTTTCCCAAGAAACGAATTTTAGCTTTTTCGAAAAAAGTCAGATATCTTACTTAATAATCTCTTAATTCTTAAATTATGTAAATGCTAAGGTTAACTTTGTACTGAACCCTAAGGACGCGCGATCAATTCTTTCTTACCTGTTTTTTTTTCGAACAATTTATCTCAGATTTTTTGTCTCCAGATCCTTGTACTGATTCAAGATGATTACCTCATCTCTTGGAAAAAAAAAAAACAAAAACAACGACAATCGTTCAGGGTGTTTGCTTCGCTGTTTTTCATCAGAGATATAAAATAAGTACTCATTAAAGTATGACCAACATTAAAGTAAAATTTACTAGTAACTTTAAAATTATTATTTAAAAAATAGTAATTTATATTACTTGACTGGCTCGATGGCGCATTCGGTACTGACCCTGCCCCATGCGCCAAGAGTTGTGAGTTTGATTCCCACACACGACAAACATTCGTGTGATGAATACTTGTGTTTGCTCGGTGTTATTATCCAATATTTAACTCTGTTGACTCTGATATCCGTAACACAAGTGCTTAAGCTACTTACCTCGGAGTCAGGTCAATGTATGTGATGCAGTCTAATATATATTATTTATTATTACTAGGTGACCAAATACAAGAAACGTATAAATTGTTGTTCGTTGGTTGGTTGGTGGGTATAAATATACCAACAACTTGGCGGTGAAGGAAAAAATTGTGTTGATGCAAGATATATAATGTGTATCGTCCACCTAGCAATAGAACCAACACTTTAAATGACTGTTAGATTCACATTTCCTGCTATATTTTATCATTACAATAAAAAAAATCCAAGATAACAACAGGATACAAAACGCACTATCTAATCCTAGATTCACATTTCCTGCTATATTTTATCATTACAATAAAAAAAAATGCAAGATAACAGGATACAAAACGCACTATATAATCCATTTCATTATGGTCCACTACTCACCAGCCAGATCTGCAGTTCCGCGTTGGGGTATAATAGGAGTAGTATGGACAATTTTTCAGCTTGCCTCAAATACCTAACAAAAAATTGGAGCTAGTACTCCTATTATGTACATTAGTTTTAAAGATATAATAACACAAGGCAGATTAACTGCCTACTTCAGACTCCAGTCTTCTAACATATTAGTTCTTTTTAGTTGTTTTTCTAAGTACCTATTATTTATGAGAACTCTGTATTTGTGGTAAGAAAATAAACGTTATTTATTATTATTTATTATTATTAAATTAAAACAGCTACATCGTTTTCCCTTTTGTATGATAAACCAATAAAAATATTACATACACCTAATGTGGAAATGATAATAGTACACAAAATTACCTACAACTATTAATCGTTCATTGGCCACAATTACTGTGATACCACCGGTTAAAATTACCCAACATGGTGAATCTATTCATTACATTGCCAAGCTGATTTGAACTCTGCTACATATGAAATAGAGAAGAGCTATTTAACCAAACTGCTGGTTATTGTTAGACAAAATATGAATTCAGCATGCGAATGATTACGCCGCATATTTGACCACTAATTTGATACATTTTCAATGTGCTATGTCCGCCATTAACACCGTAATCTAATATCATTAAATATTTTAAGCAATGTTGTTATTCTTTACAATTCCAATTCGATTTATTTAATCTAATCTGCATATTATCTGCGTAATAAGTTAATCTGCATAATAAAATTTAATTGTATTCATTTTATTAGATACTAGCAGTGTACGTTTCACCCGCGTACTCCCTGTTCCCGTAGAAATACGAGGATAGAATATAGCCTATATTTACATGGTAATTAAGTAGCGGTCCAGTATTTTCGGAGCATATGCAATACAAACAAACAAACATTCAAATCTTTCCTCTTTATAATATTAGTATGATATATCGTTATATTTCGATTATTGTCTAAGTAATATAAAACTCTCAAAGTTGTTACTTAGAGAAAAACTCCTGAAAGTGTTTAGATACGACAAAGACACATCTGTGCCAATGACCAATATTCCGGAATACCGTACAACTTTCATAAAAAATTACCTTGTAAGAGAGACATAAATTAATGTTAGTGTTTTTGTACTGTTAGTGACAATTTAATAAATAAGCGAAATAATACGAGCGGTGGTAGCTCAATGGTAAGGACACGCGCCTCTTAACCGAGGAGTGCGGGTTCAAACCCGGGCACGTACCTCTGGATTTTTCAAGTCTATGTACGTATTTATACCACTAGCTCGACGGTGAAGGAAAACATCGTAATGAAACCTGCAAATTCAAACAACTTTGGATTTGTAACCATGATCCAAAAATTGTCTGGTTCTCCTATCTTAGGGTTACGAAGGTCAGATCGGCAGTCGCTTCAATATAATTACCAGACTCGCTAAATCCTGGATCATGGTCTAAGCGGACCCCGTCTAAACACGGGACATAACGCTAGGAAGATGATGAGTGACAATTTAATAAATAATTCGCTTTTATGTAGTCTGCACTTAATAAAGACTTTTTAAGGACATTTTAATAACAACATAAGCAACAGAGCATATTTCATAATAACACAAACCGTTTGCGGGGAATGTTCACTTCGGTATAACAGACGGACTCTCCCCATCCGAGCGTTTGTCGAGTGCAAAGGAAATTGTCGAATTTCCCCGGCGGCCGAGTTCGCACCGTTTAGAATTTTAACAGAAGAAATGCAGTATGATTTATTAACCGTGACAATTGTTTCTCTGGAGCGAAATATGAGCGTGGTGTATTTTGAATATCTAAGGCACTGTGGCGTATTGCCCATTTCGAATTTATTTATGACCAACAATAACTAACTAAACTGCACGCTATTCACTATTTTCTACATTAAACTAACTAACTAACTAAAATAAAGGTAGAAAAAAGCCCTCCAGCCCTCAGATATTTTAATTCGACTACAATAATTTATGGTAGTATTTACGTTCCCTTTATTTCGCCGTAACCTACAATACTACTTAATAATGCTTATCATAGTCTAAACGCTTGCAGCCCTCCAAGGGGTAGGCAGAGTTAAGCCAAAACTAAAATAGAGTAGGGTTAGATGGAAAAATGTGAAAAAGTTAAACAATTCGCCAGCTAGTCGCCTACACAATCACGAACCTAATATCTTATTCCACATAAGTTGCCTTTTACTACATACATTCTTTCTACTCCTTCTATGACATAATAGGCAACAAACACTTCAAGTTCTAGAATAACATAGGACTGATGTATATTATTCATTAATGCTAATAGGAGCTTTTTGCAATATTTGGTCCCTTAGTAATACTGAGCGAACGATAAATATTGCAAGCAAGTTCAATTAAGCCATAGTTACTATTTTTATCTCTTTCTATTTTTATGGTGCTATTAAACATGTTCATAGTTTTTGGTAACATGATGATCGCGATACATTTAGGTTATGAGCTCGCAAAATTAATAGCGTATAAAATTTGCTATCAAAGGGAGTTTCTTGTCGTTTTGTGTTGTATTTTTTTTTCTGTAGATGTTGTAAATCGAAGTTATTGCCTGGCCAGTTTTTAAGTTTTTTTCTAATATTGCAATAAAAATATATATTTTTTTTTATTTAATTTACCGTTATTTTTTTATGTAGTTTTAATTGTGAGAAAATAAACTTACACATCCAGTTATTACAAAAGATGGGACCAAATTTAAAATAACCAACAATTATTAAATTTTTGTCGCAATTATTATACTTAGGTATACCTACAGGCTAACATTGCGTAACCATGGTCCAAAGATTGTCTGGTCACCTTAACTAACGGTTACGAATATCAGATTCGCATTCGTTTCGATGTAATTACCAGACTCGCTAAATTCTGGATCATGATATACCTCGAATAAGTACAAGACATTATGCTAGGAAGATTATGAAGGAATTTTTGCGGGAAATTTAAATTTATAAGTAACTATAACATGCACTTAGCCTGTATTTACAACCTATTACTTACATACATACATACATAACATCACGTCCATAATCCCCGAAGAGGTAGGCAGAGTCAAAGGGACAGCAGGCCCCTTTAACCACATTCATCCAAAAATAAAACTGGGCTGGGTTAGATGGAAAATTGCAAAAAGGTAGTGACAAGTGGCTACCTTGTCGCCTACACAATCACATACCCAAAACCCGATATACCATAAGTCGCCTTTTACGACATGCTAGGCAAGAAACACAGTCAGCACATTCTTTTTAAGTCCCATACCAACACGGTTTGTCCCGTGTTGGGTATCACTTACAAAACACAAAAAGGATATATATAATATAAACATATATACACAAACAGTAGCAAACCAATACTTTCCTCCCCGTATCTGTTTCCCAAAGTCTCGATTGTTTACCGATGCGATGACATAATCTCGTTTTGTACGAATACATCGAGCTCGGCAGACGGAAAGCAGCACGCAAATAACGAAACTTCGTCGCCGTCACCGCACTGTTCGACACCCTATTTAAGGGACAGCGGTTTTAAGCAGCGAATAGCCGATAAGAATTGGCGTTAATGTAATTTTATTTATCCTATATACTATACTATACTATACTTTCATAGTTATACTTTTACTTAGTACATCCATACATACATACATGAAAGTAGCACCGAACTACGGAAAGTTCGTCGCCATCACCGCACAGTTCGACACTCTTTTTAAGGGACAGCGAATTGTTATTATGCACCTATAATTGATTGTCATTATTTCAGCGAACTCGATGGTGAGTTCAGTAGTAACCCTATCCTATACGCCAAGAGTGAAGGGCTTCCAACTAGAATCAGGGATAGCGCTTATAAGAAGCGAATAACCAAAACAATTTACCCGCAGATTTGTGCACCTGGAATCATAAGGAATTACAATAGCAAATATGCGGGATTTAAGCTCTTCCCTGTATATTACTTAGCTTCAATTTCATTTTTTCGTATCTTCACGCCATTCGTAAAACCTAACCTAATCTTACGCCAATTCCCTAGAGAAAACTGAGTACTGAGAAGTCAAAGTGTTGAGGTATCGAGTAATGCTTAACTTGCAATTGCCGACGGCTAACCATTCTATTAAGCGGGCCCAACGTGAACGCTTTTTTTTAAGGGAAAGTTTCAAACGAAATCTTTATTTCTTTGTTGTATTTATTGACTCTCATCTGGTATTTATTCACTTTCACGGCATTTGCATAGACGTCGACTCTACTCCCCCTTAACCCAACCACGGTGTTTCTGCAGCAGACTGACTAATTAAACTTTGTAACACACGGCGTCGCGCCGGGCTCGCTTTGCCCTCCTCGCCTCTACTCGTATTTGTTCTCATTTGATTGTCAACTAAGCGATACATACATTGCAGTGATGAAGGTGGCAAGAGAAAGTTGGGTTCAATAAACAAAAAGAACGCACATTCGATAGTATTTTTTTAGGAACAGCATATAAGTGGCGCTAGAAATTCGATGACATTGAATATCCTGTGTGTATTCTTCTTTTGCGTATCGGGCTAATCTAATATTAATATCTGGTGGGGTGTCACTTATTATTAAGGATTCCGATGTAACATCTTTTATTACATACATAACATCACGTCCGTAATCCCCAAAGGGGTAGGCAGAGTCAAAGAGACAGCAAGCCCCTTTAACCACATTCAGAGAAAACTAAAACTAAATACATATACCCGCCTACATATACCCATAATCCAATATACCATTAGTCGCCTTCGCTTTTACGACATGCTAGGCAAGGAATGCAGTTGGCACATTATTTTAACCCCTACCAACATGGGACACACTTATATATTTTACTATTAAATGAAATATATCAGCATCCGTTGACCTTGATTTTAGATTTTCCATGTTTTCGTCACATAACATGCGTTCTTGGGTAAACATCTCATATGATGGAGAATAAAAATAAAGACATTCGCCATGTCGAACGTACGATAAATATAGACATTCTCATTTAATTGTCAACGAGACGATCACGCGTTCTCGGCAGTGATGGAGAGGTGAGAAAGAAACTTGGGACAGCGTCTGACAGATGGATAGCACGTTTGAGAGTAGTTTGGTACCTATACAATGACAAAATGCTGTCTCAGTAAGCTTGTTGACAACAGACAGAACGGTAAAAAAGCAGGAAATATATATACAAGATTTGCGTTCGACTGGGCAGGTTTATTCAAATCTAAGCTTGTATTGTTATCACTAGCTCAACGGTAGGGGAAAACTTTATAACGAAACATAGACTTTAAATATCTTTAGATGTGTTGTTGCCGATGCTGGCCTCATTACTTGTATATTCATACTTTTTATACCTTTTATTATTTTTGTATTTAAGTTTGGAATTCTAATTTTATTTTGATGTAACGTATGTTCACACCCTGGCAGTTTCTATCTATCATTTATGTGTGTAATAATTCAATTTGTCTGGTTGCTCTACCTTAGGTTTACAAATATCAGAGTTAAGTCGCTTCAACGTTTTAACTAGACTTGCCAAGTCTAGGATAATGGATTGAATTTGAATGTTGAGCATGATACACAGTGGAACTCAATAAGAACAAGACAAAACGGATACAGATAAACAGGGTCCCTATAACTTAAAGTACCCACATAGCTATTTACCAAAATACATCATCTTGGAGTCTTTTATACATGCATAACATCATACCCATAATCCCAGAAGGGGTAGGCTGTCAAAGGTAAGGCCTCTAGCTAACTTCAGTCAACAATAAAACTGGGCTGGGTTAGACGGAAAATTGTGGCTAGCTTTTCGCCTACACAATCACAAACCCAAAACCCGATATACCATTAGTCGCCTATTACGACATGATAGACAAGAAACACAGTTGGCACATTCTTTTTAAGTCCCAGACCAACACGGAACAAACTTGGAACATTTTATGTATGCTTTAAAAGAACTAATCAAAAATTGTGTTTTAAACATCCACAATTCTATATTAATGCGAACTCGTATCGTTGGCTACAATAATTAAATTACAATATAACAACTAGTAAACGTCCGAACCGCTCACTCCCGCAACAAATCCTACACACTATTATATAATCCAACAGAGACACTGTTTATTTACTGGCGTACTATAACAACCATTAGAACGCCAAATACATCACCAGTGGCTCCCATAACTCTTGTCTCTCCGCCACAAACGATGCATCGAACTTCATATAATCTATACTTATAATAAATCTGTAGAGAGGTCAATTCTGTACATGAAATATATTTTCAAAATAACTATCAGGGGGTGATTAGTGATCGATACTGATGCCAAAAATGCAATCAGTAAAATTTTTGTCTGTCTGTCTGTCTGTCTGTCTGTTCCTTATAGAAACAAAAACTACTCGACGGATTTTAACGAAACTTGGTACAATTATTCTTCATACTCCTGGGCAGGTTATAGTATACTTTTCATCACGCTACAATCAATAGGCAGAGTAGTGAAGGGAAACGTTGGGAAAATGGGAGAAGTTACTCCATTTTTTAAGCTTCCGTCGCGTGTGCAGCCTTAAAGGTTAAAGTTACATAGAAATCATATATGACGGAAATAGTCTATATAATATTAACCATAAACGCGGGTGACACCGCTGGCACAGCTAGTACGCAATTAACTACTACTCGATTTGAGGTAATTTTTCATTGTGTCATCGAGTGTGTTGTCAATTGAAACAATCCAATTATAAGCTTATTGAATTATTAATAACGCAATCTCGACGCTGGATGCTGCGTTGGACCCGTGGTTTTGTTTGTGCAGAGCTGCGATTTCGTTTGTTTTGTATTAATTGAGACTTGGTTAATTAATATCTGACATAAGTATGTAAATATATCTATACAGAGTTTGTTATCAACCTTAAAATACCCTTGGAATGAGTTAGTAGAGAAGCTGATATAGTTTTAAGTCCCTTTTTTTATGGATAGGTGACAACTAACCACAATTTAGCATTTTGATAGGAAAATAAATTATGAAATGGTAGAATAGCGGGGAAAAAAAACCTTAAAGGTTGTAATGGGACTGAAAATCCCTTAGCAAAAGTGAGAAAATTACTTTACGTTAAAATCTAATCCGACTCAATACATTTGTTTTTTATGAATGTGGTGTACTGTCTGTCTGGCCTTCAGGGATTGAAAGCATGATGGTACGTGTATGTACTATTATTACTAATATATATAAAATTAACATTTAAGTATGTCTATCCGTTTACCTAGTATACATAGCACAAGCATAAGCTTGGTTTGGAACTAGGGAATTGGTGTCTCAGTCTGGAGAATTTATTTATTTATTTATTTAATAGACATAACCGGTTAACAGAACATGCAAACTTTAGAAAAAATAAACAACTCTCATGTACTGCCTGCATACATCATATACTCCGGTACGATCACTATGATTAATTAGTCTTCAAACAAGAGTTTATCTCGGGTTCATATTAATTCGCTACGTGTCAGGATGCACCGCAACTTCAGTCATTACCGTTATTGATGAGTTATAGATTGCCATCCCGGGGCACCTAAGTGTTTGCTGGGAACGAATTGTGATAGTTACCCAGCGAATAATTTTTCAAGTGATCTTGATAAATTAGTTTTTCTGACGTCACTTGGATAGGTTTAAAGTAGATAAAAATCTTTGCTTAACAAAGCTGTGTATTGACTTCTTTTCTTCTCACTGAACAAAACTATTCCATGTCCCATCCAATATTTAAGGGTTGACGTTCAGATTAAGTCATCACTTGTTTTATAGGTTAAATAACGAATGGGGTCTTAAAATATATTAAAAAAGCTTTTGATTTTATCAATCGGATAAATTTTAACAAACGATTGAATATTTGATCATAAATCTGTCAAATCTTCAAAATGCTAGTCCCCAAAATGTATCAAAAAAATAATACCCAAAATTGTCAAGCAGATAACTTCACAAAACAATATCTGTAAATGCTCAAAATATGAGGCACTCAAATAAGAGGCGATTATGTTATAGAGAAAATCTTATTTAAGTTTATTTTCCAAATCCGTGCTATCCATAACTCAGTCCAGTTAGAGTGAAACGCAGAAAGATTCGGCAGAGAAAATATCTGCTATCTAAAGGCAAAAGCTCGCTATTTATTTGACTGCACGAATAAAACTTCCTTGAATCAATCAGGATCGATGCAGTTGCATATTTCAACTTATATGTGCATTCCTAGATTGAATTTAAAAGCGGCCATTCTTCTGTAGTAATAGAAAAGTTATTTTCGGTGCATTCTTACGACATGTCTTACTCAAAACATATAAAAATATTTATATATACATCTAAAACGCACTTTTTTCTCAAATTGTCATACCAAGTCATTATTACAGTAAACTTTCCATATCAAGCTGTAGCTGTTCATGTCGCTTTCATACGCATGTCAACACATATTCCTTCTAGTCCTGATATTATTATTTCTAATTAGTAATTAATGTGCATTTGTTCTAAAATATCAATTACTACTGATATACACATAACAATGCATTGTCTATCCTTTTTTTTTTAATCCACAAACTTAAAATCAGTCATCATCCTCGCGTCAAACGCATACTCCATCTACGCCCCTCATAATCTGTAATCCTCAAAATTCACTCAATACTCATATCACAATGGACGCACACTACGGCACAATAATCCCGTCCCAATAACGTGATTATTTCAAAATTTCCCTGCCTTACCCTTCTCCAGGGCTGGTTTGAGAAATTTAAGAGGATTTGAGAGTTGAGGCGTTGGCCTGTGGAAATTATGTCCACCCTCGTTACGGCCTGCAAGTGACAACCGAGTAAGGGTGATTTTGCTTTAAAATATTGTGAAGAACTTCATGTGTGTGGGTTAGGTGAGGTCGGTGTTTGGTCCTGCTTAGCATGTAAAATGTTGACCTGTGTAAATATTATGTGGGTATAAAAGTATTTGATAAACAATGGGATGATAAATGAAAAGTCCCATGTTGGTATGGGACTTGGCCCATGTTAATCTGGGACAAAAAAAAAGAATGTGGTTCTTGTCTAGCATTTTGTAAAAGGCGACTAATGGTTTACGGGATTTTGGGTATGTGAGGCGACGAGCTAGCCCCTTGTCACGCCTTTTTCACAGCTTTTCATCCAACCCAGCCCACTGTCTCATGTTGGTCTGGGACTTAAAAAGAATATGCCAACTGTCGTCCTTGCCTAGCATGTCGTAAAAGGCGACTAATGGATATCGGGTTTTGGGTGTGTGATTGTGTAGGTGAGGGTTAGCCGCTTGTCACTGCTTTTCCACAATTTTCCATCTAACCCAGCCCGGCTTTATTTTTGGCTGAATGTGGTTGAAGGAGCATGCTGCCCCTTTGACTCTGCCTACCCCTTCGGGGATTATGGACGTAATGTTATGTATGTATGTATGTATGTATGTATGTATGATAATTGAAAAAGTTTTCTGTTTCTAACAGTAAACAAATTGTAGTATTGACTGTATTATTAGTCGACTACTAAAAGGCTTGAGTTATGAATATATCAGTCTATGTATACATGCTATGTATGTATGTATTTGTAATGTGCGTATGTTCTATCGTCGTGTGGCGTTGTTATGTAAAGATCAATCGATTCGTAATGATTTTCCATGTAAGTAATTAGTTTGTAAATGAAATAAGGACTCATCTACATTGTTCGTGGAATATAGGTACTTGAAAAATATATTAGTAAAAAATAGAATAGTTAAAATCGCATTGTGTAGGCGAAGAGCTAGCCCCTTGGCACTACTTTTTCAGCTTCAGTTTTATTATTGACTAAATGTGGTTAAAGGGGCTTACTGTTCCTGTATCTCTGCCTACCCCTTCGGGGATTACGGGCGTGATTTTATGTATGTATGTATGTCAAAGTCGTTCTATTTGCGTTAAATGTTTTCTTAACGCAAATACGATGCTTTCTTTTTCTTAGACGTACATATAAATCTGGCATCACCGTAAAACTTTGTTTAGCACTCTTTCGTAATATTAAGTAGATACAGCTTACCATAATTATATTAGAATTTTAGGAATAATTAAATGTTTTTACTGTTTATTTATTAAATTAATCGGATAAAGTCGGTCTTGAAAGTATAGATTTGCATAAAAGTTTCAATGGTGCGGAAGCGGATGTTGACGTTGTTTCTATTTCTCACTTCGTATCGAAATGACGTCACATCCGTTTGGTTTTAATATCGAAATGAACATGACTTCCGTTTAGTGGAAATATTAAAAGAACCTTACTTCCGTTTACATTTCAATATTAATCCGTTCCGTCACATCCGTTTTAAGGTAATATTTTTTTAAAATGCGTAAGAAACGGAAGTTTGGGACATTTCCGTTTCTCCCCCACCAGAGTATGATTAATAATTTTGTGATGGCAGCCGAGACTCGGCAAAGAAGGGCATTAGAGTATCGACTGCCAACGGGACAACTTGTGCTGTAAAATTGATTTAGAATTAAAAGTGATTCAGTGAGAGTGTTATCTAATTTATCGCAACCCGCATCTTATAATTATCTATGGCTAAAATTTGCATATAGATTTTCCCCTTGAAAAATTTTAGATTATTCTCCTTAAGATGCACTAAAGTACTTTATGACATACTGAAAGTAGCAACTGTCAAATCCAGATGAATTGTTTGAAGGAAAAGAGAAAAGGAAACGGTATATAAAGTGACTTTCAAATGACATAACCCAGAAGAATCTAATTTTAAAAGAAATAAAACGAGATTCGTTTGTTCTTTGAAAATCGGTTCAAGTTACAGCCGGAAGCAACAGTTTTTATCGGATTTTGGATTATGTAGGCGACGAGCTAGCCACTTGTCACTACTTTTTCACAGTTTTCCATCTAACCTAAACAATTTTTTTTTGGCGGAATGGGGTTAAATCTGCTGTAGGTTTATATGTATTTCTTTCTATCTGCTACGTTATGTTTAAAATATTAGTAAGGATAAGATCCCGATGCAGTATCTCACACCGTTGGTGCTCACCCTGAAGGGCAAATAGTTTTTTGATGTAACAGGTGTTCAGCTCGGGTTAATAATCCGAATGCTAAGTTAATCAGAAGGTTTTTTATTTTACTCAACAACGTCCCATATTGGTGTGGGACTTTGGGTTTTGTGAATGTAGATAACGAATTACTTTGAAACTTGCTAACCTAACCTAACCCAACTCAATTCTGTCTTACTTTAAAGTAGAAGTAGGTTATAGGCTTGCTGCTCTTTAGACTCTTGTCGTGGCCTTCGAGGATTGCACGCAAGGTATGATAGCACGTTGGTATGCATGTATGTATGTATGTATGTAACACGATATTATTGATAGGTCCTTATAGTAAATAGACCTTGGCGCACCAGTACCGCCCATGTACGGAATTGTCCTAGAACCCGCTACCCGCCTTTAACATGTACTCCAAGCCGTTCTTGCCCGCCCTTTTTCCCGGATCAACCGCGATTCGGGATCGTAACTCGATCATATTGTAACGTGATTACCGGAGTCCCGAGCACTCTACAGGAAGCTTTTATCCATAATGGCGTGTAATACTGTGTACATTGCGTGGTACTTGTGGAGGTTGACAAATTCTATTTACATTGGCCCACCGACGGTCTTTAAAAGGTACGATGTTATGAGAAATTAATAGTTGGTTAACTCTGGGTTTTGGGTTGGGATAACGATGTGTAAGTATCACTCGTTTTACAAAAGCTATTACGATAGGTTAAAACCCCTAATTTAGGGAAAGTACTTAAATGATCACGTTATTTTGACTGTTTAATAAAACTTTATTGAAATAGGGAAACTGATATTACTTAGTATTATAATACCTTTCAAATAGTCCAGCATGTTTGTTTTAACGAAATTGTGTTTGACACATAATTGTCTGGTATCCTTTAATTAATTACTTTAAAAATTAGTCTGTTTCATTCAGCTTGCTTAAACACTGCTTGTAAATAATTCTTATATTGTTTAAATATCAACAGGATACAATTTGTGCATACTGGGATTGCTGTTGTTAAAATAAGCCGCATTCGAAGGTTATAGGAAATTTTCAAAACTCTTATTTTTTTTTTAACAACTATCAGATTAGCTATTATTTTGAAAACACAAAAAAGGGAATAATTTAAACTCGTGTGAAAACCTTTCATTGACGATAAGAATATGTACGCGCAAGTCTGACGCCGTAATTAATGCTTAATTTATTTCTAAGACCAAGTCATGTGATACTTAGGTGCAGTAAGAAATTTTATCAAAGAAATGGTCCAAAACCTGTTTTCGTTTAAGAAATGCAAAAAAAAATACCTGACTTAGTATTTTTTACAATGAACAAAAACATTTCACCGTCTGCTAAACAGAGAAAATACAAGAAACTTTAAAGTTCGACTATTCCTAAAGATTCTCCAATAGGACCTTTCAATCGGCAGACGTATTCATTTCCTCTCACCGTCTCTCTCGCACAGCGGAAGTGCTGAATATCTCGGCGCGACGCTCGCAGCGCCCCCTACAGCAGACTGCTGCATCCGGTCCCAACTTCCTGCTCTTTTCAAATAACGGTTTTTAGTTTGAAATGTTACAAGTAGCCGTTATTTATGCTTCCCGCCAGTGAACAATTTGGCACAATTCAGTAAACATTTGTTAGTTCAGACGGGTTTTATTTGATTTTCATTGGCATGGCAGATCAGAGGTAGAATTTACGAGCACTAGAGTGAATTTATAGTATTAAATATATTTCAAGCCAAGTTGTGGCTGTCATTAAATCCTTATAAGCACCTCCCTTTTTTATGGTATTTTTGGGTCGCCAAATATGATTATTCGTCAAATTTATATTAATAGCGCAGCGGTGATGAGTGCTTTCAACACAGTAAATAAAGCCGCATGTTCTGATAACTGAGAATATGAAACTATGATCAAATTATAATGAAAATGTACTTATTTCCTACTCGTTTTCATATATATCCTACTACTAATAACATTTTAAATGTAAATATGTATGTTAATTTGCTTTTCTCAATCATGAATCAATGTAATTATTTTTTGGTTGAATGTGGTTAAGGAGGCTTGCTGTCCTTTAGAATCTGCCTACCCCTTCTGGGATAACGGGCATAATGTTATATCATGTTATGTTATGCATCAATGGCCTTTCGGAAGTAGGCAACTTAAAGCGTTTACATAAATATTTACTTAACTTAACATATAAGATAAGTACTATTCTAAGTGAAATCCTAGGCAAAATTTTGTGAGTAATAATGACAAAGATTCATGTCCATTATGCTTCTAAACGCCTTTAAACGTCAAAAATATATTCCCTGGCACTTTCAGGTAACAACGTGTCATCCCCCCAGTATCGACTGAGCTGGACACTGTGCCAATATTGCGTCTGGTGCCTTATAATAAAGTGTCACGTGCAAAAATGATATTATTTTGTTTAGCAGCTTATGCAAGGTTCGAGAGAGTATTTTAAAATTTCAATTCTTCTGTGTATACATATTTTGAAGTTGATAATATTAAATTTGACTACTAAGTTTTATTCAAAAGCTATATGGGATAGAGTAGAATAATCTTTATCGTAGTTTCGATGAAAATTGCATTATAATTCTAAAAGATATACCACTGTTTCAAATGTTACCCTTAGATTGCTTTTATGGTATTATGAATTACAGTACTTCTTTGTTATTTTACGGAACTTAATCTACAAAACGGTTTTTATTTAGGACTTCAAGCGACTTGCCGTGTACTCAATTTAATTTGGACGAAGAAATCCATTTATAGATGCTATTTTTTAATCGTCTTCAAGAAAGAAGAAGGTACTCAATGTGAATTTTATTTATTTTTCGTCATAGTGTGCTCTCAGTAGAACTATAACTACAGAAACAATAGGTACATGCATATTTTTCAAGTTACAATAAAAATCTGATCACGCATGTTCTTTTTTCAAACTACATCAATAAATCAGTCGCTTCAAAAACCTTTGCAAAGAGGTTCGATTCCCTAGAAAAGTATTTGAAACTTATTGCAGCACAGGAACTTGCAAAAAGTTTCGGTTGCCTACAAAATTTGTAACCCTCAGGAATCAAAATGTAGTAGATTGAAGCTAATTGACAAGGATTTATAGTTAACTTCATATGAAGTGTTTACCTGCAGAGATATCTAGTCTAAGTTTAGATTAATTAGGTTTACAAAATTGTAAAGTTGGCATTTAAAAGAGTAACTGTCAGGTTTCTTGCCGGTCTTCTCGTTAGAATCTACTTACCGAACCGGTGGAAGCAATTGTGGTGCAATTTTTTTGCACTCTATTACTGCTTTTTATTCAAGATATTTTAATGATCCGCATATTAGAGATAGGTAAAACATGTTTTTATTTATCTGTTGAGTTTGTTGCGGGCACCTCTTCTCATCAGGCCATTCACGTCAAGGTGCTGGTAGGGTAAAAAAGTGTGACGTGCAAAAGAATTTGTTACAAATCTACTTGCAGAAATAAATCATTTCATTTCATACATATATAACATCACGCCCATAATCCCCGAAGGGGTAGGCAGAGTCAAAGGGGCAGCATGCCCCTTCAACCACATACAGCCAAAAATAAAGCCGGGCTTAGGGTTAGATGGAAAATTGTGAAAAAGCAGTGACAAGCGGCTAACCTGTGGCCTACACAATTACACACCCAAAACCCGATATACCATTAGTCGCCTTTTACGACATGCTAGGCAAGAACCACAGTTGGCACATTCTTTTTTTTTGTCCCAGATCAGCATGGGCCAAGTCCCAGACCAACATGGGACAAATTTATTTATATATGAAATGAAATGAAATTCATTTCCTATATAAATTAATATATTTTGAATTTAGAATTTGAGAACAGGAACTTTGCAGGTTCAGTTGCCTACAAAATATATTTGAAACATAGGAATCATAATTCAGTACAGGTACAGTCGGGTTGATCCCCAGGTCGTGTTCAATACAGGTCTGGTGTATCGCTAACAAGGCTCGCTCACCCTCGTCAATCGTATCTGTCTCTGACGGCCGTAGCTCTACGTATTGGAGAAAATTGCCACATATTGTGTTTCATTCACATTGGATAAGTAATTTGTAATATGCACGGTGGTACTTCGTTGTGGTCAGAAATTATATTCTTCTTGAGGTGTTTAATAATGACTGTCAAGTAAAATGCATTTGTTACTTTTGTTAACTCTTTGTGTAACGTAAAGTCTGGATGTAAACTGGTTGAAAACATCGTTTTCAAAACAAAACATAATAATATATTATCTTCAATTAAAGATAACAAATAAATATGAATATATGCTCTAGAAAAATTTAAGAAAAAGGTCTTTACTTAAAAAAAAAAAAAAATTAATTAAACGAAAATCAAACTGTTTATATGATGTGTATTGCGCAACTACTCTAACACGTTATAAGTAAGCCAAAAAACAAAAAAACAACATAATACCACGCCCATAATCCCCGAAGGGGTAACCACAATCAGCCAAAAATAAAACTGGGGTGGTTTAGTTGGAATTTAGGCTCTGGGCTGGGAAAAATAATAACCTAACGAAAACAACATTAATATTGCTCCCAGCAACTACACGTTCCCTTTCACATCAAAAACCGCAAATCTCCATCATAACCATTCCTATCGCGGCCAAACCTCGCAATAAAGAGAAAAATCCGAACTAAACCGTTTCCGCGGAACAAACTGTTTATTATCTCTAATCCTAGCGAACAATACAATTTATATCCGCATTGCACAGTCCCTAGTCCGAGCCCTTTGTGTTCCACGCAAAGGGAGCGGGCTTATATCGCGGCGTTCGGTGTTACGCGCCCGTCATTCAATATCCAATGATATCTCATTTTGCCGCGCGAATAGAAGCAAACAGAATGGATAGCGATTCGGCGACCCGACCTGAGTGGGTCAAGTCACGAGTGTCGCACGAGAATGTCTGTTCTGGGTGCTTTGCCAAATGCGCGCCAGCGATTCGATAACGAACTTTGCTATCGCTCGTATCGCGCCACAGGCTTATTCGGGTGGACAAATCGGCAACTAACTCCGAGTTCCGCACTATGAGATCTTAGTAAACAAGTTTGTGACGCGATACGAGCGATAGCAAAGTTCGTTAACGAATCGCTGGCGCGCATTTGAATAAGCACCTTGGACGGCAGATGTCGTAAAATTACTTGGGAAATTTTAAATTCGATGCAGATGCAATATGTAACTTAAACTGTTTAATAAAATCATCCTTTTTTTAAAATATTTTAAAGAAATAGGTATATTGTGTTTTTGAAAATTGTAAGCAATTTTAGAGGTGTCAAATAATAGAATATAATAAAAGTCTCTTCAATATTTTTAACTACACAAATATAATTTCTGTTCTTAGTTAGGTTAGGTTAGGTTAGGTTCTTATTAACGTCCCTCTCGGCGGTGTTTCGCTGCCGGGAGGAGGCGCGTCGGGCCTCAGTCCACGGGGTGACGTCACGCGAGGTGAGCGCCTTGTTGGTAGAGTTCCGCACACTTGCTGTGGAGCTCTGGGACGTGCGACTGGCTGATCCCGGAGCCGGTCTTCGGACGGTCTCGGCGATCCGGCCTGTCCTAGCTGCATGGTTGAACAGGACCCATGGCGCGGTAACCTTCCATCTGGCTCAGGTGCTCTCGGGGCATGGATGCTTCGGGAAGTACCTGTGTCGGATCGGTCGGGAGGCGACCGGGTCCTGTCATCACTGCGGCTCCGTTGAGGACAGTGCTGAGCACACGTTGGAGGAGTGTCCGGCTTTTGCCGTAGAGCGCAATGCGCTATCCGCCGTTGTTGGGCGAGACCTCTCTCTACCGGCCGTGGTGTCTGCCATGGTGAGTAGTGAGGAGTCTTGGGACGCGGCGCTCTCCTTCTGCGGCAGTGTCATGTCGCAGAAGGAGAGCGCCGAGCGCCAGCGCGAGCTGGACGATCCCGCCCGACGTCGTAGGCGAGGCCGCCGTGGCGATGGTGTCTAGCCCGGCGGCGCCCTGCAGGGGGGGCTCCGAATACTCCTGAGGTATCCCTGCCTGTCGTAGGAGGCGACTAAAAGGGCCTTTGGGGTCGTGGGGGTTAGGGGGGGTGGCCCTCTGGCCCTCAATCGTCCCCGGAGAAGCCGACTGCAGGTGTTACACCCGGTCCGTCAGGATAGGGTACACAGCTGTCTATGTGGTCGTGAAACACCACCCTAGGTGTTCTGGGGGAGAATACCACTCCCTCGAGATGGGCCGCCAGGCGGCAGCGCGCGCTACGTAGACTTTACGAGATGAATCCCGACAGTGGGGATCCCGTTGGTTTTGCGTTAGCGCCCGAAGAACGACAGCCTTGAGGTTTAGTCGGTAGGGTCTCCGGAGATTGCTACCGGTTTCGAGCCCGACTCACCCTTTTAGGTCCACCCAGGACTCTAACTGGATGGTGCGTAAGTAAGCATTCCTCAAGTAAAAAAAAAAAAAAAAAAAAGGTTCTTATTAACGTGGATTTAAAAATTATTTCTATTTATTATTTAGTTCATATCAAGGAACCATAAAACGCCATCAGGAATTCAAAAAACTACTGGAACTGACGAGTCATAACAATAACATGAATTATCACCATCATCACGTTGGCTTTAACCTAAACTTCGGAAAATGAGTGACTGCTGTCTTGTCGAACAAAGACAGCAGTCACTTGTTTTCCACAATAATTGTAAATTCTTCAACAAAATACAAACATTCAATCTTCCAACAAGTTTTACACGTGATCTATCTCGAATCTACCCAAAATCTGTTTTCCAATACCCGATACTTGAAAATCGTTCGCTCTTGGCTTGCATCCAGCCCGCCAGAGACAGCGGTCTCTCCTGCGAACATTGAATTTTGTGTCGCGACACATTTTTGTGTAAAATATCATTTTGACGACACGTATTACGCTCCTAAGGCGCGATATTATGATGTCACTTTTGCCAAATCACGTTTGGAGGCAGTGTTTTGGGGGAAATGAGATGCGTTAAGTATGAACACGAGTATTTTTTGGGGAAAAATTGCGAAGTTGTGTCTAATGAAAACGGTAATAGGTAAAAAATTGTGTTACTACCTCTTATAGGTATATACAGTTTTTTTTGTTGAGCAGTAAATAATAAGAATTATGAATGTTGAATAGTCGAGGGAGGTGTGTAAGGATCGCGCCATATGGCGTTCGGTTCTCTCTGCCTACCCCGCTAGGGAAGTGGCGTGAAGTTTAGTTAGTTAGTAAATAATAATAAATAAATAAATTCTCCTAACTGACACACCAATTCTCTAGTTCCAAACTAAGCTTATAAGCTTGTCCTGTGGATACTAGGCGAACGGATTGACATACTTAAATATGTTTATAAACATCCATGACTCGAGTACAAATGTCCATGTTTATCGCACGAAACATTTGCCCCAAGCGGAATTCGAAACCGTGACCCTTCGTTTTGTGGCCAGGGTCTCTGACCACTCGACCAACGGGCCTGTCAAATGGAGAAATGTCTTTACTGGAAGGCATTTGATAGTTACCTTAATACCATCACCCCTGCCATCTCCGAAGGGGTAGACAGAGTCCGAGTAATTAGGAATGAGAAAGTGAGTATGTTTTGCTTTGTTACCCGTTAACAGAGCTAGCGATTTTAATAAATTGAGAGTTAATATAGATGAGGCCCTAGGAACAGTTACAGGTAACTCATATGGCGAATATAATACTCAAAATGGATCCTTAATTTACAAAAGAGACTCTGTAACAGACTAGCGGATTTGTAGGCAAAAATTATATTTCATATCTGCAAAACAATTTCTTGAGCGACGTCATAGCGTTTACAAAATAACCAACTAAAAACAACTGTTTAATTACACAACTTGTCCTAATAATGAAGGTTTTAACATTTGCATAGGACATTTTTATCAACACGACTTTGTTGTTCCATAGTTCCATTACATTCGCTGGTCCCAAAGACCTTCTGTGCTTCTCTAAAACCTACACAATTGTATTAAGGGCACTTGATAATGATGTTGCCAGTCGGTAGCCCCGCCAGGTAATTAGCATCCAGCCCTTTGAGTGGTTTTCGGTGTAGGGCTGCAACGTACGGAAATCATTTTCATTAATTATCTAGACTTTTTGTTTTACATACAATCCCGCTTGCTCTCCCTGAAGGGGCATGCAGATTTTGTATTACTAAACATACAAACTACCCCACCCTTACTCCCTTCAACCTTATTTAAGCCAAAATAAATTTTCCTTGCATGTAATGACAATTTTGTAAAAACGCTAAGCACAGTTGGTACTTACTATGAATAAGTTAAATTTTAACAAAAATAAAAACCGACTTCAAAAAACCCCGCAAAAAATGTTTATAAAAAAACACAAGTAAAAACTGCCTTAATAGCTATTTAAATGTCCAAACACTAAAAAGTATAAAATAAATTCTATCGACTGCTTCGATGAAAGTATTAATCTTTAACACGTATTTAAATATTTACAATAATCAGTTAGTTTTGGAGTCGGTGCCAGCGCGCGTAATTATATCATCATTTCGGAATTTGCAATTATTTGGTTCCTTGGTGAAGGGTGGTAAAATAGGTTTTGAATATACAAAATCAATAGTAAGTTAATACTCATATTTCAACTAATTTGTTTCATATTGTTATTAGTAAGGTAATTTGTTATTAAGTGTCTACTTTTTTTTTAGTTTGGCTGGCACCGACTCCAAAACTAACTGATTATTGTAAATATTTAAATACGTGTTAAAGATTAATACTTTCATCGAAGCAGTCGATAGAATTTATTTTATACTTTTTAGTGTTTGGACATTTAAATAGCTATTAAGGCAGTTTTTACTTGTGTTTTTTTATAAACATTTTTTGCGGGGTTTTTTGAAGTCGGTTTTTATTTTTGTTAAAATTTAACTTATTTGTTACTTTTTAGTGAAATTTATTAATAGGTAGGTAGACCAAATCAAAACGAGCTGCTTTAATGAGACAGTGCCGGTCTTATGAGACTAAAGACGAAAAGGTATAACGAGCCTTTAATATTTAAAGAATTACTTAAAACTACTAATCTTCAAAGAGTTATACCTTTCATCATCAGCTAAGCAACATAACATGATGAGTACGAGATGCAAACACTGGAATCGTTTTAGAAACAATAAATAAAACACTTAACATGTCGTTAAAATTTAAGAGTGGCCCTCGCTTTCATGGAACCCCATCACTAGACCAAGACTTGGTGAAATTGAGACTATCTCGAGAATAACATTCAATATGGCCCTGTAATATTGAAAGAATTATCCACGAACTCCTAATCGTTAAGGAGTTGCACCTTCCATCATCAGCTCAGCAACATGAGATTATGAATACCAGACGTAAATACTTGAATTGTTTTAGAAAATAACTAAAATAGATTGTACGCGCCTATAATACTTGAGGGTTTCCCTCGATTTGCCTAAGATTCCTTCATCAGATCCAGATGTGGTACCAATAGGACCAACTCCAGGATATACCCTTTTGAATAAAAAAAAGAACTCTAAAAATCGTCTTACAATTCTCGAAGATATCAATATTTAAAGAATCATAAACTAATTCCTAATCGTTAAGGATTTGTACCTTCCATCATCAGCTCACCATCATAAGATGATAAGTACCATACGTAAATACTTGAAAAATCTTAGAAAATGTCTAAAACACATTGTACGTGCCTATAAATTTTGAGGGTTGCCCTCGATTTTCCTGGGATCCCTTCATCAGATCCTGACTTGGTGGCAATGGGACCAATTCGGAAGTAAACCCTTTCGATTAAAAAAAAAATTTTGGAAATCGGTTAACAATTCTTAGAGATATCGAGTAACATACATACAAAAAAAAAAAAAAAAAAAAAAAAAAAAAAAAAAAAAAAAAAAAAAAATTCAGTCGAATTGAGAACCTCCTCCTTTTTTTTGAAGTCGGTTAACAATATAAGTAGGCATTGTTTTTTAATATTAATTAATCATGGCTGTCTTTACAAATTTTTATCCCACATTTTTTATCATAACATTTTACGAATATTTCTCAAAAAACTTCCAACAAAATGTCTATGTTTGGAAAGTAAACAATCAATAGCATTAACACTTTAAACAATAGCAAATATTTAAGTATTTCAAAACCTATACCTTATATATATATATACCACATAACGTTCAGTTGTGCTGTTTCCTTACCTTGTATTCCTGTCTGTCTATCATACGCAGTAGCCATACAGAAATTGTCGAAATTCTCTTCTCCTTATATCCCTGTCTGTCTATCGTACGCAGTAACCATTGTAGTAGTTAATGATGTTGGCAGCCACCAACCGGCAATAATTAGCAGGCAGCCCTTTAAGTGGCGTAGGGCTGGCGCGATTGTAAAGTCAAGGGCTCAATGGCCGCGTTTGACGCGTCACGTGACACGACGAAGACATCACGTTACCTTAATAGCGGTAGGATCACAATTCTATGACTAAGGCTCAGGATATGATTGCTGGAAAGGTGAAATGCGAAAGATTATGCGAGCTATATTGAGCTTTATTACATGACTGACTTTTATCCGCGACTCTGCTCTCGTAAAATGTAGTCTTCTACACAGAGTTCGTTATTTAAAAAAAATGCTCGAAGCGACTTATTGAGACTCTTGGAACCCATCAAAGTTCATGAGTATTCTGATAGGTTTATGATTTGTAAATTATTTTGAAGAATATTTGAGATAGAAGATACTGTTCAAAATAAATAAAACGAAATAAATTTGTGGTTGTAACTTTAAGGCAGACTACAATGAATTTTATAGATACATATAATAATGCCCGTAATCCTCGA
Organism: Glyphodes perspectalis; assembly: GCA_951394215.1. Lineage (NCBI taxonomy): Eukaryota > Metazoa > Arthropoda > Insecta > Lepidoptera > Crambidae > Glyphodes > Glyphodes perspectalis. The sequence goes on from OX596200.1 coordinate 4,350,524, forward strand.
GGCAGACTCCAAGGACCAGCAAGCTCCTTAAAACACATTTAGCCAAAACAAAAGGCTTAGACGCGAACTGGTCAAAAATAGAAATACTTCGCGCCAATAACTAGATGCTGAAGCTCCGCAAGTGCTCCAACTTGACACGTAACCTTACGTCACACATTGACATAAGTACTCCAAATGACAGATTTCCGATATCTGGTATTAATAAGAATCTAACTCACACATGCATAAACATGGGTTCAAGCTGTATTAAGGCGCGGAGTTCTATTTTTTTACTAGTCCCCGGGGTTAGATGGAAAATTATGGAAAAGTAGTGTCAAGTAGCCAACTTGTCCCTACATAATTATAAACCTAGTACACCATTAGTCGCCTTTAACGACATGCAAGGCAAGGTACGCAGTTGAAACATTCCCAGTCCCAGTCCAACAAAGGAGAAATGTTTTTTGAATTAAATACATAATCAGTATATAATTAACAATATCCAGGTAAATGCCAATAAGCAGCTAAGTTAACCTTCTTGAAACGTACTAATGTTCAAACTAGTAGATAATTTAACCATCCCGGGATGTAATCACCAGCGGGCATCGCCCAAACATTCACTTTCGAAACCGAACCCTTTTTCAATTCATGACGTCACCTCCCAGAAATTCGACCAGCAGAATTTCAGACCCCTTTTCAAAAAATCGATCGCCAAAAACCAATATTTTCAGCCTATTTGCCTTGCCGGGTGTGTGCACTCAGCCTAACCCCAGGCGGCGTGTAGGGGCGTTAACGCTCCTCTGGACACGTTAATTGAAAGTGGATTGGAGGTGACAGTGTAGAACCGGCTTTATATTTTTTCCATCCGATATCAAAGGCGTTTTGAATGAGTTCTGTTATTGTGTAACCTTTGCTTTATTTGTGATTGTGTCTATAACGTTTGTTATTAAGTCATGGTGAATGATAGTACCTAGATACATTTAGCAGGCGTATTATTTTAATAGATAGCGTAATAGTTACGTTCGGAAACCAACAAATCTGTTACTCAAGAACTTCTTTGAAATATATTATTGACATCAATTAAAAGCAGATTTTTATCTAATCCACAGGTTGATATAATATTTTTTTTTAATAGTGAAATTGATTTAAAATTAAAATACCAAAAACATTTCTCCTACTAGTTTTTTAATTATGTTATAAATAAGTTTCACAGTTTTTATATTACACCACTCCTTCAAATATTTTACCATTAAACTAATAATTTTGACAAACCCTGAATAAAAATATTTTGCGGGCCTAGTATTAATTCGTATTGCGGAAGTTATTACTTGTAAAACCGTGTAGACATGTTAAAAAATTTACTTCTCTAAATAAAAAGATCCCTATGGCATACTTTTTAGATCTAAAAGCCCTTATTTAAATGATTGACTTACTTAAGGGTAAATAACATAATCGAATATTAAAGTATGCTACACGAGGAACAAAGTTGTTACGTTCTTTTTAAGTCCTAGACCAACATAAAAAAAGAAAGAAAGAAAGAAAGAAAAACATTTACTAACCACACAAAATTAAACAGGGTACATTATGTAAATAATATTTTAAAAAAAATAATAGAATAACATTTTTCACAATTTTTCATCTAATATTTTTTTGCCCGGCTTTATTTTTGCCTGAATGTGGTTGAAGGGGCATGCTGCTCCTTTGACTCTGCCTACCCCTTCGGGGATTATGGGCGTGATGTTATGTATGTATGTATGTAATAACCTAAAAAAAGGAAAAAATAATAACCGAACAATAGACAGGCAGTAAAGACAGTGAGTGGCCAACTAGGTGTCTAGGTCTCAACCTCAGCTTAAGCTGCAATGACCTAAGAGCGAATGCAGCGCTGGTATTCTGGTGGAACATCAGACTTAACACCCATTTATAACTTACACAACAAACGAAGATAATGCAAAAAAAAAAAAAAAAAAAATTCAGTCGAATTGAGAACCTCCTCCTTTTTTGAAGTCGGTTAAAAAGTACAAAACACCCAAGACAGCTTCAAAGTTAGCGTAAGCATATTTTAAGTTGCGACACTTTCTTACACTCACTTGCTAGCGGTATAACTCCCCCTTTTATAAAAGGATGGTATCAACACAAATTCAATTGGGCGGCCCAAAATTGACGCTCCCTTAAAATTTAAGCCTTCCATAAATCGCTAGCAAAAATCAAACTTTGCACAGACAACGTGTCTCATGTTATGCTGTGTACACATGGAAGAGTAGGTATATTTAGTTTGTGGTGTACGAGTTCTCGTATCATTAACGTTCGTTAATGATAAACACGTGTATTAAAAATAACGCAGTATTTTTTCTATCTACCAGGGAGTATCTTCAAATTTTTTTTACCTTATGAATTAATCTAATGTTGGTCTGGGATTTAAAAAAAATGTGCCAACTGTGTTCCTCGTCTAGCGTGTCGTGAAAGACGACTAATGGTATATCGGGTTTTGAGTATGTAATTGTGCAGGCGACGAGCTAGCCACTTGTTACTAATTTTTACAATATTTCATCTAACCCAGCCAAGTTTAATTTTTGGCTGAATGTAGTTAAAGAGGCTTTATGCCCCTTTGACTCTGCCTACTCTTTCGGGGATTATGAGCGTGATGTTATGTATGTTTGTACATCGTACAACCGCGTTTGAACGGTGGTTCCCTAAATAAGCGTCTGAAAACAGACTTCGTTCCAAAATTTGAGCTCAGAACAAATCAATATTGTTTTACATGAAAACCTTTAAAATATGAGCGAATCAGTGTGCTCAGCGCTCACCCGATCTCCGGTTAACACAATTACGCCGTCCGGACGGCTAAAAGCCCGAATATAACAACATTACTTTCGCTCTCGTTTGCCGCGCGGCTAAACCAATTATGAGAGGTCCCGTTTAGTTCTCGTTGCACGATCAGATTTCAAAGGGTACTTTAGGAAATAATGAATTTTAGCTATTTTTCCGACTGAGCTATTTACGTTTGGTATTCACGATTGTGAGTTGTGAAAACGAAGGCTAATAAGGGATTAATCTCCTCGTGGAGGTAGGGCAATCTCGGCTTAAATAGCTCTTTTAGCTTAGTGTGACAAAGCTACAAGGTGGGATTTCGACTGGCTCAATGGCGCATTTGGTAGTGACCCTATCCTATGCGCGTTGTGGGTTCAATCCTAATCCCTACCTAGGGCAAACATTCGTGTGATAAACACTTGTATTTGTTCTGTGTCTGGTTGTTAAAATAAATAAATATTCAACGACATCACATACATTGATTTGACTCCGAAGTAAGTAGCTTAAGCACTTGTGTTGCGGATATCAGAAACAACAGTGGTATTACAAATATGTACTTAAATATCAGGTGTTAATATAGGATATAAATATAGGCTATTAACACCTGATATTTAAGTATATACTTAAATATTGGATGTTAACATCTGATATTAAAGTATATATTTGTAATACCACTGTTGTTTCTGATATCCGCAACACAAGTGCTTAAGCTACTTACCTCGGAGTCAGATCAATGTATGTGATGTCGTCGGATATTTATTTAATTTATTTATATTTACTTTCAGTCAATCCTTGAATACTCCTTACCAATCATGTTAACATTTTTAATAAATTATCGCACAAATAAATTCCGAATACGAAAGCGCGCTGTGTAACTTGCGTAAAAATTCAAGAATATCAATTAAAAAGCACTTCTAGTTAAGAACGCGGTTTGCATTGACTTACAGAATAAACGTAGATACCTAGACCTGTGTCAATAAAACTATAAAACCAAACTCTTTCCTGTATAGTCAGTTCAAACTATTAAAAAAAAACTAGTTAAAGTAAAGTCAAATTTCTAGCTAGTCAAAAATATGTTCGTACCGGCCTGAAAATATGAACAAAGCGATTTGACAGTCACATGTATCTCTGTTTTATGGTTATATCTATACTTTATCGGATGTCAAATTTTTCACGAATCCACGGCCCATCAAGCACCGTCCATTCCACGTAACTCCCCAGCACAAAACACGGTGACACAGTTTCCGGTCTGTACCCTGGAAAAAAACAAGAGAGAATTCCGGAAAAAAGACAAAACAACGCGGTGTAGATTTATAGAGGACCAGCTATAAAGTTAACGGCCGAAACAGAGAAAAACTTTCGGTGGCGTCACTTCATCCGAATCTGAAACTGCGTTGGTGTAAATTACTTTAACGTGCTGTGTGCAGCTAGCTTTATGTGGCTGACAGTGAAAAAGATATCACATTTGGTAAGTTGGAGCCGAGGTAGCTTAATGGTGCGGACACTCGTCTAAATGCGAGTGGTTCTGGTTACAATTCCGGCAAGTACCTCTGTATTGTACAGATCTAAATACGAATTTAAACGGTTATCACGGTGAGGATAAATATGGCGAGGCAATTACCTATTTCGTTCAAAATACTTAAAAGAAGATATAATATAAGTCAATCCATCAAAAATAAATGTTTCCGCCCGGGATCGAACCGGGGGCCTTCTGCGTGTTAGGCAGATGTGATAACCGCTACACCACGGAAACTTATTTATCTTGGTCTTATAATGTGCCCCTATGCGCACATTATATAAAGGCGACATTGAAATACAATGTTACTTTCACTTGATCCAGTTTAGGCAACTAATCGGCTACTTAATAACCTTGGTTAACATACATAATGTTTATGCAATAATTGCGACAATGGTCATTATGGCAACGACTATTACGTAACTATTTAATCCCCTCATACGCACTAAAGTAAGCGTCACAAGATCAGTGATAATTCATCATCATATCATCACGTAGATAAATATTACCTACCATAATGACGGCTGTAGTTTTATTTAGTTGAATCATTCAAATTGTAATAAAGTTCATAAATAAAAAAATGAGTAGGGCAGTATTTTAGCTTTAGCTAAAGATCAGTGTCCAAAAATTTCTGGGTTCAATTTCAAATCAATCATTACTTCATTGAATATTTATATTGTACATTAGGGATTTAAGGATTGCCAGAATTAGTACTTATGAGTTTTATCTACCTATCAAATATAACTTTTATTAGGGAACACCACCCGGTTTTCAGAAATATCAGCAAAACAATAAGTGTTTAAATTTTATTGAAAACTAGCGTCCCGCCCCGGCTTCGCACGGTGTGCAAAAAAAAAAAAAGGAAATTATGTAAACCTTCCTCTTGAATCACTCTGTCTATTGATGAAAACCCCATCAACATCCCTTGCGTTTCACGAGATCTAAGCGAACAGACAGAAACGGCAACTTTAAAGATATAGCATTTTTCGCACAGTGTACTTTAAGTACAATTAGTCAAAGTCAAAGTCAAAATATTGTTTATTTACATAGGTTTCAAAGAAACGCTTATTAATCGTCAATTACAGATTAGATAAGTAATAAAATTCTACTGCAGGTTAAGAATGTGACTTCTACCGAGAAGAACCCGGCAAGAATTAACAAAGGTGTCAAAATAAAATAAAAAAAAATATATTTTTTTGTTTGTTCAAATGAGAGTTTTATATACCAGTTGTCGAATCCTCCTTTTAAGCATAATAAAGCCTGTGCCAGGAGACTCCGCTCTGCACCCTACAGGGGGGGCTCCGTATACTCCTGTGGTATCCCTGCCTGTCGTAGGAGGCGACTAAAAGGGCCTCTGGGGCTGTGGAGTGTTTGCGGGGGGGCCTGCATTCACTTCATTAAGCAGCCCCAGAGAAGATGACGACACGTGGATCCTCGTCCGTTAAATAGGATGGGGTGACACTGTGGTCTGTGCCGTCATAAGCACCGCGAGGTGTTCTGGGGGCGAGGTTGCCTCTCCCTCGAGATGGGCCGCATGGATCGGCAGCGGCGTAGACGTAGATTTCGCGTAGAGTCCCGCAGTGGGGAGCCCGGAATCTGCGCCAACGCCCGAAGAATGACCACCGTGAGGTTTAGTCGGTAGTAGAGTGCTTTCCCCGCCTCTGAGCCCGACACATCCCTCGTAGGCCGAATCTAGGTTTACTTGGACGGTGCGTAAATGCATTCCTCACGTAAAAAAAAAAAAAAAAAGGAGACTCCGCTCTTCCTTAGTTAGTTTTGACAATAGGATTGTGATAAGGCATTGACAGGTAGGTACTGGTACTGTCTTAAGTTTATTTAAACAATTGGGGCAAAAAACTTAATAAGCAGTTTTTTTTTAAATCCGTCAACATAATGTTATCGTTATTCCCACACCACTATTACCATTTTATAATAGTTCAGATTAAGGTCCCAATAAAAATAGATAAAGTATTAAACGTTATTTAATCGAGGTGCAATAAATAAAGATAGCAACGGATACGTATTTCTATAGAAAACATTACGAAACATAGATATACAAAACTCGTTACTTAATTAAAATGAATATAAATGTTATTTGACTTTTATAAATTACTAGCGATCCGCCCCGGCTTCGCACTGTGAGCATAAAACAATATGAAATTATATATAAATATACAAACATTCCGCTTGAATCACTCTATCTATTGTAGAAAACCGCATCAACATCCCTTGCGTAGTTCAAGAGATCTAAGCGTACAGACGGAAGCTGCGACTTTGATTATACTATGTAAAGATGGGTGGATTTTGATTACCGTCGTAAACAATATAAGTACACTAAGAAACCAGATATAATTTAATGTTTGATATTAAATTTTCTTTACGCATTGATTTTTATCTGTATATGCAGGATTCCTCTTTTTTTGTTTCACTGTTTTAGGAAAAGTAAAATGGCAACTTTGATATTACGAAAACAATAATTTAGATTTCCAGGCCACTTCTGTACCCGACTGTACCGTATTCCGAAAAATTATAATACGATCATTAGATTTAATTTTATCTAAACGTACGATTTGGAAACAATAATATCGATAACTAAAAATAAATATATAACATACATACATACGGCTTCTATCGATAGATTTCATGTCCTCTAAACACTGATGAACACGCTGTATAATATAATCCATATATAAGTTCAGACAATAATCATTCACTCCTTTTATCTTCAAAAATAAACTTTCTATTTCTGAAGCAGTGCGCGTATAAGACGCTTGTCTCCAAGTTTCCGTGGTGTAGCGGTTATCACATCTGCCTAACACGCAGAAGGCCCCCGGTTCGATCCCGGGCGGAAACATTACTTTTTTTTATTGTTCGAATTGGTAGGTGTAGTGTTATTTTAAATGAGATTTCTGCAAGAACAAAATATCTTTTCTTTATTTAAATATGGTATTTTTGTTACCTAATAATATTTTTTTAACAATCATGAAAATTATATATGCATGTAAAATGTACATATTCTAATATAGAACTGGGTATCCCTTCTGTTATCATATAATTTTCATATTATTTTTATATGACAGAGGTTTATTAAGATGCTCAAATTTACATTTAACGAAACATTTTTATCATATTTATACTAGATTTGTTCTTAGCGAGGCTGCAAAGAAAATTCAGTCTATTATAGAATTACATTAAACATATGTAGGTATTATTCTGTTTGCAAACACTGCGTTTCATTGTCCACAATCCGACGCCACAAGACCTAGGACGCCTAAGTACATGTCTGTAGATAATGTCCGTACTAACTATATAAAGAATAGATTGATAGATAGTTGTGGACTGTTGTTGGGTCAATCAGGACATACATTAAGTGGGGATCAATAGCAACGGTTCATCCAACAATAAACATCGCAACAATACAGAAACTTCTATCAAAACAAGCCAATCGGGCGGTAAGGCAAACAAATCCCGAATTAGGAACGGACCAAGCTATGCTAGGGCAGGGGGGGTGCTGGGACAAATATGGGGACAATGGGACTAACGGCGAAAAAAAGTTACTAACGGCGAAAAGAAGCTAATTAGTTACACGGTGTAATAATTCATTGTTCACAAAAAACACATATTATTATATATTCGACTTTAAAAAAGTACAACTTGTAAATGAATTTACAAAAATTTTAAAATACCTACTTTAAAAATTGTCTATTATTACATTGTTTAAAATTGAATTTTTATTTAAGGAATTAAGGTACTACTATTTTCAACCTAACTGCTTATACTAATAGTAATATTTTCATTCGAATAATATATCTAAAATTGAAAACGTTTCAAAATATTTGCACAAAATAAAAGCTTTATGATGCAATATTACGCAGTGCATACACATTTTCAGAGAATGTTTTATTTCTCGTTAGCTATGCCTTATTCACAATCAGTAACTCTCCAACTCCATATTCCAGAGGAGATAGCTGAAATTCAGTTCCGAACGTTGTCCGTCAATTCGAAACATAATTACGGACAGATCGGATTGGTTGCAACGGGTCTGCTGACAAGTCTAATGGAATAATCGATTTGAGCGAATCGCTCATCGGGACGCGAAGCCTGGGACATCGGGAACCTCCCTACTGCATAAGCACAATATGGAAAATCTATCAGAGCGGAAGGGACGGGCTCTATGCAAACTGCCTTTGCGAAATATTGAGTTGTTTATTTTTTACGGCAAATTTAATTCTAGCAGACCATGACGGAGATCCCAAATATTTGGACGGGAAAATCATTTGCATGGTTCACGAGAGAAATTAATGATTCAACGCTCAACGTTCAGAAGTGTATTGTGTTTACGGAAGCCGAGGTTTTTAATAGATTTTGGGTTGCCTCTGTCAGAGTGTGGGGTGTGGTGAAGAAATTTCATAATAGCAATAAGGAAAGCGGTGTTGAGCAGAGTCTTGTCAGATCTGGCATAAAGTTATATACTAGTAGAATGGTGTGATACTAATCTCTAAGCTAGACATATATTCTATAGGTAGGTAATCGTTTTGTGAACTACTTAGTTAATACCTGAAAAACAAATACTACATTTACATACATACATACATACATACATAACATCACACCCTTAATCCCCGAAGGGGTAGACAGTGTCGAAGGGCAGCAAGCCCCTTCAACCACATTCAGCCAAAAATAAAGCCGGGCTGGGTTAGATGTAAAATTGTGAAAAAGCAGTGACAAGCGGCTAACCTGTCGCCTACACAATCACACACCCAAAACCCGATATACCATTAGTCGCCTTTTACGACATGCTAGGCAAGAACAAAAGTTGGCACATTCTTTTTAAGTCCCAGACCAACATGGGACAGTGAGCTGGGTTGGATGGAAAGCTCTGAAAAAGGAGTGACAAGTGGCTAGCTCGTCGCCTACTCAGTCACATTCCCAAAAGCCCGTAAACCATTAGTCATTACTACATTTACTAGCCCTTTAGTCGAGTGGTTAGAGACCCTGAACACGAAACCAAGGGTCGCGGATTCGAATCCCGCTAGGGGCAAATGTTTGGTGTGATGGACATTTTAACTCGAGTCATGGATGTTTATATAAACGTATTCAAGTATGTCTATTCGTTCACCTATTGTAGTATCCATAGCACAAGAATAAGTTTAGTTTAGAACTAGGGAATTGGTGTGTCAGTCTGGAGAATTTATTTATTTATAGACTACTCTAGGTACATCTCAAAATCAGTCCTATAATTGATTAAAGTCGTAAATTTGTTCTATAAAGTGTTATTTTATAATAATTTCTTAATATTTTTTGTATTGAATCACTCATACAACAACAATTTCGATGAAATATTACCCGATGATAGAACGTTAATATAGGTACTTAATAGGAAAAATTTAAGTTCAATGAAACTTTATATACTTTTTCAACCGATTTGAAAAAAAAGGAGGAGGTTCTTAATTCGACCGTATATATATATTTTTTTTCCATAGAATGCATGTGCATAGAAATTTATTAATGTCATGATATACCTACTCCAAAGGACCTTATATATCTTTCAATGTCAATTTAAAAAGAACAAGTACTTTTTACAGCATGCATTCACACGGTTACTAGAAAAAGTAATCAGTCCTATTATCACAAGCTTCCAGCTCACGAACGTTAACCCTAAAACGTCCACGTGCGTGATAACTCCGTTAAAATTCAACAATTTAACCGAAAATTTTCTTTTTTATCTCGCAGCCTAGTTAAGGCCGACAAATTTGTCAAATGTCCTCCACAATAGAGTAGTTAACCCACTGACCCCTGTTGCTGGTTAAGCCGCGGTGACATATGTTTTCGCGGCAAAAATTGCCCCAGGACACGCGAACCACGCAAACAAAACATAAATTGTCCGGCGTGCATTAAAATATGACTTACTTTTTAGTCTGGAGAGGCTTTATAAGGCATTTTCTAGTACTTATTTTTGCATTCTACGAGCCATTGAGGTAGTCCTACCAACAATGATGTTCATATTATATTGATGGAATAAGCAACTCCTTAAATCATGCACCACGGTCAGACCTAACTTCTGATAGAAAATGTTTAATTTTCTTTGTTTCTTTAACTTGGAAGAAAACACATGAACAGATACAAACCTTTGAAAATAATTTAATGTATTTGTTTATTTAAAATCCAATCGCAAACCCTCATCATTATACATAAATCAGCTAAAATTTATGAGTAAATAATATATTAGTAGGTACTTGAAGATTCTATCCAAATATTTAAAGTTCAACCTTTACTTTGGAATATTGAACTCACGAAAAAATACTTAACCCCGGAAGTTTTTAGTCTGTGCCGTGAAAAGTTAAGGTGCGACCTTGCGTGACAGAATTCAATAAGCAGAAATAACCTTATTAGAAGGGTTAGGTATGTAGTATCAAAATACTAGCTTTTTTTCAATGACATACCTAGTATATACGATAATATTGTTTACAAGGAATATAATACCATCAACACTAATTATGAAACACGTTATGGATTTGGTAAATTCTTTTATAATTAGGTGCCTTGTCAAGCTTATACTACAAGGCGATATATGATGTATGTAGGTACTGGGAATTATATTTCAGGGTTTGTGATTATATGTAGTTATATGCAATATATAATTCAGCCACTTGTCACAGTTTTTTCATTATTTTCCATTTATCAAAATTTTATTGTATTTTTGACCAAAAAGGGTTTAAGGCCTTTACTGTGTCTACGACTTTACTTGTCCCTTTTAGTGTGTATTTCATAATGAGCATCCTTAATTTAACCGGCTCGTAAATTATTGGTGAAAAAAAAATCTGATGTTTTAAATCATACATCCTTTTTTCATTGCCGTAATATCTTCTTCTCTTGTTTTTACGATATTTAATATGTTTAAAAAGTATATATATGTATAGCATATATCTTTTTTGATGTTACCCACATAGCTTATAGTAATTGCAAACGTTATGGTATCTAACTTTAACTTAAATGTTGGTAGGTACTCGTGTACCTAAGTTAAAGTTAGATACCATAACGTTTGCAATTACCGAAGAATTAAGAAATTAACCACATTCAGCTAAAAAAGATTGATTGATGGGGTATTTTAATCAAAAAAATGTTAGTCTTTAAGTAAGACTACCAAACAATGTTCATTATCTACGTATTTTTTGCTTTATCTAATACTCAAAAAATTGCAAAAATACAAAGATTGCTTTAAATGCGCTTCAAAGATCCGCAATTCGGCGTTTTACGTCACTCGGACGGTACAATTTTACACCTTGTGACGTCACGCGGTACTTTAACGCGCTGTATCTTCATCATTTTTAGTTTGACTGAACAAAATAAAAAATACGGTAGCGGTATTTTTTGTGATCTCAATAGTGGACTATAAAACAATTTGAGTAAAGTTGGGTAAGATTCGTCGCCTACATTATTGCAAACCAACCAATTTTGTCGCCTTTTACGACTTACTAGACGAGAAACACTGTTGATTTATTATTTTTCCCTCCCCGACTAACATGGGACATAATAAAAAATATATCAACAGATTTAGCTTTAGTACGTTAATTAACGATGAGTAACTTTTGTTTTGACAGTATACATACTTATAATGGTAGAATGTTGCGTACAACAAAAAGAATGAGTTAAATTTTTTTTTAACTGAAAAAAAATTATCGTCCTAATAAAAAACTATGGCTTACTATGCTTATTCAAAATCATCATTCACCCATTCGTCCAAAAAGCTTATTAAAAAAATAACCCCTGAAGAATGTCAGGTGTGGGGTTCGAACCCACGCTCCCTCTCGGGAACCAGAGCTTAAATCTGGCGCCTTAGACCACTCGGCCAACCTGACTTGTCAATTCCGAGCGAAAATCTTTACTACTACAGAAAACAGTTCATATAAGCTGTTTTCAGTTTCAGTTTATTAATTTATATCTTTACTATTACAGGTCCTAGTACAAATTAGTATGCTTATTAACAAACATAATTATAAGGAAGTAATACGTTATAAATTATTTTGATAAATACTAATAACCTTTATTAGTATTTATCAAAATAATTTATAACGTATTACTTCCTTTTTATGGGTTCCCTCTATCTGGCCGAATTTCATTGCTCCGAATTTCACTGACACACAGATAATTGTTGTTTGGCCGAATGTTTATTTGGCCGAATTCACAATGGCATACTTATAAGAAATTTTAATTTCGCATATTTTCGTTTAGCATAACGTTTATTTAGTCGAACTATTATTTAGAAGAATTTTACTCGGCATACTATGAAGATGGCAGAAATTCATTTGGTATAATTTAAAATAGCATATTTTCTCTTTAAAATAGTATAGCTTTTAACTCTAAATAAAATTAAAAATAGATTAAAAATTACTATATTGTGCTACAAAACTGTCCAGAAACGAATCGCTGCAAAACCGACTCCACGTAGTCTTGTCTGCCCTACCCCTAGAGTGTAATTCAAGCCCGCGTAGGCGCGGAGAGGCGAGGCGGCCCGCGAGCTGAGAAGCAGGTGGTTTGTAAGCTCGTGTGAGCGAAAACCATCTGCGACGATGAGCTCGCGTGGGACCGCCGGAGCCTCGCAGCGCCGGAGCCGTGACAGAAACCATGCTTACATGCATGCATGCTTGCTTGCATGCTGCATGTTTGCTTACATGCTGCATGCTTGCTTGTATGCTGCATGCTGCATGCTTGCTTGTATGCTGCATGCTGCATGCTTGCTTGCATTCTTGCAGGCTGCGCGCTTGCTATCAGCATGCACGCTTGCTTGCATGTTATATACTGTCTGCATGCATAATAAAAGATGATTCTAAATGTACTTTCTAAGTTAAGATAATTCTGCCTTTTAATATTATGGATATGAAATGTATGCCTAAAGATGATTCTGAACGTAAACTTTTTGAGCTACGATGATTCTCCCAAGTAACACACAAGCATGATAACAGTACTAATGCGACTCATAACACAGTTAATAGTTACGTAACATTTGTGTTACAGTTAAGGAAATTGCTAAATTCTGACTAACGTTGTATTACGGCTATTATAATTTTTTAAGCTTAGTAAAATTTGTATAATTTCGGCTTCTTTCTTAAGGCTTAGTTATAACTTTTATTCTCAATATTACACAAACGTTTCTAAGCTTACAGAGTTTCACATAGCTTTAATTTGCATAACAGTAAGCTAAAAGATAACAAGCTGAATAAACGTAATGTACAATACTATTATACAAACATTATTAAGCTTATTGCTGTTAAAAATACTATATTCTGTATAAAGTACCCTCAGCAACTAGATGCTGAATAATAGTGTTAAAATTCGGTTTTAAAATGCTTGTATCTGAATAACAGCTTTAATATTATTTTGAAATCTTATAAGGTTCTTTATTTTGCGAATTATTCAGCTGCTGATAAAAAGTATTTTCTGGGTTCTAATTAAGCTTATATTGGTATAAAAGAAATGTAGACATAGTTTATAACTCTCTTACACATACTTCTATTCTTATACCGAAACTAGCAGTTTTAAAGTTAGTTAAACAGTATTTACACAGAAGAATGCAGAATATTGCTTGATTTGTAGATATTTATTAAACGTTAGTTGTTGTATGTTGGGCGTAGGCAGCATAGTGTTTAGTAAACTAGCTGTGGAAGAAAGCGGTCAAGCTAACCTTAACAGTCAAGTGCGATCGTACGTAGAAGAGTGTTCCGTACCCGAAATTTCATATACAGACTGTGTGGGTGACGATGATTACACATCTAGTGGAGATGAATCAGATGAGAATATTAACGAATTAAAAAATACGCGCGGTCCGAATCATTTTATTCTAGCGTTTTGTATTTGTAGTACATTCAATGCGGTAGTATAAATCTACCTATTGTTGTGTCCGAGGTTTTGAATTTGTATAGTATACTCAAATTATGTGTCATTATGATATTATTAATAAGTATCTTTAAATAAAAAACTATTGTATACCTATCTATATTGTAATCTGAATGTCGAAAACGGCTCCAAGAATATTCATAAAATTCAGTATGTAGGGGGTTTCGGGGGCAATTAATCTATCTAGCTAGGTTTAATTTCGTTTTAGGTTTCCGTTTATGTAGGTATAATATCCGTTTGTTTTCAGACAATGAAAAATTGCTACATTATCATTAGAATAGATGGGGAACCAGAAGAGACCTCGTTTCTTTTCCCTTTTTAGCATTTTAATAAGGTATGCAGTACATACGAGTAGTTAACTTAAACTAGACATAGGTACGTAAGTTGAAAAAAAAAACATGATTACCACAGCTTTTTTTCTAGATAATACAAAATAAAAAAAATATTTTACATCCTTTTTACGTTAGATTGGTATACCTAAATAGCTTTAATTCATTTGCTTAATTTATTTTATTTTATTTAAGTGAAATGATTGCATTATATAATTAAGTTAAATAATAAAGTTCGATCGATCACCTAATCTTTTTTCCACGAAATTCTAGTTTTTGATTGTTCTGTTTTGAACCCTAATAAGCTGTTTAATAAAACATATGAACAAATACTCAACTGTTATTCAGAAATTATTCCGCCATACCGCGCTTTGCCAAATAAAAGCTTAGTATATGACGAGTCAAAACTATTATTCAGCAGCAGCTCGGTAAAACAGCTCCGTGAGCAGCTAATAATCAGATTTATAGGAATCGCCATTATAACCTCAAAAACAATGTTTTTGGAATTGTTTTTGCTATCAAATGCTGTGTTTTATTAATTCAGATACAAATTCGAGTATTATACATAAACTTATTATTGCTTTTAAAACAATAAAATAAGGAATTACGCTAAAAGTTTTTTTTTTGCCTTATTTCTATCTTGTACATTAACTTATTTCTATCATTAAACTTCGATATTGAAGCGGCGCGTAAAACCAATTGTTACAAGACATACGTTATTGACGACAAAATTACTTGCGCAATATTATTTCACTTGTGTAATAGCTAAAACTCGTATTTTTAAAAATTACTTAACAATTCCAAGTATTCATTCCGTCCACATTAATATCTTAATAAATATTAATGATGTCAACAATTTCTTGAAGGAAATACACATTTTGTTTGAAATAGTGTGGTACAAATGTGCTTATAGCTGAGTTGTTTTTGAATATCACAGCCACAAATATTTATCTGAATAAACATGATAAAACATCTGTGTATAAGTAACGACTGCCGTTTTTCAGACGTTATTAAGCTATGTGGACAATTACATTGCTACTACTCAGATTTTATATTGCTATTATTCAAATTGAAGCATTTAAAAGTGTGCCCAATTTGCTTGAATAAGAGCTGGGTACACGTTTACTCAGACATTAATCAACAGCTTTTTAAGCTTATCGCTCCCGGGTTTGCTGTTACTAAGACCTTATACTGCTATCTGTGTTACTTGGGCTGCTTTTTCATATTATGAATAAGAAAAGTACCTATGCCTAAGGATGATTCTAAATGTAAATTTTCGGCAAAATGAAGTTTCTGCCATTCGATGTTATGCAATTCAATATTATGACATAAAAAGTTCGGCAATAAAAGGTAGACCCCCTTTTTATTAACTTACTGCTAACTTTTCCCACAAATTCATTGACGCTTATGTAGATTTTTGTACATACCTAATATAGAACCTGGATGAAAGGTAAATATCCCTTTTTACATGCAAAATTGCCTAATTGGTTTTATAGCTTAAAAAACAAAAACAATATAATTTTTTTTTTTACATATCTAATATTAAAATATAAATTTACTTTTACATTTTATACAGCAATACAGTTTTGCCTGTAACGTTGTCTTGTTAAATCAGTCGCAATGAAATTTGGCACGCTATACGTTTAATATTATAAAAACGAAAAATTTTAAGTATAGATGGATGTTTGTTACTCTTTCACGCAAAAACTACTGAATGGATTTTAATGAAACGTTACAATAATATAGTTTATACACCCGAATAACATATAGGCTATTATTTATCAATGTACCACGCAAGCAAAGACGCTAGCAGAAGCTAGTTACATATTAAATAATATTGGAAAATAAATTATAGACAAACTGCTAGATGCACTATGCTCTAACTAGCACTGCCAGGTGTCCTGATTTTCGCAGGACGTCCCGATTTTTATAGATCGGGTGACTCCGATTTACCCTCGATCGTGACGCCAGATGTCCCAATTTTTTATTCTTGAATTTTGTACGAACATTTAGACAGAAACAAAAATACCTTTTTGTTTATTTTTAGTCATTGTCCAGCCAAGTACAATAATTTTTACTATTCATTAAGAATTTATATCCACTGTATTTGACAACGAACAGACTTCTACGAGGAGAAACAGCGTTGCAGTAGTATTCCAGTGCCTGTCATAATATGGCGCGGGTGGTGCCGGCGGTAGATGCTGGCGTACAGGTGGACGCGGCGTATTTTGATTTTAAAAAGGCGTTTGATACCGTCGACAATGACATCCTACTGAAGAAACTAGCTGAGGTTGGCTGCACTCCTCATCTTTTACAGTTCTTCGCTAGTTATATGGAAAATCGACAGCAGTACGTTGCATACGATGGGTATGAATCCAAGCCGTATTTCACCAGATCCGGCGTGAGCCAGGGTAGCAATTTGGGACCTCTCGCATTTATTATAATGATAAATGATTTGCCAGAAGTCGTTAGACATGGGTTATGTTTATTATTTGCAGACGATCTCAAATTGCTACTGGAGATCAAGGATCAGTCAGATTGTGAGCGCCTACAGGAGGATATAAACCAAGTGGTAAAGTGGAGCCAAGATAATAAACTTCACTTCAATGTCTCTAAATGCTCGGTGATGACGTTTACCCGTGGGCGGAACCCTGTGTGCTACGAGTACAAAGTAGATATGACTCCAATGCAGCATGTATCTCAGGTCCGAGATTTAGGGGTGTACGTTAAACCAGACCTAAATTTTCGGGACCACATCGTAATGATATGCAAGAGAGCGTTCAGAAACTTGGGCTTTGTACTTAGGCAGTCGAAAGGGTTCACGAACATCGCCACACTCCGAGTACTATATGATGCACTGGTCCGAAGTCATTTGGAACACAGTGCAGCAATTTGGGCCCCCCATGAAGCGAAGTACAGTATCATGTTAGAGCGGATTCAGAACAAGTTCACAAGATACTTGTACTCTAAACTTTATGGGGTATACCCATTCTACCCGCTGATGTACCCTACGTTGTTCGTATTGGGTATGGTAGGGTATAATCAACTCAGGGTCCGGAGAGACTTCGGTCTCACCGTGTACGTGGTGAAGGTGCTGCGGGGGATAGAGTACAACCCGGAGCTGCTGCGCTACCTGCAGCTGAGCGTGCCGGATAGGTACGTGTCGCGGCGGCGGCACCCGCCCCTGCTGGCCGTGCCTGTAGCCAGGACCAACTTACTCGCAAAAACACCGCTTATTCGGACTCTCCATATCATGAACACCATTCATGAGGCGTTGGACATATTTTCATGCACTTTTAGTGAATTTTCCAGTATTGCACTAAATATAATTAGTTATAATTATTAGGTTAGGTTAAGTTTCACATATACATTATATACTAAATATAGTTAATTATCAATAAGAGTAGGTTACATAAATAAATGTTTATACTGTAGATAAATAAATAAATAGATAGAATAATATTCTTAATTAATTATAAGGATGGCTATGCTATCGCATTAGGTTAAGGCACCTGTAATGGTAGTATAAGCTTTTAAATAAATAAATAAATAAATAAATAAATAAATAAATATTTACAATATTTGTATAGTATTTATGATCGGACGCGTATCGTACAAAATTGGAATCTTTTTATTTTTAATTAATAGTATTGTAAATGGACTGAGATATAAAATACCTAATTTTTAAACTAAGTATTTGTACCACTCAGTGGATGTCAAAATCACACCGCCTGCATTCAACGTACTTTGGAACATTGCACCGGAGCCGTCAAGTAAAATAAACAAAGAAACAATGGTTGACACAGCCAAGCAAATAAATAAATAAATTCTCCAGACTGACACACCTTGACTGAACGGATAGACAGACTTAAATACGTTTATAAATGTCCATGACTCTAATACAAATGTCTATGTTCATCACACGAAACATTTGCCCCTAGCGGGATTTGAACCCGCGACCCTTGGTTTCGTCAGGGATTCGTCTCTGACCAGTCGACCAACAGGCCAGTCATAAATACGGTCACACAATGCATGTAGCTGTACACTTAGATACCTCGAATATAACATACGGACCGCGTATCCCCTACGCATTCCTGGCGTTTCCCTTTATTGATAAAAAGAGAATTGGTTGCTTATCGAACGGGACAGGGGTCCGAATGCAACGATTGCAACTCGTAGATACGTATTCTGTAACGGTTGGTATTTTGATTTTTTTCGCGTGACTTGTACGGGGGAGACTGTGGTGTGGTCCAAGGTATAAAAGTAAGTCGGTATGTAAAAATATAATATGTTCAATTAGGGTAATATTTTAATCCAACTTTGCAAGCAAGCACTGTGTGGGTATTTCTACAAATAATATTTATTAATCATTTAGTCATACACTACAGAGGAATAGTAATGTCGTTTACGTTACGAACTATCTATTATTTGGGATTGGCTCCTGTAGGTCCCGTATTATTAATACAAAGAAGAAATGTGAATCCTGCGATTAATCAAACCTATTCAATTAATTTACCTAATTCAAGTCTACGTCTTATACTTAGAGCAATTAGGTGGGCCCCTAAGTAGTTAGCCCATTAGCCCAGGGCCCTTAAACTCACGGTCCGGCCCTGCTTATACCTTGTACCACCGTTTAGGGTGACTTTTATAGCTTTAGGGTAACAGCGGAAATTTTATGTTCCATTCAATTCAACTGGCAATAAATAGCTTGTTCGGTTTCAGCATTTGGCTTTACATTGATAAATTCGGAAAAGAAGTGATTACATTATCGTTAGGGAATAAAACGTTGTTTTTATCGGTTTTTCATACTTAAGTAGACTTTTAACGGAGTTACGGTTACCGCTAGCATACATGCGATTTCGTTTTATGAATATTTTGTAATTCTTGTACTGTTATTATGTATTCAATGAGATTAACCACTAGGAAAATAGGTAAGTAGGTCTTATAGAGAAAGAAAGCTAAATATACTACATAGGTTTCTCTTGTGTTAGTGTAGATTTTTGTTTTACCCCAGAAACTTTTTGGCGGCTCCGTAGGCTTAGTCGACTCGACTGACGACACACGCTCCACTTGCAGAAAATCGACGCAAAGAAACACAACAGCACCTGTGCTCTTGTATTTTAAAAGGTGTTTGGGAGCCTCTGAGGCCCAGCCCTCTCAAAGGCATCAATGCATCAGCAACCATGTGTGATTACTTAGGTACTGGCTTGATTGCCGCCGTCAATATAAAAGTAAAAATTATGACGTTGAATTTCCTCTCCTATCTTAACTATAGTTAATAAGAAAATTGCGGCATACTGTAATATTGCATCAAAGGTACCTACTAATTTTCAATGTTGTTTAATAAGTAAGAAAAAGTAGTCTAAGCAAATAAGGATGCACAAAATTGCACAATGTTTACCGCAAGGTGTGTTGCACTGCAAATAAGTAGTCGTATCCACCTTTTTCTACAAAAACAAAGCAAAGGAATTCTCTACCCTGGCCCACTCACCCAGAGCCTGCCGGGCAAGGCCGCACGTGGCCGCATTACGATCGTGATGTACGGCTCGATACATGCGCGCGTGATTTGTGTGCCAACGGCCCTAGACAGAGAATAGTTGTTTGAAGAAAGGAAGAAGATGGTTTGAATGCCTACCTGCAAAGATGTATTGGATACTAGTTTCTGCCCGCGGCTTCGCCCGCGTGGTACATCGATGAAACATAGCCTATATGTTATTCAGGTGTATGAGCTATTTTTTTCTAAAGTTTCATTAAAATCCATTTTGTAGTTTTTGCGTGAAAGAGTTACAAACATCCAACATCCAAACAAACTTTTTCATATATAATATTAGTAGGATTTGGCCTATGATTTTGTACGCGACGAGCTTGTTTTACTGTTTTACAATTTCCATCATATCCAACTCAATTTTGTTACTGCTCTTACCGTGATAGAATGTATGTATGTATTACGCATTACGATTCGATACTTACGCGCGTGATTTTTGAAAAAAAAGGTTTGTAAAAAAAATGTGATATTATTGTCTGTACATTATAAATACTGATGATACTTAATATGTTAATGTTTTGTACCATCGCCAAATGTCATAGATCTGCGAATTACATTTAAGTATTTTCCATTGATTTCTTTGAAAAACATTATGCTAATTCGGACGACGTATGGTAAAAAAAACATTCACCGGTTTTATCGCACACGAAAATACATGTACCTATTGAATACCTATACTTATGTTTAGACAAAAAAATGGTTCCTTATTCAAACCTATAACAACGAATAAGGTACCCATTTATTAATTAACTACTACACACGTATTTTTTTAAATTATCTAAGTCATGAACACTCGGACTAGTAAAAAAAGAAGGACTCTGCGCCACTAACTAGACATTGAAGCTATTCAGGTGCTCCACCTTGACACGCAACTTACGTCACACATTGACATAATAAGTGCTCCAAATGACAGATATCCGATATCTGGTATCCTTAAGTTCCCTCACACATGCATAAACGTGGCTTCACGCTATAGTATGATAGCGTGGAGCCTTTTTTTTTTTACTAGTCCGTGCAAGAACATTAAAATATCCCTCTGTAAATACTAATCTTTGTATCGCAAAGGGTATTCTTACTGAAGCCGGACGTAAAATAATGTCATTCCATATTTCTTCTTTCTCATAGCTGAAGGTGAAATTGATTTTGGCGTGGGCTCGGGGTAATCATTAATTTAGTTTTCGTTGCCTATACAACGTATGACATACCTGGCGTATAGACCACATCCAATTTTATGTAGGTAGGTACTTTCGACATTTACGTATTACGTGATAAAAATCATCGACTAATTCGTTCAGAATTTTTCAATCTATGAGTTGTCGTTGACCAGTGTTCCGCAAACTTTTTGGGTTCAAGGTACACTAGGATAACGGAGTTTTTTGAAGGTAGGTAGGTAGTCCATAGATGAAAAATCACTTTTTAGGTAATATTAACATAACATCACGCCCATAATCCACGAAAGGGTAGGCAGAGTCAAAGGGGCAGCTGGCCCCTTTAACCACATTCAGCTAAAAATAAAACTGGGCTGGGTTAAATGGAAAACTGTGAAAAAGTAGTGGCAACTGGCTAGCTCGACGCCTACGCAATCAGATACCCAAACCATATACCATTAGTGGCCTTTTAGGACATAGACAAGAAACGCAGTTGGCACATTCCTTTTTTCTTGTCCCAGACCAACATGGAACAAATTATAAAGGTAATATTAATCAAAATTTAATATATACAACATATTATAAGCTTATTTTTCCGAGGCACACCAACTGGACCACGGTACACCAGTGTGCGCGGTATACACTTTGCGGAATACTGTCGTAGACACTGGAATAATATCGATATTTTGTAATTCCTACATTACCGAGTTTTTTAATTTTGGTCTGGGACTCAAAGAGAATGTTGCCTAGCTTATCGTAAAAGGCGACTAATGGCGTATGGAGATCTGGATTTGTGAAGCTGTCCGAGTCGGGTCTCAGTCAATATATTTTAGCTAATTAGATACTTGAGGGCATATTTTTTTTAAATAGCAGCTGGTTCTGTGCTGATAACTAGGATATGACCATTCGATTGAGTGGAAGCTGAGGTTTTCAGGATGGAATTTTAATAACAAAACCACAATAACGGCTCTTTCGTGAGTCCTAAGGTCCTGTCATTCTGGGAAAAACTCGAGAAATCATTCTACTCTACTCTTGTCATTGACTGTATATTTGGAATTATGGAAGACCTCACATTAATCCCATACCTACTAACGGCATAACTAATCAGCCCATTAATTGTTGATTGAGCCAAAGATTTATTATTACCTATCTACTTATTTATTACATACTTGAGTCCATAATTTACCAAATAAAGCCCAATATTAGTTTAATTATATGGATTATGTAGTCTAACTAATGAGTATTTACATGTTAATAAGGTAGATCATTAAAGATGGAAGATTGATAGTGAGATTTGTAACATTCCAGAAATTTATAGAAAGGAATCTTTTGTTAGATACAATTGGGTATTTATTTTCATGTTTTATCTGAACCTTACAACAATTGTTAACTAATAATAAATACTGATTGCCGGTTTCTTCTCGGTAGATGCGACATTCCGAACCGGTGGTAGATTCAAATTGTTCTACTATGTACTTACTTGACGATTCGCAAGTGCTTTATTGAGGCCTACGTAAATAAAGATATTTTTGACTTTGACTTTGAGTTTGAGTTTAGTATATTGGGTCTGTGACTGTGTAGGTGACAAGCTAACCACCTGTCACTACTATTCACAATTTTCTATTTAACCTATCTCTTTTTTTTCTAAATGAGGTAAGTATAAGGAGTTTTTAGAACTCTGCCTACTCATTCGGGAATCGGTATCTATGTAATAAATACCTACTTACTGCCTTTAGTTATAGTCAAACAATTTGAAATGCACTGTAAATCCGAATAATCGTATCGTATCATACAAATCCTTCGATGTAAATATTTAGACTTGGTTTAAACATTATGGTTCGAACATGTGGAAAGAATGGATGACAAAAGATTGACAAAACAAATATACAATGCGAAAGTGGAAAGATGTAGGAGCCGCGAAAGGCCCAGGCTCACCTACCACGACCAGATTTGTCGTGTGTTAACAGAATGTCATGTTAGGAGTCATAATAACCGTAGGCTTATATGAAAAGGATCATGAATGTTGAAGAGGCGAATGAGGTGTGTAAGGATCCTGCCATATGGCGTTCAGTTCTCTCTGCCTACCCTGCGAGGGAAGTGGCGTAAAGTTTAGTTAGTTAGTTAGTTTAAAACATTATAGGTAATGTCCAAATTGACTCTAAAGGTAGGTAGATACATAAAATAATTACAATTACTAAATTCAAAATAAAATCATGTAGGCACGCGGTGTTACGATATCAAAACTTTACTAAAGCTCCCCTACAAGTCGTTATAAAATATTGATAAAGCGTCAATGAAATGTCAGTTGCATGAACGCCCTCGGGGTAGCGTCCCCTGCCTGTCCATCCTCTGGACATCGAAAACGTCTGGGCTAAACGTCAAGGCAATAGGGTCCAAAGTTGCATACTTAGTTTGGTAATGACTGGTTGCACGGAACATAATTATGTTGTATGTTTGAATCGATTTAGGATAACAATCTGTTTAAGTATTCTTTGTTGTGGATGTGGCAAAGATATTTTACAGCTGCGGGTGTCGTGAGGACATCGGGGCAAAATTAGCAAAATAAGTACTGAAATAGGTAGGTGAAATTAGGCCTTTATTTGGTGTCTTGTTATAAAAAGTCTGGGCTAAATTGCACGGCTATGTTAAGAGACTTCAAATAATCAATCCCTATCAAGACACTTACAGCCGAAACAATTTTTTTTTGGACTTAAGCCTCTAATTTAATAACTAACTATTTTGAATTGTAATTTATCGGGATTAGAAAGTTGATTTTAAGTATTCTTTCTTAGACTTCCATACTATTTGACTAGCGAGTGACGGAGGCCTGCTATTGGCGTAGGAACCAAAATTTCATCACAAACGATCTAGCCGCTGAGGCGTAAAAACCCTAACTGGGTATGTTTCTTAGTTTTTAATTTATAAGTAACGTTTGTACTAAGTAAATAAGTAAAGATTTTTATAATTTATGAACTCCATTGTAAAACTTGATAATTTCATCATAGTCTCGGCGTCGGCCAAGGAGTCTTTGTCGCCAATTTATTTTACTAAGAGGACTTGTTTTGAGAGGGGAACGCCGTCGGTAGTTTTGAGTTGACAGACGACGTTAGCCTGACAAGATACTTCCATTACCCACCTTGGTGGATTTTTGTTTTTTATTTTAAACGTAGTCATGATGATTTGAAAGAATAGATAGGTATATTTTATATTTTATATCCAAAAGTATCTCTCCTGCCTGCATTCATTTGCAGGATAACACGTAATTCGAATTTTACCTACTTTATCACTGTTTACATAACACTAGTGATCAGACCCGGGTTCGGACGGTGTACCTACCTAAATATTTTTTTAAGTACTTTGAGATTAATCTAGCCTATATGTTGCTCAGGGAAACTGGAGCATTCAAAGGGGGAAGAATATTAGAAGTCGGTCCCGTAGTATTTGAGTTTATTCGTTACACACATACAAAAATACAAGTCTTTCATCTTTATAATATTAGTGCATTAATTAACAGAACAAAAATATGGTCAGCCTCACCTATCATCCTACAATAAAAAAAAACGCTCTATTATATATTTCGTGCTCAAAATCTGTAGATACTTGTCTTACACCCAAAGCTTGCACACTGATAAAAAAAAACTGTCTGTATGTTATTAACAGTGAGTTAAATAAATCCTTAGTGGGTTTCCTTTTATTTAAAATGCATATCCTTGCCTTAATCTTCTACTATGATAAGTAAAGTAAGTAGATATCACCCTTCTTCATGTGAGTTACTTAAAACATCCGAATTCTATGTTCAAATTCAAGGTAAACATAAAAAGTCCTTCCCAATCAATGCTTTTTTGACTGGCTTGATGGCGCATTTGGTATGAACCTGTCCTATGCGCCAAGTGTTGTGGGTTCAATCCCCACCCATTAAAAACATTAGTGTGATGAATATTTGTGTTTTGTCTGTGTCTGGGTGTTAATATCTTATAATTAAGTATGTATTTGTAATACCACTGTTGATTCTAATATCCGTAACACAAAGTGCTTAAGGTATTTAACTCGGAGTCAGATCAATATATCTATGTGATGTTGTTGGATATTTATTATAATTTATTTATTTAATACTATTCTTGTAAAGATGAGACAAAGCACGACATATTTAATTTTAAAATACCTAACATTTTTGAGATTTTTCATTTTTGGCGCGTAACTATTTTTATTTTCACAAATGATAACAAATGCAAATAGCGCCACCTAGTTTAATTTTCAAATAATCACAGAGATTAATTTTCTTAGCAGAGCCATCTATAAAAGAATTTATAAACTGCGAACGTCTCATTACGACAGATACTTTTCTTAACTAGCCGTGAATAACAGTCCACATGTCAGTGCTTTGACATATGCTGTTTCACAAATTATACAATTTCTGAACGAATAAGGACAAAGGGATGCCATGTAAAAAAAGAATACCCACAATTTTCATAAAAAAATATTTTACGTACATACTGTGTTACTTTTCAATAACCTTTTTAAATCAGATTACAAACTTATAAAATAGGTACTTTATAATTACTTTATCATTTATTATACTGGAATAGTAAAAAAATATATGTTTATATAAATTAGCTACTTACATATTACTTTAGATATATTTTTAAAGTAAAATAATTTAGCATATGTAATAATAAATAATTATTCATTTATATAATAATGTATAGCTTCGGATGACTGAATATAAAAGTAATGTGTGTGTGATGAAATGAATAAATGCCAAATATTTTTAAGTGTCTCAATGGCGCATTCGGTAGTGACCTTGTCTCATGCGCCAAGTTGTGGGTTCGATCCTCATCTAGGATACCATTCGAGTGATAAACATTTTGTGTTTGTTCTTTATCTGGGTGTAAATATCCAATATTTAAGTATAATATATTTGTAATACTACTGTTGATTCTGATATCTGTAACTAAAGTGCATAAGCTACTTTCCTCCTATAATAAATTCTCCCAACTGACACCAATTCCCTAGTTCCAAGCTAAACTTATACTTGTACTATGGATACTAGGCGAACGGATAGACATACTTAAATACCTTTTATAAACATCCATGACTCGAGTACAAATGTCCATGTTCATCACACGAAACATTTGCCCCTAGCGGGATTCGAACCCGCGACCCTTGGTTTCGTGGCCAGGGTCTCTGACCACTCGACCAACGGGCCTGTCAAATATATTATTATTTACATATATTACCTATTTATTTACATATTTTAATTAAATATTTTGAAATACGATTGAAATAAAAAAATATATCTATCTACATATTAATTTATTTATAATGTACGCCAACTATGGCTACAAAAATTGCGACAAAAGTAGAATAGAATAGAATATAATAAATGTTTATTTGGCACATTACAAAATTTGCTTACAAACTAAAACTATAACTAGACTAAACTATATGTAGCCAAATAGGCCTCCACTCAGCTATTGTCGGGACACAGTGTGCCACGACGCTAGTTTTCTGCAGACACCTTTTCTGAAGACGGCGTCTGGTACATGGTTACAAATTATTATTATTATTGTTTATACGTTTTATACTCTCGAAATATATTTCGGTGATATTCTGAGCCTCACGGGCGCCAAGTGAGATCCAGATTCCGGTGCAGTATTATTATTATTATTACAAAGTATTCTATTTAGATCTTAAATATATTTCATGGCCCTAATTTAATCGCTAATGGTTAAACAATGTTGTTTCTTACGATAACTTTGCCCTATTTCATTGAAAACTATCATTTTACTATCAGTAAAATGCGCACCTTCCAGGGAGATTTTTACCTGCTGGCATCCCACGAATGACGTTAGCGAACATATCGATCGATCTTCGAGTACGAGAGTCGAGAACGATGTGTGATGTGGTAAAAGTACACAAACATTCGTCTCTTGTCTGTTCAAACACAAATCAATAGTGATAAGCGTCGCGTTCCACTCTCCGTTTCATTTACCGTTATACACAATCGCTTATCAGAACTCTTGTACAGCGCTCGTTATTCGTGTGTTTCTCGCCGCGGGAATTACCGTTTACCAAACGGCGAATTTATTCAGCTATATAAATTGTTTATTTGCCTAAAACATGAGTAATTTATTTATTCCTATACTGCTAACTGTGTATTTTAGCTTTGTGTGCTCCTATGAAGTGGATACGTATGACTTTCTTATGCCTAATGTTTGGCCGTACAGGGTGAGTAAAAACTTTTTATATTTCTAAGCTAGTTAGTAAGATTTCGTCTTTTAAAATAGCCTTCTTATTACTAATATTAAAGTTCAAAAGTTAGGGTCTCTATTATTCCTGTGCAATTACTATAATTCATTTAATCTTAAATCAAATTTTCTACAAATTCATTACATTTAAGTACTTAAGTATAATATTTGAAGAAAAAAAAAAGAATAATGTTTATTAGGTGCCTACTTACATGCATAATACATAACATTACCTACTTATCATACATGTTTGAGGACTAGTTAATGTTCCTTATTTAAATTAGATATTAATAGAGTTTGAGACTTATTCGTTCAGAAATTGTATAATTTGTGAACCTTAAAAATTAATAGAGTTTTAAAAATAAAATGTTTTTGCTGTATTTTTTTTCATAAAATTTACCTATTTGTTAATAGCTTAGCTTAGTTAAATAGCTTAATTTATATTTATTTTAAATAAATACATAAAACATATGCTTTGTAATAATAAAAGTAAAATAGTCTTAAGTGAGGAATCTATTATTTGGGTTAAATGTGTTTGCATACAAATAATATGTAAATGATATCAGTAAAGATATTCTAATATGTTAATTTAGTGTTTCAAATCAACAATACCCAAACAGGTTTCTAGTCTAAGCCACCTAAGCAAGATATTTAGTATCTCAAAAAAAGCAGCATATTTTCCTTATTGACTAATTTCCATGAAATCAGTGTCTAGTTGAAGTGATGCGGAATACTGATAATGAACACTGATGATAATCACAATCACAGTTTTTTGCAGGATAAAAATCATTATCTGTTTTTTAATGAATACATGCTATAATTATGAAAGTAACATTAATTAAAATGTCGCAAAGCATGAAGGATTCATAAAAAAAAATTGGTAAAAAAAAAATGAATAATTACATTCTGTCACTCTGCTCTCTTTCCTCTGAGAGACAAAATGGAAAAAAAATCATCTATCTAAGCTTATTCTTACTATGCCTTGACTGTTAAACTGAAATCTATAACATAATTTAACATATTATTTGCATTTCAAGCTACCATTTAACATATAACATGCATATGAAAAGTGTTTAAAATTGATATGACGTTTCTGTAAATAGCCTTGTTAACATTTTTAAACCTTTAACGATTTTAAAATACCTAAGTACCTATACCTATAAAAAAAATATATCTTTAATCATACTTGGCGTTTGATAATGTGTCAATAATTTTAAATATGAATATTAAAAACCTGCCTAGTTTCATTTGTTATTAATATTTATCTCTCTTGAGATGAAGAGAGGTGTTATTTAGATAGATAACAATACAGATCTAATGTGGTGGGGCGTTATCGGTTCAGTACAAACACTTGGATTTTTAAAACATAATTAATTATAGTTAATACCTCTACAATAGTTTGTTAAGAACGTAAATAAGTGAGTCAGCAGAAAACAAAGGTGTGTCAATGACCCTATTTGTCTGTCCAAGGATTCACAAAATCCAGAATGTTGCATTAATTTAATTAATAATAAGATTTCTTAAATCGAATATTTAAGTAGTCTCCCGTGTTGGTCTGGGACTTGAAAAGAATGTGCCAACTGTGTTCCTAGCCTAGCATGTTGTAAAAGGCGACTAATGGTATAACGGGTTTTGAGTGTGTGATTGTGTAGGTGGCGAGCTAGCCACTTGCGACTACATATTCACAATTTTCCATCTTTCCCAGCGCTTTTGTATATTTTGCTAAAAGTGGTTAGAGGCCTGCTGTCCTTTTGACTCTGCCTATCTCTTTGGGGAGTATGGGCGTGAAGTCATGAAATGAAATGAAATGAAATGATCTTTATTTACGTAGGCTCAAATAAGCACTTATAAATCGTCAGTACATACAAATGAAAATAAAAATTTACCACCGGATTCGGAAAGTAGCTTCTACCGAGAAGAACCGGCAAGAAACTCGATAGTTAAGTTACATGTATGTAATATATGCAGACTAACTAAAAGAATATAACATTTGCTCCAGGGATTCCCCACATATTGTCATATTGCATCATTGAGTATAGCAATAACCTGATAAGGAAATTAATTGATCTCAATTGAAGTGTTTTCATTAAATGATAAGCTCATATAGCAGTAGACTCTCGCTCTATTGTTTCGAGAAATTTGGATATTGTATCATACTGATATAATAAATCAGGTTTGTATGTTCAATTTAGTTTACTATGCAAGATTTACAGGAATAGACAACACCTGGCATTTACAAGTAGGTGGTGTGTAAATATATGTTGCAATATTTGTTATCCAATCATACTTAAACGGTTGAACAGAATTAGCAGCTTAGCATTAATCTAATTTTAGGACAGATATCGAATGCACCTTGGTTCCTTAAAACATCAATATATAATAAAACATCATACAAGTAATTGCTTCTTATGGTGACAAATACAAAGCAAGATTGCAAAAGCACCAAAACCAACTTGCGGGGCAATTAACAATGCCAGAAATTATTCGCAGACTTAAAAAGAGGCGAGACATCTTTGACCAGGATAGTCAGAACAGACTGACTACACAAACGAAAGACTCCAGACCGAAAACCACCCCCATCACATCTGTTTATAGCCAACAGGGCTGATTGCAAGATATCTATAATATAAAAAAAAAAATGTAGACAAGCAAAGTCACAAGAATAACTAGTTTCATATTAATAAGAGAAAGGGTGGATGGTGTGGGCGTGTTTATATCAGAAGTGGGCAGCCCTTATGTGGGCGTTATTATCTGATTTGCCTACTTATAAAATAGCTCTTTTGAAAGACTTAGTATTGAATGACATTGATGGAAATAGAAGAATCCTTGTTTTATTATGCTTCTTTTCTTTGAATGTCTAGGCATGTGAACTACACTGAGTAGGTAGTTTTATTACTTTTGAATCTGCAATATGTTTCGTTAATGTTATTCTGAAACATACCTAATGACAATGTAGCATATACTTCCAATCATCTCTCTAGGTACATAGGTATAGTGGCAAGCTCGATGGCGCATTCGGTAGCGACCCTGCCCCATGCGCCAAGAGTTGTGGATTCGATCCCCATCCAGGACAAATATTAGTATGATGAATACTTGTGTTTGTTCTGTGTCTGGGTGTTAATATCCAATATTTAAGTTTATATTTGTAATACCACTGTTGTTTCCGATATCCGTAATACAAGTGCTTAAGCTACTTACCTCGGAGTCAGATCAATGTATGTGGTGTCGGCGGATATTTATATATACGTATAGGTACCGAAGGAGTAGCTAGCAAGCTTCTTCATCAACTCTTAGCTAATAATAAACTGAGGTAGGCTAGATAGAAAATTCTGAGAAAGTAGAGACAAGTGTTTAGCTCGTCCCCTGCACAATCACTAACCCGACATCATGAACTTTTTCGATGTTGGCATTTTATTCTTTTAAATCCCAGATCAAAATGGGTTAAAATGATAACTGAGCATATAACTATAACATTAATATGGGATACCTACAATTTATCTTTTATATAAAGTAAGATCGAACCATAACTTAACTCAACGTGCCAACGCAGATCTAAGTCTACGTTATTGTGTTGCCTCAAAGATTTTTGCTGACTCAAGTCTCATGTTGACACGCATAATTTGTGTGGTCATTCAACATCAAATCGTTTACTATTTTCTTACCGACATCGTCATAAATAACTAATTTCCAGCGCGCGAAGTAGGTTAGAACTGTAATGTGTAACTAAAGTCGTCTTATTTTGTTAACAGGATGAGCTGTACCTCTGCACACCAATACGGATTTCCCCACGCAACAATTATTACATAGGTATGAATTTTTCCTTAGGAGGCCAAATATGTGCGACTGGTGATTTGTCTACCTCGATGGCGCTTTCGGTAGTGACCATGCCCCATGCGCCAAGAGTTGTAGGTTCGATCCTCACCCAGGACAAACATTCGTCTTTTTAATACTTGTATTTGTTCTGTATCTGGGTGTTAATATCCAATATTTAAGTATATATTTTTAATACCACTGTTGATTCTGATATCCGTTAGACAAAATGCTTAAGATACTTAGCTCGGAGTCAGATCAATGTATGTGATGTCGTCGGATATTTATTTATTTATTTTATGATGAATGGATGCAAGTATTAGTCAGTGACTTTTGAAAGTTGTCTGTTAGTTAACGTGTTTATAAGTATAATTTTTTTCAGTCTAAGTATACACACTCGTCTGATTATGTTTTAAAATTTTCTAGGAAACCTGCACATTCAAATAACTATGTGTAATATCATAATTGAATTGGGTTTCATTACATTTCACCTGGTTCCGTTGAAAGGATGTTGGCAATAAGAAAAAATATAATTAAATAAATCTTATTCTGTCTGGATAATGATATAATAATGAGATTTGTTAAGGGGAGGATCATGATCTGAGCGGATCCCGACTAATAACGGGATATACGGCTAGACTATAAGATAAAACTGCGGTCTGCGATTAACTAAATGCTATCGCCTTGCATAGTTTTGCTCCTCAAGAAGTTACATTATTTTAGGTCCTAAAGTCGGGCATGTACACATATTTTTTTATATACTTACCGTGTTCTCATCTCCGAAATGATATTTATTTATGATATTGGCCGTATGCGAAGCAACACTCTTATTAATATTACTAGCAGCGCCTTGCGGCTTCACCCGCGTAGTTCCCGTTCCCGTAGGAATATGGGGACAAAATGTAGCCTATGTTACTCTTTGGTAAAGTAGCTTTCTATTGGTGAAAGAATTTTTCAAATCGATCCAGCATTTTCGGAGACTATTCAATACAAACAAACAAACGAACAATCCAATCTTTCTTTATAATATTAGTATGACAAATGCAGTAAATCTGTCTGTCTGTATGTCATGTTTGCACGCCAAGAGTCTGAACCTTGAGAAAGGATAAAGACTACTTTTTTATCCTGGATAAGTGAAATACAAATTCAAAGATAGTCTGTACAACAGACCCAAATTCACGCGTGAAACCGCCGGTTGGAGCTAGTTAAACATAAAGTAACAAGTGGTCATAGATTGTAAACTCGATGCAATTACTTAAACATATGTATGTATATAATAGTATGTTATTTATAATCTATCCGTACAAAGCATAACCATCGCATGTAATTATCTAATGTAACTAATCGCATACATCTCTTTCATAGTCTCGTTGCTGGACATACCTAGCATTTTTACCTTATTGGTGTAAACGCTAGGTGATGTAATTTAATGATATTTTATTGTATCCATGTTTTTTTTGATCACGGGTCAATGTTTGTAAACCACAATAACTACTGATCACAAAATTTGGAAACGCGAAAATTTGTGATTTTTAGAAATATTAAAAAAAAAACATTTATTTTGGACCTGGTCTATAGTGTTATTAGTAATAATAAAAGCCTTTGTAAGCACTTAAATTTACATTTAAAATTTAAATCAATTCCATTAATTTATTTGTTTATAATATTTTTTATTAATAGATTAATTAATTTAAATAATGTTTTATGATTATTCAAATTGTCCATTGTATTGTTATTATTGTAATAATTATTATAATGAATCAGTTAGAATTTGACATGGGTATATAATGAAAACTACTTGAGCCTAAATAGGTATATAGATGTATGTATACATACTTTGAAATAACACCCATCTGCGACATCGCTTAGTTTTAGTATTAAACTATACATACATCCATACTCACAAATCTTCGCGCATTAACTATACAACTGTATAATCAGAAAATAGTCCGAATTACCATACAGGCATACAAATATTGGACAAATGCTATTTGGAATTTGGCTTAACTACTTAACATAAAATTGATATTTTTACCCACGACGGAACGGAGCAGGTGTATTATGCGTTTATTATGGCAGCCCCCGACGGATATTCCACGGTTATGTATTATGGTAAAATTATTATCGCTTCATATAAGTATATCTTCGAGAAACAGACACGTTAGGAAAAAACTGTAAACATCGATATTCATTGTTTAGGTACTTATAAGTTATCGAGAAATCGGTAATAGATATATCGAGATATCAACTCTTTTTTAGAAAGTATTTTTACGTCTATTATAATTGGGTTAAGTCGGGGGTTTTGAGTTATTTTATTATTTTTCGATGAGATTTTTACCGTCGTGGTTTTTTTTCAAAATTTTAATTTTAATATTTATACAATGCTTGTGTTCCTGTGGGATAAATTACTCTCTACGCCTAACCTTGTGAAGTCTATGCAAATGAAGTCGCAGACAAATCTAGTTGTTAATACTTATTAGAAGGATATACGTTTAATTGTCACTGTCAAACACAATCACATAGTCCAAATTAGTTCTACCGCATAATCTTAGCTGTTATCAAACACAGCTCGGGTTTATAACGCCTCGCAAACGTTAAGAACTTACCTAATAAAACTAAACTAAAATTAAGTAAACCTACGAAATTGAGAGTTTTTTTTTAATTACAGTGGGATTTCAACCTAATGCCACGATGCATACGGCTCACCATATGCTGCTTTATGGTTGTACCGAGCCTGGTACTGACGACCCTGTGTGGTAAGTTTACAGTATACATACATACATAACTAACTAACTAACTAATTAAACTTCACGCCGCTTCCCTAGCGGATTAGGCAGAGAGAACAAATGAAGAATAAATCACATACATACATATAACATCACGCGCAATGAGCGGTGGTAGCTCAATGGTAACACACGCCTCTTAACCGAGGATTTTCAAATCTATGTATGTATTTATACCACTAGCTCGACGGTGAGGGAAAACATCGTGATGAAACCTGCAAATTCAAACCACTTTGGATTTGTAACCATGATCCAAAAATTGTCTGGTTCCCCTATCTTAGAGTTACGAAGGTCAGATCGGCAGTCCCTTCGATGTAATTACCAGACTCGCTAAATCCTGGATCATGGTCTAAGCGGACCCCGTCTAAGCACGGGACATAACGCTAAGAAGTTAATATTTTTTTGAATTGCAATAGTAAAGCTCAGATACAATAGTTTACGAACAAACGTCTTAGTTTCCTATTCGTACCTAAATAGTAAATAGTCAATAGTAATAGTCATAAAAACCGTAGAGCTTGTATGAAAAGAATTATTAATGTTGAAGAGGCGAGTGAGGTGTGTAAGGATCGTGCCATATGGCATTCGGTTCTTTCTGCCTACCCCGCTAGGGAAGTGGCGTGAAGTTTAGTTAGTTAGTTAGTTTCGTACCTAAATAATAAATTCTTTAGACGAACAACATCCAACTAATCTTGTAATAAGTAACTACTAAAAAACGTTTAAAACACTTGTCTCTGATATATATTTATTTATAGTTATAGGTGTATGTGATTTTAGTATAATTAATAGAAAAAAAAACATCTATTTGTTTTGTAGGAGCTGCGGTGAAATGCAGAATAACGAAATTGATCAGCAGTACAACACTGCTAGTCCTTGCCGCGCGGGATCACAGGTGATGATTCAATTGATCTCTGTATTTTCGCTCTTCTTAGTCCTACTAATATTATAAACTAGCTGTTTCTCGCGACTTTGCCCGCGTAGACTAATATTTCTGTATTCTACAGAAACTGTGCATTTTTCCGGAACAAAAAGCCTATATGTTATTCCAGACTGTAATCTATCTCTGTGCCAAATTTCATCCATATCCGTTCAGCAGTTTTTGCGTGGAGAATTAACAATCATATACACTTACTAACTTTAGCCTTTATAATATTAATGTGATGCGAAAGCTTGTTTGAATGTTTGTTACTCTTTCACACAAAAACTACTGAATTCATTTTTATGAAACTTTATAATAATGTAGCTTATACATCGGAATAACATATAGGCTATGTTTTATCGACGTACCACGCGAGCAAAGCCGCGGGCAGAAGCTAGTACTCAATAAGTGGGTTAGATTATTAATACGATGTGTACTCAAGTACCTATCATAGAGTAATTCGCTGCTTAGTTGGTTTCTGAGCAAAGTGATGTAGATACGAAATTATTGAAGTATTTGAGGACATTGGTTGTTGGGAGTGCAAGTTACATTGAACATATGGAGTCTTAAATCTACTGCAGCAAGAACTACTAGAACATGGATTGCCACATTTTATAATGGAAATAAGAGTCCCTAAGATTTTTGTCGGTATTTTATTTATAGATCTGTAAATAAAATATCGATCGGACGGCATTGTTAAATATTTTGGCCCGTTGGTCGAGTGGTCAGAGACCCTGACCACGAAACCTAGGGTCGCGGGTTCGAATCCCGCTAGGGGCAAATGTTTCTTGTAATGAACATGGACGTTTGTACCGAGTCATGGATGTTTATAAACGTATTTAAGTATGCCTATCTGATCACCTAGTATCCATAGTACCTAAAAGCTTAAGCTTAGTTTGGGATTATGGAACTGATGTGTCAGTCTGGAAAATTTTATTTTATTTATTTATTTAGTTCTGAAAAGGAGTGCCTTTTCAGAACTAAATAAATTTTCATTCTGCATTAAAAAAAATTTCATTCTGCATTAAAAAAATAATTAATTCAAATGAATAAAAATAAACTTAATATGCAGAAGGACATCTTCAGAAGGTGATATAAAAAATAAATATTTATTTTCAATGAACCGATTCAAATTGACGTTTTGTGACTTGAAACCGAAACACGATTGACGTTTTGTGACTTGTGTGGTACATGAAATACCAGGTCTAATTCAGTAATGTCATGAAATCTATTTACCGAATAATTTGGTCTCGGTTCGGCGCGCGTAATGAAGTTTAACAGTGTAGGTAGTTCGGCCTTATCGGCAATCTATTGTCGATCAAACGACCGTACACCCGCATCATGTGATATTTTAATGCAACGGTCGGAACTATATTTTTTTGGTTGTGGCAACACTGCTAGTAACATCTGATTTCGTTTGTCCCGGTTTTAAATTTTATATTTTAATATAAATACTGATTAATTGGCCATTTAACTGCTACCAAACTAATAATTAACATAAAGTTAATGTGTGTGTATAATAATTGTGTTAAAAACTAAGTATTACAGTGCTTGTGAGACGAGTTATTTATAAGGTAGATGACAGGCAAGTTTGAATTTATGTGATCATTGTTTATCTCTCTTATTACCTATGTAATAGATTGTAGTTTATTTATTACAAAGTTTATGTGTTTGTGAAGCATTTTATAAAGATTATATCGTAATTAAATGATCGTTTTCTAACCTCACAAATTGTGTAAACAAATCCTTGGGTACCTACTTTTTATTTTATTTTACGGTAGTACGTGACATAAGTGTGTTTTGTCTCTAATATACAATAGTGATAAAAATACACAAATATGATGACTCGTAGCAAGGCCTTGGCTCGTCAGGGAGGGTCTGGACTCGCCTCGGCTCGTCAGACCGAGTCCAGACTTGATCTGGCTTTGAAGGAATTGAAGGCCACCAAGGAAGAGGTTACACAACTAAATAGGGAGAGAGAGGACAATGAGAAGGAATTGTTGGAGGTATTGGATAAGAGTAGTAGGTTAAAAAAAGATATGGCTGAGTTGCATACTCAACATATGATTGTAGTTGAGGAACGGGACAGACTCCAATCAATAGTAGATGGGTTTGGTGAGTGTAGCCAGGAGTACGTCCACAACCTTAGGCGTGTCACAATGCTGGAGCAAGAATTGCAAGAGGCTCACCACCACATTAGCCACTTGGAGACGGAGAAGCAGGACGTGGCTGCGTCCCAAACCCAGTGCCTATACGACGAACTGATAGGTAGTGCGCCCAGCCTTATTTCTGCTGCATGCGACCTAAATCCTACTATAACCATAGACTTGACAAATGAAAATACCATATGTCATTCGCCTGCAATGGGATTGGCTAGATGTAGCAGGAATAAGTTGAAAAAATACATTAGAATTAATAGATATATTAGGAAAACAAAAAAAATAATTAAGAAACAAAATTGTGCATGCAATAAAATTAAGTGTATTCGGGATAGACAAAGATTAGGTGATGAATTAGACTTGTATTCATTAACTTTAGATAATAATATCACCACATACGAAAATAGCATTAAGCAATTGGAATGTAAAATGCAAACTTTACAGGAATCCTTGGACATGATGACCAGTAGGTATTTATGTACCAAGAAGGAGAATGAGGAACACATATTGGCTTTGAAGTGCCTTTGTGAAACATCTGTGACGAGTGGCAACAGCCACAATAGCGTAGGTACCATAAACGGGTCTCGGTCACTGTGTGACTCATCATTCTCTTGCAATGATTGTTATTGTAATAACCTAACTACTTCACCCAGTACAAATAAAGCCAACAGTTCCTTTGCGTTATCAAAAAACGTAGGTAAAAATATTGTCATGTTTAGTGATGAACTAGGTAAAGGTATGGGCCAATTAATTAGTGATTCTGTGGGACAACCGATATTGAATTGTTGCTATCCAAATGTTCCATATAATGGAATTATTGACAAGATAAAAAATTATAAGTTTTTAGAAAATAGTACCTTAATAATATTAACTGCGAACAGAGGAAATGTAAACAAAAAAGAATTAGTAAAATGTTTTGAGTGTTTAACTTCATTAAATATAGATAATATTATTATGTTTACACTTCCTTACAGCAAATACTTGCCACAGTCAGAAAATGACTTAAGATATAAGCTTAATTTGACTATGAATACGTTAATTAGTAATTATAATTACTATCAAAAATTCCACTTAATAGACTGTAATAATTTAACTTGTAATTTGACAAATAATTTAATATTTAATGTAAATAATGTGACAAAAGATAACTTTTATCTTGTGAAATTTTACAAAAGACAGTTAGCAGCTTCGCTATCTTATTATATTATCCAATCAGCCAAAAATTTGGCTACCCAACCTGCTTCTATTGAGCATAAATGTGACATTAATAATAATAATCAGGAAGTATTTCCTAGTAATTTAAATTATATTATAAGACAATAGAGGAAATCTCTAGCTCAATAGTGACAAAAGAAAGGTCCAATGTATTAAACATTATTCATCAGAATATTCAAGGCTTTTCTGGCAAAGAACTAGAAATAGAACTTTGTCTCAATCAAATGGGTATACACGTTTTATGTTTAACAGAACACTGGTTGAGGCAAAGTGAGCTCATTATTAATATGGATAATTTCACAGTCATTAGTTCGTTCACAAGAAAGTCGGCTATTCGAGGCGGGTCACTTATTTTAATTAATAACTTGTTAAAATGTAAAGAACGTAAAGATATAGTCGCACTGTCAATTGAGCGAACTATTGAACTATCATGCGCAGAGCTTGAACAGTCTATTATTGTTTGTGCTTATAGACCTCCATCAGGGAATTATCACATTTTTGAATCCACTATGGAAGAGGTATTAAAAAAAGTAAGTAATTGTAATAAAAATATTATAATTTGTGGGGACTTTAATATTAATATTTTAGATGTATGTCAAAATACGGTAATGTTTTTAAATCTTTTTAAAAGTTTTGATTTACATCACTTGTTCTCACAGCCTACTAGAATTACACCTACATCAGCTACCTGTATAGACAATATTTTTAGTAATTGTAATGTCAATAATAAATCAATAATTAATTTTGTAAATTCTGATCATAGTGGACAAATTGTAACGTTGGAATACCGTCATGCCACCCCTTCATCAACTTTTACTTGTAGGCCAGTTACAGCCCATCGTGTGGACAGATTTAAGGAAAATGTGGGTAATAAAATTTCATTAATTCAGTTTAGGGATGCAGATATTAATGATTCATATAAAGCTCTTTTTAACGTAATTGATAAAGAATTTAAAAGTATTTTTACTAAAAGAACAGTCACTGTGGATAAGTCAAAAATTAAATTTAGTGACTGGGCCACAAAGGGC
Organism: Glyphodes perspectalis; assembly: GCA_951394215.1. Lineage (NCBI taxonomy): Eukaryota > Metazoa > Arthropoda > Insecta > Lepidoptera > Crambidae > Glyphodes > Glyphodes perspectalis. Next base: position 4,389,902 of record OX596200.1, read on the forward strand.
ATTCACACTAGTAGACGTAGACTATTCGATCTATATGATATTAAGGCAAACTCAAACGACCTTAAAATAATCGAATACGTCAAGAATTATTCAAAATTATTTAAAAAAGTTTGTATAGTTGCAAAATCGATTTATATTAAAAACAAAATTGTAAATTCTAGTAATAAAATTAAAGCCACGTGGAATGTAATTAATAAAGAGACTTGTAAAAATAAAATAGAACATCACAAGCTCTCTTTAAAAATTGGTAATAAATATCTTAATTCAGACGATGAAGTGGCAAATGCCTTTGAAACCTACTTCTCTAGCATTCCAACTGCGATTACCTGCTCATTAAATTCTTGTCCGCGTCTTGCTCATTCCATCCTCAAATCTAACGTCGTTGAATGTAACACTCCATTTAATTTCCATCATATCAACGATATAACTATTCTAAAAACTTTTAGAGAACTTAACGTAAAAAAGACTGAGGATTTATGGGGAATTTCAATAGACATATTAAAGCATATAATACAGTCTATTGCCCCTTTTTTAGCAGAACTTTTCAATAAATGTATAGACAATGGTCAATTTCCAAATTTAATGAAACATAGCAAAGTTATTCCATTATTTAAAACAGGTGATAGAAGTGACCCGTCCAACTATAGACCTATATCTATATTGCCAGCCCTAAGCAAGATTTTTGAAAAGATTATACTTACTCAGTTACTATCTCACTTTTCTTTAAATAACTTATTACATAAGAACCAGTTTGGATTCACCAGGGGTAAATCCACTACTGATGCAGGAATAACGCTTGTAAAACATATTATTGAGGCATGGGAGGGCAAGCAGGATGCTGTAGGAATTTTTTGTGATCTTTCTAAGGCCTTTGATTGCGTAGATCACCAGACTCTCTTGATTAAGCTAAGGCATTATGGTGTTTCAATGAACTCGCTTAATCTAATAAAGTCATACCTAAATGACCGACGTCAAGTAATAAATGTGAATGGAAGTAATTCTCCTGGCACCCCTTTAGCTATGGGAGTGCCCCAGGGATCAATATTGGGGCCCCTTCTCTTCCTGATATATATAAATGACCTGCCCTACTATACGAGGGACTTATGTGATACAGTATTATTTGCTGATGATACTTCTCTTATTTTTAAAATCGATAGACAGAAAGACAAGTTTGACGATGTAAATAATGCTCTCTCACAGATACTATATTGGTTTACAACCAATAATTTATTACTAAATGCCAAGAAAACCAAATGTATTAAATTTTCAATGCCCAATGTAAGGCAAATTGACACTAATATTATTATGAATAATGAACCTATTGAAGTTGTTAATTCTACTACGTTCCTTGGAATCACAATAGATTCAAAACTTCAATGGGCTCCCCATATTGCTGCCCTGGCAGGGAGACTTAGTTCAGCTGCATATGCAGTGAGAAAAATAAGGAGTCTAACTGATATTGAAACGGCAAGGTTGGTATATTTCAGTTACTTTCACAGTGTGATGTCATATGGTCTGCTGCTGTGGGGATCTGCGGCCGATATTCAAGCCATTTTTATATTGCAGAAAAGAGCCATCAGGGCCATATACGGCCTCAGACCACGTGATTCACTTAGAGAAATATTTAAGGAAATCAATATTTTAACAATAGCCTCGCAGTTCATTCTGGACTGTATCATGTATGTGTACAAAAACATACACATGTTTGCTAAAAAATCAGATACACATACTTTTAACACTAGGAATAAACACAAGCTTGCTGTTCCAAGTTATAGACTTCATAGGAGTGGTAATTCTTTTATTGGTCTAAGTATCAAAATGTTTAATAAGCTGCCACAAAGTCTCACTGATCTACCTGAGCATAAGTTTAAATTATATATTAAAACTTGTTTGATTAAAAAGGGCTACTATAAGGTAGAAGATTATTTAAATGATAAGAATATATGGCCAGTCGCATAATGGGCTGTTCGTCTGCACTGATAGATTTAAATTGACAAAAAAAAATATTGTAACTACATAATAGCTATTAAGTCTTGGCATTTAAAAGAGTAACTATCGAGTTTCTTGCCGGTTTCTTCTCGGTAGAATCTGCTGTTTGAACCGGTTTATATTTATATTTATTTTGTTCTGACGATTTATAAGTGCTTTTTGTAAGCCTATATAAATAAAGATCATTTCATTTCATTTCATTTCATTTCATTTCATTTCATTTCATTTCATTTCATTTATACAGAAGTCACTTTTTTGTGGAACGCGATGCCCCTATCCGATTTATGACCATTTTTTGGAGCGTGGTACCCGAAACAAGGCCCCTATGCAGCGGTATATTAATTAAGCAAAGTAGGTACCTTGCTTAATTAATACCTACTCTACTTAATCTACATACTTAATCTAACCATAACTTGTCTTGAATATAAGTGATAGATTAAGAAATGAAGAAATAAGAGAGCGATATGGAATGAAAGAAGATGTAATGACTGAAATTGAGAAAGGCATGCTTGGATGGTTTGGGCATGTTGAGAGAATGGATGAAAGACGATTGACGAAAGCGATATTTAAGGCAAGTGTAAATGGAGCCGTCGGGAGGGAAAGACTTTTTTTTTATCCCTGGGAAATGCCTTACGCATACCACTCCACCAGGGGGGTGGAGTGGTATGCGTAAGGCATTTCCCACTTAAACCCAGGGGTGTTCCGCCGAATCGCATGGGGGGGCACCTTTTTTTTTTGTTTACCCAGGGGAATGCGTTACGAACCGTCCCGCTGAATCCGGGGGGAAACAGCGGGGTGTGTCGAACTCTCGGGGCACTCAAGATGGTAGAAGGACCCTGCTCCGCCCAAGGTGGAGGTGGGCGGGGTATACTGACTAAACCCCTGGGATGTACCTCTACGCCTTTATATAAGGTGCCCACGGGATCGCGCAATGCTAAACCACCGTGAACACCCCAGCATCGGCCCTGCCTTAACTGGGCCTCCCGCGCCTAGGGGGAGACGATCCGGCACACGGAAATCGTCTCCCAGACAGGCGCAACCGTGCGATGCGGGTGGGGACCCCCTGGCCCCTTACCCGCGTGGTCCGCTAGGATGGTTAAAGGAGGTGGGCGTACCTCCTCCTTAGAACGCCCAGCCGATCTGGGAATGTTACGCACACCAACGATCACCTCGGGAGGGAAAGACCTAGACAGACTTTCCATGACCAGATTGGTAAAGTGTTAACAAAAGGTCAGATAAAGATCACCCTTAACCGACGAGCAAGTATGAAAAAAGACTCATGAATGTAGAAGAAGCGAAAGGTGTAAGTCAGGATCGTAGCAAATGGAAGTGATCTCTGCCTACCCCCATGGGAAAAAGGCGTGACAGTATGTATGTAACTTGTATGGATTAGTTGTTCGTTTATCTATCTACCTTTAAGCCCATTAACCACATTTAGTCAGTCGACAATAAAATAGACTTGGTTTAGATGGAACATTGTGAAGAAGAAGTGACATAAATAAATAAATAATAAATAAATAAATTCGCAAGACTGACACACCAATTCCCTAGTCCCAAACTAAGCTTATACTTGAGCTATGGATACTAGGTGAACGGATAGACATACTTAAATACGTTTATAAACATCCATGACTCGAGAACAAATGCCCATGTTCATCACACGAAACATTTGCCCCTAGCGGGATTCGAACCCGCGACCCTCGGTTTCGTGGCCAGGGTCTCTAACCACTAGACCATCCGGCCAATCAAAAGTGGCTAGTCGCCCACACGTCACAAATTTAAAACCCAATACCGTATTAGACTCTTTTTATGACATGCTAGGTGAGAGACACAGTTGTTTCATTATTTTAGACATGACACATTTTAACATGTAACAATCGAAGAAAAGTAATTTTATATTCACATCCTTTTATGTCGAATCCTCTCCTGGTATTGTTCTATTATATATATATATCTTATATACACCCACACATACGAGGTGTGTTCAAAAAGTATCGCGAATTTAGTGTTTTTTCAAAAATTATTTATTTATTCATGAATATCTATTTTGTCCCCTTCAAAGTAATCCCCATGAGATATTATACACTTGTGCCAACGGTTTTTCCAATCTTCGAAGCACTACAAAAAATCATTTTTTTTTATCTTGTTCAGCTCCTCCTTCGATTTCGGTCTTGGTTCGTGCGGCAGCTTCCATTGAGATGATTGAGCTTTGGTTTCCACGTCATAACCATAAACCCACGATTCGTCACCAGTTATGACCCTCTGGAGCAAATTTGGGTCGTCGCGGACAGAGTTTAACATCTCATTAGCAATGTTCATGCGATGCTGTTTTTGGTCACAATTGAGCAATTTTGGTACGAATTTCGCGGCGACCCGTCTCATGCCCAAATCATTGATAAAAATTGAATGGGACGAGCCAAACGATATGTTTAGGTCCTCAGCAACTTCTCTAACGGTGATTCGATGATTGGCCAATACCATTTTCTCCACTTCATTAATTTTTTCGTCTGTTGTTGAAGTGCTCGGGCGTCCGGCACGCTCTTCGTCGTTCACATCTTCTCGGCCTTCTGAGAACATTTTGTACCACTGATAAACGTTGCTTCGGTCCAAGGTATCTTCTCCGTATGCCACAGTCAACATTCGGAATGCATCCGCGCACTAAATTTCGTTTTTCACACAAAATTTGATACAGGTTCTTTGATCCATTTTTTTGAATAGGTAAAAATCGAAGACGATCCAAAACACGTGCAAGCAAAGCAGCTGTCAACAATTAAATGAACATTCAAAATGGCCGAGCTTGTCGGCATAAGAGAGAGACATGAGTACCAACATAACGCCACAAAAAATTCGAAATTCGAATATACGTAAACCGCGAAAATTCAAAATTCGCGATACTTTTTGAACACACCTTGTACTATTATGCTAGCAATCCCTTAGGGAATAGATAAACTTCAAAGAGCAACTTTAACAATTTCTAGCCATACAATAGGGATGAAGACTGGATTATATTATATTATTTGTTCCGTCAGTTAGATTACACAAAAATAAATACAAGACACATTTTTGTCGCTTTATCAAATTAACAAACAATTACAAAGATAAAGAGCATCAAAGTGTGGTGGCTTGTGACGTCACTTTCAAGTAAAAAAAAAGTACTTAGCTCTGACGTCACGCGCCACTTAAATGCGCTGTATCTTCGACAGTGTTGGTTGTACATGTAAAAATACGTGTTCATATATTTTTTAAATCTAACTGACGGACTAAACAAATTTCTTTAGTCGCATCGCCTAATTTATAATATGCTCTCAACCGAATTGGGATGTTGCCTCCATTTATGTTTAATTTTGAAATATCAATTCTGAAAAAGAAAGTATCGAAGTATGCTGTTAAGCCTTATTTATTTTGAATTATATTAAGTCTAAGATTTTTAATTTTACAAAATCTGCTTAATATTAAGTCAGTTGATTATACAAACTAGTGATGTCACACGTTGACAAGACCATACAAAATCTATGAAGTGATTTCGTTTTGACAGCTCTTAAAAAGTATCTCAATTGACTAGCCAGTCAACATCCCTATTTGGTTACTGCGGCTAATCTCACTGAAAATAAGCCAACTACGCATACGTTATATGTTGTTGTTAATCCTCAGATCGTGTATGCGTGGGCCCGGGACGCGCCAAGCTTGCAGCTGCCTGAAGACGTGGGCTTCCTGATCGGCAGGGACTCCAGCATCAAGTATCTAGTTCTGCAAATACACTACATGCATAAGTTCCCACGTGAGTGTTTAATTTTGTATCATACTCTTGCCTGGTCACTAATTCAGGGAAAAATAATGGTCCCAATGATAATGATTTTCGCTTGGGGCATATGTTTCCTGTGATAAACACGGACATTTGTAATCGAGTCATGGATGTTTATAAACGTAATTTAGTATGTCATCTATCCGTTCACCTAGTATCCATAGCACAAGTTTAAGCTTAGTTTGGGACTAGGGATTGGTGTGTCAGACTGGAGAATTTATTTATTATTCTTTATTTACTTTATCAGCGAGTAACATATGCTTTTATTCGCGTATTCCCATGGGAGCGGGAACTACTCGTGTAAAACCATCGGCGCTGCTAATCTATACTTATAATAAATCTGTAGAGAGGTCAATTCTGTACATGAAATATATTTTCAAAATAACTATCAGGGGGTGATTAGTGATCGATACTGATGCCAAAAATGCAATCAGTAAAATGTTTGTCTGTCTGTCTGTATGTTCCTTATAGAAACAAAAACTACTCGACGGATTTTAAGGAAACTTGGTACAATTATTCTTTATACTCCTGGGCAGGTTATGGTATACTTTTCATCACGCTACAATCAATAGGAGCAGAGTAGTGAAGGGAAATGTTGGGAAAACGGGAGAAGTTACTCATTTTTTTAAGCTTCCGTCGCGTGTGCAGCCTTAATGGTTAAAGTTACGTAGAAATCATGTATGACGGAAATAGTCTTTATAATATTAACCATAAACGCGTGTGACACCACTGGCACAGCTAGTCTACCATAAAGTCTGTCAACCCATAAGTAACACATAGTAACATATGCTTTTATAGTGTTAAATGCATAGCTGCATAGCTTTTGCGTCAACCTAGTAACTCAACTTGGGTGTGTGATTGTGTAGGCGACAGGTTAGCCGCTTGTCACTGCTTTTTCACAATTTTACCACCATCTAACCCAGCCCGGCTATATTTTTGGCCGAATGTGGTTGACGGGGCATGCTGCCCCTTTGACTCTGCCTACCCATTCAGGGATTATGAGCATGATGTTATGTATGTATGTTAGTAACTCAGGTGCAGTTTACTAAGCTGGTTTTCTTAGATCAGTCTTTGCGTCTAGATGTAGGTATCCAGCATTTCGTATTCTGTCAGTCCTGCATAGTGAGCGATGCGCCAACACATTTTGAATGGGTTAATATATTCGCAGTAAGCGGAGCTCGCGCCAATGTGCGGAATGACGCTTTAATTATTTTATAGTAAAATCTGTCTAAAATCTAATTGTCAAAGCTATTAAGTGTTTTTCGACTTTCTGAAAACGTTTTATGATGACTTTAACGAAGCATAGGCTTGGACCCTCTTAGACCAAGTTTATATAGTTTCATTCCAATTATGTCCCGTGCTTAGACTGGGTCCGCTTAGACCATGATCCAGGATTTAGCGAGTCTGGTAATTACATTGAAGCGACTGCCGATCTGACCTTCGTAACCCTAAGATAGGGGAACCAGACAATTTTTGGATCATGGTTACAAATTCAAAGTTGTTTGAATTTGCAGGTTTCATCACGATCTTTTCCCTCACCGTCGAGCTAGTGGTATAAATATGTACATAGATTTTAAAAATCTAGAGGTACATGCCCGGGTTTGAACCCGCGCTCCTCGGTTAAGAGGCGCGTGTCCTTGCCATTGAGCTACCACCGTTCCTTATACCACTATAACAATATACTAATTAAAACCCGGAAAAGTTAGAATATGCAGACTAATCTACAGATAGCGCGCGAGTTGAATGCAGTCGGGGCCTGAGTCGAGACATACTTGAGCTCTGCATTCAACTCGCGCGCTATATATGCAGACTAATCTACAGATAGCGCGCGAGTTGAATGCAGTCGGAGCCTGAGTCGAGACATACTTGAGCTCTGCATTCAACTCGCGCGCTATCTGTACTTTGATTATTATGGGTTCTTTGTTGTGTATGCATACCATATTAATAAATAAACAGTTTTGTAAACAATGAGATACAATAGGTGGCACATAATAAAACATCACATTTAATATACAGTGGAATGTATAAATATTATCATAGTGTGTTTATATGTTTGTATGAAGATCCGATACACCTGTAATGGATTGATCATTGTGTCAATTGTTACAGCCGACCTGATTCTTCTCATCCTAACGCCTATTCTTCTATTATTAGCTTTATATTTCGTTTCTAGTCGAGGCCCAAATTAACCATATTCGATTCGAATCGATGATACATAACAGTAACTTCAACAGGATCTTGTAACTTTAAACACAGACTAAGTCAACAAATTAGGTCATGGATACAAACATATTAATAAACTGCACGTTGACTGCCTCGACGGTTTAGTGCAGCGTTTCTCAAAGGGGGATACGCGAACCCCTAGGGGTTCGCCTCTGGAGACTTAAAAGGGGTACGTGGAGCCTCAAGTTTGAGAAACCCTGGTTTAGTGGTAGCATGCGCCGGCTAAAGACCAAGATGTCCCGGGTTCAATTCCCGGGTCGGCCAAAATTTGTGTCTGGGTATTTCTAACTAACTAAACTACACGCCACTTCCCTAGCGGAGGAGGCAGAGACAACCGAACGCCATATGGCACTATCCTTACACACCTCACTCGCCTCTTCAACATTCATAATCCTTTATATACAACCTCTACGGTTTTTATGACTCCTAACATCACCTTCTGTTAATACACGATATGGTCGTGGTAGGTGAGCCTGGACCTTCCGCGGCTCCTACACCCTTCCACTTTCGCATTGTATATCTGTTTAGTCAATCTTTCGTCATCCAATATTTCCACATGTCCGAACCACCGGAGCATGCGTCTTCTTACCTTGACTCCGACGCTGTCCTCTTCTTACATCTCTCTTTCTTACATCATCATTCCGAACGCAGTCTGTGAGCGATACACCGCAGATTTTCCGCAGCGCACGCATCTCGACGTTTATTCTACTTTCATGCTCTCTCTGCCAGACCCAACTCTCGCTTCCATATGTTACCGTAGGAATCAGCACCGCATTGTGTATAGCGAGCTGGGCCTTCTGGCTTAAGACTTTACTACCTAAAAGTTTTCCTAACGCTCCATTCACCCTATTCCCTAGGCTGGGTATTTCAATATCGAAATTACTCAGTAACAGCCCGGAGTCAGGAAGTTGGTGCTTTAATCACCCCCGTGCTTCAGAAAGCACGTTAAGCCATTGTTCCTGCGCCTGACTTCTCGCCGGTCATGTCGAATTGCCGTCTTCCGGACTATGAAGTGAAGGAACAGAGAGTGCATCTGTGTTTGCGCACACACTTGTGTAATATAATATCTCCTGCGTAGACGATTCCATCTCGATAGGTCTGTGACAAAACAGGACCTATATCGGTTAGTAGGACATTATAATCTGCATGTTCAAAGTAAATACGTTCTTCGTGTTTAGCGAGTTTATTTATCACTCTTTCACACGTTAACTCATCCGATCATAAAATTTTACCCATAAGTTGTCAGAGATACTTTTGCGAAGGGAATGAAAAATTTACATTAAAGCAGGAAAAGCTGTGGACATGTCTGGTCAGTCACATACATTTTAGATTTTGTATAGACTTGACACAGGCAGATGTCGCTACAGGCATCATTTAGACTGATTGAGGGATAAAACCGAATAAAAACGTTATTATTTCACTTTAAAAAAATGTTTTTTTTTTTCATAAAATAAGTTATTTACGTCATTTCTTAGATAATTTATTAATTTATGTGAAAACATGGATATAAAATATTTTCTTCAGAAGCAAACCAGAATAATCTTTGTTTTAAACCATGAATTTTACACAGATGGCGTATTATTACTAAGAAACAACTAACCTGTGCTTGTAGCGCCATCTTGTATTCCTGACAAACAGACTAAACTTTGTTGTAGTTCCAATTACTCACTACTGTCGCTGTTCTTGTGCGAGTTATAGCAGTAACTTTTCAAGTATGGGTAGTGACCCTCTGTTGTTCGTAGTATATTATTACTCTGTGCTATTGTGTATGGACCCCAACTGACGATGACGAATACCAGAAACTAAGCACCTATTACTTTGGTTCATGGTCCCTCACCTACCTAAGGTTATGTCTCGTACTTAGACCATTTGGTTGCTGAACTAAACTGGGATGCCATGGCGGTATGCCAGTCAGTATATTTCATCTTACTAATAATATAAACCCGAAAGTTTGTATGGATATGTGGATGTTTGTTACTTACGCAAAAAGTACTGCATCGCTATAGCTTATACATTAGAATAACACATAAGCTATGTTTCATTGATGTACCACGCGAGCAACGCTGCGGGCAGAAGCTAGTGTTTCATATTTTTAAATTGTCAAAATGTTTTAAGACGCTAATGTACCGTTGTATGTATTTCCAGAGGGCAAAACGGACGACTCCGGTGTCTTCATCGAATACACAAAGCGACCGTGAGTATTTGTTTACAGTTACTGCTATTTGTTCGTTCATATATACTTATTATTTATTGACATGTTTCTTCATGTCACGACATTTGCGTTTGTTATTGCAAATATTACAAGCGGATTGTAGACACTATACACAAACAGTTCGCAGACGCGGTATTTAAAGATAGTAATTAATTCACTTTTTTTAATGACTTGCCATATTTATTTTTTTAATCTTATATACATACATACATGCATACATAACATGGAAAATTGTGAAAAAGCAGTGACAAGCGGCTAACCTGTCGCCTACACAATCACACACCCAAAACCCGATATACCATTAGTTACCTTTTATGACATGCTAGGCAAGAACTACAGTTGGCATATTCTTTTTAAGTCACAAACCAACACGGGACAAACTTGGAACATTTTATGTATGGGATAGTGGGCTGGGTTGGATGGAAAGCTGTAAATATTTAATCATTAAATAGTCAATTGAGTTTCCCAGTGAAGTCTTATCGCTAAAAAAGTCATCTAACATTTATGGAGGTTTTTGTTAGTTTTTGACAGTTCATTAAAAGTACTCCATTAATCAATCAACTTTAGATAAAAGATAAAGATGAATATATTTATTCACAAACACAAGGTAATTGCAGATGTTGTAAGAATAGGTGTACATGGTTCGTCTTATCTCACCAGCTCAGCTGGCATGTGAATTTTTGTCAACTTTGATTTTGATTATGAACCTAATGATACAATGTAATTAATAGTTTTTTACATTAATATTTTTGATCCTAATGATATAAATTGTATCATTAGGTTCAACATTTTTTTTTATTGTTATATTTCAATTTTACCTTAGAATATAATTAACTACTACTTTGGGTAGTAGTAAGTCAATTTGTTACGTTTTCAAGACTAAAACACTCGACATATTGATTACATCAAGACAGACTGATCTTGACCTAACATACAGAGCTATAAGTCAATATTTTGTTTATCTTATCCTGGAAAATGCGCTCATGTATATTTCCCGGCGTAAAGTATATTAGACGTGTACTAGACTGATAGAATATTCTATTTGTTATATATGACATAGTATCATGCCGTTAGTTTTCACAAGACCCTGATGAGTGATTCTCACGAACAGCGATGTTGTATTATGTACCAGGGGTGGCAAACCTTTCAAACAATAAGTTTAACGTGCTGATAAAATTAACAAATATGAGAAAGACAGTGGCAGGCGATTATTATAAGCTGGGTCTGCTGCTTAAGTCCCATCCAGAAGCGAAGTGCAATATACGCAACTTACTCTCTGGTTATAGCGTGGCCCAAGCCGGTTTGATCCTTCTTGGTGTAAGGCACTAATCTCAAAAATACTGGTCTGCCATCCCTAGTGGTATGTGTTCGTAGCATGCTCCGGCAAACCGGTGTGATCCTTCTGGTGATCAATAAATCAATGCTCAAAAAATATATTTCAAGTACTACCAATGGCAAAGGTTGCCGTCCCTGACATAGACAAACATAACACCTTGTACTTATTACCTACTGTGTGTTATAGCATGCCTCGACACACCGTTTATGGTCCTTCTGGGAACCAATGCGCCAATGCTCAAAAGTATAGTTCGCGCAAAATTATTTTTGTTTATCATAAAAACGCCCCGACGGTAAACCCTTTGTTTTAGGTACAACAATGGTTTACTATCCCTGATTATTAAACCTTATATCAATTATCTATGTGTTGTAGCATGCCCCGGCAAGCCGGCGTGATCCTCCTGGGCACTGGGGGGGTGGTGCCCCCCAACAAGGTCGAGCACATGGAGACGGCGTGCACCATCCGCGAGGACAAGGTCATCCACCCGTTCGCGTTCCGGACGCACACGCACGCCCTTGGTGAGTGTCGATGCACTGTTTTGTGGGTTGTGACGTAATTGTGTTGGGTTGTGGAATGCCGAATGCCTGTTAGTGGCTTTTCTTGCTTAATGAGGATTTAAGTAGCGGAGTAATGGAATCATCATTTAATCGTACCAGACAACGGTCGCTGCGCAGTTTGGACGTGTAACAACTTATGGTCTCTTCTTTAAGACTCGTAGACGTTAGAGCTGTTCCAAGATCATAACATAACATTACGTCCATAACCCCGAAGGGGTAGGCAGAGTCAAAGGGACAGTAGGCCCCTTTAACCACATTCAGCGAAAAATAAAACTGGGCTGGGTAAGATGGAAAATTGTGAAAAAGTAGTGATTTGTACTCGAGTCATAGATGTTTATAAACGTATTTAAGTATGTCTAACCGTTCACCTAGTAGGTATACATAGCACAAGCATAAGCATAGTTTGGAGTTAGGGAATTGGTGTGTCAGTCTGGAGAATTTATTTATTATTTCTGAGTCTAGACCAACGTAGGAAAACCGTCATTTTGGGAACGTACCCGGGATTAGTTTATTTCAAGATTTTTCTACCTATACACGGAAGGATTTTTAAGGAATGATTTATAAACATCAATTGTTTTGAAGCACAACACATTAACAATAAACTCTCGCCAATAGGCAAGATGACAAAAAAAAAAATTTTTCGTCCTTCAGTTCGATTATAAAAAATATTGAACAAGTATTTCTTTATTTATTTGTCAAACTAACATTGACGAAGATAGATTGCATTGAAGTTGCGCGTGACGTCACACTTTCGTAAATTATTTCTTAATAGTGACGTCGCAAGCCCCCACTCTATAACTTTCTCATTATCTTTGTGATTTTTAGTTAATTTGATAAAGCGAAAAATATGTGTCTAGTATTTGTGTATAAGACTATACACACTGACGGACTAAATTGAATTATAGTTTCTTAATGCAGTCATCATCCCTATTTTCCAGGCGTCGTGGTCTCCGGCTTCGCAGTCCGTCAGACCGACTCGGACGCGGGCGACTCGTGGCGGCTGATCGGCAAGAAGAACCCGCAGCTGCCGCAGATGTTCTACCCGGTGGTGAGCGACGCGCCCATCAGGAGGGGAGATGTCCTCGCCGCGCGATGCACCATGAACAATACTAACCCGTTCCCCGTGCGCATTGGGTGAGCATCGTTTGCGATCTAGTCGGTAGATAGCCTTGGTAGCGAATAGTGACGTAGTTTTGGGGTGGCTAGCTTCTAGAACTGATTGAGGATTGAATAATACATACATACATAACATCACGTCCGTAATCCCCGAAGGGGTAGGCAAAGTCAAAGGGGCAAGAACTATTTAACCACGTTTAGCCAAAAATTTAAGAATTGGATCAGCTATGTTTAAAATCATAACATGTAACAGATTAGAGAAAGAAAAACACAAAAACGACCACCCTTTTTTTGTTTGTGATGACCTTGGCTCACAGCTATCAAAAGAGAATCTGTATAGAAAAACGTCGTGTTGTAAATTTAACGTAACATTATTGCAATGAGATGTAATATAATGAACACATGTGGCTCGATGGCGCATTCGGTAGTGACCCTGCCCCATGCGCCTAGAGTTGTGGGTTCGATCCCCACCCACACAAACATTGGTGTGGTGAATACTTGTGTTTGTTCTGTGTCTGGGTGTTAATATCCAATATAGTATATATTTGTAATACCACTGTTCATTCTAATATCCGTAACATAAATGCTTAAGCCACTTATCTCGGGAGTCAGATCACTGTAAGTGATGTAGTCTGATATTTATTTATTATATACAATTCCAGAGCAACGAACAAAGACGAGATGTGCAACTTCTACCTGATGTATTGGGTTGACAACGACTCGCCCCTCGACCAGAAGTACTGTTTCTCCGCTGGCCCGCCGTACTACTACTGGGGCAACGCCCCCCAGCAGTTCAACCGGATCCCCGATCGAGAAGCCAGCACTTTGTAAGGAACTCGCGATGACCACGTGCTACTATTTGTTTCTTTATATCTTTACGTCAGGGCCAAACATTTCTCGTAAGTAACTTGATAAAGGGACATAGATTATCATCGCGCTTGCAATCTCCGAAGCGGTAGACACGAGTCCAGGGACTAAATCAAATTCAGCCAAAAATCTAATTTTACAAATTGGAAATCTTATATTGTGTCTTGACGCTCATAATAAAGGGTATAAAAAACCTCAATATAGGTAAAATCTGTTTTCAATTAGATTAGTTGGATAAACAAGAAATCTCACCATAGGTCTGAATTAAATTAAAAGTATCTCATAGACTTTTAAGCTCATATCCGATCGTTTAAAGTTTCAACAACAACATACAAATCTTACACTAAATAAGAATTAATATTACACATGTTTAAAATTATATTATTGGAAGGATTTGTCCAACTATACGAATTCATCGGATCGATGTGAATAATCACAGTATTGTCGCCTTGCAAAAAATATTTTCCACTAAAACCAAGCTAAATGCGTCATTATAATTGAATTAAACTAATAATGACGTCTAACCCCCCCCCCCCCCCCAAACTCGCTCGTTTTGTTTATCTGTTAATTATTCTCGCATTATTCTAAATCAACTATTATCTATCTACAAATATTCAATTATTTATAAAACAACTACCTACTTCTTTAATTTCCGCTCAATATAACTCGCCATTTCAAGGCTAGCGTACATATACTATAATAACACATAAGTTACAATGAAACGTGCAAATAAATAAAACAAAAACAAAATATCCCATTAGAATCTTACTAAATGCCAGATGCGCATTAAAATATCTGGTATCGATATAATAAAGGAATGTTTGGTCCCCAGACCCAATGTTGGCAGCTAGGAAACAAATAGTCGTACGCACTAGTATTAACTTTAAACTTCTCGTGATAAAACGCTTCGTGGACCCTTTATATGCATCCTAAATGTATTAAGAAATATCAATATATGTAATTTATAAGTGTAACCAAGTACTGCTATGTCTATGTCTGGTATGAAAATGACTAAATGTCGAAAAAAAAGTTAAGAAGTTGTAATTTTTCTACTTTTAGCAATCTGTAGCTGATTCTAGATAGTGACTAAATTGTTAGTTTCCCAAAGTAGATATATCACACTGCCTATATTCGTACCAATTTGAAACGTGTATTTACATTCCAGAATCGTTTGCGGTCCATTTTTATAAACTAAAAAGTAATTGGTACATACATTTTATTATTATCATTATTATAGCTCTAGTCAATTTTATTATTTTAAATATAATACTAATTATAAATAAAGACATTTGACTTTTAAATTGAACATTCGAATTACGTACCAAAAAAGAAATATTAAGATCTGATTTACTTCAAAATTATTTATTTATATTTAATTTCGGTTGTATAATATATTTATTGATATCATATAAAAATATTTTCAATTATAATTACTTAAATATTTGACCTACTATTGCCTAAGCTTTAAAATAATAAATGAGTATCTTAATATTATCAATTGTAACAAAAAAAATGTTTAATTAATTATTTTTATTTTAAGGTAATTTTGCAATCCCATTTTTTGTGTTTATATAAGTATATTTGATTTTAAAGCAAAAAAAAAATGTTATTTGTACATTCCTTTTTAAAAGTTTTTTATATACTTAATCGTTTTTAAGACATGTTTCTATTTATATATATATATGTTGTAGTAAATATAGCTTATATGTTTATAGGACTAAGTGTAATGTAGAATTAAATATCCATTTAGATATTGGAGGGTTGAAACGGAAAGGAAAAAATAAAATACATCATAAAATTTCATCTGCACACTTCTTTAATTGATCAACATGAAGTTTTGTTAATCATCTTTTAATAATAACAAGTTTTTTCATAGTAAACCCTCAATCAAAACGGACGATGTTATATCAAACTAATAAACTTAATATCTACTTGACGACTTTGGCAAGAAATTGGGACTCTGATATGAAAGTGTTAAATGTGTATACTTAGTATTTTAATGTAATAACTATTAATTAATAGGATAATGTGTGTACAATTAGCTGAAAGCGAATCTGTATAAAATAATATATTAATAAATATATATATTACCAGAGGTATGGTTAATCGTGATCTCTTTATGATATCAACAAAAGGTTTACAAAACAGCTCACGTTCTACTATAAGCGTAACAACAAGAAGAATAGAAAACTATTATAACAAACATAGATTATTTTCAAAACTCCTTGATAATTTGAATGAATGTGAAACATTCTTTTATTCCGAACATTCTATTATTATTCAAATTTCTTTGAAAATAAATAGAAGTTTAATGATATGTTGACCTTGAAATCCGCGAATAATTCTAAAGGAGTTTGCTTTAATTTAAACACAAAGTCTAGTTAGTTAAATGGGATATTTTAACTTATGACCGCAACTAAGACATTGAAATATACCTTCATTGGACTATTTCCATAGCATTTTTTATTTAAAGATATATGTGTACATTCCGTATATTGCTTTCTCTTAACTGTACACCAATCTTGTCATTGAAATTTAACAAATGTGCAAGCTCATCGAAAATGACACTGAAAATATTAACTTCCAATATAATATATCCAAATTATATTTTTTAAACAGAGAAAAATATTTTTCAAATGCATTTTATCCCGCAGAGATCTTCAATATACTTTTACTCTAGTACATAAATATTTTTAAAAAGAGTAGTCCTACAGGTAACTCTCCCGTTTAGTAGTTTTTGTATAACTGCAATATTTATTTATATTAAAATTAGACATTATCTATTTAATTATTTTCCTTATAATGTTAATTATGTTTTACTGGCAATATTAAAACACATGGCATAATGATATTTGCACAATTTGAATGTATGTATATTTTGTTTAGAAGAAAATTAATGTTAATGTTAGCGTTAGGAAAGTTTATTAAATTGTATGTTCTTCAGTCGCTTCAGTCGTCGAAAAAAGATTATATAATTTGTATTTTTGAGGTATTATATTTAGTGTATAAATTGTTTTGAATTCTAGTTATTTTTTTACATGTGTTGGCATGTATACAAGTGTATTCAATTTTATAATTCTGAGAAAATATGAGGTTATATTGCCAATGTTATTTTATCGCTAACAATTACAAATCGATAGCTATTCTGACTTTGCAAAACTATAATACGTAACTTGTATCAACTTATAAATTAATATTATATATTATCACTAATTATGGCCGATTTTTCATATTTTAAGCAGTAATTAACAAAACGATAAACTAAACATTTCCTTTTTGTGTATTAATAATTTACACATACAACAAAATGATGACGGTTTAAAATCTGAAAGTATTGTAATTTATAAATCTTTAAATTTTTATCTAAATATTGAAAAATTTGCCTCCTCACAATCGTTATGTGTAAGCACGAGTAAGTTCCCTAATAATACTTCCAAATAACAAGTCTACTGTTATAATACCTGAACCTCGAAGTCATATATAAAATGATATAATTATATATGTGCTTCACTCCCAATTATTGCGTTAAAACGTAAAAATATATATATTACATATACAAAATGAATCGGTTCGATCTTTAACCCTTAAATGCATAGCGTATCAAAAATGAAACAGTAACTTTATGCTCATGGCAAACAATTATTATTTCCAAACTGCGGACTGGGCTGTATAGTAATTTGTTCCTTGGTCTATAATCTATAAGTGAATTAAAAAAAAAAAAACTTTAGAGTAGCGCGCGAATTTAAATGTCATTTTCAAATATTGGAGCGTCGTTGGCGTGAACTACCATTTATTCAAATTTCTAATTTGTGAATAAAATTACATTGAGTGAACTTTTCTTCGTGCAAAAAATAAATTGTATTGGTAAGTTTATATATTTCTTATTTATGTTTGTTTTTTTTGGTTTTAAATTTGATTTGTATTGTTTTTTCTCGAAAAATCTACCGTATCAAAAATGATACAGTATGCAGTAAAGGCGTGATAATTGGTGTGCTATTGTATGCGATCATTTGGTGTCGGTCGAATGTTTGTGCATGGTTTTATTTGCTTTTTACAGCGATGGCTTCGAAACTATGTTCGGATGACCAAATAGAAGATATTCTTCGAAGATTGGAGGCAGGTGATTTATCAGAGGATGACTGTGAGTCCGAAGGCGATGATTTGGACTTCTATCCCTCGAGAGAAGAGTTACTACAAGTACTAGAAGATGATTATGCGCCTACTAATGATGATGAGACAGGTAATGATGGAGACAGTCCAGATCCCCCACTTATATGTGATGATGAGAACATTCCTGTCTCATCTTCTGCCACAGACCAACGCATCCCAATCAGGCAAATGATCTGGAAAAGGCAAAGCTTTCCATTCGATGAAAATAGGATTAAATTTGAGAGCAACACTCCTTATTCGTCAGATGTTGTTAATCTAGACACACCTTTTCAATTTTTTTCGTACTTTTTTACTGAAGATCTATTGGAAGATATCGTACAAGAGACCAATAAATACAGCGTACAAAAAAATCTAGCTCGTCCAGATACAATTACTGTTTTAGAATTACGTCAATATTTTGGTATTCTTATATATATGTCTGTCTTTCGATACCCAAGTGTACGTTTCTACTGGAATACTAAACATGCTTTTACTCCCATATCAGAGACCATGGCACTAAATAGATTTGAAAAGATTCGAAATTTCCTCCATTTCAACGACAATGAAAAGCATATGCCAATAGACCATCCAAATCACGATAGACTTCATAAACTAAGACCGATAATAGACCACCTAAATAATACATTTGGATCCATACCCTATGATCAACGACTATCAATTGACGAGCAGATGTGTGCCACGAAGTTAGCTCACTTTATGAAGCAATACTTGCCCAACAAGCCCCATAAATGGGGTTTCAAATTGTTTGTTATGTGTTCTTTGCAAGGATTTGCCTATCAATTTGAGATTTATTCTGGTAAAATGATTCATGATCGTCTTTCAACCGAGCCAGAACTTGGTACAGTTTCTGATACTGTTGTCAGACTAACACGAGGTGTACCTAGAAACCGAAATCATATAATTTATTTTGATAATTTTTACACGAACATACCTCTTATGCATTATTTTTCACAGCATGGAATTTATTGTCTCGGGACTGTTCAACGTAATAGACTAGGAAAGAATTGCAAATTACCTTCAAAAACTGAGGTTATGAAAAGTAATGTACCAAGAGGTGATTACGTTGAAAATGTCTCCAGTTACAAAGGAACACCAGTAACCGCTGTTAGCTGGAAAGATAATAAGCAAGTTATACTTCTATCCACCTATGTTGGAGCAGATCCTATTGAAACCATTGAAAGATATGACAAAAAAGAGAAAAAACGGGTGGCTATTCCTTGCCCAAAAGTGATAAAGGAATATAATTCGCATATGGGTGGGGTCGACCTGATGGACAGCTTTTTAGGTCGATATCGAATCCATATGAAAACCAGAAAATGGTATATGCGAATATTTTATCACCTATTAGATATAACCATTATAAACTCCTGGGTTCTTTATCTAAAGGTAAATAAACAAAAGGGAATCAACCCAAAAAATCTTATGAATTTGGCAGAGTTTCGCGCTGACTTGGCTGAAGCTCTATGTAAATATGGAGCACATAGAGAGAATAAGAGGGGAAGACCTAGCTCAAGTATTGAAGAAGCAATAGCCAAAAAGAAAAAAAATAGTATCATGCCAGCGATGCCACCCAAAGATATTCGTCTTGACGCAGTTGGACACGAACCAGTTACAACTGATACAAGAAGGCGTTGTCAGTACCCTCCGTGTAAGCTCTTAAGCTCCATAAAATGTTCAAAGTGCGACGTAATTCTTTGTTTTAAAAAAAAATGTAATTGTTTTGTATTATTTCATAACAATTGAAACAATATCATCATAGGGTAAGTTATTTTTTTTACCCTGTAATGCATACTGTTTCATTTTTGATACACAAGCTTTTTTCAATAAAAAAAACATGAAAATATGTATTTTGATTTTTTTCATTATTTTTTCATTAACATACCCATTAGCCTGAATAATATACATTTTTTTCCATTCAATATAAAAAATCATGCATTTAAGGGTTAAAAGATGACCTGTATGCCAATTTGCACACGTACAAGAATTTATGTAATGTAACTTTTATTGTGTTCTGGTGAAATTTGTGGAACTTTCAAGATTTATACTATAAAGATGAAAAATACTTTGCAATGTTTTTCCAATCATAAGTTAGAGCAAGATAATGTTTTGGAATGTATTAGGAATATATAAAAATGGAATTAATATACGATTATATATGTATCCACAAATTTGGCTATGACATTAGGTTATAATTCACTGAGTGTATAACACTATATAATCTGAATATCAGATGATCTGTGTAAACTATAATGTAAGACAATCCATACTTATCACGTTGTAGGGTAATGTACCTGATCATATCGATTTAGCTCAGAGTAATATTGAGACGATGTTTTACAGGCGTGTTTTACTTATTGAATTGTTATTAAGTAACTTAATGCCGTATGTTATTGTATGTTTGTATATATACAATCACATACTAGTAAAAAAAGAAGGACTCCGCGCCACTAACTAGACATTGAAGCTCCTCAGGTGCTCCACTTGACACGCAACTTACGTCACACATTGACATAATAAGTGCTCCACATGACAAATATCCCATATCTGGTATCCATAAGTAACTCACTTACACATGCATAAACGTAGCTTCACGCTATAGTATGGTAGCGTGGAGTCCTTCTTTTTTACTAGTCCGTGTATACAATATACAAACTTCAATTAAGTAGGTATATTTAATCTTGATTTAATAATTTAATTTTACAATTTTTTTTCTTTTACGAAGTTTAATTTCCGCTTTTAATATTGATTTTGATAATGCTTATCCATTGCATTTATTTTATAAAGACAACATTTTATTGTTTGTTTAATTTTGGTCTCGTACGGTTTTAGTCGATCTTAAGTTTACGTTGAAACCAGACTCAACATTCCATTGTGTGTTAAACCATAATAACCAAATGTTACTATTAGATAAAACATACCTAATCTGAGATTTAATGAAAATAAAAGATTAAATGTTATATTTTAAATTATGGCTTTTTATTGTACCCTATCATGCATAAAACGAAGGAAAAATATTAAATTTACTTATGTACTGTTTCACAGCGGCCGTAGCTCAATGCTAAAGACACGCGCCTCTTAACCGAGAATTGCGGGTTTAACCCCGGGCACGAACCTCTGATTTATTTAAAACTACGTATTTGAACCATGAGCTCAACGAAATATCGTGATGAAACCTGCATATTCCAACAACTATGGATGTAACCATGATCCAAATTGTTTTTGTTCCCGTTTCTAAGGGTTACGAAGGTCAGACCGGCAGTCGCTTTAATGTAATTATCAGATCGCTAAAACCTGGATCACGATCTAAGCAGACCCGGACCAGACACGGGACAATGCTGGGATGATGATGACTGTTTCACAGAATTGAAATTGAATTGAAAACCACGCCCAATTGAAGTTTGTTTTTAAAGAACACAGATGTTTGCTATGAGAAGTCTACTATCATTTGGAATGGATGGGTTGTTGCCCACAAATATTAAAAAAAATATCACATCTCAAAAACTCCCAAAATTGTAGAACATGGGTTCCATCGATGGGTATCCCCTAACTACTGACCTTTGCTGGTGTGCGAACTACGCCCTTGCACTAAAAGTGTTGCTTACCTAGGTCCGACTAACCCTCGAGTGTATTGTATATAGGTACCTATACTTAGTGGCGAGAATAACTTCGTCAGCGCGATGCAGGATTGTATGACGTTACTTTATGTTCGATCGACGTCATTTGTTTACGTATTACCGGAGCTCTTGTTACGCGGTCGCCACACTGGTATAGGTTGCGTGGTACCAGGGGCGTAGCTACCGCCGTATCTGCCGTATCAATTATACGGGGCCCCCGGGCCACGGGGGCCTCCGAAGTGCGTAAGTAAAAATTATTAAAAACTTTAAAATAAATCAATCTGATTGCCGAAAATATCCAGGGAAAGTGTATATTTAATATGAATTTGAATTGTTTGTTAAACATTTTGAAAAAAGGGACAGATAGATAATTATGATGAATAAATATTTCTATAAATTTTATGCAAACATTTTTTTTTTCTTTTGTGAGAAATCTTTACCCTTCATAAGGGCCCCCAAAAAAATTATACGGGGCCCCGCTAAGGCACGCTACGCCACTGCGTGGTACACACTGTATATCTACAGCTTCTTATTATCTAAGTACACATTACGTTTCTTAGCAACCGAGGTTTATACTATACAATACGATGACAAAAGAAGCTGAGATCCACTATGAAAGACGGATAGAAAATTAAGGAAACACTGTCGAAAAATCCTTGTGAAAAACATGTTTGTGGAAATAGGCATTTCATTTTATTGGATAATAAGTACGGTTGTAGCATCATAACGAGATATAGGTACTTAATTCATTAGGAAAATGAATAAAAATTATTTGTATTGTTATGGAAATTGTACGTAATTGACGCATATAAATAATAAAATAAATATCAGACTACATTACATACCTACATTGATCAGATTCTGAGGTTGTGTTACAGATATCAGAATCAACAGTAGTATTACATAAATATACGCTTAACTATATTAACACCCAGACACATAATAAACACAAGTACATAGTCGTCACGCGAATGTTTCTCTTGTGGCAGGGTCACTACCGAATGCGGTATCGAGCCAGTCTATCCTATTATTGTAAAAAAATAATCGCACACGAGCGCAATCCTAGACATATTTTAAGCTATATACCTACTTATATAACTCCATGTAGGTAGTAGCTAAGTAGTGTTAGTATGAATTAGTGCTTATTACTGCAAACTCTTGAACCACATTAGGCCAAAAAATTTAATTGATTTTATTTTGACTTTCATGAATATGTTCATATTCATATTCATGAAAGTCAAAATAAAATCAATTTAAAATTATTATTGTGAAAAAGAAGTGACATTAACTACTAGGGGTTAATCAAAAGGCAATATGTTTCGATTCATTGCGGTTGCTTTTTCTCCGGATTAAGATGTCATCATTATCCATCTAGCGTTATGGCCTGTAGTTAGTTGGGGTCCGCAGGATTTAGCAAGTCTGGTAATTACATTGAAGTGACTGCCGATCTGACCTTCGTAACCCTTATATGGGGGAAACAGACAATTTTTGGATTTTGGTTACACATCCATAGTTGTTGGAGTATGCAGGTTTCATCACGATGTTTTCCCTCACCGCTAGTGGTAGGTATACCTAAATTTGAAAAATCCAAAGGTGCGTGCCCGGGTTTGAACCAGCACCCCTTGGTTATAAGGCGCGTGTCCTTACTATTGTCATTGAGCTACCACCGCTTTTACCATAGAGATTAATTGCGGTTATTTTTTCCCGGAGACATGACGAGGTCAAGTACCACACTGATGAACCACGCAAGGACGGAACTAGATCCAGGGGTTATTAAATGGCCACACGTGCCATCCTTACTTCTTTCCTGCTCTTTCCCGGGGCTCATCAAAATGCGCCTTCATTATTCAGCCGTCCCATATCGCGCTGGACACGGGATCGCTCTCACACTTTATTTGATTAATCACGGACCGGGAAACGGGATTAAAGGCGTTTTATTTTTATTCTCTATTTTTGTTCATATTGCGACTTAGTTAGCATTTACCTGTTTGGGACCTAGCTTATCCCTTTTTAGTGCGAATTAATGGAAAATGTAAGATCGTCCCCGAGTTGACTATGGTAATTGGAACAGCGATTTTGAAAGCACCTTACACTGACATGCGCGAATAGCCAAGCAAAGGATTAATACTTTACGCTTAAGCTTTTCAACTTTAGAAAGACATTTAGCTTAAATCTCTGAAACGCTGGAGTGTTATTTTAAATTTTTATATGGACAAAGTGTCAAAGTGGCAGCGGACCCCTTTAATCACATTCAGCCAAAAATAAAACTGGCTGGCTGTATTAGATGGAAAATTGTGAGAGAGTAATGGCTAGCTTGTCGCCTACACAATCACACACCTAAAACCCGATATACCATTAGATATAAAAATATTTAATTTTGATATAAAAATATTTAAAATCTAACAAATTAAAAAAACCGGTAGTTAATCTTTTACTTAATTTCACATTTTAATAATCTTAATCTAATGTACATATACGTGATGGTATCAGTGACAAGAGCCGCCGAAAGCCTGGGAGTAATTTTTCTGACTGCAATTTATTCAAGAAAACCATTCATTCAGGTGTAAAAGTTCGTAAACATATAAGAACGTTTTGCCAACCGGCCTGGCTGGCTCACCACCTCAAATTGCCCTATACATTTATACCTATACCAAAAAAAAACAAATGCTAAACAAAACTGGAAGCGAAGCAATATTCCACACATCGCACAAGCACAAACATGCCGCAAACGAAATGAAAAGCTCTGTCGCTGACTACGTTCGGACGTAATTATACTGTTTTGCGTCAATAAAGAATATAAGAGGGCTCGCTAGGATGGAGTAGGCTTCTGTTTTCGTTTTCCTTTTGTGAAAATTCAATTTTTTACTGTCGGCTTTTGTCTCATAAATATATTACGTAGGTAGGTAATAGTTGCCTGTGCCTATTTTTTTATAATTATAAAGTAGGTATGCGAACAGATCAACATTTATGTACATTGATCTGGCCCCTAGGTACTTACCAAGTAAAACAAGTGTATTCCATAAGCTTAGTAGCTTAAGCACTTGTGTTATAGATATCAGAAACAGCGGTATTACAAGTAGGTATACTTATACTTAAATATTGAATGAATGTTTGTTGTCACAACTCTTGGCGCATTGGGCAGGGTCACCACCGAATGCACCATGGAGCCAGTCATGGCAAATCAAACATCATTCACAAACCCTACGTCATCTGCTAGACATTTTATTTAGAAAACCCTTAGTTATTAGTGGAGTCGCCTACTCTGTAAACCTATTAGAAAAACAGCCACGAGCAATAAAATGAAAACACACGAGCTTTTACGACATTGCAATAAGGTTCATTATTGAATACCTATTAGTTTTCTGTACTTACTCGTATCAATCTGACACGTGTTGACGCACCTCAAAGAAAGAAGAACTCATTACAGCGTGTCCTTAGAAAATCAGATCAGTTTATTTTCCAAATCAACCGTTGATTTGATTGAAACGCCCACAGGATGAAATCCTTTTGGCTCATCATAATAGCGGCCTCCGCAGCCGGCAGCAGGATCCCACGCGGGCATCGCAGCGGGGGACAGAGGGACAACCCCCCACTTAAGCGCCCCCTTGTGTGATACAGCCGTAGTATAAGGTAGGGCAGTAGTTCATCTCTGGGAAATGGAAACATTATACGAGTGGCGTAGCGTGGGTACCTGTCGCTTGGGGCGGGTCTCAATTTTTCCGCCTCGTGGAGAGGCTTCCTATTCCGTTTTCCGCCGCCTCACAGCATTGTCATCCAGGACCGATTTACAAGTGTCGCTCGGGACGGACCGCCCCCCTTGGCCCCACCAAGCTACGCTACTGCATTATACTTAATTTTATTTTTGCTGAATGTGGCCTTAAGAGTTTATTGCTCTTTGGGCTGTGCTTGTCCCGTCGGTTATTGCGGCCGTAATTTGTTCGGTTCTCTCTGCCTACCCCGCTAGGAAAGTGGCGTGAAGCTTAGTTAGTTAATTAGTTTTATGTGTTGGTAAGTTTACGTGTCAAAAGGTTACGGTTACTACTTATTATGCTATGCATGCTTATTCCTTACTATCGCAGATATATTGAAATGCAGATCAAAACAAACTATGTATTTTGTGCCATGTTGGTCTGGGACTTAAAAAAATTACTATTTTTTCACAATTTTCCATCTAACCCAATCCAGTTTTACTTTTGGCTGAATATGGTCAAAGGGGCCTGCTGCTCCTTTGACTCTGCCTTCCCCTTCGGGGATTATGGGTGTGATGTTATGTTATGTATTTGTAAAACAAATTAATACAAATGAAATTATACCAGAAAAAATTGATCTTACTCGATTTCATGGTAACCTTTTCATATTTAATTCCTAATGAACTTACTTTCAGTATTTACTTCACCGCGCTGATAGCGGAAGGAGTATGACCGTGAAAATCAAGGATCTCTTTGTAAATTACCCAGTACACGTGTTCTCAATTAGCGGCCACAGGAAAATGAACTCTATCTCAAACTGGCGTGCCGCATTACTGTTTGTACCGGTATGACGATTTGTACCGGTATTATGAACGTTTGGTACCGGTATTATGACGGTTTGTACGACGAATGCGGGAATCGTTTAACAATTAAATTTGTCTGGGATCGACTTATTACCTTATTACCTTTGGTGTGTGCTTGGAGAAGTTGCGTGAGGTACAAAGGTGTATATACATTTGGGCATACTATGACATTCATATTGAGTTCTTCTTAAGATGTTTGGTGGCTTAGTGCTGCAGGAAATGGACTTTAATTGGCAAATACAGTTAGTGACTATTATCTTAACAAATCAAGGATGGAATCCATAATAAAGAAAAATTACCATCGACTATATTACAAGGATATTCCTATAATATTTATTTATAACCATTTTACCAGTTAATGTAGAAATTTTCTATCTATTGACAACAGCAGGTAGGTATTTTTTTAACTCCAGCATATTTACAGTAGGTACCTATTTGTACCTACCCCTGAAAATGATCATGTAAATTCTATGAGTTTTTGTATAAAAGGTATATTAAACTAATATTGTCTGCAAGGGAAGTAAAAAGATGAATTTATTTATTTTTTAGTGGTAATTAATTGGAGCAATGGATAATGCTGAGGTTTGTTTGTCCACGACTATCGATTAATAACTACAAAAACTTTAAGGACTAAAAGTAGAAGAGCTGAGGTTTACAACTAGGATTGAGTCTGATTTATAGGAAACTAGAATTTGTCCCCAGCTTTGCGTGGAATTCAGTCTGTCATAAATACGCTATATACCCGTAAAAGTCTTATAATTTGTCTCTTTGTAAGGCTACAACGTCTTGAAATCGTAACGGACATGCCCCGGGTCATGGAAAAATAAAATCATCTCAATTAATCTTCCCTACCTCGCTAGGGAAGTGGCGAGAAGTTTAATTGGTTATTTAAATTTTTAATATCTAATTCTAGCTTGTTTTAAAAATGTATTAAACTATAAATATTAAATTAATTTTCATTAAATTAAAATTTCACTCAACAGTTTAATATTTAATTAAACATTAATAAACTCTATTAACATATCGATATAATTTTCTTCTAACTTCAAGGTTACCTAAAATAGATCTGCACCTTACTAGCTAGTAAGACTGCCTAATACGCACTGTATTTTTCCAAGTTATATAGTTTGTCTTCT
Source organism: Glyphodes perspectalis (assembly GCA_951394215.1). Taxonomy (NCBI): domain Eukaryota; kingdom Metazoa; phylum Arthropoda; class Insecta; order Lepidoptera; family Crambidae; genus Glyphodes; species Glyphodes perspectalis. The sequence goes on from OX596200.1 coordinate 4,417,476, forward strand.
TTTGTGTAGAAATAAAAATATATCTACATAGCTAGATATTGATAAACATGCTATTCCAAAAATAATTTCAACTCAAGTATTTCAGACAATTGATCACGTAAGAGCAAGATGTTTACACAACATAGATTAAAAATAGTAAGATTAGGTAAATATAGTAAATATATGTATAGGTGGGGAGCAGGGGGGAGGTGTTATTCGCCCGGAAGCCCATAAATAGGCGTTACGAGACGTACATAAGCCTATTTCTTGTGTTATGTCTATGTAACTCCCTGGACGTGGAGCTACGAAGGAAGGTCGCCATGTTGAGATTCTAGCTCATAGATATTTTCAGACAATATGTGTACTAATATTCTGAATGTGAATATTTTATTTTCCCTTCAATGTTTTCATGAAATGTTAACTTGCATAACGGATTACTATACGGCCTGAGAAAAAACTTACCTACGTACCTTATTTTAATATTATTCCCAAGGTTTAGAATAATCTAAATGAAAGATAAAAATGTGAGCATATTACCAATTCTCTAGTGTCTAGTTAAATTAGGTATCTAACGAATCCTAATATAATTTTGGCTTAAAGATTTAAGGAGCATAATGCTCCTCAAATTCTGCCTACGCCTTTGGTGATAGCGAGCATGACGATATTGATGGATGGATTGTAAATTATGGATTAGTTAGTACTTTATTTTAAAGACGGCCGTTACTCACTGAGTGATTTATCAACACACAGCTCAAAACACTTAACGAATTGCGCTGAAATTTGGCACGTAGACTGTTATTATAATTCTTTAAGAGAGGATTATCCAAAATTCAGCCCCTAAATATTATACGGCGAAACAAGATTAGATAGACTTTTTTATACGAAAGTTCACAGAAATATTTCTGTAATCATTTTAAAAAACCTGACGCACGTGTTAGAACTTACGTACTTCCACAACAGTTTTGTGAATAAATTAAGAATTTTGCTTAATGCTAAGTAAGTATTGTTTCTTAAGTTTGATTGTGCAAGTGGTTTATTAATCCGTTAAATATAACGGAACACATGCTATTTACCTAAGGATGTAAAAATATGTAAGTTTGCACAATAAATAAATGTATTATTATTATACTATTAGGTGAAGCCTACCTATATTAAAACTAAATTATCTATATATTAATACGTGAAGCAAAAACTTTGTGCACCTTTTTACGAGAATCAGGCGGACGGAGGAGTATGGGATTTGGCACAGTTAAAGTTTATATGAACAAGGAGTGCAGATAGCTAATATTTCAATAAATAATGTATTAGAAATAAATAAATGAATTCTACAGACTGACAAACCAATTCCCTAGTTCCAAGCTAAGCTTATGCTTGGGCAATGGAAACTGGGTGAACGGATAGACATACGTAAATACATTTACAAACATCCATGACTAGAGTACAAATGTCCATGTTCATCACACGAAACATTTGCCCCTAGCGGGATTCGAACCCGCAACCTTTTCGAGGCCATTGTCTCTGACCACTCGACCAACGGGCCAGTCAATAGTCAAAAATATTTTAAATAAATAAAAAAAAAAACTTATAATGGTCGATTTTCGACCAGTGCGCGATTACTAGTACAATCAATTATAGACATATTGCGAACAATACGGCCGTCTGTTTCGTAGATCGTCGTCAGCGCAGCAGACATCGCGTGCATTAGGTCGCGCGGCGCCGCGCGTGTTGCGTTATTGGCTTCGCGGATTATGTGTGAAAGTGTTGTATTAGAGGCGATTTGCTAACTTACTGACGCAACGCGCAATTATGCGCTGCGCGTAACCTCTGACCGGAGTACTAGTTACATGTCATCTGCATAGCGTCGTTCGGCAGAGAAAACCTCGTAAATGCTTTAAAAAAAATAATACAGAAGGAAGAAAAAACTGCTTTCTGAAAAAGAAAAAAAAATTTAATCAATGGTACATAATCGTAAGAATTCAAATATTTCATATTTAAATAAGTCTGAAGTGACTTACAAATCAAATTTAAAAAAATAAGCAAATGCGACTTCCGAGGTTTTCACTGCCGAACGACGATAGGTACAAGCATTACCTACACCAAAAGATTATGAAAAGGCCGAGGAACAAACCTGACCAGTGGAGGATGTATATAAATACACTAGCTTCTGCCCGCAGCGTTGCTCGCGTGGTACATCTATGAAACAAAGCTCATGTGTTATTCTAATGTATAAGCTATACTATTGTAATGCTTCATTAAAATCAATGCAGTACTTTTTGCGTTAAAGAGTAACAAACATCCACACATCCATCCATCCATACAAACTTTCGCGTTTTATAATATTAGCATTCACCTTTATATCCTCAAGGGGTAGGAAGTGGCCAAGAAGCAAATCTGACCGGGAGAGTTACATATAATGTATCTATATATAATCTATACGAATATTATGAAGAGGAAAGATTTTATTATGTGTTTGCATTAAATAGGTTTTGAAACTATTGAATCGATTTGAAGAAATTCTTTCAATTTTATCAGCGAGTAAATAGTCTATATTTTATCCACGTATCCCCACGGAAATGGCAACTACGCGGGTGAAACCTCGGGATGCTGCTAGTATATTAATCATCTAGCAGGTTAGGAAGAGCCCAAGGAGCAAATCTGACCAGGTGGAGTAGTACTTATGTAGGTACATATAATAATAATAATGTCCTCCTAACCGATATCGGTTACGGCGGCCAATCTCAACGAGGATTAGCCATCTGCGCAGGAGATATTATAGTGCACAAGTGTATGCGCTAACACAGATGCACTCTCTATTCCTTCATTCTCATAGTCCGGTGAGACGGCAATCCGACATGACCGGAGAGAGGTCAGGCGCAGGACCAACGGCTTAACGTGCTTTCCGAGGCACGGGGGTGATTAAACCGCCAACTTCCTGACTCCGGGCTGTTACTGAGTAATTTCAATATTGAAATAACCAGCTACAAATTTTTGGCCCGACCCGGGATTTGAACCCGGGACCTCTTGGTCCTTAGGCGGCGCATGCTACCACTAGACCAACGAGGCAGGTACATATAAACATACACTCAAAGCGCAAACAATCACCATTCTATCCTCAAGGGTTAGGTAGAGGCTTAGGAGCAAGAGTAGGTACTTACATTATATTACAATAACACAATATGTACGCAGTGGTGTAGCGTGGGCTCCTGTCGCCCGGGGTGGGTCTAAATTTTTCCGCCCCAAGGGGGAGAGGGTGGTTCAAATACTCGGTTTTTCGCCGCCCCACAGATATTGTAACCCAGGACCGATTCACTAAATAATTCTTTAAAAGTTGAACAGTTATTTCAAATTTGCCGCCCCCATAAAAGTGACCCGAGTACAAATGTCCATGTTCATCACACGAAACATTTTCCCCTAGCGGGATTCGAACCCGCCTCGCCAGGGTCTCTGACCACTTGACAAAGGGGCCAGTTAATAATCCTACTACTTAGTACAAAATTCTGTAAAATAACGTTTTGTAAATGTTGTTATTTTCTATTGATTCTGCTTTATAGAATAAGCTAATAAAATATCGCTGGCGTGGCTTCTTTTTCGCTTCTGAGAACTTCGCTAAAGTGATTAGCGCAAAACCGGGAAAGATCGAGAAATGTGGCGTAATGTTATCGGAAGCCAACATTTTGCAGCCATTGCAAATATATCAAAATCTGCACATAGTTTTGCTACCGGCTTCGTCAAAGATTTTGCAATCTATTGCAGAAACTTTATTAAGTCTCCTAAGGTATTCTTATTTTTTTCCGGATCAAAACATAGCCTAGGCTATGTTCTTACTTAAGGTTCTAGCTCTTGCCATGACATCATCATTACAGCCTGTTGACTGCTGGACCTTCGTGAAGGCCTTTTCCAAAGTCCTTCACGACGATTGGGCCTCTGCTGATTGGAACCATTGACTTGCCATATTTCATCATAATTGGTTAAGATTCTCGCCCATGAAAATGTAACAGACAGACGTTGTTTTCAAATGTATAACACTCTGACTGCCTCGTTTTCTAGTAGTAGCATGCGCCGCCTAACTAAGGACCTAAAGGTCCCGGGTTCAAATCCTGGCTAAAAAGATTTGGCTGGTTATTTCAATATTGAAATTACTCATTAACAAACCGGAGTCAGGAAGTTGGCAGTTTAATTACCCCTGTGCCTCGGAAAGCACGTTAAGTCGTTGGTCCTGCGCATGGTCTCTAATCGGCCATGTCGAATTGCCGTCTCATCTGACTATAAGAGTGCAGGAATAGAGAGTGCACATGTGTTACACTTACACACTTGTGGACTTTAATATCTCCTGTGCAGATGGCTAATCCTCGTTGAGATTGGCCGCCGTAACCGATATCGATTAGGAGGACATTATCATAATACAAGCATTTTAGTTATAATTCTTCTTCATTCATTCTGTGGTACGTCAGATTGCGGGCGTCCTGACACGACACATCTATGACGAAACAGGAAAATACCTACAAGTATAAACGAACTTGCAAAACGAAACGAGAATTTCCAGCAATTAAGTAACTCGCCAACAAACGGCGATTTCGCGAAAAGTAAAAATAGCACAGACGGACAAACTTAGGACTTTATCAGTCTTCTCCAATTTGAACTTAGCGACAAATTGAACTTTGATGAGGAAATCAGCTACGTAAGTCGTTACACTCTTGCAATAATCATTGTTTTACAAGACTTGCCAAGTAACTTCGGAACTGTGACGAAAATGTGGTGGTTGCTGTGGAAATGTGACGGAAAGAGCTCGAGCCTGCTCTTTCATACTGGTCTGTGGAAATAGATTGTGTCTGTGTTTATAAATAGAATTAATAAAATATAGATATCTGACATATTTACTTAAATGCAATGTAGATAATACTTAGAGCGGTGGTAGCTCAATGGTAAGGACACGCGTCTCTTAACCGAGGGGTGCGGGTTCAAACTCGAGCACGTACACATGGATTTCCAAATCTATGTACGTATTTATACCACTAGCTTGGTGGTGAGGGAATACATCGTGATGAAACATGTAAATTCAAACAACTTTGGATTTGTAATCATGATCCAAAATACGTCTTGTTCCCCATCCTAAGGTTACGAAGGTCACATCGGCAGTTCCTTCAATGTAACTACCAAACTCGCTAAATCCTGGATCATGGTCTAAGCGGACCCCGTCTAAGCACGGAACATAACGCTAGGAAGATGATGACTGTAGATAATACATACTGCTCATGCTTATACTGAATCCAGATATTTTTGTAAAATTAACCTATACGATAAAGTAATATTATATAGTAATATCCAAGTCTAACTAGAAATAATGAAACAATTTTTTTGTGTTGACTGACTCGATGGCGCATTCGGTAGTGACCCTGGCCCATGCGCCAAGAGCTGTGGGTTCGATCCCCACTCAGGACAAACATTCGTATGATGAATACTTGTATTTGATCTATGTCTGGGTGTATTAGATGTATTAGATATTAATATTTAAGTATATATTTGTAATAACACTGTTGATTCTGATATCCGTAACACAAGTGCTTAAGCTGCTTACCTCGGAGTCAGATCAATGTATGTGATGTAGTCGGATATTTATTATTTATTATTATTGTGTTAGGCACAAAAAACTCTTATCTCATCACACCTTAAAACATTGATAAAATCATAAATCCTCTTTTTCTCTGCTTTGGAATTAAGGTATGGTAAGGCAAGAAGCAGTCACATCAAATAATTAACGAAGTCGCTAAATCCAGGTTTATAGTTCAGTCTATCCCGAAACAATATTATTATTAATAAAGATTTTAAAATCAAGCGGGGGCTCCAATTCGAATCAGTAGCCCACGCGAATTAATCAGCTTCCTTATTCATGATCTCTTATTAGTCTTTATATAGCACGGAGATCAAATCAATTGCTACCAAAATACCGTCATTTATGTCGTCATAATCTTTAAATAGGTAAACATTGAAAAATACAATTAAGGAAACAACTGTGACACGTTTGAAACCGTGACGAAATGTGACGAAAGTTAAAAACAAAAGTTTATGAGTTTTCCTCCTCGTGTTCATTGTGGTGAAAGAAATGAAATTCGCGGGGACAATTACACAACCAGTGAGTTCAGAAAAGATGTAATGTTTTTGTCTAACGCAACTCACTGGGGACCCTGCAAAACAAACTTTAATTTAAATGAATATCATAAACAAAAAATATCCGTCTTTTTTGTAGGTTATGTGTTTGTTTAAAATGGATATTCTTTTAGTTAAAAAAATAATTCGACGGGTTTGAATCCCGCTAGGGGCGAATGTTTCGTGTGATGAACATAGATGTTTACAAGCTTCAAGCTTAGTTTGGAACTAGGGAATTGGTGTGCCAGTCAAAGGAACGTGGTGACGGCATCAGGCGAGAACGGCTGGACCTATTTTTTTATATTATCCAGGCTGGCACACCAATTCTCTAGTTCTAAACTAAGCTTAAAGCTTGTCCTATGGGTACCAGGTAAACGGTTAGATATACTTAAATACGTTTATAAATATGTTCATCACACGAAACATCTGCCTCTAGCGAGATTTGAACCCGCGACCCTTTCGTGGCCAGGGCCTCTGACCACTCGACCAACGGGCCTGGGTTTTCGCTAATTCTTTTTTAGTTGTGTTTGTTATTACCAGGAGAATGTTCTTAGAAAGAAAAAAAAATAAGATAGACTGGTCAGCTGGTATGTAGTTTATAAACTTATGCACCTATTTTTGGTAACAATTCTCATGCTGTAAGAAAGTTGCATTACACAGAAGAAACATAGGTTTTTTATCCTGATATCCATAAGGGATCTCTTATACATTTATCATTCAATACCATCAGTTTTCTATACCACCTAAAGAGGTAAATAAGTATATGACATGCTTGGTGGTAGGCAATCTCCATTACTCTTAAACATTTCATTAAATAATAATAACCAAATACAAAACAGTTTTTTCAGCTACCTGTTGTGTTAATAAAAACTAATAAATTATTCACCTAACTACCTACCTTAAACCTTTAAAAAACAAGTAAACCTGAAGCAAATTGCCTTTTTAATTTCCTCCACTCCTACAACTGAAACTCGATTAGACATTGATTGAGATAAAAAAGTGCCTTTTAAAAATATAAGGAAGTTATAAGCTTCTCAAATCTTCAGATTAGCCCGGGATAAGCTGAGAGTTACTCGCGGGGAAAATATTTGATTTGATTCAGACAATTATTTTTGCAGAAAAATGTTGATGGGAATTTGTTTTTTAAATTATTTTATTCTTTTTTGTGCCGTTATGAAACTTATGATTTTAGAAAATGCGTGGATGATATTATTGATATAACGTACGTATATCCTTTTATATGGAATGTTCTATCTGACAGGGATTAAGTATAATATAATGTGTTTTTGTTTACATTAAGGAGGCAATTAGTAGCTCGATTTACAATATACAACTTGCCAAAATATTTAAAGTTCGGTTTAAAGATCTTTAGATTTGTTTTATATAAGATTTCAAGATCTTTAAATAAACTAAGTTTAACAGCTAAGTTACCAATAGTTTAATAATCGCACGAAAATCCTAAAAACCCATTAATAACAAAAATACTTGGAATTCTTAATACATAAATTAGATTTTAATTGATAGAATATGCATTTAAACTATATATTACTACTAACTACTACTAAACTTCACGCCACTTCCCTAGCGGGGTAGGCAGAGAGAACCGAACGCCATATGGCACGATCCTTACACACCTCACTCGCCTCTTCAACATTCATAATCCTTTTCATACAAGCTCTACGATTTTTATGACTCCTAACATCACCTTCTTTTAATACACGGCCAATCTGGTCGTGGTAGGTGAGCCTGGGCCTTCCGCGGCTCCTACATCCTTCCACATTCGCATTGTATATCTGTTTAGTCAATCTTTCGTCATCCATTCTTTCCACATGTCCGAACCACCGGAGCATGCCTCTTCTTACCTTGACTCCGACGCTGTCCTTCAGACCAACTCTCTTTCTTACATCATCATTCCGAACGCAGTCTGTGAGCGATACACCGCAGATTTTCCGCAGCGCACGCATCTCGACCGCGTTTATTCTACTTTCATGCTCTTTCTGCCATACCCAACTCTCGCTTCCATATGTTAGCGTAGGAATCAGCACCGCATTGTGTATGGCGAGCTGGGCCTTCTGGCTTAAGATTTTGCTGCCTAAAAGTTTTCCTAACGCTCCATTCACCCTATTCCCTGCATTCACTCTTCTTTCTATATCAGCGGAGTACCTTCCATCTCTACTAAATGCAGATCCTAGATATACAATTTCATTCACCTGTTCCAGCACTACATCGTCAACCGTTATCCTTGTATCCGTTCTGGTTTCATCTCTTTCAAACACCATAATCTTTGTTTTCTTCGCATTCAAATGTAAGCCTCTCTCCTTGCAATCATCTTTCAATGTTGTGACTAGTTGCTGCAGATCCGATGCCGACTCTGCTAGAAGTACGGCATCGTCCGCGTAAAGCAGGCAGTTCACAACCAGGTCACCCATACGCACTCCAACATTCATAGATCTAATCCTCTGGAGACAATGGTCGAGATATAGGATAAACAGCAGAGCAGACAGCACGCATCCCTGTCTGACACCAATATTGACGTCAAACCAGGGTGACAGGCTGCCCTCCACTTGCACGCATGCCGTACATCCCACATAGGTGGACTGCGCAGCACGAAGCAATGCTCCATCAATCCCATATCTCGGCAATATGTCCCAAAGGTCCTTTCGTACAACCCTGTCAAAGGCCTTCTCCATATCCACAAAACCGCAAAAAACCCTCTGACTTTTGGCCAGATGCTTCTCCACGATGTTGCGAAGAGAGAAAACTTGATCCGTGCATCCTCTACCATTCCGGAAACCTCCCTGTGCCTCCCACAACATTCCATCAGATTTCACCCTCATTCTCCTCTCAATAATCTTGCCATACACCTTTGCTGCTAAGCTGATCAAACTGATGGCTCTATGGCTGGCACAGTCCATACGTGACCCAGCACCCTTGTACAGAGGCACGATAACTGCCCGTCTCCAGTCCATTGGGACCTTTCCGTTTCTCCAGCATAGATTGCACAAGAACCAGAAAGCGTCCTGGACGCTAGCGCCACCTAGCTTGATCATCTCCGCAGATACCTTGTCTATTCCCGCGGCCTTTCCACTTTTCAGACTTCGTATCGACCATTCAATCTCATTCATAGTGATGTCTTCATCAGACGCTGGCACCACAGAATCAGACATAGCCTCACTCTCAGTGCCAACATCAGAGACATACTCATACATTTCTCCAAAATATTCACTCCACCGTTCTAACACCTCGTTCGGGTTTGCAAGAATGTCACCAGCTTTAGATTTAATCTTACTCATTCCGGATGCCGACGAATATCCCCGAGACCTCTTAACCTCCCTCCAAAAGAGCTTGGAATTAGCCTCGAAACTATTCGTCAGTCTCCTTTCTTCATTCATAGCTACTCTTTCACGCTTCTCTTTCACTAAAGCTTTGGTTTCACTCTTGCAATAAACTATATATTAATCAATCCATTTATAAAATGGATGAATTTAAAACATGTACATACATAACATCACGCCCATAATCCCCGAAGGGGTAGGCAGAGTCAAAGAGGCAGCAGGCCCCTTAAACTTCAACCACATTCAGCCAAAAATAAAGCCGGGCTAGGCTAGATGGAAAATTGTAAAATAGCAGTGATAAGCGGCTAACCTGTCGCCTACACAATCACAAAACTAAAACCCGATATACCATTAGTCGCCTTTTACGACATGCTAGACCAGAAAGAACCACAGGTTGGCATATTCTTTTTAAGTCCCAGACCAACACGGGACAGTGGGCTTGGGTTGGATGGAATTTAAAAATGTTATCTAAGTAATTAATAACGTCGTAAAACAACTTGAAGTTTGTATTTAAATTTGACTTAGTAATAAAACCTACTAAATAAGTCTACGAAGTTTTGGTTAGGAGGCTACGAATAGCTACGTGCTACGAGCTACAGACAACATGGCCGCTCGGCTACGAAAATGTAGCAAACTAGGCCTCCGCATTCGTAAAGGGTCTACAATGTCTTGCGCATTGTGCCTAAATTGTTGTTGGCTTCACAAACACGAGGCCAATATCTAATACACCTGCTAGGTAAAAAACGCAGTTAAAAAATTAATCCATATCACGGACCAATATGGGTCGAATAATATTGTAATACAATAGGTTAGTTGACTTAAATATTTTTTTGGTTCGTAAGTTAGATCATCAAGCAATATTGAAATCGTATTTTATGCTTTATCAAATACTCGAAAAATTACAAAGATACAGGGCTTCAAAGATTTGGAGTGGGGCGCTTTTACATTACCTGTTCTAAAAATTTTACGGAACAAGTGACGTCACTCGCAACTTCGTAATTTTTGGTCAACGCAACTTCGTCAGCGCTGTATCTTCGACATTTTTGGTTTGATGAACAAAAAAAAAACGTGAGCAATATTTTTTTTGTCAACTAGCCTATTTATGGAGATACTACTTGTGTCACTCGTTTTATCTATCCTCAACATCTATTGTAATGTATCGATAGATATGAAATTAACTATTTTTTTATATGATTTGCCAAAGAGTCAGGCTCGTTAAATTTGAAATCATGCTCTAAGCGGACTCTAATGACGTTAGGAAGATGACGATTAGAGAGAGAGGTAATGGAAGGACGTGGGTTGAGGTATATCAATGTACGAGATATGATGTTAGCTAGATGAGTAGAGATAGTATATATTCTTTACCACGATTTTGCGGTCCAAAAACACAATGAAGTTTAACCACAAACGTTTTTCATCCTGTCCCGTCACAAAACAAACAAAATGATAGACAGACACACTTCCACGGAATCCATTAAGCACCCTGACCTTTTCAGGTGCACGCGCGAACCAGCTTATCATTTCATACGGCGAGCATTGTTTCAATACGAGAATAACGTCCTATGTTAGCATTTTATGGCGAAAAGTGGAATGCAGTAAGACAAAGTCATAGTAATAATTTTCTATAATTTTCTATAGTACAATATAATAATAAACCACCTTGTATAGGTACACTTAGTAGCAATAAAACATTTGAATTTGAAATTAGTTTCTGTGGAATGTTGCTATTCTCAATCTCAAGGAGTTGGTTTGTGAGTGTAGTGAAGTGAACTGATACTGATGTAAAAACATACATACATAATGCATGCCTTTTTCCCATGAGGGTAGGCAGAGATTACGTACTTCCATTTGCAACGATCCTGACTTAAACTTAAAAAAAAAATGTTAAATGTGGGTACGTCATTTTCCATTTGTTACCGCAAGTGTGTGTTGTGTTTGTGAGATTACAATGTAAGTATTAATGTATTTACTATTTATTTCTACAAGTGTTATATATCAAAAGAATTCTCAAGATATCTGCCAATTGATTATCTATAAATATCAAAGTTTACTATCAGATATTGGCACAAAATCGACGATATAAAAATAATACAAAAATTCAAACATGGCGTGCCGGTTTTCGTGTGTTGTTTTGTTTTTTGAACTACTTTAAACTCGTATTTGTACTCTAGTTCTTGCACGAAAAAAAAATATATAGTTTCAGCTATACCATGTATTTTTTATATTAATATAGCTTTACTAGTTTTTGAGATATTAACGTTTTAAGTAGGCAATGAGCGCGCGCTTAGTTCGCGGAAAAATCGTTCGCGGCGCTCGAACATGCGCGGTGCCGCGACCTGTCAAAGGACGTCATTTATATTTGTATGAATTTTAAGGTTAGATGTGGGTTTAGATTTTTATCATAGAAAATCTGGTCAAGAAAAATAATGAGTGTAGAAATGCGAGTGATGGATGATGCAGTGGCGGAGTAGCTGGGGAGTGTAAGGGGCGGTCCCCCCTTTATCTCAGGTCCTGGTGGGCCTCACATTATCTCCAAGTACTTATCATCCTAAATTACAGTGGAACAAAAAAATCTCGCTCTGATAAGTGATGTTACCGTCTTACAACTACCAGACGAAGCTTCCAAAAACGTCTCTTTTGTGTAATTACTTTGGTATTTGTGTGGGAGCAAATAAGCATGGATAATATGAATATACACAGGGCTGGATTTAGGGGAGGGCCACCGGGGCTACAGCCCTGGGGCCTCCACAAAAGGCCCTCTTTTACCGCCTAAATCCCCACCATGAAGACTTCGTAAAAAAAAATTCAAATTCAGACTAGTAAACAAAACCGTCTATCAAGCGTTCCCTCTCTTGAGCATTGAAAGTGATTTAATTCGGGAACTGGATTTCAGCAACATCGACTGAAAAAAAAAAACTATTTTATTTGGAAAACAATTTAAGGCCAAGGGGCCTTCATTCCTTTGTTGCCCCGAGGCCTCCAGACCTCTAAATCCGGCATTAAATATACATATGCATGAACAAACATAGTACCATCCGCCTATACAACAAAACAAAGCTTTTGACTATGCTCTACTCGGTTAAGGGATCTACCCGTTTACAAAGATTTTCTATACTGTTTGTTTTCACTGTTCAGTATACAGAGAGACCGCGTGTCCATTCACATGATGCGTGACGTCACACCTACGTATGTGCCACCCTCAAAATTGGGGGTAAAGAGGGGGCAGAGCAAAGATATAAATCAGTGGTTCCACGTATTTTATATACTGAAAGCAACGTTTATAATAAATTCCTATTGACACAACAAATATTCGGTTTCATTTATTATGTGGTAATTGTGTTAGTTGGCTTTGTGTACACCTACATATATACCTATATCTCTAAGTACATATATAGGTCAGATATTATTAGGTCACATGTTAGTCTGGGACATAAAATAATGTCAAAGTCAAAGTCAAAGTCAAAATACTCTTTATTTATATAGGTTTGAAACAAATACTTATAAATCGTCAATTCAACAGGAAATTCAACTAATAATATAATAAATAAATAATAAATAAATTCTCCAGACAATTTTCCATCAAACATATATTTAACATATTATTTTTCGGCTGAATGTGGTTGAGGGGGCTAGCTGCCCCTTTGACTCTGCTCACCCCTTAAGGGATTACGGGCGTGATGATATACATGTATGTATATTATTAGGTAATAGTCTAAGCATTACCAGGTTTTTAAAGGCAGTTCTGGTATTTTTAACTATGATACGTACCAACGGTTAAAATATAGTAGCAAAACGCTAATTATCTACCAGGCCACGGTCTTAGGGGTTCTCTTTTAAGGGCTACAATCTTAGGGGCTCCGGTATGTGAGGTTGTTATTCGATACTAAGCTCCATATTCACTCACAGACGGGTCCTAGCGTCGAAAACAGACACTGTTTGTTGCGAGGGCTTTATCTAATGAATTTGCTATAGGTCCCAACGGCCCTTAGAATTCTTTAATATACATTGGAAATAAATCTTCTTTATTGCTCCGTTATAAGGCTTTGAACATGGTCGATTACAAGGACTACATCGAAGATACTATTATCCATAATTGAGCTGATAAATGAACATGGTCGACACCATGACCATCAAAAAAAATGGGTACCTATCCTAATTTTTTCCAACCATTTCATATTTTTTTTTAGTACACTATGGATGGACTTCTCGTACGCATAGTTGTGACGTCACGGATCACTCAAATAACAATGTTAAATTTTCGTTCATCGACTGGCATCTATGAAGTTACAGACAATATTTGTTTCTTTCAGGTTAAATTAACTTACTACGATAAATAAGATTTGACTTTAATTCGTTCTCGCCAATCTGCTAAACGCCAAATTGATAGGCTTTCGAGTATTCCGCTCAATTTATTCCACCGAAAAACACCAACACAAATACCATTGATAGATAGCAATCGCGATTATTTTTTAAACATTTTTCGACTTCCGATATTTTCATTAATATTTCGTTATTAAAGAGTGTTCTAGAAGGTTGCAACGACGTCACCGGTAATATTGTCAAAGGTCAACTTTAAGCTTTACTCAGAAGTTTGGTAACTTTTTTTTTGACAAGGGTAATGCGTGACGCACCGTCAGTTTTATTTCTGCCCGGGGGGCAGAGCGGCGTGTGGGATTCAAAGGGGCCTCTAAATCGAAGGCCGAGTAGTTTGGTACCTAGATATTGGAGTGAGGTCAAATCCTAAAAATATATAAAAGGTACCTTTTCTAGTAAGTCCCATTTTGGTCTGAGATTTCAAAAGAATGCACCAACTGTGATTCTTGCCTAGCATGTCGTAAAAGACGACTAATGGTATATCGGGTTTTGGGTATGTGATTGTGTAGGCGACAAGCTAGCCACTTGTTACTACTTTTCACAATTTTCCATCTAACCCAGCCTAGTTTTATTTTTGGCTGAATATAGTCAAAGGGGTCTGCTGTCCCTTTGACTCTGCCTACCCTTTCGGGGATTATGGGTGTGATGTTATGTATGTATATAAAAAAATATATTATGTTATATTTTATATTCTAATTCTAGCTTTCTGTACGCGACTGGGACTGCGTACTTCTGCGCACTTGCCTATTAGGGAACCCAAGATCTCAAAGTACCTGTCTGAGTGTGATCCAACACCGTATATTAGAAGCTGTTCATTTATTAATGACTGCTATATTGCTTCTGTTACTCCTAAACATATGCTAAAATATGTGGAATTCTGTCTCTTTAATATTAATTAATTAACTGGGGCATTCGGTAGTGACCCTGTGATGTGTAGTTGTGGATTGATCCCCACCCAGGACAAACATTCGTGTGATGTATACTTGTGTTTGTTCTATGTCTGGGTGTTAATATCCAATATTTAAGTACATATTTGTAATACCATTGTTGATTCTGATATCCGTAACACAAGTGCTTAAGCTACTAACCTCGGAGTCAGAACAATTTATGTGATGTAGTCCGATATTTATTTATTTACAAAACATTATTGAATAAACATAAGCTTATTGTTATAAAGAGATTTTCTTAAGGAAAACATTAGGACAGGAAAGTATTATTATTATACTTATAATAAATATGTAGAGAGGTCAATTCTGTACATGAAATATATTTTCAAAATAACTATCAGGGGGTGATTAGTGATCGATACTGATGCCAAAAATGCAATCAGTAAAATTTTTGTCTGTCTGTCTGTCTGTCTGTATGTTCCTTATAGAAACAAAAACTACTCGACGGATTTTAACGAAACTTAGTACAATTATTCTTCATACTCCTGGGCAGGTTAAAGTATACTTTTCATCACGCTACAATCAATAGAAGCAGAGTGGTGAAGGGAAATGTTGAGAAAACGGGAGAAGTTACTCCATTTTTTAAGCTTCCGTCGCGTGTGCAGCCTTAATGGTTAAAGTTACATAGAAATCATGTATGACGAAAATAGTCTTTATAATATTAACCATAAACGCGGGTGACACCGCTGGCACAGCTAGTTATGAATAAAATGTTTGATGATACTTGTCTCAATTGCGATGTTAAATAAAACACATGTGATTTCCCTTTTTTGTACGTGTCTGTATTGTTGTATATGTACAGTTTCCTCTACTGAAGGTATACAAGATGTTCTGTAAAGAGAGCAACACAGCCGTCAATTCTGAGAAAATTTAATAGGAATTCTATTAAAATGTCTACTTTGGATACTGTCAGAGGAGTACGTCTTCTGGCATAATATATAAAAATAAATAAATGAATAAAATAAAATAATATTTAACGAAACATTTATTTTTCGTCTTGCAATCGTCAATTTTATAGACAAAAGCATGCGCATGACGTGCGGTTTGCGTGGGCAGTAGGCCTTAGGCCGTAGGTATTAGGTAACCTAGGGTTTAGGTACATTTGTCAATGTCGCACGTAGGATTTGTCCCAGAATTTCAGGGTTTTGAATTTTGTTAAAACTAAATTATAGTTCGAAATTCAATAGGATGGGCGAATTTAAGGGTTCTTAGGTCTTGTTCAGGATTGTTGAAGGTTTATTGAAGACAAAGAATTACATTTGCTAAAATAACTCAATACTTTCCTGTAGAAATTGTTTCACTTTTGAATTTACCAGCACATATATACATTCATATACACATAAACATAACATAGAGTTTCTTAAACACCTTAACAATAACGTTTTAAACTCTAGACGCAAATATTACCAAATTTATCTAAATCATGATGCATAAGCTTACTAAAGTACTCGTAATCAATATTTCATAGCCAGTCTTAAAATATTTTGTGTATGTTTATTGTTTATACATCACCACGTTAAAATATTTACAAACACTGAATTCGTATTTATGTCTTTTTGACTTCGCTTCTAGTAGTTGAATTTGCCATGTCCTTGTGTAAACAAAAAATAGTGGCGCGTGTAGAGTTTTTATTGCTTTCGTAGAAGTCACTGGGTCTTTGTAAGACTTTGAACAGAAAACTTGTTGAAAACTTCAATATTGTTCCCGTCACTACGAAAGCCAATAGAAATATGGAAACAGAATTGCATTACCTAGCCCATTTTATTTTAACAATAGCCTCGTAGTTTATTCTGGATTGTATTATGTATGTAGTATAATTGCCAAATATAAAAAAAAAACTTAAAAATAGCCCAAAATGTCTATTAGACCGCTCATAAAACTTAATTGATTTGAGGTTTTAGTACATTTCAAGTTTGGGCCCAAGGCGACTGTTTACTTCAGAAAAATGTGTTTGATTTTACTATGATCAAATCAACTGGAATTTCCTCTTTATTAGCACTGCACAGGTGGACTAATGTTTATCGGAGCTTATTCAAAATACACGAAACAAACAAATATTTTCTCTTTATAATATTGATAAAGATGTTGACTGGCCCGTTGGTCGAGTGGTCAGAGACCCTGACCACGAAACCAAGGGTCGCGGGTTCGAATCCCGCTAGGGGCAAATGTTTCGTGTGATGAACATATAGACATTTGTACTCGAGTCATGGATGTTTATAAACGTATTTAAGTATGTCTATCCGTTCACCTAGTATCCATAGCACAAGCATAAGCTTAGTTTGGGACTAGGGAATTGGTGTGTCAGTCTGAAGAATTTATTTATTTGTTATTTTATGTAAATTATGAATAGCTATAAAATATTTCATTCGATTTGATGAGCTTATTAAATTATTTTCTAAGTTTCAGCGTCTAAGTAACACGCATGTACTTATAAAAGAATAACAAACATTTTCCCAAACTCGCCCGGAAAACCGGGATGCGGCGCCGAGCCGGCACGCGCCGATCAGCTGCGGCGCCCGGGTCAAGGCTTCCCGGGTCAATGTTGCCCCCCCCCGCGTGGGCGTCGCCATGGCAACCGGCCCACGCCACCCACGCACAGGTACTCAATCAATTACCAGCCGGTGAGAATACATTACTTCTACCAAGAGGATAGATTCGTCGTGGATTCGCGAACGTCTGTGCGCTGTCTCATTCTTTGAATTGAATCTGAGTTCGGACTTATATAATTGGCGAAAGAATATCGTAAGATAATTCGAACTTGAATATATATTTGTATCAAGGGTGACGAACTGTGTCTAATTTTTTCTAGTTACTTTTTAACGGTTTCCGAAGTAACTTAGAAATTAATTAAAAAAAAATCTCAGCACCGAAAAATCTGTCATTATCATATTTTTATTTACTTACTTACTAACAATGTAGGAAATTAAATGTTGAAAGTTATCGTCCCATGTTGGTTTGGGATTTAAAAATAACGTGCCAACTATGTTCCTTGCCTGGCATGTCGTAAAAGGCGACAAATGATATATCGGGTTTTGGGTATGTGATTGTGTAGGCGACAAGCTAGTCACTTGTCACTTTTTCACAATTTTCCAACTAACCCAGCCCAGTTTTATTTTTGGCTGTATGTATATAATGTTAATTTTCAAATACTTTTTCTGTGTCTTGTATATCGTCATTCGGCAGTGAAAACCTCGTAAATGCTTTTGACAAAATTTTACAGAAGAAACTGCCTCCTGAAAAAAAGAAATTATGGGTCGGGATAGTACTCTTTATTGTTATTTTTTTTTTAAATATTGTAATCAATGTTACATAATTGTAAGAATTTAAATATCTTGTGGCCAAATAAGTCTGAAGTGACTTACAAAACAAATAAAAAAAAAAAAGCAAATGGGACTTCCGAGGTTTTCACTGCCGAACGACGATGTAACACAAACGCTTTAGTTACTTACTTTGGAATCAGATCAATGAATGTGAAATTGTCTGATGTTCATCATTATTATTTATTACTAGCTGTGCCAGCGGTGTCACCCGCGTTTATGGTTAATATTATAAAAACTATTTCCGTCATACATGATTTCTATGTAACATTAACCATTAAGGCTGCACACGCGACGGAAGCTTAAAAAATGGAGTAACTTCTCCCGTTTTCCCAACATTTCCCTTCACTACTCTGCTCCTATTGATTGTAGCGTGATGAAAAGTATACTATAACCTGTCCAGGAGTATGAAGAATAATTGTACCAAGTTTCGTTAAAATCCATCGAGTAGTTTTTGTTTCCATAAGGAACATACAGACAGACAGACAGGCAGACAGACAAAAATTTTACTGATTGCATTTTTGGCATCAGAATATATCATTAATCACCCCCTGATAGTTATTTTGAAAATATATTTCATGTACAGAATTAACCTCTCTACAGATTTATTATAAGTATAGATTACTAGCTAAAAATCTGCAAGATCTACTTTAAATACAGATAATGACCAAGAAACAGTAGATCTGGATTAGTTTCAATAAGGCCCATTAATTATACTCTTGAATCTATTAATTATTATCTCATCTAAACCTAGAATAATTAATTACTAAATTTTGAATATTATATATTATAAAGTAATTATCTTTTCGGATATAATTACTTTTGCCATGTTATATTTTGCTAATACCTACTTCTCGTTTTATGTGTTAGCGGTAGATTTGTTGTCGGCTTGAACTTACCCCTATGTTCAAAAAGTATTAAAAATCGTGCTTTTGAGTGTTTAAAAAAATATTGCTTGCCTATGTATATTTTCTTTTGTTCAGCAAACTAAAAACTATGAAGACACAGCGCGTTAAACTACCGCGTGACGTCACTAGGTGTGTAAAATTTAACGTCCAAGTGACGTAAATTCAGATATTTGAATAGCTTAACTTTGTAATTTTTTTAGTATTAGATAAAGCAAAAAATACGTATTCAATATATTTTTTTAAATCTAACTTTCGGACAATTTTTTTTTTATAAAATAGCCCATTTCTAACTCCAGCATTGTAATTCCTAATTGTATCGTATCTGGAACATCCACGCTCGTATAAGCTTCCTAGATCGCGTAATGTAACTCCACATAAAATATTGCACTCTCGATTGTCGATGCTTAGCGTAATCTTAGTCTTTCAAGCTACAATTTCCTTCTAAGGTGGCAGTTACTTTGTAATTTTCCACCGTTGTAATGAAAGATAATTCGATTTGATGCAAATTATTTATCACTAGCGCGAATGTGCTATTTCTATTGCTATTTCCTTTGATGGGAATGGATTGATTTATTTCATGGATTTGTTTCAGATGTCTATCATACATATTTTGCTTTAAATATTGAGTAGATAATTAGTGTAGGTAGCTAGGTGAATGCCATAGATTTGTGACACAAATCGTATACTCACATTAAAAATAGCGCATATAAGTTGAGATTTAAAACGATAATAATTGATTAGGATCCTTTAGTTATACAATATTTAAATACTTAATTAACTATTTAGGGATATTACTTTACAAATGCTTAGTTATTTAAATAGGAGGACATTATCTGTTAAGTGAAATTCGTAAAATCTGTTAATCTAAACTGTTAGCCAATCAAATCAACAGCAGCATACTATTAATAATGGAAAGAACCAAGGTCAACCTAATTTATGTAAAAGACTAGCAGTGCCCCGTTTCGCCCGCGTAGTTCCCGTTTTCGTAGGAATATGGGGATAAAATATACCATGCTACTCGCTGATAAAGTAGTTTTCCATTGGTAAAATATTTTTTTAAATCGGTCCTGTAGTTCCGAAGCCTATTCAATACAAACAAACTTACAATCAAATAGTTCCTCTTTATAGTATTTGTATGATGACTCGATTTCGTGCCACCAATCATTACGCATTACGTCAATGTACCTCAAAAGTTTGTTAGCGTAAACAACTTGAAGTGTATTACGCATTTCCCACTAGCAACAGTTTTGTTATGTAAATCGATTACCGGACAAATAGTCGTCTTTTATTCGTTTACGAGCCACCCTTAATACTAGTTAGATGCCTTTTGCTGAGTGACGTTATTAAGTCGTTGAGGCCTGAGGTAAAATCGAATGGAGCCCCTGACATTTAAAGAAAATCAATGAATTTTCTGAAATATTTTTGATAAAACTTTAAATGTAGGTATGTATGTATTTCGTTATATATTATACAGAAACGTTTTCATCATAATAACCATGTACCTATTGATTTACAAGGAACTTTTTATTTAATGTTATTATTAGGTCGAATTGAAGGTTTGAAATAAATTAATGATGATAGAATATGATTTATTACTTCATGCAATTGCTAATTTATTAAACATTGTTAACAAATGAGTTAGTTAATAATAAATAAAAGTTAAGGTAATTTTTATGATTCCATCGCGGCCCTACTTTCTGGAGGCCCCTCCATAAAGGGCCTTATTTTATCCGTTCTGCCACAATGTTACATCACTATTTCCCTGTCTCCTTTGAAGTACACCCTAGAAAAATGCATGCGACTGTCAATACTCGATTATCGATCTAATGACTAGCAATCAGAGCAAATAAGTGTAGTGAAAACACTATTAGTGTCATGCGACAAATCGTGCATTCAAACCGTTCAATATTAAGCTTGTGTTTTAAAAAAATACAATGCTTTTTTCGATGCAGTTTATGTACCGATTGTTTTAGTGCGGGATTTTTTCTTTTAGTACATATGTTGTATATAAAGAAAACGTAAAATGTATGTGGTATGTTTATGGGGTTCCAATAAATCTACTTCTTTATATATACTTATATAAAAAATCATGTCAGCTCAACCGACTTTGAAGAAATTTTATATGTATACTTGGTAAGTCTGAGAATAGGTTGTTATCTATTTTTCATACCCCTAAGTGATATGGGTGGTCCACCCCAAAGCTAGAACTTTAGAACGGCTTTACCGATTTCGCTAATTATTTTTGAGTTGTGTTTGTAATTGTCGAGTGAAGATTCTTATGAAAGAAAAAAAATAAAAAAGTTGCGCGGTAAGTTAAAAAAAATAGATATTGAAAATCCGAGAACATATAAAAGGCTTTGTCTTGAATGACTGACTGACGGATGTACAGCCTAAACCGCTGATCGTAGAGGGAGGCTTGGAGGGTGTGTTATTTGTATGACGTAACGTAGGCATCCGATAAGGATTTTCAAAAATTCTATCCTTAACGGGGGTTAAAAAGGAAGGTAAAGTTTGTATGGGACATCGCGATTCCTTGGTTCAATCTACTTCAAATTTTAAATGAATATTCTTTAACACAATTGTCTTTAAAAGTTATTGAGTTGTGTAAAGAGGCCTACATAATAAAATTCATAGCTTTTGATAAGAAACGCTTAAATTTGGAGGATTATTATTCGTCGATATAAGGGCTCGTTGTAGTCAATTATATGACGAGCTCGATGGCGCATTCGGTAGTGACCCTGCCTCATGCGCCAAGAGTTGTGAGTTCGATCCCCACTCAGGACAAACATATTCGTATGATGAATGATCCAATATTAATTTAAGTATATATATACCTATTTGTAATACCACTTGCGTTTCTGATATCCGTAACACAAGTGCTTAAGCTGCTTAACTCGGAGTCAGATTAATGTATATGATGTAGTCTGATATTTATTATTTATTAAATTAGTTACAATATGTTTGGGCCGGCCTGTAAAATACTACCTTCTTACAGAAGACCTTTAAAGGGACTTCGTATTTATCAGTACTGATGTACTTAATCATACTGTTATTACTACTACTTACGTTATACTACTTTTTCACAATTTTCCATCTAACCCAGCCCAGTTTTATTTTTGTCTGAATGTGGTTAAGGGCTTCCTACCTTCGGGGATGACGGGGGTGATTTTATGTATGTAAATCTGTAGTGGTAAATGGTATAAAAAAGCAACGTTTAACATCGAACAGCGCTTTTTGTATTACCATATTAATTTCGTGTTTAATTGCTGGTTTAGATTATCCTCATTTTGATGCACGTCGAATGATAAAATCGTTTTCCTAACAGAAATATCTTTATTTATGTAGGCTCCACAATAGCACTCATAAATAGATAGTCATAATACAAAAAAATAATTCTACCGCCAGGTTTGGAACGTTGATTCTACCGAGAAGAACCGGAAAGAAACTCGGTAGTTACCTTCTTTTTTTAATCGCCATGTATACAATAACAATCTACTTAATATCTACTTCTACTAATTTATATTATTCAAACACATTTGATGGAATACATTACAATAGCAGAGTAGACCATGCAAGAATTAGAGAGCAGATTGTAATTTCCTATCATTTAAAAAATCTACACACACACACATAACATCACGCCCATAATCCCTTAAGGGGTAGGCAGAGTCAAAGGGGCAGCAGCATGCCCTTTCAACCACATTCAGCCAAAAATAAAGCCGGGCTGGGTTAGATGGAAAATTGTAAAAAAGCAGTGACAAGCGGCTAACCTGTCGCCTACACAATCACACACCCAAAACCCGATATACCATTAGTCGCCTTTTACGACATGCTAACCCAGACCAACATGGGACAGTGGGCTGGGTTAGATGGAAAGCTGTGAAAAAGGCAGTGACAAGAGGATAGCTCGTCGCCTACTCAGTCACATACCCAAAAGCCCGTAAACTATTATTAGTCGCCTTTTACGACATGCTTCTTGCATTCTTTTTTTGTCCCAGACAAACGTGGGAAAAAAATCTACAATCTACAGTAGCCCTTTTTCTTGAGTTAATTAAGCGCTATATAAATGCTACATAAAACGTGTTGTGCAAGTATGGGAACAAACAACGTGCGTGAATAATACAGAGCACACGTTATCGTCTGTCGGGCGCAGACGGACCCGCGGGCGGACACGTGCCTTCTGCGCACCAGCCCGTGACGCAATCTGTATCCTGAACACACTCGCAGGAAGTTCACGCTTTAGGAAACTGTTAATGAATACATAAATAATAATAACTATCCGACTACATCACTTACATTGATCTGACTCCGAGGCATTGTACTATTATTACTACGGATAGAGAAGCTATGTCAAACAAAAATATTATAATGAAGCATGGACTGAGCGTGTTTCAGCATTTGCAGCGCTAAAACTAACATTTGTCGTCTAATTAAGCTATTAAAACACGCAGCGCTAAATCGCTCATAGAGTACATTTTTCTCTCGACCAAAACGTCGTAAACGCCGTGAATTTCATGGCGCTTACGCGTGAACGTAGGCGAGTGTCTAGACGAGTTGTTGCCGATCGGCAACATACGCTGGTAATATAGTTAAATGCTCCGAGGTAAGTAGCTTAAGCACTTGTGTTACGGATATCAGAATCAACAGTGGTATTACAAATATATACTTGAATATTGAATATTAACGCCCAGACACAGAACAAACACAAGTATTCATCATACGCATGTTTGTCCTGGGTGGGTATCAAAACCACAACTCTTGGCGCATGGGGCAGGGTCACTACCGAATGCGCCATCGAGCCAGTCAGTGTTAACTTAATACCATACTGTATGATATGTATTACTAAGGCAAAAAGTGTTTCTATGAATTTGAATGGTGAACCGTAATCCACTATAGCCTGTGACGTATGTTGTGACCTGTATATACTTGCAGGAAGTTCACGTCTAAGGAAACTGCTAACTTCACGATGTACTTTGATGAACAAAGGTTTAAAATGCATCTATGAATTATAACTAACTGATTTGGCTACCAGCCTATGACGTAGTCCGTGTCTTGAATATGCTTGCAGGAAGTTCATACAAATACTGAAGAACTACAATACAGTCTTACTAAAGAAACCGTACCTACATTGAATGTCACACTGTATGATATGCATTTATGATGCCAAAAAAGCTTAAGAGTTAATGCACATATGAACTTCAATGATGAACCAAGGCAAGGAAACTGATGGGCACCTTGGTTTCTTTGCCATGGTCTATTTTCAGGCGATGAATATGTATTCAGGCGTCTCACTACTGGGACTATACGCGAATATCTATGCAGATTACCTGATTCTTACGTGGAGAAACCAAATAAATTAATAGTTTCTCCTTGTAAAAGTTAGGTAGTCTGTGAAACAAAAATATCATATGCGCACAGACGAATAAACTAATATGCATTAAAAAGATTTAATGCATATTAGTTTATTCATTGATTCCAATATGTTTTGTAATTCCAAAAAAAAAATATAGTCAACTAAAAATAATACGATTCCCCTAAACTGACGCCCCAATTTCTCTTCCTCTAAAATATGCTGAGATACATTACATTCAATATTTCATTAAAATTACGTCAATTGAATGGTGGCGCATCGTTTGGAACGATGTTCACACCAGATATTTCTATCAATCGCATCGATTGATAGAGCTTGAAATCGATTCAAATCAAAGCCGGCAAAATTGATCCCAAATATGTTTGAATCCCGAAATATCGATTACACTTGACGAGCAAGCGTTTGTCGAGCTTAGTATGACCCACGGACGGTACACGTGTCAGATGATCAACTACCCACGAAAATGAGACGTAGGTCGTATTTCTATTGAGGAAGATAGATTAGACATATTTAAATTTGTATCTACTACCAAGAAATTTACATCTAATTATATCGCCCATAAAAACTGTGTTAATTAATTTTATTGGGTTTGTCTGTCTGATATATTTTTTTATATCGAATGTTGGTCACATTACCGGCGTATGAGCCGTGTGATAGAAAGTAAGTAATCACCATTGCACATAAACTATTGAGTGCCTAGCTTCCATCCATGGCACATTAATTCTGAAGTATAAATGCACGAAGCATTTATACTTCAGAATTAATTTTACAACTTGCATTTCCCAACTTTGCGCTGCAGCTACTTAGCCACACTCGAGAATTAGCTATCTGAAAGTTGGGCACCGATGTATGTCCTCTTCAGGTGTTTTAAGCATTGATAATGTTTACGTGGAATGAAAAAACTATATTACAACTACTGAAAATCAACCATTGTTAATTTAATACTTTACACGCTTGTGGCTATTGATTTTTGATGCGTTTTTCTGATTTGGTGTGTAAATCGCCTTATACTTATTAGCTATTTATTTAGCTTGGTAGACTTAAAGGCAGCCATATAATAGTTTCGTATTCATAAAAAAAATGGGCTCAGTTTTAAGTCACATATTAAATCAGACGCCATTTTATTCTTAGTACATAGATAGTTTAGAAGCAGATTAGGTTTATACTGAATTAGCTGTATTCAGTATAAACCTAATCTGCTAAATAATGTCCCATTAACGCTAAGGTTCCCACCGCTAACCTTTTTGTGTATCGCTCAAGCTCTCACGCGCACTGTTATGTTGCAATAATTAGGCAAAATCTGGCTGATATATTTTCGTCCTGGAATTGTAGCGGTGGTAGCTAAATGTTAAGGACACGTGCCTCTTAACCGAGAAGTGCGGGTTCAAACCCGGGCACGTACCTCTGGATTTTTCAAGTCTATGTACGTATTTATACTACTACCTCGACGGTGAAGGAAAACATCGTGATGAAACCTACAAATTCAAACAACTTTGGATTTGTAACCATGATCCAAAAATTGTCAGGTTCCCCTATCTTAGGGTTACGAAGGTCTGATCGGCAGTCGCTTTAATGTAATTACCAGACTCGCTAAATCCTGGATCATGGTCTAAGCGGACCCCGTCTAAACACGGGACATAACGCTAGGAAGAAAAAGAAATTTTCGTACTGGATTTCAACATTAGAAGAGTAGATTATTATGTAAGTAAAAGACATGATTCAGTAGTCACTAGCTGTGTATCGCTCACGCTCTCACGCGCACCGCCGCAGCTCACGCGACGACCCGTGAAACCTTCTCGGCTCGCGCTCCGCCTCACACGGGCCGCGCTATTTATAGTGTTGTGGCCAACTTTGCGCTGCGGCTGCGGCCGTGGTGATATTTGCACGGGGCACGTGCAATTATGGGGTGATTGGGTAAATCATCTTCATGTGGAATCGGGGGCTAACTGATCCAGACGTAAAACTTAGTAGTAACAAGAAAGCTAGGATAACGTTTTTAGTTACCGCGCGCAATCCTGAATTTAGGGTTGCGTGTTGATAACTAGGTGTTGGCAAAATCTACCAATGGCAGAGGTGGGCTAAGTAAGCCAGCATGATATGTTTTTTCCTGTGACCGATGACGTAGCTAGCTAGGCGACTAAAGGATCTGGAACAAAAAACAAACTAGCAGCCCCTCTGTTTAAGCTACATCAATATACATGTATAATATGCGTATGCAGCTTCGGATTCGAGGCACGTTAGGGACCTAGGGCACTTGCCCTTGGGCATACGTCACTATACTAGTTTTAAATTTGTTGTTTTGAGATTATATGCCGCCCTTGGGGACTGGTCTGCTCTGGTCGGGTCAAGTTTTTGGTTTGCAATTTATATATTTTTATTTTGACTCTACAACAGGCCCACACTAAAACATGGTTCAAAGTAAATTATGATTCATACACCTTGTATAAATTGTATTGAAAAGAGTTACTACCGAGTTTCTTGGCGGAATCTTCTCGGCAGATACAACATGATAGAATCATATAGCTGTACTCGTATTTGACGATTTATAAGTGTTTCCTTGATACCTACTTATATAAATAAAGAATATTTTGACTTTGAATTTGATTGTTTTTTTTTTTGCTTTAGCAAGGGTTACATACTCTTAAATATCATAGTGCTGTTTTCGTACTTACATAAATTCCCGTGAGTTTCATCTATAATATAAGAATGAATCGCTGAATGTGTTGCTAAGCGCAAATCTAGAGAACAGCAAAACCTATTTCGCTAATTATTTTTACTTGTGTTTGTTATTATCAAGTGTAGGTTCTCATGAAAGAACAAAATAAAAAAACTGCGCGGTAAATAAAAAAAAATGAGTATTAAAAATCCAAGAACGGAGCGTTACCAAGTGCGTCAGGTCAGCTAGTTATAGATAAATATATTAATATAGAATAATATAAGATAGAAAAAAATTACCAAATACCATATATATAAAAAATTTATGTTTATGTGCAAAACAGATGAATCACTGAAAGAAAAAATCAAAGAGGTGCCGTATTTTCTAAAAGATTAAAGGAAAATAAAGCCGCCCTTGGAAATGCGATACGGATAAGAGGTATCTCATAGTCTTTATCCGTTAATGTCATGCCGTGACACGCTCGCGCTAAGTACCTGATATCTAGCAAACAATACCTGTTTATAATATCACGATGTAGAAGTTGAATTGGTTATAATGAGTGGAAATAGGCATTGACGGAGTGAAGTACTTACATGTATTAATTAAGGTTGATTAGAGGCTGATTAGAGCGCTGGTAGCTTAATGGTAAGGACACACGCCTCTTAACGAGGAGTACGGGTTCAAACCCGGGCATATATCTCTAGGTTTTTCAAATCTATGTATGTATTTACCACTAGCTCAACGGTGAGGGAAAAACATCGTGATGAAACCTGCAAATTCAAACCACTTTGGATTTGTAACCATGATCCAAAAATTGTCTGGTTCCCCTATCTTAGAGTTACGAAGGTCAGATTGGCAGTCCCTTCAAACAGACTCGCTAAATCCTGGAACATGGTTTAAGCGGACCCCGTCTAAGCATGGGACGTAACGCTAGGAAAATGATAGAGGCAGATTAGAGAGATGCATAAGCGTATCCAGGCTTTTTAAGGGGCAGAAGTAAATTAACTAAGTAGTCGATCTCTGTGCATTCCCGCTCGATTCATCAATGCCTCATTGCATTGTTCGTGTGTGAGATAGTTTTCAAAGTACCCAAATAAATATATATTTGATATGAGGTAACAACCCCGTCTTCCCTCCATGGGTACGCCCTGGTAGCACTCGTAGTTTAACAGCAAGGATGTGCGTCTCAGATGCTTTCATGGTTCGAATCATGTACATACATGTCTGGTTGTGTGCAAAAAACAATGTGTAAGGTCTGGTTTCCTTATATAAGGGTTACGAAGTTCAGGTGGACATCCGTTTCAATGTCATAACCAGATTTACTATCCTAATCTATTTCAGGATCATTCAAACAGGCCCGGACTAAGAATAGCTATGTGCTATACTAGCTGTGCCTGCGGCTTATCCCGTGGTTATGGTTGATGATTTATAGCCTATAGATTTCCTCGATAAATAAGCTATCTAACAATGAAAGAATTTTTTAAATCGGACCAGTGGTTCATAAAATTATATATACGTTTAAGCAAACAAACAAACTCGTCACTTTATAATATTTTTATGCTTTATATATATTATATATATATCCCAAGAATTATTTGCGATACGTACGAAATTTCATCGTACTTTTATTTTTTTAGTTCTAGCTTACTTTGCTACAAGCCTTGCGGTTAATTTTTAACAAACCAATACAAATTTGAGGGGACTTTGTTCTTTTGTTCAGCCTAACAAAAAGGATGAACATACAGCGCTTTAAAGTACCGCGTGACGTCACTAGGTGTGTAAAATGTTACCGTACATGTGACGTAAAGCGCGCCATTTCAAATCTTTGAAGCGCTGTATCTTTGTTATTTTGCGAGTATTAGATAGCGCAAAAAAAAATGTATAAAATTTTTGGATAAGCTAACTTACAGACTATAATTATTTTTTTGTATAATAGCTCATTCATTTTAGCTGACTTTTGAAATTCAGCCTTAAATCAAACACTTATATTAAAACCTTGTAAGACTACTCAAGACAGACTTGGTGATTTAATAGATTTTGATTGTAAATAGATACTTCAATTAGACAGAATTTGTTTGCGAATTTTAAACGATACATTCTATTTTTTTATTACTCACTTGATAATTTGAGGGCAGCATTTTTTTTCTTAACAGTAAAAGTAAATATTTATCAGTCTGAATGATTAGAATTCATACTAATAACGAAAATGTCATGTATGAAAAGACAATTGCAATAATAAACAATAGTAATTTTGGTTTATATTCATCTATTCTTTTATAACTAGAATAAACTTTTCCGCATCAAATTCCATGCGGAAAAGTTTATTCTAGTTATAAAAGAATAGATGAATATAAACCAAAATTACTATTGTTTACTATTGTATATCTGTTATCTGTTAGTGAGTTTAACAGGTGCTATAATTTTTACCTGAATACAATTTCTCCTATGGGACCCTTATAACACTTGAAATCACTACCGTCAGGCTAAGTATAGCTTTTTGCAAATTATTGCATGAATTTAATAAAGAATTATAGAAAAAAACTATCAAAACCGAAATTTTCCGGGACCTTTAATTTTTGGCTGAACATGCTTAAAGGGGCTTGCCTACCTTCGGCTCTGCCTACCCCTTCGGGATTAAGGGCGTGATATTATAATTATGTATTCCGAGACCTATTCTTCTATTGGACTCTATTCTCACAGCATCTATACCGTTTAACTATTACATACAGTGTACACTTACATCTAAATGTACATTATCGGAAAGCCATAAAACGCTCCCAAATCGCCACTCACGGCACAAACGCGCCGCGTGCGCAGGCGCCGCACCTGACCTCTTGACTGCACTCAGTACTTAAGTACGGCAATCGAACGAGCTCTTATCAGCTTCCGTTCGGTCTATGGGAACTCTTGAATCTTAGTCAAGTATAGTTGTTGTATATTATTATGTAATGCTAAAGCAGTAATATAATACTAAACCTCATGCTTCCCTGTTGATATGTACAATGTACATACATACATAACATCACGTTTGTATCCCCGAAGGGGTAGGATGAGGCAAAGCGATAGCAAGCCTCTTTAACAAAATTCAGCCAAAACCCTGTGGATACGTCTGATTCTTTATAATATTACTAATGCGAGAGTAGCTTTCTCTGTGTTAATATCCAATATTTAAGTATATATTTGTAATACCACTGTTGATTCTGATATCCGTAACACAAGTGCTTAAGCTACTTAACTCGTAGTCAGATCAATGTATGTGATGTGGTCGGATATTTATTATTTATTATTATTATTAATGTGCTATGTTCCTTCGAAAAGTTGGAACAGTTGGTGATGTGTAGACAGACTCAATCATCTACTGTAAAAAGTTTTATACAAAATTGCGAATAATTTTTAAGTCCGGAGCTTAAAAGCTTGTTTTTATACCGTTGTGGCATGAATAGTTTACTTAAAAAAAAACTACTTTCAAAGAAGGAAAAAACAATATCTAAAATTCCTATATTGATCTAATATAAAATTGTAAACATATAACTACACTCTGAAAATACCAGACGTTACATTAAATCTATTAAGAAATACGTCGTCTGAATTGTCGTAGGATGATCCAACCAACGAATCTGAAAAGCTATCTGATGAATTTATACACCCACAACCTATATTACAGGGGTATTTCAATTTCCGATAATACTTATCAGAAACAAGTTTCCCTTTAGATAATAATGTTGTTCTTTAACTATTGACTCTCTGTAATATTAAATTGATGAAGTTGGGAGACAGTTATTGGAATCTATGAAGACAAATAAGATAGAAATCATAACACGAAGAAACTATTATAGTTTGCAATATAAAGGTATTCAGTAGATCTACATTAAAGCGTGGTGAGACCTTGATATCCAATTCTGGAATATTAACAAGACATAATTATGCATTAGTTTTTGTCGCTTTTATTTTTCAAAATAACGATAACTTTCTTAAATGTAATGAGGTTAACTCATAGACATTATTAAAATAAAAAAAGTATATTATATTTAATCTATGGTTAAAACTGTGTACAGTTAGTCATTAAGTTTGCTAATAGTGCTAAGAATGTATCATCTTTCCTTTATTTTGTTAAAAGCACGTAATTATTTGATTTTTCTTAAAACAAATCCTAGTAAATTGTATACCGGTTTTTTATTAACTTAGATATTAAATTAAATATTCCGAGATCTTTAAAAAGCAATTGTGAAATAGAGCCTTCATAAAACAATTTTTTATTGCCATCATAATAATGTGATTTGTCCATGAAAAAGCTTGTTAGTATCACGCTAAAGCTCTCAATAGCTTTAATATCGCGTATCATTAGGCTGTTTATAAGAGAAAGCTCTTGATTGCGTGTGGGCGCTCCTAAGAGTTTCAGGTGGGGTTCTACTGTTAGCGTGAAAATTAATCGGTGATATAAGGCTTTTACCTTCTATTGCTGGATATGGCTTGTTAAAGGTTAGAACTGAAACCATTTTATTTATTGTTGGCAGATATCAGGTCTTTTTTGAGTCTTTTACCTGTTCTAGAATAACGGGTGACAGTCTATTCAATACAACAGCACATTATATCAACTAAAATATAAATAAAATTATGCAATATACAAAGCTATATCATCATTATCTTGCATGTGTTTATCAAACGACATGTATATAGAAATCTAAATAATAGTAAGTTCTATGCAAACTTCCCTTTTTCCCTAATATATGATTTTGGCATTAGTACGATTAAAACCAGGTCTATTATAATATTAAGATTATCAAGCTCGATGGCGCATTCGGTAGTGACCCTGCCCCATGCGCCAAAAGTTGTGGGTTCGATCCCCACCCAGGACAAATATTTGTATGATGAATACTTGTGCTTGTTCTGTGTCTAGGTGTTAATATTGAATATTTAAGTATGTATATGTTTGTAATACCACTATTGATTCCGATATCCGTAACACAAGTGCTTAAGCTACTTACCTCGGAGTCAGATCAATGTATGTGATGTAGTCTGATATTTATTATCATTATTTATTAAGAAGTTTTCAGTGTTACCATAGATTAAAGTAGAATTTTAAAAGGCTATTGGTTTCCGTCCGTAAAAAACTCCATTGGTCTATGTTAGTTTTTTTTTTATGTAACTAAGGTGAACGCAGAAGTAAGTAATTTACATAATACTGTATTACCTCTGTCTGTCCTGAGCATTAGTGCTAAGATTTTTCATAGCTTTTAATGTATTTTTGTTTTTTCTACGCTTACACTGGGACCCAACATCTGTATCTATCAAACGTAGTATTATCTTGATAATATCATTTGAAATGCTTCTGCTACTGTTTGTACAGAGGGGTCATTGAGAGCCTTTCAATTACAGGGGCTTACACTGATTATTACGGCTGTAAATTAGTTTGTCTTAAGTACTGTCTAATTTACTTAACCGCTAAGTATTTTAGAAATCATTGGAAGCGGAAAGAGATTTAAGCGGTTGAGATTACATAAAATTAAATTGTGTCACGCCTTTACGTTGATTATATTTGCGTCCGTCAGTAGTAGATTATTAAAAAATTTTGAACACGTATTATCAGATTTTATTTAATATGTACTTCAAAATTACATTTATTCTATTCTATAAAATTGACGACAATACAATGTTACACTAAACGTTAAAATTGTAAGGCTTTAGTGACGTCACACGAAATTTCGACGCACTATATCTTCATTCGGAAGGAAAGGAAAAAGGAAAAGGAAGTAAAGTAGTCTATTGCTTATTATTTGTTCCGATGCAGCGATCGGTCCTTGAAATTGATGCGAAGTCTGAATTATTGCACTAACGGACTGTTTGAAAACTAGTTAAAACTTATTATTGACTTATTGCGTTCGCAATGATGAAGTAAGGAAGAGAGTTGGTCCGAAAGACAGCGCAGGAGTTGAGACAGTTAAGAAGTATGCTCCGGTGTAACTAGCATGTGGAAATAATGGAAGATGAAAGATTGACTACCCACGTTACACACAATGCGAAAGTGGGAGGATGACCTACACCAAAATTGGTCGTGTGTTAACAAAAAGTGGTGTTATTATAGGAGTGGTGTTATTATATAACCGTAGAGCTTGTAGGCAAATAATTATGATTATCAATGAAACGAGTAGGGTATTTATGGAACGCGTCATATTCATGTCCTATGTTGGTCTGGGATTTAAAAAGAATTTGCCAACTGAGGCGACTAATGGTATATTGGGTTTTGGGTATGTGTTTGTTTAGGCGGCGAGCTAGCCACTTGTCACTACTTTTTCACATTTTTCATCTAACCCAGCCCAGTTTTATTTTTGGCTGAATGTGGTTAAAGGGGCCAGCTGTCCCTTTGACTCTGCCTACCCCTTTGGGGATTATGAAAGTGATATTATGTTTAAGTGCATCATATTCATATAGTGCTCTGTTATTTCTGCCTATACCGCTAAGAAAATGGCATAAAGTTATAGTTTTGAACTTATTTTTAAGAGGCATCCATTGCTCGGCCGGTGCCGATGTAACGGGCAATATCGACAATCGATACGGTCAGCGCGTACGACCTTGTGCGGTGAATATTTCACGTGCCGTGTCACGTGCCGAGGCTTTGGGGCTGACATCCCATTGTTTAGTTTACTTTAGACGCAACTTTTGCAACTAGTTAGGCAGTTGTTACTTTATGTGGTATGTATAGAGTAAGACGTCAAACTCTCTCTCAGTTTTCGGTTATGACTGCTACAAGTTTAGAATGAAATTTAACGTTATTATAACTCTGATCTCATACGGAGATTGCGGCTGATGATGATATGTATGTATCATATTGCCATAACATTCTAATAAAGAGTAGTTGAATGGTGATTATATTTACTTTAATTGTATTAAATACGTCATACTTGTAGCATTATGTCCCGTTCTTAGTATGCATTCGTTTAGGACCAAATTCCTAGATTTAACATGTCCTGCTATTAAATTGATGTCACTGTCGTCTCACCATTGTAACCTTTTGTAACTTTTAAATAAGGGAACCTGAAAAGCTTTCTATCCTTACTTAATTTCAAATTTAAGCACTTGAAAAACATGACCTGTAAGTATAAGATTAATTGTAAAACACTAGCTATGCCCGCGGTTTCACTTGCATTTATCCTTAATGTAATATAGCCTATAGCCTTCCTCGATAAATGGGCTATCTAACAGTGAAATAATTTTTCAAATCGGACCAGTAGTTCCTGAGATTAGCGCGTTCAAGCAAACAAATAAACTCTTCAGCTAAATAATATTATTATAGATTTACACTAAACACACATTTCCTGTAAAGCCACATATCATACATTAAGCGGTCTGTCCTCGAACGATTATACATCGGCACAATATCAGTAATTATCCACCTCTTTGATTGATCATAATTATTGGAGTGAGACACAAATATGCCTCTTTACACGGTAAACAACATGAACACTGTAATTAAGGGGAAAAATTGTTTAGTAGGGAACAGTTGGAGGTTATTTTATGGCATATGAGCTGATTAAAATGCAAATGAAGTGCTATTAAAGGTTTAATAAATGCAATAGGTCATTTTACAGCTCAGTAAATAATTTACATTTTGTACATTTTCAGAATGTTTGATGGAGTTCTGAGCAAATGACGTAACATTTTTTTAAAGTAAAATATTTACTGTTTTAACATATAACTTTAAAATGAAGTTACAATTCAAATGCGAGATAAATTTAAAATATCAATTGATATAAAATCGTTACTTTTGCCTTTTTTTTCTCTATTTTAATAAAATATATTATTTCTCTTATGATGCAATTAATAATCAGTAGATTTGTAATAGGCAGATATTTGCAAGCTTAAAAGAACTGTATATGACGTAAAACGTTTTCGTCCGTGATACGATATTTATATCCTATTAATCGTTTTAATATAAGCCAACCCCTTTCAATATTTTTTCTTGGCCATTTTATACACATTATGGCGATTCCCAAATTTTAGTATGAATTTATTAAAGATATTTGGATTGAAAGGTTTATTACACGAAGCAAAAACTGAAAGTGCCTTAGCACAATAAATAAAAAAAGAAGTGATATAATTTTTTTGAGGTTTTTCAGTACCTGCAACGTGCACATATTTTGCTACTTACTTATTAATGTATAGAAGATTGAATACAGAATCGCCGGATCAATAGTACTAATTTACTGGCTGGCTCGATGGATGGTGATTCGGTAGTGACCCTGCCCCATGCGCCAAGAGTTGTGGGATCGATCCCCACCCAGGACGAACATTCGTGTGAATACTTGTGTTTGCTCTGTGTCTGGGTGTTAATATCCAATATTTAAGTCCTATATATTTGTAATACCACTGTTGTTTCTGATATTCGTAACACAAGTGCTTAAGCTATTTACTTTGAAGTCGGATCAATGTGTGTGATGTTGTCGGATATTTTTTATTATTATTATTTATGTTTATTTTAAGCCTTAATGAATGTTGTTTCTCCTTGCCGCTAATTACACAGTCTGCTCTCTAGCCCGTGATTCCTCCATAAGGGCATAGGTGATGGAAATGCCAACAGGATACAGGGCCTGTGTGGGCCGCGGATGACGCACTTCTGTACTTCGTTTCCAATATGTAGACATATTTTTATGTTGTTTTCTATTGGGATACGTTGTTTTTTATGAAGCAACTAATATTACATACATATATACTATCACTTATATAAAAGATATTGCTTTTAACGGTAAAACCGCTTGAATTGTACTTTATTTCTGTATGTGTCTTTTGTGCAATAAAGAATCTATCTATATCGATCTATCTATCTATCATACCTGCACTCCCTATAGGGGTAGACAAAGTCTAAGAAGTCCAAGGAGGTTCTTGTACCACTTTTAGCTAGGAATAAAATTTAGGTTAGATGGAGGACGATGGAAGAGTGAAATACATCTTTTTATGATCCTTCCGGCCTACAGTCACCGTTGAAGTAGGCAGAGTCCTAGTAGGAGTAAGCTTCTTTAAGCCAATTAAAAATAAATTTAATGGAAGATCGCGAAAATAAAGTGGCAATTTGATTGCGAAGGTTAGATACTAGATTCATTTATCACGATGATTTCACTCACCGCCGAGCTAATGGTGGCAAACCATACATATATTTGAAAAATCCAGAGCCACGTCCCGGATTTGAACTAAGACCTCTCGGAAGTGTGTCTTACCATAGAGCTGCCACCGCTCCTCGCCCGCTACGTAATAATTAGTACGTACGTATTTAATTACGTTTATTCAACCGCCCACCTACCAACAACACATTGGTATTAATTTATTTACGAGCACATATATTTCTCCTCATTTTCAACGGGGATTTTATGGAATTTATTAAACGTCGTGAGACGGCCAAATTCCCGCAAGTACCTACTAAGGCCGTACTACGAAAATTGAAAAAGAAATTTTATACACAGCAATAGTTTTTCCATTCATAAGAATTTATCATACATATAATTATATAATAAAATATTCCATTCGAAATTATATTTTTGGTATGGAAGTAGGTATGACGTAGAAACCTGTTTCACTTACTTATCTTGCATTTTAATCCGTCACAGTCAGTCACAGTTAAGGTGATCAATCGTGAGAAGGATTAATTTGTAATGAAAGGGGTTTTTGATTGGGGGTTTTAAAGAGGAAATCCACTAATCGTATCAATTAGTGCCCCATTAATTTCACCCGACTTTCGATTAGTCGAATACGATTCGTTATCGATACTTTCGCGTTCCGATTTTCGTAGTACGGCCCGTCCGTCAAATAAACACCGAATCATTACTGTCACATAGGGACGAAATAATGCAACAAAGGGCCACGTACGTGACACGCCGGGCTTAAGGTTAATAATACAGGATGGGCATTATAGATCATTTTTATGCCACCCCTGTCTTTGTCTTTGTGGAGTGAGTGACAGAAACGTTTTACAAATTCAAACGACAAATAGGCATATTGATATTGCATAAAATCAATATCAGGGCCTGACGTGGCTTTGGAATCAGTGTGCTAGTGCATAGAAAATCTGTTAAAGTACTAAGTTTTGATAAAAAAATACAATTAAGGTGTCAACTGTGAAGTTTTTTGGAGACGACTGGATTTTTTCGATTCCTGTTCTTGGAGGTAAGTGCTTAAGCTACTGACTTGTACTATGATATTAATGTACGTACATATGTGATTTTGCTCGATATTTGCGAAAATATTGCTAGGTTAGGTTAGGGCACACGATGTTTTTTCAGAGACCTGGGGGCTCTGGTATATTGAATTTTGGGTGTGTGATTGTGTAGGCGACAGGTTAGCCGCTTGTCACTGCTTTTTCACTATTTTCCATCTAACCCGGTCCGACTTTATTTTTGGCTGAATGTGGTTGAATGGGCATGCTGCCCCTTTGACTCTGCCTACCCCTTCGGGGATTATGGGCGTGATGTTATGTTGTTGTTGTTCTGGGGGCTCTGTAAGCTTCTAATTTCACTCGGATAGGAGCCGCGGACGATAGTAAGTTATACATATAAACACAATTCATATACAATAATGTAAGCAGTTTTAAAGAAAAACGGCGATTTACATAAACGGTTTCACTTTCAACCAGCAAAGGAGACGTGACTTCATCAAATGATAGGCAGTTTTATTTAATGTCTGCCGTCTCTGCTCGTCCCCACAACAAACGAAGCATCTATTTCTCCCGGTGTCACGCCAATCTTCCGAGTTCCGATCAACAAGTGGTGGTATCCCGGACGGAGCTCCCGTGGGAGGCCACCCTTGGGGGTAAAAGTGGGGTTGCACCCGCCACGCACTAAGCGGCTTTGAACCGACATTAAGTAGTTACTGATGTCTTTTATCGAGATTTAACCTTTCATATCGGGCTTCTGTCTTCGCTAATTAAACTTTGTCGGTTCATCATTGATTCTAATTTTGTTATGCGATCAATACTGAAGGGCTAAGTTAATTTTCAGTAATCTTTGATGATTGATGATTTTGAATATTTAACGCTCACGTAAGTGTGTAGTTAAAAATATTCGGGAAAACGTTTTTTTTAACTAATAGTATGTACTATTTGTCTTAGATATTCAATATATTTATTTATTACGATTGTTAAATATTTAGAGAAAATACACTATTTTTACTGTCGCTAATAAGTTTTCACCTTAATGATTCGTTGGTGTGTTAGTGAAAATCTCGCAGCTTTGCAGTACATACATACATAACATCACGCCCTATATCTATACCTATAATCCCTGAAGGGGTAGGCAGAGTCAAAGGGGCAGCATGCCCCTTAAACCACATTCAGCCAAAAATAAAGCCGGGCTGGGTTAGATGAAAAATTGTGAAAAAGCAGTGACAAGCGGCTAACCTGTCGCCTATTCAGTCACATACCCAATAGCCCGTAAACCATTAGTCGCCTCTTACGATACGCTAGGCAAGAACCACAGTTGGCACATTCTTTTTTTTTGTCCCAGATCAACATGGGCCAAGTCCCAGACCAACGTGGGTCAAACTTACAGCTTTGCAGTAGCTTCTTAAATATTTGTCAAATAGCCATTCCCGTGGTTTCATCCGGGTTTATGGCTAATTTTATATAGCCTATAGCCTTCCTCAATAAATGTGCTGTCTAACACTGAAATAATTTTTTAAATCGGACCATTAGTTCCTGTATTTAGCGCGTTCAAGCAAACAAACAAAGTAACAAACAAACTCTTTAGCTTTATAATATTACTATAGATTTGTATAAGTCAATAACTCAACACTGGAAGTTCTCAGTCAACCTGTCGGTTTATATTGACAACTAGCTGACCCGGCGTACTTCGTTCCGCCTAGTCAATAAGGAGATACATAATTGGGCTTTGCTCTTGAAATCGATATTTTTTTCTATTGATGACCTATGATATTTCAATACTTATTATCATATTCTGGACGAAGATAATCCAAAAACACAATAATCATAAAAATTGTTCGACCCGTTCTTGAGTTATAAATGGTGTAACTAACACAACTTTGTTTTATATATATAGATAGCAATGTATATTACTTTGGCAATATGATATGTACTGTTCCTTTTATAAAATAACCGTGAACTTCTCTGAAAGTATATAAAAAAGGTTACAAAACTTATCTTCAAGTATTATTTTACATCCTTTTATGATTACTTACGTACTTACTACGAAATACCTATGGGTAGTTAATCAGCTTATAAATGGAAGAGTCTCGTGAATAAGCTTTACAAGAGCTTTTAAGATTAGCCAGCTATATAGGCCGAAACTGTGGGGAGTTTCAATTAACAGAGCTTGTTATAGATACAATATATACTTAGCCACTATATTATGAAGTATAGGTATATAGTTTATTTACCTAATACGGGAGACTGTTAAGTACTCCTGACGGAGCTAGGAGAGACGAATCAATACTGTAGTTAATCTATGCATCTCCTGGGGTATTGACATAGTCGGTTTTATTTATTCAGCCCTATGTTGAGATTTGATTTATCAATAGTATTTGTTTAATATTGGTTGCTTATATGAGATTTGACTGCGGTAAAGTTGTTTTGTTTTACGATTGTACTTAAAGACAGTTAGGGCCATATTAATTCTAAACGTACGAAATATTGACTAAACAGATAAGTATACAATGGGAACGTGGAAGGATGTAGGGGCTGCGGAAGGCCAAGACCAGTTTGGTCGTGTGTAAAAAGAGGTGATGTTAGGAGCCATAAAAACTGTAGAGCTTGTATGAAAATGATCATGAATGTTGAAGAAGCAAGGAAGGTGTGTAAGGATCGTGCCATATGGCGTTCGGTCCCTCTGCTAACCCCGCTAGGGAAATGGCGTGAAGTTTAGTTAGTTAATCAGCGTACAAAAAAAATCATTACTAATACTAACCTTTAATAAGATAGAAAAACTAAGTTAAAATGTTAATTTTAAATTATATAAATCAATAAATATTTTTTAAGATTTTCTTTGACAACACATATTCCGTGAGCGTCAGGATGGCGGGTGTACTTCTCAGATAAGCCTAAACATATTGCCGATATTTGGTACCTTCTGTGTACTTTTACGTACCTCTCCTGAAAATCTGTGTACCTACGTAGATTTGGTACCTTTTGTGTACCTGCAGAAACAAGCTTTAAACAAATAAAATACGTTATACTTTCTGAGAAAATAAAAAAATAAAATTCTCTTTTACTTTCTCAGAAAGTGAATGATTTTTTCATTTTGTTGTACGTAGGTACCAAATATCGGCAATATGTTTAGACTTATCTGAGAAGTACACCCGCCATCCTGACGCTCACCATATTCCATATAGTCAGTTTTTCGGTATTAAACCAAATACTGAATTTCTTTTAATGAGGCTGTTAAATTTTCTTAGAAAACGAATTATTTGTATGAATAATGCCCCGTCTACACTTAATTGTGATTTTTATTCGACAATTTCCTTTACACGTGGAGCGAATTGGGAGTAACGCTTTTATTACAATCTCGTTAAGGAACTTTTTATGTTCATAGCCAATGAAACAGGTACAAAATGTACCTATATAAATATAAGGTATCTACATAACTTTGTGAATAATTTTTGGGTCGGAACAGAATTTGTTAGGGAATGAGCTATTTCCGATGATTTTCTGCAATTGGTAGTTCATATTTGTAAAATTATTTGGTCAACGTTTACTGTGACCAAAGGTTGATTTTTTTAATATAAATAACTAACTTAACTTCACGCCACTTCCCTAACTGGGTAGGCAGAGAGAAACGAACGCCATATTTAATATGTTATATTTTTTTAATATGTTTTGAATATTTCTAAATCGTCCCTTTATTATTATTAAATATGTCCATGTTACAAACACTTTCTCTTAACGGTATATGAACTCGCAACCTTGGGTGATCGGGTTTTCTAACCATCACCAGGCTAAGCAACTCTATCTTAAATTATGGTAAATTTATGTACGAAATTACGTACTGATACGGCAACTTTTCTCGTATTTGGCTATTGCCATATTACTATAAAGTTATTGCTTTATACAGTATAAATAAATAAAACGACATAATGAACGAAATAACTCCCATTCAGTGTTCTTACAATAGCAATAATAATATTGCACATACACGCTAGAATGCTCGCAATTCCTTCATTAAATATTAGGCAGAATCGAAGAAGCAGTAAGTTCTTATAACTATTAAGTATATACTATAAATACTATAATCATACATTATGTTCCACCGGCCATATAAGTACTACATAAACATATCCTGTAGCAACTACAATCGTGTTGCCATTGCGCAACAAAGTGCCTGGGCGGGAAATCCGCGGGCTCTGATTGGTCGCCGGCGCATTAGCTCCGTATACGGAATGCGCGCTATCGGATTACACGGCGCCGGCGCACGATCTAGTTACTAGTTAGGGTTGCCATATTAGTTTGAATTTTAAAAATGCCACTGTGACAGCCACAAGTTTTTGACTTCGCGTCTAAAACAGTAGCCACTGTTTTGATACCAACACCGGGACAAATACATGTAGATGAGGTTATCTTGGATTTTAAAGAGAAAGAAACGCCCAATAATTTTCAGTGCTACATTTTCCAAAAGTAAGCAATGGATGCATAGGGTGATGTAGGTTGAAAGTAATACCTTTCAGCAACAGTCTTTTTATTTATGTTAGCAGGACTTCTGAAAATGAAAAGAAATAATCTTTATTGTAACAAGCACCAATAAAAAGACTGATGCCTTCCTATCATTGACTGCCTCGTTGGTCTCGTAGTAGCATACGTTGCCTTAGGACCAAGAGGTATTAGGTCGGGCTTAAGATTTGTGGCTGGGTATTTCAACATTGTAATTACTCAGTAACAGCCCGGAGTCAGAAAGTTGGTGGTTTAATCACCCCCGTACCTCGGAAAGCACCTAAAGTCGCTGTTGGAGCATTAACAGCGCCTTGACCTCTCTCCGGTCATGTAGAATTGCCGTGTCACCGGACTATGAGAGTGAAAGAGTGGAGAGTGTACATGTGTTTGCGACACACTTGTGTTCTATTCTATCTCCTGTGCAATTGGCTAATCCTCATCGAAATTGGCCGCCGTTAGGAAACATAATAATTGATAAAACTTTTGTGATTGTTGAGATTTAAGATACACGAGTGTATAACAAAAAAAATAAAAAATTCTATTATAATTTTTAAACAGGATCACTGTCATGTTCTTGTTTCTAGTATACTTCATCGGCAATGAATGAGTCCGTCAGGACTGCGTATTATTACTGAAACATAGTCGAGTTCCCGTTAACTGCCCTGGCAGCACACATCCAGCACTGCGGGGCGGAAGCAGCACCGATTATCGCCCGGTTAACGCTAAACAACGTAAAGTCAAGTTTACGTTACTGCAGCCACAGTGATGGCTCATAATAGTGATGCAGAATTATCGATAGTTCTCCTCGAAATACATTCAGAATATCGATCATACCACCGTAATTTAAGCACATTTAGCCGCTAGAAATATGATTTCTAGACTTTGGAGTTTTTAGACAGTTTATCCTCATGATCTCATGATCTACATAGTTTTAAAGATGTTTTCACTTGACGACTTACAAGTGCTTTGCTAAGGCCTAAATAAAATAAATTCAATTTAAAAATAGATAACATGGGAAGAATTACAAAATCTGCCAGTGACAATAGAAGCAGCTACGTTTTGATAGTTTAATACATTGATACCACATAAAGCAGTATCGATAGTATCTAACGTATTGGTTTAGTATTGTATAGATGGACGTCGACATTTAAGAAATTGATCAACTACAAACATTTAAAAGATATCGATAAACAAAATTAGTTCACAACACTATCGTTACAACATCTACGTTTATTTGCAAGAACTCTGCGAATTCGAAACGAATATTATCCCGCGCAAATCTTAACCAATCAATAAGGAATCAATAAGAATCTGAATTACATAATGTGATACACTTATTTTGTTTGATAGTACAAGGTATTACCAAATTAGGATAAAACATAGCTCTTTTTTAGTAATTTAACATCTACTTATAAAAGCCATTTTTTATCAATTTATTGTTTTTATTATTACCTATATTTTCATAACACTTAGTTCCGGCACCAAATCACCTAAAGCATACCTTTGCTGTCACAATATCTCCAGATGACAAAACTCTACGATCTGTCATCAAAAATCTCGCTGCAGACAATTTTCAGGTTCAAAATGTTAAGAACTAACGTCCATTTGACTTTGAAAATTGAGGTTACACAGTTGTGTATGTACATTTACTGACATAAGTAGATCATCCAAGCCAAGTCACTACACGGCGCGTTGAGAAAAAACAAATGCACCGCGGCCGCCGTGTAAACAAACAGGCGCGTGCGCCGACCAAGGAGCAGATATGAACAGATGCGCCGGTAGGTAAGATCTAAATTATAGACGTAGTCATCTATCGTTATCTATCATCATAAAACAATTCGTCTGTGTGCTAGTTTCTAGTAAGATTTTATATCCATTCAATTTGTTTTAATCAAACTAATTACATGGTTCTAATCTAGGAGCGGGGGTAGCGCGATGGTAAGGCCACGCGCCTCATAACGGAGAAGTGCGGGTTCAAACCCGAGCACGTATTTATACCACTAGCTCGGCGGTGAGGGAAAACATCGTGATGAAACCTACAAATTCAAGCAGTTTTGGATTTGTTACCATGATCCCAAAATTATCTAGTTCCCCTATTTTAGGGTTACGAAGGTTAGATCGGCAGTCGCTTTAATGTAATTTACCAGACTCTCTAAATCCAGGATCATGGTCTAAGAGTCTCAGCACGGGACATAACGTTAGGAAGATGAGGAAATGGTTGTATCTAACTCGTAAATCCTGCAGCTGGATTAAAAAAGGTTCTAAAGCAGGATAAGAAGAAACTTAACACTGATACTTCGTTGTCCTCGCGCATGTATGCTTCCGTACAGCGCGCGGTGTTTGCGCTTATTAGAAATAGAAATGCCCCGCGGTTTCACCCACGTAGATCTTGTTTCCATGAGAATTCAGGGTGAAAATATAGCCTATGTTACTCGCTGATACAGTGTCCATTGGTGAAATAATTTTTCAAATCAGTCCAGTAGTTTCTGAGCCTATTCAATGCAAACAAATAAACAAACAATCAAATTTTTCATCTTTATAATATTATTATAGATAATACTAACAGAGCTAAACGACCTTGTCACAAGCGATTGATATTATAGTAGATAGCAGATAAAAACTTAGAAACGTTTCAAATATCATTAACTTGAGTACAAAACCTTGAAAATTATATGAAAATGTTTGTCCTTAGCGGGATGTAAGCCGTGGTTTTCTTAGCAAGGGTCTCTACCATTTGACCAATCGGCAGGTAAACTGCCACTGTAAGACATACATACCTCTTTTTTCCATTGATCCAGAGATCACATCGTTTCATTTGCTACGATCCTAGCACACATCTTTCGCTTCTGTTAAATTAATTAGAATACATACAAATTATAATCTAAACTCAACTACTATCTTTGAGACATTGGTATTTTTTGCCTATACAATATGTGTGACAGTGACTCTTAAAACTATCATCTTCTTAGGATAAACATTTAATAATTCTTAAAACTGCAAATTTCTTAGGCAGTAAATTTCGCTTGGCACTCAGCCCATCTGTTCATAGTACGTCACTGGTCTATGTCGAAACGTGAGCCAAACGGCGCCGAAGGCGGGCGGCGGAGAGCGCGCGCC
Organism: Glyphodes perspectalis; assembly: GCA_951394215.1. NCBI lineage: Eukaryota > Metazoa > Arthropoda > Insecta > Lepidoptera > Crambidae > Glyphodes > Glyphodes perspectalis. Next base: position 4,462,262 of record OX596200.1, read on the forward strand.
CGTATATGGCCTGCGCCGGCGCATTTTCTAATACAGTTACGAGCATAATCGGGGTTTCTTGTGTATTCAACTCTAGTACTAACTGCTTATTGGTTATCTAACCAAGTATCGAAAGTCACGATACTCATAGAAAGTAAACGATACTTTCAGTCCATGGGAGATGACGATGTGGTTTTAGTTACATTGGATTTGTTTTTTTTTTCAGCATAAGGTTACTTTAATGACAAAGATACATACTTGTCAACTATAGTCGTACTAACGCAACTCCGATCTAAAATTTTGTGCCTAATCTATACTTATAATAAATCTGTAGAGAGGTCAATTCTGTACATGAAATATATTTTCAAAATAACTATCAGGGGGTGATTAGTGATCGATACTGATGGCAAAAATGCAATCAGTAAAATTTTTGTCTCTCTGTCTGTCTGTCTGTATGTTCCTTATAGAAACAAAAACTACTCGACGGATTTTAACGAAACTTGGTACAATTATTCTTCATACTCCTGGGCAGGTTATAGTATACTTTTCATCACGCTACGATCAATAGGAGCAGTAGTGAGTGAGGGAAATGTTGGGAAAACGGGAGAAGTTACTCCATTTTTTAAGCTTCCGTCGCGTGTGTAGCCTTAATGGTTAAAGTTACATAGAAATCATGTATGACGGAAATAGTCTTTATAATATTAACTATAAACGCGGGTGAAACCGCTGGCACAGCTAACATCTCTCCCATAGAAACAGTAAAATAATATGATAAATTGAAGAAGTTTGTTCGTGTGTTTGTTTGAAACCGTTAATTTCATTCGACATAGTCGGGCTCGAAGAAAATCTTGAAGAAAAGACCGCTCGTTTATGTACAAAACCTGTTGGCTATATATTTAAATATACAAATTGGACAAATAGTGAATGCGTCACTAGCGTACATTGTTGTAAGTTTTTATGCTCTCTGTAAGTATAATTCGAAAAAAAGGCAGATTTTATTTATTAAAAAGAAAATCATATTACTAGCATCCATTATAGAAGATGCAGCTGGTGCCACATTCCATTTAGCAGAAAACTGTTTCCGTGATTTATCTCGGTGACTGTACGCGCGGCGCGACGCCCCGCCCACCGGGAGGCCGGCGCACACGCACAGTCGAGTCCACTCCTGACAGTTGCGGGGAAACAACGGGACGACGCTGAAATGTCATTTGGGCTTGGAATTTAATTTTGTATTTTTTTATTACTAATCGATTTGTTATCCTTGCTAATGTTAATAAATTATTTATAATTACTGTCGTATCTTTATTAATAATTAATTTATCACAAATGCAAAACTAAACCAGTGGTTATTTGTACATATCAAAATCAGCCGAGTGGTTAACTTATTTAAGATACTGTATGATAACTTTTCTGTTACAAAACATTGCAAAACATTGCAATATCAAAAAAATATTATTATTCTATGTCCCATGTAAGTCTGGGACTTAAAAAGTGTGTCAACTGCGTTTCTTGCCTAGGATGTCGTAAAAGGCGACTAATGGTATATGGGGTTTTGGGTATGTGGACAAGTGGCTAGCTCGTCGCCTACACAAGCACATGCTTGTGTAGGCGACGAGCTAGCCACTTGTCACTACTTTTCCACAATTTTTCATCTGAACCAGCCCGGTTTTATTTTTAGTTGAATGTGGTTAAGGGGGCTTACTGTCCCTTTCACTTTGCCTACTCCTTCGGGGATTATGAGCGTGATGGTACGAGTATGTTGTTATGTTTTTATTTTTCATAATTATTCTATTAAAAATGCATCAGACAATTATTAGCAATTACATTTTGCCTGTGACTAGGAAACACGACCATGTTAGTTACATAGCCGTTGTTATTATTGACTAATATATAATGCATTTTTAATTATTATTTCATTTTATTTTGAGAGCATGTTTGCATGATTTTTTAACATATCTAAAACAAAGAGATGTTACAATAAAACTGTAAGTAAACTGAAAATAATTACTAATTTTGAACGTTAAGTCTGTAATTATGTATTAATAAGACTTGTGTCAAAAAATACACAAATTTTCCGATACCGATTTACCCAGACTGCTTTAAGTAGTAAATTTGTCTACTATGGAATTTGTAGCGAGCTTGGGGTAGAGCAATCTTGTTTTATGACGTACAAGCAGAGCACGCGGTTTCACCCTCGTTGTTCCTGTTCCCATAGAAATACAGGGATAAAATATAGACTATGTTACTTGCTGATGAAGTAGCTTTCCTTTGGTGAAAGAATATTTCAAATCGGTCCAGTAGTTCCGTAGCGTATTTAATACAAACAAACAAACCATAATCAAATCTTTCCTCCTTATAATATAAGTTTAGACTAGCTGTCTCGGCGCACTTTGTAACGCCCCGTTTTCGGATTTTCGTTTATTATTTTCCTCGTAATGTTTCCATATTTTTTTACCGTAAAAACCTTACCTGGAAGATGACATATATCTTAAAACCAAAATCAGCCAATTCGATTCAGCCGTTTTCGAGTTTAAGCGAAACTAACTAACAGCAATTCATTTTTATTTAAAAGTTATATATAATATTAAGATTAAAATCTAGACACCTTCCTAGCTCACGCTTACCTTATAAAGTTGTATTGTAGCATAACCCATTTAGTTGCGAGTCCAGTGGCTGCTAGTAGGAAGACACCCGGTTTATAGGTCGAGTGGCTGGACAAGAGCCAACGGATTAGTCACCCGAAGCGGGGCCAAGGAGTGACGACGTTTGTAAAGGTTAACTCTGAAGCACAGCTACGTGTGTACGGACAATCGGATTACAGAAACTGAGAAATGACAGATTGCTCCACTTACCATCTATATAGTATCTAATTGTCGAACAACGCACCGTAAGATCGCTAGTATTTTTCGTAATCTATTATCGAGATTTGGCTTTGGGTAAATGTTTTTTTTTAAATATCAGACTACATCACATTGATCTGACTCCGAAGTAAGTAGCTTAGGCACTTGTGTTACGGATATCAGAAACAATAGTGGTACATATTACAAATATATACTTAGATAATAACACCCAGACACAGAACAAATACAAGTATTCATCACACGAATGTTTGTCCTGGGTGGGGATCGAACCCACAACTCTTGGCGCATGGGGTATATTTAATTAGTGTAATTGTCTTGTCTATATGCTTTACTGAATATCTACATATGAAAATATATATTATAGTAACATAAAATCGATTTTATGTTTATTCTTAATCACTAAAAGAAATAAACTAATATCGATAGAACGTTCATTAACACATAGCTGGAATTAAGAAGAGTACTGCTGCTAAAAAAAAAAATTAGAGATCGCACAGAATATATATTTTTTCTAGTAAATTCCAAGTTTCAAATTCAAGTCACAGGGAACAGCTAGTTTTAAAAGAAACGGCGTTATTTGCCTGAATTTAGGGTAGGTTAGCGCATCAGAATGAATAGAGAACATTTTTTTTTCGTAATCATTAAAATTGATGAAGTTGCTCTTAGTTTCCTAAGAACTTTGTAAAACGTGACATATATGTTCTTGCCAAATAATTTTGTACGCGTATTGCCAGTTCTCAATTTCGGGAATTCTTGTTATAGTTGACATTGTTTTTCGCTTATAATACTTAGGAGTTAGCTAACTTACTTAATAAACTTGACGCCACTTCTAGCGGGGTAGGCAGAAGTTAGCTGTTGGTCAAGATTTAGATTGAAATGGTTAAAATATTTAATTAACGTAATTTCTTATTGAAATGGGTTTTTTATTTGCACCAACCATTAGTACTAAGATTTAATTCTATGTTAAATGAGCAGAAAGCAGAGAGCTTCATAGATATCAAATCGAAGAATCGTCAGAAAATTATCATCAGATCAAAGAATTTCACAGGAAGCATCGAGATCAGAAAAAAAAATTAATGACAAACATTTTATATCGTCTTTTCCACTCCCGCTTAATCGGTTTTGAAGTTTGAAAGCTGGTTTAAAAACTTCCTGAAGGCAGGCTAATACATATATGCGTAGAGTCATGTACTATGCTATGTCTGCTTAAGAAAAAGAAGTTGACCTTCTTCTTCCTTGTGGATGTTAACAAAACACTGAAGAGCGTATTTCTTTTTGATTAATTCAGCAGACAAAAACGACGTGCCTCTGTCTGCTCTTACAAAGTTCATGGCAGGAGGTAAGACCCTCACGATTTATTGTCTCAACCAGTTTTAATGCCAAATTCCTTATTACCTCTTTCATCAGCACTATTTTTCAAGTGATCCCGTCAAAACACCAAGCTCTATAAATAGACGCCACGAATTATAGTCACCTTGGGGTGACATCGGGTCTGTTTCGCGTTTTTATATAATGTCGCAGCGGAGTCTACATTAATTTACTAGTTGCTTACTTGTCGGGTACGATTGGCCATCCGGGTGTAGGTAGGGTAGCAATGGTTTTAAGAGTACTGCGAGATTCGGTGGATTTGTCAAATAGAAAACCGGACTTGAATATTTATTACTCGACAAAACGCATGGATAGCTTTATACTTAAGTTGCAGAATAAAGTAACTTTACTACTGTTATTCTAGAAAAATAGTAGTATAGCTTTATGCCAATGTTGCAGAATGAAATTAGGAATAATAGTACATTAAACTTAATGTGAGAAGTCAGTAAAACGAATGTGAAGAAACACATTTATCGATATAGATTATAGCGATACTCGTAGTCGTGTAACTTGTTAATTAATCCTAAAACTAATTAATTATATTTCTTATGTAATTGGAAAACGAAATGAAATCCGGCATATTGTGAAACAAATGAACGATGAACGGCTTCGGTTTTTGAATCGCATCATTCTACTATTATTTTTTTTTATTATTATCGGCTAAGAAAAAAAATAATTTCGCACCATATTTATGGGTAGGAGGGGCCGTCTAAGGGATACTTGTCTATAAGTAAAGATGTATGAATAAGTTCATACGAAGCTACTGAAGACATAAATCTTATTTACTACTCTGACTGACTGTTCCTCCAATGAAACAACAGATAGCTCATTCAGCAACTGCATTACATAATACAAACACCTTAACCTCAGCCGCATTCTAAAAGTATACAGTCCATAGTTTACGACGGCAATTCCACAAGGTGCGAGAATATCCATTAAAAACGAAATTAATGGTCACAACACCGCCGCCCACAGCAGAGCTTGGCGAAGGAAACATAAATATTGGCGTACAGTCATAGGTGTGTCAGATTATTGTCGTTTATGTAAATGTGAGCTTATTTTTTTTAATAAATTTTAGAGTCATCGAGGATTACCTGTGTTGCCAAGTTTACATATAGTCGGTGATAGAGCAATATCGCGTAACTACCATCTAACCATAAGGTCTAACTTTGACTAAAATAACATTGAGAATCAGGTCTTATGTTCAAGTGTTAGTTACTCGGTTTTAAACTATTCCCGAAGATATCGCATATGTATGAAATGCCCTAACTCATCAAACATTATTAAATAACATTAAGTTAGTTAATTTCTATCTCATTTTCCGTAAATGTCACTTTTTGATTTGAGTTAGGACATTTTCGTATCAGTAAACTAAATTACTAACTCATTAAAACAATATTACGAGTATGAGAACTCTGAGTACCTGGATTGTAGACACAACGCCAGTATAACGCTTACTTCAAGTCTTGTAAGAAAATATTGATAAATTTATCAATTATAATATAAATCTTGAGTTGCTTCTTGAGAGGTATCAAATTAAATTGAACTCAAACTTTTAGTTTAGTAACATAAAGCTTTATTATATAAATACATATGAAAGAGGCCCAGCTAGAAATTAATAGTGTATCCACGGTCACAATTTACCTTTACATATTGATATTGTAAAAGCCTAAGCTCTAATTGCATAGTTTCACTTGAAATATTTTAAATCATTATATCTAACTTATATAATTTCACTCTGTAAGCGCAAATAAAAATAAAATGCCTTTTGAAAACTATACATATATATAATTACGCCTCCATTCCCCGAAGGGGAAGGTAGTCCAAGGAGTCCTAGCTCCCACATCACCAAAAAAACGATTTGGGTTAGAAACTCTTGAAGTCCATTTTACGGACAATATATGGCTACCTAACACAAATGGTCCAAATCATCTATAATGAGATGAATCTATACATACATACATACATACATACATACATATATATATTATATATGTATCTATCCGTCTATTAGGTAGCTTGGAGCTGGGACGAAACGCAAGATCGGCATGCCGACATTTGGCTAGACGTCCATTCGAGGTCATCGTCTCTTAACACGGTACAGTCACAGCGAAAACACGATGATTGCGACACTTGTCCTTATAACTGAAACTTAATGACTGCCTTTCAGGCGACCTTCGTTTAATATTCATTGAACATAATAAACATCTGTTTTTGGTGTGCACTCTACAAAAGCAGCCTTATGATGCAAAACCAAAGAAATCATGTTCGATTTCGTATTTTTTTTTATTTTCAGAGAATAAAGCACCAATTGAATTATGATATTAATAGCACTATAGCTGACATATAAGTTTATGCCTAGCTTGCGGTCTTTACAGCCTATGAGCACTAGGTCAAGGTTCTAACTTACCATCAAGTTTTAGGCTTTTTAAGCCTTTGGTAGTTCAATGGTAATGAATAGGTTTTCTTATTTGGGTGTACTTTTCAGGCTGTGAAAGTTAAAAACAATTTTCATTCTTCGAGAAAGTTCTAAATAACCATTTTCAAGCTTGATCTAATGTTCCACTTCAAGGGCGTCTGATAAACAAAAAAAAAATTATTGTGTTACAGCCGACCACCCTTATACGTCAACCTTGCCAAAGTGAGTCAGACATTCTCCACTCGACAAATGGGTTACAGATGATTCATCGCTCTAGCTACAGGCTAATTTGTCATTGTTCTGAAATTTGCTGTAACTATGACACACTTTTATAGGTCGTAATACTGCCTACACATTTTCAATGACCTTCTAACGTAAACATGGTCTCAGTTGTAGTTTTCAGAAGTTGTTACTGTAAAATTAGGCGTATTCGTAAATACTTTAGTTTCAAAATCAATTGTTTATTATTGTGTAGGTATTTTTACTGTGTTTTTGTTTCAATATTTGATATTTTTAACATTAAATGGGTGCTGGATTTAAATAGAGCACGTATGTCCAGACAAACGTCTCTATCTTTAAAATATATTTATAATACAGATTTATACCTAAACAACTTTCATACTTTTTAAGCAAATCAGATTAAAACAATATATTTAATATTAAAACAACTATAGGTACTAATATTATAAAGAGGAAAGATTTGTAATTTTGTGTGTGTGTATGTTTGTAATGAATAAACTCAAAAACTACTGCGCCGATTTCCAAAATTCTTTAATAATTGGAAAGCTACATTATCCGGAGGTAACATAGGCTATATTTTATCCCCATATTCTTACAGGAACGGGAACTATGCGGATGAAACCGCGGGGCGCTGCTAGTTATAACATATATTTATCATCGATTTTAAAAAATAATATCTTCAAATCATCTACAAAACAAAGGAGACTCTTTCTCAATAGTTTCTTCTTTGCCTAAAGATGACTGGAAAAGGTTTTCAATATCTAATTAAAATAGTTTGCATTCATTTCAATCAAGAAATACTTATTGCTGAATTTCATGTGATATCAGTGATGTGAAAAATGTTTTCAATATCGAGAGTTGTATATTGTCCCAAGCTATCCGAATATTTTTCAAACTGTTTATCAAATATACAGAGCACGGGTATACCACCCACGCATTTTTCCTTAAGCAAATAATCCGTGTCGTTTTTAACGTATTTCTTTGTCGTCATACGGAGTGGCTTTCCCTCGCGACAGTACATCTCCACAGTATATGCACGCAGATAAATTTTCACCACAGCTTTCAGAGTTGGCTTGTAGCCAGGCCTCCAGTACTTACGTGTGATGCGTTCCTTATAATCCGAATCATAATATTTTTCATATTTTCATTGAGAAGCGATGGTATTATTGTTTCGATTTGCCATTTGGCTAAACTTCGAGAGCGTTATTGGAATTTTTCAATCACTAAGAATACGCACATACAATCGGCTTCTTGAATTCTCATAGCTGCCGATGACTTGCGATCTTCTGATAAAAGTTCAATCGATCAATTTATTTACACATTTTTTTTAATCATTTAAAGAATCGCTTTATTTATAATTGTGTAAACCGGGATTACTTCATGGTATTATGTACATATAAATATATATATATATATATACGTTAATAAAGTAATATTAGAAAGACGCTGTTGTGAAGCGGCGCCGTCTTTAAGTCAACTACATACACATTTTTTCATTGTTTTTTTAAAAAAATCCAAATATCGAATTTGATTCATCGATATTTTCAAATTCGATGGCCAGATTAGCATTGAAGATTTCTTTAAGTGACTGCAACTGTTAATAGATTGGTTGTCTGCTACTTCCTCTTCATAGTATGTTCGAGTACATTTACTTTTGTTATGTTATTAGTTTCAATCGATCTCTTGAAGCAACAACAATGCAGATGCAACAAGACGTTCCTGCTCCATCGTGTTCGTTCGTCCTCAGCCACGTGACAGCAGACAGCAGCCTGTTGCGCTGGACGTCTGCCAGCTGAGCAGCTCACCGCAACACTGCCAGATAGCGGCTCCTTTATGAGCCGAGTATGTGTGTCAGTCAGTCTTCAACGAGAATATTGCTTCATTATCTACTACACAACAATGCGACTACAAGTTTGTTAGATATTATGATTTCAATTAGACTACTCTCCGTGTTTCTTTTGCCTGATATTTCTTTGATAGGTGAAGTGGAGATTACGGTTTGAATTACGTGTTGTTTCTCTGTTTCTGAAAATATATTTTTCTGATTTGTCAAGCTCATTCATTGGTAAGTGTATCAGAACCTATGATTTTTAATTGTAAGATTTTTGCGTTTCTAGACCCAACCTCTTCAAGTAACAACGCAAATGCATGCATAATGCGTTCCTGATTCATCATGCCCACTCATCCACCACGTAACAGCAGACTGTTGCGCCGGCCGCCTGCTAGCTGAGCAGCTCACTGCCAGATAACGGCTCCTTTATGAGCCGAGTATGTGTGTCAGTCAGTCTTCAACGACAATCCTGCTTCATTATCCACTGTGATTTCAATAAGACTAGTTTCCTATCCCTGATACTCCTTTAATTTTGGATTGCTCTTCTTTCCAACTATCTTATTTTTTTTTAAGTGTAGGATAGGCTATGGTCAAATTATTGCATTGCATGTTTCTTTCATTTACTTGAATTCCCCTGTTTTAGTTTTCCACGTGGCACGTTACGTGATATCTACACTTGAAGTCTTGTAATCATTATTCTACGAAAAGGATAAGAATTATATACAGATAAGATAAAAGCATCTCTTTTGCGTATGTATATAAATACAAATCTCCATAAAGGGTTTTCCCACAAATCACCTTTCCAAATAATTGTTATAAAAATCGGTATTTTTATTTGCTTTAGAGTTGAGTAAATAGTACAAATTTCGTATAGGGAGTAGCTTACCTTAAACACTGAAACTATTATCCGTAAACCGTGAAAGTTTAGTAGAGCCCAAGGACCAGAAAGCATCTTTAGCCTCTGAAGGAAAATATAAAATTGAGTTTAATTTGATCTCTGTCCTCTGCGGGATTGTCAGCGTGATTGTACATATGGATGTTAGTAAAATTTTGTTTGTTTGAAAGGAAAATTGTGGAAATAGTGACAAGTGGCTGGCTCGTTGCCTACACAACAAACCCAATACCTAGTTCATCATCATCGCCTTTTACGACGAGCTAGGTATAAAACACAGGTGATCCAATCTTTAAGTCCCAGATTTTGGGCTGTCTAGTTCATTTAAATATCTTCGCTATAGTTTTATACGATTAGATATTCAGTGGCACCGTAACTTTTGAAAACATCGCTCCCGGTGCGTGGATGTGACGCATATCGAAGACGCGCGACGGCCGTTTTTTTTCCACTGTGCGCTCGCTTGGCGCGCAGCCAGAGACGCCGCTTGGCGGTCTGCCAAACACACCAAATCACCCCCTCGGGGGCTAAGCGGGACGCGCGCGAGATTTCAGCGGCGATTCGATAGAGGCGTCCGAAAGCGAAACGAGATTTCGATCGAAAATTTGTTGGAATTGTAAAACCTAGTCGATTAAACAATGTTTTTCGGTGCATTTATTAGTTACAGGAGATATGTTTTTGATTTTTGGTATAATGCGTCAGTTATTTGACGTGGTGTCGAAATGTATGATCATTCATGGCAGAATAAAACAGTTAAAACGTTTTGTAAAAGGTTGCGTTTCTTTTTATTTCAGATTTACTTTCTTCTCTTTTTGAACCATCTATAAATCATATAGGATAAAAAGTTTGTTTTTTCAAAAACATACATACTAACATATAATTTCAACAACATAGATCAGACTTACAAAAGTTTATTTGTGTAATTTTTTTTCTCCTTTTAATAAAAGAATAGAGTCATTGACCTAAATTCAATTAAATATACTATCTATGACAAATGGGTGGATTTGTTGTTGTAATATATAGGTATGTTTACTTGTCACTATGTAATCGACATGATATCTTGACCTATTAACCGTTCTAACAGGAAGAGAAAAGCATTTGCATTTTCTCGTGATATATTCTCTCGATATGCTTTTAGTTATAATTGACAAGCTAGTAGTTCAAAATCCTCTTTTACGTGCCACCGTTCCAAACGAACCGGGGATTTTCGCTTCGCGTTCGCCGGATCTCCCGATTGCCCCCTCAGCTTACGCGATCAACGAACTAAGGGCGTAGTTGAAACGCATTCCTAGATTATTGGTCGAGTTTACGACAGGGCTTCAACAGGCAGAGGTTGCAGTTATCATAACGGATTTAGTGTCTCTGCTGCAATCACTAGTGCACTTAGGAAAGTCTTTGAGTAGTCTGGAGCGTAGAGTAGTAAGTTATAAACGTGGGTAGAACGCTCTTATGTAATGGTACGTAAATGTTAAGTTAGCTTGTATGACATGCGAATGCTGTTGACACGTGTAAAACGTTTGTTAAATGTCAAGCAACTTTGTTACTGGTAAAGATTGGATGGGTAACCAAAATAAAAATATGATATGTAATCGTACTATCCTACTTCCTACTAATATTATAAATGCGAAAGTTTTTTGGAGGTTTGTTACTCTTTCACGCATAAGCTACTGAATGGATTGTAATGAAACTTTAGAATAATGTAGCTTAATCACCTGAATAACACATATGCTATGTTTTATCGACGTACCACGCGAGCAAAGCCACGGGCAGGAGCTAGTTTGTGCAAAAGCTTTTGTCGACGAAAATTGAGAAAGTAAACAATTTACAGAAATGTTTAGCCAATAAGTAACTATAGTTTTATATGTAGCACAGTGTTATTTTACAATAATGTTTACTTTTCCGATATGGTCCATTGTGTTAAACAAAACATGTAAGTACTTTTGTATGTCATGAATTTCGTTTCCCCAATAATCTACTTATATTTACCGCTAAAAAGTTATAAACAACACATACTTGTAATAACCTTAGGTTGACCAGGTAAGATCATCTCAATTTGTTTACGTCTAACGTACCAATGTTCTGATAACCTAAAAAGCAAAACAGAGCGTGTTCTATTTATTACGTACAAAACACAGGAAGCTGTATGCTGAAATACTTAGATTAATGAAGACAGATTAGGAATGGCGAAGAATATAATACGTTTGGACGAAAAAAAAAATGATAATTATGAATTTTTCCGACGTAATACGTTTGGACCAAAAAAAAATTATAATTATGAATGATTCCAATTTGTTAATAAACAATTTATTAACAAATTGGAATCTATGCAATTTGTTAAGAAAGATGTGCCACCGTAACATGATTGTCTTTGACATCAATATGCTGGTTTAACAATATATTTTAAGGGTAGACAGAGTCTAAGGAATAAAAGCTCGTAAAATCACATTTAGCAAAAAAAAAATTGTTGAGGCTGGTTGAGTCGGAAAACCGTAAAATAGATTATAAAGTAAAAAAAGATGCAGTGTTTACGTATCTCAAGATCAAAATAAAAGGATTAAATTGCTATAGAGATTGACCTAGGTTTTGTTTATCCCAGAATAATGGGCAAACCCTAAATGTCGGCTTTACGAACGATCTAACAATGCAAGCAAAATCACGATGCAGTGTTTATGCATCTCAAGTTTATTAATTTATTAATAAAAAATCTAGACATTAATTTGAACTCCCTTAATACTTTTGCATTAACGCATCGCCAATAAGCAAAAGTTGTTGAGGAAAGAAAAATATCTATTCTTCTTCACACACTTTGGAATTTATAAATAGCTACGGATATTATTTTAAGCAATAAGATGCATAATCAAACTGTACCACAGTAACTTTAAATTCTTTGTATACAATTTATTTTAACGCACCTGGCCACCTCTTCAAAAAAGGACCGATTTCGAATCACACCCACGCCTTTTATTAACCGTCCAAGTTAACCTTTGAAAGAAAATAATATTAAATAAGTACCAAACGGCGTCTAGACTTAGGAAATTGGATAGGTACTGAAGAAACACTCCTTAGAAGTAAGACTGAAAATCAAGTAACTTGGAATTATTAGACGGAATATTGAATAGGACGTCGGTGTATTATGGGCGTGATGTTATGTATGTTATACCAATGATCTCGAAGCTTAAATAAGAAAAAAAAAATTATATGATTGCTCAATATCAACATATAATATTTTTTGACTTATCGATTGAAATGAAGCTCGACTTCCGTTTCGTTTTTTTTTTCAAAATTAAGAAGTAAATATTGCTCGTTTAGTATTAAAATCAAAACAGAAAATTCCTGTATAGTCAACCCATTACGTGTTACGATTTTAAAAATTGCACGTTTTAAATTTTGCCGTTTTCATTCGGAAGGTGCGACAATATCTCCTATTGCTTTTTATTTAAACAAAAGTTATTACATCACTGTTTTATAGAGTCTACATCGACTGAGTCACGCAAGCGTCACGATCGAGCCGCAGCTGCCAAAGGTTCGGCTTACTCTGCGCAAGCGCACGTGTCGTCTCAATCAGCTCACGTGACAAAACAACACAAATCACCCGATTGTTTCGTGCGAAACTGTTATTAAGTACCTTAAATTAGGGTAGGCTTTCGCATGGCAAGTTTGAATGGTCGGTTTCCGATTTCTCGTAGGATCTGGATGCACAGCACCGGTGTTTTGGTGTATTGCTTGCGACTCTTATTATTGGTTTGAAATGTACGTTTAAACAATATGTTTCATAAAAACCGAAGTCGTGTGGACGGATGCCGTCTGCAATATTTAATTATCACCCATATGTGACCACACGTGTAGACCTTTCAGACACTTATTATAAACTGTGTTAGAGTTCGTCATCATCTTCCTGACGTCATGTCCCGCACTTAGTAGGGGTCTTTATAGATCATGATCCAGGATTAAGCAAGTCTGTTTGAAGCGACTACCTCTAACCTTCGTAACATATGTTGTTAGCCTTCGCTTACGTCATTAAACTTTCCATCAATGGAACTCTGAATATCGCTCTGAGTAATATTTATGAAACACTAAAATTGTTATGTATGAGTGACGTCAAAGGTGCACGTCAACTGCAACTGTCTGATGTGTTGTCCTAAATTATTGCGCTATACCGGGAACTCCTATGTTTCACGGATTTTCTTAAGCTTTGTTGCAATCACGCTTTTTTCCTACAAAACATTTTGCATAGGTAAAATAGCAATATATTTTCGGTAGTAGTTTACCTTTATTTAGGGACAGTGTCTTTAAATAAAGGAATTCTACTACTCGTCACTCTTATTCAAATCAAATCTCGAATGAGCTTCGATAGAACTTCATCTGGGATTTAACCAATCGGATGACATCGTCTTCCAAGAAATAAAAGTACTTCCACCAGATACTCACCCATCACTCTCACTGCCTCCCTCTTCTAAATCATCCTTTTTACTCCCGTTGTTTAGTCGAAGCAGCTGTCACGGGTGAGACGCGCGACAGCTGCGCCGGCGCACACAGCTCGTAAATAAGTATCACTTCAAGTGAGGGCAAGCACCTAATGAGTCTTTAATTAACCCATGGACGGAGATTAGAGGTACCGGAGACATCTTATTATTTGCATCAGTTACCTTTGATGGTAAATAATATTTATTGCCGTTTAGGTTTTGATTGTTTCGTCCGAAAGCATAACATTGTTTATCTCAATGTCAACAAACTTTAAAAATTTTTATCTATTCCAAGCAAGATTTTAAGCATAAACATGAATTGATACCTTTTCTCTCACACACCTAGCATCACGCCCATAATCCCCGAAGGGGTGGGCAGAGTCAAAGGGATAGCAGGCCCCTTCAGCCACATTCAGCCAAAAATAAAACTGGGCTGGGTTAGATGGAAAATTGTGAAAAAGTAGTGACAAGTGGCCAGCTTGTTGCCTACACAATCAATCTCTTCTCCCAATATATCTGAAATACAGCGGAGTATATGAAAATACACATATTTTTAGTATCACCAAAAAACTGATGATTACGTTACGTTACGACTATGTATTTGTATTTATAATAATATATTTTGAAATTTCATTCCATTTTTTATCAATGTTGCTATTTTCTTAAATTAGTCTGAGCAATTAAGCTTTTATTGTGGTTAAAATTACCGACCCCAATAACATTCAAACTGCTAATTAAATTTGATTATAACTAAGACCGCCCAGTGTCAAATTCGCCATAATAAACAAAGATTGATCTGTTTATTTGCAGTAACGTCAACAATCAACTTAAACCTGCCTACGGTCATATCGCATTTAAAAAAATTCGAAACAAGATATTATTTCTGTCTCAGAAAGTTATCTTCATAAACCTGTTTTGATGTAGCTAAGTAAGTCAGTAAATACTTTACTTTTTAGGGTTTCGTAAAAATGGGACCCTATTACGAAATTAAGTAAAGTATTATTAAGACTGCGCTGTACATCCGGCCGTCCGTCTGTCTGTCACCAGGCTGTATCTCATGAACCATGATAGCTAGACAGCTTAAAACAGAATAAAATAAATATTTAAGGGGGACTTTCGTTTTTTTGCTCGATATTAATAACGACAACAGGTAGACGCTTAAAATATTTACAGAAATAAAAAAATAAAAAATGAAATTAAAATAAAACAAATATGTCATTTTCTAGCTTAACACATATACCAAAGTGACAAATTTAATAAGAAAATCATTTAGAAATTCTTACACACACAGGTGTAATAATTGCATAGAACTTTCATTAGGTACCTAGCTTATTTCATGCCACAGTATCGCGATAACGCGAAATTTCCTTTTCTATCCTGCTTCACAAAACTTACAATAACAGAGACACAAATCAAAATCTTCGCGATAGCACGATAATGTAGCCGTAGCAAAAGAAGCGATTCCATCGCTTTAAAAAAATATCAGGTGTTGTTGAAAGCAAAACAATGATGAAGAATCTCTTGGAAATCTCCAGGCAGCGGCCCGCTCGCCGGGAGGCGGCTATTTCGGGAGCGCGCGCGCCGCGACGCGTGCCCGCGCATGCGCGGCGCGCCACCACAGATTATACGTGATTACAGTAAAGTTATGGCTGTGTGCAGAGTAGTCTTGCCTTGTTCTTTTCCCTTTGGATTAATCAAAGAAATACACAATAATAATTCTGAACTGATCAATAAATTTGAGCGTAGCGAATGACTTTTCAGTCATTTGCTGAAGTAGAAGTAAATCAAAACTGATTATTCAACTGCAGTAGTCGATTATGCTGGTTGCTCAGAACTTAAGTACCTATATGAAATATGTTGTTAAAAAAATTGGCGGCCTTCAATTACATAATTTCTTGAAGAACATTTATATCAAAGAAAAGATAAGATAATATGTGATAAAGAGTCCTGTGTAAACAAAACACCGTCTCCGATCTACCGTCACGTGTCTCGTGCGACCCATATATTCTCACGGCAAATTATTTGCTGGAGCTCTACGGGTGGTCGACAGATCGCTGACCTATTTCGACTAATTTAACTGAATTTATCGACCATTTGTTAGAGAATGTCCTATGTTGGTCTGGGAATCGAACATACAACTGTGTTCCTTGCCTAGAATGTCATAAAAGGCGACTATTGGTGTATTATGTACTGGCTTTGTAATTATGTAGGTGACGAGAAGGCCATTTGTCACTGCTTTTCACAATTTGCCATCTAAGCCCAATTAGATGTTGGCCTAAATGTGGTTTATGGAGCTCGTTGCTCTAGGATTCTGCCTACGCCTTCGGACTCCTGAAGGTGTTGGCGTGAATCATCAAACCGAAGGACTGTAGGACGGATTATGTACATACGAATATTTAACGTATGGTGTAGCGATAGTAGCGGTACATCTATGGTGTAAGTTATTACACCAAAAGTAAGCACATATTCTTCCTATATTTCGACGAGGTTGGATCAATGTACGTTGTTCAAGAACATTAATTTAAAATCGTAGCTTTGAAGGTAAGTTAGAGATGCCTCACTGCTTTAAAGTCTGTTGTTGTGTGCTGCGATGTGTGTGTGAGCTCTGCCCGAGTATGCGCGCCTGGTACTTTCTCGACGTAGATGTACCTGGGAGGTGCAGTGAACCTTGGTTTTCAAGAGGTAAGCACTTGATTTCACTAGCAAAATCAGTTTGAAACTGAAAGGAAAACCGAATTGAAATATCAATTCAGTTTCAGTTTCTATTAGGTCGAGAATTTCTAAAGATGTCAATACCACTTGTCTTGAAGTATGGCCCGATGTATACTTAAATGACATTAATGCTGAAGGTAGTTTCAATGTTTTTAGGAAAACTTATCAGACTGTGACATTAACTTCTTAAGATTATTTCTAACGTACGAGAAAATAGTATTAATTTTGAATCTTTATCACCCACTGGCTGCTCATATACAGCGGACATTGCTTAGCTTTGGTGATTAAAGGCATTTGAAATATTCATTTATAAATACGTTTCCGCAACAAAAAATGCCTTTGTTGTTCGATATTCTACGCTCTTCATTTATTATTATAAGTCGTTAATAGGATTACATTGTTAAGAGTCAGCTGATTTTCTCTTGGAAATAAAATTGTTTATGAAGCTCTTACAATGAAAAAATACGAAGTGTGACAAAGTTTTAAAGAAAATTCGTTGAAGTTGTTTACAATGGATGCTGTGGGTAGCACAGGTACATTTGTTTAAGTACACTCGTATCTATTTACAATTCTGTTGCCAATGAATAAAGGTCGCCTACAGAATTAAATATTTTTGATTACAACATTGTTTATAAATAAGAATTTTGAAAGCTGTTTTGGATATAGACCCTGGCTATGTAACCACAATTGCTGCTATTCCATTCTTGTTAGGGGCAAATCTGACTATATTTACCATGTTTCGCCTAGTTGTGTAAGTATCTATATCATATAACCATACTTAATACTCAGAAATATGTGTGTATATGTATATTCGTATTATACGAATACGAACTCTGGTTGGTTCGGTAAATCCTGGTGTGAAATATTTCGATGACTTTATATGTCAAACCTTGCCAGATGATGCCATCAAAGACAAGCCGTCTCCTGTGAGTCACCAACTTATGACTTAGAGGATGAGGTATGTCTGGTCCATATGTACGATATGAGGTATCCGGATACCGACTTCAGGACGGGGTGATGAAGTGAATCATCACTTTCGGCGTCCTTAGCACCGATGGAAGACAAATAAGTAGCAGTGAAAAAATCGATGAGTAATATTTAAGTGCTCCAATGATAGACGAATCGGACATGTGGCGGGTGATTCAAGTTTAGTTACGTTAATTTTTACTGGAGATATGACTGTATTCGTCAATGAAATAATGAGAGTATAAAAAAATAAAGTTAGGTTAAGAAAAGATATTAGGTAACTGTAAAGTTTGTTAGATAGATTTTGTCTTATTTTGAAATTTCTTCTAACTGTAATTTATAAATCAATTATTTTAGTTTCTGGTGTAATGAAGTTTTTTCAAAGGTTTAACACAACCTTAAGACCAATTCATAAACTTCAGACCAATGTACTTAGGACATAGACAAATACTAGTGTCAATAATACAATTCCTAGGCTTTCCCGATCTATCGTCTAATTTATGCAAATGGTTTTTTTTAATATTGTAATTATTTCAAGAATTTTATTTGTCATGCGAAGTTAATTAATGATGAGAAATCTTGTTGTAAAAGCAAATTCTAAAGGAATTTATTGTTGTTATTGTAGCAGGTCAGTGCGCAATGATACAGATTTTGTTTGTTGGAGTTTATTTATGTAATGTTATATGTATGTTTATAAAATCAGCCAAACCAAAAATACATACATACTTGCATGAAACTTTTAGTAGATCTTCGTTATTAGAAATACAGTTTCATACGTATAAAATTTAAGGAAATTCTATACATATAAAATAATAAATACACGAGGTATATAAGTACCTCGCATAGTCAAAACCAAATCACACCGAATTACTTCATCTGTTAATCTCCCATTACTAGACTAGATAGCAAGCTGCATTACATAAGACACCAACGCGCGGGTATATTTCACAATGTAAAAGTCATACCATACGCTGCGTCTACACAGTCTGTAAGGCGAAGCGGGGCGGGCGCCGCCCGAAATAGACCGCACGTGCCGTTCGCTGCCCACGCGCACGCAAGATGGCCGCCGCGAGCGTGTGTGCGTGACCCGCGATGGCTTATACGCACTGCGGAGCGTGGAAGGGAGGAGTGCAAACTTGTACGCGAGTCTTATTGAAAACTTGTGTTATTATAAGTATTAAAGAATGGAGCTAGATTGGTATTGCGTATGAAGAAAATGTGTTTTAATTCACTCTTATTCTTTAACTTCTAGGTACAGTGGCGCCATTGCCTTTTAATGCCCTTTCGTGTAAGTACAAAGATTATGCTCGTTCTTTTGACGTACCTACAATAAATTGTACTATTGAGTGTAGAATAGAGGAAGGTCTAACTGAATGCACTTGTCCATCTTAAAGTATTAAAGCCCAGTTTCGGTCCTATATGCAATGGCGTTAGACATGCGTAAAATACGAAGGAAATAACTTATTTGAATCTTCATAACTAGTTATACTCAATAAATATGATAATATATTTATTCTATAGATGCAATAACTCCACCTATTTAATGCCTTTTCAATGACGTTTTTTCAAACGATGCATGCCTCTCTTTTACTCTCGATAATACGCACTATGGATGGAGTCTGGAACGTAAAAGCATTTTTCATTTACGTAACACATATTTTCTAACCTGTTATATACGTAGTGGGCTATTGTATTGATTGGTAGTACTCCGTAGCAGCACATCTGGAATGCTGATTTTGTTATTGATACTTTGTAGTGATTTATGTTATCCATTATATACGTAGCACACACACTGTATATTGTACATTGCATTTCTACTTATGTTCTCCAAAATTAAGTTATCGTATACACGTTCTTGTTTGGGAATGCTTTACAGCATAATTACTCTAACGTTTTTGCAATAAAGCAGTCATTAATATAAGCCTCATCAAAGGCCGGAACCGCGACTTGCAGTCAACAATTCTAGGTTACACATCGAGCTGAAATTCTTTGAATAGACGACAGTGAGACTTAATTATATATTCGTAATATATTTTCAAGTAGGAACTACTAATGACTGGCCCGTTGGTTGAGTGGTCAGAGACTCTGGCCACGAATCCAAGGGTCGCGTGTTCGAATCCCGCTAGGGGCAAATGTTTCGTGTGAACATGGACGTTTGTACTCGAGTCATGGATGTTTATAAACGTATTTAAGTATGTCTATCCGTTCACCTAGTATCCATAGCACAAGCATATGCTTAGTTTGGGACTAGGGAATTGGTGTGTCAATCTGAAGAATTTATTTATTACTAATAAATATGTTGTTTGGTATATGTAGCCCTTTGTGGTTTATTATATATTGAATAATAGTTTAACTGTTTATTGAGCTTTAATAAAAATACATACATTAATAGTTAAAAGTACAAACTTGTAAATATGAAACGAATGAAATGATATAATAATTTCAAGTAGTGAACTGATAAATAAAACACAAACTCTAGTTATTACATAAAACCAGCGATTAACTTGCTACTACTTCAAATACAAATTTTAAATTCAAATTCAAAATGTCTTTATTTATTTATGTAGGCTTTAAGAAAACACTTTTAAATGGTCAAATGTATATAGGTGATCCTTAAAGTTACATGAATCTACCGCCGCGCCGGTTCGGAATATTGATTCCACCGAGAAGAAACCTACAAGAAACTTTATAATTACTATTTTTAGCGTCAAAGTATTAGTTTTACAATTTTCCTTGAGTTCTAGAAAGTCATACTATTAATATTTATTAGCGTTAAGAATAATTACGCTTAAATATAGGATTAAACTTCAACATCAACATATGGCTTATCAGAATATAATCATTATTTTTTTCTGTTTTACCTACTTTCGTGAATTTCATTAAGATAAAAACCATTTCCTCGATTGATTTACAAAGATCTAGTAGTAAAAATACACAGTCTTCACACTTCCTCTCTGCGTCACGACGCGTCACGGCTGCGCCTGCGCATATTTCCTATTAGTGCTGCTATTTAGTCGACATCTTCACTATCGATGGTTGATATTGTAAATTGATGCTAGAGTAAATAATTATCAAATTACAACAGATGTTACTATGATATTTATGAGCGGTGGTAGCTCAATGGTAAGGACACGCGCCTCTTAACCGAGGAGTGCGGGTTCAAACCCGGGCATGTACCTCTGGATTTTTCAAATCTATGTACGTATTTATACCACTAGCTCGACGGTGAGGGAAAACATCGTGATGAAACCTGCAAATTCAAACAACTTTGAATTTGTAACCATGATCCAAAAAAATTGTCTGGTTCCCCTATTTTAGGGTTGCGAAGGTCAGATCGGCAGTCGCTTCAATGTAATTAGCAGACACGCTAAATCCTGGATCATGGTCTAAACGGACCCCGTCTAAGCACGGGACATAACGCTAAGAGGATGATGTTACTATGATATTTATTTTGCTTTGGGTTTTAGCATTAAGGTTAAGCTACAAATTCAAATCTTTACTAATGTATGACACGAAAACTTAGAAAAATATGTCGTCTTTAGCTATTGTGACTAGTATTTATTTCTAAACATAACATCACGCCCATAATCCCCGAAAGAGGTAGGCAGAGTCAAAGGGGCAGCAGGCCCCTTTAACCACATTCAAAACAAAACTGGGCTGGGTTAGATGGAAAATTGTGAAAAGTAGTGACAAGTGGCTAACTCGTGGCCTACGTAATCACAAATCCTGAACTCTATACATAATTCGATTACTTTTTCATTATTTATTTATTTGTCAGTGATAACATCTAACTTTCAATGTGTTGTATTACCTTGTAATAATCATAAAATATTACAATAAATAGCAATTTTGACTATTATTTGTCTTTAATTTACTACATAAAAGATCACAGAGATATAAAACATTGATATTATATAACTATCGATGGCTAACTTCAGAGCGACACTATTAAATTTCAACGGTGGTTTTAATGAGCCGTTCACCATGACGAGAGATTAGGCCGGCAGTATTACGTGTTGCTCTACAAACAATCATAAAACGCTTTTTTAAACCATAAAATTTGGTTTTATTATTGTTTCTGTGTTGTGATTGTCCGACAAAGCGGAGCTGTGATGTGTTGTCACCCCATAAAACTTTTGTGGGTTTAGCTAAAGTTTGAAGATGGCTGTAAATTTTGGTTTTTAAATCAGTTATAACAGTTATTTTCAGAAGAGTTGTTCACCTCAGAATCATCTGAAATCCTTTGAGTATTTTAAGGACGAAAGCTATATCAAATTAAAACAAGTTTGTGTAGTCGTTCAGAGATTACTATGTGCTTAATAGAATAAATATACTTAGGTTAGTTTTTTAATAGTTATTTAAGAGTCGAATAAATTACAATTTGGATGATTTTTAAACTGAATTTTATAAGTAAAATACCAAATTACATTATCAGACGACTTTATTTATTACTTAATATATCGATAAAACATAGCCTATTTGTAATTTGGGTGTATTCTAAATTTTCATTAAAATCCATTCAGTAGTTTTTGCGTGAAAGAATCACAATCATCCATACATCTTTCCACCCATCCATACAAACATTCGCGTTTATAATATTATTACGATTTAACCCTAACAGCTAAACATAACGTTATCTATCAACCAACTGATTCAAACAGTCTGGAGCGGAAGACGGCACTTGTAGCGAATGGATAACAAATGCTACAGCTACATTGAATCATAAAAACAAATTTAAGAATAGAGGTAATTGCTCACATTATAAATAAAAATTTTACATTTCAAATAAATACCTGAAAGTTTGTCACGTCCAATACCAAAAATATAAAGAAAATGATTAGCATTTAACCCTAACAGCAAAAAATAACGTTATCTTCAACTGATTCAAACTGATAAATGCTACAGCCACAATGAATCATAAAACAAATTTTAAGAATTTAGGTAACTGCTCACTTTTAAAAAAAATGTTATTTCAAATAAATACCAAAAACTTTGTCACGTCCAATACCTACAATATAAAGATACCTATTAGTATTCAACCCTAACAGCAAAACATAACGTTATCTATCAACCAACTGATTCAAACAGTCTGGAGTGGCCGGCGGACGGCACTCGTAGCGAATGAATAACTGATAAATGCTACAGCCACTTCTTGCGGCTGTCCGAACTCGAACAGAGAGCTACGAACGAAGTTTGTTAGTACTAAGTATAGGCGTTTGGAATATTTAATTTTTTGGCAATGTTCAGGAAGACACTGTCTAGGTTTATTTATGAACTAAAAATTCAGCATGTTGATGATTATAGCATGCATGGAAAAGATGGAATGATGACTTGTGTTAAACACAAACTTGTGATTGAATAGAGAATATATTCAATAAAAAATATTATGTATCAATAATAACATCGGTTAGTGAAGGTTCGATACATTTCCAAATATAGATTTTTTAAGTAAAGGAGGTTTTATTGTTTGTTTTAAGTTACGCATTTGCTTTTTTTTATAAATACTCTTTTTTGAGACTTGCGCGCAACATTCCCATTTGCCCTTTGTCATTCAGCTTATAACCAATTGTTGACAAAGAGGACGTCCTCTGATATTTGTTACCTCAGTTCGCCCGTGAATAGATTATAAGCTCTAAATAGTTAATAAAACTTAATTGTAATATCTAATTCCTTCATAAAATTGTATTCTGATACTCGAAATATTAAACACTCTGACACTACACAAATATCAACGTAGGATAAAGAATTTAATTTAGGCAATAACATATTATCAGATTTTTCAGAAAACTTAACTGGGTTGAGCTGAAAATACATTTTATTGACCTTTTTTGATGAGCTGATGACTTTTTGACTCTTGCCAAAAGCAAAACATCAAATATTAAGAGCAACAAGAAAATCAAGAGAATGGAAGTGGCGCTGTCACCAAGCCTGGGACACGACTCCCGTGGGATTTGAACTCCGCACCCCATTTGGCGAGTGAGCGCTGCCAACTCCTTTGACATTATGCATAATGAAAGGTCTTCAAAGCGGCGCAACTATGCTTTTACAGTGCCGCCGAACATGTGAGTGACAATGTCTTTTTGAGTTGAGATGTTGAGCTATTTTTTTTATCCGACTTCAGCGCCAAATGAAGAGTTATTCGTAGATAGGAATATAATCATCTACCTTTTTGTGAAAAAGATTCAACAATAGCTTGGGAGAAATGGTTCGCATGTTGGTCTGGGAACTTAAAATAAAGCATGTTTTTCTGTCTAAATTCATTGTAAAAGAAAATTTGTGTTTTTTTTTATTTTTGGCTGAAATAAGTTATGGGTCTATTTGCTCTTATCTCATCCGAGATTGTGAGCATGATTACAAAAGTTAGCAAAGCCAAAAAAAATAGTTGGCGAAATACTAAGAAATTGAGAACTCTTTAATTCAAAAAGTCAAACGTTATTGAAAAAATATACGGCAATTAATTACATAATCAAATAAATTAAACGAATTATTATCCTGTTTCTTAATTTTTAGCTATCAGCCATATTTTACAGTTACAGTGAGTATAATTGAATTTTCTAATAAGAAAATTTAAAAGTTTTCGTAGCTTAATGGAGATAGTAATTGAAATGTAAGCTGAAGTGCTTTAGTCTCTTTATTTCACAACGGCGTACATTGTTAAATGCTTACCTACCTTTTTGATGGCTTGTTCTGCGGATCTTATATGAAAGAAGGTAATTGTTTTTAGGTTTAAATGTTTATCTAGCGATCATAGTCTTCTTATCGAGAATAAATCCTAATTTTCATAGCTCCCAAGGTGGTCTAGGACTAAAAAAGAATGTGCCAACTATCTTGCCTAGGATGTCGTAAAAGACGACTAATAGTATATCGGGTTTTGGGTATGTGATTGTGTAGGCGATAAACCACTTATCACTATTTTATCACAACAATTTTCTAATACAATTTTTCATTTACTTAGTCCAGTTTCATTTGTTGGCTGAATGTGGTTAAGGAGACCAGCTGCTTCTTTGACTTTGTCTATGAGGGGAATTATGACATGATTTACATATGTTTGACTGGCTCGATGGTGCATTTGAAAGTACCTATATGAACACCTTTCTGCATAAGGAGTTAAGACTAAGGAGTTAAGAACAAAATGTGCTCAAAACTATTGCTTAATTTTTATTACACATTATTATTTGTTCCCCTTTAAATTCTTATTGAAATATTTTTGATGAGATTATCATATTTGTTTAAATATATCGAGTTTTTATACAGGTTAGCTAGTAGTATTAATAAACGGTATGTTAAAACATAAGAAGGGTTTGGACCATTGGAACCCGAAATATGTGTTATAATAGAAGCTATGTGGTATCAAATATATTTTTTACCAAACACGAGCTTCTTACAATTCACAGCCGAACATATCTCAGCTGAACGTTCAAGGATAAAACCTAAATTTACTTTAGGTAAATTATGAGGGCGCTCAATTACGATACAGTAACGGTCGAATAATGCCAAACACCAATTAGCGAGAACCGGTTAAATCCGGTTTAATTGCAACAAAATAAACTGGCTTGTTTTCTAGAAACCTTCAGGTCGTTTTTAAATCGCTTAAGCTTTATCGATCGGAAATTAAATGTTCCTCTTTAATGAAACGGGGAAACCTCTTTTGTTTTGATTAGATTGAATCTTGATGAAGATTTGACCTTCGAGATATAAATATGTTATAAGTTTGAGCAATATCTGTGTCTGTCCGTCGCATCGCATCGTAGCCTTAATGAGGTAAGCCAATTTTCGTTACGCAAATTCAGTTTGATCAAAGTGATACAAAGTCGTTTCCTGCCTGTCACATATATTCAGTAGACATTTAAATCTTTTGTCAGCGAAAGAAAGAATTCAGTGATGGCATTTTAATAGTGCGTAGTACAGAGCATCGTCATTGTCATCTTTTGGCTTGAACCCAAAAGCCGCATCAAGGTCAGTTGTAACAGCATTTGTATGTCGGTTATATTTTGTTTATGTCTTAGTCAGATTCCGATGGAAAAACACGGTCGGAGCGAGGTGATCTCGAGCTGGTCAATAACAAACAAGACGGGACTTTCAGATTTTCGACTCGGGCGACTTAAGCCAAATAGCCTTGATGGCTGAATTTATAAGCGATATGATCGTTGAAAGTTACACGATAATTATTCGGTAATAATTGCAATTAATTTAGTTTAAAATAAACTTTATATTGGAAAAGTATAGCTTCGTTCAAATTAAAAGTGAATTTATCAGTTTAGATCCCTTGATTTGATGATACATAATTATATATCATCAACTATATACATTATTTTATGATATAACTGTTATGTGTTATAAAGTTATGTTTGTATGCATAAACATAATTATATGGGCTGTATATAAATAAATTACATATAAATACATCTATTAAAATATAAATGAAGTCGTATGTTTTTAATAATAATAAATAAATAAATAAATTCTTCAGACTGACACACCAATTGCCTAGTTCCAAACTAACTAACTAACTTGTGCTATGGATACTAGGTGAACGGATAGACATACTTAAATACGTTTTTAAATTTCAATGACTTGAGTACAAATATTTATGTTCATCACACGAAACATTTGCCCCTAGCGGGATTCGAACCTGCGACCCTTGGTTTCGTGGCCAGGGTCTGACCACTCGAACAACGGGCCAGTCAATATTATGTACATTGTTTCCGAAAATTTACACTCTTATGGTATTTAAAATTATCTCCTACGAATATATTTTTTAATTGATCAAAATGCGAATATTTTTGTTTCAACAAAAATAAGAACCTCTTAGCCCAATTAGTGAGGCTGAGCTGGCATCGGCTTCAATAAATCCTTCGCTCTTATTATCCTCTTATGATGTTTACGGTACAATTAACATTTTACAAAATATTTCCCAATGACTAATGACTGGGTCGATGGCGCATTTGTTAGTGACCCTGCCCCATGCGCTAAGAGTTGCGGGTTCGATCCGCACCCAGGACAAACATTCGTGTGATGAATACTTGTGTTTGTTCTGTGTCTGGGTGTTAATATCCAATATTTAAGTATATATTCGTAATACCACTGTTGATTTTGATCTCCGTAACACAAGTGCTGAAGTTGCTCACCTCGGAGTCAGATCAATGTATGTGATGTAGTCTGATATGTTCTTATTTACTTAATTCCATAAAATATTTTTAGTCAATTGCTCCAACTGGTATATTTTCCTTTAGTTGTTTTTTAGAGATAGGAATAGAAATATCTATATTTATGTAGGCCTTACAAAAGCACTTATGAATAGTCATAATACAAATAGGTAAGTGATTTTACCGCAAGGTTCGGAACTTTGATATTATATTGATGGTTAGCACAAACTTATCTATATTAAGATTCTACATGCCTTAGTTGAGTAAAACGTGTATTTAAAAGTAATATAAAAGGTTACAGTCCATAAATGTACAAAAAATAATAAAAAAATTGATTTTTTTTTTGTTTATGTACCTTGTTACTACTTTTTTCACAATTTTTTTTGGCTGAATGTGGTTTAACCTAGTGTTGGACAGGGGTAATTGAGCATACAGTTGGTATGAGTCTCAACTACCCCATCACGTTGGATTCACTAAATATCACCGCGAATGGGACTGGTGTGGAATGAGACGAAGGTTGCTGGATGTCTCGTAGATGTCTGATTTATTTACAGTCGTATTACAGTTTATATATCACTCTATCTGTTAGAGGTGAGAGTTTCCCGCTCCCCCGCCAGCCCGGTAGGTAGTAAAGGCCACCTTCGGCAAACTACTGACGTCCTCTCAAAAAAAAAAAAAAAAACTCTATCTGTTAGTATATGCTTGATCATGTTATATTTCGTACGTGCGGTACGTATTATATTTTACTACGTGCGGCAATGCGGAACAGGGGCCTGCTGCTTCTTTAACTTTGCCTACTCCTTCGGGATTATAATAATATTGGGAAAAAGCTACTTCTTTGATGGATAGTAGTAGTAGTAGTATTTTGTAAATGTTTTTATAGTTTACTATCTATTTATGACTTCGTGCTAATTCCTTTGCAGACTGATATATCATCTGCTTTGTAAAACAAATACTCATCATTAGTTATTATAATCGCAATAAATTATGATAATAACCGACTTGTTTATAATTCTAACATGATATAATAACAGATATTGCTACAACGCATAAAAACATAGCGGATGTCCAACCAGATTTATTTTATTAACAAATATCATACTTAAGCATTTTATTTCGTATTCATTTTGAATGTTTACAAATAATGGCGAAAATATATTCTATTTCTATTTTCACCATAGTTTTGTAGGAAAGAGAGCCATTATATGTGCGTTTAGGTCAACATTTAACATGTTTTACCAGTTAAATCCGACTTTTGAATATTCATGTTAAATTGGTTAACATGCCGCGAATGCGTACCAAGCGCTTTTCTTCTACCTTTGTGATGCGCACTGCCAAGGAATGGAACCTTCTGCCTGCGTCTGTTTTCCCGCATGACTACCACCCTAAAATGTTTAAAGCTAGAGTGAATAGGCTGCTTTTGGGTAAGCTCGATCCATCGTAGGCTTCTTTTCAATCAGTGTGAAGCCTAAAGGAAACCTATCTTACCATAAAAAAAATATGTTCTTATTTCATGTGCCGATTGGTGTAAGATTAAAAAAAGTGTGTGAAAAAGAAAAAGTGAAGACCCGTTGTGAGACTTTTTTCACATAAGTTAAGTACCTGATACGCGCCATACAGCGTCGACTTGTGACGCTTTTTATATATACGCCTAATGCATAATTTTATGACTTCGCTTACGGATGACTAAAACATGGTGCTGGTCAGGTCTATCCAAGGCCTGCGCCATGCGTCTGGTAACCACCGGAATCGCCCTTGATACGACTCTGTTGTCGGGATGTAGTCATCCTGAGAATAGAGACGTATATTATTAAATGCTGTTTATTTCAATCAAAGCTTGCATAGTTGAGTAATACGAGGATTCACAATCAAATTTAAGGTATCACGACTCTTTCTTCAAAACTAAAGTTCGCTATGAGGATGTGTAACGGAACTGTAAGACATGGTAGTAGTAAACCATTTGCAGAAGTAAATCATTTCATTTTAACACCACTATTTTACTAGAACTGAGTGAGGTAGCTAAAATGTGCGTGAACAATTAAAGGAACTAAATAAGTGAATGTTTTCAGAGCTTTGCTTTAATTAGTTCAGGAGAAGAAAATTTGTGTAATGAACGAGAAAAACTTCCCATTACTTGAGAATATACATCACCTCAGCGACATTCCTCATTCGTCTTTGATGACATTCTATATTTGACTTCGCAATCTTGCATGTGCATCCCTAGTCAAAGTCGGTCCGTTACTAACCTTCTATCATTCGTCCAGCTGAATCTATATTTTTTAATGTATATAAAATAGCGTACTATCTTAGCTATCACAATTTTATCGTACGAAATTTCGTCGCAATCTTTAAGTGCATTCCCGCTAATATTATAAATGCAAAAGTTTGTATGTATGGATATCCATCTATACATACAAACTTTCGCATTTTGTTTGTTACTCTTTCACAAAAAAACTACTGAATGGATTTTAATGAAACATTAGAATAATTTCATCGATGAGAAGCTAGTAGACCATAAATCTAACATAACAGATAGACAGAGTAACTTTCACATTAATAAATTACCAAGATGCTATACATCAGAAAACACATAAACTATGATTTCCAACAATATCCCAAGCATCTGTTCGCCTAACACTAAATCATGGTCTTAGCGCAAGACCGTTTCACGGAGCACATTAGGTTCTCACCTACAGGGCCGGATCCTGTATGGGTGTTTTGGGCTGCAGCCCAGGGCCCGTGGCCAAAAAGGCCCCGTTGAAGACAATGCACATATCTAACGACCAGAACTTAAAACTTAGTAGTACTTAGAAGTAAACCATTTTGGCTCCCTAAGTAGGATTATACCTGATTTGACTGCCTCGTTGGTCTAGTGGTAGCATGCGCCACCTAAAAACCAAGAGATCTGAGTTCAAATCCCGGGTCGAGCCAAAAATTTGTGGCTGGTTATTTCATTATTGAAATTACTCAGTAACAGTCCGGAGTCAGGAAGTTGGCGGTATAATCATCCCCGTGCCTCGGTAAGCACGTTAAACCGTTGGTAACCTTTCTCCGGTCATGTCGAGTTGCCGTCTCACCAGACTGTGAGAGTGAAGGAATAGAGAGTGAACTTGTATTTGCGCACTATAATATCTCCTGCGCAGATGGCAAATCCTCGTTGAGATTGGCCGCCGTGACCGATATCGGTAAGGACATTAGGATTAGCCAAGGGCTTCGCACATCAAATATCCGTCGCTGCTCAGCTTGGCTGACGTGATACTTTGGCTCACGTGGTAGGTGATGTAAACAAAAACATAGTTGCGTAACCGATTGCACTGATTTGGCAACTGCTTCTGTTCCATGTACTTTGGAGTACTAACTAATGATTGGGTGTTGCATTTGATTTTAATAAATGTCCTAGATGTCGCTTGTCTTAGTGTCGAAGGTGATACCTATGTATCAAAGATATTAATTTTGTGATCTATGTTCCATTGTTTTTTTGTGAGAATTGGGATGTTGAAACCATTTATATTTAATTTTGAAATATCAATTCTGAAAAAGAAAGTATCGTTGTATGCTGTTAAGCCTTATTGATTTTTAATCATATTGAGTCTACGATTTTTAATTTTACAAAAACTGCTTAATATTAAGTCAGTTGACTATACAAACTAGTGACGTCACACGTTGACAAGCCCATACAAAATCTATGAAGTGATTTCGTTTTGACAGCTCTTAAAAAGTATATCAATTGACTAGCCAGTCAACATCCCTATTGTTGCAAAAATTGCAACAGAAATTTAGTAGAAAAAAAAGTCAATAATAATAACTCATCATGTTGTTCTTCTATTTATGGTGTAGTTATAAAACGCTGATGTTAGCATAGACATACACTTAGTGAATTTTTTTTTCGGGAATCAGATTCTTCTGTACCTAAACTCATCCTACTAATATTATAAACGCGAAAGTTTGTGAGGATGGATGGATCTTTGTTACACTATGGATGTTTGTAACGCTTTCACGCAAAAACAGCTGAATGGATTTTAATGAAACTTTACAATAATATAGCTTATACACCCGAATAACATATAGGCTATGTTTTATCGATGTACCACGCGAGAAAAGCCGCGGGCGGAAGCTAGTCTAAATATATTTTTATTTATCACAAAATGCTGACAATAATACACTATACGGCTGCATAATTAGATTTCCTTATCCGGATAAAATGCTTCAAATCTATGATGTCATAAAACCGATCTGGGCTACGGTCAAATCAAATCGCACTGTAATATCAATAGCATACCTAAAATAAAACAATAATATAATTTACACTCCCAAAGGGGTAGGCAGGTTCGAAGGAGGAATAAGCTACATATCTCATATCTATATAAATCACAACCAGCCGAAAAAAAAATTGCAAATCTATTTTTTTTAATAATATCGGCCAACATCACTTACTGTGGCCGATATTGTCCAGAGATCACCGGCCATCATGATCGCGCTCAGCAGGAACCTAATTGCCGCACTTGCCGCTTCTCACATTTGGAGCTACATTAAAAAAAAATCAGTTGTTTACTCTCCTTCACTCTTCCTACTGGGCTACCGCTAAAAATCCTTTGATTTGCCGCTCCAGCACATTTCATTGGGTCAAAGCCGACCTTAATAGGCTTTCGAAATTTAAGCTCCATGAATTATGGTTCGTAACATTTTTCGCCTGTTGAGTTGACTGCACTAATACAGATTAGGAGTAAATGTACTACATAAAAACATGGCAAGTTTGGTGCTTCAGGTAGAACTTATATTATTTTTGGAAAAAATACTGAACAACAATTTTTAGGATTATAAAAGGTTTATGAAAAATTACAAATACGATGATAAGTAACTTCTTCAATCAACACCCGGATGTAAAGAACAGAAATTTGCTTATCTTCTTTAATTTTTTTTTTATTAATTAAAATTTAAATAATGTCACCAGTTATTACTTTCTAATCACAGAAGCAAAAAGCAAATTTTTGTTCTTTACATCCAGGTGTTGGTTGAAGAAAGTACTTTAGATAGAATGAATAGAATAAATGTCAAAGAGTGAAAATAGTTCACGCAAGTAAATTGCTCATGACCTTGGCTATATAATGTTTGTTGTCTAAAAGATAAACAACTGAAGCTAATTCCATTAAACAATACATAATATACGGTATTTTGTATTTATAATCCAAAAAATTCATCCGTATAATTGAAGAAAATCTTTCAATTCTTGTTTTTTGCCACTTCACCGTCTGAATTATCATGAAAGACAATCGATCTACTTTAGAACTGCTAACCTCGACGCAGATAGCTCTAAATAATTGCAGTTTACTGGTGCAACGTCTGACCAACACTCCCCAGACACCGCGAGCAACAAACATCAAATCCGTCAAGATGGCGCCATGTCACCTGGCGTCATGGCCGTCTTCGAAAATGGAATGTCACAAGTTTGGCAGTTACGTGTCCCGCTGGCGCTGGCTGCGTGAATGGGCGCAACGTCATGAGGAGTACAGCAGACGCCGTCTCGTGGAACTGTGCACTAATTTTACCATCTGCTTGGCACGCACCACTAAGTTTAGCCGCCCCAAGATAGCCGGTCCACGAACCATCGCGCATAAACTTTTCACAATTAGACTATTATTTTTGGTAGCAAAGTCAGTCGGTCGATTATTAATAGAGGCTTTTCCGAGTTTATATTCGTTACGTGTGTTGCGGTGTTAACTTTTAGTGAATTTATACATAGACGCTTATAAATAGGTTGTGCTGAAGTTGCGTCTGACGGACGGGGGAATACCTTCCTGAAATATCGTACTACGGCCGGTGGTTTGCGTGGTATGGGCCGCATTGGTAAACGATTATTTATAAATTGATTGCGAGGATTACCGCCGGTCATCGCCGCAGCGCTTTCGTAGCTCTTGCGTCGAGCGTGGTGTAGGCAAGCGTCTACGTAAAGTCCTGAACGCTCGAACAAAGAACCGACTGTCTATTATACAATTTATACGCTGATTAAATTTTGACGTGGTTACTGTTAATTATATCGAGTCTACGTTATATAAAATGCTACTGAAAGCCTCGTATTGTGTACTCATATTATGTTTCAATTAGCAGAGATTAATTACTTAAGATTTCCCATTCAATATGACGTTACATAAATTTATAGAATAATATTTTCAGTCGCAAAATGTAACGTTACCTACTTTCATCGTGTTATAATTATGATCATGAGTTGAAACATAAATCCTGAATATAGGTAATTTTTTTTATAAAAAATCAAAATCCAGCTGATAAAATTAAAAGTCCTATTATTCAACATTCAAAATCAAACAGGCAGACATAACTTTTCAATTAAACTCGACACTTTCCGAACTGCGCTATGTTGAATGCAAAATACAGATGACATTAAAAATGTACTCCACTCATGAATAGGAGTGCCCTGTCAAAAAGCATTATGACAACAGACTGCATTCTGGATTCTGGGGGTGTGGGGGGTGACCCCCCACCGGGGGGCAGACGGCCGCGGATATTTCCGTCTGGCCCGATGTGTCAATTTGAATTAGCAAGTGCAATAGCCGAATGGGTAATGTGGAGAACAGTGATGTTTTGGTTGCGGTAGGTCGGGTGGAAACCACATCAGAAGGGGTTGTGGCACACTACAGGAATCGGAGGCAGGTGTTGGAAAATGTATGTAATGTCATACAATTAAAAAGATATTGGTGGGCTACAATTTTAATTATATTATTTCCCTTGTGGTTTCTTTGATGCCACTGGCACGATCATACCTACTATGTTAGAATTTTTTAATTTAAATAATATTTATTATTTAGACGATTATATTGAACAAAATTTAAAAAAAAATTAAAAAATTTAATTTTGATATCATTATTCTATAAATTACCTCCTTAGCCTCCGTAGTGATTCCACATCGAGAAAAACCATTTTTTTCTATCGTCATCATCGATGGGAGATTCTAATGCAATCAGGAGAATTTACTCTTTTTGAAAAAAATAAATTTAGGTACATACATAGTACATAACATCACGCCTTAAATCCCCGAAGGAGTAGGCAGCAGGCCCCTTTAATGTCTTTATTTTAATTTCATATCAGCAGGGTGAATAGAAAAATTTGTTAGTGTCTTCATTTTCAAATTAATGTTAGTATAGAGCCAATATAAACTTAACTGTCTATTTTTGAGCAACGTCATTTAACTTCTTTACTTGTAACAATAAAGACAAAAATATCGCATTACTATATCTAAAATACCAAATAATATTAAGCTGCAATAAAACTTGAAGAGTTTAAAAAACAATTAACTTTTAAGCCGATGAAATAAATTAAAATACAAGACAGATGTTTGATTTCCAAACGAATGGCCCAACAGGATCAACGACCAAGTAATTACCTTAAAACAAGATGTCTGGACGAAAATTAGTCACGAACTAAGCATCGAATGGGAAACGGGATTCAAGACATTCAAATGCGCTTTAGTGAAAATACGAAAATAGCATTTAGCGTTTGCCAATTGATGCTAGTGATATAAATGATTTGTTGTTTCCGGATATGCTTCTAGATGATTCGACGTCTTAGTTACAAGTTCAATCATACTTTTTACAAAATCAGGTGGACTAACTTTAATGTGTTTTTAGTAGGTATGATCATAGGTCTTAAGGTATTTTTCACCATCCTAACCCCCCATTTTTGTAATGAGAATGGGGCGGCATGAAGTTCTCCGCTACTATAGTAATACAATGAACGAAGGCATGGTCATAATAATTAAAAATGTAACGTATGTTTTTAAAACAACTAGATATCATTTTAATACATTATTTATACCTAAAATATTATAAGATATTCGTATTAAACGTGAAAAGAAACTTAAGATTGACGTCGATACTCCAATAAAAAATCATAGTTAAGATTTTTTTTAATGACATTAATTAGGGAAAACAGTATACATATAATAACATACATAACAGATCTATAATTAAAATTATCACATTGTTAAAAATAAATAACCTTTTACGCTTATACCTTATATACTTACCTAACAATATTAAACCATTGTGTTTTGAGTAAGACTCAAGACCTTATATATACTATTTGTTTTCTCATAAATTACGTGTTTATAGGGAGTATTACTACCTACTTTGATTGTATGGGTAATAGCTAGCTTGGGTATTACCCAGTTTTCGGGTATCAAGTGCGAAAGGTAGGAATATATAATACTTTCACTATATAACATTAATGTTCACACTGCCAGACATTTATTTCTTCTTTTTTTACATCAACAGTAACTCAAGACGCTTCAAAACTACTGAAATAAGTACACGATTTAAATATATGCTCTTGAATGTGGCTAGAAATACTTTGATCCCAAAAAAACATATGTTAATTATGTTACTGTACCTCTATCTATTCTGTAATTAATAATCAACAATCTGTAGTTGAGAAAGTAGATTTTTTAAACTCAGCCATTCAAGAAACATTCCAAAACATTTAAACGTAACGGTACTCCAGTCACAAAAACGCCATCCCTGTAACGGTGTCACGAAAAAAAACAGACAAATTGTGACGGGAAGCCGACCAGCCGGCGAGAGAAAAAACGCGGTCGTTGACCCGCCGTGTGCGCCCGCCCTAAGCTTCCGCTGAAATCGCCCGGTGCGTTTGACGCCACCTTGATTTAAAGTACTCGCTGGCAATGATGGTGAAATAAAATTTGGCCAATATTTAGTACTAGCCAAACAGCCTTTGTGCCTAAACTTAGGGCTAAAATGGTATACTAATTAGTCTAGGCAAACCTAATGACTATAATTTATACTACTAGGCTTACTAGCAAAAGTTAAGTATCAATAACACTAGAATTTGTGTATTTTATAATATGTATGAAATATGTTAACACGTTGCAATCTCATCTAAATAGCAATAAATAGTCCTTGATTTCCAGTATTTTATTGCTGCTGGAGATCAAAATATGTACGCGTATTATATACCTGTGTATGTAGTTAAACGCTAAATCCTTTTTTATGCGTTAAATATTTTAGCTTGAAAAATTACAGTCATTAATACATCATCACTAAAATGACATACCTACAAACAATTCGAATTTCGTTATGTAACCTTAAATTCTTTAAACACCTCACAAAAGACATCGTTAAAACAAAACACCCGTTTCATCGGATCATGTTTTCAGCGGTTGCCGCCAAGTTTTTGATAAATTGACGTCGTTAACATAAGTTTTCTTAAAAATCAATTTTAATTCGTCCCCCGAAAGACAAATCGCGATTTAACACACGTGAAATCAATTTTCACGTCGAGTGCATTACGACGGCGCCTGCACAGTTAGGAAGGAAGGAAGCGAGATTCATATTGAGGGTGACGCGCATGGGGTGACTTTTTATTTACACACGTTGCTATCATATGGTTTAATTGTATGTTGAAATGTTTAGTGTAAAGTAGCGCAGTAATGGAAATACGAATTTGATTCTGTTGATATTAGATTACTTTAGTTAAGAAAACTCGTATCATGGCAATTCTCTGATAGGGCATTAAGATTTCACGATACCTATTACTGCTTTTAAAAGTACATAAAAGTCTTGTTCTATTACAACATTGTAATTATAAACATTGTACCCTAATCGTTACAAAATATACGACTATAATATAAAAAAATCTGTCGCATTTATATTTTCATCACCTCCAATGACATGTGTTAGCAGCATAAGTAGAATCGTATTTATTACATTCAATTGTTATATTTCAATTTTAATTGCTATGAAAGTAAAGTATTTGTTTTCAGTTCTATTGTAAAAAATACCTGACTTATGCGAGTAGGACCGTTGATTAACATGTACCGACCGATAACGTTTAATCAATTAATGTAGGGTATTTTAATTTAAACAGAGAGTATCTTTTTACAAGGACGTTTTTATGACGCATTTTACTGTCATGTATGCTCAAATAAAGATAAACAACAAACGATTACTTGAGTTAGTTTAAAACCTTTGTTAAATGCGAAGCATAATGGTCTAGATAGATCGATAATCAATACCAAATTTATACATACCGACAAACTATAACGTTTGCAGGCTCCAAATTATTTTTAAATCTCATAAAAACATGTTTAAGATTAATACCGAAGTAAATTAGCTGGTTGCTTGCTTTATTACGTCCGAATGAGTATTAGTTGCAAGACTTTTGTGCTTGCAAATGGTTTGCAGTAAGTTTACTAAACCTACAAAGGGCTACCAACAAGTGAATAACATTCTTTATCCGATCTACAGCAAGTCTTAATTTTTTCCGCGTAATAGTAGTTATGTGATTGCTTAGGGTTAAAACTGTTGGCATGCTAAGTCAATCATAAGTTATTTAGGCTTAAAAACGTATGAGAGTACAATACATAGCACACTATCTAATAATAATATGAAAACTACATTTGATGTTCACTACTCGATGACAACAGCGACGTAACATCAGAACTGTTTACGCATTCAGTGGAACGTATAATCAGGCGTACCAGTCTAAGGATGTAATTAATATTGCCGTGTGTGCAGGCGGCTTTAATGACTGTGGTGTAGACGGCGGCAATACTCCCCGCCATGCATTTTTCAGACAAAATGCCTTGTGAAAGAACTTGTAGAAATATATGTAAAAGGTTTATTTTGTACCAAGAGACACATACAAAAACTTTCTGTTTATTCACTTATTGTTCATAGATAACCTACCTATAGTTATATGTTACTAGCTGTCCCGGCGCCCTTCGTCACGCCCCGTTCTCAGATTTTCTTTTATTATTTTCCTCGCAATGTTATTTTCTTACCGTTCAAACCTTCCCTGGAAGATTACAATTATATTTTAAAATCAAAATCAGCCAAACAGGTTCAACCGTTCTCCAGTTTTAGCATTTTTATATATTAGATTATGTTATTTTTGGCCTTATATTTATTTTCGTGTTTTCTTCACATACAATACGAGCATCTTATATTTACATTATTTTTTCTTACTATGAATAATGTCAGTTCTCTTTTTTTCTTGGGTCCTCCTCCAGGGTGATGGCTGAAATTCGGCATTTTTTCCATTTACAAGGCAAAAAACTACGCCGAACCTATTTACTGCAGCACACATAGACGAAATTTAGATTTTTCTATTCTTTATGTTTTTATTATTTCAATTCTTTCTTTTTTTGTTTTCAGCAAATTAGGTTATTCTTATGAGTGTATTAGTCGTGTATGTGTGTGATGTAGTAAAATTAACGATTAAATCAAGCAATTCTGTTTTAGGTGGAAATGATTGTAGTTTTCTGTACCTTGGAATCGCCTAGCCCTTCGGTGATTGTAGCCCGAATCATATGAAGGTATGTACGATGACATTGTACCTGTTTGAAAGGGCCTGTGATAGGTTTTTGCTAGCGGAGAGTAGGTAAGCGTTATCTTATCAAACCATTATAGAAGCCGCCTCTCATGCACTTAATGCCCCTAATTTCAGCGCCAAAATTTATATTAATATTTTTAGGTGAGCAATAGCGGTGGTAGCTCAATGGTAAGGACACGCGCCTCTTAACCAAGGAGTGCGGGTTCAAACCCGGGCACGTACCTCTGGATTTTTCAAATCTATGTACGTATTCATACCACTAGCTCGACGGTGAGGGAAAACATCGTGATGAAACCTGCAAATTCAAACAACTTTGCATTTGTAACCATGATCCAAAAATTGTCTGGTTCCCCTATCTTAGGGTTACGAAGGTCAGATCCGCAGTCGCTTCGATGTAATTACCAGACTCGCTATATCGTTGGATCATGGTCTAAGCGGACCCCGTCTAAGCACGGGACATAACGCTAGGAAGATGATGATTTTTAGGTGAGCAACATTAAGTAGGTATTTTTTTTTTTAATCCGCCCATCCGTCCACCGCTAGTTTAGTAGATATGGACATCTGGGCTCCATGGTTGAACATGTCACCGTCATATTATGTAGAATTTTAAGACAAAATACCTTTATATTTAGTATCAAACGCAGGCCTCAAGGCCTCAAAAAACTATTTAAATCTACCACCGAGTATTTTTACAAGTCAAAGGTAAACCGGAGCAGACCAGCCTCTGAAGGTGGCACTTGTTCATATTCTATATTTAGCTAATTATTTATCCTCAACTTTCATCTACAACTGGCAAATATAAAAAGTTACACAGAAGCAAAACTTCATCAAAAAAAAAAGACCCCTAACAGAGCGATCAAATCAAATAATATAGTTATCAGACACCTGTGTAACCAATCAAACATGTACAAAATTGTATTTTATCTATGTGTATACACATTTATATAACTACTAGCATATAGATACATATTTATATAACTACTAGCTGACCCGGCGCACTTCGTAATGCCCCGTTCTCGGATTTTCAATACCCATTTTTTTATTTACCGCGCAACTTTTTTTTTTCTTTCATGAGAACCTTCACTTGACAATAACAAACACAACTAAAAAAGAATTAGCAAAATCGGTACAGCCGTTCTCAAGTTATAGCTTTAGGGTGGACCACCCTTAACATTTAGGGGTATGGGAAATGGATAGTAGCCGATTCTCAGACCTACTGAATACGCATATAAAATTTGGTAAAAATCGGTAAAGCCGTTTCGGAGGAGTACGGTAACTAACATTGTGGCATGGAAATTTTATTTAGATAATCTAGACTCTTAATGACAGTGGATTTACCATTTAAGAATCACCTATATTTATAATCTACAAAATATTCCCAATTAGTACGAGAAACTTACACAACTCATATTTTCCCCTTCATTAAATGAAATCAGAACAAAAAATATGTTGTACTGATTACCTAATAAGGTACCTATAATATTTTTAATTAATTAAACATCGCATTTTAAATCAAAACAGATTTTTCAATATCAATTACAGTTATTTTTAAGTTCGGTGCACCCGATAAATATAATTAACCTGTGTTTATCTTCGATTTTGCCTTATATTTTTTTCCTGAAGGAAAATAAATAGAATTATTAATTATGGATGATAATTTTTGCAATAACAAAGAGTTTTACGTCTGATTTTTCAGCGGAGCATACCAAAAATATTTCACACGCGTCTGCGCACCGATCCCTATGTTCTCTTCTATTAAACCCTGGTGAGTTTATAGAAAACGGTAAAACATGTATGTATATGTTTATATATATGACCATCTTCTGGGAGTTCTACCTATAAATCAGAAAGAGAGAGAGAAATTTGTCAATTTTGAATTACGCTTCAATTATTATTTATTGGGCAGTTTTTCTACAATAATAAATCTTAAAAATGACAGTTATACAAAAACGTTCTATCTGAATTAATTATTTCTTTGCCTTTTACCACTCAGTTAATAAAACAAACTATGTTAGTTTCATATACAATTAACTTAAAACTAGCATAGTTAGTTTAATGTACATTTAATTAATATATCAAACTATTCTCTTTATTACATTGACGCGTCTGTTTTCTGATTGTTATAATACTCCGACATGCAAATAACATAGTTACACATACATACATACATACATACATACATAACATCACGCCCATGATCCCCGAAGGGGTAGGCAGAGTCGAAGGGGCAGCAAGCCCCTTCAACCACATTCAGCCAAAAATAAAGCTGGGCTGGGTCAGATGGACAATTGTGAAAAAGCAGTGACAAGCGGCTAACCTGTCGCATACACAATCACACACCCAAAACCCGATATACCATTAGTCGCCTTTTACAACATGCTAGGCAAGAACCACAGTTGGCTTATTTAGTCCCAGACCAACATGGGACAGTAGGCTGGGTTGGATGGAAAGCTGTGAAAAAGGAGTGACAAGTGGCTAGCTCGTCGCCTACTCAGTCACATACCCAAAAGCCCGTAAACCATTAGTCGCCTCTTACGACATGCTAGGCAAGAACCACAGTTGGCACATTCTTTTTTTTTGTCCCAGATCAAAATGGGCCAAGTCCCAGACCAACATGGGACAAAGTTACACATCATTTATTGAATATGCTGGTTTCTCAATATTTTCCCTCGCCAACGAGGTAGGTACATAATACAAATCCGTACTTAAATAGGGTTTGAAAAACACTTTCCGCATAAGAAGCCCGCATCCCTACCATTAAGCTACCTCTCTACAACATAAACACAAACAGTATTTGTTACCTCTTTGTAGTATTAATGTTAGTAGACAGCTCTTCCTCAATGACAAGGATTCATGGTTAACTTCATAATGAAGTGTTCACCTGCAGTGATATTTACATAGTCTTAAGTATATAATAATTAAGTTTACAAATTTGTAAAATTTGGCATTTAAAAGAGTAACTATCGAGTTTCTTGCCGGATTCTTCTCGATAGAGTCTACCGAACCGGTGGTAGTATTAGTTCTTATCCTTTTTTTTATGTATATTGACTATTTATAAGTGCTTTCTTGAAGCCCATATAAATAAAGATATTTTG
Organism: Glyphodes perspectalis; assembly: GCA_951394215.1. Lineage (NCBI taxonomy): Eukaryota > Metazoa > Arthropoda > Insecta > Lepidoptera > Crambidae > Glyphodes > Glyphodes perspectalis. The sequence goes on from OX596200.1 coordinate 4,503,592, forward strand.
AATTTGAATTTGTATTTGAAATTTGAATTTCAATAACAATGATATTTAATTCAGTCCGCACGTGTACGCTGAAGTGTTAGCTCTTATACCTTGCGAAATTAGGTTTCATCAAAGGGAGTCTGGGAACTGGGAATTATTGTGAGATGGAATATTCATCAAAACTATCCTCGGGGGTCTGCCCACGCACAAATGAAAACTGAAATAATTACTTCAAAACCTACGGAGTTTAGAAGTAATAACAAACAAGGGTGTATAATAACAAACAGATTTAGGGAGCCTCGTTAAATTAATTTTTCGATATATTTCGACGGGAAGAGTTAAGAAGCAACTGCTTATAATATTATACTTTGTACTTATGATAATTCTACTGTTATCATACAATGTTCGCTTTACAAAATACTTCAATAAATTAGTTTAACCTCTCTCTTTTCGCTTGTAAATTTTTAGGAAGAACTAGAAAATTTTATTCTCTAAAATTATCCAGCAGTTAATTATATTAATTATATAAGTTATAGATATAACCAAGTGACTGTGATTATGCGGACATATGTATATTATATACGAATACTGTGTAATATTCTCATTCAGCCGTGTCCTTTAAAAAAATGCATTGCCTATAAGTGAAGTAAGACTTTCATCAACTACTTAATATATTATTTCGTCATTTAGGTACTACTACTGAATAGTAATTTATCATTACTAAACTGCTAAAACGTGTGTACCTTCCCTTTCATATTCAAATCTTTCAACGGACGTGCCCACTCCCCTTTGGAACGTGACCATAAACGTAAAAGCGGAGCACAATTTCAGATCTCCCGTAATCTGCCGATCCCCACTCTTGTAACACGACACGGTCACGGAGTGCTCACCCTCTTTCCTCCCCCCGTCCCCCCACTTCCCTCCGTTTCAGCCGCATCCGGCGCGACACCTGCGCCCGCGCCGACTCCATCCGTCACGCATGCGCACTGAGTTATAGCGTTTTAATACTCTCCTATACGGTCTTGGGTAATGGACTTTTTGTTGGGAGCGTTGATAGTTTTGAAATATTACTAGCTACAAGAGGGTCATAGCGATTTGATTGCCATTTTTCTATTTGACATTTTTAAACCGCTTGACAAGTTTTATTTTTAAATTGAAATATGTATTACAGACTTGCCATGTCGGAGTCAAATAATACGAGCTTTTGATGATACTGTTGAATTCTAGATTTAATATTGATTTTAATATGGGTTATGTGTACTTTAATGGAAAATAATGATGTCTAACATTCTTTAAGAGCTGTTTCGAAACTAAAAATGTTAATGTATCTAAACAAGCGTAATCAAAATATGGATGCACATTCATGAAGCAATGAAGGGAAGATCATCATAAAAAAATTTGCACATTTAGATGACTCTAAATATGATACAGTGTATCTCGTCCACCCTTTTAAAGATAAACGAATATGTATCATATCAATTAACAAGACTCATCAATCCGATGAACATAGGTCTGCAACTGCAACATTTTTCATAAAAGCAAACCACTTAACAATACCAAAAATAAATCAAATCATTCCACTTGTTGAGATCATTAGTACATACATAAGTGCCATGTTAGGTTGATACCATAGTCTACTTACATATTTACCGTACTTTCGAATTGTATGCAGCTAATTTGTAGTAGTTAACTGTCTATTATCGTGATTGATCTTTAGTGATCACGAATTCTGCCCAGAGACTGCGAACAGCGGCTAGCTTCTAGCATAGAATTTGCCGACAAGGAACGCTCTGTGCTTATTTAGTGTTTGAATCAATTTAAATTAGGAAGCTAGCAGAGGCAGTGTTCTGTTTGAAGCCGGGATTGCTACCAGAATTAGAAATTTCTCTATTGGAAATAAGGAAATTTGGTCTTATTATAATATGATTGATTAAGTTTCGGTTCTGATGTTTCTTTTAATCTCTCATTAATAACAATTTCGAGCAAATCCAATCCAAATCCATAAAACATCCAACAGTTTGGGCATTTGCTATAAGGCAAATTAAAATTTAGATTCATTAAAAATATAAACAGACCTTACTGAATTAAGAAGTTATTATGGTAAACAACCATTAAATAAAGTTTATTTTTACAATATTTTCTATTACTAATAATATCAGGTAATTTCTTATCATAGAATAAAACGAGGTTGATCTTTTCTGCATAACAAGATTATGAGAAAATACAACGCCTTCTATAGATGTATGTTAGGGTTTTTTTGTATTTTCAGAGTACGTTCGTTTAACAATCATCTAGTATAATCTCGCTTTCGATTTATTATGTTTTTCTTCCAGAAACCTAGTTGTTATTTTGTCGGTCGGCAACAGTACCAAATTTTTTATTAGGGCAAAAACGAATTCTTAATAAAGTTTGAACTTGAACAGAAATCCTTTGAAAAGTTATAAAGCGTCTGGAAAAAAAAATCTGAATCGTCCGTCTACGTCGCTCTTGAAGATTACAGCGCCATCATACAATTAAATAAAGGAAAACATTCAAAACTATCACAAAACATATAATGATCATAAACTCTAAATACATGCCCAAATTACTCATCAAACGATATTTATACAGATAAATGTATTGAACGTGTGAAATTTTCCTCTAAACGGTAAAAAGATATCTTAAACCAAAGCAAAGAAAGACATGAGCTCAATCTCTAAGCGAAATTTTCCTTATAGCACATTTCCAACACGTAATCCGGATGGGACAACAATACCGTACAAGAAAGACCGACCGACAAAGGGATTATCCTTTACAGAGAAAACATTTTCTCGCGAACGTAAGAGCGATACGGAGCAAAGCAAGCGATTGAACTGCTCCATAGCTGTTGCATACATTATTCAGCCACCGCTAAGTGGCAGAGCCATCCGCCTCCACTGTCCATATATTATTCAGACTCCGACTTGACACGTCGACGCCCCCCACCGGGGGGGAGCCGTCACTTCCGAGGCCAATTATGCACACGCTGACGCGTCACGGGCACTTAGCGAGGAATGACCCTTAGACCTATTGGCCTTTTATTTTGGTGGATAGAGGTTAGCCCGGTGGTGGTTAATAATGGAAGGATGCGTAGGATTAATGTGTGGACGTGTACCGCTAATGGCCGGTTCGTATAATTGTTCGGTATGTGGGTTTTTATTTGCGGTGAAGGGTTAGGGTGTGGGAATGTGCTGATTTTCGGGATCAACGGGGAACGGTGGGAAAATTGCTTTGATTAGTCCTCGGGACTTTTTAATATGTAGGTATAATTTGATCCCTTTGTGTTTTGCCCGTAAATAGTAATATTTCATACTGTTTGATGTACAATAAGTATATGTTTGAGATCGATCGAAGTGTAACTTATAATAATAATTGTATTTTCCAAATGAAAGTCTACTTACCAATTAGTGTAGCTCTCAATTCTGGGCACATAAGTAAGTGACTGCAAACATCAAATTAGTTTAGAAAATAGAATTTCTGGCATACCGCATGCTTCAGAAATAAGCCTACAAATCAACGTTGCGGCAATCAGGTAACCAAGGTATTTTATTGATTGACGAGAACATGGCAGCCTATCTCTTGTGTTAAGACAATTCCAAACAAAATAAATACGGAGCAATTATTTCTACTCCATAGCTGAAATTTATATGGTGCCTTAGCTATACATAATCATTCATTATAAACCATCTATAAAGTATCACCCAATAATCCAAACTGTGTAAACCGATTAACAAATCAAAATTGTACACTTAATTAAAAAAAAACAATACACTCAAAATCTAAACATGTAACAAATAATAATAAACGCTCACTCAACTTTTTCCGTCCTTACCTTTCCGAAACAAAGCTGAAAATGCAAATATCAAAAGCGCATTTTAACTTTTAATCAAATGTGACACCGTCCTGTTACAAAGTGCACGGGCCGCGCGGTATTTCGGGCATAGAACACAGAAAACCGCTTACCTCCGCAGTTTATTAATGAAAATTGAGCGACGGCCATTGCAGCAGACGACTGATTTAGACCAGACCTTAACGGGAATCTGGGACAAGATATTTTCGTTTGACTGCGGACTGCACAATGCACTTGATTTTAGTTACATTTGCCGATGTTTGGCCGAATTAGTTAGTTAAATTGGGATACTTTGATTGCAATTAAAGTGAAAAAAAAAATTAATCACCATTGATAGCAATTAAGTGATTTAAATGAACTGTAACCGAATATTTTCTTGTATTCTAGCTACCAAAAAATGTGTGTACCTAATTTTTTTGCCAAGTATTTTTTAATTGTTTTGATTTATAATTTAATTTAGCGAAAGTTTTTACCATCTCCAGTTACAATTATAATTTATAACTAGCTGTGCCAGCGGTGTCACCCGCGTTTATGGTTAATATTATAAAGACTATTTCCGTCATACATGATTTCTATGTACCTTTAACCATTAAGGCTGCACACGCGACGGAAGCTTAAAAAATGGAGTAACTTCTCCCGTTTTCCCACATTTCCCTTCACTACTCTGCTTCTATTAATTGTAGCGTGATGAAAAGTATACTATAACCTGCCCAGGAGTATAAAGAATAATTGTATCAAGTTTCGTTAAAATCCGTCGAGTAGTTTTTGTTTCCATAAGGAACATACAGACAGACAGACAGACAAAAATTTTACTAATTGCATTTTTGGCATCAGTATCGATCACTAATCACCCCCTGATAGTTATTTTGAAAATATATTTCATGTACAGAATTGACCTCTCTACAGATTTATTATAAGTATAGATGAAGAGTCCGATCCTAAAATTATACCTTCATTTATGAAATGTTTACTTATGTAAAATTAATATGAAATATTAAATATGTAAAACAAACTCTTATTAGTCATTCTAATATTATATTTGCTTATTAACTTTTAATATGTAAAAATTGATAAACCTTTCATAAGTTTTTGATCAATGTAGGCACGTGTAAAATGAAATGATAAAATAATTATCGATTTTTATTTTTAGTCTTACCTTATCGTTAAGGAAAATCCATTATGCAGTGAAATCATTCGTTATTCACATATTATTTACGTATTTTTATATTAAAGAAATATATATTGAAGTACCTCTAAGGCACTTGTAGGTATTTTTTAAACTGTTTAAAAAAACCTGGAGATATTTCAAAAACTATATGAGATACACAAGATATCAGTAATAATTATGCATGATTTAATATTCAGGACATCACAAAAGTATTCTAAGTTATACATATGATGATAATAATATAATACTTTGGTGTCATATATTAAATTATAGCTTATGTCGCATGATATAGTTTACTAATCAAATATCATCTTCAAATATTAACGTAATTGTTCAATTAGATAGATCGTACAATGTAACGATATCAGTGTAGACACGACCTATCATTTAAAACAGTTAAAAAAGCAATTACTTGGGTATTTGCTTTTTGAGCCGTTTACATATTTATAAGGAAATTTATTTATACACTACCTACCCAAAAAAAAAATATAAAAAAACAGGTTTACATCTGCACTATACATGTAGTAAAGCTGAAGAGTTTGTTTGTGTTGTTTGGTTGGTTGAACGGGCTAATCTCAAGAACCGAGGACCCCAGCGGGCAGTAGGCCCGTAGGTTGAGATGTCCTGGGTGGCCTAGCACGTCTCGAAGATGTGAGCGTGCTTGATGTTGTGCATTCGACGCCTAACGACCGTGGGGTGCACAGCATTGACCAACGCCGCACGAGGTGAGCCGCGCAGTGCGGCACGCGCACCTCCGGAGAAGCTGCCGTATAGTCCCGGCAGTGGGTATACCGGCTCTTCCGGAACTGCGCATCGGGAGGCCATATTGGGGTTTTAGTCAGTTCGAGTCCGACACACCTTCCTCTGTTTCCCCAAACAGAGGGTGACGCCTCGTGGGAGTTTCCCCAATAAAAAAAAAAGAACTGCACCCAATTATTTTTGTGTTGAGTTCATTTGCCGAGAAAGGCTTTAAAACATTAACCATAAACGCAGGTAAAACCGCGGGCCCAGCTAGTGTAAAATAGCGGATATACCTAATCTTTTTTATTTTGGCATATTAGAAAGACATAACTTTCCGAACAAGTACCTAACAATTGAAGGGCTAAAGAGTGACGGGACAAAATTCCTGCGAGACGCATTCTAAAAACTTTTGAAATAGGCAGGATCAATACGTACAAACATGAATAACATAATGTAAGCGGTTGCTACACTTAACTGAAAACAATAGGTACTCTGTTCTTAGGCCAGGTTTGGCGATTGTGTTCACATCAGACATAAAAATAAAAATAAAACTTTTTTTGTCAATGTTCCAGGCGCTTGGGATTTCGGCCGTGATGTTAATTTTTTTTTTAAATCATTCTTTGTGCTTCACTTTTACAAAATTTTAATCAGAAGCCTGTCTTGAATATAACATTATTTAATAATTATCATGAAAACGTGTATCAAAGGCATATAGAAGAAAATAATATATTTTAAACAAAAATAAATCTATTTGTTCCCAAGAGACAGGAAAAGCTTCACTAACGCAAATGAATCACGTCCTAAGTGTAAAATTTCATAATTTAAAAGTAATATGTCTGAGTCATAGTGTCCGATACTGAATCAAAATATTTTTGATTCTTATATATAATTATAGTTATAAGACAATAATACGCTCTCATAATATTATTTGTATCTGGATTATTCCCATTTTATGTTTCAATGAGCAACACATTAATTGATTTTTTTTAAATATACATAGATTAAGGGGCTTAAAGTGGTTTTATACTTCCAACAACACACTCAAAACCTAATTGTCCCATGTTGGTATAGGCCTTAAAAAGAATTTGCTGTGTTTCATGCCTAGCATGTCGTAAAAGGGACTATGGCGTTTTGGGTATGAGACTGTGTATGCGACAAGCTAGCTACTTGTCACTGCTTTTTAGGAACTTTCTATCTAACGCAGCCAGGTTTTATTTTTGTCTGAATGTGGTTAAAGGGGCCTGCCCCTTTGACTCTGCCTACCCCTTAAGGGATAACCCGTTATATATCTTATACTTCTAAAATTAAAAAACTAAACTTTCTTCACGCCATCTCCCTAACGGGGTAGGCAGTTTATTTATTCTATTTACCTCCAAATATACTTCATGCCCACATAAAAATCCCCTTAACTGTGTGGGCTAAGCTGGTCTACTAAGATATAAAGAGGGAGTACTGTAAAGTACTCTACACTGTGGAAGCAAGGACGACCCCGTGGGCGGTTCACGTGCCCACCCGGGAACGGACACGTGGTGCGAGGAGGCGCGATCCGGGATAGCGGGCACATGCGCCGAATTGATTAGCACGGGATTAATGGGATGGCTAAAGGATAAGAACATTCTTCCCATGCGAGGCAATTTGGTTCAAATCTGGACACTACTGTGTAGGTTCTTCACATCCACGTGTTTATGCTATTAGCGAGGATGGTAACATCGTACGAAAAATGGAATACTGAAATCAATGTGGATGTGGCACTCAAATTTGTCCGGCTCTCATATTTTCTTAAGACCATAAGGTCTTCTGAGGAGAAAGAAGGTGTGAGATAACTCACAAACAACAAAGTCTAACGATATCCAACGATTTTCCTTGTTCCGTTTTGAGTATACTCATAATTACACTTAATAAACTACATGCATACTATACCAGTAACAGCAGAGGGCAAAATCTAATCAGGCACGATCGAAAATTTAGGCCATTCCCTTGCCACAAAGGCAATTTCAGAAAGCAACAAAACTTGAAACGGAATAGATAAGTAAACACTTGGCGCTTCCCACTCGCGACGAAGAACCAGCTTAGCAAAATTACACCACTTAAGACCGTAACAAATGTCCGTACGGCAATCAGAATATTTCATGTAACAACTGAAGAGACGGCGTAATCACGATTCGAGCTATTTATTTATACTGTATCGATTAGCCGTTAATAATAGTTCCGGAGGATCGCTTGGATCCTTGACCGAGTGTCTAAATACGAAAACATGGACTGAAATAATGTGGACGGTAAAATTATCCTAATACGTTTGGTGGGTTTATTAATACAATACTACATGAGTCCGTTTCTCTGTTCTGTTTGGTTGGACGGCAGTTTAGTGGGTGAGGTCTCAATCGATGAACGGATGGTTGGATTTCTTTTGGGTTTTTAAACATATATTTAGGACGATTACGACTAACTCTTGTTTTTAACTTTTTTGTTATTTGAGTAAAAAGTTAAATATCTAGTATTTAAACGAAATTTCGAAATTTAAACCCAACCACAATTTTGTTACTGTAACTATTATTAGTAATGCAAAAGTGATTTTCTGTTTATTGTTTACGTTTTGCATGGCTGAACCACTTTTGAGACGCCAAACGTTTGAAAACATGAAAAAGGTCATAAACACCATAATCTCGATTTAAATGCGGACGAAGACGTAAGCCAAAATTAGCTAACCATATTTTCATATTGATATTCCATTAATTCAGAGTGAGCAACCTATTGCAATCAATCAATTAGCATGAGTAAATAAATTGGATTCTATTATTAGGCTGTTTATTTTTATGCATTTTCCTCCATTTTTGTGCTATATAACTACAACTTTTATAATATTTGTAATAAAATAATTACTGAATTTTATCTTTAATGTACTACTGTATTTAATGACATTGAGCTTGAATGGGCTGATTCTCCTCATAAAGTCTTTACAAAAATAAAGAAAATAACGAATCATCATGAATCATGAAGCCTAGAGATATACTTGAAGTATATGTATAATCTAGGTTTCATATTTTCGTTTACATCTGCTAAAAAAATCCGTAACTAATCACTAACGTCTTACACTTTTTGAATTACCTACATTATTCGAGCTAAATTTATAGACAGATTATGAATAATGAAAAATATTAAAACACTTCAGACAATTTCAAGATCAAATTATTTTTCGACAACATCTTATCAAGATTGTTGTTTCATTTTAAGTATACTCAACCATGTAAGTAGGTTTTATAGTATTTAATGGAATAATTTTCTCCGACTGTATTTTCTTTACTTCACCTTGTCAATAATTTCTGTTATTAAAAATCAAGTTCAAACATTTTACCTTGTACCTCTTCGACAGGATTTTAAGTTATAGATAGACTTTTAATTTTAACACACACGTAAAAATTGGTACATGTGTACCTACTTTAAATATTTGTGTACATGACGAACAAATTCAAAATGTCTATACTCTTGTAGGCCTAAAAAAAGGACTTCTAAATCGTTTAATTCTACAATAAAAGTCTACCAATTAGAAATGTCCGAAAAGAAACCGGCAAGAAACTCTGTAGTTGCTCTTTTCAATATCAATTCATACAATAAATGTAATATAGAGATTGTATTAATATTTATACTAAGTCGTACTATAAAAAATCATTGATTGCTGGCTTATCCCTGGAGATTATGTTTATTAGTACGTTACTACAAGTCTAGCGCATTATATATTTCTGTTATTTTTATATGCAATAATGAACTAAATAAATGATTAGCTATCACAACATTCAACCTCAAATATTAAGCTTTCAAATCGCCCGAACATTAAAGTCTAATGCTTACAATGCTTCCGAGAAAATCGACTTACCGGTTCAACCTACGACAGGCGGGGAAAAATAGTATCGGAGAGAGAACTATCGGCTTCTGAATTATAAACGGGCAGACATCAGTCGGGTTTGCTTTCAAGGAAATGAACGCTTCGAAGCTCTTCTGATCGTTAATACCTTCTCCCGGCAGGTTGAGTAATTGCTTCTAAATTTGAGCCTTGATATGAACTCGAGGTGACTTGTACGTATTGGCATGTAAGTGCAATTTTTCAAAAAGTCAAAAGTTTGTGTGAGCGCGGCGAGTGCAATAGTATGTTCTTGGATTGAGATTATTTCGTTTAAGATTTTATTAAGCCTTGTAGTGTTGATTTTTGTTAAGGTCTAGTTAGTTTTCTCCAAACTATTTTCTCTCCTCCCAATAATATGCTTTTGTATTAAAATAATATATATTTGTTAAATATTTAAGATCAGAAATTCAAGCTAAGGTTTTAGATAGGTTTATTAGTTTTGTGTAGGCGACAAGCTAGCTACTTGTCACTACTTTTTCACAATTTTCCATCAAACCCCCTTGGCTGAATATGGTTACAGGGGCCTGCTGCCCCTTTGACTCTGCCTACCCCTTCAGGGATTATGGCCGTGATGTTATGTATGTATGTATTAGATAATACTTAGAGAAATACAATACACTGCTTGGTAATAAATTAAATAACCCTATAACAAAAAAAAATCACCTGAAACTTTATACGTTTCAAAACCTGACCTATACCTATATCTCCTATTTAGAAATGACTTCAGTTTATAACGCGACCAACTTCATAGTTTGAAATTAGTTTCCCTACAACAAAGCTGAACTGATATGAAGGCCTTAGATGAATTAAAATACAGTGTCAATGTCAACAATATTTACATATAGATCAAAACATACCCTTAGAGACTAAAGTTGACGACAACATTAGTTTGTACAAATGAAGTATAAATTTTTAAATCTATTTTTAAATTCTCTACAAACGCGCCCCTATCCATGAGAAATACGTGGGACCTTTCAAGGTTGAAATGCTTATTATGATTTTTGCATTATCGTTATAACTTAATCGGAATGTCAGTAAAATGAATATACATGAACAAAGTGTCTTCGCCTTAATAAAAACTAAGTAAGTGTTAATGGACGCATTCTTAGTTTTATATATACGTAATAATTTAGGTTAAATTTATTTATTAATTAGTGAACAAGGCTAGATTGTAATATAAATAAAAATCCTAATATGGTCGTTGTTTCCCCCCGATTCAGCGGGATGGTGCGTAACGTATTCCCCTGGGTAAACAAAAAAAAAGGTATTTTATTAGGAAAAAAAAGGAGGTAAAATGATTTGAAACTAGAGATTTAGGTTCAAATAATAATGCGCGGCTTAAGGTTTAAATATGTTAAATTATGCGCGATTAGGTTCAACATTTCGAGCGCCCTACAGGGGGGGCTCCGAATACTCCTGTGGTATCCCTGCCTGTCGTAGGAGGCGACTAAAAGGGCCTTTGGGGCTGTGGAGTGTTTGCGGGGGGGCCTGCATTCACTTCGTTAAGCAGCCCCAGAGAAGATGACGACACGTGGATCCTCGTCCGTTAAATAGGATGGGGTGACACTGTGGTCTGTGCCGTCATAAGCACCGCGAGGTGTTCTGGGGGCGAGGTTGCCTCTCCCTCGAGATGGGCCGCATGGATCGGCAGCGGCGTAGACGTAGATTTCGCGTAGAGTCCCGAGTGGGGAGCCCGGAATCTGCGCCAACGCCCGAAGAATGACCACCGTGAGGTTTAGTCGGTAGTAGAGTGCTTTCCCAGGCCTCTGAGCCCGACACATCCCTCGTAGGCCGAACCTAGGTTTACTGCTTTTTTGAGGCCTACCTAAATAAAATATAATTGAGTTTTTAAAACCACATTTAGCCAAAAATCGAGTTGGAACTCACATACACTTCAGAATGCCAGTAAATTTTGTGTTTACACAACTATTTGAGCCCTTAACTTAACTTAGATTTACGTCTTTTCTCCCCATATATACATATATGCGTTTAAGGAGATAGTTTTATAACTGTCATAAAACTGAAATTTGGTGTCTAATCGTAAAATAGCACTTAAGACTCATTAGCAGGTCGTAAATAAGCATTTGGCTGACAAAAAGTTGATCACTCGGTAATGAATTGGTTTACTTAGTTTTTATACCTTGTTTTTGTTGGACGTTATACCGACTTTAGGTAATTAATTAAATGTTTTTTTTTATTTTACCTAATAGACTGTCATCATTTCTTTTGTGGTTTAAAATTGGTGGTGTTTTTGTGCTACTTCACTGACAATAATAAACCAAAGTACGTAGCAATAAGTTTTTAATTTTTATCTGTTAAATCCTTTGTTGAAAAGCAGTTTTAAGCTACGTTTTATCATATTTTTCATGGTCTTTTTTATTGGTATTTTATTTACTGTGCTTAATACAACAACGAAATCCTCACGGGAATCTTCAACCTCTTTATGATAATAACATATATATGTTGCTGTAATAGCTAACTATGGTAAATTTTAAGATTTTCCAGTAAAACCTAAGATTTACCAGCTCTTAACGGTAAAAGTCCGAACAGCTGTACAATTCGAACTTTTACCACCATTTACTTAGTAAATCTTAGGATTCTTTACTTGGAAAATTTTACCTAACCAAACCTAAGATTATATTATATTATAGGTTAGGTTAGGTAAGGTATTTCTTTAATCAGGTTAATAAACCTAACCTAACTAACCCATAATATAACCTAACCTAGAAATGTTTACATTTACCAACTCATGTCGGTAAATCCTAAGATTTACTAGTAAAACCTAAGATTGACCAATATACGAGCTTTTACAGTAACATATATACATCTTTCGTTTCGATTGTTTCCAGTTTTGTTAGAACACATTTTTTTTTTGTTAAACAATCCTCAGCTCTCAATAAAATAATCTCAACTCTTACATTAATTTACTTATTTGAAGAAACTACGTGAACATAGGTAATCCGTTCCCACTCACATTTATCGCCCCCTGAAGCGCGGCTGTAACCTGAACACGGTGTGGGGGGAGGGGGGAGCGCAGGATGTGGGGCCACATGGCCCGCAAGCGGCTGCGGCACGGGCGCCCGCGCACGCTGCACTATTATGTTCGCCTAATGTGGACAAGCCCAATAGTCTGTTCTCTTTGTTCATAATTTGATTTTAGCAAAGGCACAGTAATAGATTTGATTGGAAGCAGTTACTTAGCGTTATTAAAAAAGATATAGTTGTCTATGTTGATGCTTGTAAAATTTGTGCTATATAATACAATCAAATTTTAAACGGAACACTATAAAATCTTTGAGAATAAGAATGATATGATAGTGAGTACAGTAAAGAAAATGTTCTTTTATAAATATCATCGATTTAAAAAGTGCTGTCAAGGATAAAAGTTGAATAGTGCAAGTATTAAAATACTTTTTTGGTAGTAACTTGTTTTTTATGTAAATGTGAATAGTGTACATTAATACGGTAGAAAGTAAGATTCACTTAATCAAATACTAGCTTATGCCCGCAACTTCGTCGGCGTAGAAGTCAATTCTGTTAAATAAAGTTTATTCTAATTTTGTAGTAGATTGAACCAAGGAATCACATTGTCCCATACACAATTTACCCCCCCTTTTCATCCCATTAGAAGTAGAATTTCTGAAAATCGGATGCCTACGTCATACAAAGAAAATACCCTCCAAGTTTCAGGTTTATATGAACAGTGCTTTAGGCTGTGCTTTGGTCCGTCACATTGCGGAGGAACATACGCATAATCATTGCAAAATTGCCTCAAATAGCGTCCTTCCAATTATCAGATGAGAAACGCCTTGAGTTTCTTGTGAATGATTCAAGATTTTTCCTGCCTATCACTGATAAGAACGCGATAATATTAAAGTGGCATTTTATGTCTCGTATCAGTAAATAGCAAACAACGTCTTTTTCAGATAATTTATCTTATACATTTTTCTATCTATTTGTTTTTTTTTGCAAAATGAAACGGATTATTTGACCTCGTAAGTATTAATTGGTCGTATTTATAACCCAGTTTAGGAGGTTATGATTCTTATATCCTTATTTTAAATATCCATTTGCAGATACTGGCGTGTGAAATAACATTTTATCAACTGAAAGTTTATAAATTGTTTTATTAAATTATTTTAAAATTGGTTGAATGTATACTATTAATCTAATCTGTTATAAACGCACATAAGCGTAGCTTATTGTAATGGGATTGGCGTAATGAAACATGCTTTAAGAGGCATGTCCATTATAATATTTCGATTGTAATTCGAGTGTATAACTTTAAAAATCGAGGTGGCTAGCACGTGTGTTTTGTAATTTATTGAAAATGCACCGCCATCCATCTAAATTGTTAGTTAATGCGTACCTAGGCGTATCTTGCTTTTGATATAGGTAATTTTGTTGTTCATTATTGTGATGAGTTTTACATCCATGATCGACATTGACATACATTGATATTGATACACTCTACATAAAGACCATAATAGTTTTTTTGTATTAACTTTACTACATATATTTGAGTTGTACGAATCGGTGTGCTATATTATTAATAAAAAAAATGATCTCTCTATTCTATTAAGATATTCGTCGCAAAGGGCTTAGCTTAGTTACTAATAAATTTAATTTGTTATTTTATATTATATATTCAAACATATACTGTTATATATAAATGTCATATCGTTGTTTCACTTCAAGACCATATTTGATGCGAAAATTAAGAGCTCGATCCTAACTTATAAAAATAATACATAAAGCACTTCTTAAAATCGCGTTACAGTTACAGCTCTACCCATAAATATTACTGAGAATAGATAAAAAGTATTGATAGTAGATTATTACTATCTAGATGTCTAATTTATCTATGTCCATCTCTTTTAGCACATACATACATAACATCACGCCCGTAATCCCAGAAGGGGTAGGCAGAGTCAAAGGGACCTTCTGCCCCTTTGATACGAATTACAGGATACGAAATATAAAATAGAGTATTTATTTTGAAATAATGTATTCATCACGTGACGATTATGACCTAAATGAGAGAAAGCCGTATGGCGGAAAAGATAAATTTTCTATCACAAACAAAATGATAACATTGCCAATAATGGACATCATTTCTTAGGGTAAAGAACATTTTTCTGAGATACTACAGCAATATGTAACCTATTATTTGAATTTAAGTAAATTGACACTTTCTCTACGAAGTCCCGTGAAAGTATTTTTTAACGCGTCATTTTAAATGTTCAAGTGAATAGTAACAGTTTAATTTGTTGTAAACTATATTTTTGGATATAATACATTTTTGTATATAATAAACACTGATTAATACTTAGTGTCATTAATACCACGACATTCAAAATAAAAATATTTTTATCTGACAGGCCCGTTAGTCGAGTGGTCAGAGACCCTGGCCACGAAACCAAGGGTCGCGGGTTCGAATCCTGCTAGGTGCAAATGCTTCGTGTGATGAACATGGACATTTGTAATTGAGTCATGGATGTTTATTAACGTATTTAAGTATGTCTATCCGTTCACCTGGTATCCATAGGACAAGCTTTAAGCTTAGTTTGAAACTGGGGAAACGGTGTGCCATCTGGAGAATTTATTATTATCTTTAGTATGGTTTAATATTTATCTTATAACAATGCAACGTATACAAAACACGAAAGGAAATGTATACGCTCTTAAAGTTTAAATGAAGACGATCACTTTTGATATGTTCCCCTGTCATACTGATAATGTCAGTGACATATTGAATTTAGCAGGAAATGGGACGTCATGATGAAATTCGAAAGAGAACACGTAATGCAAATGTTATGCATATATTTTTTGCAAATCTCTGCCCCCATGTGCGCACTAGTTACGTAAATGTATATGAATATGTATAAACTTTTCTCAACGCAAATAGATTTGATGCATGAATCATAATGTACCATTTCGACAATTAAATTTACAGTCACGGAAAATAGGTACTTTTTTATTTATTTTAATTAAATAGCTAACTAAATCCCATGTTGGTCCCATTTTGGTCGGGGACTATATTACAATATCTCTACTATAATATTACAAAGCTGAAGAATTTGTTTGTTTGCTTGAACGCGCTAATCTCAGGAACAAATGGTCCGATTTGAAAAAAACAATGTTAGATAGCCTATTTATTGACGAAAGCTATAGGCTTTATAATATTAACCATAAACGCGGGTGGAACTGCGGGCACAGCTAGTGATTAGTAGACTTCAACCGATACGTCTGGTTAGCAACGGCCTTTCGTACCATAGTCCTATAGAAGCTTAAACTCACACTCTTAGCTTTACAGCCAATAACGATCATAAATTTAACCCAGACTTGTGATTAAGCACTCGGCCAGCTGCACTCCGCCACGAAACATTAAGAACAGCCTGCAAATCTGCACTTTTGCCCTTTTTATGACTTGCACGGCTAACGGCTTTACCGCGCCCGTCCCCTGATAAACATTCCTAAGGGAAACATAAAACGGCCCATATAGTTCTAAAATTAATGATTGCACGTGCTTTTGTTTATAACATTGTAACCGCTTCTAAGAAATGCACTGAAGTATAATAATCAATGCTTTAATTATTTGATTTGCAAGATTAGTCTTTATATTTTATGGATTTTATTGTGGTTCGTTATGTTGGATCGGGTATGTGAGGGTTCTGACTTTTGTGGGACTAATGAAGGATTTAGCCTGAGCAATACCGTATCAGACTATAAATATCAGACTACAACATAACTTACATTCATCTGACTCCGAGGTGTGTACTTAAAGCACTTGTGTTACGTATATCAGAAACAGAACAGAGGTATTACAAATATATACTTAAATATTCAATATTAACAACCAGACACGGAACATATACAAATATTCATATTACGAACGTTTGTTTGGGGATCGAACCCACAACTGTTGGCACATGGGGCAGGGTCACTACCGAATGCCCCATCGAGCCAGCAATATCTTCGTATACAATTCAACTATTGTGCAAATATTGTGCTTTATTTACACTGACATTTCAGCCTAACTAAATAACGTATAGAATATTTGATAGACGTAATTAAATGAATGCGGTTATGACATTACGGTTTTTTTTTTGCTTTCCCGCTAAAACTCAGGTAAATAGCGTGCAGTTCTTCTCCCTAGTTAAATTTCATGTGCACAGCACTCTCGAACGATATCCACAAGAAGGATATATGTATTATCTATCATCTTGTTCTGCAGTAACATTTTTCATGCGCACATTCTCGTACATAGCCTTTCAAATCAAATCACTTCTGGCACGGCAGGGAAATCACAAATTCCACCGTTACACCATAACTCACCGCGTTTATCACACAAGACGGACTGTGTTGCGTGCTGGCCGTACATGCGGCTTGGAAGGTCGGTTGTTGTTGTGACCATCAAACTCTTCCCAGACCAGACCATGATGAATAACAAACTATGTTCCTTGCCTAACATGTCGTCAAAGGCGATTGATGGCGATCTATTGTATTGATTATTGGGTTTGTGATGTAATAGAGTATAACTCAATAACTATAGAGTTAGTTCTTTGCCTTTTTCGCATTTTTTTTCAGATTATTTTTATTTTTTGGCTAAATGTGATTGAAGGAGCCAATAATTTCTTGGATTCTCTCTACCCCTATGGGAATTTCAGGCCTGACGGTATATATGTAACATAAATAGTACAAGTATACAATATATTATGTAAGACATCAAGTGGTCTGATCAAATTAAAGAGACAATTTTATTCGTACTATTAAAATTTTTAATGAAATTATTTTTTATTCTCTATTTTCATTACATGAAGCAATCTCTCGCTCGAGCAATACGCAAAATTGTTTCAGTAAATCACGTCAGCTTTAGAAGCTACGTCTTTATTACTATCAAGGGGCCAGAAGAGGCCACTATCCTGTCAGCATCATCTTCCTAGCGTTATGGTGCGTACTTAGAAGGGGTCCGCTTAGACCATGATCCAGGATTTAGCGAGTCTGGTAATTACATTAAATGTTTTGCCGAACTGACCTTCTTAACCCTAAGAAACCCTTCCCAGGGGAACCAGATGTTGTTTGTTTGCAGGTTTCATCACGATGTTTTGTCTCACCGTCGAGCTAGTAGATTAAAAAATCCAGAGGTATGTGCCCGGGTTTGATCCCCGCACTTCTCGGTTAAAAGGCGCGTGTCGTAACCATTGAGCTACGACCGCTTATCCTGTCTACTCTCTGTATTTTAAGAAAATTATCTGTATAAACAATAGCTTATATTATAAAGAGTGGAGGAGGAAGAGGAAGAATAAGGACTTTCCTACTCAATTCTAAATATGTAGGCACGTCTTTCTTAACATGCAAACATATGCCGCGGTCGAGTGAAATGTCACCTGAGCATATTTAGAGCAACTTCGCATAAATAAAGTAAATACTATTAATCGTCTCCTGAAACCACGGACTAGTAAAAAATAAGAACTTCGAGTTGTAATACTACAGCGTGATGCCCTTATGCATAAGGGCATCACGTACAAATAACAATATCACTCGAATGCATGTTTGAGTGATATTTTAACTTGTACGTCATTCAAGATTGCAATATTGTTTTATCATCAGAACTTGTAGATATCCCTCTGTTTTTTTTAGCCTACATACTTAAAGATAAGTAGATTCTGTAATGCTATATGTTAAGATAATGTCGTGTTATACTGGTCTCTATCAGTGTACAATGTAGATTTTGCGTACATCTAGGTACCTTAGAAAAATAAAAGCAAGGAACTTAGAAAATAAAAAAAACAGCGGTAATACTTATATAAATATAAATTATTTATTTAAATTTAAATACTAAATAGGATAACAACAAAACCAACAATGTTTCTAATTAAGGCACCTCAATTAGACATTAATAAAAAAATATACTTTAAATAGTAACTTTGTACTTAGTTTCAATAAGAAATCAGTACAAGTTGAAAAATTAATTGTAATTTTCTTCAAAATGAAAAACTATCCTATGTTTTTATGTAAAGTAATCTTAATTAACTATAATAGAATTTGCATCGAATGAAATTTGTCCAACAAAGCGAATGCTGAGATAATCATAAACGTATATCCAACAGCGGTGGACGCAGAGTCCGGGGCGGGTTTTGCTGTCGTAGCATCTGGTGATGATGTCGTAGCATCTGGTGATGATGTCGTAGCATCTGGTGATGATGTTGTGACATCTGGCGCCGGCGTTGTGACAGCCGGAGTCATTGGCGCTGGTGTGCTTTCAACATCATTGTTATCATCATCTCGGATACTTAAGTCCCAATTGCTCTGAGCGTCTAAAAAGTTTTCTTCGTAAATTTCATTCCAAAAAGCTACAACTTCAGGATGGGGATTAGTAAGATCTGAGTCTATAGTACTATCTGCTAATTCTCCAACTTCTTCACCATTAACAATTTTAAGGTAATGAGGATTTTCAACGGTAAATCGCTGCCACAGAACTTGGGAAGTCTCGCTTGTCGGATTACTGAAAAAAAAGAATAATTAAAACTGTGCAATTGAAATCTCGATAAGTTTATTATGCTCTATTACAAAAAATATTTTTCTTACCCGGTTTTGGCGAAATTTGACCACCTTTCTATAAGAACATCGGCAACTGTTAGATCCCTAGCAGAGGCTTCATTAGTCTCTGTAACTAAAGGTGTTTTATTTAATAAATATGCGAGTTCTTCACTATGTGCAGCCCTATCCACTTCAATCGGTCCGACAAATGGTTTGCCCAAAGTACCTTTGTAAGAGAATTGGTACAAATAAAGAGGCCTTGTAGAAGTTTCTGAACGCAAACGAGCTTCTCTTATAGCTGATACTACAACCATAGTATCTCCGACATAATTTATAGTTTTCTGTACATCTTGTGAAATAAGATTATCTTCGAAATACGATGTTCTTATTTGGGCAGCAACTTGGTCTCTTTTGTCTTCGTTTTCAAATTTTAAGTCAGGCTGTAGGAAATCAGAAAAAGATTCTTCCATTTGAGTCAACCAATTTGAATCTTTAATTTCTTCTGCTCTGATGGTGCCTTCGTTGTCGACAAAGCCTGTGATGAACGGAATTTGTAAGAATTTTCCTTCGCTTATTATTTCATATGGCGTGTTCAGCATAAAAGGTTCAACAGCAGGAACTGATCGTTCCACGCAAGGAGCAAATACCAAAGAATTATCAGTTAGCTCGAAATCATTTATGGCGGCCATCAAAGCTGAGGCACTGACTCTCGTAAATATATCGGATAGTTCTTCAATATTATCGAATGCATTATGACCAAGTGCTTCTGCTATATTAATTGCAGATGCCAAATTATCCCGACTGACTGCCCATGGTGCCAAAGCATTACCACTTTGAGAAATTGCTTTCTGGATAAGACCTTCTGCCATTGGTGATAAAGTGACAAGATCAACAATTGCGGAACCACTTCCGTGACCAATTAGAGTGATGTCGTCGGGGTTTCCTCCAAAATTGCCTATATTCTGCTTGACCCATCTCAAACCAGCTATGATGTCTTTAAGACCAGCGTTTCCAGGTGCTGTTTCTGTACCAAGGCAGAGGAAACCAAATATAGATTGACGGAAATTTAATGATACAACAACAACATCTTTTTTAACAAAGTTTTCGAACGAGAGGTTGTCTTCGTTAAAGTTGCTAAATTCACTTCCTTTTACCCAAACCATAACGGGTAGTCTCTTCGATTCATCAAGAGAAGGCGTGAGGATATCAGCGACCAAACAGTCTTCGGTCCCTTCGAAACCATTTCCCAAAGGGCGAAGACACTTTACATCTTTTCTGTTTGCAGTGAACACATCAGTGAATGAAGGCGGAGGTAAAGGTGCCTGAAATACGTAGATTTTATTTAGTAAATACATGAAATATTGTCACCTTATAATTATTGTTAATGTTTTCACCTTGCTTGGTGCTACAAAATTAGCTGCAGCAATTATTAACTTTAACGATGATATTTTATAATCATGTCTTATATATTTTAATAATATACATGACCTAATATCGAGTATCGTCGTATTGACGACGATACTCGATTACAATAACATCAGATATGCAAAACAAATGTTTCAGTTTCAAGTATAGACTGCAATTGGGAGTAACATTATTAAACGTCATTAGACAATCAAGTAATGGCTTACAAAACGAAAAGCGAAGCTACTTTCTGCACATGACAAGAAAGGAGTGCGGGTTAATTACTCGATAAACTGTCCTGCCTTGTTACATAGTTTGTATATAACATATTATTAGTGATACACTGCACCAAATACTTTTAACTTAATCGTGTTATAATAAAAAATCCTTGCCTCTATTTATGTTTTTATGAGTTGAAGAATTATTTACTGTTTAAATTAGCATCTTCTACATTTTCTATGGGAAAAACTTGTGATGTATTTGAATAAATGAATACGATAAAAAGCAACATTATCTTATTCTAAGTTACCGAAAATGTATAATAAGATTATAAGAACTTGCGTTATCATCATCAAAAGAATATCTTCCAAAGGAAACTGCTATCTACTTATTGCTAGAATCTTACAACACAAATATGTCTTACATTACCTTGAATCTATGACTGCCGGTTGTAGTGTCAGCGTATGGGATACCATAAAACTCAAAGTATCCTCCATCGGCTGCCTCCGTCCCCACAACGGTACCCTGGGCTGTCTGCACCTGAGGTGCAGAATTAAACTGGACCTTATTAAGATTTGTAATAGGGTGTGCATTCCCTACCACACCAATAAAAAATACTCCCAAGAGAATTAGCATGATGCTCTCTCGCAAATTGTTTTAGTACTAACTGGCGTAGTGGCTGACGGACTAACGTTATATTGATTAGATAAATGATCTTTGTTTCTAGAAATCGAGAGATTAGATCCAGATAATGTCATCATAGAGAAACGATAACAGGATGTACGCGCAAACATAAAAAAAATGTGATAGCTCTCGCGTGCGGCTTTGTCTCCGAGAAATTTACTTAGAAATGTAAAAAACAAGGTTGCTTAATGGTAAATAGTCATCGAAAACTATGATAAACATATCGATTTCTGTGCATCAAATGAATGAAATCACATACATTGATCTGACTCCGGGAAGTAGCTTAAGCACTTGTGTTTCGGATATCAGACACAATAGTGGTATTACAATGGATGTTAACACCCATACACAGAATAAACACAAGTATTCATCATGCGAATGTTTGTCCTGGGTGGGAATCGAACCCATAACTCTAGGCACATGGGGCAGGGTCACTACCGAATGCGCCATCGAGTCAGTCAAATAAATATAATAAATCACAAACAACATTAATAAATAAAAATCTGTTCTTGTAATTTTCAATGAATGAACAAATCACTATTGGTATCTTGTTTATGGTTATATAAATAATACTGCGATTGGCTGAGTTGATACATTATCCTTTAGAATTCCTCGTATTTGTAGTACTATTACATCTTCAACGTAGAGCATTTAATTTAAAATAATATTTTCTTATTAAAAATAGTAGTATTTTTTTGCCTTTTCAGTCTCTTATAACTATGAACTTTCAAAGACTTATGAATAAGTAATTTAAATAATAAAAAATAAATAAATATCAGACTATATCACATACATTGATCTGACTCTGAGGTAAGAAGCTTAAGCACTTGTGTTACGGATAGCAGAATCAATAGTAGTATTACAAATATATACTTAAATATTGGATATTAACACCCAGACGCAGAACAAGCACAAGCATTCATCACACGAATGTTTGTCCCGGGTGGGGATCGAACCCACAACTTTTTGCGCATGGGGCAGGGTCACTACCGAAAGAGCCATCGAGCTTGTGTTATTGTTGTGTGTATAGTAATAAAATAATATGTATGTAAATAACGAATAATAATAAAATATCCAGATTAACACAACAATTCCCTAGGTCCAAACCAAGTTTATAAGCTTGTGCTATGGATACTAGGTAAATGGGTAGACATACTTAAATACGTTTTATAAATATTCACGACTGGAGAACAATCATCATACGAAACATTTGCTCCAAGCGGGATTTGAACCCGCTCCACTTGGTTTCGTGGCCAGGGTCTCTAACAACTCGGCCAATATGGCTCATATGTGGGTGATATTATTTGATATGGTACTTACTGCACACTAATTGAGCTCTTTTTGAATTTACACACCAATACTTAGTTCCAAAGTAAGGATTAATGTTTGTGCAATTAATTACAGATAATGGAAAGTTAATTTCATCCAAGACTCGAGTACAAATGACTATGTTAATTACACGAAAATATGCCCCTACTAGGATTCGACCCCGCGACCTTAAATTTCAACGATGGCTTCTAACAACTAGACCACGCGGCCTGTCATTGATGGATAAGCTGATACATGTATCTTATCAATTTGGCAAAACGAAACGAGTCATATTGTTTCAACATACCTAACTTTCACTGACAAAAAATGTACTTACCTTTTCTAATATCATCCAAAATCGAGTCATTGACCCCATTAAAATGATTTCGCAGAAAAAATATGTGTCCCTTCAAAAGTTCTGTCCAAAGGTACCGTAATTTTTTATCGGATTGTGTGCCTTAAGACCCCGTGATAAGTGTGTGGTTTTTTGCCGTTTTTCAGTGGTTCCCTTAGCGGGGTGGGGTGGGGTGAGACGTTTCAAAATGTGCTCCGCATATGCCGGCGCCCGCGCCGCTTTGTCTTCATGAGAATTTCTGATTCATTCCTTGTGGTGTCTGAATTATTTGAAACTTTATTCAGATAGGAGTTGCTATAGATCATGGTATAATAATTCAATGTTTGCGTTAAGATGTTTATTTCACAATCTTGCGTAAACATGGATTGTGAATTTATAGTAGATTTGGCAAGTCATAAATTTTTTGTAAATGAAAGTAGAGCAAGAATATTTTTAGGACATTCTATAAAAAATATACCAGGTGTATAAGAAATGGACTGGAAAAATATCGATAAAGGATTGGAAGCTATTGAACCAAACTGAAAATTGTATAAGATAACATAACGTTGTTTAACAATTATGTCATCAGTTTGTATAAATTGAAGATTTTTAATTTTAATAAGAAAATTTCATCAGAGAAATATATTGTTTGCCAATTAAATATGTTTAAATTAATTTATTGCTTAATGTATGTATATGCATATACTTTTTATATAAAGTTTTGTGCAAAAACTATTATTTGTTATTATTTTAAAAGCCATTTCTATTGATTTCCTATTGATTCAAGATTTTAACGCTAAGTCACTTAAATATCCACATACAAAGGTTAACAAAATATCCAATGAAGTAATACTTCGAAAACCGAAGATTTCATCTAATTTCTGTTATCTGCCGTCTCCCGCGCCGAAGATGCGATGGTCCCAACATGTGTCGCACCACGTGGGGCTTAAGCAAAAAACATTTCACTAAAAGACCATAAAACATACTTGTTAACCTCGTTAAAATGGACCTTAAAACATTCAACTTAGAGTAACATTTTGATTACGAGCATAAGTGAGATATAGGGTAGGTGGCGTAGACTGTTACCTTGTGGGAGACACCAATGGGACAGGCGAAAGGTTGAACATTATGCGTAGCATATTGTTCAATGTGCAACGTAGATGTAACAAAAAATTAAAATGTAGGCCACACGGAGTCGCTTTTTTCTGTTCTGGTGGTGGTTTGTTTGCTGTTGGTAGCTCCCCAAGTTGCGCGAGAGTTGTGATTGCTTTACTCTGTTATTGGGAACTAATAAGAATCTTTCTATTCATTATTTATCCATCTAACCCAACCCAGTTTTGTTTTTGGCCGAATATGGAATTGCTGCCCTTTTGACTCTGCCTACCCCTTCGGTGATTACGGGCGTGATGTTATAAATAAATAAATCATTATTATTGATCCGTACATAGCATACTTTACAAATATGTGAATTGATCTATAGATCAATGCATTAATATTATTTACACTTTTATGGGGCTTTAGCTAGAATACACTTTTAAACTGCCATAAAGTATTTCATTGTAATCGAACTTCCACTGTCCAAGGTTTCTTTATGCAACATTTGTGGTTAAACCCTAATGATGTCTAATAACGCTTGTAAAGTTAAAAAAAAATCTTATACAAATCATAAAGCGTGTAACGTAAGCAAATGTCAGTATGAATTTGTGATAGTAAGTAATAATAATAATGTAACCGCCCCTTACTAGTTTAATTAGAATAAACAAACAAACATACATAACATCATGCCTGTAATGCCTGAAGGGGAAGCAGATACAAATTAAATTAAATAATTCTTTATTTCAGCCTTATTCTATGTTAGTAAGATAATAATTTAGTAGATGTATAGCTCGTGAGTCCACAGCATAGCTTTAACCCTACGCCATCATCACCTGGACGCAGTTTAAAGAAATTACATATCCAACGACATCACATACATTGATCTGACTCCGAGGTAAGTAGCTTAAGCACTTGTGTTACGGATATCAGAAACAACAGAGGTATTACAAATATATACTTAAATATTGGATATTAACACCCAGACACAGAACAAACACAAGTATTTATTATACGAATGTTTGTCCTGGGTGGGGATCGAACACACAGCTCTTGACGCATGGGGCAGGGTCACTACCGAATGAGCCATCGAGGCAGTCGCAGTGTTTGTTAAAAGGGCTGTCTAGTTTATCAGCTAGCGTCCTTAGGATGCGGTTGGTGCTGCTCGCAGTCTGTTCAATAACGACACAGTTTTTTTGCGTAGACAAGCTTGGAACCCGTCAGTACGCGCCTCCTTAAATGGAAAGCATGCCCCTTTTACCACATTCAGACAAAAATAAAACTGGGCTGGGTTAGATGGAAAATTTTGAAAAAGTAGTTACAAGTGGCTAGCTCGTAGTTTACACTATCACATACCAAAAACCCGATATACCATTAGTCGCCTTTTACGACATGATAGGCAGGGACACAGATGCTTTTAAAGTCTCAAACCAACATGGGACAAATTTAATTAGAATAGCTCATTAATATATAATTGAGATGAAATATTCGTATAAATAAAACTAAGGTTGCGGGGTTAGAGCTCAAGGATGTGTACAAGTATTCGATAAATAAGGCATGATTTTAAATATCAACACAAAGTTGCAAATCATTTATTTGAAAATACAATTCATCAACATTACCATGACGATCGGGAAAATTTCCTCAAGATCACACACAACGCTCAATGCGCGAGTTTCAATAACTTCCTCGGCTTCCAGCGTGATGTTGTTCTAATTAGTTGGGTCGGAGTTTTTATTATGAGTCGGTAGAGGGCGGTGGTCACGTATCCACTAGTTTACAGCTTTGCCGAGTACCGCGATTGTTTTACCTAAGACGACAGGGGTGCCACCACGCGACTAGGAAACGATGCAAATATGATATTTGTGACTATTGTAATTTAAATCTATTAATAATAAATTATTAAATATTAGACTACACTCTACATACATTGATTTGACTCCGATGTATGTACCTTAAGCATTTGTGTTACGGATATCAGAATCAATAGCGGTATTACAAATTTATATTTAAATATTCAATATTAACATCCAGACACAGAATAAACACAAGTATTCATCATACATGTTTCTCTTAGGTGGGGATCGAACCCACAACTCTTGGCGCATGGGGCAGGGTCACTACCGAATGAGCCATCGAGCCAGTCGAAAGCTGTTTTAACACTAGATTTAGGTATGTCAATAGAGGTACTTACTTCGGAATCAGATGTATGTGATTTCGTCGGATATTTATTATTATTTATTTACTAGCTGTGCCAACGGTGTCACCCACGTTTATGGTTAACATTATAAAGACTATTTCCGTCATACATGATTTCTATGTAACTTTAACCATTAAGGCTGCACACACGACGGTAGCTTAAAAAATGGAGTAACTTCTGCCGTTTTCCCAACATTTCCCTTCACTACTCTGCTCCTATTGATTGTAGCGTGATGAAAAGTATACTATAACCTGCCCAGGAGTATGAAGAATAATTGTACCAAGTTTCGTTAAAATCCGTCGAGTAGTTTTTGTTTCTATAATGAACATACAGACAGACAGACAGACAGACAAAAATTTTACTGTTTGCATTTTTGGCATCAGTATCGATCACTAATCACCCTCTGATAGTTATTTTGAAAATATATTTCATGTACAGAATTGACCTCTCTACAGATTTATTTTAAGTATAGATTAAAATGAGATTATAATTTTTCACTCGATCTAAAAACAGTTAGTTATATCAATTTGAATCATCATTGTATACGTACATAAGCGTGAGTGGAAACCCTGTTACACACTGGAACGTGCTATGTAGTAGCGGAAATTGTTCATAAGCTCGCTCACTATAACAACGTGTGCACACGCCACAACTACATATTAAACGCAATAACCTTTGGCAAATATACCCTCTTCAGTTTGTACTCCGGAAAATCTTCATATTACTTACTTATTACTACCCTACATTATGTAGTATAACTTAAGTTGTAATATACGATGGAATCCTTGACGGTAACTTGCTACAGAAACAGTAGATGATAATTAACGTTGTTTAGTCGCTCAACAAACATACATACATAACATCACGCCGTAATCCCCGAAGGGATAGGCAATCAAAAACCTTAACCATATTTAACCAAAAATAAAACTGGGCTTACTTAGATTGAAAATTGTAAAAAAGCAGTGGCAAGTGCCTAGGTCGTCGCCTACTCAACTACATACCCAAAACCTTATATACCTACCATTACTCACTTCAAATGATAGAGACTGCCAAGGTGTGAACAGACGTATATTTACAAAGAGACTGCTAGAAAAACAATATATATATCGAAATAAAAATTCAAATTGGAATTCTAAACTGGAATACAAAATAATTAAAGGTATAAATAATTTGAATATACAAGTAATGAGGCCAGAGTCGGCAACAGTCACCTTTAGTGACATGCTAGGCAAAGAATAAAGTTGGCACATTATTTTTAAGTCGCAGACCAAGATAGGACATAGTTATAATAGGGTTGTTATGACCATGTGCATTGCCTTTGGGATAGACTCATTTGTTTTTGCTTTTTTTAAATAATACCTAATCTAAGAAGCATTATGTCCTGTTAAGTTCCATGTTCATAGTTGTTAGCAAATATCATGCATACATAACATCATGCCCATAATCCCCGAAGGGGTAGGCAGAGTCACAGAGACAGCAGTCTACTTTAACCACATTCAGCCAAAAATAAAACTGGGCTGGGTTAGATGGAAAACTGTGAAAAAGTAGTTACAAGTGGCTAGCTCGTAATTTACACTATCACATACCAAAAACCCGATATACCATTAGTCGCCTTTTGCGACATGCTAGGCAAGAAACACAGTTGGCACATTATTTTTAAGTCCCAGACCAACACGAAACAATGGGCTGGGTTAGATGGAAAATTGTGCAAAAGTAATGACAAGTGGCTAGCTCGTCGCCTACACAATCACATACCCAAAACCCCATATACCATTAGTCGCTTTTTACGACATGCTAGGCGAGAAACACAGTTGGCAAATTCTTCTATAGTCCCAGACCAACACGGGGCAGCAAATATCATGATCATAGATTAAGCAAACTGGTCACAACTATTGAAGCGTTTACAGCAAAGTCATTTGATCTTCGTATTTTTTAAACCAGCGACACCTAAGCGCGGATTCACCTTTGGCCACCAATAGGCATCTCCACAACCTTAACTAGACTCTAAGTAAACACGACCACTTCCCCAGGATGAATATACAGGACAAACTCTCAGATGAAGCATGTATTTGCCTCATTTTCGGAGAGCATTGACCACAACCTTTCTTTAAGGTTTGATCCGCGCCTGGAGGCACCACACATATGTGCTAACTTACACATTTACGATGTTTTACCTAACCTCTGTCTTAGTATGAGTAGTAGTGTTTTTTTAAATAATAAAGAGCGAGAATTTTTATCAGCTTTTTTTTTGTGAATATCATTCATCTAGCTCAAAAGTTGCCAAGTATAAACAGATAGCTTTAAATAATAATCCCCTTCTCTAGCTCAAAACAAAATTTCTACCTTTCCATGCATTTAATGCAGTTTCGTTGCGCTTTTCAACGCTGCACACCGTACAAGTTCCACTAATTTCCAGTGCATCGATTTCAGTACATTAAACCCGGTGTAAGCCCGCGCCTGCGCCGAGGGGAGCGCCCAAAATAGACGCGCGTTGGATGCTGCGCGCGCGCTCATTTATTTGGTCGGCGCTGGATTGCTTAGGCTCGGCACACACGGGCCATTCGAGTGTACGACTTTAATTTTTAGGTCAATCCGAAACAAAAATTTTATACTTAATAGCCTTCTTACATACAGACATTTTATCACGCTTGTAATGTAAGAGTAAGTAATGTAAAGAGTCGAAGGGTTAGTTACCCACTTTAACCTCATTCAGCCAAAAAAATAAAACTGGGCTTAGAAAAACTGCAAAAATGTAGTGACAAAGGGCTATCTCGTCGCCTACACAGTCTTCTTCAGAATAATTAAGTGAAAGACAGAGCCGCGGATGTATGCCATTACCACATTACATCAAACATCCTGCCCGTAATCCTCGAAGGAGAAGCAGAGTTCAAGGAGGAGAATAAAAGTAAGCTCCTTTATCCAAATTTACCCAAGAGAAAAATTGAGCTTAGATTGAGAATTGTAAAAAAGTGGCTAAGTCGTCGCCTAAACAATCACAAATCTTATAAACAGTAAACTATTTGTCACATTTGACATGCTAGACGAGGCACTCAATGAGGGTTTTCAAAAACATAAAAACCGCCAGATGGCACGAGAGAGTCTCGTGGTCTTATCACTGACACTATTGGCTCCTTGTTGACAGCATGTCAGTTTGGTTTGACAACTAACCAATGAGAAGGTGACAAGACCGCAAGTCACAGTTACGCCATCTTTTGGATGTTTTATTTCAAAAAACCCTCATTGTCACATTATTTTTAAGTCCCAGACCAACAAGGACTGGTTCCCTTGTATGAGACTCCAAAAAATGTTAAAACTTTTCGCGTCTTATACGCTAATATATAAATAAGGGGCAACTGAGTGTAATCCCGTTGCACTGAGGCTCTGATGTCTGTCTGCGCTGCACAAAATCGAACTTAGGTCGGCTCGGTTTTGATCGCAAGGAATACGCATGTAGGATCTACCTATACCTATATGTACCAAAGTTCAACTAATTCCGTTCAATAGTTCTTACATGACAAAATAACAAAAATCAAAACATCCTCACAAACATTTACCGTTCTAATATTCATCATCATTATCAAATTATCAAATACTCGTCCACTGCATCATTCCGTTTTGCATCCAGGTTATGCCATCGTCCGCTCAATATCATCGACCCATGCCAATGCCGCCATGTTGTATTAATAATTCATGTAAATTTTATATTTACGTACAGAATTCTGTAAGCATGGCTCGCATTCGATAAAAGTATGTCTCAGTGAACTGGCAAAATTTGTTAGGATAATTGAAAGCAAATTAGAATTACTAATATGTTGTTTCGAGTTTTAAAACAACAACAACAACAACATAACATCACGCCCGTAATCCCTAAGGGTTGGGCAGAGTCAAAAGGGCAGCAAGCCTCTTAAACCACATTCAGCCAAAAATTTTACTGGGCTGGTTTAGATGGAAATTGTGAAAAAGTACCTAATGGCAAGTGGCTAGCTCATCGCCTACACAATCACATATCAAAAACCCACTAAATCATTAGTCGCCTTTTACGACATTCTAGGCAAGCAACACAGTTGGCACATTATTTTTAAGTCCCAGATCAACATGGGACAAAAGTCGTGTTTTAATACGGTACAGAATTAGTATAATCACTAGGTAAAAAAAAATCGGGTCCGAAGGTTGACTATACCGTTGAAAATAAATTGGCAAGAAACTCGATAGTTACTCTTTTAAATTTAAATAGTTTGAATTACAATATTTCTTATTCAAGTAAATTGATGCAAGCGAACAGTGTTATTTAACTTTCTACCTTCTAGTATTTTTTATTGGAAAATTTTAATATGCAATTAAAACTGCTCGAAAGACACCTAGTATAATAGCTATTTAAGCATCTTACAAATGCGAAAGTAGCTTTATCTGTCAAAGATATATTTTAAATCGATTGGTCAATAAATTGAATTTTGATCGTTTTTAAACTTTTTTACACGAATAAGTATGAAAATATCTCTCCTTATAATAGAAAATAATAGTGTAGATAAAAATGGAGATACTTTTAAAAGATTTTTCCAGAGACCTGTATGTGGAAAGCCTTATGCGCACGCGCCGCCCAGAACTGTTGCTAGGTGTGAAGCATGGAGATTGATCGGGTAGGGTTTATGCACATTTGTTTATTGACTAACTTTTGTTCGGTGGCGGTTCTGTTTGGACTCGATTTATGCTGATCGAATCACAAATCGAGTGAGATCTATGAAGAAAAGAAAGTCCAATGAAGGGGATCAGCGTGGAAACTTAGTGGTGTAATGATTTAGTAATTTAAACCTACACATACACATATTATGACGCCTGCAATCCCCGCAAGTCTAGTCAGAGTCCAAAGCTTAACCACATTAAGCCAAAAATGGAGTTAGTTAAATTAAAAATTGTGCAGAAGTAGTGACAAGTGTCTAGCTCGTCGCCCACACAATTATAAATACAACATCATGTAGGTACTAATAGTCGCCACACGACGTAGAATTTTTGATATTAATTTTAATTGAATATAGAAATGAAATTATCTGTCACGCTTCTTGCTGAATGTTACCTCAAAATCAGGAATTTTATACTGTATAAATAAATTGTATCTAAATTGGAGAATTTAATAAAAACATACCTATTTGATTTTTCAATATGAATCTTTAGGATTTAAAATTTCTCGCAATAAAATGAATAAATTAAAGTTATTAAATGAAACGAAACGTCATTTCTAATTTAATTAGGAAATATAAAGTGGAATTTATTGAGGCAAATGTTTTATTTGGAAAGTTTAATAATTGCTATAATTCGGGCTTAAAATTAGCCACAGATGTCAGTTCAAAATCGGATGAAGCGCCTTGGGCGTTTGTTAATAGAAAATGTGGTAAAATTTAATTGTAATATGTATGTATTCAATGTTGGTCTGGAACTTAAAAAGAATGTGCCAACTTTGTTTCTTGTCTAGCATGTCGTAAAAGGTGACTAAGAGAGTTTTGGGAATGTGATTGTGTTGGCGACTTTTTCACAATTTTCCATTTATCCCAGCCCTGTTTTATTTTTGGCTAAATGTGGTTAAAGGGGCCTGCTGCCTCTTCGACTCTGCGCACCACTTCGGGGATTATGGGCATGATGTTATGTATGTATGTATTTAATTGTACTTTACTTACGTATTTTACTTATAATACATTTTTTTATAAGTAATAACTAAACTAGACTAAATTATTATCCCGCCCTTTCCCTAGCGGGTTAGGCAGAAGGAACCACACTCGCTTCTTTAACATTCTCTTTGCGTAATGAATTTAATTACCTATATTTTTGTAACAAAATACGAATTGAGGAATGAACATAAGATAATTTTTGGAATTTATAAATGTAGGGTAGTTATTTGAACTAGCCTTTTTAGGCTTTGTCATAGTGCTGCCATTTTTTTATTTCATAACGATTTGATGATTAAGATACATTGGTTATCACCAAGAAGTTTAGCAAATAGACATTAAAATAAAATATAAATGAAAGAGACAAGCTCGATGGCGCATTCGGTAGTGACCCTGACCCATGCGCCAAGAGTTGTGGGTTCGATCCCCACCCAGGATAAATATTCGTATGATGAATACTTGTGTTTGTTCTGTGTCTGGGTGTTAATATCTAATATTTAAGCATATTATATTTGTAATACCACTGTTGTTTCTGATATCCGTAACACAAGTGCTTCAGCTACTTACCTCGGAGTCAGATCAACGTGTGTGATGTAGTCTGATATTTATTTATATAAATAAAAATATAAAATGGAATATCACAATAAATTTTTTATTACGTCAAAACAATACGTCCAGTTTCTATGAAAAAAAAGAGAACTTAATTTTGCTATCGATGACATTTATCCCACTTTTCAGAAATTATCCTAGCTTATAGCTACTATGTAGAACAGATCGGTAGGAACAACAAGTTTTTGTCGAACGAAAACTTTCGGTTTCTCTTGGCAAGCGAAATATTTAGATTCACAAAACAAAGATAATTTAATACAAACCTCAAGTGGTTTGTGGAGATCTGAACTTCGTAAATACAATACAGTTGGCAAGTTTACCAATGAATGGTGATTTATGGTTGACTAATCATGAATAGTAGGTCGTAGGTAGATAAATAAATAAATAAATTCATCAGACTGACACACCAATTCCCTAGTCCCAAACTAAGCTTATGCTTATACTATGGATACTAGGTAAACGGATAGACATATGTACTTAAATATACTTAAATACGTTTTATAAACATCCATGACTCGAGTACAAATGTCCAAGTTCATCACACGAAACATTTGCCCCTAGCGGGATTCGAACCCGCGACCCTTGGTTTCGTGGCCAGGGTCTCTGACCACTCGACCAACGGCCCAGATAGATACCTATAGCAGCCGGTAAACAAGCAAGAGGGACTGGTAAGTACATAATTGTATCATTGAGACGTTGACACCATTTATATTTAATTTTGAAATATCAATTCTGAAAAAGAAAGTATCGTAGTTAGCTGTTAAGCCTTATTGATTTTGTATCATATTGAGTCTATAATTTTTAATTTTACAAAAACTGCTTAATATTAAGTGAGTTCACTATACAAACTAGTGACGTCACACGTTGACAGACCCATACAAATTCTATGAAGTGATTTCGTTTTGACAGCTCTTAAAAAGTATCTCAATTGACTAGCCAGTCAACATCCCTATTGGAGATCTGTGTATTTAAATAAATAGAGTTCAGTATCTTCACTGGATGGTTTTTACTTGTTAATCTTCTGAGATCCAATCATTTAATTGCAAAATTTGAGGTCCTGCGATCAATGCCCGGATAAGAGACTAGGAGAGAAAATTTAAATATTGCTGACTTGTCTAGCGGAGTAGTGTGGCTTAAGTGCTTCGATTCAGTAAAAATATGTACACTTTCATCAGATTCGTTAATACTTCAATGCTTTTTGCGAATCTCTTGATGGAACCTTATAATACTTTTGAAACAACTTATACCCGAGGTATCCGCATAGGGCGAGTCTAAAGAGTTCTAGTCATAGCTAGTCCCCAGACTATATAGCTGAGTTCAATCAACCAGCCTCAATGGGTGTTTCTCTTTGATGATCATTTAAGTAGACATCATTATACTCGAAACGTTAAAACAATCAAACTCCGCTCATATACGCGTCCAACATTTGATTCCCGGTACGAAGGTCCCCAAAAGCGTCATTAGAAGTGAGTTGTAAACAAACCCGGTGAGCCCGAGGGAGCGACAGCTGTCTCCAAGCCTCAATCTTCGACCATTAAACACCCACGATGGTTTTCAATAACAACCTGGCAAGATACAAACGAAAAATATCTTTCTTACACACCCTTTACAGTCCAATTTTGTAAGTCACTCCACCGAATATCTATGAAATTCAGAGGAAATTTCACACGCAGGAAAAAGGACTTAATGAGTTGCAGATGAGGTTGGTTTTGGCGTGAGATAAGGAAAGAAGTTAAAGGGAATTGTGTCGGAGATATAAATGATAGAAAAAGTGATTAGAGGATAGAAACTCTACTTGTTGATTGCGGCTCCTGTGCTACGGAACATTAAAAGGCAGAGAATTAGTCTCTGCAGAAAAAAAGTATTTACTTATTTCAGAAATTTTACTAGACATTTTGCATTACAACGTGAACATTGAGATTCTACCTAGGACAGAAAAATCTCATTTAAGTTTCATGAAAAATCTGATTTCAAGCAACTGCAGAGATGGAAATAGTGGATTTATTTTAATTTAAACCATAAATTATTACTGTTTGTCCCATGTTGGTCTGGGGCTTAAAAGTAATATGTCAACTGCGGTTCTTGCCTAGCATGTCGTAAAAGGCGACTAATGGTATCACAGGTTTTGGGTATGTGATTGTGTAGGCGACAAGCTAGCCACTTGTCACTACTTTTTCACAATTTGCCATCTAACCCAGTTTTATTTTTGGGTGAATGTGGTTTAAGGGGCCTGCTGCTCCTTTGATTCTGCCTACCGCTTCGGGGATTATAGGCGTCATGTTATGTTATGTATGTATGGAAAATTACCATCTAGCCGTAACGGAGTAAACAGCCAGATTGGATAATGATTCATGTCCATAGTTACTGAAATGAACAAACAGATATCCTCAAAATATTTTACATTCCACAGACAGACATAACGAGATTTTATTACAAATATTTTCTTCTCAATTCTCAGAAAAGGTATTACATAATTTATATATACGTCAAACCGTTTTCAATGTCCCGGTATAATATATACTTTTAATTAGCACGCAATTACTTGTAGGGGCTCTAGTTATGATCATAAAACATAAGTCTGCAATTTGAATAAATAAAAAATTTATAGAAATAAAAATTAAAAGATAACGAGCATATTTGAAAAGAAGATTATAAAATTATAAATTTATAAATTCTCCAGACTGACACACTAATTCCCTAGTTCCAAATTAAGCCTACAAAACTTGTGCTATGCATACAAGGTGAACGAATAGACATACTTAAATACGTTTATAAACATCCATGACTCGAGTACAAATATCCATGTTCATCACACGAAACATTAGCCTCTTGAGGGATTCAAACCGCGACCCTTAGTTTCGTGGCCTGGGTCTCTCACCACTCGACCAACATTGTATTTTTATTAATTGTTATTGGCAAGTAAATGCTAGAACTCTAATGCACGAATACATCTATTTATAGTTGAAGGGATGTACATAAAATAATTGATTACTTTTTAATTAATAAAGGCTTCCATTGTAAATAATGTGTGCTATTTGTACTCGTAATTATCATAGAACCATGTCGTAATTAGCGTTTACAGAAATGGTATAATTGCATTGTTGGGACAACTCGGGCTTATAAAGGAGAAATGCTGACGAAGTAGCGTATGAGAAACCGACATTTGTGTGGAAATGGAAATTACTGTTGATTTTCTCAATTGTATGCTTTTTTATTCAGTGAGTGTTGTATTGCCGTTTAATATTTTTTTCACCCAGTACATGAGTAATATGTGCTGAACATAGGTCAGTCTTAATGTAATTAGTAGGTATTGAAGAGTACTTACACAAAGTTACTGAGAGAACCACTGGGTTTTCTCATGGAACTACTTAAATGTAACTACGTAAAATCGTACTTGTTAAGATAGAGTTTATGAAAGTTTAATAGTCAAAATATTTACGCATACATTAGACTATATTGTTCCCAATGAAAACCAGTCTCTAAATTTGAATTAAATTAATTTGAAATCGAATCCGTTCTCCTTTTCAATGACCATAAACCAAATAAATCCATTAACAATATGTATTTTACGACTGTTGCTCTTAGAAGCGGTGACTGCGTCCTTATTACGATGTGTGTTAACCTTTTTTGGCAAGCGCCCAACACATTATGACGCGGAGTGTAAAATTTCCGGAAAACATATTCCGTACAGACATATGGGTGACTTTGATTTACAAACAAGCGCGCCTTTAATTAATAAGTGTAACGCCACGGATGAACTCATTATTCGTTTACAGTTCCTCAGTTTTCACCGGGCCGGCCTCGCCGCCCGGCAAGCATACGCCCAAGCTGAAGAAAGCTCTGTAGGGCGGGCGACTTCCTCGACGCTAGCGCCTCTGCCGGCGCATGGGAAGTACTACGCGCCGCCAGTCGATTGGCAGGCGCGCGTGACGTCACGCTGCATCCGACCAATGGGGGGGAGCGCGCTCGCGGCCGGCCGCAGTCCTCGTCGCCGCGCCTTCGTATGAGCTGTGTGTCGCTGCCGGTCTCCCCCCGCGCCCCGCGACCATATCGCCCGCATTCTAGTTGTGGGTGTCGCTGTGTGCAGTCCTCGCGTGTGCCGCCGAACTCAGTGCGCCGTTTGTGAGTGCTTTAGTTCCCGCTCGAGTGTCAGTGTGACGGAGAACCCGGTACCCCGCCGCGGAGGATGTTAACAGCGCACGGTGAGTGATCCTATCGAGTCGTCGGACGCTTATCTCGTGACGGCGCCACGTGAACGCGCTCTATTTATAAAATGTAAACATGCCGCTAATTTGATTTGAGACGTATTGCTTGTTAAAAGCGAGAGTACTCGTCCGGCCGCCGTAGTCACAGTCGCAAATTAACAATAAAGACTCGGGACGGCGCGCGGCGAGATTGTCGAGTTCCTGTAAGATTACGGACGTGCTAGTGTCGCCGAGGAGGCGATGTCGATAATTCAGGGCTCACACGCTCAGCTTTTCATCAAATAGATATTCGGTGGGTAACCTTGGATTGGTTCAGGGCTGCCGATAGCGCGATAACGTGACCTTGAAGCGAAGTCTCGCGAACGCCGGCCGGCTGGAGCGCGCGAGCTCACGGAAAATGTCCAGACAAACAACGATAATGGTGTCGCAAATACAATGATAATGCTGTTGATGCGAGACAATCGCGTAAACGACTTGCCAAGAACACATTGCACCTTGATACGTATTAAGACTTATTAATATTTTATGAGTTATTCAAATTGGAATCTTACAAGACACTAGCGCGAGACGCGGGATTGGTTTAATAAAGGAGATCAGCCTAGCAGTTTTGGATGCGTTTCAATTAAGAACGAGTGAGACTTTGCAAGTGACTAATGAAACGATTCAATGAGTAATTCAAATGAACATAAACAGGAATGTTCCTGGCGAATATTGTAGCGACACATTATGAGGAAATAACAGACCCCATGATAATAACTACAGAGAATGATCCACTGGACTACAAATGTAAAAGAGATAGGCGTTAAATTCCTGCAATACAATTTCTACAACACCATTTTCCATTGCAGCCTTTGGATTTTTTTTGCCAGGCGTTTCAAGTCTGTCCGGTTGAGATACCTCGATACGGTCAGGTTCGATGCGTTGGTCCCACGCCTCGTTCCACATACTCAGTTGTTTCTTGCAATCGGAACGGTCAGTGGGGCTGACACCAATATGCAATATTGCAAACGAGTTCAAGAATCAAAGTTGCGAATGGATTAAATGCTATATCATAGTCACATTTACTAACAACACAATGTTTTGAATAAACATTCTGCTAAATAACAGCAACACAACCATTGCCTCCCATACCAAGGTCGCAGAAGTCCACAAAAACTAGAATAGAGGCAAAAACAGAATTACAAAAATTAATAAGATTTGGGATTCTCATTCGCACTTACGCACAGTTGAATGTTGAAAGAGCGGTCGCCATATGTATGCGTGACCCTCTTGCTCTTTCTCGAGAACACGTTTGTTGTGCGTGCGAGTAGGATGAAGCTAATTCGCAGCGACTGAGCGAACCGGCCATGCGAGATGCTCAGTCGTATCATAAATATTAATCAGGCGGTGGTGTCAACAGCCACCGCGTAACGTGACACCGGTGCGATCCGCTGTTAGCCTGGTACTCAGAGTCGGTGTAGTAGCCAGACAAACTATATTGCAGACAAACATGACACTGAACTTAGACTGTGCAAATTTCTCATCTAATTACCCAAAACAATGTATTCCACTTGCCAATTCCAACAATGATTTTGAAGTCATGAGCAGATGCTAATGAAATCGAAAAGATAATATGCAAGTAGGCAACAATTCTTGAACGTCGGAAAATTTTAAGTAGCTTCAGTCGCTACATGCCTGTGTAAATACAAAGGGAATGCAGGAGATAAAAATGATTAATTCTTAATAATGTTTCTATCAAACGTTCTCGTTGTTACAACAGGCTCTTTAATAATGATAATGTTATCGTTTGCACATCCGTTTGTGCTTACGCATTCAGCCATGACCTGCCCTACAACTCTCCGTCTGTGATTGGAAAATGCACTACAGTTTTATGGTAATTCGCTCCATTCCACCTTGTTTCGCCTCCATGTTAGCAAAAATGATTTAACGTTGCTGATTTAAAGACGTAAAATGTTCGATTTGCAGCGCAACTTAATTAATTTATTTTGATGATTATAAAAATAATCCAGAATTGTTTTAGAAAGAAAAGAAGCCCAGAAGGAATTAAGAAATACTTATTTGATACGCAGTAACAGCTTGCTAATGATTTTATTGGATCTAATTTTCGGGAAAACAGGTTTAGCTAATGAAACTAATGCAATAACAGGTACGTGTACAATTAAAAACAGTTTTTCAAAGTTGCTATTAAAGTGTTTTCTCTTGCAAAATATTTGTGAACAATTAAACAGCAGATTATGCTAATGAAACAAACCTGTGGCACGTTCATGAACATTCAAAACTTCTGTTCAACAATGGAAGGAATACGCTCCGAAGTTTTTCGCCGTTAATTCTCCGCACTATTGACCTTCGTTTTTGTATAAATTCACAAAACAGGTTCCACTTACGATGCAGAACATAAAAAACAATATGTATCTCGAAATTTTACGCGAATAATAAAATTTACTACACAAAAAGAAGCTCAACTTTTTAGAATAAATATAGAGAAAAAAACAATATTACAATTAATTAATAGAAATAGATGTTTAATATACAGGTTTTTAAAGTAATTACGGTTAAAAACACAGTTGATATATGTATTACTTAGATAATAAAAATAAATAATTTATTTATAATATATGTATTTTTAAGGTGTTATTATATCTTGAAATAATATAATGTCACTGATTAGACTACTTCAGAGATTTACATACCTAAGCAGCTTAATTATTTATAATATTTTTCTCTTCCGTTTATGCTCTAAATATTATGTAATGGTTACTTGATAAATAATTAAGTCTTCTTTTTTCATCATTGATGTTTCTTTTACAAAAATATTTTTTAATAAAACAATATTCCTCAAATTATTGTTTTACATTTACATAAAGCATTACAACATCTTAATGTTGCTCATAATATAGTCTAGAAGCCCGTTCGACAGTATTTATGTAATGACATCACATTAAAAGATAACCAACGCTGTTGAGCATCGTCTCGAGAATGATATAAGTACAAATGTACTTAAAATGTAATTAAAAACAAGTTACCACTGTGATGGCGCGGGCTAGGAATAATAAAGGTTTAATTGCACAGGTTCCGAGCGAATAGAGTGGTGCGAGTGAAATTATTCAAAATAACATAGCAAAACTGAAACCTAACGATTATATATGCAACAATTGTTCAGACACAGATGAAATCATATACATGTTTATCAAAAAATACTACACAAGCTAAGCACACATGAATTTGTAACGAATTTTAGAATATGGTCTCTTCTTTGTAGTATGATATTGATGGCAAATTTGACCAGGTGTATTTATTGAATACGATATGAATACGTGATTGAGTGAAACAGAATAGCTTTATAAAATATTGTCAATATAATTTTATTAGTCACAATGCATTTATTAGACATAAGCTATGAACGTTGATGGCTATTAACAAGATGATAATGCAATTGCTTATTACAACTTAAATTCTTCAATAAAATTGGACCTACCAGAAAAACAATAAAGTTGCTATGCATTTAAAGTTTAAAACTAAAAAGTCTCTACCACGTACAACGAGATATTTCATAAAAAGAGGAAACAAAAAAGAAAATGTTGATTTTTAATAACGAACAAGCCTTCAAGTGACGTTGCGCAGACGCAGATCAAGATGAGCCGATCGCTTTTTGCTCGCGGTCGATGCGTGTGAGCCCATGTGCTTGGTTTTTGCAGTCGTATGTGTATGTGTGAAGACTTTTTTTGCATGTGTGTGTCACGGCGACTCGAGTTATGCGTGCGCGACCGTCTTCTTCGTTAATATTGTTAAGTTTATTGCCGACTTCTGTTGTTAAGTAAATATGCGCTGTTCATCAATGTTGTTAAGACAATTTTTGTGTCGTCGTCTGAAAATTACTTCAGACACTTTTGATAAAAAAAATTCTGTAATAATTGTATTGTCTTTGTATTTTATTTATTCAACTATAATCGTCTTCTATTTCAGTCTATGGTTAAATTTTGTATATTCGATCCAAAATTGCTTTCTATAGTTTTAACAATTTACTAAGGATCCATAACTACATTTTTCATCAAAGTCTACTACATTGTTCTAGATGTGTATTATAATGGTAATCATTTGGTTCGTTTGATGATCTTAACCAATTATTCTTCACTGGTAGGTTTTTGTTGGTGATTAGATTGGTTATTTTATCAGACAGGTCAATGATACAAGCACTTAACTATAAAGTGTGACCGGCCGCCAATGTGTTAAGACCACTGAGTTAGTATTCGCTACTGCAAGGAAATGATTAAGCGCTAACTCCAAAACACAATCTGCGCTATGTCATTGAAGATAAGGTTTAGGATTCCATACCCAATCCAACTAAAGTTACGACATTCCTTTGCTAAGGCAATCGTAATAAGAGTCACGAGTTGTTACGTAATTTGAACAATCTCACTGACTTCATGTATAGTACAGCGTATAGGTTACGTTTTTTATTTACATTACATGTAATTTTCCGCTATAAATATTTGCATTCAAATGTAAACTTCCTAATTTACATTACATAAAAAAAAAATTGTGTTAAGATCTACTAAATTTATTATTTAATGATGATATACATACATAACATCACGCCCATAATCCCCGAAGGCGCAGGCAGAGTCAAAGGGACAGCAAACCCCTTTAACCACATTCATAAAAATGGGCTGGGTTAGATGGAAAATTGTAAAAAAGTAGTGACAAGTGGCTAGCTTGTCGCCTACACAATCACATAGGTACCCAAAACCCGATATACCATTTAATAATATAATACTGGTTATACAGCCGTATTATGCTGTCAATTATATTTTTCTTATCCATATAATTGATTTTTTATATTTTTTAATAAAACAGCGTTTTGTCATCAAACACCATCATAGTAGTTTTTTTTTAAGATGTAACATTTGCGTTGGAAATTCATCGCAAATAGAAATTCGTTAATATGTCTGGTATAGTTATTGTAGTAAAAAAGTATA
This sequence comes from Glyphodes perspectalis, assembly GCA_951394215.1. Classification (NCBI taxonomy): domain Eukaryota; kingdom Metazoa; phylum Arthropoda; class Insecta; order Lepidoptera; family Crambidae; genus Glyphodes; species Glyphodes perspectalis. The sequence continues at coordinate 4,545,477 of OX596200.1, forward strand.
AGATAAAGCGTCAAGTCAAAATTGGAATTGTTATACGAGTTTTATAGTATTAACCTTTCATAACTGGGAATAGTATAAATATTGCCACTGATGTAAAAATGCACATATGTAATTAGGCATCCTTTTATAACTCTTGATATTTACTATGCTAGTATTTAATAACCTTGTACGCTAAGTATTTTGACACTATGTTGGAAATCTTTTAATTAACTCGAAAAATTATCTGCAGTTGAAAGTACTCTCTATCATTATCTCCCAAAAAAAATAGACCCGAGGCTTCTCACAGATTCTCACATTTCAATTAGGTACCTACTAACTCCGATAAATTTGAGAAGTTGAACGATGAAAATTTACTCTCCCCCGGGTGTGCTGAAGTCCTATCGTTATGGGCTTCAAAGACGAGCTTAATACAGATTAACTCGAGTACTACTGTTTCAAATTAAGCCTTTAATATTTTAATCTTTTTAAATCTTGACTTTATTATTCGTATGTAAAAGGAAAACGTTTTATGTAGTTACTATATAGCTTATTATATTAAAAGCACTAACAGTCTGTAGAAAAACCAATGACAGGTCTAATTTATGACCTAACCTTTGTTATCAGGAATACCACAAGGCACAATATTAGCTCCCATTTTATAAAAACGTAAATTTATTTTGAATAAACATTATAAGCAAATGGTACGATAAACTAGCGACCATAGTAATTTTATTTGAAAACTACGAGGATTTTAAAGCCTCAAACAAAAAAGTCATCAACTCATGAGTGAATATTGACACCTTGACGTGATAGATCACTCGTGGAACTGAAAATCTTCCTTTAGCGTGGTCCCACAGCGGCGCAGTACGCACTGTGATGGATGAGCTCTTATCACGACTGATAACCTTCTGCTCCCCTCCCCCCACTTCTGGCGACGAAGAGACGTGTTCTGCGAAAGTGCGTCTATTCTTATCTGACAGTAATTGGGCAATTTTTCTCGTGGAATTTTTGGGGTTGATGTTACTTTTGCTGGAGTTGTTCCCCAAGTTGTTTCAATATCAGTATCAATATTAAAGCATTCTATACTCGTATTGCATTATTTATTTTGCCGTGGAACGTGTTTCATGTATTCTACATCAACTGAAAGTAAGACTTCATCAATTTTGTTCAGAATCATTCTAAAGGTAACATGAAAAAAAAAAGAGAAAAAAATCTGCTTTTCTTCTAGATGTGTAATTGTGTATTACGCCATTTCTTAGAACACCTCATTGTTATGCAAATTTGAACGACTTTAATTTACATTACGCTTTATATCACGAGAACATGACTTTTGTCATTAGTTCCTTCTAGAATTTGTTTCAATTACATTAGGATTAGAATGAACGCTAGTTGAGACTGAAACATTTGGACATAATATAAAGAGTAAATTAATTGTTTGTTTTGTTGGCATGTATGTTAATTTTCATCAGCATCTCCACAATTATTGTTAATACAATCTTTTGTTTATTAACATTTCCTTCCTTCCAACACCTTGAAGGTAATATTATTGTCAACAGATCGATTTCTTTGAAAAATCTCTAGCATCGTATGAGCGCAAGAAAATAATTACGCTAGCAACATTTACTATGGCATGTGAGATACCTGTGTTTCGTACGCAGCACCCATAATCTATATTTATGATGAAAGAAGTTAGAGTCGCCGTATAATCATAGTATATTAGGATTTGCTTCACTACGATACAAATAATGATAATATAAATAAAAGTACCCTCTCACACTGGCTGCTGTACCATACCTACTAGAGAAAAAAAAGTAAATAAATTAAATATAAATGACTAGCTGAGCCCGCGGTTTCACCCGCGTTTATGGTTTATGTTTTATAGCCTATAATAGTCTACTTCGGTAAATTAAATATAAAATAAAATTAAAAACAATTCGGACCAGACCTAGTTTTTGACATTAGCGCGTTGAAGCAAACAAACAAACAAACTCTTCAGCTTTATACATATATTAGTGTAAACTGTAATCACTGTATTACTATTAAGGGGGTTTTTCTATGTCACCTACTTGGTATAAATTAAGTAGGTAAAGCCCTCTCAGATGCTTATCGAATTGAATATGGCTTCATATTCTAATATATTCTAAAATTCACTTTTACCAATAAATTTGATTCGGAAGCTCAATGTGTTCGTAAAGATGGACATAAAATTATAATATTTGAAACATTAAATCCAGAATCAGCTAGTAAAAATCTGGCGGTCACCCATCCGAACTTCGATCTCGGAGCGCATTGCTTAGCACACTTAATTGCCGTCGGTACTGAAGCAACACCAACAAAACACGAACCACGGCACACTCCGCTACGCGGCGAAGGTTAATCGCTTTGATAACCTCGCTGTTTGCCGGTTTGTCGACTTGTTACTTTTCGTGTTTTTTCGCGAGATGTTTCCTAGTTAGACGACCACGTGGGTTGGTTGTAACAGTCAAAAAAATACCTTATACTTTGGGTTCAAACCTCAATTTTCTTTACCATAAGTCAAGATCTCATCAATACGTTTATTGATATACAAATTATTTAGTTCATTATTTTTTTATCACTGTTCAGTGTAAATTCTACCAATTTAAACCTGTTACTAAATCTTTGATATCGCAACTATGACAATTATATCGAGAAGAGGATCAATTAGAGAGCAATAATTTTGACTCTGCCTACCCCTTTGGGGATCATGGGCGTAATGTTATGTTTGTTTATGTTTTGTTTAATTTTGATAGTGCTCTTTGAACTATGAAATAGACCACATATTACTAAAATAAATTCGCGATAATGTTTCTAGAAATTTTACTAGATACGAAATTCTCAAGCGGAACCAAAGTTCTTGCATTTATTAAAGTTAGCTCTTCTTAGATTAAGACATTGTTTACGATCTAATGATTTAGATATATTTTTTTTAAACAAACTAATGCTTGTAAATTAATAAACATTTTTTATCGATAACATTTTTTATTGCAAATAAGCGGTTCGCATTTGACTAGTCGGATTACCTACGTACCGGCTACGCTCAGATCCACAGTCAATTGGATCGATATTTAATCAACTGTAAAAAGGACTTTCAAACGGCCTCGTATTGACCTTATCACAAACATAATTATTTCACAAAATCACCATTCGAGTGAGTGGACATTCTCAATTAATTGGACCTGATATCGATAGCTGATGGAAAAAGTTGAAGGTGTATGGCGTACTTTCGGTGCTTTCAATTAATGTGAACTGGGTTTAATTAATCTCTGAAATTTTTACTTAACAGTACTAGTAGCTTGTCCTTCATTAGTAGTAACTGTTGTACAGGTGTTCATTAGCAAACATTATGTTAATCGGATCAAAGTTTGAAGAAAAGTGTTTTCAGGTGTCGCCAAGTGATAAAAAAATTAACAAACGTTATTTATTTAATTGTCTTGTGAATGTTTATTCTATCAGAGTAATTTAAAGAAAAATACGTTTAGTTATTTACCTATAAAAAAAACTCTACAAAATACTTAATGTAATCCTATTTTTTTCGTAAGTAAGAAAATGTGTAAGTTTTAAATATGTATTTTGCATCAAAAATTATACCTTTAAAGTTTTCAAAAACGAACTGTCTTATGCTTACCAATCTATATTATGTATATATTATATTTTTTTACTGTAATACACTTGCTGCCTATCCCGCTAGGGAAGTGGCGTGAAGTTTAGTTAGTTAGTTAAACTTAACTCAGCTCCTATTTATTATTCGCTGATCACGCATCATTAAAGTTATTATAATTCAATTGTGTAAAGTAGCAGGTTGTATTTCTTTACGGCGCGGCCTTTGACGGGCTCAGTCTGCCAGATGACGTAATGCGATAGCAAAACAGTCAATATTTGATATAGCGCCATTAGCCACGACACGCGATAACACCCAAGTTCACTAATGAATACGGGCCACAAAGATAGTGTTTGAGCAAATACCCAGTGCGGTAACGATTAAGATATATACGAATATTATATATAAATATATGCGGTATATCTTGCGACTTGCACGCGCATACGAATTCTTTTAGCATCGAGAAATAAGGAGGTTTTGTGTAAGAAACTTTATTGAGTTTCGGTATTCAAGGTTACAATTAATTTGATGTGTTGCATTAACCCTGGAATAATATGTACTGCAAAATTATTTATCCTATGTATTGTATCTTCATATATGCACTTGCCTATGTGGTAAATCCATGTTGCTATACAAATTTATCAATATTAACAAATCTTACAGTAAGTATTGTTTTTTTATTAACAAGTAATTAAATTAAGTCTTTAAAACTTATTCCGTAATTTAAACAATGATAGCATAATGACGAATATTTCAATATTTGTCTTTCTATCAAGTTTTCCAATAACCTTCTTCCACTGTTTAATTATTTTTTTTTTCTCACCTTCCCTTTTTTATGTTTAATAGACTTCCTGCATTTCAACACAAAAAAAACTTGATTCAAAGTTTTAATCCCATTTAAAAGCCAAGAAATACATACTAACATATACGAATTATGAAGAATATTTTCTTTTCATAACTAAAGTCTCAAAATTATCAATTTATTCGCCTAATTTGTTAATGAATTTACTATTCACCAGTTAAACACCACAAGTTGTTAGATATACAAATTTCCTGATGATCGCAATTTGCATAAGTGAAATATTATCATCTAATTTGCTTCTATATGTGCAGGAAATTCTTAAGGTCACAAGTAAATATTTGCAAGTATTGATAACGTGACCCTGCATTGTGTTGATTACCTTGTTTTGAAATATGGCGCTTCTATTTAATAATAGAAGGGCCGTATTTCAAAGCAAAAGACAGATATCAGTGTCATTTCCACTGCTTTCGCATTTATATTGCAGTTTCTTAAATCTTACTTGCCTTTGTAATGATTGTAATAATTGCACAAAGTATGCTATCAGGGTTTTTCTTCACAAAATATTTTAACATACCCATATCGATGAATAAATTACACCTTCATTAATGATTCTTAAGCATACTATTTGTCACACTGGCATGAACACATGTTAACATTGTCTTTTCTGTTATTAATTAAGGAACAAAATATTCAGTGCCATGGTTCTCTAATAATACTCAAAAAGTTTTAGCCAATAAACTTTTAACCATTAAATTTTTTTTTCAAATGATACTTATTAGTTTGGGAATAAACAATTTACTAAGTCTAAAATTTTTAAGTTTAAAAATGTTTATGTTCACCTAATATCAACATGGTTGACGTCTTGGAATTTTGCATCCTATTTCAACAAACTACTTGTAAGAGCGCAAAAAATAAAAACTCCATGTTTTTCAACCAAATTCGCAATTAACAAAACAAAACGTGCGTTGAACATAATTAAAACTTGTATCAGGTTTCCCACATCAAAATTCAAATTCGTGTTGACCTCCGCCCACATTTTCAATGAATGAACCACCTCGGGTGCTTTCGGGGGCTCTCGGGTCCTTCCGTCCAAGGTCAGGGGGTGGAACCGACCCCGTTTCCAGGGGATCGATGGTAGCGCCCTAGTAACACCCCCGAATTTGACTGTTCAGCTGTATTCATGTGGTTTCAATGTCAAGTGATTCATGACCGATAGGGTCTTGCCTGGTATAATACGGTTGTAGTACCGGAATGTCGGATTGATAGTGCTGTGTAAACAGTAGAAATTAAAAAATAACTTGTTCTGATTGATGGATCCAGTACATTAATTTATATCTTAAACCAATTGGAGTACTGACGTATTTTCAAAGATTTCACATTGTAGAGATCATCAATCAAATCAAATTATTCCAATGATTTTACATGCCCTCTGTATCGATATATCTACAGGAAAGATAAAGGCAAAATAGAAAGAGAGTCGAATAGGAGCGGTGGTAGCTCAATGGTAAGGACACGCGCCACTTAACCGAGGAGTGCGGGTTCAAACCCGGGCATGTACCTCTAGATTTTTCAAATCTATGTACATATTTATACCACTAGCTCGACGGTGAGGGAAAACATCGTGATGAAACCTGCAAATTCAAACAACTTTGAATTTGTAACCATGATCCAAAAATTGTCTGGTTCCCCTATCTTAGGGTTACGAAGGTCAGATCGGCAGTCGCTTCAATGTAATTACCAGACTCGCTAAATCCTGGATCATGGTCTAAGCGGACCCCGTCTAAGAACGGGACATAACGCTAGGAAGATGAGAAAGAGAGTCGAATACTCTTAGACAGATGGTATTTGAGTTACTAAAGAACTTTGGCTTGTTGAATAACGATGCTTTGCAAAAAAATGCAGATACCACGATAGTTGGTTTGAAATATCATAACGTTATTTTTGATTAAAATTAAGCTATTTGATATATTTTTATACGGATAACGAGCTAGCAACTTGTCACTGCTTTTTTCACAATTTTCCATTTAGCCCGTCTCGATTTTGCCTAAATCTGGTTTAAATTTATTGTTCACACACTGCCTACCCCTTTAGGGATTGCGGTCGTGATTTGCGAACAAGCCATATTATCTTTTACGTATTTAACTGGTATATTTAACTCTATGGTATGTCAGGATCGTAGCAAATGGAAGTACGTGATCTCTGCCTACCCCCATGGGAAAAAGGCGTGACATTATGTATGTATGTATATATTTAACTCTCTTACGTAATATTTAACTTCTCGTACCGTAATTACGCTTTAGGTAACTCACCCAAAGCAAACATTTTCTTGGCTGTATTCCAGTAATTCAGGGAGGATCGCCAGTGCTAATACCTTTTCAATTTCACGCACTATTAAATACATGTTCACGTTTCTACTGCAGTGTTTGGCTTCACTAGCAGGTGACAACTTAGAAATACTGCAGTTATATGTACATAAGATGGTGTATTACATTATAAACATATGAATATCGCAGAGGTAGAACATAGGCATATTTAAATTATTTGATATGCATTATTTCGGGCATCCTTCGGGTATCGCATCTAATAGCGGATTAGCTATAAATGATGTGTAAATATTATCTATGCCTGTTTTGGAAACTTTATTTCGATTCCAGAATCTTTTTTAGTTAAAACTCCCAAAAATATATAAAACTGCAAAAAAAAATACACTAATTTATTATGTATTCGTAAGAGTTTAAAAGCCTTCCGGTATCTATATTAAATTATAGAATTAAGCCTATTCGCAACACGTTCCGAGCTTTTCCATAAGTAGATTAATTATAGATTTCCGCGAAACCGAATGAGCTTTAAACAAGATTTAGTAAATTAAATACCGGTTTCCGAAGCTACCGGTCCCGGAAACTTTACCGGTATCCCGGCTCTAGCAGGAACTGCCCTGGGCGCGTCATTCGTGATTATTACGCGTTTCCGTGACTCGGGATTGTTAGGCGATGTCGGCTCGTATGGATCGGTACAAACATTGCTTCGGATTTATTCAACCCTGGAGTAATGGGTCTTGTTTGAATTTTTTGTGGGTTTCAGGTTAGATTTGCGATTTGTGAAGGGGCTTAGTGATATTGAAATGAGTTGTGTCTACTTAATATATGTTGTATTTAACTGAACTAGATATTAGTGACTTTGTAGATTTATCCACTTATCTGTCAAGCTAGTTAGAAAGCTAGTTTTTATATTATAGGTGGCGTGACTGGGTTTACCAGCACCCTTTGTGAGGCGTATGTCCTAACTATTAACCTAACACCGCACTTTTAGACATGTCTCATATATTCAGTAATATAACTGTAATACCATGCCTAAATGCGTAATTTAGCACATTACAGAGTAAAATAGTCCGTTTACGCTATATTCTGTTAATAACAATTAATCAGAAATTACTTTTAACAGTCGATATTACGATCGCCAAATAGGATAGCTTATACTTACTCAAATAAAAAGCTAACAAGTTTTATTACATAGAAACAAGTATATTCATGAAAATGTATTCAAATTAAACAAATTTCTTGAACGATACCAATGTAAGTAGATAAATAAGTTCCACTTTATTAGTTTCTACCTAAAAGCGATTTAACTGCTGAATAGAGGTGGGATGTTATTGCAATCTTTTCGAATTATTCAATTATATTTGATGACTGTTTTAACTAGCCTTAGAGTATTTTACACATATATGCCGTCATTCCAAAACGACGATCTATGAAAGTGTAAAAAACTAATTTTAAGAGTATCTTCCTCAAACAAATCACTTATAGTTGCCTAGTGTTATAATATACTACTTTGTCAAAGTAAAATATTTTTCCTTTATATTAAATGAATAAATATCCGACAACATCACATACATTGACCTGACTCCGAGATAAGTAACTTAAGCACCTGTGTTACGGAGAATCAACAGTGGTATTACAAATATATACTCAAAATATCAGATATTAACACCCAAACACAGAACAAACACAAGTAGTCATTATACGAATGTTTGTCCTAGGTGGGGATTGAACCCACAACTCTTGGCGCATAGGGCAGGGTCACTACCAAATGCGCCATCGAGCCAATCAAATATTGGTGAGATGTAAATCAAAATAGATGATTTTTCGCAGACACAACACGGACTAGTTCGTTTAAAGTATTTTGACTTTTTATAATGAAGTATCGGCTCACACAGTTATAGTTTTATCTATTTTTGTCACTCAGTAAAATGACAAAAGGTTTCACATATTGAATATCCACTTTTTATAAACCATATCAATCCATATCCACTATATTCAATCGTCGCATTCAAATACGTAAACACTTTATTATAATTGAATTATTAGAATAGCCCATTCGAATAGATCGTTAACATACGCCCACCTCTATCAGAACGTGTTTCTGAACTGACTGAAAACCATTGCGGCTTCTCCCACGATGGGGTATGTTTATAGCAAATTACAAAACTACGTTCAATGCATTTAGCTAAATTACTTTGATGCCACTTTCAGCTGTATAAGTCTGTTAACTTTGTATTGGGCACGTATAATTAACTATTAAATTACTTAAGTACAGATAGATGCATAATTAATGTATTTAATTGCGTTTTCTTTGAAAATTGTTGCGTGTACCTACGGCTTTTCTTGTTAGTTTATGGTACCTAAGTGTACTTTAAATACCTACATAGATAGTTATAGTAGGTATTATATATTAGGCATATATTACATTAATGATGTGAATTATACACAGTATTAGAATTAGCATATTTGATAAGTAATACATATATATACATACAATTCAATATAAGTGTACATTATAATATGTAGATATAGTATCGATTATTTACAAGACAAAACGAAATTATAGATAAATGATTCAGCCGAACTTATATTTTTTTATCAATACGGAAAAGATAAAAATAATTAAAGCGAGTTACGATGTCGCGAGGAACTTTTCAAGCTTAAGATTAAATCTGTCGTTTGCTCTACAAATTGACATTATCTAATTTTAGCGATATTTAAATTGGTTTCTGTGTGATTATTTTAATCGTTTATTTATCTAATAAGCTTAATTATATATGCATAATGTTTAAAGCTCCTAGAGACTATAATTTCGTAGACTTTTATGTCTAAACATTAACAATGACAAAAATATTTTAAGATCACATAAAAATAAAATCAGTGTCTAGTCTTTTAAACTAGAATTTAAAAAAAGTAATTTCTATTGATTTGTTTATTTATATATATACTTTTGAATTATGTTATCTGTGTTGATATTTATAATATTTTTTATCAACCACTTGTATAAATTGAACTGAAGGCTTGCAAACTTTGTGGAATTGATAACCCAATGATTTAATAATTAACAAATAAAAATAAATGTACTAAAATTGTTGCTATCAATCCCTATTTAATTTCCTTAAATCCAGGACAAAAGGGAGCAAAGTGCCAATAATAAGTTGAAAAAAAAATATATAAGTTCGATTCTCTCTGCCTACCCCGCTAGGGAAGTCGTGTGAAGTTTAGTTAGTGAGTTATGATAAGTGGCTGGTTCGTTACCTACACAATCACAAACCCAATATACTATTAGTTGCCTTTACAATATGCTAGAATACATTAATGCAGATGCAGATAGTAGGTACCTAATTCTTTATAGGATACTACTTTTTTAGAACTCTGCTCATAAAAGGATGTTTCTATTAATATATACCATTATTTTTAAAAACTATATAGTTATCAGGTACATGTGCACCTGATAACTACATAGTTTTACCTACAATATGTTTAACCACACTTTGTTTGATATCATGTGGCAAATACATTGAGTTAAAAATCGCGTTACTAATCGCGTTACGTAATGATATCAGTTATCAAAGGCCGGTTTCTAATCGCGTTATCAGTCGCTTATCACCGATTATCGGATATCCACCTCCTTTCGGTTTCGGGAATTTCGCTTCTGTATGTATGCTTATCGCCTTGTCTGTTTTTATTTGAGAAATACCTAAATTTATATAAATACATTGATAACGTATTTTCAGCAAAACAGAACGACTCAAGTACCTATTAAATGATATAAATAGTGAATGTATTTAAAAAAAAAATTTGAATTATTAATAAGATATCGTAAGTTTTGCATGGATATACCTTTGCTTTAGCACGTATAAATTCTTCATATTAGATTACAGGATAAATGGAATATCTTTGCCAAATAATAGAGATACTGCGTAATATAGTGCGCATGTTATACCTACAAAGAAAGATGGAAACGCCCATATTCCATATTCAAATAAAAACAATCAATTTCAAATTCTTATTATTAAACTTGTTGAAACTAGTAGTCTGATTGAACACGTGTGTTGAAGATATTTGCCATTGACGTAATCAAACCAGTTAGTCTTCCGCGCCGGTAAGTTAGTATGTCGCCGAAATAACCTAGATATCTAGTTGGACTAGTGACATTCTGCTGAAGACCTTGGGTATACTTTCTGAACAGTTAGCATTTCAAATTTTTAATACATATATAATTAAAAAAACTTTGAGAAATAACATTTTTACTGTTAATAATTATTATTTTTACACAAATCTATTATATAACTTATTTTGGTGCCAAATTTCACAATAAAACACAAAACAGACTTCAATGTTGGTATTATTTTACTTTTGTAAATAAAATTGTGTATAAATGTTTATTTTCCTTTAAAAAAATCTGATTTTACATGTATATTATATTATATCTAGTAAGACAGATATTTATTGCATATATTAGCAAGCAATATTAAAGTTATGGATAGAAACATATACAAATTATGATAATAAAGAGCTATAAAAATGGTTTAAGACTTAATATCTGAGTTATTATATAAATTAAAATGCAAAGTTGCAGATTTCAAATAATAAGGGAGATTATGCATAAAAGATTTTATTTTATGACCTTATTGGTATAAAATCGACTATTATTGAGTAAGAAATATCAATATCAACGTAATATAATATTTTGCATTTTAATAACTAGCTAATGATCATGATTAATATATACTCCTCAATAATAAAACATTATTTTATTAACTAGTTACACAGAACAATAAAAGTCAGAAATATACTATGGTATATTAATCATTATCATCCTCTTGCCCTTCTCACAGTTCATCTGGGGTCGGCGCAGCATGTCTTCATTTTCCATACGTCCCGGTCAGCCGTCATCAAGCTATACTAGTACACCGGTAGTAATACCTAGTAATAACTTATATGCTTATACCCTGAACTATTCCCTATAATACAGTTTGTTTGACACTCTTTCACTTTTTTTTATACTACTGAAGAAAAGTCAAAAAATAACAGTTTCTGGATCCATGACGTATGTGAAGTCGCAACAAAAGGCTTGTTTAATCATAATAAGTAAATTAATTTGTATCAAAAATATGTAAAAACAGGCGTGGGTATTACTTTGATATGAAATATAAATACCTTCATACATTTTGATCGGATTACATCATATGTAGAGCTGTCTGTGTGTATAATAAATTTACCTGCGCTTAAGATAAATCTTCTTCTACCCTCAATTTAGATGTTACGTTTTTTGTTCATATACACTCCATATGTAATATTCGTATACTTATTTATATGTAAGTTTGATTTTCTCTGCAAATTCCAATATAAATTAAGTGAAATTAATCTTTACAGACACTTTTTAGTTAAAATACATTTTTTGCTCTTGCTTCGGCCGACGGTGTTAAAACAACACCTTGACTTTACTTCGCAAAACAGTAGCATCGGATAACCGAGATAGCTGAAAGTAATTATTTAGTTGTACCGCATTAGCACACAATACACTTGACGTGCCACGCCTTCGCAAGAGCCACTCATGCTCAGTGGCTACGCGGTTAATTGAAACATGCGCCGGCGCAGACACCGTCGCAACCACTCGCACAAATTTGCTCCTTGATGCATGGTCTTAAAGTGTATAATTAAGTTTGATTCTGTTAGCGGCTGGTGATCGGCGGCTTCCTTCTTCGGTCGGATAGCCGTTGCGAAAACGACGCACGCGCATTGTCTCTACTTCCTCGGGACCAACCTTGACTGTGACGCGCCTTCGCAGTCATCAAGTTAGCCGCGGTTACGTTATTAATCGAACTGTTTTCAAATATCTCCTGTCTCTTTCTCTTGATATTCTATATATCTCATATATTACTGGCTATGTAGGTCAGTGGTTTCTGAACTTTTACGGTTACTGATTGGTTTAAGAATTGCTAGTCTATTCCTTTTTGTAACATATACCACTGAAGACGGGATGACGCAAATAAAAACGGTAGCAATTCATTTCCATTTTATGTCCGTGGTCATATTAATGTTAACTAGTCTTATCTTTATAGTCCATCTACAACATTCAGTTCTTGTAGAGCAACATGATAAAGGTAACAAATTTCAACTTTTGGAACTGCTTATTTTGAATATTCAATATTGCCCATGTCAACTAACCGTTTTGAAAACATTGTTGCCATTATTTTAGGTCGGATCACGTTATTCTAACCGCCAAATGCGGTCACAATTTTTTCTTTTTTTTTTAGGCAAACATTTAGAAACGTTGTTTCCTAAAAATAACAACGTAATTTTACATTCATACGAATGCATAATTACATTGCAAAATGTATAGATAGGTCATGGATGAACTAATATCATAAATATACAATGTAAATGATGCGTTCGATAAAGCAGCGTATCAATATTTAGTATACAAGCTACTATTAATAATAAATCAGTATTAAATCTATAACATAAATGACAAACAAATGAAAAAGATATGGGAAATGTTGACGAAATGATTATCGGAAACCAAATTAAATTCAAAATGGAGTCAGGAATATTCCAGAATTCGCATAACACTGTGACGACTTGGTGATAACAGGATAAAATATACAAATGTATATTATTTAGTTTCCTTCCGATACGTTGGATGATGATTGTCATTTGTTTCTATGGATTTAATTAGGCTAACGGTTGTTTGTCTTTTTGACATTGGAATTCATATTTTATCCAATTTCCATATTTAATGTAACAAACTTTATATATAGTGTATATGATAATATTTATTATTAATTCTTCAGACTGACACATCAATTCCCTAGTCCCAAATTAAGCCTATGAGCTTGTGCTATGGAAACTAGATAAACGGGAAGCCATACTTAAATACGTATATAAACATCCACGACTCGAGTACCAAATTATCCATGTTCATCACACGAAATATTAGCCCCTTGCGGGATTCGAACTAACGACCCTTGGTTTCGTGGTCGGGGTCTCTGACCATTCGACCACTCGAACATAAGTATAATATACCTAAAATAATTTAAAGTAACTTCTCGCCAAGCTGAAATAAAATATAAGAACATAATCGGAAGCAAACTATTCAATTGTTAGATAAAATTCGAAAACACGACTTATCTTGTAACGTCATGCATATTACTTAAAGATTAATATTTTAAAATACTTTATTGAAATTTAATTAATTATCTTATCCTTTAAGTTATCTAAATTATTAAGACGAGATTATTTTCTCTTGTTGCATATTATAATAATGATCTCTCAGGAAATAATTATAGATATTATAATATTATTTTCACAGACTAAACTTGGAAATTTCAACAAGTCTGTAGGCAATTTGTACTTCAAATATCGTTTCCGTATAATCTTGAATATTGTATACTTATATAATTATATCTCAGTGTTAAAATCAAGTATTCTTCAAATCAAATTTCCAATAAATACGTGTACAAATAATTTGTCTCAAAGTGAAAATAATTTAATTTGTTTACAAGAACAGATTTTGATGTAATAAGCACTAAGCCTAGTTTGCTATATAAATAATATGACATACATTCAATTAATAATATATGTTTTCAAAATCTAAGTAAATATAAAAGTATGTCCAATGACTAATAGCATCCTATATTTGGCAAGCTCGATGGCGCATTCGGTAGTGACCCTGCCCCATGCGCCAAGAGTTGTGGGTTCGATCCCCACCCAGGACAAATATTCGTATGATGAATACTTGTGTTTGTTCTGTGTCTGGGTGTTAATATACAATATTTAAGTATATATTTGTAATACCACTGTTGTTTCTGATATCCGTAACACAAGTGCTTAAGCTACTTACCTCGGAGTCAGATCAATGTATGTAATGTAGTCTGATATTTATATGCTATTAAATAAATTAATTAGGATTTCCCTTAAACGAAACAATGATATCAGCTGGTACGATAACAACGTTGACATCAGTCGCACGAGTTTTCCTCAAAAATCAAGGAAGCTGTAACATAAATTAAATGCTAAACCACGTATACGTTTAAGTGCAGCAAGTGCAGCGTTGAATAAATCCATTATTAGCGAAAAGGAAATAAGCTTATTAGAAGTTGATCGGATCTGCAAAGCCTTCTTATTGAACAAAAGTGCGTTAACTATATACAGTGGTCTTGTAGTAACGGCTAGTGAATCTTAATGCCATTTCAATAATTATTATAATAAAGCCTTTTTAATAATTATCATGTACTCGATAATTTGAGAAAAGCGGTGATAGCTCAATGGTAAATGCGCTTCATAAGCAAAGGTTGCTGGTTCAAACAGAAATTTTCGAAATCGAAGTATGATTCAAATTGTCTGGTTCGATCTCATAATTATTCAGTCACAAGTCTCACAAAACTCAAGACTATGGACTAGGACGACTCTAATTACACAGAAATATTGAGACACTAGCGGTCGATACGACCGTAGGAATTAATAAAAAAAGTAAAAAATATAACCACTTCTTTTCGTAGTCAGTATTTGATGACGAAACTTTTTACGTGCATGCAGAAGCATTAAAAAAAATCCGGAATAATAATAGTTTTATTCAGTAGTTTTGAACGTCAAAAGAAACAAATTCACTACAACTAATTTCAAGAACGAAGTTGATTTAATGACTTCGATAGCAATCATTTATATTATTGTAAGATCGCTTCAGAAATCAATAGTATACAGAGTTACCCTTCGTTACTTTGTAAGTAAGGGCTGCGGAACATACGTGGATAGGTATTTGAATCCATCTGTTGAAAACTGCTTAAAATTCAAAACAAGAATCGAGCTGAAAGAACAAAATAACAAGCCTCATACAAATTAATGTAAAATAATGAATAATTAAATGTGTTTTGGCTGGGTGGCCGAAGTTTCGAAGGTCGGACCGCTATGGAAACTAGTGTGAATGTGTTGAGAATATAAAGGATTTTTTACGATTGGAGGTAAGCTGGTTGTAAAATATAAAAATCTATACTCTAGATATCGTATAGATAGATAAACTATATATGTATATCTTATAAATGACAGATATAAACGATATTAATTCGGGCGAGCGGTGGTAGCTCAATGGTAAGGACACGCGCCTGTTAACCGAGGAGTGCAGGTTCAAACCCGGGCACGTACCTCTGGATTTTTTTCAAATCTATGTACGTATTTATCGACGGTGAAGGAAAACATCGTGATGAAACCTGCAAATTCAAACTACTTTGGATTTGTAACCATGATCCAAAAATTGTCTGGTTACCCTATCTTAGGGTTACGAAGGTCAGATTGGCAGTCGCTTCAATGTAATTACCAGACTCGCTAAATCCTGGATCATGGTCTAAACGGACCCCGTATAAACACGGATATAACGCTAGGAAGATGAAGACGATGATGTAAACAATACAATATAGTTTACCAACACACGTTTCACATCTTCAGTAGTAACATGAAAATCAAATGCAAACTTAACAAATTTCCCCGCGACAACGAACATTTCAGTGCACTTAAGGTTCAAAACATACGAGAACAGCATTCAGCTCGCATTCGGACGATTGAATGTGCCAGGTCAACGCTTAGTTGTAGTCAGTGGCGGATTTACCCTAAGGCCCGGTAGGCCAGGGCCTAGGGCGGCCAGATATTAGAGGCGGCCAATCGTGATAAAAATTAAGTGATGACGCTTTAGTTCTGAGAGTTATGGCCTGGGGCTTAGGGCGGCCAAGACTGTAAATCCGCCACTGGTTGTAGTGTCAACTGCAAGTGAGACGATCAATGGCTCAAGGTGGATAATGTCCGGGATTCTGTTTAAAAAAAATTTGCTAGTTACAAAAATCATTATTAAGACACAGTAAATGAATGTTGAAGTATTTTTCTTGTCATTAGGATTGTTTAAAGCATCTGCTACCTACACTTATTAGCAAATGTTAGTGTGTTTAACTCCGTAAGAACTAGCTATATACAAGAAGAGTAAGAAAAACTTTCTTTTTAACTTAAACGTCCTTATTTATTGTAAGTCATACTAGAGTTATTACAATATAATTAACGCACTATAATTCAATAAGAGTGCTTTTAAAGACCGGTGTCACCGGTGTTCATAGGCTATATACTGGAGGAGATGCATATATACTACAGTACATATAAGCATGCAAAAACCACTTGGTATTAATTAGCCCATCAGTAGTATATCAATATTAGAATAATAAATGACAAAACAACAAGTTTGCTTAATATGTAGTTATAGTAAAAAAAATCCTCATTGAAATAGGTAAGTTGAATACCTATATTTTTTTAAAGATACCGAAAAGTAAAATATTCCCTCAGCCTTATGGTATTAGCACATGGTAATATTTTTTATGCAAAAGTGGTCATTTTAATTTTCGACACCATAATCAAATTTTATGAAACCTTTAACTTGTGAAAAGGATATTGCATTCATTTTACAAACATATCAATTGGAAACTGTCTGTAGAATCACTTTTTTGTATTATTATGACTATTCATAAGTGCTTTTGTGGAGCCTACATCAATAAAGATATTTCTATTTCTAAAACCGTTACCATTTCCGCTACTGGAAAATAGGTAACATAAAAAGTTACACTTAAGTATATCCTCATTATACAAACTTATTTCAAAAGGATCTATAGATACAGAGGCATGTTTAGACTGATCTAGACATTTCTTGACATTAGCGTATTTGCACTATGGCGCCCGCGCACTAGCCAACAAGAATCAACAGTTTTTATTAATTAAGACTACTTACTCGCGCTGGGCAATTGTATCAACCACTGTGCTTCTGGGTCGGCTATTTTTAACTCTCAATTTAAAATATTATTTTTAGAAACCACTGTGTTACGTTTAGCTACTAAGTTCTTTGGCACAATGGGTGAGACTTCTCGTGAAACGCAAGGGCGCTGGTTTGATTTCCGAATTGGGACAAACAGTTGATAGAACAGATTAAGCCTCATCTTAGGTCTGGGTGTTAACTTTGCCTGGCCCGTTGGTCGAGTGGTCGGAGACCCTGGCCGCAAAACTGAGGGTCGTGGATTCAAACCCCGCTAGGGGCAAATGTTTCGTATGATGGACATGGACATTTGTACGTGAGTCATGGATTTTTATAAATATATTTAATTATGTCTATCCGTTCACCTAGTATCCATAGCACAAGCACAGCTTGGGTCTAGGGAATTGGTGTGCTAGTCTGTAGAATGTATTTATTTATTTTATTTAACTTTGTTATTTCTGATTTTTGAAATAACTACTAGTTAGAAACAAGATTAATATATCTGATATGTATTAACACCATCACAAAGATCATTACTCTTATTGTTTTTAAGAGTTACTACCACTGATTTTACTGTGCTCAATTAAATATAATAATCCTTTGACTGGCCCGTTGGTCGAGTGGTCAGAGACCCTGGCCACGAAACCAAGGGTCGCGGTTTCGAACCCCGCTAGGGGCAAATGTTTCGTGTGATGAACATGGACATTTGTACTCGAGTCATGGATGTTTATAGCCGTATATAAGTATGTCTATCCGTTCGCCTAGTATCCATAGTACAAGCATAAGCTTAGTTTGGAACTAGAGAATTGGTGTGTCAGTCTGGAGAATTTATTTATTTAATTTAATTCTGGAGAATTTGGAGAATTTTACATAGACATTCGACATTTATTAATCATAATGTCTCATTTATTTGCACTACAATAAAAAAATGCGATTATATATAAATGTTTACTTTCAATTGCCTTTTAATGATTACCCTGTACCCTGAGTGTGCAATGATGTGACATAATACTAAACTAAAGTTAATATGTAGGGGCTTTGATAACATATAATAGTATATAATATACTACTTATATTCACAGTTGTTTATGTACCTAAATACCTATGTTAGTATAACATAATGTCGTTCGATAATATCTACCTAATAATTTGTATAAACATATTTATTTGTGTTTGTACTGTATTGTATTGAAATAATAACTTTTATCCTTATTGGAAAAAACACTTTAGGTTTTATGAACTTAATAGTATATGTACTTTGTATTAACAATATTAAATCAGTAATAACACAATTACAAATATTTCGAATTAGGTATATTAGGAAATATACATTTACTAAGTACAATCCAACAATAATATTTTTAATAATATGAAATACTAGCTTCTGACCGCGGCTTCGCTCGCGTGGTACATCGATAAAACATAGCCTATATGTTATTCGGG
Source organism: Glyphodes perspectalis (assembly GCA_951394215.1). Classification (NCBI taxonomy): domain Eukaryota; kingdom Metazoa; phylum Arthropoda; class Insecta; order Lepidoptera; family Crambidae; genus Glyphodes; species Glyphodes perspectalis. The sequence continues at coordinate 4,564,424 of OX596200.1, forward strand.
TGTATAAGCTATATTATTCTAAATTTTCATTAAAATCCATTCAGTAGTTTTGTTTGGTAAAGAGTAACAAAAATCCATCCATACATACAAACTTTCGCATTAATAGTATTAGTAGGATTTCAGCAGCTCCGACGAATTAGGTTTTATTTTAAACTGTAATTTCAAATAATATTGTTCAACAAAGCTTGACTTCACAAATCAATGTATCGATTGTGAATTGTTTGAAATGGCATCAGTATGTAAGCTTGTCACGAATTCTCCGATAAAATCTGTCGCAAGCCTGATTCGAGTACTTAATTAGACTACATTAGCAGTTAAACGATAACAAGAGTAAGGTAATAAATACATGACAGGCCCGTTGGTCGAGTGGTCAGAGACCCTGGCCACAAAACCGAGGGTCGCGGGTTCGAATCCCGCTAGGGGCAAATGTTTCGTGTCATGAACATGGACATATGTACTCAAGTCATGGATGTTTATATACGTATTTAAGTATGTCTATCCGTTCACCTAGTATCCATAGCACAAGCAAATGCTTAGTTTGGAACTAGGGAATTGGTGTGTCAGTAAAAAATCGAGAATTTTTTCTCAGAAAAAACACATATTTTTATAATTTGAAGTTGATTCTGTTGATGATTTTTTTAATTTGAAGTTAAATCTTTTTTACTCTAATAGTTGAATATTTGTCTTTTAATTTCTGGGTTATTCAAAAATACACTGTGGTAGATGTGGCACAAGAAATGGAATTTCGTTTTGTCCCCTCTACTTAAGCAAACGTTAATTATCTTGTCCATCACTTCCAATTGTCTAATAAATATTGTATTAGTAGACAAGTCACACCAAAATGACTTATTTCGAGACCACAAGGCTTTAATTAAAAACTACATTACGTCATTAATTACAGCATAATGTATATGAGAACAGATGCTATTGTTGCCTTAATTTCCATAGTACAAAAAAGCAATTATAAATTATGTGAGTCCGTTTTGTTGTTATTTTATGTTACATGCTTTTTTTTATGTAAATTAAAAACAAATTGGTACATTAAAGTTGAATAATTAAAACAATATTTTGTATATAGGCCTTCTTAGTAAGACGATCTTAGTCCAATTTGTTCACTGAAAAATTGTATATTTATTGCACAAGTGCTATCTCTTGAAACCATTTAAATTCCATAATAAAGTTGTGACGTTTTCTCTAATCACAATTAGCTACAAAAAGAATACAACACTTGAATAAAAACTCAAAAAATATATATACATCTACCAAATACCCAAAATACGATCTTATTAGCTCGACAACTACACAAAAAACCGACCTGATTACTCCGGAAAACACATATTTGATCCCGCGTAATATAAACTCGTCAATGCTTTGTATCTACCCAATCCAGTGACCGGATGAAGACATAAAAATGGCTGGTGGTATGACACGTGTTTATGATTGGTGGACTTGTCAATATTACGTCGATTCATCGAGATTTTACCCAAAACATTACTGTATCTCTGTATCTCGTCTGCTATCCATAGTACAAGCATAAGCTTAGTTTGGAACTAGAGAATTGGTGTGTCAGTCTGGAGAATTTATTTATTTAATTTAATTCTGGAGAATTTGGAGAATTTTACATAGACATTCGACATTTATTAATCATAATGTCTCATTTATTTGCACTACAATAAAAAAATGCGATTATATATAAATGTTTACTTTCAATTGCCTTTTAATGATTACCCTGTACCCTGAGTGTGCAATGATGTGACATAATACTAAACTAAAGTTAATATGTAGGGGCTTTGATAACATATAATAGTATATAATATACTACTTATATTCACAGTTGTTTATGTACCTAAATACCTATGTTAGTATAACATAATGTCGTTCGATAATATCTACCTAATAATTTGTATAAACATATTTATTTGTGTTTGTACTGTATTGTATTGAAATAATAACTTTTATCCTTATTGGAAAAAACACTTTAGGTTTTATGAACTTAATAGTATATGTACTTTGTATTAACAATATTAAATCAGTAATAACACAATTACAAATATTTCGAATTAGGTATATTAGGAAATATACATTTACTAAGTACAATCCAACAATAATATTTTTAATAATATGAAATACTAGCTTCTGACCGCGGCTTCGCTCGCGTGGTACATCGATAAAACATAGCCTATATGTTATTCGGGTGTATAAGCTATATTATTCTAAATTTTCATTAAAATCCATTCAGTAGTTTTGTTTGGTAAAGAGTAACAAAAATCCATCCATACATACAAACTTTCGCATTAATAGTATTAGTAGGATTTCAGCAGCTCCGACGAATTAGGTTTTATTTTAAACTGTAATTTCAAATAATATTGTTCAACAAAGCTTGACTTCACAAATCAATGTATCGATTGTGAATTGTTTGAAATGGCATCAGTATGTAAGCTTGTCACGAATTCTCCGATAAAATCTGTCGCAAGCCTGATTCGAGTACTTAATTAGACTACATTAGCAGTTAAACGATAACAAGAGTAAGGTAATAAATACATGACAGGCCCGTTGGTCGAGTGGTCAGAGACCCTGGCCACAAAACCGAGGGTCGCGGGTTCGAATCCCGCTAGGGGCAAATGTTTCGTGTCATGAACATGGACATATGTACTCAAGTCATGGATGTTTATATACGTATTTAAGTATGTCTATCCGTTCACCTAGTATCCATAGCACAAGCAAATGCTTAGTTTGGAACTAGGGAATTGGTGTGTCAGTAAAAAATCGAGAATTTTTTCTCAGAAAAAACACATATTTTTATAATTTGAAGTTGATTCTGTTGATGATTTTTTTAATTTGAAGTTAAATCTTTTTTACTCTAATAGTTGAATATTTGTCTTTTAATTTCTGGGTTATTCAAAAATACACTGTGGTAGATGTGGCACAAGAAATGGAATTTCGTTTTGTCCCCTCTACTTAAGCAAACGTTAATTATCTTGTCCATCACTTCCAATTGTCTAATAAATATTGTATTAGTAGACAAGTCACACCAAAATGACTTATTTCGAGACCACAAGGCTTTAATTAAAAACTACATTACGTCATTAATTACAGCATAATGTATATGAGAACAGATGCTATTGTTGCCTTAATTTCCATAGTACAAAAAAGCAATTATAAATTATGTGAGTCCGTTTTGTTGTTATTTTATGTTACATGCTTTTTTTTATGTAAATTAAAAACAAATTGGTACATTAAAGTTGAATAATTAAAACAATATTTTGTATATAGGCCTTCTTAGTAAGACGATCTTAGTCCAATTTGTTCACTGAAAAATTGTATATTTATTGCACAAGTGCTATCTCTTGAAACCATTTAAATTCCATAATAAAGTTGTGACGTTTTCTCTAATCACAATTAGCTACAAAAAGAATACAACACTTGAATAAAAACTCAAAAAATATATATACATCTACCAAATACCCAAAATACGATCTTATTAGCTCGACAACTACACAAAAAACCGACCTGATTACTCCGGAAAACACATATTTGATCCCGCGTAATATAAACTCGTCAATGCTTTGTATCTACCCAATCCAGTGACCGGATGAAGACATAAAAATGGCTGGTGGTATGACACGTGTTTATGATTGGTGGACTTGTCAATATTACGTCGATTCATCGAGATTTTACCCAAAACATTACTGTATCTCTGTATCTCGTCTGCTTATTTTTCGATGGCATTTTAATTTTCGACACCATAATCAAATTTTATGAAACCTTTAACTTGTGAAAAGGATATTGCATTCATTTTACAAACATATCAATTGGAAACTGGCGGTAGAATTACTTTTTTGTATTATTATGACTATTGATTATGGCCAATCCACTACCGAGAAACAAATAAAAAATTTAAACAAAAAATTTACTCCACTAAGGATTTTTTTCCTATATTTCGGGTAAATTTTTCACTGGATCCTTTTCAATGTAACAAAAACCGACGGCAAATTATCGGATATTTCGTGACAGAATTGGAAAAACATTTACAAAAGATCAGGTCAAATGTATCGTTTACCGACGAGCATACATGAACATAATATATTACCACGTTCATGTATGAGTATGGAAAAACAAAAAGTATTAGCTAAGATTGTAGCAAATAGAAGAGTTCTGACCTGCTTATACTCACGAGAATAGGGGTAACATAGTAATGTATCGCATCTGGGATCTTTATGTTAGTATCATTCGCTAGGGAAGTGGCGTGAAGTTTAGTTAGTTAGTTAGTATCATTAGTTTAATTCACTGTTGACGGGCCGTTGGTGTCGTCGGTTTTACAGTGTCGTAAGTGTCGCAGGTTCGAATCCCGCTAGGAGCAAATGTTTCGTGTGATGAACATGGACCTTTAAACTCAAGGTAAAGATGTTTATGCAAACGTATTTAAGTATGTCTATCCGTTCGCCTAGTATCCATAGTACAAGCATAAGCTTAGTTTGGAACTGGGGAATTGGTGCGTCAGCCTGGGGGAATTATTTACTTATTTATGATTCAGTTACTTGATTCTCACTTTTACTCAATTGTCGTAATGTTACAAGCTACCGATGTAATCTCACTACTACGATCTCGGTCAGTAAGTTACAATGTTATCGAATCTCGATACGGAAACGTAACATTTTTTAGTAGTAACGTTAACTGGTCGCTTCACGGTCAATGTCGGACAGGCGGCCTCGCCGCTCAGCGCTCGTCTCGGCCGAATAGTGGCCGCTTACGTAACACTATTAGCTTGCAAATGTGTCGTGTCGAGAATTTGAATGGAATAATAATCGTAATTTGTATATAAGTGGTATCGTGAGATTCGGTGGCATCGAATATATGCGAACGTATTTATTATTACTATAAAATGGCGGATCGAGTTGGTTATGTAATGTCATATTTGTGATACTGAAGAAAAGCTTAAGTGAATGCATTTGCCCAGTCATCCTAACGTACGCTTAGCAGTAAAAGCGACAATTTTTTATTAATAAAACCGATTTCTATGTAATAAATAATCTTGGTATCATGAATTGTATTGCTGTACCGCATTTATTTATGTATCTTTCATGTTAAAAAGTTAACCATTCACTTCTGGACCATATTTAGTTCCAGTTAATAAATAAATAATTAAATAACACACTACATCACATACATTGATCTGACTCCGAAGCATGTAGCTTAAGCACTTGTGTTACGGATATCAGAATCAACAGTGGTATTACAAATATATACTTTACTTTACATTACAAATAAATATTCAATATTAACACCCAGACACAGAACAAACACAAGTATTCATCATACGAATGTTTATCCTGGGTGGGGATTGAACCCACAACTTTTGGCGCATGGGGCAGGGTCACTACTGAACGAGCTATCGAGCCAGTAATGGCTAAAGAACAAACCTTTTGATCCAAACGAAAGCAAAATTTATAGCTTTGAAACATTTGCATAATAATATCCTGTGCGCCATTTTTTACATTCGTCTCTTATCAGCGCAATCTCTGACGTCAGATCTTGCCGACAACTAGTTTGTGTACAAAACATCACAATACTTTGGACTCGTAGGTATATTTTTTTCGACTTGCTTGCTAATAAACGTTCATTCTTCAAAAAAATCGTTTCACAATTCATCACAGACAGCTAACCATCATTTTGACCTTCATTTCTACTGCTTTCCGGAAAAACGTTGTAATAACTTTGCGAATTAATGGTGTGGATTGCGTAAAGCAATTTTTTCCCCTCATCTAGTATTGTCTTGAATTCTGCGCTCTTCAACTTGTTTAATAATTGCGAATACATAATTGCAATGAACAACAAATCATGTTGTCGCAATACAATGGGATAGATAATAAAGGAGGCCATTCACGACGATTTGACACTATTTGTTACGATGGCGGTTGTACAAAACCGCGGAAGAATTTGTACGGGAATTGTTGAACAATGACCGCGTTGAACGAAATTCGTTGTGCCTCTTATGGGCGCTAGAGACGTCAAGTTAATTAGTCTCGCTATAATGTGCGGATTAGTAGAGCAAAGTTGTTCAATGAAAACATATCGAGATCTTGAAACTATCAACAGTTGATGAATTTAATTTATTTTGTAACATAACATCACGCCCATAATCCCCGAAGGGGTAGGCAAAGTTAAAGGGACAGCAGTCCCCTTTAACGACATTCAGCCAAAAATAAAACTGAGCTGGGTTAAATGGAAAATTGTGAAAAAGTGGTGACAAGTGGCTAGCTCGTCACCTACACAATCACATACCCAAAACCTCGTATACCATTAGTCGCCTTTTACGACAGGCTAGGCAAGAAACACAGTTGGCAAATTCTTTTATAGTCCCAGACTAACACGGGTTTATTTTGTCTAGTCTGTAAATATAATTATAAGGTATAAAACATGTATTATTATTCCTTAAGTCAGAGATTTCATGTTCGTGGCTGGTCATTATACTTAGTCTGCTTGGTTGGTTAGAAATCTTGATCACCTAAGTAAAGGCAAAGTGCGCAAATTTCTGTGATGAACAAAGATCATTATGATGGGGTTTGTTAAGGAATGTAAGTATGTCTATCAATAAGTTTGGATCCAGATGCAGTTTGGATTCAGCAATATTTAAATTCTTCTCGAAAATATACGAGTATCCATCCAGATCCAATGTTTTGAGACGGATGCCTACTAAAAATGAATCCGGAACTGCGATGAAACATTTATAAGTTTATTTTCAGCACAACTATTAGGACATCAGGACTGTTTTCCTTTCAGATAGAAAGCTGATTATAATGCCTATCGATGGCTTCCTACTGTCTAAGATTTGGTAATTGATCAGGAACACATACTTATTAAAAGCAGTATATTTTTGACTTTAAATATAGTTTATTTGTGAGAACACAACAAATAGCTGTTTATAAGTGCTTTAAAAAATACCAGTGTATAATAGTACATATAGGTAGTTAAAAGGGTAATAAGATACGAATTGGCACACCCACAGTTATCGTAGCACAGGTCATATTTTGCAATGATAATGACTGCGAAAGAAGGCAAAGGAAGCGTGAACTTTCTCAGTCCGACCTTTCTAGTAAACACGTGATAACCCATCTCGATCGTCGACTATAAATCGTGTGAGTCGTTGACTCTCGTGAGTAACATTAGTATTATCAAGCAAGCGTCATTGCTCCAACGCCGTATTTTTAGCCTAGGCCGCACTAAATATAGTACAGCAGTTATTACAGAATTAATATTTCTAAAAACAGATCGTCTACGCGCGTCTGATAACGTGTCCGAGACCGATAGTGGCGTGACGTCACTTGTATCGTTTTTAAGTAGAATTTGCATTTGTACATTGCTCGTTATATGTGAAGCGGAAAAACTAAATGCTGTTAATGTATTCATGTTTATCAAGCCGTGTCAAGGTTGAACTGCTATTAGGTACGCGAAGATGTGGGTCTTGGGTAGACGTTTTTTTTTTTACAAATATATATAAGAAGATCTAAGCTACATCAGATTTAAAGTCATATGCAAGTTTCATTTTTTTTTAATGTTTTTTTGTATGTCTGTCCTTGTCTAGTCGTGTCACAAATCTACAAACAATCCATTCTAGAAGACTCGTATATTTGTATATTTCGTTGGCGTCACAATCTCCGTACTATACAAGCTTCTTGATGTTGAACTCAAATATATTTTTCAGAAAGAGGTTTCTAACTCACAACTACTAAAGATTAGTACCTACTAGTGTAACATAAATACAAATACTTTGAACTTCAGCTTTATAAATAACGCCTACAACTCAATTGTTAGTCGATGTACACAAACCGCATGGTCTTCTAAAAATAATGCAATGTGTATTTTCTAAAAATAAAATATCGTCATGAATAAAACAATTAAGTGTATGACTCGGGTTTTGTTTGATGCCTCGGTATTTAGTGAAAGGTTTTTGTTAATGTACTAGTTTTATAAGTTCTATCATAAAAATACATGTCACGTATTTTTCTGAAATAATATGTATTTACCATACAAAAACAAACGCATTGCAATGAGTTGTACATAAATTTGCTAATTGTGTATCATTAAGCTATGGCTAAGATGACAAATTCATGTGCGTTATCTGCTATTTAATCAATAAACCTTATGCTGACAATTGAAATAAAATTATAAATGTTGAATAACTATAAAAAACATTTTACTATGAATTGAGCTAGACACATATCTGTTTAAATTAAGGTTAAGTACTTTATTGCGAAAATGTATTAAAATCTCTATAGCACTTGCTGAGTTTGCCTCATTCGCTTAGAAAATAATCACTTCTAGGAAAAAAATATGTTTTCATATATTAAAATACACTAAACTTTCGTCTTTAACTATTTATAATGGTTGTCATAGCTGTCAAAGTTATAATCAAAGTTAAAGTTGCTTAGTTAAGTTTAACCAACCTTAAGACTAGCGAGTTTTAGTATCAAATATGATAATGTTTTGCTTAAAACTCCAATGTAATAAAATTATCAGTTCTGTGCTAACGCGACCCGTCAAATAATATCAGAGTGACATAACATTCTGCCTGTCTACTCGGATAAGATAAGTATTGTTGATATTGAAACAAGTTTATTTTGTAGGATTCGGTTGCTTAGAGTAAAATATAGATTAATATTTTAAAATAAAAAACAAACAGCCTGGGAACATTTTAATGTTTATTTAATCGTGTATCACGCGTCAACCGTATCATTATGACATTACGATTTCAATACTAAGCATTATTATCAAATGATTAAGGTGACATAGTTTGTCAGAACTAAGTTCATACTGTGCAATGTATACAAAGAAAATAACTATTATGCATATAAACCTTTTTTGATCGAAAAGCTTGTTATCTCATTACTAGAGCAAGCTGTCAGTCATACAATTTTTTTTTTTTATTTAGCTACCTTTGCTAATCATTATTAGAACAAGCGGCCAGTCACATAACATTTTAATTTCTCGTTTATCCACTTAAACTGTATTCAGTTATCAGCTATAAGTCAGTGCATCGCCCGCATATAAGCTTAAGAACTGGAATGCAGCGTCCATATTTCATCAACATAGTCCATGAAAATCTAACTACATTACCATCATATTTACATAAATATTGAAACCAGTTATCTTTTTTTTACCTGCTTTGTTGAAAATTATAATAGAATTACATCGAACATATTTTCCTACACTTAGTAAGATGTATATGATCTAGAAAACAAAATGGACGATGGAACCTCGAACACTCTAAACGCATACTTTTTTAACCAATTACTATTTGTCTCTGTACGGGGATTGAACTCGAAAGCACCCTAGTTCTTAGTTGATTTGCAATAGAAGCAGTATAGAATTTTCAAAAAAGACCTATAGCTTTAAGTATCCCAAACTTTTTTACAATTACAGTTTCTTTATTATCTCTATATCTATATTAGCAACTGCAGTGCTAAAAACTTGCTGACCTGAAACCTCAAAAAACTTGTAACATTAACGTTTCAAAATGATAAAATTGGGAAATTATTATGCAAATCAGCATAATTTTTGCATTAATGGCTTCGTTTGTTACACCATCATTAATTAGCTAAGCCAGTCTTTACCGCAATACTTAACGATGCTTAATCATTTAGACATTTTATACTGTAGTACTGTAGTACTAGTAATCAACACTGATTGCGTCCAAGAACCAATAGTTTGCGAATATTTCTTTCATAAATAAATTTAATTTAATTGAAATTATCATAAATTCCTAGAATAAATGAGCTTTTTCATTGAGAAAATGTATTTAATAATTTCTGTAGATGTATATATGATTATCCTTTACAGACTGACACAAAAACACGGCTACCGGTTTCAATATACATATAAGTGTAGATCCTTTAATACTGTGAGCTATGTAGGTACTTTAAAATGCTTTCCGAATCTAATTTAAGGACGACAATATGGCTTTTAGTGTATACTTGCTCACATAGGCTTAACGCGAGTTCGTGAATACTTTAGCTTAAGCAAGTATGTTATGAACTATACTATAAGGGAGACAATTCAAAGGGCTCAAAGGTTGCCTTTCTTGCCCTTACTCGAGTATTTAATATACTAGTACTTGCTTCGTCATTTCACCCTCGAGGTTTAGCGTAAGATCGAGTAATTAAGACAAGCTTTCATTAGGCTTGGAAAACATAGTCAAAGTGGAAGTCTCGGGTGATAAATACGTACTTATAGTCTGTAGAAATAGTAGTGGAAAATTAAGATTATATATATGACTGGCCTGTTGGTCGAGTGGTCAGAGACCCTGGCCACGAAACCAAGGGTCGCGGGTTCGAATCCCGCTAGGGGCAAATGTTTCGTGTGATGAATGATGTTTATAAACGTATTTAAGTATGTCTATCCGTTCACCTAGTATCCAAAGTACAAGCATCAGCTTAGTTTGGAACTAGGGAATTGGTGTGTCAGTCTAAAAGATTTATTATTATTTATTTATATATTTTCATCACGGAAACCTTTGATATAAATGTTTTGAATATGATAAAAGCAACAGTTATGTATGGTCTTTGTATAGATATTTGATTCTTAGTCACATATTAACGGGTGAACAAAATTATCTGAATTTTCCATAGTTTTGGAATTAAACCAAGCTTTGAACGTAGGATAGCCACTTTAACGCGAACGAAATCGTGGTCTAAATTATAGGATATATTACATATAATTATAGCATCACCATAATCCCCGAAGGGGTAGATAGAGTCAAAGGGGCAGCAGGCCCCTTTACCCCATTCAGCCAAAAACAAGACTGAGCTTGGTCAGATGGAAAATTGTGAAAAAGTAGTGACAAGTGGCTAGCTCGTCTCCTACACAATCACATGCCCAAAACACCATAAACCATTAGTCGCCTTTTACGACATGCTAGGCAAGAAACACAGTTGGCACATTATTTTTAAGTCCCAGACCAACATGGGACAATATAATATATATTAAAAATAAATAAACAACAATCTTTTTCGAAATTCTAGACTTTAAAAATAGAGCTTCATCTATAACATACTTTGCTGACGTAACTCATCTTCTCTGTATAAAGGCACAGCATAGATCACGTATCCTTTCACTTTATTGTTACACATATTTGTAGGTAAAACGATTCATCCGAAATCGGCTTTTTACGTACAAACCTACGTCAATCTTTCCGGCTAACCTGTTTACCGGGTCGCCTATTTAGGAAACCTCTGGTTCTGCGATACTTCGTTACCCTGGCTCAACATACCTAGACAATACCGACCTTAATACACTACACACAAGAACAGTAATCAGATGGCAGAAAATTGGCCACATTACGGCTTGTTTACGGAAATTTTTGTGTCGCTTCAGTAATTTGAGCTGGCAAAATTTTTGGTGGCAGGTAAATAGGTTGAAATTAGCTGGACGTTCATGATATGCATACGGTTTCCGCATAATAATAACCGCAACGTTTTTCACGAATGGCATATAATATGTATGTTGTAATGATTGTCACTTGTACATAACGAAGAGAAACGTTCATTTGTGAATATTTTTAATAAAACATAATAAATAAATGTAGGTATCAGACTACATCACATACATTGCTCTGACTCCAAAGTAATTAGCTTAAGCACTTGTGTTACGGATATCAGAAACAACAGTAGTATTACAAATATACCTAAAACTAAATATATTGAATATTAACACCCAGATACAGAACAAACACAAGTATTCATCACACGAATGTTTATCCTGGGTGGGGATCGAACCCACAAATCTTGATGCATAGGACAGCATAATGAGTGTGTTGATAAATATTCACCATGGCAGTTATCTAACGTGTTCATTTATTTTGTTTCAGGTACGTATCGGATTGGGATTCTACAAAATTCTTGCTGATCACGAAAACAGGAGTCTCTACGAAGATACCTCGAACTAAATAGCTCACGCGTCTACTAATTAATTCAACAAACTAGAATTACTGTTCTACATAATCTAATAGTCTTGAGAACATAGTTTTATTAGTTACTGACGTGTGCTTTGGCTTTCACTCTTGTCCTTTTGAGTCAGAGACTGTTTCCAATGTAAATTAAGCCTGCACATTCTCCGACTATAGCCAAACGTGTATTGACAAGAGAACTTCATCAGGGCTACCAAGGTTAGTAGCTTTAAAGTAAAAGACTTCCACACTGCCTTCTTTTATTATTTAGTCGCGAAAATTTTTAGTTTTATTTATTTTTTTACCATGTTAACTTCTAACTCTATGCATGATTGGTATTCATGAGTTTAGCTGGATTTTTATTTACTGTTCGAGACTTTATTCTGAGCTTTTAAGTTTTGATTTTTTCCCGATTATGTGTATACAGTATTTTAATACTTCAATAATTTTTTTTATGCCATCTTTGCTCAGAATGTGCAGTAATCAGCCTAGTAACCATCGCTTCAGTCTAAATCATGTTATGTCTTCCAAAGGTATGTCTTTCTCACAAGCGTCTTTCATACGCATGCCCAAGTTCGTCTAACCGTTGTCGATTAGACGAACTTGGGCCGGTTGTAGTCGGTGAGTCCTACCAAAAAGTTGACTATTACCACATCGCATAATACCTACACCGTATTTCGTGAGGTTGACGTCAGAGCGACTTTGCGTAAGAAGAGAACAATGCCCCCGTTTGAAGGGACGGCTAAACATTTAACTTGAAACGGTTTTCATGTCCGAAGGTTAAAGGTTACGGAAATTTAATTACAAGAACCCAATTACACGATTCGGAAAGCCGGAACGAAAATGTATCTGTGAATTGATTCCGCTATTTAATATCCATTGGATAGTTAATGAAGCAATAATATCACATGAATACTCGCTTCGTGTTATATAATAACGATATGTTAGTCTCAAAATTTTTTGGGAGAAAGCAAATATACTCAACAGTTTGATTTCCAAAATTATTGAGTAGATTTTACTTTAGGGTAACATTAATTTTATTTATTTACAGGCTATATATTTTACGCAACTTGTTACATTGGAAGCACCCACATTATTCAATACAAACAATACATTTTCCATGTATTTTTTTTCTAATGAATATGAAACAAGCAAAGAAAATAAGTAACTAACAAAAATCACTGTTAATATTTCGTTTCACTCAAAATGCTTAAAGTATTTATGATAAAAAAGGCAACAAAAACTATATCGAACGCATTATTAATATCATAACACCGTGTGTTAAAAACAAAAAGTGTTTCTAGTCAGAATCAGAACCTAGTAATTTAAATTACAACGCATATGAGACCGACTATTGTCACTGAAGGTTACTCAGAATATGATGATCTCATTGTGGAGGTTTGAGGAATAAATAACGGCTACTTAACTTTATTTAATTGTGAAACCGATATTTTTCTGTTTGCTGAATGTGAGCGTTGTATAGATGCTTATAAATGAACAATTGAAATGGTATGGAATATTTAAATTGTGAAATAATAAAACTATATAAAAAAATCATTTTGTCTCTCGTCCATTTGCAATATGCTATGCCCTAAAAGGCCATGATGAACTGGTTTATTGAATGTAACATCTGATTGTTCTCTTGGATGCATTAAATAAATACTTTATTAAACTCTGCAAAAATATGAATGCCTTTTGTAAGAGACTGGCTTACAGAAGTCATCACTCGATATGGAAATAATATGTAAGTTAAATTAAAAATGATTAAGCCACCAGATCCTGTTATGTTGTGGATTTCGGCCAGTTACAGAGTCAACTAGTGTATGTCCGCAAAACGCAAAAACATTTTAAAAACCCTTTCATAACAATCAGTTAAGTGGTTGATAGACATGAAAACAGGATAAACAAATAAAATTGGAAGAGATTAATAGTTTCACTATTTCATTATAAAAAGCTGACCACCAAACTACTGAGTTAACTTAAAATTCTATAGAACCAGTTTTAAAGATTTTAGAAAATGAAACATTTCTTATACTTTACATACAAAAATTTATCGGCTGATTGGCTATTTTGTGTGAATTACTATCAAACACCAAGATAATTAAACAGCATTCTTGATAAAATAACAATACGGTTTTTGTATAGGGAATCATGAATGGACTTACGTAAATTCCAGGAACGAATGACGTCATAAACAGGAGAAGAGGCCGAACAAGGAAAGATTAAACAAACTGGAAACAACACGATACAACATTTTGATTTGACGTCACCCTGTCGGTTATGACCGCTCTCAATATTATTTCGCAATTTACCGTGTTTGAGAGTGACACACGAGGCTTTAAATTTGTGATGTCTTTATTAATATAGAGAATTTATGAGACTATATTGATACATTAAACTATTGTAGTCAGTTCTGAGAGATTTGATAGTTCTAAGAGATTTGATGCTAAGTGATAATCGTTTTTTTGCGTACCTAGCTGTATGTAGCATTTGTTCTTATATGAATTTGTGATAAATTATTCGACATGTGCTAGTAACGCGTAAATAGCTAATAACATATTATTCCTAGGTCTAAGCCTTTCCTAAACATATATAAGGAAGACTTAATATTCTTCTTCTTATGTTTGAAAGGCAATTTTTTTTAGGCATAAACTTTTCCGTTCTTAAAATACAAATAGACAATAATTACAATATGAAACATATCACTTTATACAAATTCTTTTATCAATATTCAAACTAGTCTTGCACACCTACGCAACACGCAGACATACCTAAAATGCACACTTTAATATATTCTGTAGCGTTTTTCGTTCGAAGATTTAGATTGTAGCTAAAACCAATTTAAACACAAGCAAATGAGTTTTACCTGTGGTTTTACTTACTTTATGCTGCAAGTACCTAGGCTGAGATGCGTATCCCAGTAGCACAGCCGGATTTTTCTGACCACTCAGCACCTGTACACACAGGGTTGTCCCAAACTAAAAAATGTGGAACAACTAATAATGTGTAGGCGACAGGTTAGCCGCTTGTCACTGCTTTTTCACAATTGTCCATCTGACCCAGCCCGGCTTTATTTTTGGCTGAATGTGGTTGAAGGGGCTTGCTGCCCCTTCGACTCTGCCTACCCCTTCGGGGATCATGGGCGTGATGTTATGTATGTATGTATGTATGTACTGTAACTAATAATAAAAATTGGAGAAGAGCATTCTTAAAAAAAAATTGCCCAAAAAATATCACAAACACTATTGAATATTTCTGGACAATAAATACTATTATGGACATAGACATTGTCTGTTTTATAAAATTATACTATAGCAAAGTTAAGCGTACTTTAAACATAGTGTAAAAACAGCCATATTATTTTAAAATGTGTCACTGTAAATGGCGGAGTGATGTAATATACTTTGAAAAGGTTAGCAATAATCTGAACTGGATTTAGTACTCTCCTTACCACTAACTCCTTTGTGATTCAGCCGATTAAAACTATTGTGAATATCGAAATTGGACAATCTACAATGTTCACTATTTTTTGATACGTTTAATATATTGTTTAATTTATTGACTGGCGACGAAACCAAGAGTCGCGGTTTCGAATCCCGCTAGTGGCAAATATTTCGTGTGATTAGCATGGATATTTGTACTCGAGTCATGGATAAACGTATTTAAGTATGTCTATCCGTTCACCTAGTATCCATAGCACAAGCTTAGTTTGGGATTAGGGAATTGGTGTGTGAGTCTGAAGGATTTATTTATTATTTATTTATTCAAAGTATTACCTAACAACTACTGTGTTAGTTAATACCTAACAAAAGTAAGCAATAATCAATATAGAGATATCATTATATCATTGAAATGAGTAGCGATATAAAATAAATTGATGATATCACTAAAATGACAAATATTTTGTTTACCTAAATTGCGTTGCGCTTATTTTATCTTGTTCAGCATAAACAGTTTATTTTGTAGGTGTAGTTACTATGGTGTTTACTATATTATACTTACGTATATATAAAACTAGCTGTGCCCGCGATTCCACCCGCGTTTGAGTAAGCGTTATAGGTATAGCCTTCCTCGTTAAATGGGCCAACTAACACTGAAATAATTTTTCAAATCGGACCAGTAGTGCCCGACATTAGCGCGTTCAAGCAAACAAACAAACAAACTCTTAGGCTTTATAATTAATATTAATAAATACTAGTAAATAAGTATTTATTTTCTATTTTTTATTATTTACAATAGAATATCTAATTCTATTGTAAATAATATATGATAACTTTTCATATGCTTGACTACAATTTCGACTTCTCTTGCTGCTTTACAATCGCATTAAATATAATTGAATTTCTATTATTTGAACTCTTTCACTGAACTTCTTGTATGGTGCTTAGTGATTTTTTACTTATTATTAGTTCGTTTCACATATTTTTAATAAAATATATAGATTTGGAAACCGGTTGTTAAGAAACAAATAACCACTATAACTAACTAGCTACCTAAAAACCATATATAATTTCCACAATGCACATAGTATTCATCACATTCATGATTGGCGTTAAACATTGTTTAAAAATATTTACGCATAACGTAAAACGCGTTGGTGTATCGACTCTAATTTTAATAGCCGTGACAACAAAAGCAAGGCGTTACATACATTACCTTGACCTATCGAAGGACAAATTTTATTTGTTCCTCAAATACAACAATTACTTCCCCTGTATGTTAACGGGACATAAATTATAAATCGATCAGTTTGTGTTTGAATAATAAATAAATAAATGTATTTGATACAAAATGTTAATACTTGCCTAATAATAGAGTACTTGCTAGTTAAGTAGCAACTACCAAAAATGAATAAGAAATGAATACAAACATGCAGCTCTATTATAAATGGTCAATGTCGTGGGTTTGTGGGTTTCTCAAACTAGCAATTGCCAATTAGAAATAATAATAACCAAAATGTTGAATAGGTAGGTAAACCAAAACTTAGGATAATGTTATACTTATACACAGTGAATTTATCTTCTCAAAAAAGCACTTATAAATCGTCAGTACATATCTGCTTGAAATTCTCAAAGTGCACTTTGGTCGCCAACCCTACCGCAGTGGGCTAGGCCGGCAATCAGGCGCTCGGTGTGCGCGGACGCATCGCGCAGTTAGCAATTTAGAGTCGTTGCTACCGACTCGACCGGTCCGGCGATTATGTGACACAGTGCTGGCGTTAGCGCGTTTTATTTGCAATTTACAGCGATCCCGCCAGATGAGATGGTAATTGTCGAATTCTAGGGATATTACGATCTGGTAGAAAGTAATGAGATGGTGGAAAGCGTTGAGCATGACACTATTCTCCTTACTTCAAGTGGGCTCTTCATAAAGAAATGTTACTTACCGTCAAGGACTTAGATCAGGTTTACAGCAGTATTTGATCCAATATCTTCTATTGTAAGCTGATGAATGTCAGGAATTTCTTTGAAACTGGGCGACTGCCTCACTCACAATATGAAGGACGCGTACTTCAAATTAAAGACATTTTTTTACTGGACGGAAGATCCAGATGGTAATTATCAAATTTATAAAGAAAAAAATAGTTATTATTTATTTTGAACAGACTGATGTATTGCACAATACATGTATCTATCTAGTTAATAAGCTTAGAGTGAAGATTTAAAATATGACTTTGATACCTGGTCCCTTGCGGGAACACTTTAATATTTTACAATACCATTATATCACACTTTAACAAGATGCTGCTAATATTAACGCAGTCTAGTTGCAATTTCCAACTCGTTCATTCAAACCTGCACACTAATGAGAAGTTAATTATCAAATTCAAGGGAAAGTAACTTTCCATTACGGCTGTTTCAAAGCTTGTGAATTTTATCCCAGAAGTTATACACACAGTTGAATGAAATGATATCACGAGTCTTTTATACAATTTTATATCACCAAATGTAGAAAATAAGTCAACAGTCAACTTGGCTTATGGACATTTTTAACAACTAAGATATTATGCTTGGTTAACCATTTTAGAACAAAATGCTATGTACGGGACTATTAACTAGGAAAATGATGGTGACCCACTTAAGAACAATATTTAAGACCAGAAGAAACCATTTAATGTTGAAAACTATACATTTAACAGCAAATATATTGACTCTACTAGCAGTAAGAACAATAATTGTAAAATTCAAGAGAATGCAACTTCCTATTAATTGAAGGTACACGACCTAACAGAGATCACAGGTCACTTGCATTTCTTAGATCGTACTAGAAAGTTGTCAAAAATATCTTGTTTGAACAAGTCTTGAAGGGTTAAACATTTAACTTTAAGACAGCGAAACCAAATCACCTGCTTAATATTATAACGATTGATCTATACGAACATAAACATTTCTTTTTATAGCTTTGCTAGACTTTAGGCTTATTTCCTTTGTTTCAAAAGTCCAAATTGTTTTTATATAATAGAAGAGAATACCAATGTCTTTATAAAAGTAAGCGTTAAGAGATTTGGACTATTTACCCAATAGCTTCAGGTTTTGTTCACAAAACATAATAAACATTAATATCTCTGAGTGCTAATGTCAATACAATTGCGCTTGCCCTTTTCACAAGCCCCCATTTGTTACTAAGTGTTTACACCGAAACAAAGTACTATTAAATTACAGACACACCGAAGGTCTCAAGTTGGGAGTAAACAAACCAATTAATTTTTTTCTTCTGATTTTTTGGCGAGTTTTTTGGAAGCAGGTACATGGCAACTGCTCGTTAATATACCTAAAATCGTTAACGAGTTCATGATAAAATAAAATGTGTATTTTCTTAATGACCGAAGTATGCATTTATTTGTTTAAGAATAAGTTAAGAATTGGGACTTCTCTACATTTTAAACTAGAAATCTAATCTCTAGAAAATATAGTTTAAATTTTCTTTTTTTCCATAGAAATGAAATAGATTCCAATGGCACTGCTAACCCAACTGTTATAGCAAAATGTAGTTAAAACCTAATTCCTTCACCAGATCTAGGGGTATCTAGTGACAGGTGCATCCAGACCGTTTATGGCTTAGCCAAGTTTTTTGCGCCACATCGACATTCCCTCTAAAACCGCCCTTACGCCAACGAGTTACGGTCGTCACGGATAGCACAAAAAGTTGGCATCGAAGATGCGCTCGCGCCGGTTCCCAGGCGATCGTCGCGTACTGCACGCCTGTTTTTGTTTCTTTTTTCGATTTTTTTTTTCTGAAACGGGTCTACAATGAGAAGATTCTGGTTTTGCAAGGCAACTTGCAATGCCGATACTCGATAGCGGCGTTTCGATTTTATCGGCACGCCATAAGTATTAAATATTTCAAGTCGATATCTTGTTTCCACAAACATTTGAAACGTGAACACATTGTATTTCTACTAGTTTATGATTTGAGCGAAGACGGCTTTTGTTTAACTCAAATTTTACGTCGATATATTTAATTCAATCAAGACTAGTTTTTTCAACACAATTAATTGTACTTACATAAAATCGCAAAAAACTTAGGTAGACACTTCAAACAAAAAAGTATTCTTTCCTTTCTTTAAACGTAGAAAAACTACTCTTATTTTTTTATATTATCTAAAACATCACTATCTACGTTGAAATTTTATCCTCAATAAAACACAATTTATATGACGTCACACATCTGATAAATATCGATAACACAAAACACCATTGCGAAGACATCAATCGTCGTCGATAAACAAAAAAAAACAAAATGCATTAAAAACACAATTTGTATGCAAAACTTGCTGATAAGAGCAAAATGGATTCTTAATTAAATACCTATTAATTTGAATTAGAGGTTTGTAACCTAACTTTGTACCAAAAAATATACGACCAGTTTGATCATTGACGTTAATCATTTCGCTTTCATTTCGTCCACTTCATCATCTTCCTAGCGTTATGTCCCGTGCTTAGACGTGGTCCGCTTAGACCATGATCTAGGATTTAGCGAGTCTGGTAATTGAAGCGACTGCCGGTCTGACCTTCGTAACCCTAAGATAGGGGAACCAGACAAAATTTGGATCATGGTTACAAATCCAAAGTTGTTTGAATTTACAGGTTTCATCACGATGTTTTCCCTCACCGTCGAGCTAGTGGTATGAATACGTACATAGATTTAAAAAATCCAAAAGTTTAAAGCTGCACTCCTCAGTTAAGAGGCGCGTGTCCTTACCATTGAGCTACCATACCAATTTTTTCCACTTAAACTGTCGAATTTAAATTATTTGTAGATAACCGATCGATCAAGATTCTTTGTGATGCGTGGATGCAAATTGCAAACGTCATGTCCTGTGGAAACAAATTGATGGTATGACGTACGGGGACACTAAATATTCCATATTACCTACCTAAAATAGGTGGTATGGAAATAATCAGTTTGAAAGTAATTTTTAATAGTCTCTATGTTGTTTTACATAAGAGTTCTTATGCAGTTTTCGTAGGTATTTCGTTCAGTCGCTAAGCAGTTTACACTATAGTCATTTAAATTGAATGAGGTAATAAAGTAGTTTCTAATTAAAACGAATATGAAATCGGAGTGAATATTTTCCTTAATTTACCTTAAGGTACTATACTCGTAGTTATGTACGTTTTTGGTACAGACTATACTGGTATGATACTATAAAAGAATACATAGCAGAATTGATATCCTGCTGGTCCAGTGGTCTGTAATTCAGTCTATTCCAAACTTTTTGGTACCATAAAATACAGCAGTGCCACACTTTGGAAAATGCAATTTCCACATCTTACTTAAATATTGAACTATAAACCTTTGCGAAGAAAGAATTTGCGTAAAAAGAAATGCACCTCATACATAAAATTTTCCGAAACCCTTTCGGTTAATATCGCTATCACCATTCCTACATCCCGTTCTTTAACCGTCTGAAACAAAAGACAAACATACACGTTTATTGTACTGACAGAGGCGTCCGAGCCCGGCCCACAGCGGCGGTCGCGGCATGATGTATAATTTTTATATCCACCCGTTCTGCAGGCCTGTTGTGGTGATAAAAAAATGTAAATGCCCTCCGTGACTAGGACAGCTTCTCGCGACCTTGGCGCCGGCCATTTGCTTTTTTTCGCGCTCAATGTTACCAGCATGACGGCGTGCGGTGCGTTCAGTTTACTTTTCAGGGTTCAGTAGGCTTTACGTAAAACGGAATAGATTTTTGTTTAGCTATTAAGGGCGAAGATGTGAGCAAAATCTCTTAAGAAGACTGTTTTAGATAAAGACGAAAACAGCAGTTTTATTAGCAAAGAGCTTATGCATTAAGCTCTTTGCAAATAAATCTACTTGGTGCTACATCATTTTGGTAATTTTCTGCACTTGTCTATCTAGTTCAAAAAACATTTCCACCAGCCTTTTGAAAAGGAAATTGTTTTTTTTTCTACATCCCTGTCAGGTAATCAACCGCTGATTAGATGACTACCACTGCCACTTATTCGATGTCAATGTTTCCAACCCGCCATTAAGGCTATCATCGTGACTTTTCTACTTAAGTCTGTGATTTGAAAGTAAATTACGATGTTAGACAAACTGATTGATGACACTACTTCATTATAATATTGTGGAAGTCGTGTCATTTATCGTTATTTGTTTTTAATTAAACTGGATTGCAAATATAAATTGGATAACCACAGAACCCTATCGAATGCGTATCCGACGCGTTCTTAACCAGTTTTGTAAAAGGCATCTCGTTATGCAACTTTTCTTGTTCTTTATTTTGAAATTGGAATAGTGGTAATTAGCGGCGAATGTGAGCATGGAGGATGATATGGAATTAAAACCTTCATGCAGAAAGTGAATTAGTTTCGCAATTTTCGCACTGGCATGTTATTCCGAACACAATTTATGCATTCCCTTTTTGAAATCCTGTTTGTGGTACATAATAATTATTGCTGGAGTAGATAATACGAGTTATATCATTAAGGCCGTAAATATATTTCATTTACACAGCTTCATCATAACTGGATGAAAATGCAGAGTTCTGTGTTCAAAAATAAAAGGAAAAAGTCACTATATTCAAATATAAAATAAATTAAGAGTAAATAAATTAACCAAATGAAATGTATCGCTTCATATTATGCAAAAGTATTGAATTAGCCATAATTTTTCAAATTCGAAATGAAATCAAAATTTAAGTACATGACTTAAAAGACTTTTTTTATACTACATATTACATACAACACTACTACATATTACACTATTTGTTACTACTACAAACTAATATGTAGTGTTTGGTAGATGGTACAATCAATACTTATTTTTTACTCTTTGCGCCATTGTTGGTCAGTGGTAGAACTGGTTCAAAAGGACGAAGACCTGCATTCTTGCAGAATGCCCATCAATCAACGATGATACAAAATGAATAAAATACACTAGTTGAAAATTTACGAGTATTGTGTCCCTAGCTTAAATTCAATTCTGTCAATAGCACGTGTCAATGATTAATCAACGTTAAAATAATTGTAACATTTGACAGTTTCGTTTTCGTTACACAAATACCACAGTTTTTGACAGAAATTTATAAAGGAACAATTGTGGCATAAAATCAATACTAAAACTAATGTTAACTTGGAAAATTTTCCAGTTAAATGTTTTTTGTTTACCCTAAAAACGCCTAAATCTGTCTTTGTCATGTTATTACAGCGGTAGAGCTGAGCAAGCACCACTTTAGATAGTGTAATTATCTACTTATCAGACCACATACGCTTGATATTAAGCGGCTGATAGTATACGAAAACGATAAGGAATTATCCATAAAAATGTGTTCTACAAAGAAGTTTAGTGTTTTTATAAACATAAACATTTCAAGCTTAACAAAAAATTATTCGAATAGGCCATAAATTATTTTTTCGAAATTCGAACTAATAAAACGATTAAAAAATAATTCGGTATCTTTAAAATTTCCGTATTTACAATTAATTAGACTTTTCATAGTTTTATGATTTTAGAATGATTTAAATTTTTTTTAATAATTACCTATTTTAAACACATTTTAGAAAAAAAATATTATAAAAAGTACTCTACGGGTCCCTTTTTATGATCGATATCAGTCCTTATTGCACAAATTCATTATTCGGTCCTCTCCTTGACCGCAATCGTCTTCTGCATCAGAACCTTTTCTGCCCTTTTTATCTTTCCATATGGCACATTAATCTCTTCATATGCGTGTCGTGACCTAATTATTATACGTCGTTATACCTACTTACTAAGACATTTACTTGAATTAAATTATTAATTAGTTAATAGTAATTATTGTACTCTACTGACCTAGACGTTTCTCATGTATGTACTCGTACGATCAAAGTTGAGACTCTCCATTTGATTATATACATTTTTTTTAAATAGTTACAATTGGCTTACATATTTAAACATGTTCTTCGACGATTCTTTACCATATTGGCAAGTCTAGAGATTTGTTTTTTTGTTCTGAGGAAGTTTCAAGGCATTTTTATAAGAATTAATCTCGCATACAACTAACCTTGTCAATGTATTCAAAAATCAAGTTTATCATAATACGATTTTAGAGAAAAACGGTAAAATAATGTTCAATCATCACATAAAATTCTACCTCACGCCTTACGCTACTCCTTCATCTTCACATCTTAATAGAATTTCCCAATAACTTACTCGGCGCTAATCTTAACGCTTGGCTTAAGGCTCGGCAGCTAAACCTCACATTCGTGTTATCTGCACCAGGAAACAGATTAGGGACCTCGTGAGCCGTAATACTGATATTGCACGTCACTGCCGAAACTGATCGATAGCTGCCGCGAAAATCGTTTGCGAGATAGCATCACGGGCGAGTGGGTGTGCCAAGTTTTTCGAACTTCGTTAAAAGATGGTTTGCGATGTTGATCGGAGACGATGCGTAGGTGATAGCGCTAGGAACATCTGTCTATACTATGGCGGTTTGAAGGTTCCCGGGTTATTACGTATAATAAAATATTTTGACTTCAAGTTCAAATAAGTCATTGACTGGAGTTAATTTCGTATATTTTTAATTACTTTCACATACATTGACATATATAAGTGAAGACATTTACCATAAATTCCAAATTAAAAGAAAATCTTCTGATAAATTTGGTCCACTTTTTATCTTACTTATCATAAGTAGATAAGTTTCGTCAATTTGTTTCCCGTTGAGCTAAAATTTTATCATGGCAGTTTTTATCTCTGATCAAAAAAACAAGAAGCTAAAATAATGTAAATAGATTAAATTGAATTGATATCTAAAAACCTACTTAAGTTAGAGTTTATGTAATTCTTGGTGGTTACGTATTTAAACTTAATTGGTCGAAGTAGACTTTGATTTTATTTAGGAAACGAAGGTATCAGTATCTAAATAGAATGAGATTGAACTTATCAAACGTTTCATTGTCGGTAATTTACAAACAATATCAAAATGTTGAATGTGCCTAGCTATTAGGCATATAAAGTAAAGTTTGCAAAGTAAAAAAAAAAAATAACATATTTTACAGTCTACTTTAAATTGTTTACAACAATTTATCAGTAACACGTAATAATACAATATCCTGTTGGTTATGCGAATGGAATGTCCTTTTGTATTAACGGAACCAGAAATGCAGCGGTTTGATACAGATTCTTATCTTTCAGACTGTCCCATTCCACCGTTCTTGTCTGGGCTTCTAAACTCATTACCACAAGATTATTCTCTCCTTTTAAAATAAATAAATTTAATTTTGGGATTTCATGATCAGCTTTCTATTTATTAATTGTATGTAGTTGATGAACAATCAATTTATGACAGTTTTAATATTTCATTATGTCCGAATGTGCGAGACAGTTTTTGCTTTTTAAATTAAATTCAGCTTGGGTTTTGCTCTATGAATCTAAAATTATATTAGGATCTCAAGCTTCAATAATCTAATAATATTAATGCCAATTATTTGGATCTGTATCTTTCTCTTTCCGAGGAAGCGTCAAAAATCGCCTACAAGCCACATTCCTTCAACTACGAACATTCTTCTCGCTTCCGACGCGTCGTTAGCACCGATCCAAGGACGAGCACGATGCACACCCACAAGGGCGTAGTCGGCTTCCCCATAAACCTAGGTTAGCCAATCCACACCCTATTCCCATGGTGGTACGAGTTAGAATTCAACGAGGTCGCGCCAAGACTCTCAGTGCTCAGATTGAATAAACTGCTTGACACAGATTCGCGTTTCGGGTCAGGCTGGTGCCCGGTAAACAGTATGCCCGTTACGACATCGGACTATTGGAAACGAATGTTCTGCGTGAGCCATTGGGGTCAGAGATTCGGTGAAAGAGATGTTAGTAGTCACTTTTGCACTTCAGAAATTGAAATCATTTGTGTTCCAAGATTTAGGTACAAAACTTCGTATTCTGATTTTAAATAAAAAGTAAAACAGGCCAGCTTCTGAACTGCTTTGAATTTATTATATTCTGACTAAAACGATGTTATGTGGTGCAAACAGCAGATGAAACTCTTACTTTATGGCACTTTTTCTAAACACTCTGTTTCCATTCGTAAGTGGAACACATGCTCATTTGAAAACTGAATGAGCAATTACTGCACATTCTCTCAAATTATGATTGCAAATTTATTTTGTAAGATGTCTTGAACAAATTAGGTAAGGCGAGTTATGTCAATACTTCAAATAATGTGTTGAATTGAATTAAAAAGCTATTAGCTCATAGATAATGTTAAAGTTGTCCAAAACGAGTTTTGTCTAGTGTTAATTTAATTAGCAACAGTCGTGCCTCGAAAAATGCGTTTTAAATTTAAAATTCGGGAATTCGGCAGTTTAAATTCCGTCTGAGTTTTAATACGATGTTTTATATATGGGTAAGAATTTTCTTCAAGTGCCTCTAAAAATGTTTCCTCAGACAAGTATCCTTAGCTATTGTATACACTTAAAGTGCGTATTGCTACAATATCTTTCATTGTCTCTTTATATGGATAAGACTTTTTAGATGCGAATAGCGATAACACCTCGTATGCCATCTTTCTATGCCCATTAACATATGAAGGACCACATAGGGTTACATCTCTACATTGTAATCGCCGCCCAACAAAGGACTCACTTGACATCTCCTTATCTGAAGCAGACATTGTAGCATTATATAAGGTCATTGCTACAAGCAAAGAATGAATCTTATTACAACCACTTAAGAGCCATAACGATCGTTGCAAAGATTCCTGAACGGTAATTTAAGCTTGCTTTAGGCTCCAAACAGATACATCTTGTTGGCACGACATGCATTGCTTATGTGCGGTTATTGTAAACTTGTTTTGTACTCATTGAGTATATACAATTAATAAATAATATAATATTGTTATTTTGCCCGTTTCATGTTTCATTATGTAATCCATAAATAGGTTATTATTGTTAATTTCTTTATCTAATTGATGCGTGTATAATCAATTCTTAATTTTGAATAAACCTTGATGGTTGCTTGGGTAATATATTGGAAAAATAAAAGCCGTGGGAGATCCCGAATAAAATAATTAACGAAAGTCAATTAATGCCACTTTTCCAATAAACTTCTACTCAGTTTCCTATTATTTAACTGTTTATATACTGGCCGTGCCAATATAATATATGTATGAACTTTTATTATTACTACTAAGATTTTTTTTTTGTATCTTTGCTTCCAAAATATTTAGAAGAAGATTTGTATTTTCTTTTTGACTTGCTTCTACATCTGTTATACATGAAATATTTGCAAATACGAATAGACATCGAAACACATACGACTACATAACCCAATTGCCTTATAAGCGCCTTCCTAATGAAATACATGTTTACGTAACATGTCGTCTCCTATTCGATGATTTACAGTTTGCAGCCGCTATAAAGGTGACATACGAGTCTGTGATTACGATCGGATCTTGGCGGAGATGTCCAACACCCACGCATCAGTGTATACTGCATACTCGTACGCTAACACTTGTGTATAATACACTTGTTCCACTATCATCGCGGCGACTGCAGCCGTTGGCGAGGTGACGTCATCCACGATTGTCAGCGAAGTCACGGCTAACGAGCACTCGGTCACCGTACACTAGCTCTGTTTTGCGTAAAACATTTTGTTTGTTAATAAACTATACCTGTTATGATGAACTCTAATACATCGATTGACATTGAATTTATTGATTCAGGTGTAACGTACAGCAGTGGATTGCGATCGTGGCTGCACTGTCCATTTTGTGAGCGATTCACTCTCGTTTTCACTGAACTTGACATGGGTCAGATGACACTTGAAAACTAAACAAACCGTGCGCTGGTGATGTCATGCTCGACGTCACGCGATTGTGTGCTCTAACGCTGATGTGAGTTAAGAGAATTGTGGCGGTTTTCGCGTGCCAAACGCCATGACTTTGCCTCGTACTTTTATCTTCCGTGCGAATGCTTCAAGGACAGCCCTTAATTCGGGTCTCAGGTCTCTTTTTCATTGGGAAGTGACACGGTCGTCGCTCGGCCGAGAGACCTTGCTCCCCCCTCCCCGCGCCTGCTCAGCTGACGTCAGCCCCGCCATCTTGCGACACTGACGCGTTGCTTGGCAACCAAACACGCTACGCAGTTTGAAGAGAGGTTGTTTTGTGAATTAATTTATTGAGATTTAGGATTTTACTAATGGCTCGGTCCTTGTACACACCAATGCTAAATGTTTGTTAGATGATTATTTTACCGACATGACTTTGTGTGTCGAACTAAAGATCCGGCCAATAGGTTTTATACCGTTACGGAAGTTACAAACATTTGCCATTGAAATACCAAGAGTCAATTAATTATTGACAAACTTGACTAAACGATAATTATATTATTATGTTCTGTTTTCCTGGGTTTTATTATATACCTAATTAAACATCTGAAATTATTCACTACTGATCTGACCTCATAACCGATTATCGGGGAAATTTTAAGGAAATTATCGACTCCTAATTCCTCTGATGTATTCGTCATGACCATCATCAGACCATTTAGAGGACTTGTCTACATATCCGTGTATAATTCACACATGCGACCCACCTACTCCGATGCCACTAAATGTATACTTAAAATTCAAATCATGCTAATTAAGTTAACATTTTAATATTACTATCATTTATCGCCGCTCCGGCAAACATATTGTTTATTATTTACCCGACTCGTCTGAACGACTGATAATGCACAAACCCAATAAGACTACTTAATGAGCCTAGCACGATTGTCTTTCTAATAAGTTAAAGTAATTGAGATACGTATAGGCAATTTGCATAGTCTATTAGGAGTTTAGAAGCTAATGAAGTAACGACGGCATTTTACAATGAAACAAAAGGAATGTTAAAATTAAGACTGTTTGTTTTTCTTCGATTTACTGACATTAATACGTAACATTGCGCCCATATAGTCCCCGGAGGGGTAGGCAGAGTCAAAGGGGCGGCAAGCCCATTTACCTACAATCAGCCAAAAATAAAACTGGCCTGGGTAAGATGGAAAATTCGGAAAAAGTAGTAACAAGTGGCTAACTCGTAGCCTACACAATAACATACCCAAAACTCGTTAAACCATTAGTCGTCTTTTCTACATGCTAGGTTGGGAACACAGTTGGCGCATTATTTTTAAGTCCCAGACTAACATAGGACTATGGACTTCTTTGATTTAAGAGTGGTAAATGTAAACATTGTTCACACCTCCTAGGTAAATATACAATCAATGATACCGTTAAGGTAAATCCAAATTTTTAACGCGTAACGAACACGATGGAAATCCACAAACCGAATTATATTAATACTTGTAGCGTAATTATCGACGGGGAAATTGCTTAAGTTATTTTTGTTTTAATACGTGGCTGGTAGGTGCGTTTCGGACTTGCGCACCGATAGTTCAGTACGTTAACATTTGTTACAGTCCTGTGCAATCACAAATTTTTTTGAGCTCTTATATTTACGCTATACATGCGCACAGTTCAAGTTTAACTGTATATAAACCACAAATCCTTTTTTTTATCTTTGTTGTAATAATGTATATATGTATATATCCGACGACATCACATACACTGATCTGATTCCGAGGTAAGTAGCTAAAGCACTTGTGTTGCGGATATCAGAATCAACAGTGGTATTACAAATATATACTTAAATATTGGATATTAACATCCAGACACCGAAAAAACACAAGTATTCATGACACGAATGGTTGCCTAGGGTGGGGATCGAACCCACAACTCTTGGCGCATGGGACAGGGTCACTACCGAATGCTCCATCGAGCCAGTCTTTTGATAACATTGATTAAGATTCCTTCACAACTTCAGGGAACTGTAAACCTGAGTATCTGGTATTAATTTTGACTTAATATCTTAACTCATTCCTGAGAAAAAGGGTCTTGACAAACAGAATGACAGTCACCGTAGTGATCCCATACGGGTTCTTTTATTTCTTTCACGGAATACGGAATCCTAAAAGCTTTATTTGTGTATAAATGAAAAATTGGAAATATACTTTAAATTTTAATAATGGCACAGTCACCATACTGTATAATGATTCATACCTACGTAATCTGTTTGATAAAATAAACTTTTCGATGATACATTTATTAAATCATACGTAATTAATCAACGGGATAAGGTAATAAATTTTTTATTTAAGAATACTATCAAATTTTTTATCTCCAGTTACTTACTTATATTATCATATTTTTTTTATCTTTAACAAATTTTAGACGCTAAGCAAACACAACTCTCTCCACATTATATCTCTGAGAATATGTTTTTACCAATTTTTACCAAAACACTCATGTATTATTTATATGTATGTATATATGTAATACATAAGTATTTTATTGCTGGCGGTGTCCCTTACGTGGTTACAAAAACGTTATGGATTATCCCAAAGTAAAATTTATCTTAGGGTTCGAAAGTTTTGCGTACAAATTTTTTATTTTGTTCGATTTAGTTTTAACATAACAAACACTTGGAACTTAAAAAACTTTCGCATTTGTAAGGAAAGCAAGGATTGATTGACACAGGCACTTATAATTTCTCACATGCAGTCGTACACCAGAATGATATTTCCTTTTCACGGCCCGTTTAAATACTGTCAACAATTTTATTAGTGCCTACCGGAGAGGTTCCGTAATTATTACGTTCGTCGATATCGCGCCGACCCGGTGTTTATCAATAAAACATGCATATTCGTAGCCGACAGAAAAATATAACCCACAACGTGCTATCAATCCCATTAATTATTGTGGTTCCAATAAATGCACGTAGCTTCCATTTCTTTATAATATGACGCTATTTCTTGAGTTTTACCTTTTTCTTCGGTTTGCTTTTGCGGTCTGTCAATACAAATCTGCGAAGAACGATTCTTGAAACAGATGCGTGCATGTTTTCTTTCAAATTTAATCAGCTGATATTTCGAATGTTGACTACTTAGATTATTTTTATTTTGAGTTTGAGAAGGTGAAAGGAACAGTAAATACTTTTTAACCTTTTAAAATTATGATTAATAGTATATTTACGTTTGCGTTTCCAAAAAACTCGTAAAACATTGACTCACATACTCTTAAGGGTACAAAAGTGAAGTTACATATCAAACCAAATTAAATCATTTGACAAATGTATATTAATATCGATCAATATACCCCAAAAGCAACTGTTGCGTAGATGGTCCAGACTGAAGAGGTTTTGCTCCAAGATTTCAAATATCCTTATAATAGCCTCTGACAAAACATAACGAATACCGATACGGTACAACTCAGCTCACCTCAGCGATCAGCGCTCGCCGACAAAAAGTGTTCATTAAGACCCTTAATGAAGTTATCCGGAATTTCCACGTGTTTCACACGACGCTGGAGCGCTTCCAATAAGCGTGGGAGTCGACTACCAACTACTGGCTCTAGGGTTCGCATGGTTTTGCTAATATATTATACTAGCTGTCCCGGCGAACTTCGTATCGCCCAGTAAATGAAAATTGACATTGATTTGTCGATTGACATTTAACATTGACAGATACGAATCCCACCGTTTTATATGAGAAAATACTTTTGCTTTTATTTTGTTTTATCTTCAATTTTTCAATGTTTTTAATAGTTATTCTGTTATTCTGGACGAAGACAAATCCAACAAATCAAAAACAACGTAAATCGGTTCAGCCGTTCTCGACTCATAAGTGGTGTAACAAACA
Source organism: Glyphodes perspectalis (assembly GCA_951394215.1). NCBI lineage: Eukaryota > Metazoa > Arthropoda > Insecta > Lepidoptera > Crambidae > Glyphodes > Glyphodes perspectalis. The sequence continues at coordinate 4,595,552 of OX596200.1, forward strand.
CGACTTTGTTTTATTTATATAGATACATAGATAGATAGATAGATTATTATTCGCCTTATATTACAATAAGGTAGCCTAATATGTACTTATCTATACTAATATTATAAAGCTGAAGAGTTAGTTTGTTTGCTTGAACGCACTAATCTTAGGAACTACTGGTCCGATTTAAAAAAAAGATTTCAGTGTTAGATAGCCCATTTATCGAGGGAGACTATAGGCTATATAACATTAACCATAAAAGCGCGTGAAACCGCGTGCAGAGTTAGTGTTGCTATATTAAGTAATATCTATTAATTATGTGTTGATATTAAGATACGTCTTATTTAGCTAGGTAGCTTCTAGGCGAATATTAACACGTACTACTATATACTTGGCTATATAGCTTCTGGAAGAAATCGTTCGCAATCACAATCAAGTTGGAATTGGTTAAATTAAGATTTTTAAAGCCATCAAACGTTGATCATTTTCCGTTTATTAATCTTATATTAAAGTTATCAATTAAACAGGAACCCTTCCGAATTCGCGATATGCGAATTCGGAAGGGTTCCTGTTAAATCTTTGGGAAACATTTTTGCTGATGTGTGTTCAACCCTGGCTGCAACCATATTCCGCCTACGTGCGCGTGGCGGACGCTTGCAAACAAAATGAAAGGTCCATTTAATGCTATAGCATAACCTAAGGTTCTCAAACTATTTCGCGTTAGACCATAAGGATTCCAGCATGGTAAATACTTACCGGAAAAAAAATCCTAGCTGATTCTTCTGCGAGCTCGGAGATTCATCGTTTATTTGATTTGATTTATTCTAAAACTGAACGACGACGAAGACGTTAATTGTAATACTAAATGAATACTCAAAATTAATAAGGTTAAATGCTTACGACATCATTTATGAAATAGGGTTCCTAGTACTTGCTTTTATATAATATCTTGGCGTTTGTCAAAGGACTTTGTTGAAGGACAACATCACATTTTCAACTCCTAATTTACATGAAAATATACTCCTTATCAAGAGTGCAGTTTCTCGATGCATCGACCCCAGTGGGTCTACGTTGACCACTTTGGGAACCATTACTATAGCATCTACATATACCTGTCCAGGCTGAGGTTCAATTAATATTGACATTAACGTACTAATGAACCATCGCTGCACGCGGGTAGCTTGGTAATGAAAATTACAAGGTTGGCTGTGTGTTTTTAAAACATTGCTCCTGTGATGAGCAAATCCGTATACTTACTTAACGTTGCGATCGACCAACTGATTCTAGTAACTACTGCGACGTTGACAGGCAACTGATTGAGCTTGTTAAGTATCGTGATTATGTAGGCATACTAAATGTTAGTTATTGTATGGCCATAGTATTTAAGCTGATTTTAAACCTCAAGCTAAGTAGTACTAAGGATGTTTGATTCGAAGCAGACGTTGCCCAACTAGGCCTTAAGCGGCTTAGCCATCAATCTTTCTGCTTGAAACTGATACTGACAACTCTCGGTGACCTTGATATTGCTTAAACCTTTCTATTAATTACTTTCTTTCCTAGGTTAGGTACTAGCCTGCGCTTGCCAAAATCTTCTCTTCTTCATTTAAGAAAACATAATTGTAATATAATTTCACTAAGCTCATTTTTAATCTTATACAATGCAATCAATATTATCAAGCAAAGAAATAAACGAGATGATTTATTTTATTTATTTCCCAAATGAGTTTCTAACAAAATTACCCTAATAGACTGTTCTAATAAACTATTAAATAGTTCACGGTATTTCATATAACTTATCTCGTTTGATATCTCGAAGCGAAACTACCACTCCAATCGATGCGAACGATAGATATTGAATTTAATCTGTACGCAATCAGAGCCGTTTTACACATGTCCGCGCACCTATATGTATGTTGAGGTATACGTTGTATATAAACTAGGGCTGTCAGTAGAATTATCTACGTAGTCCACTTAGAGCACCCGCCCAATAGCACTGGCGAACAGCATCTGGCCTAGTCCACGAACAGCACCTATCGATATTTTTGGCAGGTGCTGTTCGTGGATTGAATTTTTTTTACATTATTGTCCACTAACAGAAACTCGATATTGTCGTAATATTTATGAACTTGTTTTTTTTAGCCTGGACATCATGTATACCGAGCAAATACATGTTTTTTTTACTGAATATTACAAGGATAAAGGGAAGGGTTATTTTAGTTGGCTATACATTAATTTTTATAACAATGTTCCATCGTAGCGCTGGATCTATTTATCAAATTTAGATAAGGTGTTAATCGATTCGATATAATGGCAGGACCATACGAGTATATGCTATCTATCTATAATCCAACCAATTTGAGATGAGAAGAAATAAATTCTTTTCAGAGGGCGATATTTTCCATAGTCATAGTAAAAGAATGGCATGTAAAAATTATATAAGTATTTTAAGGCGCTTAACATCATATATGTATTTACTATCAGTACTCATGAGCTTGCAATCTACCTATACAAGAAAGCTCTACATTGAATTTCAATAGAATAGTGCAAGCTACAAGAAATCTCTCTAAATTGAATTCGACTTGAATAGACAGCCCTACACTGACTCGTGTTTGTATACGCGTGGGTGCACGCTGCACCCTGTGTGGAGGGGGAAGCAAGGTCAGATGGAGAGGGTGAGGGGTGATTTTCACTGAATTGTTTTCAAGTCGAGAAGGAATTAGCTCGAGTAATGTTCTAGTGAAAGCGTTTGGTGCGATTTGTTTGTCGTTTGTATTGTTAGTAGGAAAATAGTTTCAGGACTAAAGGATTGGTATGTAGTTCGTTTCGGGGAAAGTGAATTGAATATTCTTAATAGCGTATAGAGTAGCGTTAGATGGTGTAGTTTGTAGTATATGATAGTCTTACTTAGTACAATGACAAATAATTAGGAATCCTTAACACGGAAAGATAGGATTAATAATCTTGACTTTAATGATGAAAATTCTTTAAAGCATCAAGCTTTCGAAAAAACCGGCGGAATTTCAGACTTCTTTCAGTCCTTTTTAATGTAAATATTCACTAACATATAGCTGCATACCATATTTTATTCGGATTTATGTAACACATAGTTTAAAAAAACATGAATAAAACGCGAGGAAATTCACCCACGTATATTTTCGAAATGTCAAAGTGCATTTCTCTAGTAGAATTTTCTCTATAAAATACGATAACATTAACGGCATACTTATTCGGGATAAGGTATCTCTTGTCTAACAATGTCAGTTCAGTTATCTACAGTATTTTAATAAATATTTAGAAACGACCTCGTTAGTGATGCATATAAGAGGATGAAGTTTCGTGATTTTGGATTATAAACGGATAAAACGTATATTTAAGTAAATATACGGTGGTAGCTCAATGGTAAGGACACACGCCTCTTAACCGAGGAGTGCGGGTTCAAACCCGGGCACGTACCTCTGGATTTTTCAAATCTATGTACGTATTTATACCACTAGCTCGACGGTGAGGGAAAACATCGTGATGAAACCTGCAAATTCAAATAACTTTGGATTTGTAACCATGATCCAAATATTGTCTGGTTCCCCTATATTAGGGTTACGAAGGTCAGATCGGCAGTCGCTTCAATATAATTACCAGACTCGCTTAATCCTGAATCATGGTCTAAGTACGTGTCCCGTGTACATGTCCCGTCTAAGCACGGGACATAACGCTAGGAAGAAGATACACAAACATAGATATATTATATGAATAAATAGTAATTTTTCCAAATTCACTTGCTGTATAATGTTTTATCTCTATCATCATGACGTCTTCCCATTGTTAGATCTGAAACGATGATTATTACTATGATTGTATTATCTGACTAGTTCTACCTAAGCGATTACTAGTATAAGTGATACTCGTGAAGAATCACGTCCGAAGAAATGATGTGATTGAAGTTAATTGTCAGCCGTCAATTTATTGTTCTTATAATTGATCTGCGATGGACATTTAATAGTTTCCAGGCTAGTGGTTTAATTGAATGTATTGATCTTTCATGGTTCTACGACTTTTTTGACGCATTTTATTTAACAAATTGGTAAAATTTTTTTTTGTAGTTTTCGCCAGTAAATTGAAGGTCCTAAAAATAATAATCTTCATTTTGAAACGGAAATTGTTTTTGGTCGTTCCTTTGGTATTTTAATATTTTTTATTAATAATTCGTTAAAAAGAAGTACCTTAAGTAACAAAAAGTAAAAATGTCTTTTTTTCTTAGACATTTTTACCTTTTCTTTGTTGGACAAAAAATATTGGTTGAAAACTCATAAAATATCCGTTGTAATACTCATAAAATAAACATTGATTTCCGAAATCTATGTCATATTATTAAACAGTTTAATTTGAAGTAAATTAAAAGTAAGCAAATAGAAAACCTACCGATGTTTTCAAATAACCTCTTATTTATAATGATCCGTAAATTTTTATCTGAATAAACGAATTGTGTGTAAACTCTTCTCGAAACGGATGGAATGTTTTCAGTAACTCTATCGAATCATCGACCTAATCTGATGGGGTCACGAACGTAATGCCGAATGCTAATGAGGTGCGAGAATTTAACAAACTTTACATTACGTACATAGCTTATGTACTCTTTGAAACACCGATCGATTGAAGAATGTTGTAAATAAGATATTTCAGATAGTACAACGCCTATTGTGTAGGTGACGAGCTGGCCACTTGTCAATAGGTACTTCTTCACAATTTTCCATCTGACTCAGCCCAGTTTTATTTTTGGCTGAATGTGTTAAGGGGTCTTGCTGTCTCTTTGACTCTGCTTGCCCTTGGGTTTATGGGCGTGACCTTATGTATGTATGAATGTACATCAACTATGATATATATAATCGCCGATAAGTCTTATCCTACGCGTCTTCTTTTTCTTCATATGAATATTTTAACCCATAATGTTTTAAATGACTATAATCCTCATTCAGCATGACTGAGGGCGGTGGAGGTAATTCTATAGTATTTCAAATGTATTAGATAGGTTATATTCCTCCCTAATAGTAACCTGAACCAACTGTTCAAGACCAAAGAATTACGGAATTCATTAACAATTTAAGTAATGTTTAATTTTAGTTCTTTAATTTGAAGCTTTAATGGTTAAGAAGTATCAAAATGATTACCTGACGAAACTATTTTCAATAAATCTCTTTCTAAGCAGTCTACGATTATTAAGAAAAGGTCAAATCTTAATTAAGTTTATCACAAACAATAATTAAAACTTTCAGTAATTATCTATTATAAGCTGGATGTTTAATAAATATCAATATAAAACAATCTTTCATGTTTAATTTATTTAAATATCTTGTGAAAGCCAGGCTAAAATTTTGATACGTATAGCTATATCAGTATTTATAGTAAATAACTAACTAACTAAACTTCACGCTACCTCTCTAGCGGGGTAGGCAGAGAGAACCGATTAGGTTGAATAGGTTGCTTAATATAGTGAATAGGTTGCTTTATAGAGATAAGGACATAATATGAGGTATTTATTTAATATTTTCTCTTAAATATGAAGTGACTCGATGAAATTAATGCAATTTTAACGCGAAAAAGGGACATAAGAATGACATGAAATAAAAAACAATCAAACAGATATATGAATAAAGAAAAATACAATTAGTACGGTCGGCAACAAAAGTAGCTGGCGTTTAGAACTTTATATCTAAGGACTGAATAATTAAATATGTTTAGCAACCGCTGCCGACTGTACCTGTGAAATCCTTACAAAAATTCGTAGATAATAAGTGCCTATCGGTACAGTATTTATTATTGCATTTGTCATACAAATGGTAATAATATTTACAAGCAAACATTATAACGTCATAGTAAACAAGCTGACGTTTGTGTTATTACTTTAGATATGCCTTTTGTTTTCGGATTGTTAGTAAAAATACTTTACCGTCGAGAGTGGTAAGATTAGATAAAATGATCTTTAATTATGTTAGTGACGTCTTCAACCTAATCGTAAATAATATTATTTAAATTAATAAATTCTTCAGACTGACACACCAATTCCCTAGTCCCAAACTAAGCATATGCTTGTGCTATGGATACTAGGTGAACGGATAGACATACTTAAATACGTTTATAAACATCCATGACTCGAGCACAAACGTCCATGTTCATCACACGAAACATTTGCCCCTAGCGGGATTCGAACCCGCGACCCTTGGATTTGTTGCCAGGGTCTCTGACCAATCAACCAACGGGCCAGTCCATTTAAAAAATATCTAACTATGTAACTTTTAAAATTTGAGGAATTTCCACAAAAAAACATTGTAACATTTAAAATTATTGTAGAATAATTATAACACCACAGCAAATCCCAGGGGTTCAGTAAGCAAATTCCTGTGATGATATTATGAGTCACACCATTAGAAAAGTGAAACAATAACATGTGTATTAAAATTTTCCGTAAGGAAGTTTTGATTTTGGTTATAAAGTACAACGTAGGGAAAACCGAAAAGGGTAATTGTTCGATGAAACATGAATTATGTAGGCGTCTTGCTGGCTAAATTAACGCTAAGATGTGGTTAAAGAGCAAGCGTGGAGTTTAAAAATGGTTTCCGATTTTTCGTAGAACTGAAATAAGCTTTATAGTTACTCTGAAAACTATTGATAATTGTCCAAATGTATGGTGTCTCACTGTTACTACTAATTATTTATTTATTGAAATATTATTTGTACATTTTTTAAATCACTATCACACTAATGCAAACAAAAAAATATGGTACCTACATAAAAATAGGTAAAAGATATAAATAGTAACGTCACACTTAGTGGCTTTATAAAATAAAAAAAATTAAAAATAAAATAAAAATTAATTCAAAAATTGTGATACAATTACCTTATTATAACGGAAAACATGTAGTGAAAGTACAATTGCATTGACATTAAATTACGTATAATCCAAAGTTTATTTAAAGCATTTGAACCGGTTTAAAAATAGCTTCAATAGTCACGAACACATACAACAAGTAGGTAAATTCTTTACATTCATACCATATATTAGTGAAAGAAATATTTGTTTAGCCTTTCTAGCTAAAACAAACTTATTCAATGCCATTGCTACTACATTTACCTAAGTTATGTTAAACCAGCCTACACTTAGGAATATAATAGAATGTCCAATTTGTATATCGCGACAACTAAACGATGGTTTAGACAATGACACGTACAATCTATTTATTGTTCCATAGAATACCCACGCGGCGTCTAAGTAAGTTTCATGAGTGCTTACAAAACGGATCCTACCACTCAGCTCCAGCAGTTCACACGAAATAAATCCTATTACTTACATAACGCTATACAAATGGACCTTTTCAATGGAACGTCGGGAAACTCGGTCGGAGTGAAGACTGAGCTTTACTTGCGTAGGCGGCTTACAAGCGCGATTCCTGAACGCGCCCACGCGTGTTCCAGAAAATTCGAGACTGATCTGCGAATCATTGCTTGCTCTCTCGCTCTTATCACTACTTAATAAAAGCGATAGAAATATATTTTTACGTAAAGCTTCAATGTGTTACAATATTATTATAGGTAATTAGGTTGCGGTATTAATTATACAAATGAGGTTGTAATTGTCTAATTACGGAATCGATAATATTTCTGTGTCTCTTGTCATTGTTTGAAATATCAGTGTAGGTTTGTTTCGACGATTTAAAAACATGAATCAGCACAACTGTATTGAAATTATTGTGGTGACTATTGTTTTGCCAATCATCTACTTGGCACCTAATTTAAAAATGTCCTCTAGCATCCTTAGCTTTCACATAAGGCTCTGAGTAACTTTAATTTTAGAGAATGGTGAACAAATTCACAGCTATAAGGAAATGGTTATTATTTTAGTTTTAGGAATCGATGAGGAAAAATAAAGTAAAGCCTACTATTATTTTGTAGTGAAGTGAACAGAACTGACTTTTTGATTCTAAAGTAAAAGATGATTTGACACGGAAATCATCCGCGGAAGAACAAAGCCAAGCAATTGAGCTCTGCCGCTCTTGCTAGTAATTTTTCAAATTAGACTCAGTACACTGGCTAATAAAGCCTATTTTTATAAGTGGTCCGAACGACAAGAGAACATTGATAGTTAGATCAAAGAACTCATTCGTTCGAGCTTCTACCGGTTCGTTTATTATCTCACATCGTTGCAACAAGTTGTATGCGGTATAATTCTAACAAATTGTTTAGTTACCCGTCTTATCAGGGTGACAAAGGAACTGTACATGGACAGATGAACAAGGCTAAGGTTTATATTGCGAAGTGCGTAGAATAGATACAAGATGATAGAAAACATAAACAAGATCATATATTTTTTCACTTTAAAAAAATAAATGAAGTAAATTCAAAATTAGGAGAAGAGTAAAGCATAATTAGCAATAAAAAACAAGAATTGTCACATGTTGGTCTGGGATTTACAAAGAATGTACCAACTGTGTTTCTTGCCTAGCAAGTCGTAGAAGGCGACTAATGCTATATGGGGTTTAGGTATGTGATTGTATAGGCGACGAGCAAGCCACTTGTCACTACTTTTTCACAATTTTCCATCACACCCAGCCCAGTTTTATTTTTCTCTGAATGTGGTTGAAGGGGCCAGCTGCCCCTTTGACTCTGCCTTATATTATGTATGTATGTAAAAACAAGAAACTACGGTTTTATACGTAAATTATTTGGTTTAGAAATTAATAAATCTACGTCTTAACATAGCAATGCATAGATACTTATCATAATCGTCGTAATATCTCTAAGCTTGGTAAAGCTCTTAAACGATTGATGACGAGAATTAGAAATCCCAGACTCATAGTAGGTAACCTTACAAATAAAGTGTTTTGATAACATCTGACAATACTGTAATAGATATCTTGTACGTTTGTCTTCATCAACTAACCTGTATTTTACAGTCTGCTAAGTTGCTTCACCATGTATTCCAATGAATATTTTAGAATTAATTGAAATGTACTCTCCGGTTCTACTTTGACTGGCCCGTTGGTCGAGTGGTCAGAGACCCTGGCCACGAAACTGAGAGGCGCAGTAGAACATAGACATTGGTACTCCAGTCATGGATGTTTGTAAACGTACTTACTTCTTACTTCTATCCGTCCACATAGTATGGTACAAGTATACATGCTTAGTATGCTGGAATCCGGGAATTGGTGTGTCAGTCAGGAGAATTTATTTAATTAATTATTTATTCTTCCCCGCCCGTCAGGAGCTATGCATTTCACCCCCAGTCGGCATCAAATCCCGGGCGTACGTAGGCGTTCAGCCCAGGCACACCCACGCCTCGTCGCTCTCGCCCACGCAGAAACGTCAGGTGTACGCTGTTAAACGCTTATTGGAGATATTTGATAGAAAACACGATAATTCTCCTTTCGATTTACCTTTTTTGTCTGTCTAAGAACACTTTTATTGACGTGGTACGACGTACTTAGGTACAATGATTTGGTTTATGATACATCGGGTGTGTTTACGGGAACAATTAAGCATTTTTAGGGTAAATCGTACCTAATCTCTTTTCAATTTCAAGATAAAATACACTGATTCCGCATTGTTGTACCTACTCATTCTAACTCTAGAAAGCGAATAAAATGTTGTATATAGTCTTTCGAAATTGTCTTCAGGACGTCTTGAATGAAACTTCATAGAATATGTGAAGTCTAAGGATAATGCACACAGTCTCATGTTAATAAGCCTGAACATATCTTTAAACGACTGAGACGTTCGAGAATTATTAAAATATTATAATATATATGGTATACTCTACAATCGTCACCCTTAATGTGAACAACAGACGTCACCATAATTGTACAAAGCATAAAATATTCATACCTGGTCTTCTGAAACCTGAACGCGCTCTACTTAACTAACACAAACGAATTGTAACGTAATTATATAATTGAAGTAAATTACATTATCAAAGGTTTTTAGAAGCGTATGATCAATAGGCAGGATAATTACAGTGGTAGCCGGAAAACGATGGATGATAGTGGCAAAGGACTGAATTGACGAGTGACATTAAAAAGGAGGTTTTACTAGGGACTATTGAAACGACTTTCCTAGAATTCAATGGGAATTTGATATTCTGAACGTTGGCATGTCAAATTCTTTTTATAATCGCAGTTTCAGCGTTAACAAGTTTTATTCGACCACTTTGTAGTCTATTGAAATTAACAAACTATCCTTATTATACTGGCTGCGAATCGATTGTATTTTATTTGGTAATTGTTTTGTGTTAATGACCAAAGTTGTTTTTGTACCACTAAAGTTGGCAAATAAGCCATGCCTGAATGAATAGGATACCTCCCATTAATTATTTTCAAACTACTGTTTGCGAAGCTTAAGAAAGAGGAATTTCATTTTATATGTTTATGTAGATTTAAAATAATTTTCAAACTATCTTTAGACAGGTAAATTTCAGTCTAAATGGCCTTAATTATTTTCAAAACCATGTCACTACCTGATCTCCTTTCTCATTGATCCTGAACTAAAATAAAATACAACCAACGATACCTATCTTCGTTCGAGATAGATTTTTACACTTATTTACCTCGGTTCACGCTTACACGCTTACATTAACCTTTTAAGAAAAAAATTTAATGAGCCGAGAGAAAAAGGGAAGTCACTGACGTCGGCCCAGCCGCCTTCAACCCTTTTGTGAATATTAATTTTCAGTACATTAAGTCTCTTCCCTACCTTTCAGCGCGTCGGATTATTTGATGTATAGAGCCACTTTTCTTTATGGCTGCTAGGGATATTAAAAAAAAACTCCTTTCAATATTCAAATTGGTGGTCAAAACAGTAAGTGCAAAGTGATTTATTTGGTATTTCAAAAGGAGTAGGCAACAAAATGGTTTTATTCAAAGAGTCTTTAATGTAGAAGTTTTTGTCAACCGTCCTCGAAAAAGGGAGTTGTCAATGAAACATACAAACATTAATTATTACATGAGAATTAGCCAGTTGTATATTTATATAATCATCCAAAAAGTTTTGTGTGGTAAGTATTCTTCTAGAATTGCCTTGTATCTGTCAAATACTGCTTCTAAAATTAAACTATCCTATACTGTAATAGGCTAGATGACTAAAAAATTCTGTTTAGTCCGTCAGTTAGATTATAAAAAATATTGAACACGTATTTTTTTATTTCTTTGTCAAACAAACATTGACGAAAATACAATGCTTTCAAGTTGCGCGTGACGTCACGCTTTCGTACATTTTTTACTAAATAGTGACGTCGCAAGCCCCTACTCCAAAACTTTGATGCTCTTTATCTTTGTGATTTTTTGTTAATTTGATAAAGCGAAAAATATGTGTCTAGTATTTTTGTATAATCTAACTGACGGACTAAATAGAATTATAGTTTTTTAATGCAGTCATCATCCCTATTGGATAGTTTAATTTCAGAAGGTCAAATATTATATAGTAAATTACTTTTTTTCTGAGAATTAATGATCCAATTTTAGTCATAAATCCGCTCTAACGCCTTTTTTGACCAATATAGGAAATTGCCTCTTTGGAACGACGATATAAGGAGGTTTAACTTTAGAGCATTATCAAGAGAATCTGGTTGGTCACCCAAACAACCAACACTTATTACGTTTAATCCCTATTGCCTGCAATCTCATCTTAGTGGTAATGCACGGTGCAGTGCGGGCGACGTAACATCCGCCCACAAACACAGTGACCTGGTAGCATCACCCTGCCCCCCCCCCCCACACCCCCCACACCCTCGACAACCACAGCGTAAACAGGAAACAGTGAATTAGGGTTTACGCCTTCTGGAAACTAAGGGTCTTATCACATTAGCACTTTAAGGCAACTTATATCAGGCTAACTTTCCTCAAACTGTTTGGTGTGGGGTTAAGCACGCTTTGCTTGAATATTTTCGCAAATCGCCAGTAGACCCTATTTTTTTTCAATATCTAATTGTTAATGAATTGGGATATACATACTGGCCATTCAAAAGTATTTTGTACTAACTGATAGTTTTTAACATAGGTATACAAATTCACACAACATATACATAGGAAAAGGGTTCGCAGAAAATCAACTGAGTTTATAAAGTACAATCTTCTAATACGTCATATAACTTCGTATAGTAGATATTAAAATGCATACTTCAAATGGATTATTAAGATTTTTCCTATCAAAACCCAGTAAACCCTAATTAGTGACGTTGTCACGTCACTCTCGAAACTAAGATAGCCAAATTTGCGTAACGGAGGATGAAAGTAGTAAACATGGTGATAAACGATCAAAAACAACCACCTCGTACTAAGCTCTTGCAAACACGCTGACCTGACCGATCTGCCCCATCCACCCTCACCCACAAAATCACCCGCCGGTCGTCACAGCGTAAAAAAAATAACAGTAAACGAGATTTCATTAGCTGCCTTAATATGATTGACTTGGTAGAGTCAGTCAATTTGATGGGCTATAATTTTTGTAGCCATATATAATACGTGTGCTGCAGAAAATGGAATATATAATAAAATTCAACAGATTTTGATGGAATGCTATTAATTATATGCAAGAGTTTTGTTTTAAAGGGTAACGTTTTTAAGTTAAATAATACGTGAGTTCAGCTTGAAATATTCTCGATAAAAGATGCTCATTTCAAAAACCAACTGCATTTACATCGAAAATAAAATATTATACACAATACAAAATGTACTTAATGCAACTGCAGATAACAAACTGTTCCACAACAACACAATCGCTCAACAGCGATAAACATTTAACCTTACCCTACATCAATTTAACGCTATTCGTACAATTCCAAAGGCTTTCCTTGCCGGATGACAAGGAAAACCGGCCCCAAACGAAATGGAAAGGCGACGCAGAAGAAATACTGCGAGCGCTGCATGCCACCTACAAACACAGTGACCTGCTCAACACCCTGTTCCACCCTCACACACACATACACAAGCTGCCATAGAGCAAATAAACCAGTAGACCAACAGCCGGTCCGTATTGCAATTAACGCTTTTTTTAAGGTCGAGCTTTTTCCTATTGATACATTATCATTTAAGCTCATGTCATCGATAAATGATTAGATTATACATTGATAATATTTCACAAATTTTCATCTAACTAAACTCGACTTTCCTTTTGACAAATAAATGCTTAAAAGCTCTTAGAATTCAACAGCCTGCTTAGTTTGCCAGAGTGCTAAAAAAATAATTAATTGATATAGCCGAGGTCAAAATCTGAATAGAATAAGTATCTCGTACATATAATATATATATTTCATACAACATATCCTCAACCATCAATAACACTTATCTATTCGTATTGACTACTTTAACAGCAATGTAATAATTGGTAGAAATAAACCTAGTCAGAAGTCTGAATGGCGACTAAAAGACAATTAATTGTGCATAAGACAACGTTTAAAAACATAATTATCAACATTGCTCTCAATACTGACAGGGCGGATGTAAAAGGCTGTTTTGATAAAGTACTAAAAGAAACATAAATTATGCTCGATAGTGACGTCATAAAATGTTATTATATTGTTCTACAGGGCAATTTAATATGAGCTTTCTTTCCTAAGAATTCCCTCTAATTCTATTTACGAGAGCTTTGACTTTAACCAGTAAAATACAATCTAATAAATTTTGATTAAAAATAATTCTTACTGATATATATGTATATTTAGTGATAAATTGATTTGACTAGACTCTCGACTTTGAACACATTAGAATAGTAAGAAAATTCGCTTGCGTTACGATTGCGTTTGTGTAGTCACAAGATGTAAAGCTGTTCTTAGTTCTTCCGCGTGCTGAGTTTTTACATGAGACTGAACTACTTTTTTTTTTATGGACTGTGCCAAGGAATATTCAGAGCGTACACATGTTTGCGTGGCGACCTTGTAGCCACACTCACCCACACACGCAACGATTGCATGCACAACATTGAAACAGCGGAATTTACTGCACTGAATCTGTAATAAAATCTTTTTTCCTTGGCGATGGAATAATTAATGACGTCACGACTCTAAAGTTTTGCATTTACATCGCGATATAAACACGAGAAAATTATTGCGGAGCTTTTTTAATACTGCTCTTTTTGCGTTATATGATTGAAGTAAAGATTAGTCATATGTAGTGAGTCATATTATTATTTTTTCACAAATTTCCATCTAGCCCAGCCCAGTTTTATTTTTGGCTGAATGTGGCTAAAGAGGCCTGCTGCCCCTTTGACTTTGCCTACCTCTTCGGAGAATAATCCCCGATGCAATAATTTGCATATTATTAATTAAGTAATGTTTAAGTACTTTTATACTAAATATTTAAATAATATAATATAATTTTGTATTTTTTGGTTCAATATGGCTTAAAGAGCTTGCTGCTCTACGAGTATTGCTAACGGGTCTGATGATACATATTATGTATGAATTACTTTTCTGACTTAACACTAATTAACTAAAAACACGAATAGTTTTTAAACATAAGTAAAAAAGTTCAGTGTATTAACTATTAACAATAACATATTTCAGTAACTAAGTTAGGTATGCATCCTGAAACAAACATTGAACTTAAAATCTTCGTCTCAAATACGGTGAATATTGTTGCTTATATGATATTGATTATCCGAAATGCAATGCTGTTGCTTAGATGACTTCTGATCCAGATGCCGTTATAAGACTGTTATAAAATATTGCCAAGTTATAAAAGATATAAAAAAATTACCGGCATTTAGCACGTAATGGCACAAAGTACTGCAATGTACGATAGGACTAAAAAACCAATGTTTGCCTAGTCAGCTTGTCAGGCTAAGGGAAAATGGGGTCAGTCAGCCTGATAACGGGGTCATTATGTAAATCAGCGTGACCTAAGTCTGCTGCAAGCATTATGGACTGGTAATTGTTGACAGGTACAGTCAGTTTCTAAAGCAAATAGCAACACCTTTGCGTATTAATCGATGTGTTAATATGGTTTATTAATGCTGCTGGATTATGCATTTTTAGACTTTGTGTGGGCTTAAACCATACAGACCTCAAAAACCAAATATTACATATCAAGAATAATAAACATCACCAAATCGGTATACCTACCACTAGTAAAATACGACCATGGTATGACTGTACATATTATTTGCAAACAATGACAATGAAATTGAATGACACAAATGAAAAGAATATTTGTGGCATAAAGTAAATTTTATCTGTCTCGAAGGACCAATATTTATTTGGAAAAAAACAGCTTTCTTGCAATACATTAAAATCTATTTTCCTTTGGTTACAGGAAGCAGCTGTTGACGTCCGCTGTAGCAGCCAGCCCTAGGCCACTTTCATTTTTGCCCCAGCTCCTCACACCCCCTCCAAGATTGCTGCCACTATGGGTCGGAAGAAAATACAAATATCCCGGATCACGGACGAACGGAATCGGCAGGTAATTATTTACAAATAAATAAGGACTTTGGTGTCTTGGCTAATAGGATGTTTCGAGAAGTTTGCGATTTTTATAGTTAGTATTGATGATTGGCTGGCTCGATGGCGCATTCGGTAGTGACCCTGCCCTATGCGCCAAGAGTAGTGGGTTCGATCCCCACCCAGGACAAACATTTGTGTGATGAATACTTGGGTTTGTTCTGTGTCTGGGTATTAATATCCAATATTTAAGTATATATTTGTAATACCACTGTTGTTTCTGATATCCGTAACACAAGTGCTTAAGCTACTTACCTCGGAGTCAGATCAATGTATGTGATGTACTTAGTCTAATTGATTTTAAATTATTTTTACTGGATGCAACTAAATTGATCTTAATCACAAGAATTGGTAGGTTTTACTAAAGTATAATTAAAATTCTTGCACAGATTCATGCACCTACATTTATTCCAAATTTTACTTATGTCTGTTGTATTACATACTTAATTGCAAACCATTTATTTCATTTTGTAATATTTGTTAAGAATTGAAATGAATTAAAATAAACAAATACAAGTGAAGTCACACCTTCGTCATTCGGTCTGACCGTACTCTTAGTTTTTTATTCCAGGAAAATTCCATACTTAAGAAATACGCGACGGTCATTGCATTTTTTTGCACATTCCATGAATGAATAACTAACACACTTATTAAATAAAACAAATAAAAAATCCATTCACAAAAACGAAATGCATATGCATTATTAAATTAATAAGTCAAACAGTTATTTAAAACATGACGAATTGTTTGTATGACAATCAAAATGAGTACATGTATAAATGATAACGAAATAACGTTCGTACCATGAAATTTTAATCAAGATCACTTTGAAAGAGAAAAAATACCGTCATAGGCACTTATTTCTGGCACAAGCCGCTCCTCATCAATCGCCAGTGTTTCACTCTCAGTATAGTCAGACCGACTTTTACTCATCTAGTTCCATGGAGTTTAAGTCATATACATACAAGGTTGTTAAAGAGAAATGACCTTACTCAGTCTGACCTAACAGATGCAGCGTGTCCCGTATCAGCGAACTCCGCTGCGAAACATTATCGCGGGAGGACAATGACCGCTCTCATTGTAATTTATTAATTATACGATTACGCAGTATACCAACCCTTGGCCAGTTTAGAGAGACCCTCGAAACTTAACGACTGTTCCGCAGTCGTTAAAGAAGGGGAGGAGGCGGGAGTTCAAGCCACTCTGGTTTAACAATAGAAGAGACAGACGTCTGAAATGAAAGTTGCAAGGTCAATTTGCGTTCAACTAACGTTTCGATTGTGACTATTGACGTCATTTGTCTCTTTTTCTTTTACCTTGATTTACTCGTAAAGGGTTAATAATATATAAACGTATTATTATTGTCTAAGGCAAGGCAAATTAGTTATTATTTGATTGCTCTAAGCCAATTGATCACCTTTGACTTGAAGTTATAATTTGACAATAATTGCTACTAATGGATAACAACTTTTTAAAATGTAAAACAACAATCGGTGACTGGTAACCTTACATTACTTCGTCAATATACTTTCATCAAAATATGTCATCATACAACTCAAATATCTAGATTATAAAATAACTAAGATCCAGTTATGTGATACTTTAGAGAGATGTATTTACGAATAAAATTGTTATCAAGATTGGTCTCAATATTTTTTAGACAGTTAATAAAACTTTGACAACCATTACATAATATATTAATAAACATAATAAGTATTATATAATCTTCGTGGAACATTATATGTCAACAAAAAATGACTTTACCAGGAGAGAACTGTTTTGTGATGTTTAAACTTGAACTACAATCATGAGTTTAAGGAGGAGGAAAACATTACCAATTCATAAACCACAATTGTGACTAGTCCCGGGAATATCGAGTTTTGTTAATTATTGTAGGTAGGTACACTGCGAAGCATGACACATTGCATTCTACTTCCAATAATTATCATACTCATACAAAACGAAATTCTTTTATAACTAAGTACTCTTGTAGAAGTTAAAAGAGCTAACATTGAAATACTATTGCCTAGCGGTTATTTGTCTAATTTAAAAATGTATATGTTATTTTATTCATTTAATAATGGCATCATATACTACATGTATATTAATACACGTGATATTATTATATTTAGACGATATTCAGTTCATAATGATAATTATAGACTTTACTCATACATATTTCTAAATATTTCTTCTAAAGAATGTCACAATTTAATCAACGACGACATAAAAAAATGTCACAATCGGAGAACGCATTAGACTAATAGTTGTGTAATGACAAAACACATTTAATCTGTAAAATCAAACAAATCTATCACATTAATGAAATACCAAAGAGTTTATATGTGTATTTTTCATTAATTACACAATATATTTAAATACATAGGAAAGTTTACATAAAAGAACTACTAACACCACAAAACTTTTTGATCATTTTTGGCACAATTCACTTGAACGAAGCAATAATAAACTTCGTTAAAATAATACTAGACTCTTCATGGGTAAAATTACTTTAAGTTGAAACAGTGCTGTTGATTTTTAAGTTTATGTTTCTAATCTTTTAGGTCCGTCTCTTATAGCCCTATTTTTCATTTCAGGTGACGTTCAACAAACGTAAATTCGGAGTGATGAAGAAAGCTTATGAGCTGAGCGTGCTATGTGACTGCGAGATCGCTCTTATTATCTTTAGCTCCAACAACAAACTTTACCAATATGCCAGCACTGATATGGACAAGGTAAATATTTTTTTTTGTTACTTATTGTAATTTTTCTCGACTTATTTCCACCTACCTTCAAGATATCATCCGTAAACGTTACATTTTCAATATTAATTTAATTGTAGTGTCTATTTAAAGAGGTGGTAAATTTGAATTAAAAAAGAAATGTATTTAAATTGCAGGTTCTGCTGAAATATACGGAATACAACGAGCCTCATGAGTCGTTGACCAACCGCAACATCATCGAGGTACATGAAGTACGGCGTCATCTGTGTGCCCGTGATCGTAATGCGATGTCCATGCAAACTTGACTTATCCCATTAACCGAGTGCTTCCTACTCACAAACAAATCTAATGCATACATATTTACTAAACCCTTCCTTGATAATCTCAAAATAGATGTTGTATTCGCATCTGATGAAAACCTTTCACTGAATCCAAACATTAGTGCAATCCCAAGCTGATCGAAAGGAAATCGTAGAAGGGATCACACAGATTATAGATACAAAATAGATAAACACAAACCTAATAAAGTAGGTACCAGCATGTTTATATCCCGTTAGAAGAAACAAAGTAAAAACACCAGACACCCTGTTTTTATACTAACAGTTTATGACTAGGCACCCCCAGTGTTTATGTTATTTTTTCCTTGTACAGCATGGGTTTTGTAAATATTTTTGTGTTTATTTGAATTAACCGCGCCTACCTGCTCTGAAATGTTATACAAGGGTAAAGTCAGAGTTGCATCATTGCATTCGACACTACACACAAATGTACGCTAAAAAGTTTCCCAAAAATTATTTTAGATACACTGTAGTATTGAAAGCACTTTTTATTTTTACCCTCCACTACATACTTTTTAACATAATATCAGCAAAAAAAAGAAAAAAGACGTAATAATTACTTATATAACTAATGGTGTGTAGAGAGGGTGCTTTTAATATTTAACTAGAAATAATGCATGCCAAAATTAATACAGTCGATTATTCATAATTTTGGCTCGTCAAGCCACCTGAGCTCGTTTCGCTGACACTTGCAGGCCCTAACGAAGAAAGAGCATAAGAACGGAGTGATGTCACCTGACAGCCCGGAAGCTGAACCGGAATACAATCTGACTCCAAGGACTGAGGCCAAATATTCGAAGATCGATGAGGAATTCCAGATGATGATGCAAAGGAACCAACTGAACGGAAGTCGGGTCGGGGTCGGAGTACCGGGCAGCAACTATAACCTGCCCGTCAGCGTGCCAGTCGGAAGTTATGATCAGTCACTGTTACAAGCTAGTCCACAAATGCATACCTCTATCAGCCCACGGCCATCCTCTTCGGAAACTGATTCTGGTTGGTATCCATTGCTCTTAATTTCAATATACATAATTTATTCAACCCTTAGTACATGCTCCTTCTTTTGTGATTATTATGTGGGCTGATTGAATCTTAATAACAAAAACATATCATTCATGCTACATTTTTTAGTAATACGATCTGAAATTTTAATAGCATTTGAAAATAAAACCATAAAGATGTGTTGATGAAATTAACAAAAACCAAGGTATAAGTATTTATTGTTAGTAATTAATTGTGATAATTATCGTTGGATTAGGCATAAATGCTTTACATTATTCCGATATGAATAGAATTTTAATGACAAAAATAATCTTATTCCAGTATACCCAAGCGGCGGAATGCTCGAGATGTCTAACGGATACCCAGGCTCAGGCTCGCCGCTGGGGGCGGCGTGCACGCCGTCGCCCTCCCCAGGGCCGGCGCCGTCGCCCCATCGGCACCCGCACAAGACGCATGCGCATGCACCGCCGCCCCACCATTCGCCGCGGCACAACAATCTGCGCGTCGTCCTGCCCAGCTCAATGCCGCCGCCGCAGGACGACATATCTTACACAGGAGAGGTGAGATATTAACATTGTCCACATTTTCAGTAGACCTCTTTCACTCATATATTTAATTCAGTAACAGTGTTTCATTCCTTAATCTAAAGACGTCGCTAACATATTATGTTACCAAAAGATCATTAATCTTCTATTAAAAAAGATAAAGTCTTGCTTCCTACATATATCATCTCAAAGTTGTATGTAGCTTTCTGACATCCGTTAAGATTATCGTTTATATTACAATAAGGTATCGATATAGGCTCTATAAATAATTGCTTATGAAAACGATTGAACTATGGATATAAAATAAGTACTACTATAATTGTACATCTTTTTTGAAAAATCTTTTGCGAATTTTAAAAAGTAGCCAACAATGATTCAAATCCCACAAAATATGGGCCACATGTACTGAGTGATTCACTAAACTTCTATTAAATGTTGCATAATATTTAAGATATGTATTTGCTATTGAATAGTAGGATGTATTCTTGGAGTAACGAGACGAAAATCGTAAACCCAATTTCAAGATTCATAGTGATGTAATGTCGAGATTGAAATTCAACTCGTCATCTATCATAACTTTATATGAAGCGTTGTAGAGTCCATCTCTTTTTATGGGTTTCATATCTATAGGTTATTGACATTAAGTAAATTATTATGAAAAATCTGAACGACCGCATTGGTAAATACCCCACCCCTGAGCTTCTAAAGTTTTTCTCTTCTGTCCAGTTTTCCATCTGTCTTCAAAGCCTATCTAGGTATGTCCATGATACTAGATTAGCTAGTCTAAAATTTAAACAACTACCCTCAATTAAATATCACCCTCGTGTCTCGGAAAGCATGTTAAGCCGTAAGTCCTACGCCTGACCTCTCACCGGTCATGTCAAATTGCCATCTCACCGGACTAGGAGAGTGAAGGAATAGAGAGTGCACCTGTGTTTGCGCACACACTTTTGCGCTATAATATCGCTGGAGTCAGATCAATGTATGTGATGTAGTCTGATATTAATTTATTTTATTATTAATATCTCCTGCGCAGATGGCTAATCCTAATTGAGATTGGCCGCCGTGACCGATATCGGTTAGGAGGACATTATTTCAATTTGATGCTGATCTCCACATTCTTTATTCTTACCATCGAGCTAATAGGATGTTGCTCTTGAATTTTAAATATCTGCTGTTGCACTTAAAACCAGCAACTCAAACGTATTTTGTCCTTGCTGTTTTTATACAAGTGATAATTTAGATTTTCTTTCGCTAAATTTGTGACCATTTGATTTCAGACACCGCTAAGCTACTCAGGAATCAGCAACTTCGGACCACAGGACTTCAGCATGACATCAGATATGGGCATCGGACTATCATGGGGCGCACACCAACTGCAGACATTACAACACAACAGGTACATGTCTGTGCCCAATTTTGAATCCTTATTTTTAATCTATAAGTACTTTTATTGCGTACGAAGAGGTCTTACCTTTTCATCTAAAATCAAAGAGGTCTAACTGCATTGAGAATTCCATATAATCTGATTTATTTTTGCTTTAAGCTGTACAGATTAGGCAAAAAACTAAAATTTAAACGAAATACGATCGTTTTTGTATTGGATAGTATTAGACTTTTATGATTTTAAAATTTAGATTATTTTTAGTTTATGCGAAATCACTTACCGAAATATTTAACACATTATTCTTAGGAACTAATTTAAAATATTTTAGAAAACGAGCAAATACCATACAAACGTTGATCAGCTGATTGGTTATTATATAAGTAGGTAAGTGTTTTTGTATACGAGTATACTAAAAATAACCTTGTATAAGTAGATTTGTATGATTCTCCCATGATTTTCATTTGGAGATTCATATATTTTACTGCAGTTTTTACTGTAACCTTGGTTGGTTACGTCTTTCTGGGACCGTACTAAATTATACCACTTAAATGTTCATATTTGCACGCTAATAAAAGTATATCTGTACGTTAAAATAATACAAATACTGTATTTGACAATTAAGTTTTTCAAACAAAACGTCTTTAATGAACAGTATGAGTCTGCAAATATGGATCTTTGTGTTACATAACAATTTACTAATACAATAGGTGATGGATCTACTAAGCTAGCATTATCTAACTATTTAGCTCTTTCAGCAAATTGTGTTTTAACTGCAATTGATATCGAAATAATATTCTGCAATATCATAGTATTATTTTTCAATTTGCTTATACTTTGCGATCTTTGTAGCTGACTATTTGGCTTAATTCGTGAATTGATATGTATAATATTCGTTCATATATTAATGTGAAGGTTTAAACTTTGCTATAAACAACGAAGACATTGAACAAATAATTAATTCAGAACTATTTTACCTGTTGTTATCATTATTACTACAGATGAGTCAAATAATGTGGTCGGTGTGCTTCTGAACAGAATCGTACCTATGACCATGTACATATAGCCATAGTTAATTAAACTTTTTTATCTATTGCCGTATTTTCCTTATTAATAATAATCTAATTTGTAGGTTCATTAAACTTGGCATGTTTTTTATGATGCATACCGTGCACTAGGTATTTTATGTGATAACCGTTTATCGGAATATTTATATGAAAATTTATTATGCATGTTTTTTTTTTATCACCTTAGAGCCAAATACCTATTTATAAAATAAAAACGAAAATATTGTAAGTTATAATATATCAGTTTTAACTTTATATTAGAACTTATCCAAAGGTTCTTATCGATTTGTAAAAAGCTTAAAAAAATAAAAACATAGCTCCGCCATGACAGTGTTTAACACTGCCGTGACCAGGATTCGAACCTGGGTTACTACGGCCACAACGTAGGGTCCTAACCACTAGACGATCACGGCTATCAGAGCAAGTACTGACATCGCCAAATATTACCATCCCATTCAAGTTCTTAAAATTTCGGCCATTTTTTTATGAGCTACCCTGCTTCTCGTAATACTAACTTCTTAGGAAGATATCAGGAGAACGGTACCAACGATTCAAGGTCTACTTTTACTGGTCGAGCTCACCTTCCGGGCTCGTAGCGTGACCAATAAATAGCAATGTTCTGCACGAATGGAACCAAATTAAAATCGGTGGACTTCAATGCAAAAACTGTGAAGCCCATGTTCTGTTTGTTACTTTTTGTGGTCGTTTGTCTGTACACAAAGTAGGAAAACATGAACTGATTAAGTTAACAAATGGAGTGTATCCTGTAAGAAACCATTTAATATGGATTATTTTACTGCTTCTTATAAATTTATTGATGCGGAGATAGCTCTGCGTGTCTGTCTATAAATTAAATTTTTAACGACTACAATGATTGTAATTGGCCTAAACCAGACTTATCATACTCCTATGGGTCTAGTATTTAGTTTAAATTGTACCCTAAGAAAGATGAAATGATCGATAAAGTTTTAAAAAATAACATTTTTAACCCTGAAATATTATTGACCCCGCGGTATGCACGATACTCTTTGTAACAATCCAAACTCCTGGAAACCAACAACATAAGCTCCATACAGCATTCAATTTTTATTTTATCGGTGGCAAAACGAAACATAAATCATAATTTCTATTGAATATAATTTTTAGAGATACAGCTATTTATCATTAATAAATCAAGTCGATAAAAAATAAATCTTACAAAATTTATTTTCCAACATTTCATCTCTAACAAGTTTTTAGTTATTTGTGATCTATATAAATTTAAAAAATAAAGCTCCACCATGACAGTGTTCGACACTGCCGTGACCAGGATTCGAACCTGGGTTACTACGGCCACAACGTAGGGTCCTAACCACTAGACGATCACGGCTATCGGAGCAGTTGACAAGTGAACGAAGTAAGCTGTCTCTTAGTCAAGATTTGCTAAATTGCCTTGATCACTTTCACTGATCTTGTTAGATTTAATACAGTTTTAAAGTAGGGTAAAGTATCGACAGTTATTCAAAGATGGCGTTAACGTAATAAAAACCACTTAGAAGTGTTGTTATTGCCCACTGCAAGTAACAATTTGAATGATACCTACATAAGTAACAAAAAACAAAATATCGGAATTTCTATACAACTGTAGTTTCCGTCAATGATAACACAAAGCTTGTTAATAAAAACTTTCAAAAATAATCACTTATATAAAAAAAAAAATCTTATTTTGCGCATCGCCCACTTTGATAATATGTAGTTTTCCCTTCTAAGGCAAAATGTTTTTGAGCTAGTAAAAAAATCCCAATTCCTATTCAAATGTAGACTCATTTGATCATTTGGTCATACTGAAAAGGAGATGTGTTTATACGCATTATTCACCCTCGTTTTATATGGAAGCTCGTAGCAAATGGAAGTACGTGATCTCTGCCTACCCCCATGGGAAAAAGGCGTGACATTATGTATGTATGTATGTATGTTTTATATGGGCCTTAACTGTCCCTTACAAAAGAGCGCGTTCGTTAATGTTGAGAATCTGATGTTTTAGGTGATTGAATATCCCTGATAAAAACAAAAAAGCCAAAAAAGGTTGGGCACCACTTCTATTAAGGAAAAATTTATAAAAATTGATACGGTAATGTAGGCAAACTGAAGCGTTTATGTGCTGTTTCAGCCCATTACTCTCAATGTCAGCAGGTCAATTCACTCTAGATAATACAACATTTATCCTACAGAGATCAAACTTATAAAATAAACATTTTAAACATTGGGTGTTGCAGTTTTGTACTTTATGGTCCAGTTTAGAATTAAAATATGAAGACAGAATAAAATCTTCAGTAGGTAGTCTAGCATAATGCTAGTAGGTTAGGTACGTTGAGACTTCTGGAAGCCAAAGAGGAGTATTATATCACTAGTTATTTTGTAGGACCGCAAGTAAAAAAAATACTTAACAGATTTCACCTGTTAGGTTAGTTCTATATACTCTAATAGTCCCAGGATCAAATATCTAGGTATTAGCTCTTAATTTTTTCTTTTTCAGACTTGGTTAATACAGAATGAGTTATTTATTTAATTAATTATTGTAGTTGACTGGGTCAAAAAGTATACTTGAGCCTTAATATTGTATTACCCTACATAATATAAGTGGACTAACAATGGACTATTTTTTTTAAATAAATACGCCATAAAATGAGAGAAAACAAAATAAATTGTTCTTTTTTTTCTCAATATAATTACTTTCGCATACATCGGTTGCGCATGAGTGCTCGTACGAGATAATACATTGCCTACATAATTAATATTATCACTTCGTTTACTAATGAATATATTTTTTCTGATAATGCCAATGTCTTCGTTCTTGTAGTTCTTGTAGGTAAAACTTGCAGGCGATTCACATTTTTTTAATTACTTACTTACAAATACAATATTATGTTCAGTAACATTCTTAATTATCGGTTTATATTGTCATGCTGTGCGTAAACTGCAGTTTATTTTATTAACCTACTCAATGATTTGAATAGTTGTAAAAATTACAATACATGGGCTTATGAGTTATAAGAAATTTCGAATAATTTTGTGGGTAATTCAAAATGGAAAGATCTGTATTTTTTTAAAACAAATTGTAATGAAAATAAAGTTTTATTATTATCAAAATATGAATTTCGAAATCAATTGCAGTTCAATTTATGCAGTAAATAATGTAACAAGTTTATATTTAACTCTAGAATGTACCTTCTAAAAAATACCCACAACTCTAAAATCATACATATTATGTACTTAATTGCTTGCTTCATACTAACAGTAATCTGAAAACAGTCGGAATTGTTACCATCTACAAAATACCCAAACACCTCTTTAATCTGTCATCGAACAATTGAAATTGACATTATTCTGTTTTGTCAAACAGTAGCAGCTTGCCAGTGCTTGGGGGAGGGGGGACGCCGCCACCGGCCGCGTCGCCTAGCAACGTGAAGATCAAAGCTGAGCCCGTGTCTCCGCCGCGCGCGCCGGACCATATGCACCGCGCGCCGCCGCCTGCGCCCGCGCCGCAGCCCGCTCATCTGTCTGGAGTCATTGATGGTATGTGGCTTACTTATATATTCATATTTATATACATTGATGGTATGGTATTTCATACATACATGATATCACGATTGCAATCCCTGAAGGGGTAGGCAAAGTCGAAAGAGGAATATTCTTATAAATCCATATTTAACCAGAAATAAAATAGAGTTACGTTAGATGGAAAAAATATATATTTCTTCCAAGCGATATATCCTGTTGTAATCAGGGTCCGCTGCAACCATGATCCTAATTGAATGTCGAATATGTTGTTAATTGTATTAAAAGCTGTATACTAAGGCATACCCACTAATAATCCACTAACTGTATCCTGACGATGTTCCGTCAGTAATGGTAAGTATGTCCTTAGTCTCAGAAGCCTCTAAGAATCTCTAAGATTTTACAGAAATATTACTAATAATCTGTTCGCAATACGACATAGAGTCATAGTCAGTCCTTGTAGAGAAACCCGCATGTTGATATAATCTCGACCTCTGCCCGGTCGTAATTGGATCAATATCGGCAATGGTACAACCAATTGTAGGAATTGACTAGTAGATGCATGTGTAACCATTCACGCATTTCTTTCACTTATACGTCCACAGGACAAGGTTACTTGTATAATTTTTTATTCATATTTGGAGTGTTTGAATGGATTTATTTCATTTTTGCATTTCACAAGCAAATTTATGATGATAAATTAATTAATGACAGTATACTACTGTCATTATTGACATTATTATTTAATAGATATATTTATTACTGATAGTACAGGTTTTTTAATTGATTTCACAACTGATATTGCTTATCTAGAATTTTTTTTGGACCTGAAAGATTTCTTGTTTGGTTAAGATACGATTTCATACATTGTCATACTATCTCACTTGCCGTATGCTCCATTGATGTGACTATTACTTTGTCATCTTACCGTAAAAATAAGGCGACTTTTGTCTACACAAAGGCCTAAACAGGCCAAGTACTAGTATTAGTCTTTTTAGTAATAAGACTTGATATAAAACATGATCGTTGTTGCAGGATCAGTAACGTCGAGTAACATGGGCTCACCGGCCGGGCAGGACATGAGGCACACCAACGCCGTCCCACTAGACTACGAGCAGCCCCACACAAAGCGGCAGCGGATCGAGGGTTGGGCCACATAGCTAGGCTACGAGGCCTTCGGTTCTTACCCAAGGCCCCTCCACCCGCACTGCTAAGCCAGTCTGGCTACAGCTGTCCCCTATCGAGCTTCGGTCGACCGTCCTAGGATATCAGCTTACTCCTTGATGGTGCTCGATCGACACAGTGCTACAAACTTCGATCAAAAGTCTGACAGGGAATGGTGCATCTATATTGGTGCTTTTGATGGCACGGTCAACTTGGTGCGGCATCATACTTCTAAGTCATGAGACAGACAAGCCCAAGGGCACAGGACCTCGTGATCGTCACGATCAAAGTTAAACAAAATTGAATGTTGTTGAAGTTTACACTACCCTTCTATTATACGTAATTAATGATGTTATCGTAACTGCACATGTGAATACACTAAAATGTATTATTAAATGTTAAAATTAAGTACAATATTAAATAATAGCTGCAACCCTTCTGAACAATTTTGAAATGTATCGAATAGATAGATTTCTAATTCCCCTGTAAATAGAAATCATTTTATGTGCAATCCGTGCCATTGTCTGTTTAGCTTAAAAGTTAGTCAAATTAAATTTAGTGACTATGGATTTATTAGAAGCAAAATGCACTTATTTTCCTGAGGATCAGTGATCACACGTCGGAGTAACGTGGGGCGTAGTGTAGTGTGCGATGAACAAACATTATGAAGTGTGCAAAGTGCGTTTAAGACTTAAAAACGACTGTTGACTTTTGTGTTAGTGTTTTAAAAAGTTTTTGTGCCATTTTAAAAATATTATAATAGTGTGACATCCGAACTTGAATCTTTGTAAATTTAGTAAGCGTAGTGTCATCACAGAAGATAATAAATCTATGTATTGTAAAATCTACTTTATCTATTGACATATTTATACATGAGAAGCATATAATATTTACATAATAATATGTATACACGTCCCGTTAGGAACGAATGTTATGTATGTAAGTAGGTAATGATAGCTAGAGATGAGTATATAAAAGTACCACACGAAGCTTTAAAATTTCTTATGATAACACTTGCACTCTAAGAAGTCTGTAAGTAAAGAAACACAGATAATGTATTGTAATAAAGTTAGAGGTCCTTATAAAAATATTTTTCACTTAGTATCTATTTATAGGTATAATAGTGAAAAATACACATTATTTTCAATAGCTACTTGGACATTATATGTCTTTCAGCTTGTTTTTAAAACTCTATGGAACACTTTATTCAGAGGGTATCTCGATCAATAGCCACATCACACTGCATACCGTATTTTAACGTAGTTGAAATGTTTGACAAATAATATAAAGGAAACCTATCAACTACTAGCATAATTGTACCATTCTAGATACTGATTGCAGTGCCCTCTGATCGATAAATATATTTGAAAATCTCAAATCCTTAATTTTCCACTTCAGAGTTTACCCTCCTTTTGTAATTTGCAAACCAAATTGTCGAGTCAATTTTAAATATCATAAAATTTGTAATTGTATTAGTTAAGTCTGGTGTAACTAGTTGCTATGGATAAGAAAATTAATGCTTGTTGTTAGTACATTTTATTTTGTTAGTGTGATCTGAAGATTTGGCATTTTATTTCCAATTAGCATTATTATGTAGTTATTGTAACAATGAACAATATTTATTCTCTACGTATGGATAAAACCAGCTTTAATGCACTTCTACAAAAATATATTAACGAGATCATACCTATTTTGGTATAGCACTATATCACAATCCGCCCTATTTTTAGAATATATTGTCTGATGGTCAAAGTAGTGGAAGTAGTTGTCACTTTTGACCCCTGTCTCTCGTAACGTCCAAAGTATCTTTAAAATCATCTATTTTCCTATTATGTTTATGCCATGTAAGTTTAGATTATGCTAGTCCGTAATAGTTTCATTTTCCTTCTACTTTCATTTACTCTGCCCTCTCATATCGTCTCACTGTAGATGCCTTACTCACAGTGCCTAAGTGTACCATTTTGTACCAAATTTGTATGATACGATAGCATTTTTGCTTTGATATATTTTCACATCCTAATAATTTTAAGTCTTTAAGAAATGTTAAATCGTTGTGACCGTAGAATGTTAATGTTCTATATCTAGTAAATGTTTCATGTATTGATAGATTTGTACCCATAAATATAACTCTAGGTAAGTCTACGGTCATAGCGATCTAGATTTGGCGCTATACCACTTTTTGAGAACAGTGAAACTGTTTTAAAAGTAACTTTGTGATTGTACTGTATAACTGTAATAATAAGTATATAAACAATTTTGCAACATAGACGTAAAACCCACTAGAGTAATCCTTCAAATCACAGTAACAAAATGTTAATGTATGATTGTTAAATTTGTACAGGGAATTACCAGTTTGATGTTCAAAAGTCTGAACGCATAAGAAATGTATTTTCGCATTGTAAAATAAGTACACGATTAGTTTGTAAACGAATTAATATTTTAATACCGGAGCATAATGAATGTTGACCCATTTTTAGGGAACTATGAAATCATGTAAGTACACCTTAAATGTTAGCATATTATTGTTAATGTGATATAATTACATACACTGTTACGATCCTAGTATTTTGAGATTCTACTGTTGTGTTATCTGAAATGGGTTTTCGGCCGTTCGTTCCTAATTGTTCCTTTGTCTGAAACCGTCGGAGTGCTTTGTATTAGAATTTGCTCAATCGTGTTTGTTTGCGATAGAAGCAGAGATTGCCATGATCATTATCATTACTGCTTCTAATTAAATATTTAATTCGATAGTTTTCTGAATGTCCAATTTTTCAAAGTTTATCTATATTTTTGTGAGATATGAAATCAGTCAGTCTATTTATTTACAATGTACAGCATATTATAATGTTATTGTTACCTATATACCTATCACGAATATGCACTTATTGACGATCCGGTTAATCAATAATCAATACACCATTAATATATATGATAATCTAAAATATTGTTGTAATGGTTTGCACAAAATTGTTCTCTATAAAATATGTGGCTATCTATGCAGCCTTTATGAGAAATAGTTGACGGTATTTAATTGAAATATGTGACATTATTCAATATTTAAGCATGTTAACTGTGCTATATGTCACATGCACATAATATACTATCGACTTACCTTGTATAAAATATTTCAACCGTAAGCTGGTATTGGGAGCATAATTTCCGAGGTTGTGAGTATTGCTATCGGGAATGAGTTCACGTTTAATTAATTAATGTTTAATATTATAATATTCATTTCAACGCACAACTGTGTTGTGTGTTCTTGTAAAAAGTGTTTGCTTGATTTGTTTTAGATGTACCTACTTTTGTGTATGTTTACCCGTATTTATCCTGCTGTGTACCAATAGCAAACAGCTCACGCTATTCAGTTAACTTATTACCTTTAGGGAGAGTAATTCATTGCATTTAATGGAAAGTATATAGTCATAAGTATAAAATATTCGAAATCAAGTACTGATTTCACCACCGTAGTTATTATGTGTACTACATCCCTTCTCTTTGCTATTGATTCACAGCTTTTATGAACAACCCAAATAGAATATAGGAATATAAATACATATCCTTATTGAATACTCAACTCGATTTCACATTAATTTCTCTTGTAACATCAGTTGTGCAATACATAAAATAACAAATGCTTAGGTAGGTATTAGGTA
Organism: Glyphodes perspectalis; assembly: GCA_951394215.1. Classification (NCBI taxonomy): domain Eukaryota; kingdom Metazoa; phylum Arthropoda; class Insecta; order Lepidoptera; family Crambidae; genus Glyphodes; species Glyphodes perspectalis. The sequence goes on from OX596200.1 coordinate 4,626,416, forward strand.
TATTTTCGTTTGATTTTACAAATAATGCAAAATCTGTTGTATTTTATCGATATTTTTACTGATAATGCGGGTGGCGCTAGAGTTGTCATGGCGTCACCCGGAAAATTAAGTCATAATGTATAATTATTTTATAAGGTAAGGCCGGGCCAAATATTGCATTAATTTAGGTCTTACGGCGCCTGTGTTTCTGTGTCTAGGCAGTCTGTTCTGCCCTGTGTATAATATTATGTACGATGAATGAAAACATCTCAGTGGCTGAATGAAATATTAATGTTTATCGACAGTGTTAGAAAAATTGTTATAAATTATTTTGATGACTGTTCGAAGGATAATAAAGAGTTGGATGTCATTTATGTGTTTGATTTACGAAAGTCTACCGTCACATTATATTGAACAGTATAACAGACATCATTACAACTAAATTAATAGAAGAATAATCCAGTTAAATTTTATTTTGTGATCTAAATTTGCTAACATAATAACACTTTTAATAAATCATAATAGTTTTCAATTACGGTGAAATATTTTAAGAGGTAAAACAATTGTAATGCAAGCTAAACTACATTAAACATAATTAAGCAAGGCAATCCCCGAATGCACCATTAGAAGCCGTAGGCTCTCTCTTTTCCTCTGACTCTTCAATACTTTCTCCAGTACCTATCTTACGCCTACGCAGATCTCTTTCAAATATCTCTTGCACTTCTTTATCCAAATCAATCGAACTCGATCGTCTTGAATCCCATGTACCAACTTCTAATTGCTCATGTACTGTAATATTCTCCTGTGTAACATTTATCAATTGGCCATCCAAAGTAGTTCTAGAACCGGCACTAGTAGATCTACTGTCGAATCTCAGTCTGCTACCATTCCTATCATTTACTTCACTCTCAATATCTGGGGACGATAATATCAATTGCTCTTTAGAATTCGCGCTTGATGGTGGTTTCTTCCTTCGTAGCTTACATCGTCTAGTGATTCCTCCCATCCACTCTGAAATGAGAGCTGAGGCAGCTAATAGGAAACCTGCAGCTAGGAGAAGGAACATTCCTTGAGTATCGTCCAATGTCAATCCCTTTTCCTCAGCAGATACTATTTTTAAACTTCCTGATCCAGCCTGGATAAAATATTTTTTTTTTACATTGAACTTATACAACTAGTAAAACTTTAATTAATATGCAGGTTTTTTTATTATTTCAGTCATCCATATATAAATTTTTAACCTAAATACATTTTTCCTCATTAACTTCCTAATTACGTTAAGTTACAAAAATGGCTCTGAACTTTTGAGGTAATTATGCTTAAGTATCAATAAAATTATTTACTAGATTACGAGTAGTAAAATCCTAAAATCAATATCTACTATGGATATATTTTTACGCTTACAATTACATGCAAGGTAACACAAAATATTAACTGCCACAGTGTTAAAACTACCAAACTTTTTTTCAAACTTTTTCTTTTTAAAAACACTTACTGATAACAATTTTCCGCTGCTGCTACGTTGCATTTCCCAACGAACTTCGTCAACAATTTTATCTATTAAACCACTTTGGAACATTCTTCTCAAATCGCCGCTCAATTTGGACGAATGCAGTGAATTACTGGGAAATGCCATAGACACTCCAAATGGTACGAAACATTCGTCAGATATATGCAGCATTGCTCGCTTTGACCTAAAAGGAAGGATGTTTATATTCTTCAACATATAACAGATTGCTAACATAGTAAGTCCTATATATGTAGGTCTACATAAATTGATAGGTTTAAACAAGTGGTGCCCGCCGTGTAGGGCGGGCCGGTCGCCGGAGGTGTTTACGGCAGCGAAGGCTGTGCCGCGATCCCCGTAAACACCTCCACTCAAGCGATGAGGGGTATCGCCGAGTTTTAGTTGATATACCCCGGTCACTACCATCTTTGGCCGGAGCAGGGGCCCCCTACTCAAGGGCCCCCGGGAGTCCCACACACCACCCTGCCCCCGGTTAGGTTGACGGTACGTAAAGCATTTCTTTGCGATACAAAAAAAAGTGTACATAAATTAAAATGAAATATTACTTTTGGCCAACCGTTTTTTTTTTTTTTTTTTTTTACTTGAGGAATGCTTACTTACGCACCATCCAGTTAGAGTCCTGGGTGGACCTAAAAGGGTGAGTCGGGCTCGAAACCGGTAGCAATCTCCGGAGACCCTACCGACTAAACCTCAAGGCTGTCGTTCTTCGGGCGCTAACGCAAAACCAACGGGATCCCCACTGTCGGGATTCATCTCGTAAAGTCTACGTAGCGCGCGCTGCCGCCTAGCGGCCCATCTCGAGGGAGTGGTATTCTCCCCCAGAACACCTAGGGTGGTGTTTCACGACCACATAGACAGCTGTGTACCCTATCCTGACGGACCGGGTGTAACACCTGCAGTCGGCTTCTCCGGGGACGATTGAGGGCTAGAGGACCTCCTCCCCTAACCCCCACGACCCCAAAGGCCCTTTTAGTCGCCTCCTACGACAGGCAGGGATACCTCAGGAGTATTCGGAGCCCCCCCTGCAGGGCGCACTTTTGGCCAACCGTGGTTTAACCAGTTTTGACTCATCCTACCCCTTCGGAGATTGTACCTATGCGGAATGGTATGTATGTTAGTTACAATCATGAATAATTTGAATGTCAGTGCCATGAATATCTAATATACTAGCACTTCTATTGTTTGACATCAACAATACTTGCTAAGGCCAAATCTTACTTTCACCTAAGTTGTAATAGATGTTAATTCTTAAAGATGATATCACTTTCTTGTCTTTCATGGTTTCAAACTCACATGTTTACTTTCAGATTTAAGTCTTGTTTTTTAAATTTACTTACTTCGTCTTCGTAAAATTTGCTTGAACGATATACTCAAGTTCAGCTTGAGATCCAAGGAAGGCATACGGCCAGAAAAATGCCTTAGTAGTATTCCTGATCCCTGCCTCCACGTTGGGAACCAGCTCCAACTTTTTGAAAAGCTTATTCGTGTTAGGATCTGAAGAGTTGAAGAACCATCTTTCCCAGCCACCTCGATCTGAAATTTGCACAAATTCGCTTACCCTCATCATCATCTACCTAGCGTTATGTCCCGTACTTAGCCGGGGTCCATTTAAACCATAATCCTGGAGTCTGGTAATAACATTGAAGCGACTGCCGATCTGACCTTCGTAACCTTAAGATAGGTGAACCAGACAATTTTTTAATCATGGTCCAAATCCAAAGTTGTTTGAATATGCAGGTTTCATCACGATGTTTTCCCTCTCCGTCGTGCTAGTGGTATAAATAAGTAAATAGATTTGAAAACTCCAGAGGTACATGCCCGAGTTTGAACCCTCACTCCTCGGTTAAGAGGCGCGTGTCCTTATTGAGCTACCACCGCTCGCTTACCGTCATGCAAGTAACTAATATATTATTTCTTTAATCAATCTACTTAATAACTGATGATACTCTTACCTAATGTACCAACACGGTAGAAACCAGCCAGCAATTGTTGAATAGTATCAACGGTTTCAGGAAAAACTGGTAACGTTACGAAAGCTATAATAGACCCTGTATAGCAACTTGTTATAATTATCGTGAAAATCCAATACCAGCCTACAACGAATAAATGTTAAAATAATTATGATTCGCAATTAAAGTCAAACATATTTCGACAGAATGACTAGACTTGTATTCATACCTATTAGCAATCTCGTTGTGATTTTCGTAGTCTTACTCCAAGAATTATTTCCAAGAAATGTGAAACAATTTGTGAAAGTACCAAAAACGTACCAGAACATGTTTTCTATTTCTCCGCTGTCATGTAACAAATGACGAAGCGTGTGTTTGTCTGAGAACGCTAAAGGAAATATTCCTATCAGATAAGTAAAGGTTAGTGCTACCCAGACGTGCCAATGAAAGGGGCCCAAGATAGCTCGGTATCTGAAATGTTAACTTATATTAATTAGCTATGTTAAACTAAATAAATCATTTTTAACCCACGGACTAGTAAAAAAAGAAGGACTCTGCGCAACTTACTTGACGTTTAGGCATCTGCGGAGCTCCAACTTGACACCCAACTTACATCACACATAGACATGAGCTATCTCTAAGTCTCACTCCCACGTGCATAAGGGTGGCTTCACGCTGTAGTATGTCAGCGCAGGGTCTTTTTTTTTTACTAGTCCATGTTATTATAACTATAATATCTACAAAACATATTACCGTGGCAGTGCCGTAGACATAAGTGTTACGAAAACGGCACAGTCTTGCGAGTGGGAAAACGATATGTCCAATCCTTGAGTTCTTTCTGCCGTGAAATACATCCCTGCTACCCCAATATCTGCTCTACCCATAGCTACTTCTTTAGATACTGCATCTCCTGGGCTAAAGATTATTATTACATAGGTAATAGGTACATAGGTAAGGCATACATTTTTTGAATAGATAAAAGTAGTTAAACTATTGTTATCTACATTTGTTACATTGTTTTAGTTACGATTTATCTCAACGTTACGTGTTAAATACTTCCCTGATTTGTAAGCTAGTGATGTAAATCGACATTTAAATTATAAAAATCCAGAGGTATGTAGTCGGACTCAAGCCAACACCCATGCTATGTTATCTATGTAAGATGCGTGCAAAGGTTTGAGATTGATATTCAAAAAAAAATGAAGGGAATTTTAAAAACATGAACTCGACCTATCCCTTCGGGGATTACGGGGGTGATGTATGAACGAAATTATTTATTTTACGTTCATGGCATGCATTTCTAGAATATCTTCAAAATTATAATACATTTCTAAATTACCCGAGATGAGGTTCTTGAGGCTCTTTTATTTCTATTGAAAAGTTATTTCTTTCTGCTAACAAACTTAGTAATCTGAGTTCTATTCCATCCCAAACCACTCTTGGATTTCCGCCATCAGAATCAGATTTAATCCTGAAAGTAATGCCATTAGCAATGCATTGTCCGAAATGTCAAAAATTCTGAAATAAATGCTACAAATAGTGATTTCTTGCACCTTCTAAAAACATAAGGTGGTTGATTTGACGCAGCCACTATGAATCTATGACCTGCGTACCCCTCTGCCATCTTAGGAGGAAATAGATTCACATCTCTCGAATACTTTCCATGGGTCCAAGAAGTTAGCACTACTGGTTGACTGGCTCCCAATCCATCTGTATACAATTTATGTGTATACAAAATGTATGGCGCCTCCTTTGAATAAAAATGGCTTTCATTTAATTAGACATCTTAATCGGAATCCAAGATACATTATAACAGAAACCTTTGTCTACTTACCATAGTTTCATCATCATCATCCTTAAAACTCTGACCGATGACTAGCAGATTAATAAATCTTCTAGATTCGGGACTTGCCAGAAACTCCTGCACAGCCCATTGTGAAGACCGAGCCACTACGACTACTTTACTTTCCGACTGCTTACCCAATACCTTAGCACTACTTATTACATCAGTAGAGAATACAATAAAATGGTGACATTGCTTCACAGGTATTAGAAGTTCTGGTTCCTTTAACTTGTTGTCATCTCCAATGTATCCATGCACGTACGACACGGGAAAGCCTTTGAGAAGATTTTGGAATAAATAACTTTCTCTCGATTTTACTTGACTATCATAAAGTAGTACGGGGACACAATCATTTAAGTATCTTAAAGTTATATTGTGTATTAGTTTTATTAGCGAGGGAGTTTGGTCAAAAGCTGAGCTTTTATTTAGAAAATGTTCGAACCATAACTCTTCTCTAGTTTTAGGATATCCATGGAATACAGGATCGACTGCTCTCTTAGTTTTATTGACTTCAGTATTCTTTATATCTGCGTTGTAATGTCGCCATTTTGTTACTGGTTGTTTTATATTGGAAACTTTAATTTTATAAGTATCACTCGTTCGTTTCATAATTTTATGGTTACTATTAATGACTGATTGGGAAGGGTAATACTCGACTTCCTGGCACAATACCCTACACAAACAAAATAGCATGTATAAACACCTAAGACGTATCATGATGTGAGATGTTATTCCTAATGTTCTGCCAACTTAGTGATCAGCTTTTTTATATGGCGGCTCGGTTCCCTGACCTTGGCGAAGAAAATATCACTGGGCAGGTGTTATGATTGAAATTGAATTTTTGATCGCTACTGCAAAGCTATAGTGGTCACGGTCAAGTCAAGACACCCACGAAGGCTGGCTATAACAGTATGGCTTTTTTATTATTCACATTCATTACCTTTACCTTGGAGGAGACCGAATTCGTAATATTTCTAGCCACAATCCTGTTAATATATCAATAATTACTGTCTGTCGTAAAAGGCGACTAATGGTATACCTATGGGATTTTGGGTATGTGATTGTGTAGATGACAAGCTAGCCACTTGTCACTAGTTTTTTTTTTAATTTTCCATCTAACCCAGCCCAGTTTTGTTTTTGGCTCAATGTGGTTAAAGCGGCCAGCTGTCCCTTTGACTCTGCCTACCCCTTCGGAGATTATGGGCGTGATGTTATGTGTGTGTTCAAAGACTAGTCGGGATATTAATACTACATATTAACATTTTGTTATGTTGATTGTTAATATTATTATCATAGAACAGAAAAAACTAGTATAAAATGGCATGTCACGAAATGAATATGAGAACCGCTGAAACCAAACCCATACATACGCCACTATTCACATACTACACTACAGATAAGCAATGAGCTGGATTGGCCGTTCTTATTTTAGTCAATAACAGCATATCTTACTCGTCCTACAACAGACAACATATTGTCATGGTTTTGAAAAACGGTTTAATTTATCTATACCCCTAAAATTTAGTTAAGACTTGTTGAAATCCAAGTTCATGCTATCTATGATGGAGAATTTTTTTTTTCTTAACGATCATAGATGGCGTTGTTTTGTACTTGGTGTAATTATAAACCTTAAATGAGCCATAATAAGGTACACATTTACCTGGATCTACTGATAAGCAATTCTGCGATGACACGCAGAGTTGATTGGCTTGAATGCCATGCCCACTTGGCACTTCCACTTAATATTTTAAGTGGAAGTGCCAAGTGGTTCCGTGGTTGATATATTATTCGTAAAAATACTGAAAAAACTTTGCTTATTAAAGTCATGTCAAAAGCCACTAGTTAGGGATGCAAACCGAATATAATAAAACAATTAAATTGTTTATAGCATTTTATTGATCAGCACTGGTCACAATTTTTACAACCATTGTACATAAATAAGAATTTGATAAAATACAAAAGTTTAGCTCAGACTCGGCTGAAGCGTCCTTACCAATAGTCACGTCATAAGTAAAGTGTAGTTTTATAAAATGTGTCCAATCGAAATATATTATACATTACAAAAGTGAAACTACCAATTTTAAATACTATGCTAATATTTACAATAATAGGACTTATAAATAATGGATATCTAGTTTTAAATAGAGTGTAGCAAGCGCTTCCAATAGCTTTAGTGGCATACCAAAGCTTTAAACTAATTGAGTTTAATATTATAGTAGTAGTAAATATAGTTTAGATGCATTCTAAATTTGAAAGTAACTATAAAGAGTCATTATGTTGATTTTAGATACTTGACTCTTGCAAGATATAAAGTTGTTAATTGAACTATCCATACGAAAAAGTCATATAGACATGTGCTACATCACAACGATGTTAACAGACGTCTACACAACTTCCCAATTTTCAGCTTGATATTTTCATATCACTCAAATGTAGTCGGAAACATCACATAAGTTTTATTGGTATCATTCTCCTAATAGAACAATGCAAACTTAACCTAACAGTTACAACTAAATTTAACTAATACATATTTACAAATTATAAAACGGCAGTGTCAACCGCGAAGCTGGCAAGATTAGAAAAAAATTCTAACATTCAATATGGCTCTTGTTAAAAAATTATCGATAGTGGTAATCCTGATTTAGAGGTCTTTTTTAATATTATTAAAATTGATGCGAGTACTGAAAATTAGATAAAATTATTATCACTTCACGACGATAAAGGTAATTATAATACTTAATTAACTATCCCTGAATCAAATAATGACAATAAAGAGTATTTTTAATAAGAGATAAATAATCTAAACGAACACAAATAGGAAATAATATCGCAAAAGACATTGCACAAAACTCTTAAAATAAAACCATGCACGTATAAAATTAAAAAAAATCTTGACACATTCTTCACACTAGACGATTGAAAACACTTAAATATCACAGTTTCCAATACGATCACGTGACGGGACTTAACACGAGACAATTTGATTTAAAATACCAATTTACATTGAATTTATAAAACGTCAAAGCTTGCTTTGTGACCATCGTTATCTAAATGGCACTCTTTAGTTGGTGACAAAACAATTCTGCTAAGAATCAGTGTAGCTTCAAAATGATCCTTCTGTGTATCTATTGTCTAATCAGTTTTGTTAAGGATCATTGTTTGAACAATATCTATTTTGTCAATAAATTTTTATCTACGGTTAAATTTTGCTTATTCACCAATATCGTTGTCAATGCGTGAAGATTTGATGCCAGTTTTGCCGGTCCATGGGTAGACTTCGGGACAGGGCTGGCAAGTCCTCATGTATCTTACTCCAGATTTGTGCCAGAGATTGCATACTTTAGGATTGTTGCACTTCTTTGGCCGATCCTGGAAATCAAAAACAACACATTTATTAAGGTTATGGTATACCATAATCAATACGTTATTTGTGCTTTTTATTTAATACTACAATAGAGTTGTAAAATACAATAAACGCTGTTATCTATACCGGTCCTTACACTTATATTATTGTGTGTATGTATATTAAGTGAAAGTTCTTATTTTACCCAACTCCAATAAACAACTGGGTAAAATAAGAAATCATTAGTAAAATTACCAAAAATATGAGTTTTCCCTATTTAGCTTCTAATTATGATAGTATTATTCTTTCGGCAGTTTTGAAGACCTTTGCTTTGATAAAATATATCCTGAAAAAGTTCCAAAGTCCTCAAGAAATACCGACCTGGTAGTTACACTGGAATGGCTGGAAGTTGTTCATTCTAGAAATGGGCGTGGGGTCTCGCACCCACTGCAGAGCCTGCCAGTTGGTGACGATCCAGACGTCTTGCATCTGGTTAATAAAGTCCAGGAACATGATGAAGCCTTCCTTGTGGTGGGGCTGCGTGAACCAGGCAGCGTGGTAGTAGAGACCGAAGGGAGCCCTGAAAATAATCATCAAAACAATATTTTTCATATCATTCTAAAAACAGAAACGTGTAATACACACTCTTCTTAAATTTTTTGTTGAAAATATCATAAATATTGAAAATGAAATAAAAAGCAATTTTTAACCCTTACAATGTGATTGGGAGACAGGTGTGGATATATAATGCTTATATCATCATAAATTACTTTAAATTCGTAAATGTTACACAAAAACTTACCTATTTGTAGTATAGTGCCTGTCGAAGTTCTTTAGGATCATTTTGTAAACGCCCTCAGCCTCAGGGGGATTAGCGCAAGCGTCACCCATGGAGCAACGGCCACCGTTTAGATCTTGCCACATCACCATAGGTACCTCCCAAACTCCTGTGAATTGTAAATAGCACTATTTCGTAAAAAAAATTATATTCCCTTGACTATATTTTTTACAATATTATTTTAATTTTAAATTCTTACATTATATATTTTTTTAAATAAAAAAAAATATTATATGATCTACAAAATTTGTACCTTGTGAATAACAGACATTAAAAAAATATTAACTTTTCTAACGTAATATTACAAGTACATTACACTATTATTTATAAGTGTATATATTTATAAGTGTACGATTGTATTGAATTATTATTATTATTCAACAAAATCGTGTTATTTGCTTTTTGATAGTCTTAAATATTGTAAATCTTACCTGGATACGATTTAGTGGGGCAAGGTGGAATCATACAATCGTGGAATAGTTTGTAGTCAAGTGTATAGGGCCAGCTAGGAGGTCTGTTTTCGTACACGGGGAGAGAAGAGTCATAAGTAAAGTTGGAGTCATACAACATCTTGAACATTTTGTTGCCTCCCACGGAGAGGAAAGGAGCTCTCATTCCTCTGACATCCTCAAGTTTCACTCCACCGTAAGCAGCGAGAATCTCTCTTTGCCCACCCACTTCTCTGTTCCATTTCTTTTGGGAGAATTGTTCTCCAAAACTATGGCTGAAATTCAAATTATTCATCATCATAAGCTGCTGCATAAATTAAGGTAAAAAACAAAATGTATTTCATAAAGTGCAAAAAAGGAATAATTTTAGAAAAATAAATTGAAATTGAAATTGAAGAGAAAATAGCTGTTTAAAAAAGAACTAGACCAAAAGTAAAAAATAAGATAAAAATAGTCGTCATATTGTCAACTCATCATTAACAGTCAAAACCGAATTGGTGCATCCCTTAACGTTGGTGCGGTAACATTTTCTTTAACTTACGAAACTGTGTGTGAGGCCATCTCGTGTCCCGCGGCGTAAAGGTTCTGGACCTGACTGTAGTCTGTCCATTCGTGGGAAACGTAAAACGTAGCTGAGATTGGACACCCGTTAGGATTCACGCGACCCTTCTCAAAGAGGTCCATGTACAGACCCTTGTTCAAGTCATTCACAGAGTCATCGAATGTCAGGAGAACGATTTGCGGTACTGTCTCCACCGGTAAGTCACCTGTTGTCGCGGGATTTTGGTAATTGTGCGTTTGGGTCAAGTCGTGCCAGGAAGAGGAAGAAGTAGATAGAGGTAAGTAGGATGAAAGGAAGGAATAAAAACAAAAAGAAATCATTAGTAATTATGAAAGAGCAGATGTAAAGATACCTGTAAAGGAAAAATAGACGGCCAAGGATGTTATTAGTTGCAATACTAATATAAGTTTCGAGAAGATATTGAAGATGCAATCAGCAGATTGTTTACTCGTGAACTTACGAAACTGTGTGCGATGCAAATTCATGGCCATCTGCATACAAGTTCTGGACTTGACTATAGTCAGTCCACTCGTGGGAGACGTAAAAAGTAGCACTGATAGGGCATCCGTTAGGATTAGAGCGGCCTCTTTCGAAGAGCTCCTCGTAGTACATTTTGTTCAAATCGTTCACAGCATCGTCGAAGGTTATCAATACCATTTGGGGTACCTCGCTGACAGGCAAATTTCCTACGTCATAAATACTTTTAGAACAAGAATTTGAATTTATTAGTGTTATTTCAATTTTATGTATTTTTTTGCTATTGTTGTATGAATTTAAATTTAAATATATAAATAACCATAACATATCGCAAAACCTACTATCTCAGAAATAATGATATTTTTTTTCACATTTTTTTTCAACTCCGGAATTCACATAATATCACAATTTTCAAAACCAAAAACTCTGTTAGGTTTGAAATATCGAGTTACATCATTAGATTTCTTTAATAAAAAAGTTTGAATCACCCTAGGCAAATATTAGAAAAGAACCATCATTCATACCAGGAATATCTCTTCCACCACAGTAGCAGTCAGGAAGCAGACACACGTCCTTCCTGCACTTAGCCGCTGTCTTGTCAGGAGTGGGTTGAGGGTAAACCGCAGCCGGTCGGTTCGGGGGGTGCGCGTAGATGTCCACGAACTCGGTGGTCTTTGACACAATAGCTGTAGATGGCTTCAGCGTGGGGCGGCTGCGACTGTTCAAAAACATGCTGTTATTTTTTGGTCATGTGTTTTTGGTGAAACGACAGTTTAGTCAAGCTTTTAATAATTTTAAGGCATAAAGTGCGTACTTGTTTACTATTCGCAATAGAAAATAATAATATTACTAAAAACTTGACCTTGAGTGTTTGAAATGATGAAACGCTATGAGTGCAAAATTTAAAAGCAAAATAATTATTTCAACATTTTTAGCTTCCAAAAATTTACATATTAAGTGGAGAAAAATCATTCTTTCACATGGAATATAAGAATCATATAACCTGTCAAAGCACTAGAAGTGCTGCAATAGATGATTTTGTAACAAAAAGCAATAAAACAAATGAGTTTCTAAAATAGTAAAAAGCTGATGGGTGATTTTGTTCAGGTTCTAACGTTGGCGGTGTTCCTCTGTTGGGGATGGGCTGGGGCTCCTTTGACGCAGCGGAATAATGCGCAGATCCTCGCCCGCGGGTGTTGCTAGGCCTGAAACACACAATTGCTCCAGTTAACAGTTCACTCAAGAATTCTGGTTAGTACGCGTGATTTAGAAATTAAGCATTTGACTTTATTAATCTTATCTTAATCGTTTGTTCAAATAAATCTGTAATAAATAAATTCAATCATAATTAGTATATTTAATATCAGGCATATATTTGTTTTAAAATTATTACTTATTATTTGATACAATACCTTATTAATGAATTACTTAAAATACATATGTCCATGCTAAAAGCATATCAAAAACAAAATGTTCTTGATACACCATGCTTGTGAATACGGTGCACTTATAATGAACGGATTGCATGTGGTGCATTAAAATTTAATAACGAAAGATAAAAAACTACATTGAGGAACTTTCCAATTTTACATTTTCTAATAAAATATTACTACAAACATACAGTTTTAACTATAAACTACAAAATACCAAAATATATACATATAGCCAATCAAGTGTAGGAAATGGAAATGGTCACGTCAGGAGTTAACAATTTTCAAACTCAACCGACTAGAAGTCCCCCAATGAAAGTAGAATGTAAAGCGACAGATTATAGCTGAAGGTGCCATTAAACGATGTTTCGATGAGAGATCATGCTAGTTACTTCGCGAGGCAGAAAGTAAGGACTTTGAGACGAAGCCTCCACCTTCCAATAATATGAAAAATCGATCAGGCTTAGACTACTGGCCGGCGAGATAAATTGTACCTCTGGTATTTGATTTCGTTGCATTTTGGGTTCGCTTGCAGACTGTTGTCTGATGAACATTTGGACGACGTTTGGTAACTCCTGCGCCCACCTCCAGGGTTTGTCGCAGCCAACTTTATGGCAGGATTGACTCGCGAGGCCCGCGTTGGGAAGGATAAGCTTTTAGTCGTCGAGGTCGGTTCAACTCTGGTAGTCACAGTCGATTTCGTAGTACTTGTAGTCGAAGCGATTTCGCTTACAAGTTTGTTAGTTGGTCTGTCCCAATCAATTTCAACTGGAGCTTTGGTAGCTTCATTTAAAATTTTGGATTGGATATCGTCGTCGGAATTTGCGTACGGTAAACTATCGCGGACATTAGGCTCTGTTGAAGCAGGTTCATCGAAAAGTTTTTGGAATTTTCTGGACTTTTGCGTGTCAGGATTGCTTTGTACAAAACTATCGAAATCAGTCTCATAGTATCGTCTGGAGGGGATATTGCGGAACTCGTTATTAGTAGAACTCTCTAACATCATGGGTGTTGTGGGTGCCTCAGTGATAACAATAGGAACAACTGATGGTGCAGATGTCGTAGATGTTGTCGTTGATGAAAAATCTTTATAATCGTGTTCAGTAAAACTAGTTTCGTCCTCGTTCGAAGGAATAAATTCATTTAAACTTGGCTCTGTAATAATTTGTAAGCGTTGAACATTATTACGCAAAGGTTTTTCATCAACAAATTTCAGCATTTTCTTTTGGAAGCCAATATTTACAGTTTTTTCTTCTGGTTGGGGTGTAGTTCTGGCTGTAGATGAAACTTCATCTAAAAGCCTAGGCTTTGGCGTACTTACTAGATTGTTAAGGAAAGCTTTGATAACATTTTTGACAACTTTACCACTGAATACTTCAGTCGTTTGATCAGGTATAACTTCATCTAAAACACGATAAGTGTAATAAGACGGTTTAGAGCGAGCCTTTTCTGTTCTTGAATTTCTAGATTGAGGAGTAGTGAAACGGGTAGTGGATGCGGTACTTGAAGTAGATTCGGGCACAAAACTATCTTGGTTATCAAAGTTATTCCTCAAATTATTCAGTGATCTATAGGGAGATACTGCCGGCACTTCCCATGTTTCATCGGACCTATCATGATTTTTCCAACTGTGTTCTTCGTTGTTTGATGGTACCGATGGCAATCTATCGTTTCTTGTATTTTCTAAGGCTGATTCAATAAGTGCATCAGTATTTACTGAATTTTCAGTGGAGTCCCCAGTTGGAGCATTATTAGCTGAGAATGGAGCTGGTCGTCTTAAAACAGTTCTAATGTAATACTTTGTAGTTGATGTCGAGGTTGTTGTGGGCTCTGTGGTCGAAGATCTTGGTTTGGATGTAACTCGAATAGTTGGGCGCACATAAATAGGCACTTCATCAACTCTTGCTATTTCGGGAATAGAATCCTTCCTAGGTGTAATTGGTTCGCGAGAACTATCATACTCATTTATATCTAAATCCGTTTTCGATTCTTGGGGTTCTTTACTATTGTCACTTTCATAATAATATCTACTAGCCTGAGATTCCCTATTTTTTATATTTTCGGTGACTTTAATGCGTCTGCGTGATTTGCTATATTCATCAATCGGCCGGGTTAATACAGTCAACGTATAAGGATTATTTGTATTATTTGGGTTCCGCCTAATAGAAAAACCAGATGTTAGTGAAACAACTTTTTTATTATCTTGATTAGAAGGAGGCTGCACCACATCCACAGACACCTTATTATTGTTAGTCACTCGAGAAGACGTTCGTGAAGTCGGAGTCCGTTCTGTTGAAAGTATTGTCTCACTCAACCTATTAGAATTGTCAGTCCTTTCAAAAGGTTTAGCAAGGGAAGAGAGATTTATGATTGGCAGGGAAGTAGGTGGGATTGACGAATCGGACCCGTCATCAGGGTTTTCAGCTGGGTGGGAATCAGGAGTTTCTATAGGATTTTCATCTGTAGGTGATCTGTTGAATACAAAGCAAAACAAAACTTTCTAATTTAAGCTCTCTAAATAAATGCTACATACTATATTATAACGACGCATTTTAATTAGAGCCTAAAGAAAAATATCTTGTTTACTAAATAACGCATCTAGATTAATATTTAAGCAGAAGTAGGAATGTTAAGAAAAGAGAGAGTAGTTTGTGTCGGTTTTCAAAGGACAAAGATACCACAAAAGCCAATCGTTTCATTACTACATAATAAGTTTTTGAAGCGTATTAGAAAGTCTCATATTTTATGAATTAATAATTATATTTACATGTTTTATTAACAACCTTCAAACCGGAAAGTTAATTAGTACAAGAAGATTTAGAGGTTATAAAGATATGTTAAGAAGAGTCAGTTCAAAGGTTGTTATTAAACGAATTTTGATGAAAATGACAGATGACTGTGACATTTGTTAATGAATTTGATGTATGGTAATAAGCCTGGATGATTTGCCATCTTCTATTTGAGACATCTTTTGTAGTACCTTGTGGTATATCGAGACGGGGTCATTGCTTCTGTGAAGGGTGCAGTAGTTGTACGTTGTGTGGTTGTGGTTGTGCTTGTGCTAGTCGTAGAAGGAGTTGTGCTTATAGAAGTTGCTTCGTATAGAGTCGTCTTCACGCTGCTCGGTACATGATCATAGCCCAATTCATTACCATCGCCCCTGGATCGTACGCAATAGGTTAATCAGCATGTTAGGAAAACAACAATTAAACTTAAAATCAGATAGTATTGCTAGATTTTATCTTATAAAAACAAAAATTAAGCTCACCTTGTAGAATGGCGTATGGGTGATTGGTACTGATTCTGGTTGCTTATCTGAAATGGGTTGTGAAGATATTATTAATAGATGTTATATTTTCCAAGAAAATATCTTCGCTTACTTGAATTCGAAGTTATCCTGTGCACATCTATAATTCCTCATCTAAATACATACTAAAAATATTTTTCCTTCTTGCTAACAAGGCAAGAAGGAAAAATATTTATAAAAAAGGCATCAAACATGTGTAATATAGTAATGTCATCGAAATAAACATCTTCAGTACCTACATAAATATCTCATTAGCTTCTTGAAAATCATCCTTTTTATACATATATGTGTGATTGTCAAAGAGCTAATCAAATTGGGAGAATATTTACCTGTCCTTGGATCAGCGCATCATCATAGTCATCAGCGGACACAACAGGCCTAGGCGTGTAGGACTCCACGGGTCGACGCGCAGGCGGCGGGGTGCCCCGGTACGTCTGTTGTACTGCCGGGCGGAGCGAGGCCGTGTTATATTGCTGCACATAGTCTGCCAACACCGTTACCAACCGCCCGTTAGTGCGTTAAGTGCCACAGCCAACACATGGCTGGTTGTAGAAGTTAGGTGCTATTGTTTGAGGATAGATGAGCCACCATTCTCTTCTGTTCAACCTTAGTTCATCTTAATGTAAGGATAACTGTTAGTTATCCCAATCCAATACTGGTATTATATTTAACTTGTGAGAAATTAGAAGTTGGAAGTTTTGGAGATTTACAAAACCATGATTGGTTAAATTTTGTTTATTGAATAATGTACTTTTCATCATGCCTTTATACAGTTAAAATTTATTGCATCGTTTTAGTAAACCTAATGTAATTTAATCGAAAGAGAAGAAAACAGAGTATCTTTTGTTTTAGTTAGTAAAAGGAGGGAAATATGTTTCTTAATTACTGTAAGTACTGCATGACATGCAAAGGAATATTCACATTTGAAAATAAGTAGTAGTATTAAATAAATATTGACACAGTTCCCAGATAATATTGATATTAATAAGTCGCTCAAAACCATCTCGATTTTAACTGGAATGACATCATTACATTTGATTTATTAATCTAATGCTTTATCAAATCAGGTAAGTTATAAAATTTATTGTTGGGTATGTTATATTAGTATCATTCTCACCTGTGTCTTTGTATAGTTCACCGTCTTCATCGTAAACAGCATAGAAGGGATCATACTGATCAGCGTTATAGGTTTGAGTTCCATTGTAGAGCATTTTAGGTCGGGGGCTCGCGGAGTAAGAAATTGGAGCGACGCTTTCCGTTGGTTCCAAACTAAAAATACGTCATTATATCAAGTTACAATAATAACGGTTCAGATCTAAATTGTAGGCAACACATCCATTTTCATCTACTGCTATTTACAAAGCGTTCACATTAGTCAAGTCTACAGTCCATCCATCCATAGTCCATAAAGTCAATATTAATTTTATCAGTTCCTTATATAGTAAAGTAAGTAAGTGCATAAGATACAAGGTGAAGAATTAAGTCGGGTAGAAGAAGGTCTTGATATTTTACTAGAAGGTTAGTAGTTTATAGAACACACAGTGTTCTACATGATAAATATACGTCAGTATGTTAATAATTCAGTTCTCCTTGGCTGCATCAAAATTACCTGTTCGTCTTGTCGTCATGTTTAGTCTTTGTGTAACGAGTCTCTTGATTGTTGCTGTCACGAGGAGTGGTATGTTTCATTTGAGCTACTATATTCTGATGTCTTATTCTTCCTCTAGTCTGTTTATTATCGTCATTCAAGTCACTAACAGTAGTCGGCTTAGCTAATCTATGCCTAACTGTATACGGTCTTAATGTGGTTTGATTTAAATATTTAGGGGGCTTAAGTGTGTACGGGCCACTTTCTAAATGAGCTGGTTTACGAATGTGGAGCGTTCGATTGCGATGCGGATGATGCATTATTTCGTAGTTGGAGATTTCAGGACGTATTAAAACTGTAGGGGTGGGTGTTGCATAGTTAACTAGAACCGGCACAGGTACTTTTCCATTAACGTTTTTATTGAAATTCTTCAGTGGACTTTTCGTAACAACGGACACATCATTGTAATTTTTAGTAACGGTTTCAGGTCTGAGCGAGAATTTAGTCGGCCTTCGAGACTGGTTGGGTGCAGGTGTATTTGATGGACGTCTTCCATTTTCTTCACTGCTGTCGTCATATTCCTTATAATTTTGTGCCATTGGAGGCCTTTGAGGTTTCACTTCGGAGCTGGGCATGTATTTAGATTTAACAGGAGGTTCGTAGTAATACTGTTCATCTTCTTCGTCTTCGTCATAATAGTAATCGTTCATTTCTGGTGATGGTTTAGGTATAGGTCTGCGTTTTGCGGGTGGTCTGATCGTTGCTCCTGGATTTTTAGATATGAAAATATTTTGTTTTTTTGGTAAGTTTACCGTAGGTCTGAGGGTATGAGCAAATAAATTTTCCAGTTTTGGCATTTCCGAACTTACGCTGGGCCGAGGAGTCGAAACGATTGAATAATAAGATTCAGATGATGGTTTATTCCAAAAGTTCTGTAAAGCTGCAAGTTGCTCGTTAGCGATTGTTGTTAATGGTTTAGGCGTTGACTTAAACGCTACATATGCATTATGGGGTTTCCCTGTTGATACTAAATATGGTTTGCCTGTAATTCCAAAGTCAGGATGCAACGCAACAATCTTTTCTGGTTTTACAAAATATTGCTGTTTGGGGGTAGATAGAATTACCGGAGCTCCCGTTCCTGTTACTAATACATAAGGTTTTTGAGTGATAGTGAATATTTGTCCGTTCTCTCCTCTTATTTTTGATGTATTATAATTAGGTTCAATTGTACTTCCAATAGGTCTATTAAAGCTAAAATTAATTGGTAACTGACGTTCATCTTTAAAATTAGGTGGTTTAAGCTTAGGTCTTACGGCATCTAAAGGTACCCCGGCATTTTGTTGAGGTATTCTATAAATGTTCTGATTCAGAGACGGTTGTTGTTCCTGACCATTATTTTGTTTAATGGGTCTCTGTGACCACTGTTCGATGGCAAATGTTTGTTTTGTCGAGGCGGGTATATGGTAACCCTCATTGGGCCTAGATACGCTTTCGATATCTGAATTTCCACCGAACGGTCTGGGTGTACTCATGCCCTTATAATTCATTGTAGAACTTCTAAAGCCAGAAATTGAATTTTCAGACGTGGTTACTTGAGGAGAATTCAGTGCCGCATTTTGCTGATTTGGTCTCGGTTTTTCTGTAGTTATGACAGCGTATTGTCCACCACTCAGTTTCGATAAAAAGGCATCAAAATCGAAATTAGGATTGGCAAAAGGATTTTCAATATCTCTAAACCTATTGCTGGGATGAGTAAATTCATAAGGGGGCTCTGGAAAATCGTGTTTAAAATCATCCCTCTCATCCTTATCAGAGGAATTATTTTCACTCGATTCATCTTCTTCATTAGATTCATCTTCATCATCGTAATCTTCGTCTTCCTCCTGAGTTTCACTGTCTGGTTTATTATTTACGCTTACATTTTGGGAATTTATTCTATACTTGTTACGAGATGTAGACATCAATACTGGTTTGCCAGTAACAATAGTACTTGAAAGTTGTGATGCATCTGGGAAAACTATTGCCTGATTCGGTCTTTCAGAAAATACGTGATACTGAGATGAAAAGACGTTGTTATTCTGATTAATATTTTGTTTTGGCGCATTATTATAAAATCCACCGGTTAAAGAAGAAAAAGGATTCTCGTTATTCGTTAAAGCTGATATAGGTGGGCTCTTAGTTATTATTTGAGTAGGTATATTCGATGGTCTGTGGCCCCCATTTTGACTATGATCACGCAGACTGGGTATAAATGGCCTTTGTGATTGTGAATCATCTATCTGATAAATTTGATAAGAATTTGCAGCTGATCCGATATTAGAATCTGAATTATAAGGCTTTGGGCTTATATTTGTGCCGATTGCTCCGTTATAATTTTGCTGCAATCTTGTATTGTGTGGATTCTGGTAATTCTGGTACTGTCGCAAATCCACTAATTTAACCGATTTTGGTATGCCCCAATTCTTTCCTTGGGTTTTGTAACCGTTTTTTAAATAGTATCTAACTTGACGCTTTCCCCTTTCGCCATCGACTAGACCGCGCTCATCGCCATAGTTGGGAACAGATTCATCATATTCCAAATACTCCATCTCCTCATCACCCTTTACTGCATCACTCCTTTTTGAGATATCATCTACTTTTGTAGTGTTGGCAGTTTCTAAGTCTGCACTTTGGTTTGTCAAATCTCTTTTCTTACGTACTATCGGTTTTTCAATGACATCAGAAATCTCATTAGTCTCAATGTCAAGTTGTCTGTCGTGTATAGAGTCAGTCATGTTGTCACTTTTGTCTTCACTGAAATAACAATAAAGTCAATTAATCGGTAATCAAACTAGTCTTTTGTGCCTGGTCAAATTAAAAGTTAGTTTACCTGTATGTTTGTGGCGCTTGGGTGATGGTGGCTGCTCTTCTATCATCGACCTGAGTTCCGAAAGAGAAAGAACCAATTTTGCCATTGTTCTGGGGTATCGAAGCTGGAATAACGTTAGAATTAAGAGTTCGGCCAGAGTTGACTTGAGTGTAGCCATCTCTGTCTTTTTGAACTTGTCCGATCGTAGAAGGTTGACCTCGATAGACACGCTGTTGTCTGTCGCTTTCGATTTCTTCAACAGGTGGTAAGTCGTCTACTTCAGCGTAAAGTTGTTGTTGCTGAAACATAATTACGTAGGTCTTGTGAATATAATATTCATATTATGTCTCCACTAATCTTTATGAGCGAGAATATATATCATGCTCTCTTAGATAACGTATAGTGATGAAAAATATATGTAATTTGGAACTTTAATATATTCATAAGAGAGATCCATATCTTTTGCTACTTGGCTGTGCCGATCCTATTGGTAGTCTAGGTGTGATGATAATTATGGATGTATTTTTTATCATCAACAAAACTTGTGATCATTACCTTTTCGTATTCTTCGCGATTGAACTTCGGTTGACCTCTAGACGTGACTACTGGGTTCGGCTGCGGCTGCGCACGGGGTGGTGGGGGTGGGGGCGTTCTGCGGGGTGGTGGAGGAGGCGGCGGAGGTCGTCGTTCCCTCTCCTCTTCTCTCTCGCTGATCCGCTCCAGCTCCTCGCCAGCAATCGCGCTGACGCCGTCGCAGCCCACATTCCTTGGCCAGTCGCAAGTCTGAAGTTCGTGGCTGTAATAAAAAGAAGCTTTGGAGTTCAAAACCTGTAGGGCCTTTCATTCGACTTTTGTATGTGTATCTTACAGGTAAAAAGTGAATTGAATATAGAATTTAATTAACAATCATCCCTTGAAAGATGATTAATGATGAGCAATATAAAAACGAGATTTCTCTCGTTTTTTGACTGTGTCAAACATTGACCAAAGAAATGGCGGGAAGTTAAGTTTAAATATTTGACCAACCTGTACATAAGGCCACCAGTGCATGATTCGAGTAGCGCGCCGCCGAAAACGCAAACATAGTATAGGGTGCAGTCGGTGGGGTGGGGGTAGTAGCCGAACTCCTCAGGACAGTCGAAGTCCACGTCCCTCTTGATGTCGGCTGCTACCGGGACGCTTCTGATGGGGCCGGAGCGCTGCCGGGAGCGGTCTGAGTGAGCGCCGAAACATCCTGAAAACAACATTATATGGTTATGACAATTTTCAACAGAAAATAAAAAAAATAGATCGTATTGAACAGTCGACTGACATAGAAAAAAAATATTTAAAAAGCATAGTCACTCCTCATGGTGAGCCAACAGGATATCAATAGCCGAAGCAAATTTCCTAGAGAAATTTCGGCACTGTGATTACTTTGAGCAGCTACTCGAGATCTATTAGTGACAACGGTTTATTAGAATAATAAATATCCGACTACATCACATACAAGAATATCAAAAAATATTTTGAGAACAAAGAGTGACACAAGCATAAAACTAGATACTATAATTGAGTTAGAAAAAAACTAGTATGCTCTAATTAATAGATAGTTCGCACTGAGTCTAATATTTTTAGTCAGCTAGATATGAATAATATTCGCATTTACGACATCGAAATGCTAATTTAAATATTTCAAAAGACAATACTACACTATCTGAGGTATTTCTTCATTCAGATACAGCGTTTATCTTTAGTGCTTTGAATATAGTGCATACCGCAACTGAAATATATATAAATAAGCCGACTGTGCAATCTAAATCATTGGCAGAAACGAACAAGCTTTCATTGTGATCTATGGTATTCTGATAGTGTGTTGCAACACTTCGCGTCCTTGCTTGATGTAAAATGCATACTTTGTATTCCTGCACAATTTGCACAATGTGTCTAGACGTTATTTCAAAAAACAAGTACACAACAGTTATGATCTAAAAATAAACTATATTTTAAAAAGTGTTTCCTATCGTTCGATCAAACGCACCAACAAGTATTTCTTTTAATTAGGAATCCTTATTACTTTAGGTTATAAAAACTCTAGTGTATATGACAAATTTCGAAAGACTCGTTAAAAATTTGCAACATTTATATTCACAATATTAAGTCATAACCTATATTTAATACATTCATCAGAAATATCCTCTGAAGCGTTGTAAAATATGAATTATTTATTGCATGGTTTCTTAAGAGACCTAAATACGTGTATCATTCTTTTATTCTGCATATTTAATTTTACGCGTCAGATAATATAAACAATAAAGCTGATATTTTAGCAATCAGAGCATATAGTTCATTAAAATGAATCATTAACGATTGGTCCACATCTGGGAGTAATAACAATTATTGTGTCGAAATGTAATATGAAATTTTCACCGAACAAAGAATACTCAAGCCGACTAGATTCAGAGAAATAGTTTCGAGGATAAAATCAAAACGTGCAGTTGAATGCCAGTTATGAAAACGTAAGTGAAACATCACAATAATTACAAGGCACATCTTTATAGACAATATAGTTATTAAAAGTATGCAATAAGAATTCACAGGGATCCCAAGAGCGTGGTGAGAATAGAAATCGCGAGGGCATTCAGCTTTATCTCATTTCGGCGAAATGATTTTGTCACGTTTTCATTGTGATCACGAGTCAGTGTGGGATTTGGGACAGATGCTTATTTAGAGATGAGTTCACGTCTTTAAAATTTTTGTCAAATTACATACTGCGCTGAATTAGAGGAATATTTTATACCTGAATTACCATAAAGATATCTTCAGTAATCTGATATGTATATCAGTAATCTGTAAGAATACATATCAGTAATCTGTAAGTACATATCAGTAGGATTCTTTTCATATCCTTAAAAACTCGAGCGGGACCATAAATGAAAGCACATGTTGATGGCCAAAAACAATTTTTTAATTACATCAATATATGCTCCTAATACATGTCCCATATTTCTATATCAACGAATAATAAAACTTATTATACTGACAAAGGCACCAATAGATTTCGATCAGAAAATTTTCCGATATCAAAACTATGACGTCTCTTCACTTTTAATTGATGTTTTTTTCACAATTCTCTTGATTTTGACGAATGCCCACCAAAACAATTAGTTAACGGCCACCCACAATGTCCAAGTGACCTTTCCGAAGACGTAGGCAGGTCTGCTTAAATGCGTATGAGCTTAAATTAACCAGACAGCCAAATCAAGCGTGGTTTTATGTGGACCTGTGAGGTAATTCATTATCCAAATGTCATTTTCAATTTGTTGATGGTGTGATTATGTTCACATTATAATTTAATGTCATGATTTATTGCGTAATTTATATAATACTACTATCACATGAAATTGAAAAATTCTTTAAACGATCGCTCAACATTTTTTAAGGAGAAAATTTTATGAATCTTTGTGTAAAAGAAGAAGCCTTTTAAATAACAAAAAGGGTTGACCTTTTCGCTATTTAAAAGAAAGATCTTTTTGTGTGTTAATAAACTAAGCTAATGGAACGAATAAATTTCTATTTACATAAATTTTTCTAATTATAATTTCAATGCCTCTTAAAAGACAGTAATTTACATTTTTACTTTAAAATTTAATAAAGCTTTGTTTAAAAAATAAAAACCATATCTCTATTTTTCCTAAACTAATTATGAATACAGTTAAATATCACTTTCATCTACCAATACCTACGAAAATTTTACTCCGATGTGACTACGACTAACTCGGTGCATGTACAATATTTAATAACACAAGAGATTACTTAACTCACTTATTTTGAACAATCGTCTAACGTGTGAGCCGGTATAAATCTTCACAACAGCATTACCGTCTTATAAAATACTTTCTCGTTTTAATAGGTTTTTGTTGCCTGAGGTACGATACTTCTTAAGCGTAAGGCAACATGATATCTATCAAGTATGATTTAAAACTTGGGTGGTTCGGTTTTATTATCTTTGAAGATGATTTTATAGTGAACGTATTTATGAATTTAAAACAAGTTCAAATTAAGTCTTATGCAATATAGCTCTGGGCGAATGATTTTGAAATATTCAATTCGGTAATAGTTGTAATAAAAATTACAGCCTATGTTAGTTCTAATACTAGACAAAAGATGGCCTGCTTTTACTTCCTTATTGAATTGACATTTGATTTATATTGATTAAGGTAGTACTTAGTACGTATCTTATACTCATATAATTAGCTTCTTGTATGTAAATGATGACTAAGTGAACAATAATTGTCTTGTTAGATTTGATGCCATTTTAAAATATAGTCAATAACATAGAAACATTGTATAAGAAAGATAAAATGTTATTTAATCATTATTTAATCATGGGGGTCATGTGCCAAGGGCGTGCTCGTCGCGACTCCTGCCAGTCCGATTTCGGATTGCAACCTTGGACCGATCTAATTCCGCAGAGCGGGGTAGGGCGTTCCCCCGATGCGACGCGCACCGACGAGCCCTCGTCGGTGCGAAAAGTGGCGAGTGCGGCGAAGGGGGCCGCCACCCTTCACGCCACGCCGGACACTGCGGAACGAGGAGAACAGAGTGCCGTATAGGCACGTGGAATGTAAGAGGTGGAATGAAAGATAAGATGTATGAGATGATTGACGTAATGAATGAGAGACGCCTGGATGTTCTGTGCTTGACAGAGACTAAGCGGAAGGGCAGCGATGCAGATGGGCTTCCCGGTGGTATGATGGCTCTGTGGTCTGGTGTGGAACAGAATTGTCATGCCAGCGGTGGAGTTGGAGTAGTGCTTTCCTCTCGTTTAGTCTCTGGTGTGAAAGACTATGGATTAGTTGGCCCGAGACTCCTCTGGGTTCGTATTAAACTGGGTATTACGCGAGTCTTTCTGGTTGCAGGCTATGCGCCAGTAAGCTCAGCCAGTCCCCAAGAACTAGAGGAGTTCTGGGAGTCTGTTAGAGAAATTCTGGACCTGACTGAAGGAAATGAGAGGATAATTATGTGTGGAGATTTGAATGGTTGGGTTGGCACCAAGCGATCTGACTATGAAGCAGTCCTTGGCCCATATGGAGACAAGAGAGTGAATGATGCTGGTAAGCAAATCTTGGAAGTATGTTTGGAACGGAACCTCCTTGTGGCAAACACTATTTTCCGTCATAAGGATATTCACACGTATACTTGGAGACGGAATGACCAAAAAAGTGTGATTGATTTGATTTTAGTCGATAGCCGCCTCCGCAATAGTATATTGGATACAAGAGCCTACAGAGGCCCTACTCTTGAAACAGACCACTACCTGGTAGTATGCCGGTTTGCTGGGCTTTTCAAGAAGTGGAGGCACTGGCGAGTGCGTACTCCATGCGGAGGCACTGAAAGGATAAGGAATGAAAAACTGGAAGATGAAAGTGTAAGGAGTGTGTGTGTAGGCTTAGTCAATGAAAGACTTGCGAATGCGAGTCTTTCTGGCTTAGATGTTGATGATTGCTGGAACATTTTGAAAGAGAGCATGGTGGACAGTGCAAAAGAGGCATGTGGATGCACAAGGAGACGTAGAACAATGAAAGGTGACGCATGGTGGGATGAGGAGGTCAAAGCCTCCGTAGCGAGAAAGAAGAAGGCCTGGCTTGATTATGTCTCATCTTTGCAAATGGATGAAAGTATGCTTGAGATGAAGAAAGAAATATACCGTTATTGCAAGAGTGAAACCAAAGCTTTAGTGAAAGAGAAGCGTGAAAGAGTAGCTATGAATGAAGAAAGGAGACTGACGAATAGTTTCGAGGCTAATTCCAAGCTCTTTTGGAGGGAGGTTAAGAGGTCTCGGGGATATTCGTCGGCATCCGGAATGAGTAAGATTAAATCTAAAGCTGGTGACATTCTTGCAAACCCGAACGAGGTGTTAGAACGGTGGAGTGAATATTTTGGAGAAATGTATGAGTATGTCTCTGATGTTGGCACTGAGAGTGAGGCTATGTCTGATTCTGTGGTGCCAGCGTCTGATGAAGACATCACTATGAATGAGATTGAATGGTCGATACGAAGTTTGAAAAGTGGAAAGGCCGCGGGAATAGACAAGGTATCTGCGGAGATGATCAAGCTAGGTGGCGCTAGCGTCCAGGACGCTTTCTGGTTCTTGTGCAATCTATGCTGGAGAAACGGAAAGGTCCCAATGGACTGGAGACGGGCAGTTATCGTGCCTCTGTACAAGGGTGCTGGGTCACGTATGGACTGTGCCAGCCATAGAGCCATCAGTCTGATCAGCTTAGCAGCAAAGGTGTATGGCAAGATTATTGAGAGGAGAATGAGGGTGAAATCTGATGGAATGTTGTGGGAGGCACAGGGAGGTTTCCGGAATGGTAGAGGATGCACGGATCAAGTTTTCTCTCTTCGCAACATCGTGGAGAAGCATCTGGCCAAAAGTCAGAGGGTTTTTTGCGGTTTTGTGGATATGGAGAAGGCCTTTGACAGGGTTGTACGAAAGGACCTTTGGGACATATTGCCGAGATATGGGATTGATGGAGCATTGCTTCGTGCTGCGCAGTCCACCTATGTGGGATGTACGGCATGCGTGCAAGTGGAGGGCAGCCTGTCACCCTGGTTTGACGTCAATATTGGTGTCAGACAAGGATGCGTGCTGTCTGCTCTGCTGTTTATCCTATATCTCGACCATTGTCTCCAGAGGATTAGATCTATGAATGTTGGAGTGCGTATGGGTGACCTGGTTGTGAACTGCCTGCTTTACGCGGACGATGCCGTACTTCTAGCAGAGTCGGCATCGGATCTGCAGCAACTAGTCACAACATTGAAAGATGATTGCAAGGAGAGAGGCTTACATTTGAATGCGAAGAAAACAAAGATTATGGTGTTTGAAAGAGATGAAACCAGAACGGATACAAGGATAACGGTTGACGATGTAGTGCTGGAACAGGTGAATGAAATTGTATATCTAGGATCTGCATTTAGTAGAGATGGAAGGTACTCCGCTGATATAGAAAGAAGAGTGAATGCAGGGAATAGGGTGAATGGAGCGTTAGGAAAACTTTTAGGCAGCAAAATCTTAAACCAGAAGGCCCAGCTCGCCATACACAATGCGGTGCTGATTCCTACGCTAACATATGGAAGCGAGAGTTGGGTATGGCAGAAAGAGCATGAAAGTAGAATAAACGCGGTCGAGATGCGTGCGCTGCGGAAAATCTGCGGTGTATCGCTCACAGACTGCGTTCGGAATGATGATGTAAGAAAGAGAGTTGGTCTGAAGGACAGCGTCGGAGTCAAGGTAAGAAGAGGCATGCTCCGGTGGTTCGGACATGTGGAAAGAATGGATGACGAAAGATTGACTAAACAGATATACAATGCGAATGTGGAAGGATGTAGGAGCCGCGGAAGGCCCAGGCTCACCTACCACGACCAGATTGGTCGTGTATTAAAAGAAGGTGATGTTAGGAGTCATAAAAATCGTAGAGCTTGTATGAAAAGGATTATGAATGTTGAAGAGGCGAGTGAGGTGTGTAAGGATCGTGCCATATGGCGTTCGGTTCTCTCTGCCTACCCCGCTAGGGAAGTGGCGTGAAGTTTAGTTAGTTAGTTAGTTAGTAATCATTTTTATTCTTACTGTATATTGACAAGTAAACTACAATAAATTATAGTATAAGAATTATAATTTATTCAATATATTTTTTATGATGTGTATTAATTCAATCAAAAAGCCATTATATAAAGCAGAAACAGATTTACAACTTCTTGGTAGAATCTTGTGATTTGCATATTATAGTTAATTAGTATAATGAATGAGCACCTTCACACGTACAGTTCTTACTAGATGTTGCAGCACAGCCTTGTATTTGAAACTCCATCATAACAATGGCATTAACGTTAGCATTCCATTGAACAATAGTAACAGTACCGAGTATATTACTAAACAAAAGACTAAGCATTTCCCACAAATAGTTAATCCGTGCTAAAAGCAATGCACCGATTGTCAATATGTACTAAGTTGATTGTGTCAATCAAAAATAGACTCTAAATGTTTTAGTTTAGGATTTAAACTTGATGTGTGGTTGTTGGTTGGTGTCGACATACGGCCGTCAAGATTCGGGGCGCGTGACCAACGCACGCGCAGTATATACGGCGCGCCTCGGGCTTTTAAACATGCACGCGAGTCTAATTTAAAATTTATTAGACCAAATATATTTGGCAAATTGATTTAAATATTCAATATCTGACAGGTAATTATATGCATATTCAATACTGTGGCATAAGTCACCTATAGCCTATAGTCATTTTGGTTAAGTAAGAGACTTGGTGGGTTAATGTATAAGTAATTCCCTACTTGCATAACTTTTTCACATAAATTACAATTAAACGGACTTTATTCGTCTTTCTCTTTTTGGATACTAATGCTAAATGTGTTAAATATTATTTTAAAAAAATTATAAAGTACACTACACACTATGTTAACAAATAATAGCACAATTTAAACAAACAACACTATTTATGTAAATATTAACCTCGGAAGTAATTTGTTAAACAATGTTGCATAAACAATTTAGGACGATTACAGCACTAGGAATCTGCAGCACGCTTGATATGATTACCGATTCGCGAATCCTCAATTACGTGTCGAATGGAGCGTCGAAATCCGCCGGATACAATACGCACTCCAAACAACCGATTAAGCAGTAAAAAGTACCAAAACGTAGCATTATCGAACAACGAAATCGACCTAGTTACCATAATGACTAGCCCACTGCATACCACTGGTGCCTCATTAATCAATCGGCCGATTCCTTGATCGTGGCTGCGGGTGTCGCAAGGCAAGGGTATATGCCCGCAATTATTCCTCGCGGACGAACTTACAAACACGAGATCCATAATAATGGCCAGTTGTGTGGGAAATGCTCGAGCATCAACGATTTACTATCTGCATATTGCAATATGACGTGTTGAAATACGTTCGCGGGCATATTGAATAAATTTCAACCGTGGTACACTTTATCAGACGCTTAAGCTAAGTCCACTCCGAGGAAACGTTGACCCCGAACATTCTTGAATGTTTTCTTCCTTTTCGTATAAAGCTAATTCCAATTGAATTTCCATGTTTGTAAAATCAAAAAGGAACCTTTGGTGCTATTAGGCGATAACAGCAGGATATCAGTGGGCGGTTGAATGCTAGCAATTGCAACACTTATTTGCATTCTACAAGGATTTTAAGTGTGTCTACTCCCACTAAGGCTGCGTTTTCTGTGAAACCAATGTAAGAGATTAATAAAAAGGTTAAGATTCGATTATCTTCGCTTTAATTGGACGAGATATGCAAAGTAGGCTTATAAATAAATATAATTGCTTTATGGAAATTATTCAGTACGGACTTCAAGTAGGTACCCCATGTTGTTTCTTACTGTAATTTATTTGTACGAAATATGCTGCTTCTTTATTTTTGTTGTAATTTATTTCTCTGGTCAGTATAATGATAGTGTTCAGCAGTAACTAACACTTGATTCTTGAAATTCTGACTTATAACGAGTCTGTAAATGTAAATTCAAACAAAGCAAAAACAAAATGCGTTTCATTCTTGGAAACAATTGAGCAGACCTCGAATACAAGGCGGCTCCCAAGGAACGTTGAATTATGTGCATTTTCTCAAACGCTTGAAATACACGCTTAACTTAGTCATACATCAAGTTTATAAATGTTCTTTTGGTACCGCTTTCCTGTTAACTGGTATCACAGTGTAATGTGATTTCATGCAAGGGGAGATCATTATCAGGGTATACAAGACAGTTGAGAGCATGTCAGAAGGATATTTACGTGGGCGCAGGACGAAAGGACCGTCCATACTGCGGGCGAACTAAAATTATCATGAGTAGGCGAAACTTGGGTACTGAGTGATTTATAATATCTTGAATCTCACAATGTTAAAGTCGCAATAAATAAGAAAAGATCAAAGGCTACGCTGGACAAACCACAGCAATTTTCTTAATAACTCGCTAAGACAGTAATCGTTTCGAACATTCTAGCTTCTGTTGTAAGTCGCATAGTTTAGTTTATAGGCCGCGTTCATTATTTAATAATAGTTGCTTGCAATAAATACTTGTGTCGGATTTGCAGTGCAGAACTTTCATAACTACTTAGCTGATCATCGTTAGATTTGCATACACGTTGTCAAGGATACCCATAGAAAAGGATATGGGGTATCAACCAAAAAGTACTTTTCCTGAAGGATAGATAGAAAACTTACAATAATGCGAAAAAAAGACCCTTGAAACATTTAGTTATTAATAACCCTAAGAAATATTCAGTTAAAATAACAATATTTTATTTAGAATCTAATAAGTTATATGGGCAATAAATATTGATGGCGAATTTCATGACTCGTCAGAAAACTGTTCAAACGTCACCTTCACGTTTAATTGACTGACCATCCATTCTTTTGTTGTATCTGCAAAAATTACTGCTCCTAAACAATAGGTATAAATTTATTCTGACTGTTAACACATGAGGTACGAGAGAGAATCGTGCGCAGCTCGGGCGTGCCCTTTCGCGGTGCCGGCTTGGCCTTTCAAATGTAATTCCTATCTGTAGCCTATATCACTTCGCCAAACTGCCCATTGGCAGTTACCCTGCACAATATAGATAATGATACTTCAAAGCCGGCCTTGGACCTCTCACTCCCAACAAATTCATTAATAACAATACCAGTGTATGTGGGCGAGCTTTTCAAACGCACATAAGTCTGGTCGCACGCAATCCAATTATATGTTGACGTTCTTTATTGTTCTCTTTAGCCATTTTTTTGGACCATAGATTAAAAATGTTCAGGGCAGTAAGTATTGGATGTCTATTAGTGTGATTTATAGCAGCAGTCCTTTTGAACGTTTACGCCCGGATGAGAACACCTACGCATCTATTAATTACTATCGCGATGATATTTCATTGATCATTCAAATCATTTTTATGAAGGCACTTCGAATTGTAATCAGAACAGCAAAAATTAAGGTTTTATGTCAAAGAAAATATATTAAGAAACCGAAGTTGGAAAGTGCTTCGTTAGTTAAATAATAACCATGTTATGTCATACAAAAAGTGTGCTCTTAATTATTTTACAAAGTATTGACGCAAGAATTTTAATTCCTCTACAAGTTTTTGGATTCGAATCCACGTAGAAGCAATTAAACGCTCCGTTTAAATACGCAAGTGACCTACAGAATTCGTCTGTATAAAGTTATTTGATACGCACATCTATTCACGAAATTTACACCAATTACAAAAAGTTCGCACGTTCAAGCCGTTTAACAATAATTTCTATAACCATTACAGTCGATACCTCTTAACTGCTCAATGAAATCGTCTTTAGTTTCAATGTTTTTCCCATGTTAATTGAAGCATGTAGAAATGTTACGTCACTCGTGAAGATTTATACGAAGGTACAAGTGTAATTATTTTGTACGATTTTTTATTGTTGCTACAGTAATAGTTTAGAACATTATACGTGTATCAAATGCGCCTCGGGTCAACATTGTAGTTGGACACGCCTTAAGACGTTTAAATTTAATGTTATGGCTATTTAACGATAATACATTGTTCGGTAATCTGCCTTGCAGACTTTCCCACTAATAACGTGTTCTAAAGCACATATCAAGGATAACAGGAGTAAATAAAATGAACTAGATGCGTGTTGAAATCTAAGGGTGATGAATTAATGACACAAAAGTAACGACCAATAAAATTATAATAAACACGCTATTAATTGAGTAATATGATTAAATCTAGCACATGTTTTTATTGGTTGTAATTCAATCACAGTTCACAATGCCGATAATATGCAGTGGTATCTGAATTGCACTAAAAACCCAATTGCAGTCATATATCAAATAAGTAATGATAGTTTGATTTATTACGACGGTAACCAGTCTGACAATTTGGCCTTCATTGTGACAAAATAAATTTAAGGCACCAGCGTTTATTATTTTTTTCTGCCTACACAATGCAAACTCTTGCACTATTATTTGAATTTTAACGTAACAGTTACGATACTCGACCTCGATGCTCTAATAATAGTAGGCTTTTCACTTTTTTAGCATAAAGTGGTCTAAAATATGCACGCAAGATTGGAATACTGCAAAATAGCATTGCAGATCAAGGCCGTTGTTTTTGAAGGTTGACAGTACTGTATTTACTTTTACCATTCTTGCGAATGGCAATATTTGTAACAATATCGATAAAAGTGGTTATGTGTGGAATATAAGCGAAGTTAATGCAACTAAAAACATTTTATATCTTCAGTCATTTTTAAATGTAAATTAAGGCAGTGAATTTTAAGTTCAAAAAGGCTTTGAAAAAAATTTATTGAAAATTATTTATTTCTTCAGCTTCAAATCCTAATAAGGCACATAATAACTCTGTCAAATATTATCTATTATATAATATAATATATGATAGGTACATTTTGACAACAAAGCTACTACTCATTTCATAATCTTACATAGTAGATAATCTCTTGATGAAGATCATAACCTCAATTAATCTGATGTAACTAAATCCTCGTACCTAAGTTACGTACATCAAATATGTTAATATTAATGATAAAACGGTCATTGGGAGACATAATGATATCGTCATGATATTAAATAGATCACTTGTAGGCTGATTACCTTGGCATTTCAAATGTCGATGACAGTTTTTTATGAACAGTACTAGAAGTAATAACATAAATAACATAACTTCCTCTAGAAATACAATTTTCGATCATTTAAATTTAAAAGCCTTGTATTTGATACGTATTTGAGTTTTATTCGTTCTAGTTTTTATCGTTAAAGCAATTAATTTAAATTCCTTCCCTTTTTTCTGACATATTTACGAGTGAGTCTGGTGGAAAAAACTAACGAAGAATTTTAATATAGTTGCTCTATTTTCCGCTTTGGCTATAACACTTTGTATGTGGACTGGTACGTTATTTAGTTAATTGAATTCGGTATTTTAATTGTCTAATTTAAAGCAATGTTTTAAAAGAATTTTTATAGCCGCTTTTTTAGATCATAATATTTTGAAGTAACAAGGATAAATGGCAGATATTAAAAGAAAAATCGGTGTTATAAATATTTGATTTAGTTTTAAATTCGGAGAACCAGAATAAAATCATACTAGGAAAAAATAAAGTTATATTCATGCAATTTCTGGCCACTTGTCACAATTTTTTCACAGTTCCGTACTCAACTCAATTTAATTCCTAGCTAGCGAGTCAGCTTGCTGCTTTTTAGTCTCTGCCTACCCCTTAGGGGATTGCGAGCGTGATGATATGGTGATGTAATCATTTTAACATCAGATAAAATATTTGAAATTCACGTCCTTAATATAAAAACCAAAAAATTTTAATCATTTATTTCATTCTTTGTGATGTTAATTATAGTTTAATAAACAACCAACAGCGACTTGTCTCTATTTAAAATATTAAAGTTTGTTTAAACTCAATCGTGTCATTTGTATTCAAAGTATTTTTAAGTCTGAAATTATGCTACAAAGAAGCGCGAAGCTTGTTGTCTTGTTATCTTTTTGCAGTTAAAATTATGATTGCTATAAGCTATAAGATTTTAGTGCCTGGATGCATAGCAGTATCGTTAAAGGCTAAGCATTCGAGAGTCGGCTCATGATTATCGCTGTACGTGGGCCACAAAACACATTTATGCCAAGCCGTCCTCTTGTTAGAACGCAAATAAGTTCCTGCCGAGATTGTAATCGTCTTTTATAAAAATCAAAAACAAAACAGCCTATGCAATGGCATTGTAAATTGTTGCAGTATTTATTGGACGTTTGAAAATGGAATAGCAGCGTGTAGCTAAATGAACAATAAGTTTCGTGAACCAAACGTGCATTAGTGTAAGGTTTGACGTAGTTATAAAAAAAAATTCAGTTGAATTTAGGACCTACTCCTTTTTTTGATGTCGTCGGTTAAAAATAGGCACAAAACTAAATAAGCTAATTAAAAATCATAATAAATAGTGATACCTACTTAACACATTTTTTTTTTTCGACAATGTCTTTGCTAATGAAAATGAATGTTTAAGTCACGGACTAGTAAAAAAAGAAAGATTCCGCGCCACCAACTAGACATTAAAGCTCCTCAGGTGCTCCAACTTAACACGCAACTTTCGTCACAATTTGACATAATAAGTGCTCCAAATGACAGATATCCGATATTTAGTGTCCATTAGTATCTCACTTACACAAGCGTAAACGTGGCTTCAAGCTATAGTATGACAGCGCGGGTTCTTCTTTTTTTACTAGTCCGTGGTTTGAGTAAACAAATTTTACTTTTAATTAAAGACATACCTAATCAATCCTTCTGATTTATATTCTTATTATTACAATCATCAAGTATTCTACGCAATATAGAGTTTAACATTTGCAATATATTATATTGCTAATATAATTGTATCCATATCCAAGTTGGTCGAATATGTCGATAGCATATAATTTCAATATCTTGTGTGTAGATTAGCAAGTGGATAAAGAGATAACAATTAACATTTACTTATAATAGTATGATAATAGCACTTGATGACTCTTGCAAGCGAAGATCAATTACTTATTGACCAACATTTGGCATCTCCGCGATATGGGAAACCAGTGATGTAATAGCCTCCATGAACGGATAGCCTTCAAATGGGTTTTCATAACGTTTTTGCCACATTGTTCATAATGCATGCGTTAATAATGCACCTAATTGCATGTTGTTGGGTGTAATTAGAAATGTAAAGGTTAGGAAGTTGGGTATGAATGAAACCTACTTTTTTATATTATAGAATAGGTACTAACTTGTTCATTTCAATACTTCTTTTTTATATAATCTGGCTTATAATTCGTGTTATGTTTAAATTTTAATTGTATATTAAAGTGTATATCAGTATTTTGACTTCACAAAAGTGCTACGAAGCAATCAAGATTATTTTGGATTCATAGGGTTAAAGGAACATATTGCTCTTTTGACAATGTAATGTACAAACAAGTGTCTTCGTGCGTTTTAAAAAATGGAAGTAAAACCTATACTGGGGTCTGGGTGAAAATAGAATGGGTCCACGGATTTTTTAAAACATACATAACACATCACTGGAAGATAAATAAAACAATAGAGTCGCAGGTTTTATATATATTATATATATTTTTGTATTCAGGGTCGCCAGCCAAAAAGGTTAAGAACCGCAATACTAGAGTATTAGGTAAACAAAATTCACTCAAACCAGAAAATACGTGCAATTATTATGCCATACACGCGCCAACCCGTGGCCTGCGGAAGGCTACAAAGCTATAACTTAGAAACAACATTTGGAGCATCTAGGCTGAATTCTAATTATTCCACCAGTCACTTCCCGATGCCATTATTCAATAATCCGAATGGCCGGCGCGCGCGCATGTTCCGCATGTTTCAAAAGCACCCTTCGAATGTTGCATTGCATTGCTATGGCATTTCCGAAGTGGGTGCAGTCTGTGATCTGCAGGGAGGTGTGCTAAATGACCGGGAATTTTTTGGGAATTTTGTCTTGAACAGAATAGACTAGGTTCTGAATATAATATACTTACGAGATTGGAAAAATCCGCAAAAGTTAATCTTTCAGGATTTCCTCACTTTAATGCTATTTTGGTATAAACATTTTGCAAAAGTTGGCAACTCTGGCCAGAAACAGCTAGTATCTGCTTAGTGAAAAAAAAATCTCACTATTGAAAAATCAGTAAAATAGCTTAATCAAAAAAGTATTTGTCTCAAAAGATTTTATCCCCGGAACTACAAACCTGTATGGCAACCCTATCAGGCCGTAGCCGGTTCAGTTCCCGAAGACAGACAGTGACACTTGCGACTAGTCGCAGTCGTGACTATCGCAACACCGGCGATTGTCAGGACCGATTGAGTAACGGCCTAATGTACGAGAGTATGAAATTATTAATTTTCCGCAATCAAATCGACAAACTGTTGTGAACTCATAATTAGAGTTCTCACTATCGATTCATTGTTTCACGATTGATTGGTATGATATGACAGAACCATGGATCAGTATTATAGTATTTATACATTTGCTTTTGGCTTATAATTACATTATATAAATACACTTAAAGTAGCACGATATTACAAAATTACAAATGTTGATATAAAGTATAAGACGGCCGATTATTTTTGAACAACTTTTGAATATAAATTTTGAAAGCGATAAATGACGTTATTTATTACCATCATATGATATTTTTCTATAATGTACTAGAATATTTTTGTATATATTAATTCGACGCCTGCGGCAAAGACTTGCAATATAGAAATTGTATTAATTCATAACTAACATTTCGCTATTTTTTTATAACTTGAAGCTAACTTAAGTATTCAAAGAGAGCGGTGCACAATACCAAGTGCTTAGCCGAATGTTTTGAATGTTTATTCAGCTATATATTGCCTCATTGTCTACTTGCTGAACAAATCCGGTCGTGATTTAGTTCCGTAGTCGTTACTACCGATAAATTGTGAAATTGCTTGAAAGTCTCTTAACATTCTTTAAAGACACTTTCCGGCGGAATTTAGCCACTGAAATAGTGCTACAAGTTACGTCACGTATTACTGCCGTTACCCATAGTTATTTTGGACGTGCAGATTTCATCATGATGTTTTCCTCATCGTTGAGCAAGTACTGTAAATACATACTTAAATTTGAAAAATCCTGGCTTATGTGCGGTGCAGGTTTGAATCTGCACCCCTCGCATATGAAATGCGTGTTTTAACCATTTTTTTCGTAACTTTGCTACCAAAATTCTGTCATATTTTTTTTGCTGATTTGACTTAATTGTTCATTTTTTTAAATCTACTTCCCGCTTTAATAATTGTCCATGTGAAGTCGTTATAATCGAAAAAAGTTATAACTAGTTGAATAAGTTACTTAATGTGATTTTCAATACGAAGCCCTATTTTTAAAATGTAAGGAACAAATACTAATAAAATTCATTCATCACCATATTTTGTATACGGAACCTCTGCTTCCTTATCTTACGTAGTTGCATGTAATATATACCTGTAAGAAATAAAATATTAATTAATTTAGCAACCTTGTACAAGCCATATCATATTTATAGCTATAAGATTTCATTAATGTATTATGTTATACTTAATAACAAAGGCCCCGGAATAAAATAGTTTATCAGATATAATTGAAGACACTTTTAGGTTAATAAAGAACGGTGGCTCATAAATATTATATTATGTATTAATATTAGTATAAATAGAGACCGCCAAGGATTGAACAGACGTATATTTACAAAGAGACTGCTAGAAAAACAATAGGTACTTTATATCAAAATAAAATTAGAATTCTAAACTTGAATACAAAAATAATAAAAGGTATAAAATGTATGAATATACAAGTAATAAGGCCAGTGTCGGAAACAATTAGGATACGCGCTTCTTAAAAAGCAGGGAAATCGCCCCTGATTTTTTTCAATCACAGTATGTATTTATACTCTCAGTGACTCTCAGTTGCTAAGAAACTTGTAGGTACATTCATTTATTTAAGTATAACCATGATCAAACTATATGTTTACCTATATAAATATAAGAACTGTTGGATAGCAATCGCCAGTCTAGGATATCGTATAGTACCTATCGTATCCTATCGTAAAATACTATGATAGAAACAAGGTATAACACTATATGATAAATATATAAACAGACATAATTGACAAGCTCGATGGCACATTCGGTAGTGACCCTGCCCCATGCGCCAAGAGTTGTGGGTTCGATCTCCACCCAGGACAAATATTCGTATGATGAATACTTGTGTTTGTTCTGTGTCTGGGTGTTAATATCCAATATTTAAGTATATATTTGTAATACCACTGTTGTTTCTGATATCCGTAACACAAGTGCTTAAGCTACTTATCTCGGAGTCAGATCAATGTATGTGATGTAATCTGATATTTATTATTTTATTATTATTATAAACCTTTTACATATAGATGGCTCATATTGTTGAGTACCTCGCGTAAACGATGAGTTTGATTCTAGTTCTAGCTATTATACATAATTCGCACTTTCTTGATCCCCTAATCACCTTGGCAAGCATCACAGGAAGAAATCTGATGGCGCAACGTATTCGAAACTATCAAGTAGACTAGTAAGTACCCTTATTTCCTTATGTGTTCACCGCCACGTAATTAGACCACTGACCAACGGACCACGGACCGAAAACGTGACCTGCACTGATTGCATACGAAGAAATGTATCGCTTTCGAATTATGTAAAGCGAGAAACGGATATTAATTGATAATTAGAACGATGCCGTTCCGGGGAAAAAAATAATGTTTTTTTTTTATCAGAGTGGTGGCAAAGAAGATGCGAAATCATCATATTAAATTTGTCTGGTTCCCCTATCAAATGGTTACGAAGGTCTGATCGGCAGTCGCTTTAACGTAATTACCAGACTCGATAAATTCTGGATCATGGTCTAAGCACGGCACCATAGAGGATGATGATGGTGGCAAGGAAGCATCACCCGTCTGGGTCACGTGATGGTAAATGATTACTGTAATCACATGATTCCCTAGGGGTAAAAAGATATTTGCCCAGGGGAATCATGTAATTATTAACCCCTGGTATTGCGAATGCTCATTTTTTGTTATGTGATTCCGGGCTATTAGGTCGTTAGTTTTTGACGGCTACGGCTCTGGTTTTATCGACGATTTCTAATACGTACTTGTCCGACAATACTACACCTGGAAACCGATTCCAGAAGGTAATGTTGAGTGACATAAAAAGGGAGAAACGCGCGGTAAAATACAAGTCAAAATTAAGAGAAAAAAAAGCTATAAATTAAGCAGCGATACGACTGCTAAAAAACACTAAAAACAGGTGACAATCAACGTCAAACAGAACATTATGTCAAATTAATAGATCACAAGTGTTTTGAATTGATCTGGTTTTACCAAAAAAATAAAATGCTTTAAGTAAAAATTTGCGTTGTAAATAGATCGAGTTTATGCACTAGCGACGTGCTCGGCTTTGCGTGGGTTCCTTTGGTAAAACCTGAATGAAACTCTATGGCGTTCTGATGGACTTCAGTTGACTATGCCCTATAGTATGTAGCGAAATAAAGTATGTATGTTTTCTTTCTATAAAATTGTATGTAACAGACGTGTGTTTGAGTCAGGATCGTAGTACATGGAAGGTTGTGGTCTCTGTCTATCTCTAAAGCCAAAGGCCTGAATTGGAGATGATCCAAGACCAAAAAATTATGTTTGTCAAACATACAAGGCTTATTTTTTTTTATAAAACCGTATTTGCACTATTTATAAATGTGATTTGTTTATTATTGTCTCCTATCATCAACCTTATAAGCATGCAATGTCTAATGAAAATTCT
This sequence comes from Glyphodes perspectalis, assembly GCA_951394215.1. Lineage (NCBI taxonomy): Eukaryota > Metazoa > Arthropoda > Insecta > Lepidoptera > Crambidae > Glyphodes > Glyphodes perspectalis. Next base: position 4,665,941 of record OX596200.1, read on the forward strand.
AATCGAGGCCCTTAGTTTCCCATCAAAGATTATATGGATCGCAATAAGGATTCGACCCACTTCGACCCAAATTACATGACGTAATTGTAATGATCTTTACACATTTATATTGATTACCAACGTACATTAGAACTCCTTTAAACATGTACGCATCTGACGTAACCGTTCGGTAATTTTGTCTCTTATCGACTATGTCGCTAATCACATTGATGGTCCTTCCATTTAAAATGCCTACGAGAATTACCGCGTTAATTTATCTTCGCATTTTAAGGTCACTTGATATTGCGATCCTGTTTTGGCAAATAGTAAAATTTCTGCTAACTCGTTTTCGCCTTTGGCGGGAAAAGTATTTCACAGACAAGTACCATAAAACGTAGATTTATACCTTTCTTGTTTCTATTTGTGGCCAGTAACATTATGTCGCTAAAATCAATTTAAGTTTATGCCTATTTTTTTATTGCTTTTGGTAATCAGAGTACACTTTGCATTTAAATTAGTTAATTAGATCACTTAACGTTTTATTAAACGTTTATTAATACCTACGAACTTATGTTTTAAATATAAATAAGGCAACTTTCTATATCCATACCTAGCAATCATTGTGGCTGAATTATTGATGTTTGTTTTAAGTTGAGTTTGAAGCTGTAAGTATCGAAAATGTTAGCATATTAATTTTATCCAATATTGTAAATAGTCTCAGAAATAAATATGTCTAGCATAATACAAGACCCGCAGACAAATATAGGCGTAAACTTTCTACAAAGGCCAAAAATGACAGACCGGCATTCAAAATTATATAGTATCTGCGCATGAGTAAGTTCCAAAGTATTATGTCAGATTACGTACTCATGTTCATGACGGGCCGACCTTTGGCTTATTGACCGAATAATCAACGCGTGTGTCACGATCTCCGTCTTGGTTTAATGTTTTAGCACTTTTTGTACACCTTGGGTACGTTGTAAAGGACAACATTGTCATAGAGTGTTTAAACCGCTAATGTGTTGGATTTGCGCGTGTAATATTGTTTGTTTTCCTCTGAGTTGTGACATGTCTTTTCGATTGGGAAAACACTATTTAATATTAGTTTTGAAGATATCTGCAATGATGATGATTATGTTAAAGTATGTTTGTTTATTATATTTACACACTTTTTAGTCAACACTTGATAACTCATGTAAGCGGACCCCGTCTAAGCACAGGACCTAACGCTAGGAACATGATTAGTCAACCCAAACAAATTATTTTAAATAATAATATAACAAAATAAATAATGTAATGATACATTTTGTGAAAAATTATTAGGTACGTAATCATAAAAATATTTTTTTAATAGCTACCAAGCTATTAATTTTTAATGACAATTGCTTAAACTAAATTTTTATGGCATCTTTTCGGCATCGTACCCAAATATACCTAATAGGTATTACCTATTTGTTATTTACTTGATACTACTACTAATTTTAATCAATTTACCAATATGTACATCAGTTTCAAGATAACGAAAAGGTTTCTAGGTTATTCTGCTTATAAAAGGTCGCATGAGTAACTCATAGTGTCTTTGTCCCACTTAAAAGACATGTCGTATCAGATAATCTAATCCGCAGTAACTAACCCTTATGCCGGAAGTACAACCTTTGATCCATTACCTAAATCATTTTGGTAAATGGTAAATGCCGATGTCAATCACCAATGCCTTCGTAGCGGACAATGAAATTTACAGTTTTATAACTCACGTCACTTTTGCACAATGGACTAACTCATGTAATCGATGATACGTTGCGTAAAAATCTTATTTTTACGCATTCGGGAAGGCAATCACACTTCTGACAGAATACTGATTGGTGCATATTGCATTTTTTTTTACTGTGATCAAATTCAACCGGCAAGTTTAATAGTCAATTCTTGTGATTGTACGTAAGAATGATAAAAAATAACAGCATATACGTAATGTTATAACGAATATAATAACGATTAATTCGATTACAATACCTTTAGTATAATAAATAATTTAATGAAATATTGAATTTTCGTTATTGCGTAATTAACGGATCAGATGTTTTTTCATCATAGTATGTAAAAGCCGACTGCACTAATTTTTAAATTGTATTAAAGTTTAGTGAATTAGTTATACAAATAAATTTATAATATTTATATTATATTTTTTTTTGTTTTACAAGCCTTTTAAGATTTATTGACTGAAAATAATGTAATTTTTTAACTAGCCCCCTCAAAACTTTATTTAAAACAAAAATGAATAGTCTTAAAATCCAGCAGTACTAGGGACATAAATCGCGTTAAGAAACTCCCGCGCACCTGCCTCGTTCGATGGCATAACAGTCGTCCAGTGCTGGCTTGTGACGGCCGTTTTAAACTTGTTATAGAATGAGAATAAAGTATACATACATAATACAGAAGTACCAGAAAATAATTAATGGATCATTCTTCAGAAATAAAATTATAAGTTCCATGCGTAAATACTTAAAAAGTCTTAAAAAATGTCTAAAATACATTACGTGTACGTGCCTATAAAATTTGAGGGGTTCCTGGGACCCCTTCATCAGATCTTGACTTGGTGGCAATGGAACCATCTCGAAAGTAAACCCTTTTAAATAAAAAAAGGATTTTGAAAATCGGTTTGCAATTCTCAGAGATATCGAGTAACATACATACAAAAAAAGAAAAAAAAATCAGTCGAATTGAAAACCACTTCTTTTTTTGCACATTGTCATATAAAAGAGTTCACGTATTTAACAAATGACTAAAAATTTAAGGAACAAGTGACGTTTAACGTAACGTTAAAATAATTTTTTTTATAGCAATAATTATGTAATAGTCACAAGTTGTTTTTCAACTTATTAGGTGACATTTATATAATCATGTAAATGAATAGCTTATTTGATAGATATCTGAATGAAGTCCTAGATTTTAACATAACTTAACTTAACCATCAACCATTGATCAAATACAGTCAGTGACATTCAGCATTTATCACACAAGATGAAAGTATACAAGCACTGTGACAGGGTCTTAATAGCTTAACTTAAATGGTTTTGCTGCACCTATGTTATATACAAGGAGACCATAACAGGATAATTAATCTATAACATTGGTTTTTGAAATGACAGACTTGATGAATGAATGAGCGCATGTCTTAATGGGCTTTGTAAATGAAAGCTCCCCGATGGCTTAGTGACGATAACAAGGCTACCTACGACTAGAGTTTGCTACAAAACAGGATGGCAAATTATATAATATATTTTATTTTTTTATGGTATGATGGGTTAGCTCTTGGCTTCACACTGAACCATAGGATTGAGGTATATATAAGAACCATTGTTTCTTATATTTTACCTGTACTGCAAAGTAATCGCGTGCTTTATTAAATGTCGAGACGTTAGATGTGAACTTTAATCTATATATATATACTAATATTACTGAGAGGAAAGATTTGTATTTTTGTAACACCGAAGAACATTCTATCTTATATTACATTAAGTGAAGTTTTAAAATTATAATAACTATTATAATGTGCCTAATCGAATAATTTATAGCAATATCGATATTTAATCGATCGATTAAAATTCGTTCGCTCCTATTTGGGGGCCGTTGAGACTTATCGGTTGGTGTAATTTAAGTGACCACCGGACGTGACTCGTTTTTGTTAATTGGCGTAAACCGTGTGGGAAAATATTTACCAACCGATAATGTGTGCGGAGGAGAAAAACGGTCATGATGCTAAAAATTTGTGAAATAAGCGCAGATTAGGTTTTTCGGGTGCTTAATGCAAAGACGTATCCTTAGGTTTGTATCGGCAGCCGACACATTTTAGACTAATAATATTTTTTTAAGGGTCTATGGCATGGACCCTTTATGGTATAATTACCATAAATAAATAAATAAATTCTCCAGACTCCCTAGTTCCAAACTAAGCTTATGCTTGTACTATGGATACTAGGCGAACGGATAGACATACTTAAATACGTTTATAAACATCCATGACTCGAGTACAAATGTCCATGTTCATCACACGAAACATTTGCTCCTAGCGGGATTCGAACCCACCACTCGACCAACGGGCCAGTCAAATAATAAATAGGTACCTATAATAGTATCCATTACAGATTTATTTCTCCTACAAGAGATCTGCTCGATCGTATCGAGTATTGGAGTATCATAATTTGAAGTATAAATGCCTGGAAAGTTTCTTGTTTTATGTATGTCAATTTCGATATCATAAAAAAACAATGAAAAAGCAAAAGATACGTTTCAAACATTCATATATGCGCTATCGGCAACTCACTTCAGAATGCCTATCATAAATGCCATATTCATTAAAAGTAATTATTTCAAAACAAGTCGTTGCCTACATAATTCATTTTGCTTCGCATTATGAGTAGCACAACAGCCTATTCCTATCATTGCAAGATTTCAACTGCACTCCGCTAGTTTTTCTACGCCAAATTATACTTTGATTACACACGTCAAACTGCATTACAGTAATGCACCTTATATCTTTCACCTTAAGGATATATTGGAATAGCACCATTATTTGCCCATGTACGAACCAATCCTGCATTTGAGTTTGAAAAACAAGATGAATGTTTTCAAGACAGGTACTGTATTGAATAGAACTAGCACCACGGCCGGTTTTACTCGGTATATCTTAGTTATATAACTCTTACCGGTATGTTACATATGAGGATTTGTCAGTTTGTTTGCTTCCTCTAGATGTCAATCATTAAATTGTTAGTTGTATCTGATACTCGTCACTTTGATAGCGTATGCGACGAGCTAGCCAATAGCTGCTGCACTGCTTTTTCACAATTTTCCATCTAACCCAGACCAGTTTTATTGTTGGCTTGCCGTCCGTTTGGCTCTGGCGTTTTGGGGATTACGGACGTTATGTTATGTATGTATCTACACTCGTCACTTACTTACGAGTTGCCAAAGTACCTACATATTTATCACAAAAATAAAGAAAAAACAAGTCAATATATTTATATATAGTGACTTGTTTTTTCTTTATTTATATCCCAAGAAGCATAACATGATACTCGTCTCATTTTCACAGCTCCTAAATTAAAGGACGTATATTTGTAGTTACAGTTTTAATATGTCCATTATATACTGAATTAGGTCGTTAAAAATACATTAGTATATAAAATATAAGACTTACGAGGTTAACATTGTAGTAACAGACACACTTAACAAGGCAATGCCTCAGACAAAGCTAATACTTTAATAACTTACACATAACTCGTTGCCTTATATGTCTAACTTATAATCAAAATGATTACCAAAGTATTGCCAAATACTAAATATTTCAATGTTATAAGATGGGTGAGTTACTTGATGAAATAGCAGTAAGTACTGTTTAAGGGTTATATAAAGATATGCTGGCCAATTTTAAGTAGATAAGACTGTTTATTTAATGCAATATTTTGACTTAAAAATTTATTGTATTCGAGGCCATATCATATTATTATTTAATATACTATTTACTATCTTGGCCATTAACATATGAAATTATTACTTTGTAATAAGCAAAATAATTTACGAATTGGATGACAGTTATAACATATATTCAGATACTGTACATTACATTCATATATATATTTTTATAGACACATAAAGAAATATGGTCTTAGATCTTAAAGTTGCACTAATTCCGATAGGGTTAACAAAAAACAAGAGATAGATATCTATTCAAACACTAAATAAGATAAGCACTTAAAAACGTCTATAGACTTCTAGATAAGTTGTTTCTCACGGCAGTCATTCCCAAATAAATATTCATCTCAAATCGGGGTCGCTTTTTTGTGTTTTGATGACAAATATGGGCATCGCCATACTTTTTATGGCAACTTGCTATACCTAATGTTGCTAGCTTATTTTGTTTGCTAAACTCGTAATAATGTTATTAGAATTGTTAAAAAGGTCTACGTGTTGCTTGTGGGCAATAATCGTATTCATATAATTGACGCATGAAACTATGGTTAATTAAAAAATATATATTTCCGAATATGTGAAATAACCTGTATAGTATATTAACATTACCAGATTAAAATATACCCATATCCTTAAAAAAAAAGTGATTAAGTAGCTTTGGAATGAAGTAACAAACATTGTGAAGAAACAATTCCGTGTTAGAAATTAAAAAATTACAAAGTAGGAAATTTGTTGTACATAATTTTCTTTTAAATAATAATATGATATTAATCATTTCCTATCTACCAACTGTTATTATTTGTTTTTAATTAATAAACGTCCTACGCTCGGTTATACCGAACCAGCTATATAATAATAAAAAAAATATTGATATCATCATCATCTTCCTAGCGTAATATCCCGTGCTCGGACGGGGTCCACGTAGACCATGATCCAAGAATTAGCGAGTCTGGTAATTACATTAAAGCGCCTGCCGATCTGACCTTCGTAACCCTGAGATATGGGAACCAGATTTTTGGATCTTGGTTACAAATCTAAAGTTGTTTGAATTAGCAGGTTTTATTACGATTATTTCCCTCATGAGCTAGTGACATAAATACGATCCAGAAGTACGTGCTTGGGTCTGAACCCGCACCTCTCGGTTATAAGGCGCGTGTCCTTTCCATTGAGCTACCACCGCTTTTCACATGATTTGTAATAAACTATCAATAAAAGATTTATCGATAGCTCATTACAAAATCAAATGTCAAGTGCGTCTGTATCACGTATTAAAGGACAGCTTTTATCAAAACATAAGGCCGCTTTTGACTTCAATCACAACTGCTTATTGTAAAACCATTCAGGCTAAATTAGTCCTATAGAGTAGCAAAAGACAGCAAAACAAAGGCAAACGGAGTAGACCTTGATTTGATCTTAACTACTTCAAAACAACTAAAGCAGCAACCTTGATATCAATCAATACTTTAATTTATTGTCACTATGACACTTGAAACGAATTAAATTCTACTAGTTCCACTAGTATTATAAATAAATATAAAAGATTTTATATTTGTAAGATTAACTAATATTATAAAGCTGAAGAGTTAGTTTGTTGGTTTGCTTGAACGCATAATCCCAGCAAATACTGGTCCGGTTTGAATTTTTTTTTTTCAATGCTAGATAGCTGATTTATCGAGGAAGGCTATAGGCTATATAACAACCATAAACGCAGGTGAAACCGCGGGCACAGCTAGTGTTTGGATATTTTACAGTACAGAAAAGTCGAAAAATAATCTAGTAAAAAAATATCTGGGTAAGACTTATTATGAAAACATTCGATTTAACAGTATTTAAGCCAAATATAGACTAGACAAATTGGGTCTACTGCATTTCATCGATAAATTAAAGCTTCAGATAAAAACTAATGACGAATATACGTTAACTAGGCAGTTTATAGTTACACAACATTATTCAATGAAATATTCCATAAAAAATCGTTAATCGAAACTTGCGGTTCTTAATCGTAAACTAAATAACAAAACCAAGGCTAACCAAGTTTACTTGCGGTTGCATGAACGTGTCAAGTGAATAATTAACAAGCCAATTTGTAACATTCCAGATATTATAACTTAAGTTCAAGTTGTAGAGATCATAATTGCTTGAGCAGTTATGATTTGCTAATTACGAGCGTGATTTAAATGCGGGCAACCTTTTGTCATTTGTCAAGCCGTGGGAACAGAACTAGTTGAGTCTAATATCGGTTTTTAAATGCTTGTTATTCCAGTGAATGGTTGCTTGCTTATAAAATATCATCGCGCATATAACCTCTATTAATGATGAGTAATAAAGACAATGTTTGTCAATGGTAAAATATAAACTGATATTGAATTGAAACTATAGTAGAAAGAAAAAAAGAAGAAGAAGAAAGAAATACAGGAAAACGAAATTTGACAAAGGACAAAATAGTACAAAAAAGGAAATCAGTAATAAAAAAGAAGTAACAGATTGGCGCCAATTGGGTCCCTGCCTCAGCAATATGCTACTGCGGTGTCAAGATAACGCCGCAGAGGCGCTGGTAAATTAAATAATCCTTCAACATCTACCAATTAAATAAAACCCGATAGTTTTCCTGAAACCTTTCCACCAGTTACTTACAACAGAACTTCGTCATGATGAAAGATGTTTGAAGAATTCCATACCTGTAACAAATGATGAGAAACATTTAGTAACAAAATCCTCATTTAAGCACATTAAAAAAAGTAAAATAGTCCCATGTTGGTGTGGGACTTAAAAAGGATGTGCTAACTGTGTTCCTTGCCTAGCATGTCGTAAAAGGCGATTAATGGTATATCGGGTTGGGTATGTGATTGTGTAGGCGACGAGCTAGCCATTTGTCACTACTTTTTCACAATTGTCCATACAATCCATCCCAGTCTGTTTTGGCTGAAAGTTGTTAAAGGGGCTAGCTGCCTCTTTGACTCTGCCTACCTCTTCTTCGAAAGGTAGAAAATTCTAACAGATTTAGACTGTAGACAAAGTTATACATTCCACAACATTATTTAAGTTACTATGACCGTAAATGTTCGTATTAAACCAGACCGACCAACAAAATCTGTCTCAAATCTTACGACATATAAACAAAACATTTGCCTGCTAGTTATAAAATATGCAGAGCATTACACAAATGCCAAATATTCAGGTCGCACACTAACCTTAAAAGGAAACGTTAAGTATAATTTAAAATTATATCAGCTCAGTGCAACCAAATGGTCTGATCACGACTCAGGCTGGAGACTGGTCCACGCGTTTATATACATAAAACAATGCAGAACTAATCCGATCGTTATGTTTTGCACAAGACTTGTTACATTCACGACAATATCACACTTTAGTTTAAAAAAAAAATTGTTAACGAGCGTGTTATAAACATATTACTTGTAGCTAGAGGACTGCTTAAAAAGCTGTCTTATGATGACTACATACAAACAGGTATGGATAATATTACTTGCACAAATGCACACAGTATATAGTTTTTTTCACGATAAAATATGCGTATAGGATGATTTTTCTAATAAAAGGCTACAAGAAAAGACTTTCCCGGCCAATTCCTTTGTAACACCATTAATCACATATCTAGTTTGAATGATACTCTATCAAGATATTGAATTGCGTGTTTATAACGACTGTTAAACATATAAGGCTAATCCTATTAATCTTAACAGTCTAGAATTATTACTTAGCTCCTAGGTACAGATAATCCGCCCACCCATCATTAAGTCGCCCATGTTTAGTGACGCAATGATCCGTTAGCAGCAAAGTAAATTAATTCAGTGTAACCACTTTAGGGTTTGTGTGCTGTACAAATTGGAGCCCTGCGTTACACAACGCGCAAACGCAAGCGAAGCTTGCACAGGAGCAAATTAACTTGGAATAATGTTTGATATTATTTACGTTCATCTAAAGCCTGTATAATATATTGTATTATACGTTGTATAACACATAGACTTCTACTTAGTATATTTTCCTGTCCAGGTCATCCATTATGGCTTCACATAATGATTGAACTTTTGATAGAAGAAAGGGCTTACTCTGACCATGATCCTATATCTGGTGAGGCTAGATAATATATGGATAGGAATTGTATCAAGAAGTTTAATTTAATGGCATTGTACAGACTAGTATTGTCAATTGCTGACTAATAAATTTTTTTGACAAAAACTTAAGATATCACAAACAAAATATAAAATGTTTCTACCCACAAAATTAAATTACTGTCTAATCTTATGGAATAGTCTACGTAAACACAGGATGAAAATGTACTTCGTTATTATAACATGAACTGGCTGTATGGAAATACATCACGCATTGAGAATAAGAAATGGCACATATTTCATTTTCATCATTTATATCCGTTTTGATCCGTTTTGGTCTGGGACCTAAAAAACAAGAATGTGTCACTACATTTTCATAGTTTTCCATGTAACCCAGCCGAGTTTTATTTTTGGCTAAATGTGGTTAAGGGACTTGCTGCCTCTTTGACTCTGCCTACGGGCGTTATGTTATGTTATGTATGTATACCCGTTTTGTACATAAAGCTCATGATATTATGATATTGATTTTATTGAGGGAAAGTCGTTTCCGACCAGTTTCAAACGTACTCCATCATTTACTTCTCTCCACTTGCAGCATCAATACGAATCCTTGTTTTATTTATGATACTTGCTTCAACCGCTTCCCATATCTCGGAGAGAGTCGACAGATCTATTACTCGGGGCTCCACGAAATAGTCTAGTAGTAGGGTTACCAGACATTCTGAACTCCAATCGAACTTAGAGAAAATATCTGTATGCAAATTTGCCATTTTGCTTGCTAAATGTATTAGTTAGAAAGCATTATTTCCCGTTAGAAAAATATAATTTTCGTTTAGATTAACATACTTTTACATTATCATCGATAACTTCTTAACATTTTAATTTTTATAAAATAACTGAAAAATAATACCTACTATCTACAAAATGCAAAGTTCAAATAAAAATACTAGTTGTGTAGTATATAATCTCTTTTTAAAGATGTAAAAACATTGTGTGTAAATGTGAACAAGATAATTATATCTTCCTAGCGTTATGTCCCGAGCTAAGACGGGATCCGCTTAGACCACGATCCAGGATTTAGCGAGTCTGGTAATTACATTGAAGCGACTGCCGATCTGACCTTCGTATCCCTAAAATAGGGGAACCAAACCAAATTTTGATCATGGTTATAAATCCAAAGTTGCTTAAATTTGCCGGCTTCATCTCAATGTTTTTCCTCACCGCCGAGTTAGTGGTATAAATACGTACATAGATCTGAAAAATCTATAGTTACGTGCTCGGTTATGACGCACGTGTCCTTACCATTGAGCTACCAACGCTCTTGCATAAGAAAATTGTTCCTCTAATTGTTCTATCTTGGAATTTGATAGGTACTTTTCCATACAAAAATATCCTTCTAGAGTTTGCTGTCCTGACCTAACAGTATATTGCAGTTACCTTTTCCCGCACGAAACGTTTAGCAAGGCCGTTCCTCCTTCCGGATGCCGATGCATTATTTCGTAATATTACGTCGTTTTCCACTTGATTTGCGAGTGACGTAACAGCGACGACGCAACATACGCACTATTTTACATAAACTGCAACTACAATTAGGGTTGCCCAATTTTTTAATAACTTTTTATTAATATGTATATTAATTAATACTAAATGCAGGTACAGGGTAGCATAGAAGTCGAAAGTACTAAGGTTAAACTTAACTGGATATATATTTTTGAAGGTATCCTAAACAATAAAATAACATAAATAATTGGTTTTTTTTTTAAATAAAATAAATCATCACTAAATAGTACGGAACTCAATAATCAATAAAATTTGCCAATATATGTGTACCGCTACACGCAAATTTTTTTTGTTTTAGCCATATAACGCTAAACCCTTTTTTAGCCATATAACGCTAAACCCTTTTATCTAACTTAAAATAAAATCAAAACTTACAAATATCCAATATAAAGCTCATTTACATACCAAATATTCGGTTATAAGTTACATTGTTCGTAACAAATAATACATAAGTGTCTAAAAGGCGGCAACCCTAACTACAATAGTCGTTGATCCAGTTTATTTACGAGGAAAGGCGTAATCTTACTTCCAATAGCAATCTAAGTTTGATGAGCTTAATTGATGTTTTACGAATTTTGACCAATCAAACGCCGTAATTGTTGTTTTGCATAGAACCGGTTAGATTATTATCGAATACTTTTCTAGTACTTTTAAACTAGCATTTCATTTAGAGAAAAATTTGCCAGAGTGAATGCCAAAATGAATAATAATTAATGCGACTAACTTATACTATTTTACAGACATGATCTCAAAATACTTGCAATGATAGCACTTAACAAAAAAATTACAACTATATCTAACAAAAATACATTAAGAAAAAGTCATAAACGTGTGGTCACACTACTAATAACTCAAAAATAAAATTCTCAACCTGTCAAATAAATTTTATATGCAACAACGCATACATTATATTATTACGACATGCACATTAAAATTAACCCGTTGCGTTTAGCACTTTTCGTATACCTACGCTGTAATTTAGATCTATGCTCCACCCGTGCTCAAGTACCGCGGTACCGCATATTAAGCTTAAACATCCGTCTGCCATTTACATTTTAATGTCAAATTGCGTAATACGTACAAAATGTATATTATCTAATACGTATTGTTTAAAATTCTCTTCCAGGTGCATATTTTTGTTAATAATTTTAATTGTTGTGTGATATTTATGAATTATGGGAACCGGATAGACTTGTTAAGTCGTTTGTATCGTCCGAAACATTCCGTTTTGTTAATGTACTTTTTTTGGTAGCTCGTAAACAATTGCGCCATTAATTAAATTCTAAGCGAATATTTCCTCGTTCTTCTTATCGTGGGTAACATAGGGTTAAATATTGTATGTTTGTAAGGATCCACTTAGGTATCATTTATTGCTTGTTTTGTGACCACTTCAAACCTTGTGAATGAAAGTGTAATCGGCAGAACAAACTAGGAATTAATATTCAGGTAATTTCAATAGCCCGCCCTAATATTCATCACTCAACTGTTACTAATCAATAAACGTAATTGCACAAATAAATCATGCTTTTCATTTCCTATAATTATCGTAGAAGATATGAGTATATTCGTATATTAGGAATAAACTGTTTAGATAAATAGAAGTAAAGTTTAATTTCAAGTTTTTTTTTGTATTATTGCATTGATTGTGCCTGAAAAAGGTTTCGAAGCCCTGTTCACAGCGTAAAGTGTTAAATTACAAATACCATTTCACAATTCTGCTAGGTTATCTGTAGCAAAGTCTCGCAAACGTAGCACTTTACAGCTCTGCCCGTCCCTAGTACAGTAACCGATGAAGAGATAACCTGTACGTACATGTTTCTGCGCACGCGCCACTGTGTAACTTTGGTGTGGTCCAAGGAAATTAAAGTTGATGTAGATTGTTTGGTTCGGAAAATATAGGCCAAATTTTCTGGTCCATTTTTGAGTATTCTTTTTTATTTTATTTTTTAAGTTTCATTTCGGTAAAATTGTAACACTATACAGTGTTACAACTGTGTGATGTCGTCACTATTGTAATAACAGGGATTATTATCTATTAAAAATCGCAAAGTAAAAAAACTTCTTATATAACAAAAGGATAGTTTATTGGACAAAAGAATATTTTATTTATAAAAATTGTAAAATAATAGTAAATGATGTCATCCAGCCCTACGATATCTGGGGGCACGGAAGTGACAAGACAAGACGACCGTAGCATGAGAGAGGAGAACAACTACCCATCTTTTCTCGAACAACTTTGTGATTTTTTTGAACCCTCATAATAAGTGTATTTACGAAATGCTATTTATGTTTAACGACATTATATAGTTGCGCTAAATTCTATAGTTAAGTCACGGACTAGTAAAAAAAGAAGTACTCCGCGCCACTTACTAGACATTGAAGCTCCTCAGGTGCTCCACCTTGACACGCAACTTACGTCACACATTGACATAACAAGTGCTCCAAATTACAGATATCCGATATCTGGTATCCATAAGTATCTCATTCACACATTCATAAACGTGGCTTCACCCTTTAGTATGACAACTTGGAGTCCTTCTTTTTTTACTAGTCCGTGAGTTAGGTAAGTGTTAGTTACCTTAACAGTATATTAACAAAATCTGGAAACGCCGCTTTTCGCTTGTATCTTGAGTATCTGATTCCAGCACTATAGCGTACTTAAACGACTTCCACAGAGATATAATGGCCTTAACTAGATCGGCCATTACGCGAATTGCGTAAAAGATTTATTTACAGCCCTCCGTGAATTCAATTCCGGTGGTGGCTTACCGTTCGTGTAATTAGTCGTAGATCATTGTCGGTGTATTGGTGGTTTAGCTACTATGCTTATGTGCGTGGTGAATTTTAAACAGCTACCAGTGAAATATGAGGCGATGCGGTAATGTGTGTTCATAACATTAACATAAAATAGAACGGTGCGCTCGTACATTTAGCCACATTGAAATGTTTACTTAAAGTTCCCGACTATGTAATTTTCATTGTACTAATTACTAAAGATAACATCATCTTCCTAGCGTTATGTCCCGTGCTTAGTCGGGGTCCGCTTAGACCATGATCCAGGATTTAACGAGTCTGGTAATTACATTGAAGCGACTGCCGATCTGACCTTCGTGACGGTAGGATAGGGAAACCAGACGATTTTTGGTTCATGGTATGATTACTAAAGATAAAAGCATACTTTTTCATTGAAAACATTTATTATATGAAAAATTAACTTTGAATTTTAAACAGTTGCATTTATCCAGTTGCAAACAAAATAACGTGCACAAGGTAATACAAACACAAGGAACAGTCAAATACAAAGTATCAATTAAATTAACAAACACTTTCCTTCCACCTTTACTTCAATTGCACAAGAAAAATCTTTGTTACACGTCTGCATTACCCCAGAGCAAAATTCCCAACATTATTACAACTGACATAATCTATGAAGCCGGTGGAGCTACACAAATTCAACTATTCCCATTACCCTAACATTACTGTCGTGTCTAAGTTGTACTTTGATGAATCACAGCGGACAGCCGAAGCAAATTGCTTGCAAATAGTGCATTGTTGCAGAAATGCAACACGGCCACACGTGAATCGTGATTGTCAAGTTTAGAAGACAGATAGTTTGTCTAATCTCTTTCGATATCAGTTCTGCATTTCATCGTCAGATAATAATCTGTAAACTACAAATAAACCATTTAGTTAAATGTCATTGTCAATATTGATATGGTCGAAGTGTCATCGTAATTGCTACTATGCAATAACGAGGTACATCTATTAAATAATTGCATTTTTTTTAAATTGATTTCTTTTATAATTCACATCCTCAAGTCATCCTTACGTGTTTTTTTTTAATTATTCTTTTTGGTTGTAGTATTCCAAAAGTATTCCAAAATCTGCATTCTACTATACTATACACTATATTTAATTTGAGTTAGTTTACAAATTCAGCATCCTATTTTATCTTTAACTAGCTGACTCGGTGCCCTTCGTAACGCCCCGTTCACGGATTTCAATACCCATTTCTTATAATTTTCCGCGCAACTTTTTTACTTTTTTCTTTCATAGGAAACTTAACCTGACGATAACAAACACAACTAAAAGAATTAGCGAAATCGGTTCATCTGTTCTCGAGATTTGCGCTTAGCAACACATTCAGCGATTTATTTTTATATTATAGATACTGTCTAAAACCGGCCAAATAATTTATCTTAATGTGAACGAGTTATTTGTAAGCTTAAAGTGTTCTTGATTCAACTGATCGTACGTGATTGCATATTATACAAATGTCTAACACTAAACGAAATATGTAGTAATAATCAAGTGATGTTAAATAAACTATTTAGGACCGAACAAATAAAACTAATATTGTCCTCAAAATTTATTATGATTCCTTGGACGAACGTGATACCATAATGCAGACAAATTATTTGTTAATGTCGAATAATATTTATTGGTACTGTGCACTGGTCACAGCGGACAAGTATATTGTCATTATCATTCGGATATCAGTAGTCAAGCCAATTGCTTTAGTCATTTACACTTGCTTGCTAACATTGCTTCATAAATACTTCTAATTGTAATGTAAAGTACTGGTAATCTAATGAATTCAGACAAACAATTCAAGCTAAGGGAAGAAACATTTTGGCCCCACCCGGGATTTGAACCCAGGTCCTCTTGGTCCTAAAGCGGCGCATGCTACCACCAGACCAACGAAACAGTCTAAACTCCTTGGATCTGAGGCGCGTGTCCTTACCATTCACCAACCATTGCTATTAAAAAGAGGTTACCTCAATATAGATGAATGATCACTACTGAACTATCAGTCCAATCACCATCGCATACCTACTCGCGCTGTTTCTTAACTCCGCCTACATATCTCAGTGTGAAAATACAGCGACAGATGTAGTTCAAAGATAGAGTTTTAAGTATGGCTCGTATTTCTCTATTGCGCAAACGCAATGCAACGTAATTCATACTAATAAGATCACGAGTGGACACATAACTTCGGCTATGGAGCGAGTGTATTAAATTGTCCGAGTGAGCCGTGTTGCGTTAAGAATGCATTTGGCTATGGCGTAAGTGCATACAGCCTGAATGCGTTTTTCTGCGCAAAGTATAGGTTTGTGTATTATATTGTCGAACATTATTTTGTGCTTTAAAATTATTTTATCTGTAAAGTAATAACTTACTCTTATATTTTTTCCTTTCTGGGTAAAGTATGTATTTTTTAAGATTAGCTATGGGTAATAAAACCAAAATACATTTTGTATAATACGTCAAAATAAAGATTAACATCTTTATCTCAATTTATCTGTGAATCTCGTAGTGAAAAAGGAAGTTTATATCATCAAACAATTTAAACTGACAGTATCAATCAACACTGACCGAATTCTAAATCAGTTGGTGATTCATTAATCGATAATGTCTAAAAACGGTCATGATTTTTAAGCTGAGAGTGCTTTATCTTGAAATAAGTTAGGAGAGGTAACCTCTAAAACTAAGATAATGTTATCCTTATGTACTGAATCCTCGTCTAGTAATGTTTGAAAGCAGACTGAGGGCTCTTCCAATTTAGACGTTTGCTGTCGGGCAAAAGCAGCAGGTCTGCAGCAGGCCGACAGCAAACGTCTAAACTGAAAGAGCCCACAGTTGCTAAAATGACCATATACTTGCCTTCTACCGTTAGCAGTGAAGATAAATATTATTCTCTATTTAAATCGATAAAACCGGTAACCAATAAAATGGTTTTGTAATACTAACCCTTCCACATCGACAAGCTAACCCTATGTTTTGTTACGTGTGCATAAGGTGACGTAACATTTAGGCTACTTAGTACCCGCTATAGGTACGAAATGACTTAATAAACCAACCTTGCATAACAAAGTGTAACAGCAAATTGTTTCCTGGACGCAGATTACTCCGGGATAATGCACGCGATTGGCCGTCGATTGGTGCAGATGAAATATGGCATGTGACGGAATGCCGTTTACGCAATTTCGATATGGATTGATGGATCGGGTTACACATATTTATTTATTTGGACAACTAAACAGAAAACAATCAATTTAATATTAGACATGTTATAACTTAAATTTACAGCCAGATTGCTATCCTACCAATGTTGACACATCATTGAACAATAGTCTATTTTCCTCAAAAAAAGTAATGGTCCACTATTGAGATTAAAAAAATAAAAAATATTTTAACATTCATATTGTTATGAATTTTCAGAGTTTGACAAGTTTTCCTCAACGTTGAGACGTTAAACACTAGGTACCTCTATCAAAAATCGTTCAGGCTCTCTTGAAAAGAAAAGCATATGATTTGATTAGAATTCGTTCCTCAAGGTCACAAGCTTTGACTCGTCTAAGTTAAATTGCGAAAAACAGCTCTCAAAATGCTATTTGTTACACATTATTCATTTCTTGTGCAACATTATGTTGGACATCTTTTATGAGTTGTGAATGACGTTGAATCTTTCTCATGACCTTAGCTCCGGTTTTCTATAGCAAGCGTCGTGTCAACAGGGTCGAGGGGTTAAGAAGTTTTTAAACATGAACATGACTTTATTGTGAGAATCACCTTAGGATTGTAAGCGACATTATAACACAATTAAACATTTAAGATCTAGCAGAATTTTTAATTATCAAATACAGTGTTGCCAAACGATGAATAAAAAAATCGCCTATTTGAGAATTTCATCCGAAAATGATACGTATTATCTGGACCTAATACATATATTGTTATGACAATTTTTTATTTAAATAAATAAAAAATAATAAATTATATCCCACAACATCACTTTCATTGATCTGACTCCGAGCCAAGTAGCTTAACCACTTGTGTTACGGATATCAAATTCAACAGTGGTATTAAAAATATACACTTATATATTAGTTGTTAACACCCAGACCCAGAACAAACACAAGTATTCATCACACGATTGTTTGTCCTGGGTGGGGATCGAACCCACAACTCTTGGCGCATGGGGCAGGGTCACTACCAAATGCGCCATCGAGCCAGTCAGATTTAGTTGAAAAGGTTAAATGTCAATTGGCCTTTTTTATAGTTGTTATAATAAATAACCTTCAGTTAAAAATTTGAATGCCATTTACAGTAAACAGTTATAGAATAAAATTGTATGCATTAGTCAGGCGTTATTATATCACTGCCTTACATTAATTAATATATAAAATAAAAATACTAACGTAACGATAATCTAAGCGAATCATTGCAATAAATTACTTCGAGCATCCACGCACCCGCGCGTATTCACATATTATTTACATAACAAAAAAAAATCGAACTTTTGAAAATTCATATATGTATCTTGTTTCTTAACTATACATTTTCGAGCAATACCATTTCTTACTTAACCATTTAATTGCAAGTATTAAACTCATACTTCATAGGTACAATTATAAAAAAACATTGACACACTTGTGTGGCCAACTGTACGATCTGATGTACAGCATTATGTTCTCTAACCTAACGTAATAGAAACTATAATCTTATACGACAGCAATATGGAGTAAACTATGCAAAAAAAACCCTATGTAAAATTATTGTCTTTTAACTGTTTTAGCTATTTGACCCGTATAATCCTATACCGAATACCATTTATCCCCTTTTACAATATCCTAGGCAAGGAACATAGTTGGAACATCCATCTTTTAAAGTCTCTAAAAACATGCAACATACGAAGCACAATCCGAAAATTTTGCAGTTTTCACGTATGACACGTTTTTTAACTTGCGAAACTTAGGTAGTTATTGTAGATTTAAATTGACAAAAAAATTTTAACTTCATAATAGCTATTAAGAATTGGCATTTAAAAGAGTAACTATCGAGTTTCTTGCCGGTTTCTTCTCGGTAGAATCTGCTGTTTGAACCGGCCTATATTTATTTTGTTCTGACGATTTATAAGTGCTTTTTGTAAGCCTATATAAATAAAGATCATTTCATTTCATTTCATTTCATTTCATTTCATTTCATTACATTTCATTTCATTTCATTAACAACTAGACAGATTAAGTCTTGTAACATTATAGCTATTCTTACTCATAGATGGATATCTGTTGTTTAACTCTCAATCATGACATTTCGACATTATTACGTCATAACAGAGCTAGCTTGACTGCACGAACAAGGATCACACCTGTTTATAGATCCCGCGTCTGATTCACTTGTCCTGACATTTGTCCTTACAACATCGCATAAACAAAACATCGACATTGCATTCACGTGTAGAGAAAGCAGTTGCTCAAACGGAAGGACAGACGGTCGAATCTGTACGTGCTTTGTAACAATTTACGTGCAAATCCTGCCTTACGCAACTGCCTATAAACTATCAATTAATTCTAGCCACATTCGATTGGGAACCGTAATGTCTGAGGAGGAAGCGTTAGATTAATCTGGCCGAGTAGAGGTTTTGAGACAAGTAATATAAAGTCGTTATGCGTTTAGCTATCCTGCTCGATATTCCACTTATGTGGTCGATGTTATGCAATAATGAACGGATGAGTTTAATTATTCAAATGTTATAAGCGATCGATCTGGCTCTAGCTCTGCCTATCCATATTATACTACTTACGTCTACCTATACAAGTAAAAATTACTGTTTGTCGCCTTTGTTGATTTTTCTATTGGTGTAATATTAATGTTTCTAAAAAAAAACGAATCAAGTGTCCTCCAAAAAGCTAAATTCGGAAAAATGTAATCTGTTCAAATGTAATAAGAAACAAGATATGAAAGGAAATAGTGGCAACATATAACAAGAACGATTTTAATGCATTGTGGCTGCCTTTTATTATTATAAATGGCTTATAATAAAAGATGAACAGTATATTGTGCTTCATAACTACCTTTCTAAAACGTTACTTATTACAGATATTATGATATGATAAGGTAGGTATATAAAAAGCCACCTGTGCCTTTACCATTTATGAGTACAATGAAATGATTACACACTATCTGAGAGGCATTGTTGTGAAAACGATAGCGTTCACCAATTTGTACAATCTCATAATGCACCTATTGTGGTATTTATTGCTCATAATTGAATTATTTTCGCATCGGCCACGGAGACTGCGGCTATTTCACGTAACAGTGCTAAATTCAACTTTATTCCGAATCCGATAAAAGCTAATCGCCTCGTCTGATATACAAGTAGTTGGTAGTACCTAAATAATTCCGCTCCATTTGTTATTGGATTTAATAACGGTGACGATATCGCGCCCCCAATCGACACAGTTTAGGAATTAATCGACAATAGCCAGTGAAAGTGGTTCGCTAATGCAAATTGTTGTCCAACCGTTGATCCTGCGTTTGTCGGTGAGATACAAACACTCGAAACTACTTATATTCATTACGCAACGGAACCTTTCGTTACAATTCATGCAATTAGCGATTGTGTCATTGGATAATATGTTGTGATCGTTATCCGTAAATTCTAACGAGGTGTCGAAATGCTACAAGTCTCAATGTCGAGTGCAGACTTAAGAATATTTTTATTGCAGTTTATCTCTTAGATTAAGCAAGATGCACAATTATTTTCACTTACAAATTGGACGTTTAGCTTGATGGAATTTAAAATTCAGGCATTACATTTTAACTGGCTGGCTATCATAATAGTATCAAATTGACGTGAACCTTGATGGATTAAGACTTTGACTTTTCGGGTCAATTTCGGATGCGAACTATAGAAATTAAATAGGTATACCGTGATTTTAATATCCTGTGAGACTTATTCTATTATATAATAAATAAATAAATAATAAATAAATATCAGACTACATCACATACATTGATCTGACTCCGAGGTAAGTAGCTTAAGCACTTGTGTTACGGATATCAGAATCAACAGTGGTATTACAAATATATACTTAAATATTGAATATTAACACCCAGACACAGAACAAACACAAGTATTCATCATACAAATATTTGTCCTGGGTGGGGATCGAACCCACAACTCTTGGCGCATGGGGCAGGGTCACTACCGAATGCGCCATCGAGCTTGTCATAATGACTTTCCACTATGAGTTAATAATCATATATTTAACATATATAATTATTAACTCATAGTGGAAAGACTGCTGTATAACAAAAGTAAACTGTCTTTCTATAAAAACAAGCGATGCTATCTACTAAGCCAGACGAACTTCATAGTGCATTCACTCATCATACTGGAATTGTAAACAACAAGGTGGAACTACGTAGTGCAGTGAACAGGTACGATGGCACTGACCGCTAGCGAAAGCGAAAAAATGTCGCTACAAACTTAATCACCGGTTTTAGAATCTTGCGAGAAAGTATTAAATGTCCTGATGCGTACTTATATGCACATATTATGACGGTTGTTGCATTTTTTCTTCTACACATACATCACTCTAAAAAATCTGTTTCCTTTCAACGATTTCGCTCTCAGGTCTTTTTCATTAGTGAATATTTTGATGTCGTTATCACCATCAATTTATAACAAAGTGCTTTAAAGCTACTTAAGCACTTTACTTTCCTCAAAATAAATGTAATAATTGACAAAGAATATTGTTTGAAAGTGAAAGCATTTTACTTCAAATTTAACAATGCAAACTAAGATATACAATCAACGGATGAATTTTTGTATTCGTGTTGAAAACTAAACATTACAGAACATTATTTATCATGAAATAATTTTAAAAAAAAATTAATCATAATATGATTAATTTTTTTTTATATCGAACATAGCATCTTAAGATGGTTTAAAAATTGGTGTTTTAACTCTCAGACCATATCACTACTCAAACTAAGAATAATATAACATTCTTCTGATGGGAAAGAGTATGTCAACTTCATACGGTTTGTCTAGGTATGGGACACCTAGACAAACCGTCGAGAAAGCGGTCACATCAATCTTGACTTGCCTGGAAAAACTTAGTAGCTAGACAGACAAGAGAAAAACCGTGAAAGTTAATCTTTTTCAACATCCGCGGAAGAATCACATGTACCTACATAGTTATTTCCTAAAGAAATAAAACAGTACTCGTATCCAATCAACAAATACCTGATCAGCAGAATGTTTTCTTAATAAATTAGATTTATTGTCGTCTAATCAATTTGTTGGTAAGCCTTGATGTTTTGCGCAACGCAACTAAACGTTTCACAGCAATTATCGCACCATAAACACAGTTCTTAACTGTCAATAAATCAAACTAACCACTTTAAGGATTTGCCTCTGAAGATGGACAATGAGTCTGACGCAATGGGAATTAGCCTACTTAAGATCACGCATGGAACATCAGATGCCTCGTTTAGATGATATCGCGTACGGTATAATTACTCTGTTACATTACGTGGATCAATTAGATCATAGTGGATCTCCTAAATCGTTCGGTTGCGCAACGTGTGTAACAGCTGGCCATTTCACTATGTAACAGATGGTCATCTCTATATAATTGCTTGAATTCCGACGAGCCTATTTTGTAAGTTCGGTTCTGTTGATCAGTTAGCAAGTTAATTTTTTCCTCATATAAATTTTTTAATATATGTACATATAATTTGTTATTCTTCAGTTGTTGTTGTCTTATTTTATTTTATTTTCAATTTAATTTGATAGAACTCTAATAGTAAGAAATATATATTACCAGTAATACTTTTTTTCTTTAGAAATTGGCTTTAAAATTTGTCAAAACCTTATCCTGAGCACCTACAAATGAAATTAAAAGTAGAACACTCAAATCTTTTTCGGCAGATTATAACTTCATTTTCAATAAAATCTGTTTTCACCATCACGTATATGTAAATTTTCATTAAAACATCATTATTTGATATTCTACACCATTGTTGGTCGGATCGGCGCTTGCGCAACTATGTGGGTGAAGCGTGAGTTGTGGTGCGAGCGTGCCGCCGGAGCAGCTTCCGACGTAACAACTTGCTACAATGCCTGCTGTAGGATACGGAATATGTAGATGGGAACTCATTTGTATGAAATCTTTTTGGAAACGCACCGTGCTGCTAACTGGCTGAATTAGCGAAGTGTGTACGACTCCCAGAATTGCAAAGTACCTAGCTTAGTTTATGATCGTAATGGAAACTGGCTTAACCACAAGGTATAAATTAAAAAAAAATGTGTTACAGTGGCGTGTAAAGCTTTTAAGTATAATATAGAAGCAAATTTTGAAATGAATTGACTAAGACGATGACTTTTATACGTTACAATGTCACAATCAATGGGAGAATGATTAGAATATATATCTACTAACAAATAGAAACATAATACATATTCTTCTTTTGCCATATCTTAACTTACCTAGATCTACAGAGTAGCGTTATTGAGAATATCAGCGTAGTACCGACGTCACGACTTGCCCCCGCGGTGTGCGCGTGCGTCGGCGATTTTCGTAACCGTATTTCAGAGCTAAGTAGGCCACTGCACTTAGCTGATCTCGCTATCAGTTGCAGAAAATACCTGAGCCACGTATCAGCAATTTGATGACCACAAAGATAAAAAATATACTATTGACATAATAGCCTTTGCTGAAAGGATTCGGGTCAAGATTAAATTTTTTGTGGAAACCAATCATAATTTTTCAATAGCAGCTTTAAATTTACATATTTGGGTCAATTTATTTACTTAACAACCTTTATTTGTGAGATAAGTGAAAGTTGAAAGCCCTTGATTGTCGGAGTCGAAAATTATTGGGGCAGTTAAATTCTTGGTTATATGATATTGCAATAAAAGGTGACTACAATTACACTGTTAAGAAGCTTACCTATTAATATTGCTATTTTGGCAATAAAAACAATATTGCCATGTTTTGCAAGAGAACGAAAAGTGAGATAGCGCTTTCGGCAGTGACCCTGCTCCATGCGCCAAGAGTTATATGTATATATTTGTAATACCACTGTTCTGATATCCGTAACACAGGTGCTTAAGCTTAGCTCAAAGCCAGATCAAGGTATGTGATGTCGTCGGATATTAATTTTATTTTTATTTTATGGTTAGCTAAAATTTTGAGAGTCTATGTATAACTAGAAATAATACTGACGGGACTAAACGCGATATGCATTATGTAGTACATTAAACTAGCAAGAGATCGTATCTCAGTAGCAGCTCTTGCTAGTTTATACACCAGATCACTAGAATTCAATGACCAAAAACAAGTCAGGAACGGAACCAATTAAAACGATACCCAAACATGATATGCAAGTAATGCATCGAATTACCTTTTTTTAAACCAATAAGGACTTTAACAGCTTAAGAAAAAACTTACTTACATATACAGGTTTTGCTCGCCTTACGAAACCCTAGCTCAGTGCAATGAAGTGTTAACATCTGATGTGCACACCTGCTTGCTATGCGCTTATGAAATGCATTTCCCATCTTTGAGGCGTTGTTGAAAGGTAAACTTTAGTTCATATGCTTGGTAAACTAGTCCATGCAAATCTGCAAGCGATATGCGCTTGATTAGATTGCGGCTAGCCACGAAATTGTGGGATTAGATCTTGAACTAATTTAATGAATTAACCGATTGATTACCTAAATTTTTTCCTAACGTTTTTCCTTGTCTGATTATTTTATTTAAGGTCACTTTAATATTGTAATCACAGTCACTTAAATCATTATTGCCATATATCGGACTTCCAATTGGAACGATATGTAAAGCTTGGCAAAAGAAGAAAAGTCTAAGGTCGGATTACTGCAACTATCCTATCTTTATCAGAATTTCAACGGTGTAAAATATCTTAAGGTCAATTTTATGACGATGGCGACTGATCAACAACCTTATTATGCAATTTATTCAAGAGAATATTATGCACCGCCCCGCTGAGCCTAAGATGGGTGTGTTAAGCCATGTCTATCTACATGAAGGGTACTACCTATTATCTGGACACCCAAAACACATGTTAAGTCTTTTATTTCAGACTAGGTCTGAAATATACTGTTTTCTCTATTTCTTCTACTTTGTTTTTGAAATGCCCACTATCAATACTAAACACCGGTTTCAACATTGTTTATAATTATTCGTTTCAGACAACAATAACCAACACGTACCGTTTACATAACATCAACTAGCCCTTTCATCACTCGAACAATGAACTAAAAAGTGTTTATGCATAAATGAAACGGTTGCAAGCCGAGAAAGCTACCGGCCTCGGTTTCCACCGGCCGTTTCGACGAAGGTGAAAATGCCGCCATGTTGCTTTAGTTCCGACACCCGCCTCCGCCGGGTGGCGCTCTCAAGGTCGAGTAGTAAGCGACCGTATGTTGCGTTTTTGTAATTAAAGTGATTACAACATTATGATTATGTGGCAAACTTTTTATAGTAAGTAACACTTGACATTGTTATTATACGCATACATTAGCTCTATGGCTACTTTATCTAATAAACAACCACGTATTGCCAGTTGTTATTATGTCAATAGACATATTAAGGCTTAATAAAAAATATTCAATTATGTTCAATGCTTAGAAGCTTGGTCTTACATATTTATGATTAAGTATCAGTTCTGGTTTAACTTAAGAAATTTCTCAAATTAACTCGAGTCCTGGTGTTTTAGTCTCCAAACAGTTACTTGATATAGAATACAATTAGGTAAATAAAAATTGAAGTTTAAGATCCAGTACCTAATGATGTAATATAGACTAACGAATTTATGTACTTCTTAGCACTAAGAATTTTTAGGTAAACCTACTTTAACTAAATAAGAAATAAGCGCACTTTTTACAATGCTGCAAAAACAAAATCTTAAAGTAAACTAAATTACCCTAAACTGAGACTGTATTTCTCGACATTTACATAAGATAGATGTTTTTGTCGAGTTTATTTTGGTCGCTTACACTTAAAAATTAGCATAATGTCTAGAACGCCATTCACCGAAAGATTTTCCTTCCAATCAATCTTTAAGTAATTAAATATTCATTTGATTGCCCGCGAATTTATGTACAAAAGAACTATTGCCTACTAGCTATTGGCAGTTATTAATTAATGTATCCGATTTCATTTCGCATTACCCTATGATTGAACTAATTACTCGATAGAATGTTATATTCCGTGACAGTTTTTAATGTGTCTAATTACAGAAGACAAGTAACAATATGCGTTGCGTGTAATAGTTTTGCAACTTCCTTCTAACTAGTGGATTAATAAGTTACTCAATAACTAGTATGTAGTTTATTTTCAGTACGTAACTGTGGTATAAAGTGTTGATTTATTGTCCACTGGTAAGGTAGCCTAGTCAACTGGGTATCCTGATGTCGTAAGACCCTTATATATTTTTATAACACATACTTAAGTAGCAATAGTAGCGTCTGTAATTTAATTACAATTGTGTAACTTTGTTATTTCATATATATGACAGGAAAAAAATATTGTAATCTTGGAAAGAATTAATTTAACCATATTTGTGCTCTGAATAATAAATGTTATTAAGTATTAAAGTTACATATAATAATGTAGATACATAGTAGTATGTAACTTTAATATCATGTTAAGATACTAGAATGGTGTTATTAAATGACATAAATACTTTTGAAATCTTTCCTCGACACTAATTACAATTGTCTTTTAGATCAGCTAGATTCTTAAATCAATAAAATTGTAATCATTTTGATTGTAATTTGTAAATTCTACAATATTTCGCTGACTACATAACTAAATTAAACACACAAATGAACATATTCATTAGTCTCTTACTATGTAACTTCAAGTTGAATAATTATCATTACCCAGACTACCTACTTGTGATTATTCAATTAGGGGTCTATAATTTGTTCACGTAGCCCTAGTATTATGAATATAGGCCAAGGCTTTATACCCCAGACTGAATTAACACGCGTATGAGTATCGCTGGATCGTGCGAAAGATGATATCTCAAGCAGGTACACTCTTTGACAGAAGAGGTTTGCATTGCATTTTTGCATCTTGGACAAATATAAGATGGATACTTTTATAACTATAATAGCACTTTTCCTATAAAAAATATTTCTATTTCACGTGGTAGGCGATAGTGTAGCCGACGAGCTAGCCATTTGTCACTACTGTTCTACAATTTCCCATCTAACCCAGTTTTATTTTTGGCTAAATGGGCTTGCTGCCCCTTTGACTCTACCTACCCTTTCGGCAATTATGGGCGTGATGTTTTGTATGTATGTGTAGTACACTATAATAGCAGTAAGTTAAGGATGTAATCAACATTTTATGGATGTTTATCATATTTGCTTTCTGATTATCCTTTCATAGATTCGACTTTTAATAAAAACGCCCATACTACCTTCCTATCGTTATCGTTAAGAGATCTCCAAGAGCCATTGTTTCCTTTTTACAAATCTGTTAGGTACCTATCACATGATGAAACCTTGACCTGCATTCGCATATTTTTTTGTGGTCCTTATTTTAATTCTATTCAAACTTAAGAAAGTGTTTTATTTTATTATATCAGCCATTATCAGTTTTAACAGCAGAACCCTGTCTTTAATCCTCGTATTTTTTAAATATCGAGCAAGACCCTTAAAGGTTTGATACTAAACGAAAGCAATCGAAAAACAACTGACCAACAAAAATTGTCTAAAACATCAAAATAGTTGAAACTATATAATCAATTATACAACATACGTATATCCGCATCAAGATATTACTACCGACAAACACGCTACAAAGAATAAGACTACTTCTTTTTAAAAAAAATTTAGACACGATAACTTTGTCACAATACAATTCCTGTGTCGACGCGCTTCGTCTAAAAGGTTGAACGCTAAGTACATTTTTCTCACAACTCGCTTCCCACGGAAACACAAACTCTATATTACGATTTACTTACGCCATTATTCATTATGCTGCTGGTACTAAGGGTTGCCTCATCTTGAAAGGCTCAAGAATGAGAAGATGAGCGAATGACAGTGACAATATTGGATAACTTAGAATCAACTTATCTAATATACTACTTAAATCAACTTTTACTTAAAAAAATATCTAGATCACTAGCGGCATACTTAAAAGCTACAATTAACTTAAGAATTGTAATAATAATTTCCCTTAGCTAGGCAAAAGTAAATCTCAGATTTATGACGGCTCTAAATATTGCAAATTTCAAGATAACTCTTGAAATATGTCACCTTCCCTTACCACTACTGCTTGTTTAGCAATCATTTGTTTCAAAGAAAGACGATGGATCACTTGTCCATTAGCAACCAACTATCACGTTTTCCCGTCACGATTTCGAAATTAATCCGATACTGAAAGTAACCTATTTCCCTTTTGTTTTCTCTCCGCGGCTTATCATTCCATCGCCGTCAGCGCATCTTATCGCTGCATCTCATCTCTCGCGCCCCAGCCGAAGGGTCAGTACACACTGCAGTTGCATTGCCTGCAACCGACGTTAGGGCGACGACCCGAGATTGACAGATCTCGATGCACTTATGTGCTGACTCCTAATTAACTTTACACGCCTGTTAAAGCCACAGATTGAACACTCCATTACACTGACATTGGGTTTAGGTACCTACATTTATTTTTTGTTCAACATTGCTTAACCAAGTTATCTTTGGAGATTATTAAAGACGATACCTGGTGAGAATTTTTGTAAAAGTAAAAAATTACATTAGTACATTAAATGAGTGTTTTTGAAAAAAAACTGAACCCAAACACAGAACAAATACAAGTATTCATCACACGAATTATCCTGGGTGGGGATCGAACCCACAATTCTGGGCGCATAGGCCAGGATCACTACTAAATGCGCCATCGAGGCAGTCAAATATATAAATTATACTTATAACTTGTCCCATATTGGTCTGGGACTTAAAAATAATGTGCCAACTGTTTTTCTTGCCTAGCATTTCGTAAAAGGCGACTAATGGTATATGGGGTTTTGGATATGTGATTGTGTAGGCGACGGGCTAGGCACTTGTCACAACTTTTTCCCAATTTTCCATCTTACCCAGCCCAGTTTTTTTTTTGCCTAATATAATGTGTTTAAAGGGTTTGATTCTAGCTACCCCTTTGGGGATTATGGGCGTGATGTTATGTTATGTTTTGTATGTAGTATACTTATCTAATATAAACCGTCAATTAATTAAAATATATCATCCAAAACCGTTTGTAGGTATTAAGATTTATTGCAAAATAATACGAAAATCTAACTTAAATCGATTCCATTAACATTAAATTTCTGATTGGAAACAGATGACAAATTACATGGCTAAACAAACAAACTATCGGAATCAGACGATCGTCTGTCTAGAATCGATTCGTCAAAGTCTAGTGCTTAACCAAGCGTTTAAATATGTCACCGGTCTGGTTAATTTACAAAATAAAGCTATTACTGAAATAGACCAGTCTTACGAAGTCATAGGTAACTAACAAATTTCACTACAACTGAAACGAAACGATCAGAGTAACTTCCGTCTAGCGTTTACTTTACATGAAACATCGCCCGATGATCGGAATCTTACTTCTTTCAAATAAGTTGAAGCTGGAAAATTATATCTACATGATTAAAAAACATACCATACCTAGTAACTGCCGACTGTGACTAAGTGCATGTAGATTTTGCCTAGATAATTTCTCTTAAAATAGACTATCTAGTACAAAAAAAATATTTAAATTACAACGATAGTTCCTGGCATTAGCACGTTCAAACATTATTAGAATGGATAACAGCATACCACTAACAAAAGCACTATATATGTTTTTTAAACTTTGACAACGGTTTATTAACATAACAAATGAAGTATAACAAGTTTTATAAATGCGTTTTATTGGGTTTGCCCCCAATACCACATTTCTTGACTAATAGATTTGTCTTGAATAAACCGCTTTAGATTAGTACCTACACTTTTCATTTAATATGCTTTTAATTCAATTCGAATTATCTTTCACCATTCATTTTTACCGTTAATCTAGTCTACTTATTTTCATATGGTCAACCACTTAATTAGCAAGCCTAATGTCAGAGTTTAAGTAACGGTATCTAAGCTTGTTTCTGAATAATTTCTTATTTTTCTTTTTGTAGAACTAGCATTCATAATATTGGGTATCGAATTAGGAATTTAAGAAGTCTACTTACAACAAGATTTAATCAGTTTTCATACCTTTGTCTGGCTCAATCGGTAGTGACCCTGCCCTATGCGCTAAGAGTTGTTCCCAAAATAAGTATATAGTTCAGTAATACAAATAAGTTTTTAGGTAGCCATACTTGAGTCGAACCATTTAAAAAGTATCTACCATACCAACAACAAACTTTAATTGGAGACGCACGTAATCAAACTACAAACGGAACATGAAAATACCTAACAAGACCATAAACTTAATTAAACAATCAATTGAAAAATCACCGAAAAATGTTTTAACGATCACAAACTTATTGAAATAACTAGCCCTTAACATATTTAGTAACCGTAAGCCAATCAAATAATCATTAGTCGCCAACAGTAGGAATCGATTCGTCAACGTCTAGCCATCGATCATTTAAAACATCGCTCGGGTTCATCGTTCTACGATAAATGTTTCGCTTGCAACAGAGCGAGCTTGTATTTACATCCTCATAAGCATTTTAAACATGATGGAGCAACAGCGATGATAAATAACGATTAACATTCTTACAATATCTGCTAGATCGATATGTGCAAAATGAAACAATAGCTAAGCCCGGTTAAGGTCACCTAACGATGGGAGAATTTGGCAATTCTATTGATCCAATATCATTGTAGCATTATGTAGGTTAATAGCTCAAAATCTTCACGTCAATCTAAAGTCTACACACACTTGTACCGTAATTCTGTTCAATACATTTTGTTTCAACCTTACGAAGATGGTAATGTTATGTTAGTTTATTACTGCGCTCAATTTCAAAATCGGAATTGAGTGACGGCTACATTTAGCCGTTTCAAAACAGTCTTTTTCTTACGCTTTCAGTTTCAATAGACTTCACTTGCGATCATGGATGACTCGTTTTCTATTTAAGGCCAGTCTACATTGAACTTTGTTTCTGAATCAATAGAACCTAATGATCGAGATGAAGATGAACTTGGAACAATCTGTTGCAAGTTCAATCGTCTGTGCTTGGATGTGATTTTGATTGAATCAACCGTTCGATTTGATTGATAGACGGTGGACTTGCCTTGCACTTGAAGCATAAAAGGAATCTTGATTGAAGGTTAACATGCGAGCCGGCGTTTTATTATTCGTGTTATTTTCCGCAGTGTTGCTCAGATTGGTCAGCTTCAAACTATTTGCAAATCAACTCGATTCGATCTATTTTTATTACTATCAGAACAAACGATGCGGGTAGATTTGATTCTCAATTTTTCCCCATGTCGTTATATTATGAAAGCATGAACAGCGACATTAATAAATTATTTTTATTTGAAATAAAGATTATTGTCAGCGGTCTTAAAAATAAGGTATATCGAGACTAAGGACTCTTTTTTGTATACTGTTAGGGAAAAAATAAGTAAACTGTTGTGTGTGTCTGCTCAGAATACTAGATAAACATAAAAAGGAAATAGTTCAAAATAATCAAGCAATAATAGAAAGCGAAGTCATGATTATTTAATAGTTTATTTAGATATAATTAACTTGTGTTAATAGCAATTATTAAATTAACCGCCAGAAGACTAGCCATTTAAAGTGAAATTAATTCCTGTATACCTTATCGCGTATTAGCTTATCTATTTTATTAGGTTTTAATTGACAAGTTTCACCGTGCTCGCTTAAAATTTACGAGATTTAAAGGGTTAATAGGGTTACCAAGGGTTAAAATTGTCCATTTTAATGTTATTAATAGTGAGAATCTTCCGTATTCTTACCATGAAATAATTTGGCTAGTATGTTATTATTATTCTTAACTGTATAAACCTGAGTTGCAAGCTTTCAAAATTAACACTGTTACTCTTTTAAAAGAAACAAGTTACACCTGCGAGTCAAGGTCGCCATATACTAGGGTACGCATAGATAAACACAGTTTTAATTAAATAGAATCGAATCCGATAACCTTTTTTTATAGCCTTTGTTCAAAACAAGCCCAGGACGTGACTTAGAGATACTTTTTAATTAACTCGAGTCAATCATTCTCAAAGAACAAATAAACCTCCATGCAACAATGGGATCTACATTAAAATAGCTGCTGCTACCGTGATGCCACGTCACCATGACGCCATAGAATGAGTTAATCCAACCACAGAGAAATAATTATGCTCGGTAGGGTCACCATAATCGTGACAAGGAAAGCATTTAAAACCTTAAACTGGGTTTTTAAGTATTGCGGTTTAAAGCTTCACATTCAAAGCCTTGGCTGTAAGAACGTGATATTATTATTTCCAGGCTAGATTTTGATCTATGCTAATCTTAAGTATGCGTAAAATTACAAATTGGTAGCTTTAATAGTCATTTTAAGTGTAATTACGTTGTTCAAGAATGAAGAACATGTTTTATCATAAATCGATCGATCGTTAGTGCTAACACGAACGATTATTTGGAAATTTTAAAATGTCAATATTTATTGATACTGAATTCTTTCGAAGCTTTAATTCAAAGCGATACAAAACTAGGTGTTAGGAAATTTCAAACGATTCTTGCTTAGATTTTTTGATTTGGGATTTTAAAATACTTTTTTTATGAAGTTAGAAAAATTACCTATTTTATTCTTATAGATGTCAGGCAAAGCAATTAAGAGATCAAAGGAACCTTTTTAATTTCAATATCATGATTTATTAAATGGTATCATCAAAACTGCAACAAGCAGCAAATCAAAATTACTACCCAGAATTTCTTTATATTGGCTCCGCTTAGCCTGATAGTAAGCAGAAGAGGAGCCCAATTAAATACTAGAACATCACGACATAGTATACTTAACTGATTTAGAAGCTATTAAGGAGCTGTTTCACAATATCAAAGCACTTCCGACTAGCATATAGTTCACAAATACAAAACCATCTATTTACTACCATGTATCTCCATACTTGGACAATAGACAGTAATCAAACAGTGTGTAACAGGCGCTAAAACAGGATCTTTTAAAGGTATAATTGACTAAATTGAATACCCTGTTTTTGAATTTCGTTGTGTCCCCACAATGTACTGTTTTCAATTCGACAATTTCCGATTATTTGAAAAACCTTACAGTGGAACATAAGACCCTATTTCAAAGTCATTGGAAATTAATAAATTTTATAACACTCCTGGCAACCCTATACCGGGCCATCTCACCGCGTTATCTCCAACCATTCGGAAGAACGGTCTCGGTCGGCCGGTGTTTGATTGCAGCGCCTCCGATGCACCGAGTGAAAGTACCGATTACGGCAATCGAGTTATTAGGTAGCCTGATGTAATGGCCATTCTTGCACTTATTGTGGACGCCAGATTGTTGTTTGATAACAATATAATGACGAGCGGTGGAAATGACGTTAACATTAGCTGGATGAGCTTGCTACAGTCGATGGTCGATTGTAGAGTCAGACAGCTGTTGCTATGGTTAAGATGTAGATGGGTGACCGGATTAGAATGTCATTAACCTCTGTGTGCTTCTAAAAGCATGTGGAATTGTCATATTAAGGTATTTTTATAATATTTCAGTCTCTAAAATCCTTCATGAACATCATCCAACTAAACATCTGATGAAAAACATTTTAGGTTTATAAAAAACTACTACTAAATAATAAGTCTCAAAACTAATCTTCTTTCAAGGTTATCGTTTTCTGAAAAAAAGTGCACACATTCTTTTCTTCTGGCGACTGCGTGCGAAAACACTGCATTTAGTTACCTGCAACAAAAAATAAACTATCGTAAATATTGAGTTACAGAAATTGAAACCAATATTAAAATTGAAAACGTGAACGAACAATGACCATTCACCGTTATTCAAAAAAATTTATACAAACGCAAACTTAAACTTCAACAAAAGCTAAAATCGGTACAACAACAAAAGAAAATTTAAACACAGATTTGCATAAAAATATTACAGTGGTGTCGTGATCGTGTTGCGTTTGAATGCCAAATTATATCACCGATACTGGAGAGGCATTTTCCATGTCCGCGTTGCATTGATCCGTCATTCATTTCAAATGCTTTCGTGACAAGATCCAACCCGCAATATTTAACCCAAAACGGGACTTACGACATTCGGAACGAGACAAAATTTCAAATTGAATCGCTTACATTTTTTTCGCGTTTCTTAACGGTCACCCCGAAATGGACAATAAAACAACTAAATGTGGGTTACGTCTTCATGAATTATTCAATGCATTGTTTTGAACAGCTTGAGATTTGGACTGAGATACTGTTTCTGAGTTATTGGCAACGGTTCATAAAGTTCATTGTAACATTGCCCCTTGAAATGTTGACCGCAAGGAGATTGAACGTACATTATTTGATTGAATGCAAGGTCATACGTTCAGTCACTTATAAACAATAATCCATTGAAATCGCCGTTACTTCAGTGTAATGCACGTAATTGTTATTTAAAATTATATGCAGCAATTTTAACACTTGACATAACAACTTTAAAAATTACTTTAAATCTTTTTAAAATAGCTTTGATAATATTTTAGTTATTAACATCCAAATACTTTGACAGTTTTATTTGTGCCAATGTCAGGTAGTCTAGGACATTAAAAGTTTAATCTATAAAATGTCAGAGGCAGTGTTTTATTGTTAGATACTTTAAAGATTTCGTACCAACTAATCCATATTTCGTAACTTGTAACTTAATAGATATAGCATGCATTCTTCAAACCTCCTACGAAACAAAAAATAATCTAACCAATCATGTTTCTGATGTGACATTTCAAATTGACAAGCAATATGACATTTTACCTTTTTGTAAACGAATTTTAATAGCTACAATCGTGATATGTAAAAGCAATTTTGCTCCGACCTTATACAAAGTGGAAAATAAGGAAGTCAAATGTATTCAGGTTTCAGTCAATCAATGTGACTACCCCACAAGCGCTGCTTGTCTCGAACAAAACGCCGCGACAGGCGACATGCTAGATGGATCGTCAGAATCAGATGTCATTGAGATAGAGCTTGCAATTGTTCGCGTCTCAGACGCACTAACAATAGACGACGATGTAAGCATTGTAATGTCCGATTGAAGAATACCAGAGGAAGCTAAGGCCATGCATCTAAACCTTGGACGGCTGAATAGCGCTGAATGGACGCCTGCTGCCCTGATCGATGCCTCTTTGCAAACAATACTCATCCCCGAACCAGCTGACAAAGTATTAATTGGCATTGTACTAGCAATGTGGGGCTTAGTGCTCGAAGCGGAACATAATCATTTCCG
This sequence comes from Glyphodes perspectalis, assembly GCA_951394215.1. Taxonomy (NCBI): domain Eukaryota; kingdom Metazoa; phylum Arthropoda; class Insecta; order Lepidoptera; family Crambidae; genus Glyphodes; species Glyphodes perspectalis. The sequence goes on from OX596200.1 coordinate 4,701,274, forward strand.
TTTTGATGAAGACAATGCGTCGTTAGTAAGAAGCGGTTGTATAACAGGTGAAGAACTAAGAAGTGTTAACAAGCTGCAATAGTTTAGTTGTGTGTTAAAATGAAATTCAATTTATCACTTGATTCGCTTCATCAAAAATCATAATAATTTTATCAAACCACATACAGCAATAATACATAAAGTGTCAATAAATTTTATATCATTTAATTTTTCAAAAATGAAGGTTGCACTCATAGCATTGTCTTGTTTCATTTGCTCATTTTACACTCTTGACCTTTGAATGTCAACATCAAAAAATAAAATTAGATCAATATTGGCATGCAAAAAAAAATGTTCCTATATCAATTTATAGGCCAATGGCATTATGCTAAAACCGAGTCGGTAATATTTGCATCATGTAACTGCTAATACATTTTCTTGATGAAATACAGCAAGTCATCTCAGGAATATGAACTATAGACTTTCACGCGGATGCATCTTATGCAGAAATCTTATAAGAGGATCCTGATTGTAAATAATGACCTTTCAATCCTTGAGGCTCCGATTATTTTTATCATGATCAAAGTGTCCACGCAACATGATAAGCATTTCCACCCATTTATGTAATCATATTATTCTTACAGACGTTTAATAAATCAAAATCCTTTCATCAAAGTCTAAGATACACACATAAATCACGGACTAGAGACTTAGATAAAATGTCTTTATCTGACTCCCCTTTCTAACTATTAAATTCTTCTGTGATTGGCAACGTTGTTAGAAAAATGATGACTAGCTAAAAGGTTAGATTAGTTGATAAAGTTGCTATCGAGTTAGGAATAAAATCTGCAGTAAAAAAGAACCAAATATTCTAAAGGAAAAAGATAAAAACCTCCTTGCTGTAAACTGCGAGACGTTAAATTACTTTACAAAACAAATTGCAAGAAAATATTTTATTGAATCTCATCAGCTAGGTTGGTAATGTTGATGTTATGACATCGGCGATGGGGTCACATCAGCATTAGCCATTCAAGAGCAATGTTGTGACGGACCGCCTACTCGTGCGCAGACAAGGGCTGCGCCTACGCCGCTAATGAATGAGGCTGGCCTTAATACGGTGACACTACTGTGCATTATTTCGGTAATCGAGGTACTTGCTTATTAACTAGATAACAATATAGTTTGGTTTTTAAAGACTTGGCTATTAGCTAATATTTGGACGGCATGTTGAGGGTGTCTAAAGATGAAATAAAGAAGAAAAAATAAAAAAAGAAGGAATCCACTCTACATATTATGTTTATCGTTTAACTTAACATTGCAACATAGATTTAAATTGATGAAAGTGCGTATAAAATTTTAGGCATGTATTCATTCACTAATTCTGAGTGAGCTTTCTCGTTTTGAGAGCCTTAACTGAGAACAATCACTACCAAAGGAACCAAGTAGTATATAGCAAGAATTCCAACAATTTTGTTTAGCAATATACTCACCAATCGTGAAGGGTGTAAAAAAAACTGTGATGCATTTTCAATCTCCATTAACTGGTTGTAATATATATAAGTTGCCTTCAATAAACGTATCCAAAAATCAACAACACGCATACCAGATTGCATACGAGCCATTTCACTATCACTAGCCATTAAGACTAGCGCAGTGATGACGCAACGGCGTGGTCGCAAGGTCAATGCCGTTGGGTGTCGCGAAGGTGAAAGTTCTGCCCGCGGTCATAGAGGCGGTCCGCACATCGCATGGATGCGGTAAGCGATTAGCTATATTAAATAATAAATACTGGCTACTTGTATTTAGCGATCAAAATGGACTGCACATGAGCAACTTTGGAAATGGCCTTATTAATAGTTGACCGTTAAAAAACTAAATAAGAATATCTCAAGTGAACTTGGTGACCAACTAGATGGAACCTTAAAACTTTTCAAAATATAAATAAGAAAAGTGATTTTTTTTATGATGATGTGGTAGGAAATTATCCCAAAGGTTTTAATAACAAATTCTCAAACTGAAAATGAATGCACAAACTAGATTCATATTCATACATTTTTATACTGGTTTCCTTAATTTTAATTTCAAATTAATTAAAATAAAAAACCGTATCAGATATTTTTCTATTCTAAATCTATATATATAAGTTAACAAATATCACATCTCATAATTTGAACATAATAGAGCAATCTTAGCAATGCTAAGGAAACTACTCACAGATTTACTTTGTTCTCGGAATATTAAAACGGCAAGAATGCAACAATCATGCAAAACAAGCTTCGCAGCTGCACATTCGCTATCTTCCACACATCAGAATTGTATAAATCATCTAATAAAAATCATCAGACCGAATACAACAACGCTGTAACTCAAGCCGACAGCAATAAAGATTAACCGCAGACCAAGCCTTCCGCTCAGCAAGAATTATTAGGATTAGGAATTCCGGGCCGCAATGTAAGCGAGTCATTATCAAGGATGTTCTCATCTCTTTGTGTGGAGTGAAATGATGGCCTCGTAGGAGGATGTACGAAATTAATGTTAAAAATTGAAAGCAACAACATTATTTATGTTTTGGCAAATGCATAATTTTGAGTTATAATGAAGAAGCTTGTGAAAAAGTCGACTATAAAGATTTCTCAGTGTAAAGGAAATATGAGTCGTGGATAGTTTGTAAAACATACAAATTAAGAGTTTCATGGGAATTTATTTACCATGTGGCTGCACAGAAACTAGAAAACAATGGACAAAAATATGTTGTATTAAAATATAATTATTCCCAAAGGTGTATTAAACTGGTCTTAAGACACAGATAGACCAACTAAATCAAGAAGAAAATGGCTAGCACAGAAGTTGTGATACCTAGATGTAATATTTGTTTTTTCAGTGGAATATTCCAATTCTATAAGTGATCTACAATCACATATAAAAGATCATTACATTCCATTATAACTGCGTATATGGTACTAGCATTTACGATAGTTTGTGAAATAATATTACCAGTAATCTCCAAGAACAATACGTAGACTTTACAACTCATAATCAGTAAGTTATGAGTTCGGACATCGACTGGTAATTTGCGTATTAGAAAGACGGCATTTCTTGGTAATGCCCTACCGTAGTCATTAAGGGCAATTGAAGTTGCACAAATGTTGCGCGAAACGGCTGTTTTGTTCTACAAATCTATGCAAGAGCTGGCTTGTTAAAATATTCCGCGCGGCAAGGTCGCCGCTTCTGTGCAGTTGGACATCAATCATTTTTAATGCCAACATTTAGTTGCGATGGGTGAGAAGCTGATGTATTGTCGGTATTGTATCCTTTTTTATGTTCATCTTATCATTTTTGGATTGTCTTACACAGATATCTCCAGTAACATCTGGAATCAGATATCGTAACCAATCAAGTTACCACAATCGTACAATAGATATGCCTAGTTTTTGAAGTCGAAAAATAATTAAAATATTTACTTGTTTAATAAAGTATACAATTAAAATCCTTTTTCGAATATTCGTAATCGAAGTTTTCACAATTTTTTTATCTAACCCGGCCCAGTTTTGTTTGTGTGGTTAAAGGGGCCTGCTGACTCTTTTACTCTGCCTCCCCTTTCTGGGATTATGGGCGCGCTGTTATGCTATAAAGTGTTCTTTTTTTGCTTCAAAATAAACAGCAGATTTTGAAAGGCTTCATAAACCATTAACAATTTAAGTTACTTTCTTTTTTTCCAAAACCTCAACATCCTACTCCTACATTTGCTCTTATTCTCGTCCCATTTGCTACCTATGCTCTTTTTTCTTCCTTTTCCTTATAAGCCACAGTTTCCGCGTGGTAACCAAGCCCTTAGGTGTGGCTCGAGGCCGACCACTCCGCTCACTGCCCACTAGCCCACTGGAAAAGTTCACGTCAATAATGTATCCTGATACATATTTGTTTTAGTGCTCTGTATAACGTAGACTTGACCGCTTTTTTGTAAAGGCCATATAAAGAGAAAAAAAAACAAGATGAAAATTATGGCTTCAATCGCATTGTCGGTGTGAGGAATCTTGGGCTGCGGAAGAGATATTGCGTAAGCTGTATTACTTTCTGTATTTATTTATGATTTGGCCAACGATTGTCCGTTTCAACATACATAGATGTAAAGATTTAAGGTCTGTTCACAATTTCAAAATTTTATATCTAACCCAGCCCATTGTCCTATGTTGATCTGGGACTTAAAAATAATGTGGCAACTGTGTTTCTTGTCTAGCATGTCGTAAAAGGCGACTAATGGTATAAGGGGTTTTGGGTATGTGATTGTGTAGGCGACGAACTAGCCACTTGTCACTACATTTTCACAATTTTCCATCTGGCTCAGTCCGGTTTTATTTTTGGCTAAATGTGATTAAAGGGGCCTGCTGCCCCTTTGACTCTGCCTACCCCTTCGGGGACTATGGGCGTGATGTTATGTATTTACGTTGTACTTTTGTTCATATAGTACTGCTGAGCGCAAGAATCCTTTCTTCAACTTACACATAAATACTCTAAACAAAGTTTACAACACATAAATACTGATTAGATTTTTTCACGGTTAAATTACTTTTCATATGTAGCCGTGAATAACTCTCCTGAATTTTTGACATCAACAAATTACAATTTAATCATTGCCAGTTTAACTTCATAATTATCTTACTTAAACTCCATCATCATACTTGAAATAAAAACTTGAATAATTTTAAACTACGTTTTACCCTTTTTACAGATGGAAACTACTGTTATTTTTGTTTAATAACGTTTCATTTTAAACACACTGTCGATATGGTGTGTATGTCATGTTTAATGTGAGTTCCGATGAAATGTTTTCAGTAATTATCGCCAATTGGCTTATTATCATGACAACCAGTTTGAGGTGCTGTTGTTCTTTCAACCCGGAAATCTTTTTTAAAGGCTGTGGATTGCATTCAGCCATTAATCTCTTATTTTATAGTATTTTCTGAATGATTTGTAAATAACCTGTTTTAGGTTAAAACAGGTTGAAACTTCGACTTTTATCTGCAAACTGTTTTTCTTCGACCAGCTAGGCAATATACAAAGATCTTCAGTTTGTTGTTATTTTAATATTTTCTTCTTCACGCTTGTTATTTTTTCTTCCTCCTCCCGTTTAATTAATATTTTTCTTAATTACTTTCGAGCTAGTTTATCATTCTCTGGATCTCCGATTATAATTAAACTTTATTTAGTTATAGTCGAAGTTAATATCGAAATGTATTCCATGAATTACACAATGCAATTGGACATTAATTATCTCTATTTTATATAAATATAAGATAAATTAAGACACGCGCCTTGCATCACCCTTGTACAAATCCCAGTTCCTTTTTAAGTTTTTCCTCTCTTTGTTTGTATGCTTGATTTATACCTGTTCCTCAACTACATACTAAATAACAATACTCATATTCATACATTCCCATTTGCTGTTGCAGTGATATGATATAATCGATTATAATTTTATAACAATCCATTACGATTGCAATTATAATCGATCAAACAGCACGTCTCACAGGAAGGCTCGTCATGGCTATTAGATAACAATGTCTAGATAATAAGCACATGCCTAAGTATAATGAGTAAGAGAACGTAACACTTGTCATATATGACATACTGGTCATTACTCAGTCTAAAATAATGTGTAGGTATTACATAGTGACAGGTGGATAAGAGGTTTTAAAAAAGTGAAATAATAATAACAATGAAGTCGATAGTTTTGGGAGTAGTCACGATTTTGTTTATTTATTTATTTATTTAAGAAATAAGGCTTACCAACGACTTAGGTACTATTACATTTAAAATTATGCTATTTTAATTAAACTAGATATATAACTAAGTACTAAGACAATTACAGGTAAACACCGCATGCATTAGATAACTAAAAAAAAACAGATCGCAAACAAAAATAAAACAAAAATTGTTTTATTTTTGTTTTGTAATAGTAATACGCCTATTTCGTGTATTGCAACTAAGTCTCGGATTAAGGAAGAACATGATATAGGTAATTATGCAAGAATGTAGCTCCTATTCGCTAATTAGATATTTAAGAATTCAAGACAATAATCAGAAGGTCAACTGTAAAGAAAAAAAATGCAATTCAGGTCTTGTTACTTTGGATGTATTAAGTAAGTCGTATCAACATGACGACCTCTATACTATTTAAGCCACACAAACACGGAAGGTAAATGTAATTAAATAAATAAATTCTTCAGACTGACACATTAAGACCAAGGTACCAGGCTACCAGGTATTAGATTTATGAAACGTATGTATATATATATTTTCAGTATGTCTATATATTGGAACTCCTCCCTCCATTTATATTTATGGTTCCCGTTGTCCTCTTACTGAAAACTTTCAAGCTTCTACCTTCAGCTGACAATGAAGTTCTTAAAATACACCTCCTAATGGAGTACCTACAGTATTCGAAATTTGTAAAGGAAAATTTGATGAATGACAAGTGTATCAATTTGAAAATGCACAGAATTTCTCCATTCAACCAATGATCTGAATAATACAGTTATTTATATAAGTATAAAATTTACCTAAAAAGCTGCAGGCAACTTCTAATCTTGGTAATATTTAGGTTATCCAGATGTTATCTGATACTTTATAAATACTGTCACACGGTAAGCCGGTAAAATGTATATAAATCTTGATACAATAACGCTAGCTTAAATAAGGTGAACTAGTTATAAACTTGATCGTGGACAGGTCGCACAATATCAATCAACTGATAGGTAACCTTGTAAATATTAATTACTATCTAAACTTGTACATACATATTAGTAAATAGATAATAGATTTTTTGTCTCAAGTTTATTTTAGGTCCCCTACCTAGCATTGTCCTATCAATCAAGATAAATAGCCGATTAATAGCGGTTCGCAAAAAATAAAACGCCATGACATCTAATTATAGCTCAATTGATCGATATAGCATAATAAATAGTAGATTACTATCAAAGTTGACTGGCCCTTTGGTTGAGTGGTCAGAGACCCTGGCCACAAAAACCGTGGGTCGCGGGTTCGAATCCCGCTAGGGGCAAATGTTTCGAGTGATGAACATGGACATTTGTCCTCGAGTCATAGATGTTTATAAACGTATTTAAGTATGTCTATCCATTTACCTAGTATCCATAGCACAAGCTTATGCTTAGTTTGGAACTAGGGAATTGATGTGTCGCTCTAGAGAATTTATTTATTATTTACTATTAAAGTCATAAGGACATTGCTGTTTCATTATTGCAAAATGTATGTCATAAGCTTTAAATTTTTCTGCATCTCGGATCACGTGCGCGTAATATAATACTACTAAAGTTCTTGTAATTAAATTAACTTCTATTGTCTTTTTTTATCTAATATGTTTGTATGACATCCATATGACAAATCTAATTTTGCTGATTTCTGTACTAGTTTCAGTGTGACTTATTATCTATAACTATTAAAATTGTTTGTTTCCCTAATAAATAAATAAGTGAGTAAATAAATGTAGATAGACTAGGATTAATGGATATTTAAGTTTCTACAATTTTAATTTTTGTATTAGGAGAAAAAAATATCTTTTCCGCTAAGCAAGTATATATAAGTGGATAGAGCGGTGGTAGCTCAATGGTAAGGACTCGCGCCTCTTAATCGAGGAGAGCGGGTTCAAACCCGGGCATGTACCTCTAGATTTTTCAAATCTATGTACAGATTTAAACCACTAGCTCGACGGTGAGGGAAAACATCGTGATGGAACCTGCAAATTCAAACAACTTTGAATTTGTAACCATGATCCAAATTGTCTGGTTTCCCTATCTTAGGGTTACGAAGGTTAGATCGGCAGTCGCTTCAATGTAATTACCAGACTCTCTAAATCCTGGATCACAGTCTAAGCGGACACCATCTAAGCACGGGACTTAACGCTAGGAAGATGAAGTATATATAAGTAGATAAATAGAAAAATCCAGTAGATCTTGTACCCCAGCAATGTACATTTTTAAACGAGACGTGTTAAACTACATATATCAGACAATATATTATTATTTGTCAAATAAACCGCGAATAACAACAACGACAATATATTATAATTTGAAATAAGACGCTTTGACTTCAAAAACAAACAAAAATGCACTTTATTGCTTCATAAAAATAAAATATATGAGTGTTGACATTAATTACCAGTGGACCAGTGCCAGTGAAAGGGTGACAGTGGCCTTGCTCAGCGAAGGTCGGAAGGACAGATACCCTGATTAATAATTCACTTAAAGCTTCCGCGTTGATTCAGAACCTTGACATAGTGATTCTATATATCCCTAGTTCGAAACTAAGCTTATAAGCTTATGTTAGGGATACTAGGTGGACCGATGGACATACTTAAATATGTTTGTACTCGAGTAATGGATGTTCCATGACTCGAGTACAAATATCCCTGTTCATCATACATAACATTGGTATTGTATATTTGTTTGTTCCCTAGCGGGATTCCAACGTGCGACCCTCAGTTTCCAGGATCGAGCAACGAATCTGTCAATGTGGGTCATTCTGCGTCAAGTAAGACCGTAAGAGATCCGATTCCTATTGCGCTACAACGGTAATACGCTCTAAGAAGCGTCCACACAGCTAAAACAAACCATCTATCAAACCTCTTTCGCAGCCCGTCCGCACTTTCGAACACGCCCGATAATTACCTGCAACAAAAACGAATTAACATTATAAAACACGCACGATGTTGACACCGGTAAGTGGGACGGCGACATGAGCGCGCGCCCTTGCGACAGCCGGCCTCCGTGACGTGGACGCGGCTACTCTCATACAAAACACTTTTAATGTACATACATATCAGTACTCATCGCGACAAGCTACGAATGCGGGTATTGTCTATGGCTATAGTACGCCATAGTCTATCCGCGCTTCAGATTGTCGCGTACTGTATCTATTTAAGTTCGATAGGGTTCTTGATTTACAAGGGTGTATGTACTAGACATGCATTCTAGTAAATTAATATTTGTAGGTTTATCTTGTAAAAATACATATATCTATAATAAACAACTCCAGTTCATATATCTCTCTTTTATTTATCTAATCGGATTTTAATAAAGTTACGATTATTAGGAACGTGACGAAACTAGGCGATAGATGGCCTTAGCTTGTTAATTTTTTTAGGTGATGAGAGAGAACTTAGATATTGTATATTTAACATAACATAACATAATCATGCCCATATTGTATATTTGTTCTCGGAAATGTAATGTATCTATAGTATATTAAAATAAGATATTATTATATACTAGCTGTGCCAGCGGTGGCACCCGCGTTTATGGTTAATATTATAAAGACTATTTCCGTCATACATGATTTCTATGTAACTTTAACCATTAAGGCTGCACACGCGAAAAATGGAGTAACTTCTCCCGTTTTCCCAACACTTCCCTTCACTACTCTGCTCCTATTGATTGTAGCGTGATTAAAAGTATACTATAACCTGCCCAGGAGTATGAAAAATAATTGTGCCAAGTTTCGTTAAAATCCGTCGATTAGTTTTTGTTTCTATAAGGAACATACAGACAGACAGACAGACAGACAGACAGACAGACAGACAAAAATTTTACTGATTGCATTTTTGGCATCAGTATCGATCACTAATCACCCCCTGATAGTTATTTTGAAAATATATTTCATGTACAGAATTGACCTCTCTACAGATGTATTATAAGTATAGATCTGTAAACCCTAAATTACCACAAATAAGTTCGCCACCCACACGCACGACACACGTCAGACCAGAATCACGGCACAATCTATAATTACGGCGTATTGACCGTATGGCGACCGTAATTAGGTAAATAAGATACAATGTTGCACAAAGTACTTGGGTATGCACAGATTACTTCATACATTTACTTTTAAACACATAGCGAAAGAAAGTTTTAACTGCTAGACTCGGGGTTAGAGCGGGAAGTATGGAAGTGTTCGATCGTCAAATGTATTTTCGGATATGATGTAAATAATATCTTAATCATAGATTATTATCAGCCGATTTGGTTGATAATATCAAGCTATGCTTAGTTATTTTTTTTTTGTAAGTCAAATATCAAATACATGTTTGATGATACGATAGAAAACGTTTGTCTTAGGGCATCTTCATTTGAGAAGTGGTTCTATAGAAATTAGAAAAACCTTTGGACTAATACAGAGAGCCGTTAATTTATCTGTTTTATTAATTGCAGTTATCCTAAGATTTCATGAATGACATAACATTTAAAAATCAAACCTATGGTTGTTCAGTAGTCTATCTAGTATCTTCATCGTTTAGCATTTTTAATTCTAAGCCTGCACTGCTGCCCACAGTAGGGGTAAACAAGTTGATGTCTCTAACTCACTGGGCTTTGGGATAGTGGATTCAAAGAGGTTTCATCAGTCTCAGATGATAGCATAAAGCAAAGCACTAAATCTTGGAAATCTTTACTATAGACAAGTACTTCATTATGACTCTCATATCTAGACCATGTGTCTAGGCTAGACACATGTCATGAGAAACAGCTTACCTTGGTCTACATAACGGAGTATAGGTATCCTTGACACGGCGTGATGTGCATAGAATATCGGAACTTCGTTATAAGCACTGATTTGTGCAATATGTGATGCCCTAATTTTAAAGCTCATATTATATATACATACATACAAACCTTGACGCCCATAATACCCGAAGGGATATGCAGAGTCAAAACTGCGTTGGGTTAGATGGACAAGTGACAAGTGGCTATCCGTCGCCTACACAATACGAATATAACATTTCTCATTAATCGTCATAGTTGAAATGAAATTTTATCGATACGAAGATATTGGAATCGTCCTGTCAATTACTAAAGTAGGTCATATAATGACTTGATATGCCAAGTACATGCAAATGTCAGACCTTAACATTACAAGTCGGTCAAGTGTTAATTGAATTCCCAAAATTAAAGTTTCGTACATGAGATAACTTGCATCTTATTTTGAGTGTAATAAAAAATCATCTAGATTAACCAATGTTTATGATATTCGCAATTTAAATATTTTTTTTACGACAAACTAAATTACATTAAATTTAAACCCGTATTTTTGTTTTCATACCAACATCATATTTCCACCATCATATTTTCTTACCAACATCATATTATTATCTTCGGTTTTCTAATTGACTTTTTAATTTAATTTCTGAAAGTAATTATTTTCTAGAAATTTAATGACCTATTCTAACTAAAGGGGTTTGTTTCGTCATAGAACTCTTGCATAAATCCTATACCTAGAATAAAACTGATTGATATAAAATCCGACAGTTCATTTGATAACGTCTGAACGGCATTACGGTGTAATTTAACCCGCTAAAAAGTTTGCATAATACGCTCGAATTAAAGGTTCCAGTTGTCAAACCGGTCGTCTGACGACCTTGCTGGTAGCGGGCGGTCGCAATCTGTCATCCGCATTGGAGATAGATGCGAGTGAGCGTTCGGGCGAAAATATGTTATAAACAAAGCCGCCGTGGCAAGGTCACGTCGTCCGGCTCTCTTCCGCCGGAACAGTCTTGGTTTAGAATAGCCCATATTGTGCGTGTGTGTGGCCTTCCGACCTTGTATTGTGATTTCAACCGTTCGCACAGTTACGTTTGCTGCCTCCATTTCGAACGATCAAGGCTTAATTCAAAGTTGTACTGTTCGATAAAAGAGTATTGTTATGTTCCCTTTTCTTTTTCCTTGCTAGTCCTTGCTGATATTACATCTAAGTCACGTCCATCTGGCCTTTACAACCCCTAGAAACGCCAGACGGACGTGACTTAGATGTTATATCAGCTAGAAAGGCAACGGGATTAATTTGGTTTATATAGTAATGATATGTATAATTTGTTATCAAAATATCTAAGATTTCTAGTATCATTTTTGACTCTGCATACCCCAGGAAAGATGGGCGTGATGTTATGTATGTATTTTAATAACGTTAAATTGTTGGTTTTTATCATAGTAACCCAAACATTTAATAAACAACAAGATAATCGCGATACTGTGGTTTCACTAGGTGATTCAAAACAGCCATTTACATAAAATGTTAACTAATTATTTATTCATATTTATTTTGCGATACCATATAACTTTTCACACGCCATATTGTTAACTATTGTACATAGAGTATACATAAGCTAATTGGTAGATATATGTACCTATGCGTATTTTTTACTGCAATAGTTATAAATAAGATCCGGTTACGTTCGCGACAGACAGACAAGCGACATTGCTTCCGTGTATTGCGTACCCATAGGTGATGTGGTCACCTCAAATTGCATTAGTGGACCGTATCGCCATAGAGAGAAGGTATAAAATTAAAAATTACATGCTCGTGACTGGGCCATAAGCCCGATGGATTCCTGTACTTACATGCGTGTCGAATTTGAAGCTAATTAAGTACACAATTGTTATGGTTACTTAAGGAGGACATCTTCTATAATAAATACTTAATATGGATACGCCAAGGGACCTGTCTACTGATTTTCATCTATTCGACTTCATTGGTTCGGACTTTGCATCAAAAATAAATAACAAACAAAAAACATAACATCACGCCCATAATCCCCGAAGTAGGCAGAGTCAGAGGGCAGCAGGCCTAAAAATAAATGTCCCGGATTTAATCCGCATACCGGTACAAATATAGTTATAGATAAAACAAGTACTCGTAATTGCTTAGGATCCAGGAGTTTATAGTTCAAAGGTATCGTTGATTCTACCTTGCCCACAATGTGAACAACCACAATTCAACCCAATCGACACTAACACCTTAAAATGCCGTCCAAAAGCATAATAAAGTCCCTACGCAAATGTTCATTTTGATCACCCATCCGAGTATTAACAACCGCTTTGCTTGACTCAAATCAATCGTCGATTACACATGCCTCTAAGTCACCATACTTCCCAAATCACTAAACAATATTCCATTCGTCAAATCCGTATCTTGGAGAGGAAATAATTGTTGCCTTTCTTAAGGTACCTACTTATTTCCATCTTAGCATGGTGATCAGGCAAATCTATAGTTCCGCAAACGATTATGTCACTTGATCCTGGTTTGAGTGGAAAAGTGTACCAATGATTTGCGTCATATAACTATAATTTTTACTTCCACGTTTTTAAACTTCCTCGTCTATTTAAAACTAGGAAAGAAACTGCAATTTTCTACGGGAAATGCTATGCATAAAATATCAATAAAAATTAAACGTCCAAGTTAAGTATCTAAAGTACTAATATTAAGTTTTAAAATATGTACGTAACAGCTATAGTTTTGTATATATATGAAACCTCTTAGCCACGTAAGGTAGTAACTAACTTAAACTTACCGTATAAATATATCCAACAATTGATGAAACTTGTTAGAAGAATTGTTTTGGCAAGAAGTTTTCTAAGAACTATTATTCATCATCTTTCTAGCGTTATGTCCCGTGTTTAGACGGGGTCCGCTTAGACCATGATCCAGGATTTAGCGAGTCTGGTAATTACATTGAAGCGACTACCGATTTGATCTTCGGAACCCTAAGATAGGGGAACCAGACAATTTATTTTTGGAACATGGTTACAAATCTAAGGTTGTTTGAATTTGCAGGTTTCATCACGATGTTTTCCCTCACCGTCGAGCTAGTGGTATAAATACTTACATAGATTTGAAAAATCCAGAGGTACGAACCCGCACTCCTCGGTTAAGAGGCGCGTGTCCTTACCATTGAGCTACCACCGCTCAGTTCACGCATAGTTCTAAGAACTATTATTCAATTACTCGAATATATCTTAAGAAGGTCTGTTTACTCAAAACTATCAAGTGTATACTATCTAGAAATAATATTAGTGCCTCAATATTTTTTTTGGACATTTAGTTTTTATTACTGTTTCAATTACCTGTTACATAATATTATGCCTTATCAGGATTATATAATAACTGTCTTAATTTTTTAAAAATAAAACGCCAAATAATTTTTATGGCATACATTTTCTGTGGCCTATATCTTCTCTTAAATTTTATATTCATAGCATAATATAAAACGTTTGATAAGCAATCTAAATAAGAAATTTTAATACCCTTTGTTACGCAGAGAAAACTGAGATATTTAACGATGAGAAAATGAGAAAACCCTACGGAGTAATTATCCATTTTTCTTAATTGAATCACACACAACCCACTTACGGAGTGATAAATTATGATTTCCCAAGCCGTTTAAACAGACACACAGACATTTTCATGTGCACATTAGAGAGGCTAAGGACTCCAAGTTGTAGTGATGCCCATCGCCAAATCTAAAAACCGGTAATTAGTTAATTACAATTTGCAATTCAGTTAATGTACTTTAACTATCTTTATAAGCAAATAAATTTGGGTAAAGACGAAATAAATTAATCATCTTATTTTATGCATCGGAATCAAAATTCGACAGCTTTAGGCAAATAAAGTAATGCATATGAATAATTTATATAATAATAAATAATAAATTCTCCAGACTGACACACCAATTCCCTAGTCCCAAACTAAGCTTATGCTTGTGCTATGGATACTAGGTGAACGGATAGACATACTTAAATACGTTTATAAACATCCATGACTCGAGTACAAATGTCCATGTTCATCACACGAAACATTCGCCCCTAGCGGGATTCGAACCCGCGACCCTTGGTTTCGTGGCCAGGGTCTTTGACCACTCGACCAACGGGCCAGTCGATATATGTATAAGTAAGGATGTATGTAACTTATTATAATTAAGAACATAATTTTATTGCTGTGTTTTGGTTGTTAATATAAACATACAGAAGGTAATATGTAATATTATATATAATATGTACGATTTTAGGTTTGTTTGGCTCAAATAGTGGCATTTGTAAATTTATTAAAGCCAGTTATTTCATGGATTTTTTATTATACAATGAACTTAGAAATAAAAACTTATACATACTTCCAAACTCTTTTTATCATGATTTATATTACTACCTTTTCATTCGTAACTAACTCATTATTTTCATTAAATTGGTTTTTATTTAGTTTAATTATTGTATGTGTTTTTTTACTTCGACGTTTTATGATTTCGTTAACGTGAGCGATTTAACCTCAAGCTACATTATCTTTTTTTTTTCAGTTTTAATTTTCAACTTGTTTCCCTTTTATTCATCCTTTTTTACAGTACTGTTATATTTTAAATCAATTTATACAATTAGGCAATTTACAAGTTGCCAAGCATATGTGGTTTTATTGATTCATAATTCGTATATGAAGGATTAATCTTTTATATTTTTAAATATCATAAGAATTTATATTGAAAAATAATCTTAATCTTAAGATTAAATTATATTTTTTATAATATATTTTTTTCTTGTATAAACTTATTATTTTCCTATCATTATTCAAAAATACGCAGCTTAAATCAAGAACCATAAATACTTTTAACCTTAACGACCAGTTAATACCGATATTTATCTATTACTCGTGAAACCGGTAGTTGGCAGCACCGTTGCGGTTCAAACGGGTATGGCCAGCGGTCAGAGGTAACGAAAGTTTCGCAATGCGCACGCGCATGTTACTTTACTACAATGCACATACATATGTCTTAACTACACGCTTTATAATTATAAGCCAATACCACACGTTTCGCCTTATTGGGAGTTTTTATTATTTCCGTCGATACACGATTAATTAACGGTTAATTCACTTAAATGTTCTGTAATTTTGTTAATTGTTTTATGCTCTTTGAAACAGCAGATAAATATTGAAAGTGACCTGAATACCATTGAAAGACTATATGCAATACAGAGCCAGAACATACGTTTTGAATTGTTTGTTTGTATGTAGTTTAGTATATGGAAAGGATCATGAATGTTGAAGAGGCGAGTGGGGTGTGTAAGGATCGTGCCATATGGCGTTCGGTTCTCTCTACCTACTCAGCTAGGGAAGTCACGTTAAGTTTAGTTAGTAAGTTTTAATATAAATTAATAATATTTTGAACCGTCTTTGCCAAAATATTTTAATGATAAATATTTGATTCAATAAAATAAAAAAATAACTGAATAATAATTATGCTTAAAAACTTTGATTTATTGTGTGAAGCGTATAAAATAACCAATTGGTTATTTTCACTGAATAATAAAGATATAGATCTTATTTACATTTTCATTAAGTATATACAATGGCCTCGTAATCATCTAAGTTAATAGCCAATTAGTGATAGCTTCAATTTACCAGCTTGCAGTAACAGACACCGAAGCACGCGAGACGAGATGTGGTCAACAAGCGAGACTTAAGTCACCACGCGAGACGAGATGTGGTCACAACGCGAGACCACGGATATAGCCACGGAAGAATGGTGTTGATATACGCACAGAGAAACCGAAACGGTTGAACGAAAACGAACAATAAGCTTAGCTAGCTTAAGTAAAGTATACACTTTTGATTTCACTGGAAAACTCAGTGGCGAAGTCCTATGCATTATGCATGAAGATATATAATGTTATTAATATATAGGATCACCAATAAGTAACAACTAAATGTATATACAAAATCTAAAAATAGATGGTAAACTTGTTGTTTCCCATTAACTAAATTACTGCTTAACGAATTTAGATAATACTAGCTTCTGCCCGCGGCTTTGCTCGCGTGGTACATCGATAAAACATACCCTATATATCATTCGGGTGTGTAAGTTACATAATTGTAAAGTTTCATTAAAATCCATTCATTAGTTTTTGCATGAAAGAGTAACAAACATTCATACATCCTCACAAATTTTCGCGTTTATAATATTAGTAGAATAGTAGGAAGAGGATTAGCAGGTTAATAATTTATTATAATTACCTACATTAGCTTACTATTTTTTTAGTAATAAATTAAGCGTATATGTATATAACACTTTGAATATTAGACAACAGAAAGACTACCTAGGTAAATAAATTTATATAAGCACTAGTTGGATTTGAATTTCTTATATAATACTCGCAGTTAAATACGTTACTACAAGTTTCAGATAGAGTAGTGCAATAACCATAAATTGTGTTTGAAACTATAACTTTACCTCAACTATTAATTAAATAAAGCAGGAATAAAACTACAATCATATAAACGAATTAACCAACTAAACTTCACGCCACTTCCCTAGCGGGGTAGGCAGAGTGAACTGAACGCCATATGGCACGATCCTCACTTGTTTCTTCAACATTCATAATCCTTTTCATACTCAGCTAGCTCATGTTAATCCGAACCGAAATCATATAAAACATTATTATACTACAATCAAGTAGTCCAATGCGCGATTTACGATCGATATAGCACTTAAGACTTAACGTAATGCCATTAACAGACCGAGCTATAAAATTTTAGTAACTGCATTCACTTTAAAACGGTTAATTTTCATGTGGTTTCTGTTGCAAAATGTTTTGACATGCCGTTCTTACTTAATTTATATCTCACTTTCAACTGTAATGTTGGTTAGGAAACTCGGTATAACTAAATGAAAAGTGGCGGCTAATTTTCCCGTCGTCAGAAGTCGGGTCGTTGGCTGCAAGTGGAGCATGGAATGTCTGTAATCTATCTATCATCAGCTCCAATTAGAGGTAGTTTCGGCAATAATTGACATTATTTTAATTCACGATTGTGATAATGTATGAAAAAAAAAAGAAATTAGCACAGGCAAATGAAATGCCTTCTATCTGTATAGACAGAAAGCATTTATTTGTATGGCAAAAAGCCTATCCCATCACATCTCAAACCTAAAATGTTAGGTTTATTTTCCTAACACAATGCTTTTTATTACTTTTTGGCCCTTAAAGAAACAAAAAAGTATCGGAAATCTCTATACCGAGGGTAATGCAACACCGGATACCGATTTTGCCATAAGGTTTAACATTGAGCCAAAGAACTTTGAAAGTTAGGCCTAATAAAGTTACAAAGTGTTGCATTATCTCCAACGATAAGTAGAATAAGTTTAAAAAGTTGAAAACAGTGGTGCCTTCTTGAAGTTTACAAATTCTTGAGACAGAGTGTCTCTCTAGCATTCCTTTTACTATTCATATCCATGGTAGCAGATTTATCGTCATTATTAAAACAGTGAAGACGGACGCAGGCATGCGTGCGGATGCGGAAAAGTCGCGGAGAAACGGAAAATTGAGAGAAACGCGCCGTCAAACGATTGGAACGGGAGATAGTGGCACGTCACATTTTTGTGTGTTGTTGATGAGCTATTTTAATATCCTTACTGATATTAATGAGGAAGTAACTTTGTTGTCGGTTGTCACTGAGCTATTTCAGTGTCTTCACTAACGTAAATGAGGTAGTTCCTCTGTCTGTTACGATTTGCCGCCTAAACGACAATCGATTATGCGATGAAATTTGGTGAACAAAAAAAGGTTTTAATCCTAAAAAGGATATAGGCTTAGATAAATATCCGTTCATCTACTAGGTACTACAAATAGAAGAAACACGATGAATATCCCCGAAATTTTGGGTCAATATTCTGAGTCACTGCATCATGGCAGAGAATAATAACCGCAATACCATAGTGCTACAAACACGATCTTAACAACCACATAGGCATGAGGTCTTATAAAGAACCTCCAACAAAACAAACTTAACGAAACAACCTGTTACAGGAAACATTTCGACACAACGTAAATTGGAACAAGATACAAGAGAACAGGTTGCTAGGATTATGTTATAAACGTGCGCGCGAGTCGACCGTTACGAAAACTGTCACGGGCCACGCGTATCTGATTTAGAAATTGATATTTAATCTTATGGGAATTCGTCGGGAGAAATACGAGTTGTTATCGAAACTGGTTTGTCGTTAGTTATTGGCGGGAGTTGTTGCGCAGATAATTCAATTGTTCTCTTTATTGATAAACTAACTATCAAGCTTTGGGTAATCTAAATTTAAATATGAATTAAATTGTTTGGTTTGAAATAGGCTTTCAAAACAAAACCCCTTAATAAAATGTACCAAAAAAACCAGACTTTTCTAAACATATCGAAGAAAAAAAAATAATAGTCTCAATATTATTTAAGCATAGGTAGTTAACACCTCACTACGTAAAATATTTCCTTTTTATTTATTCAAATTCAAATTCCATTCTACGTTAGATTAATTTACAAGCTAAAAATCCAGTTTTCCCAAGAACTTATGCAGTGCATATATTACAGGAAATGCCCTAGTTCAAGACTAGATGATTGGTGTGAAATATATGACGCATTTATGTATTTATACAATTTACAATTTCCTAACCCCATCGTGGGAAAATGCTACATTTGCAATGATATCGTTGTAATAAAAACTATTTTCATGGCATATAACGTCGTATTACATTAAACTTTAGATGATTTTCAACTGAATAAGTTATAGTTTCTTTATGTATTAATACTTAACACGCAAATATTCGCGTCTTTTAAATCATTGGGTTTTCTATTCCTAAACCATTTGAATACTTAATGTCTAAAAAATTTTATGTTACCTTTAAGTAGAATCGTTAAATAAAAACATGTTTTGAATAAAATAAAGGTTAAACTGGATAATCGTAGCATTACCCCCGGAACGATTCAAACTGATAAAAATTACTTTTATAAATTTTATATACATCTAATTATTAGTATAACATACTACTTTATCATACAACGAATCAACCCAATGACGCAAGTTAAAGTTCATTTTGGTAATTATAGTCTTCTTGTAATCTTCTCTCATGCGCAGCTTACGTCAAAAAGGGCCGGGATTTCCCATGACTGAGCAAATTAGTGGTATTAACTTTAAATTATAGACTAAAGTTTAAATAAAAGCAGTGGTAGCTCAATAAATCGCACCTCGCATCATGAGCGTGATAATGGTTTTGATTTATTTTCTTAACAAGTAGACATATCTCATACTGATAATGTTAACCTAAACCACACTTGTAATCTTCTGAAAATCGTTTGTGACCTCTATTAAATTGTAATAGGTCGCGTTTAGCCAAAAAATATAATTAAATTGACTTAGGTGGACAATTATGTAAAACTAGCTGTGCCAGCGGTGTCACCCGCGTTTATGGTTAATATTATATAGACTATTTCCGTCATACATGATTACTATGTAACTTTAACCATTAAGGCTGCACACGCGACGGAAGCTTAAAAAATGGAGTAACTTCTCCCGTTTTCCCAACATTTCCCTTCACTACTCTGCTCCTATTGATTGTAGCGTGATGAAAAGTATACCTGCCCAGGAGTATGAAGAATAATTGTACCAAGTTTTGTTAAAATCCGTCGGTAGTTTTTGTTTCTATAATGAACATACAGACAGACAGACAGACAAAAATTTTACTGATTGCATTTTTGGCATCAGTATCGATCACTAATCACCCCCTGATAGTTATTATGAAAATATATTTCATGTACAGAATTGACCTCTCTACAGATTTATTAGAAGTATAGATGAGTCTGGGGTACATTTATAACAATAATAAGTCACGTTCTGGCAAATACCCGTTAAAGAAGAAAAAAAATTCAATTCGATATAGAGAATTTCACACGTTCATGTTAAACTTGTTTTGATTCAAAATTTTGTATTTTAGCTTTATTAGCACTGGACGAACGTACAATAAATTCGTATCTACATTTATGTTCATACAAATGCCAATTACTTTGAAATTACGTACAGCAAATAATATAAAATGACAATAATATTTGTCCGTTAAACTATAAACGCCCAAGGGTATAATAATAGTATTCACCGTAGAACGTTCATTCTTGTTACTTCCTAATAACGACCACCGTCAACTAGACATTACGAAAACAATTCCACTTCCCAATATATCAATCGACGCAATCCACTCGTACATTCTCCATTCCCAATTCTAAATGCAAGTGCATTCCGCAACTCTGGACACAAAACATGGCGTCTCGTTTGAAGTCCTTTTCCGTACATTTAGTGGCGTAATACTGCTCTACTTCATTGTTATTACATAAACAACCTTGTCTTGTATTGCCTAACGAGTATTAAACTTTGATAAATCTTTCTCGTGAGGGCGCAAGCCTGATACCAATCTTATCTACGGTAAATCAAGAAGAGGCAATATATTGAGTACAAATTAAATTACTTCTATGTAATATTTTGATTGAATTTGCGTTTGTTAAACTGGAGCGATGAATTGAATCAAGATACGTATCAAGATAAAATTGTTGTTACACTTTCTTCGTAGCGTCATGTTCTATTTCTATTTTAAGTCAAGTATTGTCATTAATGACATGGGTGAACATTAATAGATAGTTGGTGAAGTCTTGTATCGGAGGCTAAATCCAATTTGGGTTGCTAAGCCTTCGGAGTTAGTATTTACTCACTCCGATGGCTCAGCAAATGGCATGTAATATATAAATAGATAATCATATACTCGTATATAAATCTCGAATAGATATAACAAGTTAAGCACTAACATTAATTGATCAAATTCAGCCGATAACGACTACCACAAATGAATAGAAGCGGTCTAACAACGCAGCCCTGCGTTAAACCGTAAATCGCCTGTCCAAAGCAAGGCGTGAGCAAACCTCTTGCAAGATCCTTGCAAAATGCACCGGCTAGAGTCCTGTCCAGTACTGCAAGTGGAGCACTGCATTGTTACATAAACCTTATCCGATAACGGGTTGCTTAACACATAATATCTGTTCGCTTGGAGCCGAGTTATTTGCAAGTGGACTTCGATCTGAATCTGGGCTTGCTCAATTCAGCGGGCTTGTGATTTACAATGCACATTACACAAATACCTAAATCAGGTACGGCAGATATGTCGGCAACTTGGTACGCTTTGTGCCACAAAAGCTTGGTCGAACCGGCAACACCTTTAAATACAATAAACCTCTGTAATTCTCAAGCTGCATGGTTTGTGAGACGTCCGCTCAGAATAAACAGTTTATATCAATAAATTGGCCATGCTACCAACACGCAAGTCCTTACAATCAAACCAATATGACATAAAAGTTGAAATACAAACTAATATGTTAAATATATTAAATTAAATTATTCTGGACTGATAAATGAATGAGCAACTTTAATTCATTACTCAAAATTCAATGTCCTTTATCTTTAAGATGATATAGTTTAACATTTAATGCAACGACATTATCATTGGAATTATCGTAAAAATATAATAATAATTTCATGGTAGTATCGTTTCAACTACGGTAAAAATAAAGTACTATTTCAACATTATAACCATTAATAACCTCGTCAATAAGTTGAGAGAAAGGCACATTGAATTTAACTGTACCAGAAAAGGCCTCGGGGTGTTTCACAAATTCTGCGGCTAACTGTACCTTTCCTTCTGTTACCTTATAAAGATTTACTATTGTGACATAATATTGGCAGTTAGTTCTGATTGCGTGCGCTTGTGACCAGTGGTAAGTTGGTCACTTAACAATAGGCACGTTTCTGAAAGCTGTACCATGTGGTGTCATTTCTACCCAACTATATATTTACAATACTTATGTATGTAATAAGTGTCCCATGTGTACTCAAACATAATGTGCAAACTGATATGAACATGCACGTATAGACGATATCCCAATATATCCTAACAAGCTACCTTTTGCATATCTCTACTTGCGACATCGTAGATTAGAAGTTCTTCAATTTATTTGAAGAAAAATTAATAACAAGAATTTTATTTATCCTAAAATCTGGAATTATTATATTTTTCTACGGAAATACTAAAATAAGCAACTATGTATTTAAGTGCCAATTTCCAGCTAATACCAATTAAGCGTGATTGTGCAAGAAACATGCACACTTTCCCACTTATAATAAATAGCTATTATTGAAGTAATCCAATTATTTGGAAACCTGACTACTTTGGTTGCATTTAACAAGCCTTTCCAAGGCTAAGAAATAATGAATTACAATTTCCCATCCGGCATATTATGTGTTTATAATTGCATTAAAATTTGTGAAACATTTTGTCTATCCATATCGTAACTACCCATTCAAGTATATTTTTTATAACATCACGCCCGTGGTCCCCAAGGGGAACGTAAAGTCAACAGGGCAACAACTACGTACAAAAACTAAACCGGGCTGGGTAAAATAGAAAATTGTGAAAAAGTACAAGAGGTTAGCTCGTCGCCTACACAATCACATACCCAAAACGAAAATACCATTAGGCGCCTTTTATGACATGCTAGGCAAGGAACACAGTTGGCACATTCTTCTAAGTCCCAGACCAACATGGGGCTATCGCGAAAATCAATCTCGTATTTTGCAAGCCACATACAGCCACATACAGGTGTCACCAACCTATAGTCTACATTTAAATCAGGTTTGAATCGGAGCAAGTGCAAATGATGTAATCCTAGCCTAGATTGAAGTAACAACACGACCTACTGTGAAACCAATCGATTCGATATGACAGACGCCTCAACTTTCGTTAGATCCGTTAATTAGGAAATGTAATTTGATCTAATTCCGTTCGGTCGTGCTCTCAGGTTTTCTGTTCGTGATTTATTTTGCGACGACTGCGGCAAACGATGCATAAAATTGTCTGTTTCGTAAATATAATCATCGGGTTATATTGTTTATTTTTTCGTTTTCTGTTTAAGGTACTTTTACTCCGTAATAGCGTTTTATTGGTTAATTATGTTATCTAATTGGATCTACGAATTATCATAGCTTCTAAGATAGTTAGAGATTTTTTCATAAGATTAAATAACTAGTATAATTAATTATATCACTCATCTATTATATTGTGTGTGATTGTGTAGGAGACAGGATAGCCGCTTGTCACTGCTTTTTCACAATTTTCTTTCTAACCCAGCCCGGCTTTATTTTTGGCTGTATGTGGTTGAAGGGGCATGCTGCCCCTTTGACTCTGCCTACCCCTTCGGGTATTATAGGCCTGATGCTATGTATGTATGTGAGTATGTATTATTTTTATATATATTCTACATTATTATCTATTTTTTTTTAAGTTAGAGTACAGCAGCTTTTCATGCATGAGCCATCGAAAAGAAACCAAATTGAATATAGCGAATTAACATAAACAAATGCATAATGGCCTCATAAAAAAATATAAACACAAATGCGCCTCAATTAATTACAATAATCTTGATAGTCATATAACTATCAGGCGTTGAATATACATAAATAACTTATTAAGCAGACATAGTTAAGCGACATTTACGTGGCAAGTTAAAAAGCAATCATATCAACCCAGTTATTGAACTATTGCATAATCCCTCAAAAAGTTCTTAATCAGTGTGGTTGTCACTCGCTCTAGCCTTGGATTTTCAATTAATCTCTTTTACATTAAACAAATTTAATCACAGCATTACAACACTACGATTCAAGTATTAACTGATTTTGTAATTAAGTTACATTGGTATGTGTATACGGCATAATTTAACAGCCTACTTTTAAAACCTTTTTGCGAAATTGCATATTTTACAATTCAAGATTTAAGAGAATTTTATCTCGGCCAACATGTCAGTCATTAAGTACTCATAAGAAATTTACTGTTTATACATGTTTGTGTTAATATGTCAGCCCGGTCTTGGATTAATAAATCTGTCATTTAACAACTGCGTTCGAATACGAATGATCTTTAAAGATGTTTACATTTACTTTGAGGAAATTCTCTGCGTAACGCAGATTCCATTCACTTCAAGGTTGTTTCCAACCTTCACCGTTTTGGATATTACAAGTGTTAAAATAATTTTACATATGAGGCTTCCCATCGGACAATTAAGTACATTGCTCTGTTTGCCATTAAAACATATTATTTTATCGAAGATGTATTAAAACTAACTAACTAAACTTCACGCTACTTCCCTAGTGGGATAGATAGAGAAAATATGTATTAAAAATGTGTGCAATTCTGAAATAAACATGCATAGTCTATGATTTATAAGTTATTTTGTTGAATAACACTAAGTTTCATGAATTCCTAAAGGTTTTGCATGATTGAGCACCAGTCTAGTCCTAAAACACTTATGTGTACCATAGGAACATATTTCACATAAAATAGATATAGAACATATATTCACGATATATATCCATCGTATTGCTTATCGGTGCTGTCTCTACTTCCTCTCAATTTTAATTAATTTTGATTTTCTCTACTCGCCCCAAATGGGCCGTAGGCCTGTGGTCCGAGTTGACGAATTACTCGTTTACATAGTACCTATTACAATACAAATAAGGTTATATAAATTGACTGGCTCGATGGCGCATTCGGTAGTGACCCTGCCCCATGCGCCAAGAGTTGTAGGTTCGATTCCCACCCAGGATGAACATTCGTATGTTGAATACTTGTGTTTGTTCTGTGTCTGGGTGTTAATTTCCAATATTTAAGTATATAATTGTAATACCACTGTTGATTCTGATATCCGTAAAACAAGTACTTAAGCTACTTACCTCGGAGTCAGATCAATGAATGTGATGTAGTCGGATATTTATTTATTAATTTTATTTTATAATATGCTTCGAAAAATATTATTAAAAGCTATTTATGACTTTATGCAAGGGACAGGTTATTAACAGAACGGCTTAACAAATTAATTATTTATTAATCAAATTAAGAAATTCTCGAAGAAAATGTATTCCTTTAACAGTCAAGACGGAACTACAATTAAATACCTGCTCCATATTTATAATGGAAACAAGGAAATGAAAATCACCAGAACATATTATCCCTATTGTTATTGTAAATATATGCGGTGAATGAGAGTTAGTCAATTTTACCTTGTACGTGACATTTTTTCCCGAAATTTCAAAAGACATTTACCTGTAACAAAAAGTAAAAATTAATTAATTAGGCGCTTCACAGATAATGTGACAAAAACATCGTTAAGATTGTATCATGATATTGAGCAACTTAATCAAGTGATGAAGTTTTTCTCATTAAAATATAAATAGAAAGAGTACTTAAGTCACTCTCTGATTAACTGCTAAATGCCGTACTAAAAACGTTAAATTTAAAATACCGAAATATTGTATCATGATGTTTTTATAGAAAGCTCTTGATGTCAGTAATAATATAGGTACACTATAATGTGGAACTGCCTCATTGGTCTAGTGGTAGCATGCGTCGCCTAAGGACCAAGAGGTCCTGGGTGCAAATCCCGGGTCGGGCCAAAAATTTGTAGCTGGGTATTTCAATATTGAAATTGCTCAGTGACAGCCCGGAGTCAGGAAGTTGGCGGTTTAACCACCCCCGTGCCTCGAAGAGCATGTTAAGCCGTTGGTCCTGCGCCTGACTTATCTACGGTCATGTCGAATTGCTGTCTTACTGGCTATGAGAGGGAAGGAACAGAGAGTGCACGTGTGTTTGCGCACACACTTGTGCACTATAATATCTCCTGCGCAATTGGCTAATCCTCGTTGAGATTGGCCGCCGTGACCGGTTAGGAGGACATTACACTATAGTGTATTTATTGCATTTTACCAATTAATGAATCCAACAAAATATCATATAGACTATGTAATCGGCAATAATAATACACTATACTTGTCGCCGATTTACATTCTTTCTAATAACTCTATATTACAGTAAACTTTACTTTGACTCCTTTCAAATCGTTAAGTATGGCAATTAGTCGCTAAGTTTGATAAATGATAAATACTCTCTATAATTATACAGATTGCTATTGCTATATAAAATATATACGGAACACACATCCTTCTGCTAAATCAACCCAATCACAAATTTAATAACACCTTGCGACTCAGTTTTCCTATCCAATGGATGTTTTATTTTCGAAAAAATTTATTTATGCGCTGCATCGGCGAATCTTAGCGGGTACTTATATGTAGCTCATTACGAGAAACTAGTTTCTTTTGTGGCGCATCGAACGGGTCAAGGGCTCGCTTATATAACGTGTGCATTTTGCTTGTGTTTTAATGATAAATCGCGGCGAGAAGCCGTTTTCACTTAAAGAGAATTTAATGGTTGCTTGTCATCGTATAGCGTTTATGAAATATTGGGTAGAGACATGCGTTGTAAGAATAAAATTTATGACTCTTTCATTTCGTTAAATCAAATAAAGAGACGTTGGCTTTAATCAGACTATGAAAAAATAGGAAGGAAATAGAAATAAAAGGATTATGAATGTTGAGGAGGCGAGTGAGGTGTGTAAGGATCGTGCCATATGGCATTCGGTTTCTCTGCCTACCCCGCTAGGGAAGTGGCGTGAAGTTTAGTTAGTTAGTTCTAAAACAAACTTAACATTATAAATCATTCTTGATAAAATAGTAATAAAGCTCGTCAAACAACGTTCCTAAGCGATTATTTGTATCTAAGAAGGAAATTGCGACTTTGATAATTAAGTAGCTAGCTTGGTAGAAGTATTAAGGCCCACTGACACACTTAAACAGCAGCAGATAATAATCGCTTCGAATCGATTACTCACTCGGAACTAGCGAGTTGACGATTAGTTCCCGTATAATTCGAGATAGTATTGGGTAGGGTTACCAAAAATCTTCTTATTTTCATGATCATGGGTGTACGCAGGTTTGATCTGGGGGGAGGGGGCATAAAATTTTTTTGGTTAAAATTATATAGACTATTTCCGTCATACATGATTTCTATGTAACTTTAACCATAAAGGCTGCACTCGCGACGGAAGCTTAAAAATGGAGTAACTTCTCCCATTTTCCCAACATTTCCCATCACCACTCTGCTCCTATTGATTGTAGCGTGATGAAAAGTATATTATAACCTGCCCCGGAGTATGAAAAATAATTGTACCAAGTTTCGTTAAAATCCGTCGAGTTTTGTTTCTATAAAGAACATACAGACAGACAGACAAAAATTTTACTGATTGCATTTTTGGCATTAGTATCGATCACTAATCACCCCCTGATAGTTATTTTGAAAATATATTTCAGTACAGAAATGCCCTCTCTACAGATTTATTATAAGTATAGATTTACATTTAAAATCGAATTTTTAACGCCCGGTAACAATTTCTGTCCATGTTCACGTTACTGTAAATTTAATCAGATGTGTTTGTAGTATATAATGATATTCGTAAATAATTCCCGTTTTCAATGTATCTTGCTTTTATGAAATTGATAGCCCTATTCGAACCGGAGAACAATCGTCTCCCACGGACGAATTCAGATTACATAAGCTGCGGTCATTCCGAATTTTCAACACCTTTCGACCTTAATGATTGGCTCGCATTGATTTTGCAAGCTAAATCGATGTATTTAATCGATTATTATCACTGTCAGCTGAGGGTTTAATTGAGTATCAACTAAATACATCATTAAGAGAGTGACAGTTTGCTCTTGACACATCCAAATCGATCTAAATGAGTTATTTATGTAATCGATTCTCGATCATTTATCTAGCTCCGTTAAAACGTTGGCGTTAAATATTGTAAGTGACACAGTTAGATAATCTCAATCATGTTTCGTAATTATTCATGACGGATAATACTTAAATATATTTAAAACCGTCATTTGTCAACAGCTTACTAGTTTGTTTTGTAATAAGTACTCATAGTATAGAATTCGCAAAAGACTACATACTTGGTCTATTAAAATTATTGAAACACGTGTTCATATAGCACAGCATTATGTTTACTTTTATATATGTAGCTACATAGTTTTAATTTACTAAATAGTTAAATAACTATCTATTCAGTCAGAGTTCCTTCTTGAGTAAATGTATATCTACAATCGCCTGTGGCGCCCATCACATAGACGAAACATTTAGTCTCTTCAATACTAGACCAAACGTTCGCTAAAAGAATTCTCACTAAACTTAAACATATGCAACAACTGTCAGAAGTATTATGACAAATCTACACCTAAGGCGATGGCTGTTCGCAGCACGAAAGTATTGAATAATGATTAATAGCCGTTATACGGTAACATGCAACATTATACACGGAAGACAGGCTAGGGCTGTATAATGCGTTAAACTTGTATTAATATATAATCTGTCAAAACTTAACTAGTACAGTTGATGTTAAGCTAAACTAGTTGAAATCGGTTAATATTGATAGAAGAACATTTTAAAGGCAAATTACTTTCTTCGTTACAGGTGCTAATAACACAAATATTTCTAGATGTACAGAACTGAAAATGAAAGAATATTAAACTAAACAATGTTTAATTACAAAGGTTGACAAACATATTGATAATAAAAATGACTTTAGATAATTTGTAGTTGTGAACGAGAAGCTAAGTAATTAAAGACATTTTTTTTTCGGATTTAATATCGTTAGTAGCTTTTAAATTACTTCATATAAATAATGTCAAATTGGCAATGAATAATATTAAACTTGTCTTAACACAAAAAGGTTTACTTAGCCAGCAGCTACCACCGAAATTCTTTATTAAAAACAGTAACCTAGCTTGTGCAAGACAATTAACTTCAGTGACCATATTAGTTAGCAATCTTGGGAACAACCTTCACAGGGCAAGCACCAGAATGTCAATCAAATCGAATCGATTCGCCTCATTATTACGTCTTAATTGATCCCGTAATTAACACCGTGTCAATTTGCATGCATGGATTGCATGCATTTCTGTCATGACGAACGGTAGATTAAATACACAAGGGTAATCAAACGTGCTTAGTTTAAAAAAATATGTTTTGTATTAATTGATAGTGATCATAGTAATTTAGCTTAAATTCTTGTAAAAAAATTGTTTGGTAAGTTTGTTGTATGTAATGTAGTATATTCTGCAGCGCTGTAACCAAAGGTAAGGTAAGGTTGCTATTGATTTGTGATCGTAAATCTTGCCATTTCCACAAACTTTATATCCCAAATAATATTCAATCATTATTGAAAGTAGTAGAACTAAATACGCATACTAAATAAGATTTTTTTTTTCATTTTATTTCCGTCTACATTTTGCCTCAAAGAAAACGCACTGGCATGATCATTTATTCACTATACCTAACCAACACACAATACGGAGTCTTCACAAAAACCCCCCATAAATCTCCCTCTCAGCACATCATTGATCAATGACTCCACTGCTCACAAATATGACTTCGCCCAATCCGGTTATACAATTTTGCGCATGCAAATTTAAAGTAATGGTTTCATCGCCGTTTTATTACGTTTTTAGTTACCCGTTCAATTACGCTTGTAAAATAGTTTACTACAGTTTTAAGGCATCTTCGGTGGATGATATGCGTCTTACTATACGATTATTACCCATGAACCTAATGTTTTATATTGTATAGCTAAGCTATTGCTCGCGTTAACTAGCACACGTTTAATCAGGTTACTAACAAAGACTTCAAAAATATTAAAAAAAAACCTGAGTCAAAAATGTTATGCTATTTCTTGGAGACTACATTTTTGGCTCACTTTTCATCACAATTTTTAACCGACTTCAAAAAAAAAGAGGGGGTTCTCAATTCGACTGAATTTTTTTTTTTTAAGTTGTTAATGTAAAAAACTAGACGGAATTAATTTCACATGTTCCGCATTTACAGATATTAACAATGTAGGTATGTTATCGAACTAACTAAACTTTATGCCACTTCCCTATTAGGATAGGTAGAGAAAACCGAATTAGCTATGTATATCTGTATTATAAATACACATTAATAAATCAATATACTCGTATAATATATACACTACATCATGTACAATTGTACATTGATCTGACTCCGCGGTAAGTAGCTTAAGCACTTGTGTTACGGATATCAGAATCAACAGTGGTATTACAAATATATACTTAAATATTCAATATTAACACCCAGACACAGAGCAAACACAAGTATTTATCATACGAACGTTTATCAAACCCACAACTCTTGGCGCATGGGGCAGGGTCACTACTGAATGAGCCATCGAGCCAATCGAATTAATATGGCACATATTAAGAATTCACGACTATTTTAATAATATACAAAATTAAGTACATGCATAAGCGTTTAATTTCGGCATACCATATAAGTTACCAACAAATAATAAAATTTAAGACGGACCGATAAAAACCATATTCTTCGGAACTTAGAAAGTAAATTCTAAACCCTTTTACTCGATTATCGAAACTAATTTACAACAGCTGTCTCGTTGGGCAGAAAACGTGACCCCGTCCGAGATCCGAACCCCCGATAGCAGGCACTTTGCTGATAAATACAGTATAGATTTAGCCACTTAATGGACACCTTTCACTTGGAGAAGAGGTAATAGATGGACAAACGAAGAACCTTTTATGTTCTCTCGGAATTGTTCAAACTGTCGAACGGGTAATGTGCAAATTATAGAGATCTACACATTTCCGACTTCTTGAAAGTCAAGCTACTCTAGACCTAGTTGAAACTAGGATGGGTGACCAAAATAAACATGTAACCTATTCCTCCGTATTTCAGCATATACGTAAGTTAGTTCAAAGTGTTTCCGCAATTGTTTTGTTCAATGAAATATATTTGATAATAATATTAGGCTACATCTAGTACGTAATTTTCTACCGAAAACAATAAGAAGAATATATATTTAAGCCTATATAAATAAAGTAGCATTGGTCATATTGCATTATAATATTTGATTTTAAACTCAAATGTATTTGGTGATAATCATCATCGCTAAGTGACTATATGTGAAGTGATGGGCATTAGTAATATGTAAACAACCTGAACAACAATAGATCTTATTACAACGTCATAAGAGCTAAGTTAATATCTGATTTCGAGTGACTATTCACGTCTAACAGGCGTTAAAAGTGCTAAATATAAGAACACGCTTGCTTATAAGATATGTCACTATAAATAGAATTTCATGAAGAGTGGGTTAATTAACAAGCCTTTATTTAAACAACATGATCGCACACATACTACAAGGCTAACATTTGTTATAGTATAATTGAACATGAATAATAGTACTTTTTGAATGGCTCCATGGCGCATTCGGTAGTGACCCTGCCCCATGCGCCAAGAATTGTGGGTTCGATTCCCACCCAGGACAAACATTCGTCTGATGAATACTTGTGTTTGTTCTGTGTCTGAGTGTTAATATCAAATATTTAAGTATATATTAAAATTTGTAATACCACTGTTGATTCTGATATCTGAAACTACTAGACTAATTTGAAAAACAAAATCACTAGTGAAAAGCTACTTTATCAGCGAGTAACATAGGCTATATTTTTTCCCCGTGTTCCCACGGAAACGGGAACTACGCGGGTAAACATCTAATACCTGTTTCAACCATATTCGCAAAAATCAACTTATTCATCTTCCTAGCGTTATGTCCCGTGCTTAGACGGGGTCCGCTTAGACCATGGTCCAGGATTTAGCGAATCTGGTAATTACATTGAAGCGACTGACGATCTGACCTTCGTAACCCTTACATAGGGGAACCAGACAATTTTTGGATCATGGTTACAAATTCAAAGTTGTTTGAATTTGCAGGTTTCATCACGATGTTTTCCCTCACCGTCGAGCTAGTGGTATAAATATGTACATAGATTTTTTTAAATCTAGAGGTACATGCCCGGGTTTGAACCCGCACTCCTCGGTTAAGAGGCGCGTGTCCTTACCATTGAGCTACCACCGCTCTTTAAAAAAAAATAAAAAAAAAAACCGCCGCAAAAATCAACTTATTATGACGTCGTATTTTAAAAGTGACATTGACAAAATTATCACATATCACACCTTCATTAAAGTTTCGACTCTGCACTATTTGTGTTAAGAATTAGTATTGTATTAATGATTCCGGCTTGCTCATAATTTATTCAAATGAATAATAAGTACATAAGTACATAAGAATAAATATCCAACCGGGGTCACGGTTACAAACGATGACACGAGATTCTATTTCATTGTAATTTTAAATCTGGTTTTTATTGGTATTCTACCTTTTTATTGTTTGTCCAAAGACGTTACACTTTTTTTTTTTATAATAAAAAGAGTTGGATTAAAGTAGGTTTTACTAAAATTAATTGCGTAAAAATCATAATAAATTATTAGGAGTTCCAAATTCAATTCGAATTTCATTATGTACAAACCAATAGACTTCCCAAATACACGTTAATAATGTCTTTGCAACGTATCAAGGCATGAATGGAAATTAATCTTCGATTTTTTTAATGTAATTTCAAATGTAAAACTGTTCATTATATTATAATTGAAAGACAAACTGGCTGAATCATACCTCGCTGCTACTACAATAAACCCAAAGGTCAAGAATCACATTAAAAATCAATTTTATAGAAATCACGCCGCCGAAATGCAAAAATTCAATTAAGTCTCGTTTCAGAAAACTAATTACGTGGAGACAATTATCCTGAGGCGATAAAGTATAGATCGTACCTGTTCTAACTACTCCTTGCACTTTCCACAGAATCCGGGTCACAGTGTATTTGGTGACAGTAAGCAAGGATGCAATTTGCAAGGATTCTTGGGAACTCTGAAATGGTTTCGGAGTAAGTATAGAATAAAGCTTTATTTTATTGATTAAGCTTAATTTTTAAATAATGACCTTTTTTTTTTAAACTTATTAAAGAATATCCTGTGCATGAATTGATTGATATAATAGCTGAGAATAAAAATAACAACATCGCCGAATTGCTATTATGTGACATTACATTTTCGCGTTGCGTTGCGAAAAACCGGCATTTACTATTTTTTTTTTCTATATTTACATCACGTTTTCTGCAACTCTTATCATTTCTAAACCTATTCTGATAGAGAATTTAGTAGAATTGCTTCACCAAAAACGTTATTCACAATAGACCATCTAAATTGGAAATCCTAGAAGATATTCGGTATCTTCAAAATAAAAATGTTTTACTGACATTCAATCCAGTACCAGTTAAACTTAACATCCAGTCCCGACGACTTTTTACCGCTGTCACCCGAAATCCTCTTAACACATGCGCAGATCATAATCGCTTGCGCAACTGTTTTCTCTGCGTGACAACTGCACTTCAAGATGGAGACTATTGTCGTACAATGGCGGTGGCGGTAAGAATGGGTTTAATAAGGCAATTAATCAAGCTCTTGTTTGAGATATTACATGAACGGATGTGAAGGCAACAGCTGTAGCTTTCTCGACAATGCACAATTGTTACTTGTGTATCAAACCTATAGTTAATTTATCATAATAATTAGTGTGTTGAGATCATTCTATATTGCTTTGTTGGAAATCGATCGGAGATAAAGGGTCCTATAAGGTTATTATTTGGTCAATTAAATTTAATTGGTGTTAAATTAATTATCTTTTAGTTTAAGTTCCGTTTTATAATACCATATATTTGGCGGATCATTTGAATTTCAAGTAGTGAAAATATTTTCTTAAGCTTTAGTAATATATGACATTGCAAATTGTCGAAATTTCAGTTTCATTGATACATATTTTTTATTGTATTTTAAAACCAAACCTTTTAGTATGGTTTCGCTGCGTCTTGACTTTATAGTAAACATCAGAGAATTTCCAATAAAAAAAATCTTATGTCATTACTTCAACAGTAGGTAGGTATTTTTTAAAAACCATTAGTTATGGTTCATTTGCATGACTCATTACTTGTACTTATATCTCTAAAATAAATTTGCAATGTAGACATTAACCTCTACAAAATCAGAATCATAATTTAAATAACTTGAATTCACAGTTACAATCCAGATCATAAATATGTTTACCATAAACTCTACAATTCTATAAATAACGAAAGGATGATGACCTGGCCAGGTGAAATCAAAAGTTGAACACCCGCAAAGCCACTGGATCCCCAAAAATAATCGAAATAGCCTCACGAACACTCGTAGAACGTGATTTAACAAAAAAACTCTATGGTTGTAAACAGAGGTGTTGATGACCTCTATAACGACTCTACTTTTGGCTCTGGATAAAAAATAAAAATATGAACCGTTAGATCTTCGCGTATATGCTGCAGTTACATTGAACACTTCCGTAATTTTAGAATATTTCCTGTTGTATATTCAACATCGCAATCACCGTTCATGAATTTCGGATTTAATAGACACCTTAAATGACATTAAACGTAGTTTACAGTTTTATTATTAGCCAAATCGGTTTAAAGAAGCCCATTTGAAGAAGAATTTTAAAGTTTATAATAAAGTAGTTTTGTAATAAAATATTGATTTCGAGTTAAAAGTAAACGCTAACACTTATTGACTGACCTGAATTATAAGAATGTAATATTTAATATTTATTGTACCCACAGCTTTACATATATGCCTGCTCATTACCGAAACATCAAACTGTTAATACACATGTGCTACAAAATGCATAACACACTTCCAGTATCGTAATTCTAAATAATAATGCAATAAATTTAATGTTTAATGCAACTCTCAAGTTTAAAATCTTAAAATTGCAAACTTCCGTACATATTTTGATATGCCTGCAACATACTTATTGCGCACGTCTGCTCAAAACCGTTACGGATGATCTAATGAAAGTGTTATGTGTTTGGGTGAAATCGAAAACATTTTGCAAATCATCGTCTCGTTATACCGTCGTTGTATGTTCTTCATTATTTTTTCTTGTAAAACATAATAGACTGCATTATTGTACGAATTGTTTTGATAGTTATAAGTATAGTTTAATTTGAAATGACATGTCAGCAAAGAAAACATACAATGTAGAAATTAATAACAATGCTTTTTGGGGGCCTCTTTCATTTTATAAGATATACTAAAAATTACAATAGTAATTAAAATGGAAATTATTTCTATAAAACAGAATAATTAGGCATTTATTAACTGTTGATTTTTAATTTAGGTTATCATTCAAATTTAAATATTACATAAAGCAAAGGCGCAAAGTCATCATGTACTTGTTGACTGCCTCGATGGCTCATTCGGTAGTGACCCTGCCCTATGCGCCAAGAGTTATGGGTTCGATCCCCACCCAGGACAAACATTCGTATGATCAATACTTGTGTTTGCTCTGTGTCTGGGTGTAAATATCCAATATTTAAGTAATATTTGTAATCCCACTGTTGATTCTGATATCCTTAACACAAGTGCTTAAGCTACTTACCTCGAATCCGATCAATGTATGTGATGTAGTCTGATATTTATTTATGTTCAAACGGAAAAATACTATCAATCAAATCAAATATTGTTTTAATATGACGTTAAGACAGTTATCTCTTGGTATAAATGAAGTTTGCTACCTTTCTTTTAAGTTGTCAAGATTTTTCCCTGAAGAATATACTAGATAGGTGATAAGACAGTGCTTCGTGTGGTTGTAGTAAGTTGGTTTTATTATTCAAAGAGTGAATAACAGCATCTTGTGGGTGTTTAGGTAATAAGGTCGCATTATAAGATG
The DNA here is from genome assembly GCA_951394215.1 of Glyphodes perspectalis. NCBI lineage: Eukaryota > Metazoa > Arthropoda > Insecta > Lepidoptera > Crambidae > Glyphodes > Glyphodes perspectalis. The sequence continues at coordinate 4,737,517 of OX596200.1, forward strand.
CCTAGTATAATACGTTTCATGGACTAACATTATAATTATTCAAGAATGTGTGTAGGTATTTCTCTACTAACAAATCTTGTGGAAACATATCTTAGCATTAATCTAGTCAGTAGGTAGATAATAACATGTTTAGGAGCCACAAAAACTATTTTAAATGCATTGCATCTCACATCGCAGTGCAAATAATGGTGATATTATTAAAAATTCGCGTAATTTGGAGATTAGGCTTTGCGTTGTATGGTCCATGGCAACGACAACTTTAATATGACAGCATGAGTTAAGCTAGAGACACGTGAAACGTGATTACTATTAGATAAGACTTAATATTTACGTTAATCGCTTGCATATGCATATAATATGCTATGTAAAGCATCCATATCCATTCTTTATATTGAGCGTTATGGTAGTTCGAGTGAGTAACATCTCAATGCGAAGTCTGTTGATTCAAACTAATTAGATATCTCTAGGTTTAATTCTTACTACTATACTAACTCGTTGAGGGAAACTATCTAGCTAAACCATGATCTAATGTGTCTAGTTCCCCTATCTTAAGATTACGAAAGCACAGGTCAAACAACAGGTGAGGTCAAACTTAGACCATTCGGAGTCGCTTCGATGCATTTAACCAATTGTCCATGCTGACCCTGATCAGAAACGTTATGACAATTATAACGATCGAATACTAACTTATAAACCTAGAATTTACATTAAAACAAGTATCCATTCCCTTATTTAACATACAGTGAATAAAGATCACTTCTGGCTATGTTAATCCAAGTTCAATTATGCACTATCACATACCAGAAAGATTATGACAGCAATTATCTAAGTAATACATAGTTAGAACACGTCTATGATTAAAGTTAAGCTAGATAGAAACCCATCTAATTACCAGTGCACTGCATAAGCGAAGACTATTATAATACGATCATTTACATAATTGGAATAATTGTGTGCTGTATATAATTTTTTACGTAGTTGGTTATATATTGACTGTCTTTGTATGTGATTGTGTAGGCGACGAGGTAGCACTTGTTACTAACTAACTAAACTTGACGCCACTTCCCTAGCGGGGTAGGCAGAGAGAACCGAACGCCATATGGCACGATCCTTACACACCTCACTCGCCTCTTCAACATTCATGATCCTTTTCATACAAGCTCTATGGTTTTTATTACTCCTAACATCATCTTCTGTTAATACACGACCAATCTAGTCGTGGTAGGTGAGCCTGGGCCTTCCGCGGCTCCTACATCCTTCCATCCACTTATTACTACATTTCACAATTTTCCTTTTAGATTAGTTATGGATCATCATAAAATGTTGTCTATACGTTTTTAGGGGTACAAAATTTAATATAGTATAAACTTTGTAACTAAGTAAAAACCTATAGAAGTTAGCCGGCAATGTTTTTCGGATTAATATAATCAAAAATGCGTACAATTACTTGGGCAGAAGCTAGTAAGCAAAACATATAACAACAAGAAAGAGCAATGTATATATAATTTATGCAAAAGAAACACATTTTTCAACACATTAATTAAACTCAGTTAACTTTTATTTCCCTCTTCGCACCTTCCATGTACAGATAAATAAAATATTTTTCTAACCCTGACACATGTCGTATCACGATTTCCAGTAATTTATTAATAGTTTTATTGCGTGGCGTGTTAACAAATACACACTATTGTGTAGAAGTATTTCGGTGTTTAACAATGAAGAATAGAAGAACAATATTATTAAGATATTAAACACGCGTTCCCGTGGGAATGCAGGAATAAAGTATAGCCTATGTAACTCGCTGATAAAGTAGCTTTCGATTGATGTTATTTTTTTTTAAATCGGTTTAGTAGTTTCCGATCCTGTTTAATACAAACAAACATACAATTAAATCTTTCCTCTTCATAATATTAGTTTAGATATAGATATTAGCCTACGGAGCTAATTACTCTAAATAACTAGCCCGTGATTAGATATGAGTGAGGAATAAGGAAGATCAGAAGTTAACATTCCCACTATTAGATACAGGAGAAAGAGTGAGAAAGGTGTGGTTAAAAGCAAAGTCTAGGACCTATAATTTTAACCCTAGATTATTTACCAAGGGCACATATATAATGTGCCCTTTATAAAACTTGGTAAACTACTTTGTTATAAGTATTCTTAAGTATATCCTTATGAATATATAAAAGTCTCACTATTACAATGGGGTTTATAAAGTGTCATGTCACAAAATATATGGAAGAGATATTTAAGAAGGTGCGTTCCATTTTCTTCAAAATATTTATTGGATACCTTATCTTCAAATAAAAACGAAACGATACTTATAATGTCTAACCATCGGTACAGTGAAACAGCATTTTAAGCCGCAGGTAGGCGATTGTTGGGGTCAACCAACTTTAAGTTACACATAAGGGCTAAATACGTAACCCTTGTCGGTTGTGTCACCATTAGTTTTGGCAATACAAAGAAAGAACCAAGTTCAATACTCGTAAGAGGTATTAAAATCTGGGCATGTTTATTTTGACTTTGTGAGTTCAATAGCTTTTTTATTTGCATACTCAGTAGCAGTTAACAAAATGTATATAGCATCTTATTAATGATCATCTTAGGGGTGATTTTTTAACAGTCAGATAAAAGATTCATTGGATCAATGTCAATTGATTGGTGTAGCCAACTAGCCAATTAGCCAATCCTATAATAGCATCACTATGACAAATCAAATTTCCTAATCAATTCTTAACAGAGTACTCGAATTGCGCAATTTATGTTTAAACCGAGACCCGGATTGACAATCTTCACGGTCATAGAGTCTGCAGGAAAATCCGACATCTTTATTTCCAAGTAGTTTAAATATGCGGCAACAATTTGAATGGATACGAGTAGGTAGCATGTGAGAATGCAGACCTTGTGTGGTATTTATGAAACATTTTATTACATTAAAGTGGATTGATTTTAACACCTACAACAAAAGTAAGGACAATTATATGACGTCATAAAATAAAAAATTTAAATATCGTCTAACAGAAACCGGATTTTGTATGGTTTTTTTTTTTATTGTCTGAAATAACAAAATTGCTTGCCATATATAATATTTATTCGGCTATGAAACTTTATTAGAAGTTGATTCTATGTTATTTCCTGCTCAGTTAAAAAATTACAGTTTTTTTTACAATGTGTATGTTTGAAAAATAACCTTTACATAAATGAATTTGGCAATATTTGGCAAATCTGATTCTGAATACAACTATCTGGATTATATTTTTGCTCCATAATACTGATGATTGACCTGGCTAAGGGCAGATAGTCGTGTGATGAATTTCATGGCAATTCATGCTCGATTCATGGAACTTATCAAATACTTAAGAGTCCTCCTAGTATCATGGGATTTAGTTTGTAACTATGTATATAGAAAATAATAATAAATAAATATCCGAATACATCACATATATTGATCTGACTCCGAGGTAAGTAGCTTAAGCACTTGCATTACGGATATCAGAAATAACAGTGCTAATAAAAATATATACCTAAATATTAGATATTAACACCCAGACACAGAACAAACACAAGTATTCATCATACGAATATTTGTCCTGGGTGGGGATTTAACCCACAACTCTTGGCGCATGGGGCAGGGTCACTACTGAATGCGCCATCGAGCTTGTCAGGTATATGATAATTCGAGAAAGTTATATTTTATATTAATACAATCTACTGATCCTGGAGGGATGTCAAACCTAATGCTACTAATAACTACTTTACGAGTAAACCCGGGGCAAAATCTAGTCGCTCATCGTTGTTCTTGCATGAAAGTATTCATTCTGTCATATTGAGATAATGATATTATAGCTTACTCGTATGTCGCATAAAGTACTACTTAAACAGTGAGATGAAAATGGAGATAAATTGGGATTTACACAATACAGAATGGTTTTGGTTTGCAAAATGAAGCCCTTTATCAACAATCCACCTTGACACCCATAACTGGTGACTCAACTATCATCTGGCTACGTAACAATTCAACTTTGCATAAAGCAAGATATATGTTGCTATAGACACAACTTGGTACAAGTGGATACACAAAAAAATACTGAAAATGTATTATTAACCGACTTAAAAAAAAGGAGGAATAATGTAATAGGTTGAGTTAGAAATACTAGTTTAGGATGAGTGAAGAAATGGAATGAGACGTCATAGGATGAATACGGAACAACCCCTCAATTCGACTAATTTTTTTTATTTTTTTTTTAATTCTAAATACAGCATGACACTTAAACTAAATACAATATTATAAAGCTAAAGAGTTCGTTTGTTTGTTTGTTAGTTTGCTTGAACGCGCTAATCTGAGGAAACTGGACTGATTTGAAAAATTATTTCATTTTTAGATATCCCATTTATCGAGGAAGGCTACAAATTAACCATAAACATGGGTAAAACCGCGGGCACAGCTAGTTAATTGATAATTTGAACTGGAATGATACTTATTCATCGTAGTTGTAACCCACGTTATATAATTCAGAAAAAGCTTGAAACACATGTATTATTTTACATAGCCACCGGTTATTAAAATTGTTATGGTAGGCTGATCACTGCGCAAATTGACTGTGCAATACAAAGCTGGCATTTGTTTTTATTTGGATTCCATAAAATGTGCATAAATGTTAAATACCAGCCGGGATAACTAAACAAATGACTAAGATTTGAAAATCGATAAACCCTTTGGACAGCTGTGACACGTTATTGCTTTATTATAACAATAAACAAAAATACATAAATGCACAAAGTTCGACGTGGGTCTAAATCCTTCCAAATAGGGAAGGTGACTAAAAAATCAGTTAATTCCAAATTATAAAAAGATATTAAACACAATTTTTTTTTTAATTATTTGTCAAAAAAACATTGAAGAGAGAGATACATCGCATTCAAGTTGAGCGTGACATCACGCTTTCGTACAATATTTACCAAAAAGTGACGTCGCAATACCCCACTCCAAACCTTTGATATTCTTTACCTTTATATATATATTTATATAAAGCATAAAATATTTGTCTAGTATTTTTGTATAATTTTACTGACGGACTAAATAGAATTATAGTTTTTAATCCCTATCCCTATTCTAAACCTAAACAAACACACACATTGCATCGTTACTCTTTCTCTCCCCATCCGGAGTCAATAACCTACCTTTTACCTGTTCAAAAGCACTACCGAGCCATTAATAAAAAAAAAATCTTTGTTTTTTAGGGTCTTATTCTTTATACCTTATAGTACCTTACCATAATACTTTTTAGCCATTCATGTGTCAAGATCTTCTTTTTCGCGAACGGATATTGGTGTTAAATTGAAGTCGATATTAAATTTAGCGAGCATTTGACATATCATTACATTAATCTTGAAGGTATAAACACTTTAAGTTTCAAAGATTGCACCGCAAAGATATACCACATATGTCACTCAACCAAACAAAGGTATGTATAGACCTTATCTAAAACTTAATAAGGCAAAACTAATATCTCACGTGTACACAAATAAAACATAACATAACATCACGCTTATAATCCTCGAAGGGGTAGGCAGAGTCAAAGAGGCAGCAAGCCCTTTTCACCACATTCAGCCAGAAAAAAACCTGGCTGGGTTAAATGGAAAATTGTGAAAAAGTGGTGACAAGTGGCTAGCATGCCGCCCACACATCACATACCCAAAACCCAACAGACCAACATGGGACAAAGGGCTGGGTTAGATGGAAAAATAAACAAATAACATAAACGTTGCTTAGTACATACATGTGTAGATAGATCCCTTACTCACGACCCGACTATTAATTGTACATAATTTCAACTTTGAAACGCTTAATGAATTTATCACCATTAGAATGATTCAATCATTACTACAAAGAATACATCCGAATACTTTAATTTATGAATCCAAACTTCAAGGAGGTTAAAAAACTAAGGTTACCTCAAATTAACGCAATTGCGTAAACAGGAAGATAGTGATTAGAAAAAAACATTTAAAATGCAAATGAAAAAGGCAACCACATTGGATGGGCCTAAAAAGGATTGATTGGCTGAATTAAGTAATCTTAGTTGGGATGCAAACATCATGTAAAACCAAAGAGGATTGTGGTCAAGTCAAAATGGAGAATAATTGAGATAACTCAGTGTGATGTTACAAATAAGGATGGACAGTGATCGTTTAAAAAAGAGACTATTCAAACGCAAACTATAGAACCAGTCTATTTTAAGTTTTTGACATTGAACTTATAGCATACTTATGCGATTATTTCACTGCCCACACATACGTCTGGATTCACTTTATGGACTTTGACGTTGTTCTAGCAAATATTGTCTGAGATGGTAAATAAGTAGAATATATAACGATATCCTATATTTAAACATCGTTGTTGAGTTAACGATTAGCTGATTTGCGATTTTAACGACTTATACGTCTTAGTCAAAGATATCTTATACAAAGCTAAGTTTTTTTTTGTAACTTACATTATTTTTTTTCCGATTGGCATAGTATAGGAAACCAAGACATATATTCTTATAAGAATTATATAACATCGGCATAGTATGACATTGACATTCATTTATTTACGGCTTCTGAACATATTATTTGGAAATTGACCAATATACATTTTGGTAGATATTGCTAAATTCATCATCTTGATAACTACATTATTATGATTTATAGTAGAAGTATGAACTGAAATTTTAAACCTGGCAGAGAAATATAACGTAGTATAATATTATAGAATACTAAATAGAAGCTAGCTTGATATTTAGCGATCCCAAATGATCTCATAACCACATACCACACAGAATATTGCTCCAAAGGTACCGTTAACATTAAGACCAAATTAATCACTTGATATTCGCCAAATTACACAAGATCGCGATGAATTTATAATGAAATCTTTCTACTGAGAGTAGGTGGCGGCTTTAGCTACCAAGAGTACCAAGCCTACATTTATTAATCACGTTAAACATTATAATTTGTCATTCGATTGCGAATCGGGTGATGATAAATCAGAAATGACTATCTTATGCAATAGTTTGCCTCATTTTAACGTATTTATGCGTAAATTAGCCAAGTTAGTTGAGTATAACATAGTTACTTATGCACAAATTAATTAAAAGTCCTGTAAAAAAAAATTTGGAATCATTGCCGAGACATACATCAATTGATTCTATTTCAAGACTTGCCGTACCCTATTACGACATGAACTTTGTTAATAATTAAAAGTAAATTATCTAAAGAATGCATATAATAATTGTCATATTATAATAACATATTAAATTTAATCCCAACTTAAGGGATAAAGTCTGTCAATCCTACAGGATATGCCACTCGATATGATAATTTTCTTAATTTGGTTTTAAATGCGAGGACAGTTGTATTTAAAAAATCGCGTTAGTGCCCTTTTAAATCAAACTGACAATTTGAATTTTAAAGGTTATGTTACACTTAACTAAGACATATAGAAGTTAAAAGGGCAACTCTGCCTACCCCTTCGGGGATTACGGGCGTGATGTTATGTATGTATGTATAGAAATAGTTATATATCTTCAGGATAAATCATCCATCTCATCGAAAAAAACATAGAAATATATTCATCCTAAACATGTATGGCACAAATAACAAGATGTTATAAAAAACACAAATCACACATTCACAAGATTGTTCAAATCGTCAAAACCCACGTAATTATGCGCTCGTATGTTATTGCTAATTTAAGGTGCGCTCGCGCACAAACATGTCGCTATTACAAAACTTCGGTGCTAACTTGATTCATTCGTCCCGTGCCACTTGTACGGCGAAACTAGTCGGTTTAACGGTGTATATACGAATATGTTTAAAAGTATTTTTGTTTTTTTCTTCAATTCAATTTTAATTCTACATACTGATAAGCACTAATAGGTGGTGAGCAAATATATAGTGCAAAGCAAAACATACTATGAACATTTTGATTGTATGACAATTTTACTCTTACATCTACGTACACTAATGAACTATAAAACCCAGAATTTATAACAAGTGACAGCAGATTTTCCACCACGGAACTGCTTTAATTAGCTTTTTACATGAATCGAAAAGATTTACACCTGAAGACAAAATTATCTATCACTTAATCACTTATAAAACTTAACAAACTTATCTCAACGTAATAAAGACCATTTTGTGATGCAAAATGTGCTAGAAAATGTATAGTGAATAAACATGATAGCTCGATACTGTCACGCAACACTGATGCACACAAATATTTGGCGGATGTAATTTATTTACTGTATATAGGAAAAAACCTATATGAAAGTGGCTAATTACAGAGCGTTTATTATACTGAGTTAATGAATTTCTTAAGGAAAATATAATAACTTACCACTGATGCAGTTTGTGTTTCGTTTTATTTATACATCATAATATCTGAAGATTTATAGAATATCTCTATTCCTTTACTGTACTGCTTTCCACTATACTCGACCGGCTCGTTGGACGCATTTGGTAGTGACCCTGCCCCATCCGCCAAGAGTTGTGGGTTCGATCCCCACCCAGGACAAACATTCGTGTGATGAATACTTGTGTTTTTTCTGTGTCTGGGTGTTAATATCCAACATTTAAGTTTATATTTATAATACCACTGTTGAGTCTGATATCCGTGTAACACTTGCGATACACGGATATCAGAATCAACAGCTCTTAAGCTATTTACCTCGCTTAAGCTACTTACCTCGGAGTCAGATTAATGTATGTGATGTTGTCGGACAGTTATAAAAAAAAAGGTCTTTAAAGACACATACGCTCGGGGTATTCATAAGCTCACCACTATCGAGATGTTTTTTACAAACATAACATGGAATTATTTAAAATTATTTTCACCTGCAAAATCGGCAACGCACTTGTGACACCTCTGGTATCATTTGGTATCTAGTTTTTGGTTTCAAATATCCATAGACTAAGCTAATAATCACCAGATCTTATGCTTGTTTGTCTAGTAAACATTTTCAAACATTATAAATACTGACCTGAAAATAGGCATGTTAGGTCTCTTATTAGGGTTTTTGGGCACACCAGGAGAGAATGACATCACATTTCTCGTTTACGGAACCTATTGTATAAAACTTGAATTATTCTGCTAATGCCATAAAAGGTAATAAACATTATTCTTACGTTGTTTTACGAGTCCGGCATTTCAATTACACGCTGAGACAATTTCTAATTCTGACGTAACAAAACTGGGCCACGGAAAATTGTGTTAAACTATTGTATTAAATGAGTCGTGATAATTGAAGGCTTGTTGTAAACTGGCGCGTCACTCGCGGAAAGTGGGGCGGCCCAAATTAAACTATTAAAACAATATAAAATAGAAATAAAGAATTCGTGAGTGCATTGTTATAATGTCATTAGCTTGTTATGATGTAAAATGTTTGTGACATAATATTGTTGGCATGATTAGTAAACGTGATTACACTGGACATTCACTATAAAGTAAAAATATAACTATTTAGAATAATTGAACATTTATTTCTTCCTAACAATACAAAAGAAATTTTAATTTTATGCGTTTTAAGCCTAATCAGTTTATTAAATGTAACCCTAAGTAAGCGTAACCGTATATTTAAATTCTATACTACAAAGATAAAGTAGAAATGAACCATGATCCAAAAATTGTCTGGTTCCCCTATCTTAGTGTTACGAAGGTCAGATCAGCAGTCGCTTCAATGTAATTACCAGACTCGCTAAATCCTGGATCATGGTCTAAGCGGACCCCGTCTAAGCACGGGACATAACGCTAGGAAGATGATGACTACAAATATAAAGTTATAAGGCATTTTCAAGACACGCGTTAGTGCTACAGGATAATGCTAGTTATTTACCTACTATAATTCAAAGCCTATACCTACTATAAATAAAAGCTACCGAAACATCCAGATACTTTCTTAAAAACATAAAACTAAAACCATTTCAAATTACACGCCTCATTTTTAATTTGACAAGTTAGTGAAATGGACAATCTGTGAAATGGCAAAAAAAATATTGTCATTTTTTAAATTGGCGAAAGTGCATTTTATTAGAAATGCAGTTTATTACTGAAGACGTTTAAATATGCATTAAATGACACCACTTTTTAGACGTACAAACATTAAGTAAAATCATGATGGAATGAGATTTAGTAGAGAACTATAATATTCTCGTAACTTATACAAAACGGTTTTATTTAACTTCACGATTTTTCAAACATAACAGGCATAATTTTGTAGTGAATTTCTTCCGCGGTAATATTTCATAACGATTTTATATACATTCAACAAAAAAATTGGAAATTTCACTTTTTAAGTGATTAGGTAATTTTTACAGTTGGTAATATCAATAAGTGGTTCGCATATTCCACTCGGACTATGATCTTAGATGCAGTGGATCCAATTATTATGTACCTACTGTTTTACTTAGATAGGGGGAAAAAATATTATGTTTACACATCCTTTGTTATTTCAATGTGAAAGCTTCTTTATGGCGATTTCCCTGACCGCTGTAGATAGGCTACAGCGGTCAGATAGACAACAGCGATTAGGGAAATCGAATACTGACTTAGATTTATAAAGTCTAGAGGTACATACCTCGTATATGCGGCATGCAGCTAGCTAATACCGCCCTTGACAAAAAATTATCCAACATCAAAATACTCATAGTTTGCACAGCGTATAAATAAATAAATAAATTCTTCAGACACCAATTCCCTAGTTCCAAACTAAGCTTATAAGCTTGTACTATGGATACTAGGCAAATGGATAGACATACTTAAATACGTTTAAAAACATCCATGACTCGAGTACAAATATTCATGTTAATCACACGAAACATCTGCCCCTAGCGGGATTCGAACCCGCGACCCTTCGTTTCGTGGCCAGGGGTCTGACCACTCGACAACGGGCCAGTCTACGCATTGAAACCATATACACAGTGCTTATAACACCTCCTGAGGCTAAGCTGCTTTCTATAAGTCCTGTACCTTTTATGTAAAACGCAAGGAAAGAACATTACGTAGATAACAAAGTGCCCTTTACGTAACTCGCTTTCTTTCACCCTACAATCCCTCTACCTAACAATCTCGCGGTAGGAAATAAGAACTGTCTCACAGGTCGTGTTTTTAGTAGCGACAGACAGACAGTCGGAAGGAAGACAATGTGTATTCAAGCTGTGTGAAGCGAGCGAATTACGTCGCACTTTATGCATAGCTAATTAAGTTACGGAAATGTTGCTTTTTAAACGCGTTGTTGCATATAAATTGTTGCTTCAGATTATGTGTGGTTACCATCTTGTCACAGTATTGTGGAGGAAGATATGCTTATGAGATGGAAGTCGCTTGTGTTTTCATTTAAAGTATGTATTGTTTGAAATATCCTATGCACTTTGATGAAATAATAAGCTTATGTAATAAGCATGAATGTACGTTTGATATAGTTTTTTGACACTATAATCATATAAGATTTATGCTGACATTATATCAATTAACCTTACGTTCGATACATACCTTAATTTAAAGTACTCTTTCGTATAGGAACTATAAATTAGTAAAAAAAATTAACAATGCCAGTAGGAAATCATTATCCCACACACCCTAAACTGATCAACTGTATTGAGTTTAACTACACATCTTAATTGTTTTATATATAATAGTAAACTAATTATTAAGATTATAGCGTATGATGATATAAATATTCATATCAACACCAATCAAGGATCCAATCATCTATGTCATCAATCATCTCAATTCATTGTATCGATAACATGATGTTAAGACCTTGCTATCAAATAGAATAAGCCCAACCTTGTAGGCTCAAGGCTCAAAGACGGCTGCTCTCAGTGAGCTGAGCCTCAGTCTCAGCACAAAAGGCCATCAGCGATGTAACTGCAGTGTAAACACGTCGGATAAACACTTACGCGGTATTATCGAGCGAGAATTGGCTTTAAGTGCTTGTGATATCATAGTGTCGTATGTTGCAGACAAAGTCTAGAGAAGTGGCATTAACAATTTTGACATTCAATATTTGACGGGCCATTTAGGGGTCACATATAAGTCGTCACAAAACAACCCTTAATTTTAACTATCCGACTCAATCCAAGGACCAAGACTTTCAGCACTTTTAAGCAAAACTAAAATTCTGTTGGGTTAGAAGAAGCATTAGGAAAAAAATATACTGACTAGCCTGTAATGATCACAAATCTATTACGTACTTGTCAAAGTATATGGCGTGTTGACAAAATACTCATCCCAACACGAGTCAAAGTCTAACAAGTGGTATCCTTTTTATCATCATCAGCTATCAAACAGAATAAGCCCAAACTTAGGTACTCCTCACATCAAGGTTGAAGTACGGCTGCTTACATATAACATCTCTCTCAGCTTAGCGTGAGCATACAACCACGATATTACCACAGAGTAAGCTAATTAAGGTTAAACATTTGACATATATAACTCAGCGCAAATAAACTCTCACTCTTATAGTTAACCCAAACTTGAAATGTCTATTTTGTAGTAGAGGAAAAATTTAAAAAATATTTGTGCAAAGGTGTCATAAGAAAATATTTATAATTCCACATGTATATGGTGCACATAACATTATGCAAAGACGATAATGTAACACTCTTTTGGCAAATCAATATTCTGTCACTAACAAAGCGGCGAAACATCAAAGCATCCGATTTCGCAGTTGCACCACAACAATCGTATTGAACTTGGATCGGGCGTTTCGTAAACTAAACAGGTTTTAATTTTGTCAAAGCCGTGCGCGCGCGCAACATTACAGTTACTGATTAATCGTGGAACTGACATAATTTACCAGTTTAGGCTGTTGGCTAAATTGATACTTTTGTAAGTGATACGATAGGGCGTCACTATGTTGCCATTGGCGATGATTAATTCGATGATGGGTTTCTGACGTTTGTCTTCGGAATACGGATGTCATTTTTTCTATACTAATTCATCATACTTATTTGGGTGGGGAAAAATAATGATAAGAACGTACTTGTAACAAGTTTTGACTAACACTAAAATAACATAAGAAAAATATTATACAACGTATTTTTAAATGATACAGCTGGATTTTCAAAGCATTTCAATTCAAATGACTGGCTCGATGGCGCATTCGGTATTGACCCTCCCCTATGCGTCAAGAATTGCGGGTTCGATTCCCACCCAGGACAAACATTCGTGTGATGAATACTTGTGTTTGTTCTGTGTCTGGGTGTTAATATCTAATACTTAAGTATATACCACTGTTGATTCTAATATCAGTAACACAAGTGCTCTAGCTTTAGCTACTTAGCTCGGAGTCAGATCAAAGTATGTGATGTCTTCGGATATTTATTTATTTATATGCTAACATCGAATATAGACAGTCAGTTATTTTAGTATAGTCATTGATTAAAATCATCAAATCAGGATTTTCATTTATTATAATGTACGCACATATGAATAATTTGCGGGTCAATAAAAATCAGAAGCTCTTTATTTACTATAGCGATTTGTAATTTAAATTTGTGCGTACGAGTGTTAAGTAGATGTTCAGAACACGTGGTGACATACATACATACAACATATCGTCGCCTTCATCTATTTGCTCTTTAGTGGCCACTGCGCATGTTTGCGAATCAACTTCTAATGCAATGATAGAGGTCCTTGCAACATAGGGTACAGTGCAAGGATAAAGAGATAGCGGTTTTCAATAAATTATACAAATTAAACCACTTATGTATATTTGATTATTAGATTATTTGATTATAAGCAAATATACATAATCAATATCAAATAATTATCAATGCTTTAAAAGCTAATAGCTGTGCCCACGGCTCCATCTTTTATAATTAATATGTCATAGCGTGATTTTATATAGTTGGTAACCTTTCTCGACAAAATTAAATGCACTATTTAACTCAGTTGAATTTTCGAGTTAAACCAAATAAACAAAAAAACTCTTGAGCCTTATTTATGTAGTGACTTATACAGCTGTGTATTAGAGAACATAGCAAATGATGACCTCGCAAACATTTTTATTATGTTTTGTAAAAAAATATGCAGACAAGCTACAATAGGGATGTTGACTGGCTAGTCAATTGAGATACTTTTTAAGAGCTGTCAAAACGAAATCACTTTATAGATTTTGTATGGGCTTGTTAACGTCTGACGTCACTAGTTTGTATAGTCAACTGACTTAATATTAAGCAGTTTTTGTAAAATTAAAAATCTTAGACTCAATATGATACAAAATCAATAAGGCTTACCAGCATACTACGGTACTTTCTTTTTCAGAATTAATATTTTAAAATTTAATATAATGGGTATCAACATCCCAATTTGATTGTGTGTTTAATTAATCTACGTATCGCGTTGATGTCTTTTATACGGCGTGTACGCACAGTCGTAGCACTCAGTACGTAGTCCATTCAAATATTCTTTATTCATATTGCCACCCTAATGTCACTTTTCATTAAACTAATATGCGCGTGCGCCTTTGTGTATTTAGCCTCTTTTATGTATCTCTCCCAATTATGCCGACACGTCCAAGTCCTTTGTAAAAATGCAATAAGTGTGAGATGAGGTCTTCTATCATCAATCATATCAATCATCAATATTGTGCATCTTTTGTTTAATCACTTATATATTTTACCAGAAGGACGCTACCTACAAGTAGGTAATATATGTAATTTGACCTTAATATCACTTGCCTTGCAAATAACCAGCCAGCAACACATGACCGGCAAATTAGATGGTAAATAATTTTTAATTTGCCACTGATCCGTAGTTAAGATTAAATGAAGATCAACCTTCACGCTTTAACTCTTGAATTAACTTGTAAAATATGATTTACTGAGGTCGTTGGTGAGAACGATGCTCAAATGAGATTTTGATGTCGTCTAATTTGAGATAATCTCAAAGTTAAGTATATATTGGATACAAATAGACTTGATGGCATTAGACAATGCAATCTTATATGAAATGAAACTTGATAGTAGCTACTTTATTATAACTTGATATAAGTTCGTTCCACATAATATTATTATGAGCGTGATGTTATGTATGTATGTATGTATGTATGTATGTACATAATATTATTTTATATAGTTGTCATAATGCTTTACTTCGAGTTTTTTTTTGAGCAAATATCGTATTTATATTGATTATATCTTATAATCAACTTCTTATTATAAATACTTACTCACTATTTTGCTATAAATAAAAAAAATAACTAGGCAGGTTTAAACTCAAATGGAGAATCCTCTCCTATACAAAAGGAATGTGCCAACATGACTTGTACTCCGTCACGACAGGTCTCACAAAAACGCCCTTAACCTCAAATAAATCCTCCCTGAGAACGGACACGCCATAAACTTAAACAGTTCTAATATTGCACATTGCACAAAAGTGGGACAGCACATTGCACGCAAGTGTTTATATATTAGCCGACTATTATTTCCCTAAGTGTAATTGTAATTTATATACGTCTGTAAGTAGCGACGGATGACAGTGTTTCCCAACTTTGATTAGCCTTAATAACACCTTTATGCTACTTTTAGCTGTTAAGCGGGGATTAATTAAACTATTAACCTTTCGCCTGGGAAAATGGAAGTGCTGTTACAAACTTTGTCTTTTAAACAGCTATAATCAACCTGTCAATTTTGTATGGTAACGTAATGAGTTACAGAGAACGGGCTTACGGTGTTATTTTGTGGTTATTGTTGTATCCATTGGATGATCGCTGTTTGTCATTACCTGAAATGAAAACAGAACATATATAAGATAATAGTAAAATAACTCTTGATACCGTTACGAATTTATTTGTAACTTTTGGACGACTGAAATTCTAACACTTACAAAACTATGTATTATGTACCTGCTTTCAAAAACATTCGCGTAATTCGTTTTATACTTCATATATTTTTTATGTTGATTATAACCTGCCAGCAGATATATAAATGACACCTAACAAATGTACATACATAAGTCATCTGCTCATAAGCAACATACAACCTAATTCCACATCCGCACAATAGATAATTCCACGTTCGAGCTCCAGCGCCTAGACGCAGATGACGGCTCACACACGCTTGCGTAAGCGCAGCATTTCTAACTAATTTCACATAGCTCCGATGATGACGCGCAATTTGCGTACCGCGGGCGAGACAACATGGGAAACGGTTGACTGCACCTGACATACGGCCAAATGGAACGTAAACATTTTTATCAATTTTTGCGATTTTTTTTTATGGTGCAATCAAAAAGTCTCATTCTTGTATATTGTAGTGTATTGTTTATACTTATGATTATACATTTTCAACTAATAGTATCATTATAAGCTGTAAATATCTACATCATTGAATATATCATAATAATGACTTGAATGATGATGATCTGATGAAAGTAATGTTATTAAAACGCCTATTGTTTTTATTTTACCCCTATGTGTGGCACAAACGTGTGTAACGTGGATATCTAATTTACAGTGAAAAACAATACGTCATTTGTTACTTCCAAAAACAATGCTATACTTATCAAGGTTCATCACCCCTGTCCTTGCAACCGCAAACATTAACCTAATGAACGCCGTCTCAATTGCAGTGGTCGACAACACTTTCTTGTGAGAAGCGTCATAGACAGGTGTTCGCAACCATTGTGCGCTGAGACAAAGGCTCGTGCCTGCAACCGACTAATTGATGACTCGCTTTTGGCCTGCATTTCGACCTAGATTTTCGCAACCATCTTCTTTTATTTACCAACACACTGGTTTATTGGCTCAGCGGCGCGAATTGGATGTGAACTTGTTACGGCTAAACTTGAAACTACCGGTCTGTTTTCTCTCTATTGCCAATACTGGGGCTGGCTGTTGCTAAATTCACAAAGTTAGTAAATTTATTGTATGTGAACATTAAATAAATAGGGTCTTTATAAAAATAGTCATCAAAAATTTAACGACAAATATTATGTGAAACTAAAATATATCCGATAAGTATAAACTTCCTATTTTACAAGCATTTCATACTTCGACTGCACAAAGTAAAATATGAATTCGGACTATAAATTTTCGATGTTTGTATTAAAATTTATTTGTCTAGAAATAAACTTATATACTTGTAACTTAAAATAAGAACATTAAATGTCAGCGAAAATCATATTTATCATATCAAAGTTTAAAAACGGGCAAAAAGCATGCAATTTCATCACATTTATCAAAATTAATAAAGTTCCCATATAACTACATCTTTAATTCATAGCATATCGAGATGGCTTTAAATCTCGAAATAGTTTATATATCATTCCTTTTTATTTTTTAATGACGCCTGAATGTTTTTCTACATACTAATAACGGATAATGGATATTACACAAATATGTATAATACAAAGTCTGATGGCATGTCAGAATAGATAAAATCAATTTATAACATGCCACACCAATGTTGACGATATGCTCAACCTTGCCCGGAGTCAGAGATCGTGAGTTCAAATGATTATTTGCATAAATTACAATACAAACGCTTTATTGGTGTATTTGTTGCTGCTATGTTGATTAGTTCATTCATATTGACCCTTCATTCTTGATGGAGGTGAGTCAATTAATCTCATTAGTAGCTAATGACTTGAGCACTGTATAGACATGCTGATTTCCTGTTCATAATATCTTTCAACGATGAGATCACCGGATTGGACTTTCATTAAGAGTTTTGTAAGGTACAATAGATACAATAGACTTCTTCTTTTAAGAAAGCTTTATATCCATGTAATAAGCCCAGGAAATCTATAAGTTATGTAACAGTCAGAGTGCTATATAAAGCGTTTATTTGTTATTTTATTGGGTTTATAACATAGGCCGTTAAAATAATCCTTCTTAGAGGATTTTATATCTTTTTCATATTATATCAATAAATGTTTCTTTTTGCCTTTCTATTTTTTTTTAGATAAAGAATAAGATTAATTCATATTTGTTAAAGCTTCATCAGCTCTCATAAAAGACTATCATAGTTAAATAATGATCACAAAATACTCATGAAAATCCATCTTTGAAGAGTCAGCATATAAATTTAATGCCAATCTAAAACATATAACAAATAACAATGACTTAGTGTACGTGTTACCAACAAACAACTTCACTTTTGTCTTATATGCAATATCATAAAAGTAATTTCGCCTCATAAAAACAAATACATTCACTTTCTTCCGAAATTTATGTCGAGTCATCATCAGTCAACCATAATATTACAAGCAATAAAGACAATATTTACCAAAATCAATCTTATCCAGTACATATTAAAGCACATTTATCAAAATCAAATATCTCAGCTAAAGGAAAGCATTATATTGATAGATCGGTAGCGTTTACATCCAAACCGTTTTAACTATTGAATTACTTAATTTCTAGTTTATTTAAATCATTGATTTAACGCGATCTATAGAAGTAGTTGAGCGGGTTTAAAAATGCGCACAAAGTCTTATATGGATCGAAATGCGATACTTGCCAATAAACATTGGTTGAACTAGACAGTTTTGCAATATTGGTCATTCATATTTAATTTATTTAATTCCCTTCATTATAAATTTAAATTAAAATTCTAATTCTAATTCAAAATGTCTTTATTTATGTAGGCTTCAAGAAAGCACTTATAAATCGTCAAATTTACATAGGTGATCCTTAAAGCTACATGAATGTACCATAGTTACAATAAAAATGCTAGATTGAAGTAATATTCAATTACCGTAAAAAGAGTAACAAATTTATTTTGCAAATGAAATTAATGTAATCATATGTCAAATTCAATCACCAAATTGATAATAACAGAACAATGGCTTATTCTTTTAAACACATTTCCATCGACATCTTGATCGGAATAAATAATACAAATACTTAGCATATCACTCGATACAGATTACATTTCCTTAATATGAAAAATCCTTAGACAACATATAACATTACATCTCGTTAGTACGTTGCATATAATTACAACTCAACATATAATGAAATAGTGCCAGCTTTACTTACAAAACCTGCAATTTGAGCCTTATACTTGTTCACGGTGTTGTAAAAGTAAGATGCTAACAGATGGTTCCAGATCTCGAGTGAAAATTGCGCGCGCGCAGCCATCAACATCTTGTTTAACCGTATCCAGCGAAGTATTGGTAATGACTAAAGGGATATTTACTACAACTTGTTTATCTATCTATTTAAATACGTTTTATCTTTATATATTTACATATGTCGTTAGTTATTATATAGTAGTTTAGGATTTTGCTTAGTTTATTTTGTTTACTAATTTTAAGTGTTAATGTAAGGTGTGTTTGGGCAGCATCAAACGCCCCGATCTCTAGGCATCCGCTGAAAACCAGCGTCGCGGTGAGCATAGCGCCACCGCGACATATGCTCAGCGGAGACCTTGCTACATATTTCACATCTCTTAAATTGTGACAGTCTGTCATTTTGTATTTGTTATGTGTGTATGTCTGTTACCTAATAAACATTTTTCTTTCTTTCTAGTAGCGATGGTATCGATACTATCGATTTTTCGGCATACTAGTAATAAAGTAGTGTGAGGTAACAAAATGATTCAAATGCTTAGCGTTAGTGCACCAAATTCGTTGCCTGCCTATACTATATTCGGTCCCGATGATATTTCCAGTTGTTGTTAGTCGCCACCAAATGAACGAAACAACCACAAGCCACAATATCCACGTCTATCTTACTATGTATTTAAACTTCAATATACTAAACATTGGCAGATATAAACATAATAAAGTTCGGTTGCTATCTTCAAATACAGACGCTTTATTAATTAACTAATTAATCATATTATTACAATCATACATTTTTATTACAAACATAAAATTGCAATAGAAGCGTTAATTGCATCCATAGCACTATTTAAAATTCCTACTGATTTTCCTTTCGGATTTTTTACCGTTTAAACTAGTGCCAAGCACCTAACACTTCCAGTTTGCAAGTGAAACCTGCGCCAACGCATAAGTGCTCACTGGAGTTCTTAAGTCGTTGTAATAAGGTGTAACATTGCACAATTATATCAGCTAGTGACCGTAGACACACGCGCTATACGCACGCGCCTTTTAGTACAAGAGGTAATGACAAAATTTACATTTATATTAAAAGTGAAGAGTTAAGGCGTTTTCATAAAGATATCACGTCAAGAACGCTCTTGCCCGCTTAAGTCTTACGACGTTAGTTTAAGCTGGTATTTCATAAAACGCCTTTACTTGATTTATTTTCAAATATTTACCTAATCTTTTTTCATTGATCACGAGACGCACACAACGCAATTGATTATTAGATAAGACTTTGAGTAATTATGTATTATTACGGCTCATAACTCTTTCCTGTACTATTTTAAGTTTGCGTTTTGCTTTATGTTTTCAAAACCTAATTACGCAATTTAATTGCTCCATTTCAGTAATATTGCAATCCTCATAAATTTTAAAATCACGTTAACCTTTTTATGTGCTATGCATATACTTGTATCATTGTTCACATGTATTATAGAAAGTTCAACAAGGTCAGACCAATGGAGTACAAACTAAGTCTTAATTCTTATAGTTATATATCATAAAAATAATTGAAAACCATCAAATAGCATCACTATATCACACACAGAATATATACAAGTATAGTCCAGTACTATATTTGTTTGTTTAAATTCAGAAGTATGAGCATTATTACTAATATCATAAAATTATCGGCGGCCGCCTGTACTATCTCAAGAGCAACCATGTAATTACGGTCTGGTGCGCGCCGCTCTCGATTCTGCATGGCTTTATATTGATCCGTGGCGCAAATTGCATTGTTTCTACTTTATATCTCTTATCGAAGAATCAACAGGTTTCCTTGTAATAATAAAGCATTTGAAAAGAATATTGACATTAGCTTCTAAGGTAATCATCCTCTTCCTAGCGTTATGTCTCGTGCTTAGACGGGGTCTGCTTAGACGGGGTCCGCTTAGACCATGATCCAGGATTAAACGAGTCTGGTAATTACATGGAAGCGACTGCCAATCTGACCTTCGTAATCAAGATTGAGGAACCAGACAATTTTTTGATCATGGTTACAAATCCAAAGTTGTTTGAATGTGCAGGTTTCATCGCGATGTTTTCCCTTGCCATCGAGCTAGTGGTATAAATACGTACATAGATTTGAAAAATCCACAGGTACGAGCCTGGGTTTGAACCCGCACTCCTCGGTTAAGAGGCGCGTGTCCTTATAATTGAGCTACCACCGCTACTAAGGTAATGTACAATATAAATTCTCAAACTATCTTAATGAAATTACTTATTTGTTTTTCCCTTCACTAAACATCGTGTTGACTACAATTTTCTTGAATAAAAACATTCTGATCATATTTTAAATCACATCCGTAGATAGACATTCGTTAAATAAACTTTATGTTGTAGTATATCTAAGTACAAGTATTCAAATTTACAGTCCTAACCATATATAAAGATCGATAGATTCATTAGAACTCACTTAAGACTCTGTGTTTTATTTGCAAAGGACTTCAAAGTGAAGTGTTTCCGCTTCATATTTCAATCAATTTGTTTTAATTAGAATGTCAGCAAAAAACACTCATTAATGTTCATTGCTTATGAATAGGAATAGCCTGGTTAACATAAATACCTACTATTAACATAATTAGCGGAGAAAAAGATGGTATCCTTTAAATATCATTAAGAATAAGTAAAAGTATTAAACATCTAGGAACATTATTAGCAATCAAAGTCACTTTTTTTGTTCCACGCGAAGTTTTGTTGAAATTTGAACAGAATTTATTATTATAACAAAAATAAAAGGATTCTTTGTATATGAATATCGAAATAGAAGGTACATTTAATTTCATAAAAAGTTGTAATTTGATTATTATTTTTTAGTTTTTGATTATAATAATAATAATTCTTTTCTTTTATTCATCATCATTGCAGGAATCATAGATTTTTCCCCTTTTTTCATTATTTATGTATATATATAGAGTAATAAAAAATATTATTATCTTCTATGCTTGATGCACGCAGCTATAAAAATGTACCTAGGGCTCAATTAGGTAATATTGCACATATTATATGACATAACAACAGACTGGTAACTCCAGTAAGTTGTATGTACAGGATATTTTATTTTTATTAGAAGTAATGTTAACTGGTATTCTATATTATGTTGAAAAAGGAGAGAATGATCATATTTATAACTGATATAACTTTTTGTAGCCTATAAATGTAGCGTATATCATATAGAGTATCATATAACTAGATTCCTGTGGCATTTTATTGCAAAAATATGTTCAAATCTATAAAGAAAACATTGTAATATGATGAGATGAAATATACATATATAGTCTATAAAAAAATGTTAAAACAAAAGCAATAGTATCGGTATACTAGTATTGTAAGTAACTTTAGTGCAGTTGGCAAGCAAACAAAGAAAGCTTCACCTACATGCTGCCATTTCCTTATTGAAACATCGTCTAACTAAACTTTCCCTCTTCAGAGACAATTAATAACAATTCAAAAAGGCAATGACCTTGTTTTATGACAAACTAGCGACTCGCCCCGGCCTCGCACGATGAGCACAAAACAATATAAAACTATACATATAAACCGTCCTCTTGAATCACCCTTTTATTAGTCAAAACCGCATCAACATCCCTTGCGTAGTTTATAAGATATATGCGAACAGATAGAAACGGCAATTTTGTTTTATACTATGCAAAGATATTAACCATTATAAAATATTCGCAAACGTTATGAAAAACTTTTTTTTCACTGAAGTTCCATTAATATCCAGCTGCTGATTTCTATGTGTTGATATTTGAGCTGTGCTTGAAAAATATTATCAGATTTCTAATGGCGCATCCGCTAAATGATAAAACGTAAGCATGAAAAAGTATTTAACTCATTAGCTTTCACTCGTATAAAATTTTATACATTTTACATATTTATTTATTTATTTATTTATTTATTTATTTATTTATTAACAAATAATTACACGGGAAGACCCAATTACATAATTATGCAGTATAAGTATACACTTAGCAGCTAAAGCATATTACAAGCCAATGTCAATTTGGTTTAGCAAGCATTTTACGTTATCCGTAAATACATCAAATTCGGGATGTAATAACAAGAGTGCGTTAAGTGTATGATGCATGCGACACAGCGGCGACTGCGCACGCGCGACCGTACGACACAATGGAGGCGCAAACAGCTGATGCTTACGACCAGAACGTATACGCAGGTACTTATCAGGCACGTACATGCGACTTAACTGTTCTACACATTCAGGCGAATCCAGGCCTCCACGCAGTATCGCAACAGCAGTCGAGATCTCCACTCGCGTTCTCCTCACCTCCAAAGAATTCATCTCCAACATTCCCAGCAAGAAATTGGTAGGATACATAAAGGGATAGTATCCATACATTCGCTTATAATAATAACGAAGGAAAGCCTTTTGAACCTTTTCTAGCAACAATTTGTACTTGGCCTCGTGCGGATTCCAAACACACGCACTGGTTTCCAAAGAGCTTCTTACCAGACTGGTAAATAGGAGCCTGATGACACTAGGACTTTGAAAATCACGTAAGTTACGCAAGACAAACCCCAAACGACCGAAGCAGCTACGAGCGAGAGCGGAAATATGTGCATTGAACGTCAGGGCGGTATCAAACGTCACACCCAAGTCTTTCATAGAATCAACGCGCACAACGACGTCATCACCCAAACAATAATTGTGAATGATAGGATTGCGCCGACGACTGAAGGTCATGACAGTGCACTTCTTGCGGTTAAACTCCAACCCATTCACGTTACTCCACATAAGAAGAGCATCAACATCTCTTTGAATGAGTTCACAATCCGTAACATCACTGACCTCTGCATATAACTTCAGGTCGTCCGCATAAAGCAGGCATTTCGTGTTTTCGAGGACATTTACCACATCGTTGATCATCAGCAGGAAGAGCAAAGGCCCGAGTATGGATCCTTGTGTTACGCCAGAGGGCGTTGGATAGGGTTGCGATACATAACAACCGTAACGAACGTACTGCTGACGACCTTCAAAGTAGTTTGTAAGTAAATGGACCAGTTTGGATGAAAACCCCATAGAATTGAGCTTTGATAAGAGTATTCTACAATTAACTCTATCGAATGCCTTGCAATAATCGAAGTATAGGACATCAACTTGACTACCTTTATCCATTGCTTTTGAGATGTACTCAACCAATGAGAGCAAGTTTGACGAAACAGATCTTCGTGGCATAAACCCGTGTTGTTCATTACAGATGTACGGCTGGACTTGTTTGAGGATTCTGTTATGCATCAAAATTTCAAAGACCTTTGCAGGCGCCGAAAGTATAGCAATCGGACGATGTTCCTCTACAAGCGATTTGTTACTGCTTTTGGGGATAGGAGTGACACGATTCACTTTCCATATCGGAGGATAAACACCATGAAGCAAAATAAGATTGATTAGGTGACAGAGAGGGACAGCAACCGCTTTCCCGCACATCTTTAAGAGGTTCGCCGGCACACCATCAGGCCCCGGAGACCAGCCAGGCTTTAGCTTACCAATAGCACTCTCAACATCTGTAACAGAAAAATTACCAACATCTATGTGCGCATATGTCTGAATAGTAACAGGCGCTGATACCAGTGTCTGCTGGCCCTGAACATATACGCTCGAAAAGTGATCAGCGAAAGCGCTGGCTGCATCAGCACCCGCATACTGGACACCTTGGTATACAACATTCGGCTCGAAACCACCCACAGACCTAAGACCGTTCATGTGACGCCAAAACCCGCGAGGATTGGAGTGCAGATCTTTCTCCAGTTTTGCGATGTAGGATTTGTACGCTAATGAGGTTCTCATTTTAATACAGGATCGAAGATTTGAAAAATGAATGTACATAACCTGACATTTGGATTGCCTCCAGGCCCGATGAAGTCTTGTTTTTTCCCTAATATCCTTGATGATGTCTGCAGTAAACCACACCGGATATCGTCTAACAGAAAATTTAGACCTCCGTTTTTTCGGGGCAAGACTATCAAAGATGCTATATAGCGGCTCATAGAACAGTTCCAAGGCCGAGAACAAATCACGAGATTGAAGCAAGGCAAACCAATCCAAACTATCTATAGAAAGACACAAAACAGCTCTATCGACCCTATTAAAGTTCCAATCCGCACTATCATTGACATTGCTTGGCTGCATGGACCCGCGCTGAACAATAGAGCCAATGCGGATGGCAATGTCAAGTGGTGGGTGATATGGATCCGGAGGCACGAGGCCTCCACTCTCACAATCGGATACTGCGGCGGCACTTACGCACTCTTGTATTAACACCACATCAAGCTTACCACCATGAGTATTAATAACATGATTACTGTCTACCAGGTTACAAAACGACATAAAATAACAATAATAACTTTTTATATTCATTGAGGCACTATTCATATTAAGGTCCCCTAAAATTACAATTGGTTCCTTTATGGTATGAATAAAACTTTCAACTTTAGTGAACCAATCCATATAAATACTATCGGCAGAAGAGGGGGGTATATACACAACACAAAAATACATATTACGAGATTTTACAGCAACAGATGTCCAAATGTCTTCTCCAGCAGAAGTCTCAAAATGATGTAGACGGCCCATCGTAAGACCAGGCCGGGCAGCCAGCAGCACTCCTCCACCCCAAGACCCACGATCACGACGAGCAATACTCCAGCCATTTCTTGCCACTTCAGCATCGTTAACCGAGTTATCCAGAAAGGTTTCAGTGACGGCTACTAAATCACAATCGAGCAGTACCATGTTTGCATTCCAAGTTTTCAGTTTTGTTTTTAATCCACGTACATTTTGATATACAATATCCACAGTGAAAGCTGGTTTAGCGATATGTTGAGGAGCAAATAAGTTGCAATGCGACGCACTGCCACTTCCCGCCGCTTTACGTTCGATTTTCTTTGTGCTGATCTTGTCGAAAGGGACGTCTCCACGGCTTAATGCATACATTTTCAGGCCAATTATTGGGTGCTAACAGAAGTTCAGAAGCCGCTGCAGGAGTGCATATTTTGAATGATGCATAAGGACCACGAGCCTTTAGGCTTTCCACTTTACAAACTGCACATCCGGCAATCTTCGCAACGTGCGCCTTAACTTGGTCCTCGGTAGTACCCTGCTTAAGGTAATACAAATGAAAACTCCGCTGCCTCTCGGAGGCCTGGAGCTCAATACTACCTGGAGCAGCTGTTCCACGCAGCATCCCAACAGGACCCCTACGACGACGCTGGACGCCAAGCTCTTCAATTTGAGACTGTCTACTTGCAGAAGTGGTATCACCAAACAGAGTGCCCAGTGTATCTCTACTGCGACGAGGTCGACGCGTTACCTCTTTCCACTCTTCATTACCTATGCTATCGCGGGCTACGACCAAAGGCGAGGCAGACTTCTCCTGGACAGCAGCATTTGCACTCAGAGATGTGGCGGGGGGCGCCACAGTCGTAGTAGTTTTATCTTCAACCGCTGCCGCAGCAAGAGGCTGCTCCTTGTTGACACGCTCCAAGCCTTTTACAACTGCAGCAACATTATCAGTTAAGCAAGTAAGCGATTCCGAGAACACTGTCGTTGCTGCCTCAGACATAGACTTAGCAATCAAATCGTGCATGCGCTCAGAAAAAAAAAGATGCAACTCCTCACGTATTAGGGTTCTAATTTGATCAACGGTCGGAAAATAGTCACATTCACCTGGTAAGGATTCATTGACATTGTATTGTGATGGTCCAGGTGCCCGCCGGCGTGTAACATTATCGGGGCTTTCCTTAGAAGGTCGACAAGGGGTATTGGTGTTGTCGCCCTTAGGCACTTTGCATATACATGCCTGACACTTCCAAGCCGCCTTATGATCCTTCGACATTGTATTTGAAAATCTCTTTTCAGAGACATTAGCACATGTGAGGTCATAGTAGTCACGACAGAGACAGCATTGCAGATATTGTCTGCCTCGCACAGTACTGCGACACCCGGCACAGGAAATAACAGTCGTCATCATAATAACGCTCAGTAGTAGCAGCGCCGGCGACGTGCTCGTTGGTTGTTCGTGACTGCTCGGCGGCCGTCGGGCGTTCTCGGCGCGTTAGTTCCGAATACGAATTTCGACCGCACCGCACTGACTGTCCGTAGCCGAGTGGATAAAACTTTGCCACTTACGCAGAGTTCCGTAGATCGAATCCCAGCAGTAACACACTTGTCTTTTTTCACTATTTTCAATTTATAAGTTTAGATGCACGGCGGCGGATTCTTGACTTTTCGAGGGGCAAAGCCCGGGGCCTCCAGATATTTAATATTCAAATATTTAAAAATTAGAAATTACTTCAACACGTCTGCTCACAGCTAAGAACGCACGCCGAAAAAATATCGCTAATGAATGGTTAATTTCTAGGGAAAAAAATATTTAGAAAGAGGCAACGAGTGCTTGTTCAATCACATTGAAATCGAATCTATTTACTTGACGAATGTGATATCTGAATACACATACTTTTGCATTTTATATTAATAGACATGGAATGCAATGCATTATATACCTTATTAGACCATATTTTGGATTTAACATAACATAACATAACATCACGCCCATAATCCCCGAAGGGGTAGGCAGAGTCAAAGGGACAGCAGTCTCCTTTAACCACATTCAGCCAAAAATAAAACTGGGCTGGGTTAGATGGAAAATTGCAAAAAAGCAGCGACAAGCGGCCAGCCTGTTGCCAACACATCACACACCCAAAATCCAATATACCATTAGTCGCCCTTTACGACCTGCTAGGCAAGAAACACAGTTGGTACATTTTTTTTAAGTCCCAGACTAACACGGTACAATGGGCTGGGTTAGATGGAAAATTTTGAAAAAGTAGTGACAAGTGGCTAGCTTGTCACCTACACAATCACATACCCAAAACCCAATACACCATTAGTCGCCTTTTACGACATGCTAGGTAAGAAACACAGTTAACACATTATTTTTAAGTCCCAGACCAACACGGGACAATGAGCTGGGTTATATGGTTAATAATTTATATTAAGATTAACTTGTATAATTATGCAGTATTTGTTCAATGCTTAAACAAAATTATACAATTAAAACCTTATTTACGTATGCCATAAAAATCTCCTAACTCCACCCGGCAATTCATAAGATCGTCTAAAAATATGGAAACTTAATTTAGGCGCCAATTAAAAGAGACCTCTATTTAGACATTTGGAGTTTAATTCAAGAGGTCTTCTTAAATTGGTGGTTGGGGTAATTAGATGATAGCAGATGACGTAACGTCGCGAAAGTCGGCATTTCTCCGATACTCACTAAATGTTGGCGATCGTCGACCGATTTCTCGCTGACTTTGCATGTATGTGGCAAGTTACGGTGTGTTTGCATCCGTGCTACAGATTGACTTGTTAACTGTGTTACGAAATAGCGAAATATGTTCTTCATTCTCAATGTAACATAAGAATGCCCAAAAATAACTTAAGTAACACCCATCAAGTACCTAAGTCCAAATTAATGTATTAACAGAAAAATCAAAGATCATTATTAATCAGTCAATTCTATTCAGTTTATAAATTATATATCAATACGACATAGAATGATTATTATCTGTATTTATCAATGCGTTTTATTTAGCCCTAGCGAATCTAGCTTTAGTAGCTTTTCCATCTTGTTAACAACATTACATGTCTAACAAGATGCCATATTCAACCGACACCACATAATAATCTCATGAAATCGTAATACACCAACAGGTTTTGCGACAGCCAAATAGGCTCCTTGTCCGATGTAGCCGTAGTCAAATGGTTTAATTTATGTCTAAAATTCCTCCTCCGTTACGCAAATTGGCATAATAACTTCCCGGGGCAATAACTAACTAACACATCCAGGAAACAATGAAATCTCCTAACCCGAGTGTGCATATTTACACGATGCATATTAATAAAATGTTTTGATTAATATTAGTTTGTCCTTGCGATTTCTTCATCGCATACTTCATGTTTTTAGTAATCTGGTAAGAAATTTAATAGTTATTAGATTAATAATTTTGATAAAAAATGAGGTGGAAATAAAATCTGACCAGATAATCAACGGATTAGACCTATTTTAGTGGACATTAAAATACATATTAATATTGATGTTTAAGATAAAAGATTTATCTTGGAAGTGAGCATATTGTTATAAAATGCGATATGACGATAGATATTGTAGTAGGTACCATCCCAATCACTCACTTTTTATTTGAAAGAAAAGTATGTATCAGGTACGGACAATACATCTTCCCAAACTTTTAACAAACTCCTTTTATAATCCGTTAAAGCAAAACATACGAGATAATCGCATAACTATAACAGACGAGAATCCACGTGTCTCAAATAGACTTATAAAACAAAACAATTTTATTGTTACTCATAATAATTGACCCATTATTTGATTATTTTGAAATACAATAATTATAGTCCAAGCGAATGTGGTGGACGCAGTCACGAAAAATGAGATGTCAACATTTCTTTTATCAACGTCGACAGACTCGTGATCACACCGGAATCGTGACTTGAAGTACAAAGTCTAGTACGAATCTAATACGCGATCACGAAGAACTTACAAAATCAAGGTATTAGTAAATAATGTATCTGTTACACAAAACTAATTAATTTATAACTGAGGATCTAAGTATATCGTCCCGTGGTCGAGTACTCAGGGACCCTGGTCAGTAAATCAAGGGTCACGGGTTTGAATCCCGCTAGAGGCAAATGTTTTGTGTGATGAACGTGGACATTTTTACTCGAGTCATAGTTAGTTAAACGTATTTAAGTATATCTATCCGTTCACCTAGTATCCATAGCACAAGCATAAACTTAGTTTGGGACTAAAGAATTGGTGTATCAGTCTGGAAAATTAATTTATTTATTTAACAATTTGCCAATCGTGTTGCATACCTAGCATGTCGTAAAAGGCGACTAATGGTATATTAGGTTTTAAGTATGTGATTTAGTAGGCGATGAGTCACTTTTTCACAATTTTCCATCTAACCCAATCCAGTTTTATTTTAGGCTGAATGTGGTTAAAGGGGGAAAGTTAAAGAGTTGTTGCCCCTTTGACTCTACCTCCCTTCGGGGATTACATCTGAGTTAAAAAAATCAACGATGAATAAGCCATTACAGGTTTATTTTCATCTGTCATTGCATAATGGCAAAATGGGTAAATGGCAAAATATTTCCATTTCATGAATATGCAAATCTTTATAGCAATGTGAAATTATAAGTAATGAACAAAGGTAATTTTTCGTTGGTAAGAATACTTAATTTTATGTGTGGTAATAAAAACCTCGGGAAATACCACAAACTACATAGTACAACTAACCAATATATGTTTGTGTGATTATGCGCACTTTAATCATTTTTGTAAAAGATAATGTAATAGATATGTTCAATAGTATGTACGAAGACACATACAAATTTAACGTAAAATGTTTAACTTTTCAATAAAGAAGGCCTTTCATGCTACTTGTTATACGAATTTCTAAAAATCATTATTAACGAATTTATCTACTTCGTTAATATCTATTATAAGTGTGCTACCGTTGTAAAGGGTACGCTAGGGCAAGATACCAAACGCGTCAGGGGTAAAATACTAACGTACTGTTGCAATTGCAAGTGAAAAGCATGCGGCGTGTCATCACATAGCGAATAATTGCAAGCCCCGCTTACGTCACGGTAAACTAATGAGCCCGGAACGAAACACCTGTCGAACAATACGCTGCGCCGGCGCACTGCGGTCAGTGATAAAAAAATACAGTGAATCGTCTATACCCTTACTAGACTGTGCAAACTTATCCACTCTAAGTTGTTACGTTGAGACGTGTTGCGATCACCCAATTTTTGAAAAGTATGGACCCTGTAATATGATTAATTTAGCAAAATATTGTAAAAGTTAATTTTATGAGACAATCCCAAATGAGAAATTACTATACGTACCTACCAATATAAATAATACGGCAGTTTTTCTATTTTACTGAATATTTGATTGCTACCAGAAGAGCAGGTAGAAACCTTATGACAAAATTTGGTTTTGTAACAGTTTAAATGAAGTCTCTGTTAATTAAAAATGATAGGTATCTGTTAGTCTGACTGAGAAAATCCGAAAAATTACCGGTCAGATGGTAGACCACCTAAAAATCTACGAGCTTCCATAATGGTATCTAGAATAATATATAAAGAAATCACATATAGTGACAATAGACATTATTATTTATTATTTTACGGTAGTACATAGCCAGTTTCAGATATCGCTGTGACACCCGCGGAAGTCAAATCCCCGAGTATCACTTTACTGCACGGTCGTATAGTGTGACGCGCCGCGCTGGATCGAAAGTCGCATTCATGACCGTGAAAGCGCGGGCGAAACAATAAACTGCGTATTCCGTGATTCGCGCACTCCGCAGTTATGTAAGGGATACGCGTATATTGTAATGTTTGTAATTCTTTTGATAACAAGGTTTCACTAAATGCAATCGTTGGTTTTGTAAACTTGACTTGTGCCAAATTTGACGTCAAAAGTTATGGTAGCTATAATAGGTACCTAGTGGTTTATGTTATGTTATAATGTAAGTATGTAGGTTTATTATATAGGTACCACTGGGAAAATAATTATAACATATACTACATATTTATTCAACTAGTAAGTAAGTATAGGCCCAGCCTCTTCTACAACGACCAGTTTGGTCGTGTATTAACAGAAGTTAATGTTAGGAGTCATGAAAAGTAGCGCTTGCATGAAAAGGATTATGAATGTTGAAGAGGCGAGTGAGGTCTGTAAGGATCGTGCCATATGGCGTTCTTCTCTGCCTACGCCGGTTCTCTCTGCCTACGCCGCTAGGGAAGTGACGTGAAGTTTAGTTAGTTAGTGACTTAAGTAAGTATATCTCTAGAGGAGGAAGAAAATAAAAACAACCATTAAAAATCTATGGATATGTAACCATGATTTAATAAGTTTGTTCCCCTGTTTAAAGACTATAAAAGTCACATGGTACGTCAGTCGCTTGAATGTAATACCCAGACTAGCTAAACCTACATATTATATACACATAGTGTTAGGAGATGATAAGTTTTTTTATGTAAGAGAAAGATTTATTGCTACAGTCTATCAAATGCTTTAATAATGCTTATTTGATCGCTTTGGGCATTTAATGTGTTCTTTAAATATATATATATAAAAAAAAACAAGTGATACAGTTGTAAAATCAGTGTTTAACATGTCATAAAACAATAATTCAATTAACACCTACATGTGTATTTGTCAAAAAATGCAAAAAGAATTGATTTTATTGTATACTGTACTCTTGTGAAAAATAACTAAGAAAAATAAACAACTAACTTTAGCACTAAAATATAATAAAAGTAATGTACTGTTTTAATTCTACACGTCTATAATGTCATCATATTTTTCTTTTTCTTGTGCAAACTTGGTTTCGCTAGATATATCAAATATCAAATTAGTTTTTTCTTAAAATCACAGTACTTCATACTAATTGAAATTCAATAACCAGTCATTACTAATCAAATCAAAACGCACCCGCTCTCTCTTTTTCCGATATTAAAAATCTACATAAAATACCGCCAACTCACCACCAATCTCGATAAAATAAACTGCGGTATTGATATTTGGCAGTGAAACACCGCGGGTCATCACACCGTCGTAATTACTGCTTATATAATAGGTCAAAGTTTACACAACGTTGGTCTTTTGAATAAAAATTTCAGATTTACGACCGGCAAGGTGAACAGGTGGAAATTTGTTGCAATATAAACGTTTCGGCGTCTATTGTTAACCAATACAGATGTTATTGTTTGGCTATTAGAGTACCAGCTGATCTGTTGAAAGAAAATGATAGATTGACATTTGTGGTGGATCTGATTGCGGAGTTTATTGCTGGCAAGGTGAGGCTGTATCATTTATGCAAGAAAAGCGGTTCTTTGAAGACAGCGAAGGTACTATGTTGAATCTATGCTTAGCTAAGTTAATAGACAGTTTGCATATTATATTAAATATGGGCTTAACGACTTTGAACGCATAAAGATATCCCTTGTTATTGAGCCGAGTATAATATTTAATTTAAATATATTTTAAATAGATACCAGAATATTCAGTAAATGTTTAACCATTCGGCAGTAAGACAAGCCTACGGTAGTTTAAGAAAGACTCTTTTAAGAGACTTCTTTCATCCGGTATTTGACATATAAAGTTTAATCAAATCGTAATAGTAAATCTGTTTAAGGCACTTTTCATAGTAACTTAGTTTTTATTCCATATATGCTTGAGATGATAAACAAAAATAATCATGTGTTCACACAGTTCTATTAACACGATTGAGTGATAATATGCGTAAACCGATGCTCATCATTGTTCGCGGCATATTTATTCACCACAAAACCTTGTTTTATTAATTCGTACCCTTGACCTGCTAAGAAAACTCACACTTTGGCGGTTTCAATGTTTCTAATGTTCGTCAACCTGCTTAGCTAGTACTTGATATAGATCGTAAAAAGCGTAGTACTGTGTGTTTGTGGTACCTTCATTGATTTCTATGGTAGTCATTTTATATAATTTTGACTAATACTTGTTGTTTATACTTTTACTAATACGTACTTATAAAATATCAAAAGTTTCTAATTGTATAGAATCTGGCATTTTTTCACGCAATAGATCTATACTAATATTATAAAGAGGAAAGATTTGTATTTTTGTATGCGTGTTTGTTTGTAATGAATAAACTCAAAAACTATTGCGCCGATTTAAAAAAATATTTTACCGTTGGAAAGCTACATCATTCGGAAGTAACATAGGCTATATTTTATCCCCATATTCCTACAGAAACAGGAACTATGGGTAAAACCGCGGGGCGCTGCTAGTGACATATATAGGTGAGCGTTGAAGTGGATTAACTCCGTAAATTTTTAAATGGTTGAAGTTTATTTTAATGTTAAACGCATTCAAAGAAATACATACGTACACATAAGCTGACCTCAGAGACACAACACAAACCACATTAATCCACCATTAACAGCTAACATGACAATTCGTAATCTAAGCTAGTAAAATGACAAAATAGACATATGACGATCATTCTCGTGCGTAAACAGATGTTTGAATATTATTTATGGCACAATTTAAAAGCCACAATGGCTCGTTAAACTAATTCATAGCCTTGACCCGCTAAGAATTCTCGCGAACCGACCTGCCAAACGCAGATCGGCATTTGGTTGAGGATAAACTCACGCTGCGATCATTTCGATCTAATATTTGTTCGGAGGTGCTAATCGAATTCAAATTAGCCTTTTATCGATAGCTCATCAATTTTGTAATATTTAAATCAAATAAAATAACTTATATGACATGAAATTTGGGATTCATATAAGGGTAACAAAGCGCTTGATACTGACTGAGCTTTTCTGAAACGTATTATTCGTGCAAGTACACACAAATGCACATTTGTATAAATAACTCACTGTGCCCGCGGTTTTACACGCGTTTTTGTTAATGTTATATAATTCATTTATCAAGGAAGGCTATATATAGCTTTCCTCGATAAATGTGCTTTCCAACACAGAAATAATTTTTCAAATTGGACCAGTTGTTCCTGAGATTAGCGCGTTCAAGCAAACAAACAAACAACTTTTCAACTTTATAATATTAGTATGGACTAGCTGTGCCAGCGGTGTCACCAGCGTTTATGGTTAATATTATAAAGACTATTTCCGTCATACATGATTTCTATGTAACTTTAACCATTAAGGCTGCACACGCGACGGAAGCTTAAAAAATGGAGTAACTTCTCCCGTTTTCTCAACATTTCCCTTCACTACTCTGCTCCTATTAATTGTAGCGTGATGAAAAGTATACTATAACCTGCCCAGGAGTATGAAGAATAATTGTACCATGTTTCGTTAAAATCCGTCGAGTAGTTTTTG
This sequence comes from Glyphodes perspectalis, assembly GCA_951394215.1. Lineage (NCBI taxonomy): Eukaryota > Metazoa > Arthropoda > Insecta > Lepidoptera > Crambidae > Glyphodes > Glyphodes perspectalis. The sequence continues at coordinate 4,772,562 of OX596200.1, forward strand.
TTTCTATAAGGAACATACAGACAGACAGACAAAAATTTTACTGATTGCATTTTTGGCATCAGTATCGATCACTAATCACCCCCTGATAGTTATTTTGAAAATATATTTAATGTACAGAATTGACCTTTCTACAGATTTATTATAAGTATAGATAATATTTATCTTCTTACGCTTTGACGTTAAAAACCAGGTTTGCCTAAAAATAAATTACCTCTCTCGTAATATAATTGCCTAAAACCACAAAGTGCCATCCTTAATCCGTTGTTAAGGTTAATTTAATCTTATGGTAATAAATTAAGACTTGGCTTAATTAGATTAGATTTAAAGACTTTTAAAATATTTTAAGACCACTATAAAGTAATTCACGTAAAAACAACTTATTTCTTTTGAATATTATCAATAAACTGCTTCGGTATGTTGACGGAGATAAATATTTATCTGCTTATATAATATAACATATTCAATTTATCACTGATGTGAAACCTCTACAGAGCTACTATACGTATAGCTTACGAATGATTCTACGATGACAGATAGCGCAAAATCGAATAGCTCTTGACCGATATACGGATGACAGCGTAAAAATTCCCAACGCATTCCGTAAATTTCGACATAGAAATAGAAACAGTGGCTTTTGTTTTACACGTGAGGATGGGACAGACGGAGGAACGCGCGTAGAATAGCTAATGCTGGTTTGTGAAACTGCCACGGGAACCTTGGCCGAGATTATCAGCGTTTGACGTAGACATAATGATTAGTAGTAGTCGATGACTAACTTAGTAGCCAGCGATAACTGATTGAGATCAATTCGGACTGGAGGTTATGAAAAGCTTGCTAGCTCAAAAGACCTTCTAAAGAAAAGTGATCTGACCCAAAAAGTGTAATGAGCTAGGAAGTTTTATAAAGTAGAGAATTCAGTAGTAGCATTTATAAGAGTATTAAATAGTAGTATTTAGTAGTAAAATTTAGAGTTAGGTAATTTTCGATCGGGTGTTCCAAATTGACAAAAAGGTCCTTAAACGGTATGAATACAAACTAACTAACTAAATTTCACGCCACTTCCCTAGCGAGGAAGGCAATACATGTATACAAGCCATTTCTATTTCGAGATACTTTTAATTTATGGATCACTGCTCGGTGAGTAAAAAATATTTCAAATAAATTGTCAGAAAACGTGATGTAGACTTGAGTTTAAATACAATTCGTACATACATTTACAAAATATCCTCAAATTGATATAGGTTCGATACAACAAACCGATGTTATTAATCAAAATACCTTTTTGCAGATATTGAGTATTAAAAATTTATCAATAGCAAAAAATTACTCAAAAAGATATTTAAAGGAACGAGCAACAAATTAATACAGATTGCATTTACGTTCAAGGTGTCTCTCATATTGGGTTGATGATCTAAGACGTGTGATGATAGTAATAAATCCTATATAGACTAGCGGTAGTTTTACTCAAGAACTAATCTACGTACATCATTACATAATCACCTTACCCATATATGACAGGTAGTATAGCGGCATCATCAAGGTATAAAAAGTGTTAAGCGGTCATATTGTAGTATGATTACGTTATATATAAGCCAATGAAAATGTTATTAAATAGGCCGGCTACCTTATATCTGCAGCATCATATTGATCACAGTACGATACTCCAGATATTTGACAGGCCCGTTGGTCGAGTGGTCAGAGACCCTAGCCACGTAACCAAGCGTCGCGGGTTCGAATCCCGCTAGGGGCAAATGTTTCGTGTGATAAACATGGATATTTGTACTCGAGTCATGGATGTTTATAAACGTATTTAAGTATGTCTATCGGTTCGCCTAGTATCCATAGCACAAGCTTATAAGCTAAGTTTGGAACTAGGGAATTGGTGTGTCAATCTGAAGAATTTATTTATTTATTATATGGCATAGTATGCGTTCTGTATTTATAAAAAACTAGCTGTTCCAAGTAACTTAGTACCGGCCTATTCTCGTGATAAAAAACTAAAAACATTACCCTTCTTTTTTGGTATTCGAGTAAAAAGCCAGCCAATCCAGGATGTCAGCTACCTCTATATCAAATTTCATCAAAATCTGTCCAACCGTTCTTGAGTCATCAATGGTATCGACCGACCAAAAACCGACTTGTTTGTATATATAGATAAGCATAATTTTATAGAAAATTCCTTCCATCTTTTTGTATGTTAAGATAGAAATAACAAAAATTTACGATAACATGTTCCCAGTGTTACAGTGAGTCATACGTATTTCTCATCGTGCTATTTGCTTTTATTTATGACGATTATAAATAGATATGTTTTATAAATTCTAATAGGTACATACAAAATATTTGCCGCGAAACTTGTTTCAAAAGACAAAATTTAAGGTTAATCGAGTCTTTGCCAACAAAGAGATTTATTAAGTTCTTATTTACAAATTCAATAAGACGGATGTATGCAGCTTTATATTTCCTCGCATAAGCTGCATTTTGGTATGATACCTACTTGAATTTGTATTTAAATGATAGATTATGTCTTTTTGATTATATATTTGCATGTATGATTGCTAACTGCGTGTGTATGCCACTTAACTCTTCCTCAAAGACTGATCCGATTATAAATTATGTGAATAAGATAAAATTCCTTGATGGTTTATATTTACAATGAGACCAAACAGCCAGGTGGTAGTACAATTTAGATCTTATTAATCTTATACTCTCATATATACTTACTAATATATAAAGCTGAGTTTGTTTGTTTGCTTGAACGCGCAAATCTCAGGAACATCTGGTCCGAATTGACATTTGCTGTATAGTTCATTTGTCTAGAAAGGCTATATAACATCAGCTAGCGTGAAATAAAATATATAAAAAAGCGTTTTTTTTTGTTGCTTACATCTTTCAAATTCAATCTTAAAAAACGTACTTTTAAACACTGGGAAGGTTATCTCTTAAAATTTAAATTCACAGAATGAATACTTAATACTTAGGTAAACTTAAACTGTGCTTGAGCTTTGTCCGTGACTCAAGGCTGAGAACCGTGATCATTACGTGTAATAAAACACAGAACTTCTTACTAACACTAATGGAGCAAATTCCCACTACCTTTCCTTTCATTTAGGTATTAAAATGTTAATCTGTGTCCTGCAAAAGGTTTTTATAGTTAGAACACGCTCCGTAGTACTATAACGGATGCAATATGAGATAATCTGAATACGGTTGAAATATACGTGCTAAGTTCGAAGTATATTTTGGACGCATTAAATATTGTCATCTACTGTATTTTATGTTTTGATTTAATTAAATTCAAGCCGTATAAATCATACGTATATGAGGGGCTACGAATACTTTTTGTATGTAATGATGAAGTGTCTTTGCAACCAGTTGACCGACTGACCCCTCGATTCACGAATCAGCTATCGATGTCCACCGACCACCGGTTTGCACAACTACGTACAAACATTGCATATAAATCGCTCCACTCGTCACATTTGTCGTAAAAATCGTAAAAATAATCGAGCATTAATTTCTCTGATCTTCATTTGTTTATTCGTTTTAATTCCAACAAACTTGTTCTGTAAATTCCTTTTGTATAATATTTTTATTCGGTATTGAATTATGACGTAATAGAGGCGCCAAGTATGATTTAAGCGATTCGTTTTTTATCATGAATCAATGTTCATATTGTCATTAAGAGCGTCCCCAGAAAAATACCAATGATACAATGTTAAGATGACTCAACAATATTAACAAGCTGTATGATTCCTTTTTTTCTTTTCATGAAATAAACCCTAACTGTATCCGACGATGAACAAATATGTTTCGGTAACATTAAGTATTTTCTATCTATCTATTCATAGCAGAACTTTATGACCTAGGTTGACAAATTTAAATTCGTTTTTCACTTAATTTCACGTCGAATAAAAGAGTTGTTTACAAATCTCGCAATACAAAAATACAAAAAATATATTTTCAGGCACCTGAAAAGTAATTTCTCATATTTATCTTCTTACTATTATTAAATATATTTCGTGTAATTTATCGCCTGTCGAAATTCGACCATATTTTTTTGTTTTTTTTTTTATTTAATAGGTATATTTCTAACGCATTATTTAAAAAAAATAGCATTCTGCACTCCTTCTCTATAGAAACTATAAGTGTGCAAAATTGTATACTCTTCTTTCTGCGCAATTTTCGTAAAAAGGGGTACAAAGTTTTTTCACTTATTAATATATAGATTTGCATTGAACACGATTTTGCACAACAAAACGCTGGAAATAATCGCTCAAAGCGTATGGGGTAACGGCGATTTTTTCACGAAACATGCGCGACACCATTTAACGCCGCTCTATTATGGCAAACAAGGCTTTTGTTGTCACTTCTCTATGGTATTTCGTGTTTTACGGTCATATTTCTCGTAATATGCATGCGATATATATTTATGACTAGTCTTCTTGCCAAAAAGGATATGTTTGGAAAAGGCTTAAGACACGATGTAGTTGTCACGACTTTGGTATAGATGAATTGACTGTTTAAAGTGTAAAATAGTACTTTTTGAACCTATGTGTTAAGTGATTATGTTATTTAGATGAAGGATGATCGATATTGCATAAATATATTTGACGAGTTTTAGCAACTTTAAGCTAACTTAGGTGTTAAATTTCCCTGACATTGTCAGACCTTCAGCGCATGAAAGGAAATATTTAAGAGGGGAGATTTATGTTTAACAGTGGATGTGTTGCGTTTTATAATTAAGAGGAATTTCATAAAGCCGTTTATATGTAAGTCTTAAATGCACTTACATATAAGACTAACATAAAAACGGTCCCATTCTATCTATTTTCTCTTAATATACTGTATGACCATATGATCATCAACTATCAAAGAAGAAACGTAATACTCCTACCAATGTGCCAGTATATTTTATTGATGTTTCATAAATTCTGAAAATCATTAGTTTCCAATCTGATAGTAACTCAAAAATAATCGTTTATAAAAATATAAAATTTCAAAAACTAAAAAAACAAAAGTTACTTTAAGCCACAATTGCAATATACTTAGCTGATATAATTTATGAGATTATCAGTACTACGAGTACGACTTATATACTCTGTGCGTTGAGCAACATGCGTATGCGCAGACGACGATTAATAAGGAAACAAGATGATCACACAGCCGCCAAGTGGTTCAAGGCGCACATAACATTTGAGTCGTTGAGTGACCGACTACCTTTACTAGTAAGTTTACTCGTAAGTACCTACCAGGAATGTCAACTAATAAGGCGCTAAAACCATATTAGGAATCTGTTAATTAGTATCAATTTGATTGGAGAAAGGATAATAATAAATTGAATTAAACGCAACATTTCATTCAAAAATTCTGTTTCATTTGTGATGAAGGCTATACAGAACGAAATATATCAGGAATAGAGATAGGAATATGCTGTTATAGATCGATTCTATTTGAATTTTCTTTGGTTGCAATTAGAGAATTACAGAATTAGTAATGTATATTTTGTTAGATAGGAACGACTTGGACTACTCTGATGAACAGGATTGACTAGGACGGGAAATGTACTATCTACAAAAATCTACCGATCAGACCATATTTACGCGTAAACTATTATAATTATCTGAGTCATAAGGACCAACTCCAATATTGCACATGTCAAACTATTCCATCTAAACTCAAAATTTAACTATTTGCAAAGTAGTTACTTCTTACAACACTTATATAAGAGCGAATTTTAGATATGGTGTGCCAAATGACGGTCAGTTCTCTCTCACTCCCCGCTAGGAAAGTAGCATAAAGTTTAGTTATTTAGTAAGTCTTAGAATATCTATGATTCCAGTTCGTATCTATGATTCCAGTTTGAATATACGTTCGTTCGAAAATAAAATCTGCCATGTGCTGCCAAGAACAAACAGAGCAATTTTTTACAGCAGGCCTTTGATCTGATATGAGGGTAACGCTCCACGCCAGAGTGCGATGCCTCCTGATGATGGCCATAAGGAAACAATAACAGTCATCTGATGTACCTGCTGTCGAATAGCAAACGAATAAACAAGGAGAATCGTTGTTAGAAAAACATATTCATAGTTAAATGAATGAGGCTATTATAAGCTCGTCGTTGTTTTGATCAACAAATCGCATACCCTGTTACGTTTTGTAGTGAGTAAATTTAAAATTATTTCACTTTTTAACGTACGGAGAATTTAATATCATTGACTTGGTTTCGTCAGCATTCAAATAAGCCAAACACTTAATTACTAAACGTAGATGGTTCAATGTATTGTAAGTTTTGTTTATTAATAAGAGTAATACGAATATAATTCCTAATAACCTAATGAAAAACCAAAGTCTTTACAATAACTACATTGGCATTAATAATACTGCTGGTATAAATCAACAACCTGACTGACTATATTTGGGTATGAGCACATTAAATATGTTACAAACTGTGCTCCAAAACGCTAATGCAAATTATGATCACCTGCGCCCACCGTGTGTAAATAAGCAGCTTTTCTTTGGCTATTTCCTAATTGGTATCGAATACATAAGATTTTTTTCCATATGGTCAACAAAGACATGACTTTTTGGACAAAGAGATTCAATATCAAACCATAAAATTTTTAACATAAACATTTTGTGTAACTGTTACCAAATTACTGCACATATTTGGAAGATTGATATAAATCTTTGCAAACAATTAGTACATAGAACCTCTTACTTTTTAACCGACTTCAAAAATAAGGAGGAGGTTCTCAATTCGACTTTTTTTTTTTAAAGTCGTATCCAACTTTATGGAAGAAATTATATTTGCGAACTTTCCGATGGCCTGTCTTATAGTTTAGATCTTGTTTTGACTTTTCTGATCAACTATTGATTTCCTTGGATTATTTTCTTAATTAATTTTCAGAAATATTTGTAGAAGACCAACTGCTGAAATGTTTCCGCAGTTAATAACTTTACTTTTAGTTGCAATTTTAAAAAGCAAAATATATTCAAAAAAAGTGTCCATAACATGTTTTCCAATCCTTGTTCATATGTCTTGAACAAGCTAACATAACTGAACTATCCAACAAATAACAAGCCACAAAACACAGAAGAAGGAAAACCTGGCGATTAATTTTCACTGACAGTTACGGGCGATTTGCGCGGCGGCGCGTGCGCAGAAACAAAGCGGGGATTACGCAAAAAAGACAGGTAATTACCGCGGGCGCAATCGCTCGCAGTCCCGAACGCTCGGGCACTTCTAGTTTTGTGTTGCCTAACAACTTGTTAATGAAAAGGTGGACGGAATGTCGACATGACTTTTATTCTACGTTTGTAAGTCGATCGTGTTTGGAACCGTGCGGTGGTAGATTAGCGTAAGGTAGTTCGCGTGCGTGCGGTTTGAATTCGAGTCTGTACATTTGAAAAGCCAATATCTATACTGGCTTGATGGCTCATTCGGTAGTGACCCTGCCCCATGCGCCAAGAGTTGTGGGTTCGATCCCCGCCCAGGATAAACATTCGTATGATGAATACTTGTGTTTGTTCTGTGTCTGGGTGTTAATATTGACTATTTAAATATATATTTGTAATATCGATTCTGATATCCATAACACAAGTGCTTAAGCTACTTACCTCGAAGTCAGATCAATGTATGTGATGTAGTGCGATATTTATACGTTCATAGAGATAATAATATAATGGAATTTGCACATTTAAATAACTATTAGAAAACAAAGATGTTTTTTATTTTTTATTTAGTAATTAGAAATGCCTTCTTAAAGTTTTAAGAAGTAAGAAAATGTTAAGTGAACACAAAAGGTAGTCACAATTGCTATATCAATGACTCTCTACAGAACGCCTTTCTTGTTATTAAACATACGTAATTGCATTTTAATAAATTACTGTGTGGAATGAAATAAAAATAAAATGTGTTAGGTACATTTAGACTACTTGAAATATAATACCCCTTCTATCTATTCAAAGCAAATTGAATAAATAATTGATTCAATTACATTAATAGTAATAGTTATAACATTGTCATAAGTATCTACATTTAACGAGGCTCAAGTTTATTATTTTTTTCTTCCACACGGAACTATTACTTAACTATAAATAAACCATTCACTCACTATTCAATGCGGTTTATTTAATTTTATTCATTAACACTCAAGTATATCATTGTGAAGATGTTTTTTTTCTCAAATTAAATAACGGAATATAATCTATACTAATATTATATTCAGATTTCTGAAGAGTTTGTTTGTTTGCTTGAACGCGCTAATCTCAGGAACTACTGGTCCGATTTGAAAATTTTTTTCACTGTTAGATAGACCATTTGTCGAGGTAGGCTATAGGCTTTATAAGATTGACTATAAACTTGGGTGTAACGGCAGGCACAGCTAACAACAAAATAAAAGCCTATTTATTCTATTTTAAAATACCATAAACTAGATACAATAGGAATTCATGATATATTTTTTATTTTTTTTATGTCTGAATCGTTTGGCCTACTTTCAATTGGTTATTTACTGTCGATAAAGTAGAAAAACAAAAAGAAAATACAAACAAAAATTGCTCAATGCATCAAATATGTACGTCAAAATAAATATGTATTTCTTTCTTACACGCGATTTGATTTATTTTATAGTTCATCAATTGATTGACACAAAGCTTCAATCACTTTACTGAAATAACTTATAATATATAAATGACGACTTTTGCATATTACTTCATGACTTATAATTTATTCAAGCGTCGTAACCATTTAAGGAAATCTTCTGAAGTGAAAACTAACAAGGCTTATCAATATTCAAGACATGCGCTATGTTCGACTTTCAAAGGTTCAGTACCTCCGGAAAATGTTTTACAAGATAATAAGGAAATCCGTTCACAGATCATATATCTCAATGATCTATACTCTATGCGTCTAACATAGATATTTTGCAATTTAAGCATCATAAAGATAAATATATGTTTATACAACACAGGAAACATAAATCATTCACAAAAATATATTCTACCACAGATTAAATACTTTTTTACAATGTAATATTAATTTCGTACATTTCTTGTCGAATTTTCATGTGACTTAACTAATGTAAATAGAAATTATTTCCTTCTTTTTTTAGCTAAAATATCTTTTCGTTGCACTTTTAATTTTAGCTTAATTTTAGTTTAAAACCAATTGTACAACTTTAGTAATTTGTTAGACATTATAATATGAGACCTATAAACTAACTAACTAAACTTCACGCCACTTGCCTAGCGAGGTAGGCAGAGAGAACCGAATAATAATAAGATCTATAATTTTGTATTAAATATATAGTATCCACCATTAAGGTTTAACAAAAAATATTTTAGCAATTAACTTAAAATCCCGCTAAACGAAAACCTAATTAAAAGAAATAAGTAAACAATACATCGTAAACCTGATCCGTCTTGACATCATCTAGAAGTAGAAATGTTCAAACCTGCGTTAATTATCTCTAGTGAATACAACGCTTTTTATGTAATGTTCCCATGGCTCAATGAAAATTCAGCTGCGCATGCGCATAAGAGTCGTAACGAAAGTGATACTACGAGTCGCCGCGAGCCATGCGTTGATTTTAAATAAGAGTCTTCGCTATCAATTACAACACTTATGTCGCTTCTAAATTAATCTCCGGAATTATTAACTACTTTTTTCTTAGTTTTAGATGAAAATACTAATCCGAAAATATTGGAAAGTTTAGCTTTTCTTTGCCTCTTTTTATGTTGTTGCAAAAAAAAACACATTAACACTGGTTGAATATGTATGTTCTGAGCTACACAAAGACATAACTTCTTTTTTTAAATATATTACGACCCCTTTAAACCTATATTATAGTTAAACAATTGTCCTCTTAAATACGCAATATCCTCTTTTCCGTGTCATAGACAAATTGTCACCTACTTTTTGCAATAACATTTCTAACTCAACTCAATTTTATTTTTAACTAAACTTAATGCTTATCGCTCCTTGCTTACCCCTTCGGGGATCGCAGGCGCTATAGAATGTATATATGAATTTTAATTACTTTTTCACCCGCAGCCAAGCCTATGCGTGCAATTTGAAAGTACACGCATTCGCACTTAACGCAATATTTTGTAACCAGATCGCTGCCCGTTTAAGATTACGTGATAATAAGATGATAGCAGGAAACCAGCGATAACTGACCTTGCTCTATATTGCGTTTGCTAAAATTGTTTTACTTGCGTGCATTAAATTGATTAAGCGCCATTGCGTTTAGCGTTAAATCTCTTTACGGAGGCACGCATTACAAAATCGTTCTTTGATTGTTAACGTTGTAGTATTTTTTTTATTTAAAGTTAGCTGTAGTCTTTCGATAAACACCTCTTACGTTCAAAAAGTAGTTATCTAAAAATTGGATTTTGTATTTTTGGCATATTATATTATTCTTCGTGTCGTTTGTTTACGAAATGAAAATGTCATAGTTGTTCACGAAATTTAAATTGCAATTTCAAAATCTAGTTAAATTCACACAGTGTGGTATGTATAATTACAAAAAAATCCAAGTCAGCGCCTTTTTTGGAATTTAAATAAATGTAACATTCCAGTAAGTATACAATACTTAGTATTACTACAAGAATACATTAGGTACGCGTCAATCAATTCAGTAAAAGTTTTCTCCGATTGAAGTTCGCTAAGTAAACATTACGTAAACTTGCAATGACTTAACAATAACTGCTCCGTATTATTAACTTGACAGCATAGGAGAATGATTTTTAGGAAATTTGCATTATTTATACCATTACTTCATAAGTTACAAATTTTTGGTGTGACTTAACTTATGTAAATAAAAATTATTTCCTTCTTTTTTTAGCTGAAATATTTTTTGGTTGCATTTTTAATTTTAGCTTAATTTAAAAGTATGTAGTATATATAATTTATACTTAATTGAATTGTCAATTCTAGAAATGCTTTTTATTAAAATGTGTATTTTTTTATTTTTATAATAATAGTTTTGTCTTCATCCTACTTCCTATATTTACTATGTAAAATATAAAAATAAAAATAGCTGTAATTTCATTATTATTTTTTTTAAATTAAAACCTTAAAAGCGAGCATTTATCGAAATACTTTTTCAAACATGCCCTTTAGGTAATATTTCTGAAAAAAAACATCATCGAAAATCGAAAACTCACCTGTCACAAGTGCGAAAGCAACTAGCGCCGCGGCGCCGAAATACCTCATCGTGTTCGTTTATTAGTATAGCGCACTCACGTAGAAACACTTCACAGCACTACACCACCGACCATCATACACGGAACGCGCTGTAGCTCGGCGCGCGTGCGCGAGAGTGAGCGCTGGGCGGCGCGCGCGCGCCCAGGCAGCGTGGAGGGGGCTTCGCCGAGGGTCAATTCCGAGTTGCGATTTTGCGTTCGCTATTGTCGGGTCAAGTGGAAAGCACTTTTAGGTCGATCTAATTTCGATATCGAAACGATCGATTATTTTTTTTTATTTATTAGTTTTCAAGCTATTTTTTACGACCGTGACTGAGGCTGAAATTTTGAGATAACAATCTCTGATTTTCAGTTTTTTTAGACAACACCAAAAAAGTAAACTTAGGAAGATTATAATATAATCGTCATACGTCCACTAATTTTACAAGCACGATATTAAAGTTCGAGTCTTGTAAGATTCACTGAGACAAGTATTTTCGTTTGTATAAGTTGTATATTTATTTTTTAATTTATGCGTTTGTAAATGGTCAAGTCAAATTAGTAGCCTGGCGTAGACTGAAGACGAGCCGTAGGCGGAGTGAAATATAAAGGCTATCAGTGATAACGGCCTCGTGCCAGCACAATGTTTGTCTATCTAATAAACAAGTTCAAGTTAAAGAAAATATGAATAAAATTTTCTAAAATGTTTCTAAATTACGAGTAAAGCTAAATATATTCAAAGAGTATTTTGACTTAGACTGCAATTTGAAAAAAATAGACATGAAGAATGTTTATTTTTAGACATTCTTATATTATCATATCGAATAGACTCGTAAGCGATTTTTATTTGCACCACTTTTTAAAAAAAATGCAGCTTATTAAAAAAAGTAGGAGATAGATATATAGATAGATATATTCTTTATAGCACGAAAAACAGATACAGAAATAAGGAGCTTTTTGTGAAGCTCATAACAAATTATTTTGTAGAATTTTTGACTATTTTTTACTTGGACTGCTGGTTCTACAGCCAAGCTGATTTTTTAAAGCTATTCAATAAAATAAAAATCGTATTTGTATATCTTGATCTTTTTTCAAGTGTGCGTGATTTTTATTTACAATTACCAATTATTTAAAATACATTTCTAACTTAGACGAGTATAAGTAATAGTTAAAGTAATCAAAAATAAAATTAACTCATATTCACTTTTTCAATGTTTTCTGCTCCATCTATTTACCCCAAGCAACTATACAAGACCGCTTCTTTTCTAACCAGCCTACACACCATCCAACAAAACCTTCAATGTACATTACCATTGTTCTTAAGTGAAGGCACAAGGGTTACGGAAGCGATCTAAATGTCAGGGATCGCGCAGCCGGATACCGCACTCACCACAAGGACGCCGATAGACGCGTGATAATTGTAGACCACTTTTCCGTGATGCAATCAGGTTTTTCCTGTTCATTAGTGATTGCTAGCTGCCTGAAAGCGTATGGTTAAGGTGAGCTATGCAATAATTGACGCATATAAAAGCTCTGTTTTAGCATAAAATCGATTAACATGCATATAGAATGCCAAGCTGACTTGTCCGATAAAATTTCAAAAATGTGACTTGATGGGCTTTCGCGAAATGTGATTTCATCGTAGATAGACATGTGGAAAGAATTATTTTAGTTTATAAATTACGACGGGCCCGTTGATCGAGTGGTAGAGACCCTGGCCACGAAACCAAGGGTCGCGGGTTCGAATTCCGCTAGGGGCCAATGTTTCGTGTGATAAACACGAACATTTGTGCTAGAGTCATGGATTTAAAACATATTTAAGTATGTCTATCCGTTCGTTTTGTATCCATATCACAAGCATATGCTTAGTTTGGAATTAGGGAATTGGAAGTGGAAGTAATTCGAAATTTAATTCATATAGGCAATAAACGGCTCTTATAAATCGTCAGTACAAGTACACATATATATTTCTCTTACGGACAACTCAAGGCTACACGGACCCTATATTAAAATTCTGGCTACTCTATTTGGCATTGCGTTATAATCGCAATGCCAAATTAAACTAATAATTATTTATAAGATAAATAGCTAATGTATATTAAATACTTTTTTTAACTTATAAATATATTACAGCTGATTTAACAGTCAACACACTTATCCTTAAGTTAACAGTATCATTAACAAGTTATGCCCCGCGGTCATTCATGAGTAGTATATTACCATACATTACATACCAAGTTATTAATATATTTCGTACTTGTACATTAGATAAGTGTTACATGACACAATTTGTCAAAAATGGCCGCCAGCAATAGGTCATAATTGTCTGTAGCTACTTAACAATAAATAAAAAACCAAAGTCAACACATTAATTTGAGGTGATTTGTGTAATGTCCCCTTTGGGCGAAATTCGCAATACTTAATGTGAAAAATATTTCACTTATTTCTTAATATATCTTAATAAAGAAAAACAGCCAGTTAAAAGAAGCAGAATATTAATGAGATTTCAATATTCTATATAAACTATCTATCCATCTTTCCATGTCTATATAAAAATGTATATTTGTGCTGTATTATATATTTTTTTTATTATTATTTATGTATACTACTCCTAACTTAATCAATTTTTTTTGCTATTTCTATGGGAAGTTACCATCTAATTTTAAAGTTAAATTAAATACTTCAATAAAAGCAGCCTGTTTTAATATATAAATAATCCGAGACCTTTAATAGTTGCAAACAACGAATGTAGAAATCAGCATATGATTACAATTTTACATAAAAGTCAAACTGTAAAAATATACCATTAAATATACAATTCCAATAAGTAGGTCTCTATACCGACTTATGCTGACGACAGTATCATGCAAATGTACACACACCAATTATATAGATAAGGAAGAGTGCACATCAATAATTCAGACACTAAGGGCCGATTTTTTAATGGTCAACTAAATGTTAACCGACTGATAAAGTATAAAGTCACCAATTTGCGGATGTCATATGGTATTTTACTTAGGAAACAGGCAATGAAATTTTACAAATATCCGGATTGTAATTTATTCGATTGTTATCTTTTATCTGACTGTTGAAAAAACAGCCCTAAGACAATAGTCTTACTATCTTGAAGAAAACCTCATACTATAACCTCATACATAAACCTACGTGATATAAATACCAAATGATGTTTACTACCACTGAACTTTAACAAGAGACAGTCAAATAAATACAGTTAAAAGTCGACGCTCCACATGATGTGGCGAATTCAGAACCAGCGGTGTGTACTTCATATCTAATCTAATGTGCACCTTAATGGACACAAGATTATGTGTTACATAATAGCTATATAAGCACACCATACAAGTACCACATCGTTTCAACCTGTTAAAAGAAGGCACACAATCTCAGCAGGCGGTATGAAAGTGTCCATCTCATTAAATAATAGCAAAAATTATGCAATAGCAGCATATGATACCAATTTAGCAATTTTAAACGAAGTGCAGAATACTTCACTTTGCCGGTTCAAGACTTCTATCTCTTTCTAACTACAGTACCAAAAATATTTCTTGCTTATCAAGTTAGCAAAAAAAATACAAAGATAAAGAGCATCAAAGTTTTGGACTGGGGGCTTGCGACGTCACTTGTGAATAAACATTTTACCTACGTGTGACGTCACACGTAACTTGAATCCACTGCATCTTTACTAGTGTTTATTTGACAAATAAATGAAAAAATACGTGTTAAATATTTTTTGATAATCTAACTGACGGACTAAATATATTTTTTTGTCCGCTCCCATATTATACATAGAAGCGGAACAATTTCCTTTCGTGTTGAATTTTCTGTTCTAATCCAATAGATTTTCAATTCGATTACCATGTATAATATACACCCTTACGGCTTTGCTTTAAATGAAATTTTTTTCATACAAAAATTGCGCTCCTTTCCTCTACACTTCATAAGCTAGACGACCGGTCAGCTGTCAACCGACATATAATTGAACATACCTCATGTTTCGACAAGCAACGGCCTATTTAAACTCAATGATTGGAGTGAAAACAAAACAGCCGCATGATTAATGGAAGAAGTGATGCTAATATAAGTGCAAGCTTTACAAACCAAGAAAGTTGCATTAAAACGATCAATAAGTATAATGGGACTGACAGGTAATGATTTTTTTTTATAGTTACGTCACACGTCAGTCTTGTATAAACAAAGGAAAAATTTATGGCGAAGGAATGAACAAGCCTTTCACTTTGCATTTACTATAAGTTAGTAACAATAAATATTGGTAATTCATCCATGTATGAATAGACATAGGTAACAAGTATTTCAAAATACTTTACGTGGCTAGGTTATGATAGCTAGGATGTCAAATAGGATCACTAGCTACTGTCCTCGATTTTGTCAGCGATGACTTCAACATTATGTTAAAAATCAAAAAATGGGATTAAAATTTTACTATGTAATTAAATTAGATCAGCATTAATCTGTATATGTATGTCAAAAATGGCAGCTTTTGTTAACTATAATATAAATAAGAATCATATTTATCTTTTACAATTAAATTAAGATTTTGATTGATGGAAGATGTCCAGATAAAATATACTATACGCATATCCGGTATAAAAAACAATGCTTAATCAGTTCTAAGCTCCATTAGTACTACATTACGCGCTTATTTCGAATAATACAAAAGATCAAACAAATCACAAGGTTGTTCTACCACAGGAATTCAATTAAATTCAGAGTGTATCGCGTTGATGTCTTTTGTAGGCGCCTGCGCACGAGTGTCGACGTTGATTGGCTTGACCTTTGATTCCAGTCCAGGGGCTCTAGCCTTTAGTTCTCAAGCAAACAATAAGTTAACGTAAGTAGGTTACTAAGCTAATATTAATTTTCTAGATCACGCATGTGTAGTTATTTACAAGGGTATAGCCTGACGCATGTATATATGTTATTTATTAAGAACGCCTTTTGGTTAAGAAAATTAAATCAAATCAATCGCCTTACAAAATGTCATATGAACTATTAAAATACTATGTCATGATAAAATTATCATGACATAGTATTTTATTAGTTTAACATTTATTAGATTACTTTGGATTTAAGCCTAAAATTTTATTTCAAATGCCCTCATATTGGTTTAATCACCTAAATTTACCTATCTGATCTCATTTTGAAATCTGTAGTCATCGGCAAGCAAAAAGACATAAATTGCAAAATGTTTATGTTTTAACTACAATTCAGTGTTAATTGATTTGCTTCTCAATATATGGTATTTAACAGCAAGTTACAGAACTTTTCTACTGCGTTGATAACTTTTCTAAGCACTTGCGCACACGCACGGCATAGCCGCTCTGCGTTCCATCATATCCAAAATTATAAAGAACGATTTTGTTCCGTATATCCGATAGTTATGTTAGTTTATGCTTTTTTTAAAATAATGTGAGATATTAGAATCATATTTCGTGACGTCAACTTGTTTATATCACCATACACTTTGTACGTCGGCCACAAACTAGTGACTAATATTCTAACCCAATTATTTATAAATTTTACACAGCTAATAAAAATATAATTATTTCCATTCATAGCAATATATTTCTTTAAAAAAATACCATTTCTTTTGCACCACGCAACGATCGATTGCGTTTGCGCACGTAGTTCTCAGACGCTAATAGTTCCAATTATATCCGCACGGTCGGCGGCGCTAGTCGTACCATGACATATCGATGTTTACGCCCTGAATGCCAACAAAAGCCTTAGGGCTCCGCAGAGAGAGGTAAATCTAATCGAATTTGATTGACAGGTTGGCTAATCTAATTGATGATGTGGGTAATAGTTATTGTGAAAGATAATTTTGCGTATAAATACCACATTCGGTCTGTTAGGCACTGAAGGTCGTATTGGATGAATCCTTTGTCTGACATTTAAGCGCAAGTGAACGAGTTAAAAAACGTTTTCTTATTTTGATTTAATAAGGACCAATAGCATTACCCAAGAGCTGCCCACAAAAGTTCATATCTGATAATTTATAGTAGGCAGATAAAGGCTTAACTAACTATGTCATCATCTTCCTAGCGTTATGTCCCGTGTTTAGACGGGGTCCGCTTTGACCATGATCCAGGATTTAGTGAATCTAGTAATTACATTGAAGCGACTGCCGGTCTGACCTTCGTAACCCTAAGATATGAGAACCAGAAAAGTTTTGGATCATGGTTATAAATCCAAAGTTGTTTGAATTTGCAGGTTTCATCACGATGTTTTCCTTCACCGTCGAGCTAGTGGTATAAATACGTACATTGACTTGAAAGATCCAGAGGTACGTGCCCGGGTTTGAACCCGCACTCCTCGGTCAAGAGGCGCGTGTCTTTACCATTGAGCTACCACCGCTCTAGGCTTAACTAACTATGTAGTTGGGTAAAATGAAATCAGTGCGCAAGCTGGTATCTTTATTCACCTTATTTAGTAATATACATACACACATACATAACATCACGCCCATAATCCCCGAAGGGGAAGGCAGAGTCATAGGAACAGCTAACCACTTTCAGCCAAAAAATTAAAACTGAGCTGGGTTAGATGGAAAATTACTTATTTTTTAACAATTTTTCAAGTTTTGTACCTTTGGACTTTCACATAAAACGTTTTCCAATACCATTCCAATGCAGCTTAAAATTGTCAAATACAAATGAACAAACAAATAACTGTCATTCTCCTAGCGTTATGTCATATACATACATACATACATACATACATACATACATACATACATACATACATACATACATACATACATACATACATAAAATCACGCCCATAATCCCCGAAGAGGTAGGCGAAGTGAAAGGGGCAGCAAGTCCCTTAACCACATTCAGCCAAAAATAAAATGATGATCTTAGACCATGATCCAGGATTTAGCGAGTCTGGTTATTGCATTGAAGCGACTGCTTTTTTTTTTTTTTTGTTGGTTTCATCCTTTAGTTGGGGAAACTCCCACGAGCCGTCACCCTCTGCTCGGGGAAGCAGAGGGCGGTGTGTCGGACTCGAACCGACTAAAACCCCAACGTGGCCTCCAGCGGCGCAGTTCCGGAGGAGCCTGTATCCCCACTGTCGGGACTATACGACTGCTCCTCCGGTGATGCGCGTGCCGCGCTACGCGGCCCACCTCGCGCGGCGGTGGTCGATGCTGTGCAGCCCACGACAACAGTCGTCGGATGCACAGCACCGAGCACATTGAAGCGACTGCTGATCTAACCTACTTAACCCTTTGATAGGGGGACCAGACAGGATCATGGTTACACATCCATAGCTGTTGGAATGTGCAGATTTCATCACGATGTTTTCCCTCACTGCTGAGCTAGTGGGATAAATACGTACATAGCTTTGAAAAATCCAGAGGGTTTTGAACCCGCATCCTTCGGTTAAGAGGCGTCCTTACCATTGAGCTACCATCGCTCCACAAATAAATAACCGTAGGACAAAACATAAATGCGGCCATTACAAAATCAGAAATAATTGTAAAGTAACACAAAGTCGTTAATGACCAAAATCGCAAGTCACCGACATTAGCGGGCGGTCAAGTTTATTAATTAGTCCGTCTGTTTGTTTGACGCAAAGCTACTTTCAGCAATGCACCGCTGCAGTAATGGTGGTTGCGCAAGCGCCGAAACGCGTGAAGTGGGCCGCGGAACACTTTCGATTTCGCGCTGAGCGTCGCCAGCGCCGTCCATAGGGTTGCCAACTTATACACTTCACGTTTAAAATGCAAATGTTACAAGCAACTGTTGCGTTATAAGATTTTTTACTGGTTATAATGTTTTCTTATTTCTATTACTTTTAAACGAGCAGATACTCGTAACTGCCTCCGTCAAACGTAGAGAATTACTTCTAATAGCTGTGGCTACGTGGCCTGATATTTTAAATATACTTTACCGTTCTCATATGGTTAAGTTCTAATTTACTTATTACCAATTCTTGCATTACACTTACTTATGATTACGAACATGGCTTGGTTAAATAAAGAATATCAGAGAATAAATTACATATAATGTTCACTACAATAAATATAATCTAGAATACATGTAACCTGAGTTAGTCCTTACAACCTGCTATCTGCCAGTAAAAGTTCCATAATACAGGTTCAACCGTTCTGGAGATGTTTTGTATTGAAATTGCAGTCAGATATTAGAATTTTTTTTTTATAATATATATAAATGACTACAATTTACATTTGATTGCCAACCCTATGTGCGCCTGCACCGCCCGACGCTGCAACCACGTAATTTCACGAAAGGGTGGCGAAAGATCTACATACCCAATTCGATAATGTCCACCGACATCGTGTTACACATAATTGCAATATGTTAAATTAACCTTTTAACAAACACGGCCACTGTTTAATAGCCGACGGAATAGCTTTCCTGATTAACACAGCGAAGGATTTTTATGAGACATCAGCTGTTACCCATTTTGTCTTAGCCCTACTTAAGGGAGTTATACTAAATTTGGGAACTAGCATACCTGGGGCGACCGTCTCGGCAATGGCCAGTTGGGCGCCCCAAATATCGCTGGATCGACGAAATGCTGAAAGACCTGAAAAAGCTCCAAGTGCCCGACTGGACAAATATGCCACGAAACAGACCGGAATAGCGTTGTATAATGTCGGAGGCCAAGACCCACTTCGGATCTCTGAGCCAGCGTAGGTAGCCTGCCTATTTTATATTTGCCCCTAACATATTTTGTATTCCAACGTCGGCGACTCAGTCAAAGGTCCCGTACAATTCCAACAGGCTCGATGCCGCATTTGTTAGTGACCCTGCTCTATGCGTCAAGAGTTGTGGGTTCGATCCCCACTCAGGACAAACATTCGTGTGATGAATACTTGTGTCTGTTCTGTGTCCGGGTTTTTATATCTAATATTTAAGTTTCATCCTCCTGCCCTGCTCTCAGCTCATCTGGGGTCGGCGCAGCATGTCTTCCTCTTCCATACGTCCCGGTCAGCCGACATCAAGCTATCCACTTCTATTTCACTCATATCATCTTTCACACAATCCATCCATCTCATTATTGGGCTTCCTCTTCCTCTCCATTTTTTTTTTTTTTACTTGAGGAATGCATTTACGCACCATCCAAATAGAGTCCTGGGTGGACCTATAAGGGTGAGTCGGGCTCGAAACCGGTAGCAAACTCCGGAGACCCTACCGACTAAACCTCAAGGCTGTCGTTCTTCGGGCGCTAACGCAAAACCAACGGGATCCCCACTGTCGGGATTCATCTCGTAAAGTCTACGCAGCGCGCGCTGCCGCCTAGCGGCCCATCTCGAGGGAGTGGTATTCTCCCCCAGAACACCTAGGGTGGTGTTTCACGACCACATAGACAGCTGTGTACCCTATCCTGACGGACCGGGTGTAACACCTGCAGTCGGCTTCTCCGGGGACGATATTCCTCTTCCTCTCCAACCACTAACTCCATCTAATATTTAACTGACTAACTATGTCTTTTTGAATGTTTACCCATTATTATTTTATTGTACCTTTTTTTGTGGTTTCATACTATGGTCAATAAATGTATTTTCTTTCTTTCTTTCTATATATTTTTAATACCACTGTTGATCTGATATCCGTAACACAAGTGCTTAAGCTACTTAGCTCGGAGTCAGATAAATGAATGTGATGTTGTGGGATATTTATTTATTTAATTAATACGACTGACACGGTGGTACGCCTCTGGTGCCAACTGTATTTTTCCTTACTGATCACCTTATACATTCTGTATTAGGCAACATTACCTAGTCCCCTAGACACTGCTTTTTTACAAAGGGTCACCCCTTCAGAGATTGCAGGAATGATAATATTAACGAACATACATAACATAAAAACTGCCATAAATTGAATATGGTAATCACAAACTTGGGTACAATTTCCAACAATCAAATCCTTGTATCAAACAGGTCAAGATTTTTTTAAATAAAATTAATACGAGTATAGAATGCATGCAGTGGTTAAAAATACTAGCCACTCAATCAAATGCCTAAGGTTCGATTACAGCTAGAGGCAAATCTTAATGGGACTAAGCCTGATGTATAAATGTATTTAGATCGGTGCTAGACAATATGTGCTAGGCATAACAATAATACATAGGTATACTTTCTAGTAATAGTACATTCTAAGTACAGTACATTCGGATATATAACAGCTCGTGACCTGCAGTCTGTTATCTAAATCTGTGAAATTGATTTGTCACAGAAACGACAACACATAATTACATTAGTAAAGGTCATATCGTATTACGTCAGACAGTATTTGACGAATTAAAAGAGAAGCTAATAAAATTATTTGAAGTTAGAAAATGGAAAGGTTTTCACTGTTGTATAATGAAGATTATTACTGTTAACAACTAGCGGATACACATTTTGAGAGATATGGATTTTTTAAATGTAGATTTTTTAATTTTTTAAATGTAGCTAATGCTATGAATGTAAGACAACTGTTTATGCTTCTTCTGTTATATTTTAAGGCTGTTTATTCTTCTTCTGTTATATTTTAAGGCTAATCGGCTAAACCGATAGCGGTGGAATTTCCCACATCAAAAGTTTGGACCTTTTCAAAGGATGACGGCTGATATAGCCTATGGGACGCACGATAGAGTCTCTGTAAAAGCACAACAACGACGACGCGAGCGGGACCGCAGGAAAAAGTCAGTTTTCGATTTAAAAAAATATTTCTCAACGTATTAAATAAATATGGTTGCTTTTTGTATAATATGATTTGATATAATTTTGTATAAATGATTTAGGGTATTATTTTATGTATTTTCGATAAGACGACCTAAATTCCACTTAAATGATTTTTTTTTAATAACAGATATATTTATATCACATATTTAGCTGACATCATCACATACATTGGTCTGATTCCAAATAAGTAGCTTAAGTACTTGTGATGTGGAAATCAGACTCAGCGAAACTACCACACCACCCAGACCTAAACATATACCTGTTTCATTAACAATGTTTTGACTTAGTGCGGGAATCGAACCCACGCTCTTGGTTTCGACACAAAGTCTCAACCATCGCAATAATGAATGAACATCTAATCAACTAACACCTAATCACACACAGGTTCGTCAAATTGCAAGATTTTTTGAGTTCTTAAATATTTCAATGTTACCATAATACCTATTTTGTAGGTATGACCTCTATATTAATTCCAAAGTTTTCTATCAATTCAGTATGAATCACTAAATAGCACGTAGAACCCGTAGGCAGTTTGACTGGCTCGATGGCTCATTCGGTAGTAACCCTGCCCCATGCGCCAAAGAGTTGTGGGTTCGATCCCCACTCAAGACAAACATTCGTATGATAAATACTTGTGTTTGTTCTATGTCTGGGTGTTATTATTGAATATTTAAGTATATATTTGTAATACAACTGTTGGTTCTGATATGCGTAACACAAATACTTAAGCTACTTACCTTCGAGTCAGATCATTGTATGTGATGTAGTCTGATATTTTATATTTATTTTATTTGTAGTACCAAAGGAGAAAAAATAGCGTACATTGTAAAGTCTAAGTTATAAACCCTATCCAACAAAGATGGAGCCACGGGAAAACGTAAGTTATTTTAGTATTATTCATTACATATATTGATTTTTATTGCCTTTATCCGTGATTTTTATGGGCGTTTAATGGGTTTATTTACTTAAATGAATACAAGCCCGCCAAACTATTTAAAACATCCAAACTTAAATATTATCATTAAAAACTTTCACATACTACGTTTTAAATAAATGGCATCGTATAAACGAATTCCTTAATGTTTATTTGTAACTATTACATTATGTCAGAATAATTAGATAATAATGTATCATTATATTGTTTGCAACTTGCTGTCGTTAATTAACTTTTACAAGTTTTAAAACTGCATCATTTTACACTAAATTACATAAATACGTTATTATGTACTGTTTTTGCGTAATTAGTATTTTCCAACAAATAGTTTCTTTCGAGTTACAAGCAAATATTATGTCACGATTGAAATGCTTAAATGCACAAGTTATAGTTGTATATATATATATATATATATATACAACTATAACTTGTGTGTATATATATATATTATAGTTATATATGTGAGAAAATAAGTATCTGTCTGTTTCAGTCCTTTGAGAACGGAAAATGTAGATTTGATTTGTTACATACATAGCATCACGCCCATAATCCCCAAAGGGGTAGGCAGAGTCAAAGAGGCAGCAGGCCCCTTTAACCACATTTAGTTAGAAACAAAACTGGGCTAGGTTAGATAGAAAATGTTTAATTTGTTGTATCTATGATATTCCATTTTTCATGTTATATAAATTGTGTAAATACACAAATTTCTTTGCATGTTTGTCTATAAAAAATCTAATAAGTCACGTACAAATCAAACAGTTATTTAGTTAAAAATTATGTCCTAAGTTCCCGAAATACATAAATCCTTATCATGTATGACGCAAAAAAATATTAAATAAGTAACGGACTCTTTAGGAAATACTTTCGTTCAAATTGACTGGCTTGTTGGTCGAGTGGTCAGAGACCCTAGCCACGAAACCAAGAGTCACGGGTTCTTATCCGGCTAGGGGAAAATATTTCGTGTGATGAACGTGTATTTGTACTCGAGTCATGAATGTTTATAAATGTTTTTAAGTATGTCTATCCGTTCACCTGGTATCCATAGCACAAGCTTGTAGCTTAATTTGGGACTAGGGAATTGGTTAGTTACATTACACCTGCAAAAATAATGTGGAACTCTTAAGCAGTGTCCTATTTAATAGTTTTGAAATAGAATCTTCATCCTATCTTCGACCTTGGCAAAACACTGAAGTGTGTCTAGTGAGCTAGATCATATCTATTTGGATACTGATAATAATTAACTTGCATATCATATGTTGATTAATTAATCAGTAATAAGGAATTATGCAATGCGTTAATTGCATAAACTTAAGAATTAATGAATGATCAAACGCAGTTCTTCATTGAAAGAGCATTAACAAGCTATGCCGTAATGAGATGATAAATGAATATCAACAAAGTAAATTGTACTCAACGGTCTTCATTTGAAACTTAAATTAGTTTCTGACGAAAGGTAGTTCAAATGTAACACTTTAACTGAGCTATTGTTGTAATAATAATTAAGCAATTTGTTATCTACCGTTCTCATCTGAGACATACATAGCACCATTTCCAAAGAGCTCTGTTATCTTCACCGCCGCAAGCATATATACGATACTTACAGGTCTTACTATCATGGCCATGTAACCAAGGTACGATTTCTTCAGTGTGTTCATAAATCAAGTTTGGACATGCCGTTGTTGCCAATCAGTGATGTATTTTGTTTTAAAGGGACATTAAGACACTTAGGTTGCTGATGGGGTAATCTTATGGTTACTTATGGAGCGGCGGCCGATAAGCCCTTTCAAAGGTCTGCATACCGACGGACACGGGCGCTCGATATGCATTCGAATCTTGCACCTTCATTAGGTATTGTAGGACAATGGATTGCTAAAGCATTCGTGAATGTTATTGATTTTCACAACAGCAACAATATATTTTATATCTATGTATATTTATATGGGCGAAAAGTATGTTAAGACCACTGCTTAATGCAACGCGGAAATAAAAGTATGTGATTTTTTATAGGTAATTTTGATAATATTCGCTTGATTCATAGATCAAGCGAATATTATCAAAATTACCTATAAAAAAATTACCTATTAAAATAACATTTTATAAACTGTATCTTAACTACATCTAGTTAAGATACAGTTTATAAAATGTATTTTTTTATTGGTTTCAAAATTACATTCGGTTAATGTTAACACGAGCTTTTATGGGAAATTAGATGATTCCAAATACATCATAAGGTCTTTATTTTATTAATATAACAAAAGTCTCGAATGATTTAATATATCGCATTCATAACAGATTAAATTCTACAAGGCTAAAATTCAGGTAAACTCAAGTAACTGAAAATGCTAGTGAAATATTATCTGAAAATATTATAATATCTGAAATAATATGCCAATCCGAAATAAACACGAACATTTCATAAACTGATATTATAAAGAGGAAAGATTTAATTGTTTTTATTGAATATGCTCCGAAACTACTGCACCGATTTGAATAATTCTTTCGTCGATAGAAAGCTACTTTATCAGTAAGTAACATAGGCTATATTTCATCCCGGTATTCCCACGGGAACGGGAAATACGCGGGTAAAACCGCAAGGCGCTGCTAGTATATTATAAACTAGCTGTGCCAGCGGTGTCACCCGCGTTTATGGTTAATATTATAAAGACTATTTCCGTCATACATGATTTCTATGTAACTTTAACCATTAAGGCTGCACACGCGACGGAAGCTTAAAAAATGGAGTAACTTCTCCCGTTTTCCCAACATTTCTCTTCACTACTCTGCTCCTATTGATTGTAGCGTGATGAAAAGTATACTATAACCTACCCAGGAGTATGAAGAATAATTGTACCAAGTTTCGTTAAAATCCGTCGAGTAGTTTTTGTTTCTATAAGGAACATACAGACAGACAGACAGACAGACAGACAGACAGACAGACAGACAGACAGACAGACAGACAGACAGACAGACAGACAGACAGACAGACAGACAGACAGACAGACAGACAGACAGACAGACAGACAGACAGACAGACAGACAGACAGACAGACAGACAGACAGACAGACAGACAGACAGACAGACAGACAAAAATTTTACTGATTGCATTTTTGGCATCAGTATCGAGCTCTAATCACCCCCCCATAGTTATTTTGAAAATATATTTCATGTACAGAATTGACCTCTCTACAGATTTATTATAAGTATAGATAAACATAAGCTGTGAAAATCCTTTTTTAGTATATATTGTTGACGTAACATTTCATTGAATGCCATCATTCAATCGATTTGAAATCACGTATTGATCTAGGAGTCTCTTGTCCTGTCAAGCATGAAATTATTTTGTAGCGAATATCAGGTTTTGTCGTCTCATAAAAACATAAACTGAAAGTACTGTGTGATAATGGTGAAACGTTTGAACAATATTTATTACAGTAGAGTCAGGTAAAAATAGCTTTGGTTTTTTTATATTTATAAAGTTTGATATTAATCCTTATTACATTATTGTTGAAATACTATTGCGTTAGAATTTATTTTCGTACCAATTATGTTTAGCAGCAATTTATTCCTTATTTAATACATTTAGTTCCATAGCTCTATTGTCCGTTTTTTGTTTCTAATTTCTCTTAATATAGATACTATAATATAATATAGAAATACCTACCAAGATTTAGGAAAAGAGAGGTGCATCTTTCACTTTTGCATTCGTTTAGAATTCGGCGCAGATACTCGATCAGAGTTTAGATAGTAAAAAGTTAAAATAGCCAGCCAATTGCATCATGCCAGTGTCTAGGTGAAGATTTCCAATATTAGCATTCAGTCATCGTTATAGATAATAATAAATGCCATTAGATACTAACTGTAGCTATTATACACTATTATATTGGAACTGAAATTTATCATAAGTTTGCACATATATGTTTCTGTCAATTTATGCAACAAGCATTAAAAATATGCGCATCATAAATTCGTATAATGCTAATAAACGTTGGCAAAACGTCACATTCTTAAATAAACAGTAACTAACTAACTAACTAACTAAACTTCACGCCACTTCCCTAGCGGGGTAGGCAGAGAGAACCGAACGCCATATGGCACGATCCTTACACACCTCACTCGCCTCTTCAACATTCATAATCCTTTTCATACAAGCTCTACGATTTTTATGACTCCTAACATCACCTTCTGTTAATACACGACCAATCTGGTCGTGGTAGGTGAGCCTGGGCCTTCCGCGGCTCCTACATCCTTCCACATTCCACATTCGCAAATAAACAGTAAGACAATACAAACAAAAAGAATGTTAATCTTTACTCTTATGTTATGTTATGTTATGTTATGTCCCATGTCGGTTTGGGACTAAAAAATATGTATCAACTTTGTTCCTTGCCTAGCATGTCGTAAAATGCGACTAATGGTATATGGGGTTTTGGGTATGGTTATTGCATAGGCGACGAGTCAAGTCACTACTTTTTCACAATTTTCCATCTACCCAGCCCAGTTTTATTTTCGACTGAATGTGGTGAAAGGGGCGTGATGTTATTTATGTATTGTACAGGTCGCTATTAGGTATTAGGTACGTGGTAAATAAGAACACAACGCAATACGATTTGCACGGACACGTCTTGCTCGTACGGCGGACTAGCAGAGAGAGAGCGCGCGGTCAGTGCAGCGAGTGACTGACCGCAACCCCCACCACCGCTCGCCCTAACAGTAGGCATGTCTGTATTTATTTATACACTACATGTATGTATGTATATTAACATTTCAAAGCGATTTTAGTGACTAACCAGAAATAAAACACAGCTTCCTATTTCGGAACTTGCTTTTTTTGCCCATCGTTAACCTAACTTGCTTAACATGATGTCCAAGTCAACCGAAGCTTGCAAAAGACGGTCATCTCTAACGTTAGTCATTAAACGCCGCAATCAACCAAAAGGTTAACAACCGGCTTAACGTGTTGCGTTGCACTTACACTTAATGTTATCACCGGCTATCTTAGATCTCAAGACCTTTAATACGTAAGATCAATGACAACTTCGCTTGGACTTCCCTTCAAAATATATTTGCTATCTCAAGCTACTATCTCAAATCTATTGTTACATATCACTATATGTAATCTCTAAGATAAATACATTTAAAAACATTCCACTACATCACATACATTGATCTTATTCCGAAGTAAGTAGCTTAAGCACTTGTGTTACGGCTATCAGAATCAACAGTGGTATTACAAATATATACTTAAATAATAGATATTAACACCCAGACCCAAAATAAACACAAGTATTCGTCATACGAATATTTGTCCTAGGGATCGAACTCACAACTCTTGGAGTATGGGGCAGGGTTACTACCGAATGCGCACTCGAACCAGTCAAAATAAAATATATTAATTACTAGTGACGAACATAAAACAATATGAAAATATATATATATAAACTTACCTCTTGAATCACTCTATCTATTGGTCAAAATTGCATTAATATACCTTGCGTAGTTCAAAGGATCTAAACGAACAGACAGAAGCGGCAACTTTGTTTTATACTATTTAAAAATAATAATATAATAATTAAACAATCAGTAAATATTAAACTAGTAGTAGAACTTATTAACACTTACTTTTATTTCGAGTAACTAAGATCTCAAGTTTATATACTTAAGTAATGCTAACTTTACTTGAACTGTTCATCACAATGTCCTTGCTTTTAAAATATATCTCAACCGTACCATGACATACCACAGGCTGCAATAGGGATGTTGACTGGCAAGTCAATTAAGATACTTTTTAAAAGCTGTCAAAACTCAATCACTTTAAGATTTTGTATGGGCTTGTCAACATATGACGTCACTAGTTTGTCTAATCAACCGACTAAATAATAAGCAATTTTTGTAAAATTTAAAATCGTAGACTCAATATAATTCAAAATGAATAAGGTTTTACAACATACTACGATACTTTCTTTTACAGAATTGATATTACAAAATTAAATATAAATGGTGTCAACATCCCTATTCATGAAATTGCACAGAACACTTAAACTCATTGTTATTACCAGATTACTAAGATTTTAAGATATATGTGAAGACAGTGAAAATTGCGTTAGAGCTTCCCTTCAAAATTTCTTCACTATATCACAAGGTTTCTCAAACTTATGGCTCCACGTACCCCTTAAAGTCTCCAGAAGACGGCGAATCCCTAGACTTACCCACTCAGAGTAGGTTCAGATCAAACAGTACGTTCAGTAGCGCACCCATCCGTGTCGCACGGGTCCGTCGTTCATCCTACATTACGTAAATCTTCCCGCGAACCCCTTATGATCGAATGGCGAACCCCTAGGGGAATATCAATCTAGCCGTGATATACCACAAATGGCAGTGTGGAAAATCGAATTACATATACATATTCTTTTTGTTATCAACAGTTGATTAAGATGTGAAGCCGCTTGATACATAACTTCAACAACCACGTCTCTTAAGTTTCCCTTAAAATGTCCTTGCTGCATTATACCGCCTCTCAATTCTACCGTGACATACCACGGGTCGCAGTTTAGAAATTAGCACTAAGCTTAAGCTTGTCAAGACCATTGATACAGGTCAATAGCAACTTCACTTATGTTTCCCTTCATACGTCCCATATTGGTCTGTTACTTAAAAAGAATGTGCCATCTGTGTTTCTTGCCTAGCATGTTGTAAAAGGCGACTAATGATATATCGGGTTTTGGTATGTTTGTGTAGGCGACAAGCTAGCCACTTGTCACTACTTTTTCACAATTTTCCACCATCCAACTTTTTTACAATTTATTTTTGGCTAAATGTAGTTAAAGGGGTCTGCTGCCCATTTGACTATGCCTACCATTATGGGTGTAGTGTTATGTTTTTTGTGGTACGTTTACCGTCAAAACGTCCTTGCTGCATCATACCGCATCTCAATCCTACCGTGACATACCTCAGGTCGCAGTTCGGAGATGGCGGAGTGACGTGCGGAATCCGATCACAATCACGCCAGGCGTGATACTTCACGATTCGATCGCGTGCCAGAGTCGCGAGTTGGCGTGAATTTTGGCGGACTTTAAGCGAACTTCCGTGTTTCGAGTCTGAGCTATGTGTGCCTCAAGGTACTAAAGTTAGCGGGTTAATCGGAAAGTATTAGTAACGACTATTTCCTGTCTACACTTTCAGTCATTCAATGTATCAATTCCGGATTAATTAATAAGATACTTGGTAGTATTTTTACTCAAATATTGTAATAATTTTTCAGCTATAGTCATAAACACAGCCATAGACCTATCGTCACGTAGGTAGCCACCATATCGGCTTATTACATTGTCTCTTATTTTAAATAAATACATTCTCCAGATTGACATACACATTATGTAGTTCAAAACTAACCATATACGCTTGTGCTATGGATACTAGGTACATACTTAAATCTATACTACCCTCAAATTATAAAGCTGAAGAGTTTGTTTGTTTGCTTGAACGCGCTAATCTCAGAAACTACTCCGTCCGATTTGAAAAAATCTTTCAGTGTTAGATAGCCCATTTATCGAGGAAGGCTAGGCTATATAACATTAACCATAAAAGCGGGTGAAACCGCGGGCACAGTTAGTTAGAAACATCCTTAACTCGAGTGCAAATATCCATGTTCACCACACGAAACATTGCCCTTAAAATATTTGGTTCGTGTTCAAAGTCTCTGACCACCTGACTAACGGGCTAGCCAAATGATGATGTTATTAAAATTTAATAAATTCAATATTCAGATAAACGGGATGTGGCTGATTCATCGGATACGTTCACTTCCATAGTCTATCTATCAATTCTGATCGATTGCTAAATAAGTTCGATACTAGACATCTCAATAGCTTGACCATCTCAACATGGCCACTCAATTCTAACGTTCTGAAAAAGGTCCTCGTTCAAGGCTTTCAAGGTCGAGCAGAACAACAAATGTTTTAAGAAGTCATGTAAGTTCTAGACATATGTATGGACTTTAGATATTCTTGATGCTACTATCATTGACAAGTTTACGTAATTGCTAATGATATGAAAAAGTTGCATTACATAGAATACAACTGTTCAGTTATAAAATTTAAGTTATAAAAACTTAAAAAATATTTCTTTCCATTAGCAGGCTATTGTTTTTTTTTAAGATTTTTTTTAGGAAAATCCTCCATATGTGCGTTTTTATTTTTATAACGAAATGTAGTCTAGGATATTGTTGGTAAATTATTTATTGAATTCTGTTCTTGACAATCCCACCACTCTCACAACACAAAAACTCATACAGCTATGTAAAAATAAAAATTAAGATTAAAATAGTAACCTATTAGTTACCTAATGTATTTTTACATATATACAGCTGCTTGAATACAAATACAATCACTAATAGTTACGTAAAGTAAAAAATGTTTGCATGCGGCAATATAGATAATTACCCGGTCATTGTCGCAACATTCATAGTAATATGCCATACAATACCAGATAAATAAAATTAATTGTTGCTCTACCCTGAGGCCTGTATCTACAGGCCTCCGTGATGATAACTACGATAAAAAAATACATTCAAACATACATTATGGGACATTTTTATCAGCCACACACCCTCCATAACCATATCATAATAAATGGGGTCCTATAAATAGGCTTCCATAAATTGTAGCTCAAAATCTTGGACAGCGGCGATCCGGCCATAAATTCCGACGACAATACTATTGTATATCTATATATATCCAGTACTGAATACTGGATTAATTGAGCTGACGGGTACAGTCGCCCACTCTTGCGCAGGTCCACTCGTGCGCCAGTAATGCCGCGGACAGCCTTGCCGACGGCCTTTGCGTCAGCGGACTGGACTATCGCATTCTGTAACAATCTGCGTTATGCATTCTTAACTATGAATGGTTCCGGTGATTCACGTATAGGTTAAGCTAAGGTTGTGGTGAATGTTTGTTAAATGGGGTAAAATATACGAGAAAAGAGGGGGTATGTTAAATGGGGTAAAATATACGAGAAAAGAGGGGGTATTTTATTAATGTTAGGAGTTTAAATTAGGTGGATAACATATGTTATTGATGATGGTGCTGATGATATGCTATACTTGATTTATGAAATAATGTGACACTA
The DNA here is from genome assembly GCA_951394215.1 of Glyphodes perspectalis. Taxonomy (NCBI): domain Eukaryota; kingdom Metazoa; phylum Arthropoda; class Insecta; order Lepidoptera; family Crambidae; genus Glyphodes; species Glyphodes perspectalis. The sequence continues at coordinate 4,804,554 of OX596200.1, forward strand.
ATTATATATTTTTTTATTGACTTTGCCTACCCCTTCGGGGATTATGGGCGTATGTATGTATGTGACACTAATCAACAGCATGCGGTAATACCACCAAAACAATTCATATATATCATATCAGATCATACTTGTACTACTCATTTATTATGAGAGGATGTACTTAACAGTACACCTAACAGTTTGTACTTACATATAATGAATGGAAGTTAGCAATTAAATGTAATCGTGTAAATAATGTTGGTAGCAAAAATAAAAAACACTTCCACATAATCAATACATAGCAAAAATAATTGAGGAGGCAGCTTAATTTATTTTAGTTTTACTTCCATACAAAAGATATCGAATTACTTGTGGCGTAACATTTTTGTAAGGTCAAAACACTGCTGTTATTCTAATTGAAATATAATACTTATATTGACTAATATTACCAACTGTGTGTGACCAATATTACCAAATGTAATAAATAAATAAATAAATGTGTTTCTTGCCTGCATGTCGTAAAAGGCGACTCATAAGGTAGTAGGTATTAAGCTGCATAAGACTGATTTCGTGATTATGCAGATGACGAGTTAGACAATTTTCACAACTTATTCACAATTTTCCGTCTAAGCCAATTTATTTTTGGCAAAATGTAGTTTAATACACTTATTGGTCCTTCGATCCTGTTTACCCCTTCGGGGATTGTGGGAGTGGTAGTATATAAGTACGTATGTAAATATAATATTAAGATATGCAGTTTAAATTATTCTTTTAAATAAATAAATATCAGACTACATCACATACATTGATCTGACACCGAGGTAAGTAGCTTAAGCACTTGTGTTACGGATATCAGAAACAACAGTGGTATCACAAATATATACTTAAATATCGGATATTAACACCCAGACACAGAAAAAACACAAGCTTTCGCCATACGAATGTTTGTTCTAGGTGGGGATCGAACCCACAACAACTCTTGGCGCATGGGGCAAGGTCACTACCGGATGCGCTATCGACCCAGTCAATTCAATGATTCGAAAGTATAATGGTGCTGAAGACCCATTTTTATATTTAATAATTTAAATAAAGATTTATATTGTATACTGCGTATATTCATATTAATATTTATTAAATTACTTCTTCCATTGAAATATTTGGATTCACATTAGATAATTTCAGTTGTTCTATGCATGACGGCGTAATTCTATCTAAAACAAACGTTTAAATACACAAATGTTTTAAGCAGCATTCACTTGTGTAATATAATATCCGCATTCAAATATTTGCAATAGTTATATAGTACATATATTATATCCTTTAATACAAGCTATGTGTAATAGCTATCTGACAATTAACATTACACTCAACCTAGTTCTGTGTTTAATATAGGAGAATGTGGGACGCAGATATAGGTTATAATAATACCTTGCCGCCTGTATGGTGGCTAGTTAGGGGGTCTACGTTCTGGTCCCGCAAACGGCGAATCACCATCTGCCAAAACTAACAGGAGTTTGTATTAGATTTTAGATACAGGTGTACGGCATCTCACTCCATAGCTTAGTATCCAATCCATAGTAGAACCTCCCTCAATAGCCCCGGGGTTTTAGTTTTCCTTTTTCGCAATAGTTCTGCATCAGCGGGATGTCGCTTTTGAGTATGTTAAGTGTAAGTTACGAGAATAGAGGGGGTATTATAATAGTGTTAGGAGTTCAAATTAGGTGGATAACATATGTTATACGATAGGCTAATGTGTAAGTTAAGTGTATGTTTTATACTGCAACTAAGGGCAACACCCGGCCGATGCTCCATCTCAAATTTAGATCAAACTCTCAAAATGCCTCTACATGTTAGACCCATGTCGCCAAGCCTTAAAGGCCCGGACTTGTCTCGTGATTGTGTCGTGAGACATAATAATACCTAATAGCGTTTATTGAGATAAAATAACATACTTAACTCAAAAATGTGATATAGCGCAGAAAAATATTAATATTAATAATGCATATGACGAGCTAACTACTTGTCAAAGCAGTTGAGGAACTAACTGTTCGTTGGACTCCGCTTACCCCCTAAGGGATAGCGAAGTGGTGTGTGCGAACTTAAACTACGTTTCTCAACAAAATTACTACCTACTGTAAATTACAGGTACGTATATATACGAAATACATATATACATATATATACGAAAGCGTATCGCAAGTCCTAAATAACATTATTTTATTCTATAAATAGCACCTCTGTTAATCTAAGACGGCCCTGACTCGACCAACTTATAAGAGCAAGTAAAAATGACCACCAAATACGCACAAATGGAAAGGCTCGTACAAAGAGACAAGTCATAAAAACTGACTTATTTGCACAAAAAACTATTTAGTACGTTACATTCGCGAAACTGTCTCATTATTCAACAGCGTTAGGCTTGTTCCACGTGGTTTAATTGTAATGATGTACTTAAAATACCTTGTGGGCAACTGACGGGTTAACTATTTACTTTCTTCATTATATTATTGTAATTTCAGCTCTTGATCATTACTTTGAATACTAATTTTACCATGATAAGAGACAATATTTGAGGGAAGTTTTTATGTTAACTGTGAAGTCAAGGGTTTTTTTCTAATTACCTATGATATTTTACGAAGTAAACAGTAATTTATGTTATTTCTCACTTATTTCTATACCAACAATTAATTTGAATACTTGTTTCAATGAACTTGAAATAATAAATAACAAAACAAAGCATTTTAAATATTAATGAGCATTGATGTACTGCCTAAAATTGTTGTTCTAATATTTTTTATTAAACTGTAATTACACGCACACAGAAGACAAAGCTTGTCAAAGATACTGACATAATATCGTAGTAAGCTGTCATAATGAATATACTGACCAAAAAAATAAATAAATAAATAAAAGAATAAAGTTGAAATAGACATGAAAAAATATTAATATTTTTTATGGTAGATATGAACTTTAGCATGTTTATATGTATTATTCTGTTTCTAGTCTTGTTTTAGATTGTCAGTCAATCATAGTAATAATCGCCAGCTGACTTAATTAACAAGACAAGACAAGAAAAATAGAAAATATAATGAGCAGGAGAGTAGAGAAACAGATTATTTCACATTAAGACGATCATATTAAAAGAGATCCTGCACACGCGAGTTACAATATCAGCATTAATGATTTGACTGATTGCTTGATTGCTTTATTTAAGGACAAATTGAAAAGATTGACAAGTAAATAAATATTCAAAAACTTGTTAAATATTTTTAGCCGAATGCCAAATGCAGCCAGCCCCCTCTGGTTGAGGGGCTGGCTGCCCCTTTGACTCTGACTACCTCTTCGGGGATTAGTGGATTAGTCCATTTAAAAGCAATACGAAATGACTGAACCTCTGCCGGACACAAATTGATGTTAATTACATTGAACCTTATTAGTAAGCAAATTGTTTGAGGTAACAGCATTGGGGACAGTGCCGGATTTTTCAATGAGCAGCTACTAGTCTTTATTTACAGTAAAAATCGATCTGTTATCTGTTACGGGGGCTCTATCATTTTTTAAGCGGCATTTATCAATATTTCAGGACTATATCAGGGATATGACTCTTCAAAAGGTTTAGTATGTCGTAATTTCATCATAACAGAGATTGCGTGGTAGATCACGACCCATTGAGATATTTAAATAATAAAAAAAAAGAGACATTACAACCAGCCGTTCCAAAAAGCAGTCTGAATGCAGCACTGGCATATCGCACTAGCATTTTCGCACTGCGGTTTCGCACAAAACCCTACCAATTGCGTTGCAGAGAAGTCAGCCTTATAACAGTGCGTTCCATTCGCGAATCCCTAACAAAGGAAAAGAGATCATGGTTCACCAAAACCGACCGCACGCCTTGTAGGGGCCTTGAAGATTGCAGCTCACACAGGAAAGCAATTTCGGCGGTGATTCATTGCAATCGCCGTGGAAATTAACATGAGAATTGATGTTGCCGTACACGGTGACTTGGTTAAGCTTAGCGTTAGTCGAAATTGCGCTAATGGTATCCATGGGACCTAAAAGTGTGCCAGACTATTTCAATTATAAAATGAGTATACTATGCTAATTCGATTTAACGCTAGGGAATGAATTATGCGCTACACCATACTAATGATGCCAATGATAGCACATAATAGCCAATGAAGAATGGAGTGAGATTTCAAATATGTTTGGTACCTCTAAATAAATACACATAACATCAGATAGGTACATTGATATAAGATTCGACTGGCTCCATAGCGCATTCGGTAGTGACCCTGCCCCATGCGCCAAGAGATGTGGGTTCGATCCCCACCATGTTTGTTCTGCGTCTGGGTGTTAATATCCAATATTTAAGTATAAGTATTTGTAATACCACTGTTGATTCTGATATCCGTAACACAAGTGCTTAAGCTACTCAACTCGGAGGCAGATCAATATATGTGATGTAGTTGGATATTTATTTATTTATAATTCCAAATAGCTTCAGCAAATAAGAGCTTATTATCAGAATTAAAGAAGGTATCACAAACACCCAGATCCGAGACAAACGACTGTTTCGTCAATTGCTATTTATCATGTTGCGGGGATTTAATCTGTATCCATTGCGTTTGACGCGAAATTTAATCTGGGGTTGTCTAAGCTCTGATGACAATAGAGTTGATCTCACAGTTGTACACACATATCTTGCATACTTGTGTTCAAGGGTGCCACTTACTTTTATGCAAAAAAAGAACTCACTCTACATTAATCATACCTACTCCATCTTTTTCTCTGAACTGAGCGGTGGTAGCTCAATGATAAGGACACGCGCCTCTTAACCGAAGAGTGCGGGTTCAAACCCAGTCACGTACCAATGGATTTTCCAAAATCTATACATGTACGTATTTATACTACTAGCTCGACGGTGATCGTGATGAAACCTGCAAATTCAAATAACTTTGGATTTGTAACTTGGAAACCAGACAATTTTTGGATCATGGTTACAAATTCAAAGTTGTTTGAATTTGCAGGTTTCATCACGATGTTTTCCCTCACCGTCGAGCTAGTGGTATAAATATGTACATAGATTTTTTTTTAAATCTAGAGGTACATGCCCGGGTTTGAACCCGCACTCCTCGGTTAAGAGGCGCGTGTCCTTACCATTGAGCTAATAATTCTCTTAAATTCTTTTTTTTTTTTTTTTTTTTATAATTCTCTTAAAAACTAGAAGAATAATATGTACTACATAGTGAGTCATAGTTTATTATCCAAGTTGCGATAATTTTACCCCCCATCAATGAATCTAACGAGATTAATGTTACCCTTTTTATGGACCTACAGAGAAAGAGTTTCTACCATAATCTTACAGTAAATATATTAAATGAATAAAGCTTATAAATAAAGTATCAAAAATTTATGTCAATATCACTTCTGAGTTAATTAAACGAGACTATATTTATTACAGTTGAATATAATATGCTAAAAAGAGAGACGTCATGTTAGTAATGTCTCGAGGAATTCATAATAGAAATCATAACAAGGTCTTAATCGTAACTCTTAGAAAAATACATTACATAATTCCTAAAAATAGCCAACATATTTATCAAGTTCAAAACATTTCAATCAATTTGGATTAGCAAAATAAATTGTGATAGGTTTATTGTCATTACTATTTTTTTTTTCCTAGATCAAGGTAATTTATTGACGATTTCAAACAAACGTGAAAAACAAACTATTATATAGCGCACAGGTGATTCATTAAACAAGTATATTTTTTCTAAATATTATAATAGTATCATAAGGATGTCCATGAGGACATTTTATATATTTAAATAAAGTCCATATATTTCCTTAATTAAAGTTTTCGGATGTGCACACGCATGGGTATATACAGGGGGGAGGGGAGCTGTATTTGTTAATATTATTTTTTTATATAAAAAATATATCTCATCACGCCTATCCCCGAACCCCGAAGGGGTAAGTAGAGTCCAAGGAGCAATGAGCTCCTGAGCCTTTTAGTTACGTACCTACATAACATCACGCCCATAACCCCCAAAGGGGTAGGCAGAGTCAAAGGGCCAGCAGGGTCGTAGGCCACAAGTGTACTAGCAAGCTCTCAGATACCCCCAGCGACCGCGACTATAATTCTGTCAATAACACGACTATCAAGGAATTCGCCACAGTTGCCCAACGACCATTATTTGAGGACCCGGCTCAGCGCCGCCTGCGCCTGCGCAACTCGCATGTGTTAAATTGCGCTCCCACAATCGATCACATCGGTATTATCTAAGACAACTTGAATAGATACCTAAGCTTTTCATGAACTATGAGCCGCAAGTGACTGTTCGTCGCTAGCGAATATTCGCGAGGGATGGATTGAAGAAATGGAACAATGCAATTTTTTTTTATATAACAGTCTAGAAATATATATATATATATATTTTAATTGCGTTATAAATCAAAAAAGTATTAATTAATTACGTGTGGTGATCCCATAGTGAGATATTGTGAGATTTGCCTCAACTCACTTCACTGCAATTTAGATTTCAAATGTATGTATTTTTATCTAGTGCAATCTTGTGAGAACAGAAAAAATCTCTTAATTTTTTGAAATATAGATTATGTCTGTCCAATGTATATATATAGACATTATCCATTGACAAAATATTTAAGTCGCAGTAAATTTCATGTCAAAATAAACGTGCAATTATTGCAACACTTAGAACTTGCATCTTTAATAAACTAGTTTGAATCATGTACTGTTTGTAGTAAACACTAATTAGCAAGTAATTATTTACTAATAACTATTACATATAAGCATTAAAACAAAATAAATGTACAATTAATTACCTAATGTTGAAGCTGTGGCTTAATTTATGGCACTATTAATAAAGCTTAAAATACACTTTGTTTCAATATAAATTTTAATTAATTAACGATCTTATTAGAGTATAAATACAGTTTATATCAGTGTGAAAATGATATTTTTGAATGTAGATTTACAATGTGGAATGTACACATACCTAATTGAATATGGAAAACGTTGACGGTTTTCAAGAAAAAGTTTATAACTGAACTTTTGCAATTTGCAATTTTTATATATTCATTGTAAATAAACTAATTGGTCACATTCGACAAAATTAGACATCTTATTTTTGCATATGTACAGAAACTTTTAAACTATAATAATAATGAAATATTTTTTAAATTATGTAAATTTAATTAATAATAACATAATAAACGTATAAAATAATAATGTAGTAGACATGATACATTGTGTTACAAAGTGCAGTACTACATATTTCCATCAAGCGAAAATTGTACACTTCTATCAATTAATTAAATAGACATCAGTAAAACTTTTAATTAATACACACAAATTAATAAGAAAATATTAATAGTATATGTAAGTTTAAAACTTACTTAAGTATATTAACTTCTTTATGGTATCAAAACAATTTCGAGTTAAGACGTTTTAATGAGCAACCATCAGCCTACAGATAGCACCATAATTTCGTTTAATCCGTCTCACGCAATCAATAATTTTATTTGGATCAGTTTACAATCCACCGGACCAGTTTCACACCAGGTCTAGAAACATTTGCCCACTTCCTACTCCCGTCTCCCTCGCACAGTGGTAATGACCATTGAGACTTATTAAAATATGAAGGTCGAACGGAGTAATGGACGTACAAAAAAATACATTGCGACTATAATTTTTGTCACTATGCGGAGTAAAACGGGTTGGACTGAGGAAATTGAACCATGGAGGATAGAGAATTTGTCACGGCCTTGAGTTAGTGGAATAATAGGATTTAAATGATTAAGATGTATTTTCCAGCACTAGTTTTGTCCTGTGGGTTTACTTGACATTCTAACAATAACATTTGTATGTTTGTTCCCTCCTGCCTCGACAACTTTTGATTAAATTTAAGTGTGTAAACCTTTAAAGCGGAAAATTCCCAAGCTTTTGACATTTTATACCGCTTTTTGATTTTCGCAACGTTTTTTAAGACAAAGGCTGAGAACGAACAAAGCTCCATAAATCACATGTGGCCAGAAAATAAAGGAAAAATATGAAAAAGTAGTGCATACGCAGCTTACATATTCACAAACCCAATACCCAAAAAACCATTAGTTGCATTTTAGAACATACTAGGCAAGACACAGTTGGCACATTATTTTTTAGTCCCAGACAGACATCGGACAAACATTTTTTTTTTACCTGTATACAATTGAAATTACGTTCAAACATACCTCGACATTTAAGACACTTATCATAACAAAAATTATACAGACGTGAGAAACGAAACCACTTGCTTTACAAAGGTATGACAAAAAATCAATAGGAAGTAACGAAATAAAAAATAATGCACAGGTAAATGTCGGTTAAACAATAAAAAACAAATACAATACAAATTTGCATGTAGAATGTTTGCAAGTCATTGTAATTATGATCATTTGAATTGAACCAACACAGTCGGTTAATGTTAAAGCATAATATTAATTAATACAAAATGATGTATATCATATAGCAGCGATCCGCGGCTTCACCTGCGTAGTTACCGTTCCCGTAGGGATACGGGGGAAAAATATATCCTATGTTACTCGCTGATAAATTAACTTTCTATTGGTGAAAGAATTATTAGAATTAATATAGTGGTTTCCAAGCCTCATTAGTACAAACAAACAAAAAAAAAATCCTTTTTGAAATGTTAGTAATAGATTATCTTATATTCTTATAGTCTTATCTTGGCAGGTGCTCTAAATACTCCCGTAATGTTTTTGCTTTCTTAGAAGCAACCAAAACGGTCTTTGGGATTGTGAATCGAGAAATTCATTAAGGAATCCTAATGATGACGACGACATTTATTGCTATCTTAATAGCAGTAGGAGGTTCATTTAATTCATAACGTTTCCTATTAATGCTTTAGTGTGTTTATTGAAATTCTGGAAAATTTCGTGCTTTTGCATTTTTATTCTAACATCCAATATAAAAATTGCAACATGCTTTTATCATGAATAGATTTCGTCGGAATGATCACCGTTCTATCTTGACAACAGCAAATTTCAGCTTAACCTCACTGTTAACAGATATTTGCCACCACTGCGTCATAAGTACATTACCGCCGGAAACATTACAAATAATCTACTATCTATAAATAATGCTTTAAATTGGACTGCATAGTTACGACCACAACGGGAAATGAAGTCAAATTAGAATGATCCTTGGATAAGGTTAATAATGACACTTGAGTAACAAATACTATTCAGACGTAACAAAGTATCTATACAAGTGTCCATAAGAGAAATATTAAGTAACTATAATCACGTTCTCAGGTCACAAACAATACATAAACGTCAATACGAGCATAACACAATCATTTTGTCAAGTGTAATACTTACCGTGACCCGCTGCGGTTGTTTTAAACGAGAACATTTCGATTAATATCGAGTTGCGACAACTGTCTATTGAAATGTAATAAAATTTCATATTTTCGATTTGCCAATTCGATTTCCATAGGGCCCACAATAACAACCGTGGCGATATTGTTCGCTGCATATTGTTTGTGCGTTTCGCAAAGCTATTAACATAATGGATTGAGAGCGGGATCTTTCATGATCGATCGGAACGCTCTGATTGATGCTCAGACGACTCGAGATTAAATCGAGTCGTGTGCCAGAATGAATTTGCTCATTTAGTCATTAAAGGTCGGTACACAATGCGCTTCGAAGAATTTCGATCGGTCGACTAATGGTATACCCAATGTCAGTGTCAATATAACTCAGAGCTAAAATAATAATAGCCGCCTTTAATGTTGTGTGAGACATTTGATACTGTTATCAAATCCTGCCACCATATTCAGAATTTGAATATATTAAATAGTATTTATTATTGAAACTTAGGAAGTCTCGCATCTAATTTGATTGAGTAATTAAACATTGATTTACTACAAATATATGGTAAAGTACTTTTTGAAGTAGGTGATATTCCATTAAGTACAAAAGCAGTATGTTATTGACTTCCTTCCCTTACTTACTATTTATTTATATATACATGCTGGTAATTTAATAATGAGCAATTAATTGAATAGACATAGTTAAACTACTCTTTTTAATTATTATGTTCAAATTTAATTAACAATGAAAATTAGCACAATTTTAAGTAACACAAAATTAGTAAATTAATAGTGACTTTTCTGTGCAAAAGTCCAATCAACTAGATATAGTACATATAATATTAATAATAAATTCTCTAGACTGACATACCAATTCCCTAGTTCCAAACTAAGCTTATGCTTGTGCTGTGGATACTAGGTGAAGGGATAGACATACTTAAATACGTTTATAAACATCCAAGACTAGAGTACAAATGTTTATGTTCATCACACGAAACATTTATCCCTAGTAGGATTCGAACCCGCGACCCTTGGTTTCGTGGCCAGGATCTCTGACCACTCTACCAACGGGCCAGTCAAGTATATTTAACGATGTATTAATATTCAATATTGCTAGTCACTGATATATAATATGTAAATAACTTGTCGGAAATCCATCATTTACATTTCCTTTTACCTAATGTCATGATTCACTGACAATAAAATTTGTTCATTTATGAACAAAATACTTTCTAGGTTTTTAACTAATGGAAAGTGTTCAACGATTTCCTGATTGGAAGTCACGAATTAACACAATTGCCAACTGTTGCGCAATTATCTGTGTTCAATGTTATTTACAGTAATAAAACCATTATTAAGTCCAGACACGAAATGCTGTAAGTAATTTATTAGACCCTACGGTTGTTACAATGGGCGTTTTTTAGAATCATAGTGAGTTACATGGTTTGATGTTGGCAGTTCATGTGTCTCACGTTGCAAAATGCGACATGGGGCTGGTTGAATGGAGTTGCATCACCCCCGTCAGCTTATGGTAAGCGTTTAGATTTTACTTTTTTAACTGAAAGACAATAGGATAATTAAACGTCGGAAGTACCTACTCATTGATTTTTTGATTTCGACTCTCACGTCTGTTATGGGAACTAGCACCTAGAAAATGTTAGAGACAATATAGAGCTTAGTGCTTAAATATATTACCTACTTGCTAGCACTATGTTATCTTCCTTATCGGCGTCCGCTTCGACCGTAATCCTAGATTATCTAGTCTTATTATTACATAGAAAATCCATTAAACTTTCGGAAGTCTCAGATAAGAGAACTAGACAAGCTGTTCCATTGTTCTCAAAAAGTACAATGTTAAGCTAATATTAGCGCTAAAATAGAAAAGTTTTATAACAGAACAATGGTTAGTGCATAATGAAAATCATCGTGAAGAGAGAAAGAAGCAAAGGTCAAAAAACTAATAAAAAGAAATTATATTTAAAAAATCTCAACTGGTTTTTGAATAATGAATTAGAAAACGACGACTTTACTTATTTCTAAAGGTAAGCCGAAACAATTGCAAATAGACTATTGACAAGTTGAATGACAGTACGATTATGAAGAAAACAATGGTCTTATTTAGTGAGGTCGTTTTCATGTCTAAATAAAAAAGAAGGGAAATTTCATCAACAGCGGATTGGATTTAGTAGACGACTTATTAATTCACAGTCCCAAGCAGTATACGTGCATAATATATAATATCACGTCGTACTTCCCGAAGGGGTAGGCAGACTCAAAAGGCCAGTTACCCCCTTTAACCACATTTAGCCAAAAATAAAACTGGGCTGGATTAGAAGAAAATAGGGTATTTTACAAATTTTTTAAACTACTTTCACAATATAGGTAGGCAGTAGGTAGATTAACACAAGAAAAAAGTATTTTCCGTAAGCAAAATATTTTAATTTAAAGATAAAAGGACATTTTATAACAACTTGTCGCTTAAACGCTACGAGTTGACGTTTCAGTTTGCTTAGATGGTGCCATAATGACGTCATATTCGGTAGAGTTAGGTAGATAATTCTCACATTCTGTCAAACTCGAGAAAGAATTTTGGACATTATGTTGAACTTGTTTCTAGACTTGCTAGAAATAATGTCGTCTAACAGTCATTATGACGTAAACAACGTTTTTAGCCACGTGATGATGACGCGCTATTTGTAACTTTTTAAAATGTATTTATTACAGATAATATTATCACATTCATTTTTGAAACATGATATTCGGTACTGTAATATTAAGTTGGACCTATTTAACAGAATTATTTCGGTATAAAGTGCTTTAGTAAAATACCCTATTTTGAAAAAATAATGTATAGCGATAAGTGGCTAGCTCGTCACCTACACAATCATTGTAATTGCATATAATTGCAAACAATATATTGCATGTGACTGTAAGAACGAATATTCATATAGGTAATGAATAATTTTCACAGTCAACCGCATGCCTCAAGTGCAATGTAGACGCAAAAAGTAATTACGAAGAATGACTTAAAGAAAAAGAAACCAATTACGAGTCGGACTTGCACCGCAAGAACGCCGAACAAATTTGTGAAAATTCGTTTTTCAAACTTCGCTCAGTAAACGTCTATTTTGTCTGCTTGTATTGGCTTGGAAGTTTAATTTAAAACTCTAAGATATACTCGTAATTAAAAATAAATTCAACTAAACACGTCCATGTGTCACTAAGAAAAAATCTTAACAGACACTCAACGAAGTAATTATTTAAAGGTTTCTTTATTCGATTTTGAGCTACAGAACCCTTGAAAGAATTTCCTGCATTCATCACAGATAATTTTCCTGCTCGCGAGTAAGTAGCAGCTGCATACGTGTGCATTGTGCAACACCAGACGCATTGTTCGCAAGATGACCTTGCAAGGATTTTTCAACGGCTTTGTTGTGAACTGCCACACACTTACCGTGTTGTACCGTTTTATACTAGTATAGTCTTGTATTACTTTTGCAAAACGGTTTTACGTTTAACCACAAACGTATATAGTTTCATCTCGTATCAGATTGTATAAAATTCGGTCTACTAAGAAAAGTTTTTTGTTCGTCTTTTTATTAACCTTCGTGTTAGGTATCCGGATGTCACGAGATTTTAAAAGCCCCGTGAAGTTTAAACTTGGAATGCAAGAGGGTTTTTTAAATTAAAACATCCAAAAATTACGCCAGTAACTGTGACTGGTTGGTTAGTTGTCAGAACAAACTGACATACGTGTCACATTATGAAGGATGCTGTCAACAAAGAGCCAATAGCGACAGTGATAAGACCGTGAGACTCCCTCACGCCATCTTGCGGTTATTGTTTTTTTTAAACCCTCATTGCTAATGAAGATAAAACCTTAGCATCTTTGGTGCACAAAATTACTTCATTCATCATAGTTTTTTTTATGTAAAAGTTCACCATGTAATAAGTACTAGTATGTCAGTTCTTAAATTGTCTGCACAAGTTTTATTTTTTAAATATAAATAATTATTAATTAAATAAATAATAATAATTGTAGTGAGATATAAGACCATGTATGTAAAAGTGGTTTGTTATTAACATAGTGCTTAATCCAGTTATGAAAATCAGATAAGTCTGTATCTTTAAATGTATACTACGCACTTGGCTCAATTAGTCTTAATGTAGACTTTAATTAAATAGAAGCCTGCAAATGATTTTATTTATAAATACCAAAACGAGGCTTTTAGAGGTCCATAGCAAAGAAGTGACAACATAATTTTATTGCCATATCTGAGTTTTCAGTCATTATTACATTTCAACTGTCCTCATTCACAAAATATCGTAATGATACTGGCATTACGACAAATATTATAAAAGGCCAGTCTCCTTATTTACTAACAATAGAAATGTAATACCTAAAATAAATGACAAACCAGATATAATTTGCATTGTACAATTTATTTAGATGCTCTCATAAAAATAATAGGTATTCAGGATGATATAAAGCCTTTTTGGTTAAGCTGGCTGAAAATGTGTAGTTTTCTTTTCTTTTATGAAAATTTTTTTTTTCAATAAATGAAAAAATGCGGCAATGTAATCGGTACAAATTTATTATTTTTTTTTTTTTTAGGTAATCATATATTTAAATAAAAGTACGCGGATTTATTTTCTGCACAGTAACTTCACGGTGGCAAAAACTTTAACAGACTTTTACATATTACTGTCAAATTTAAGTCATTAGAACAAAGTGTTTAAAAATTTAATAACTCTACGGCACCCTCAATTTTTAAATATAATTTGCACTTCACCATTTATATTTTTTGTATTACATGTGATCAATTACAAACTTATTATAATAATAATTATAGTCGTTAGCCCGTCTGCCTCGCCGCTGTCAATTTTATTGATTCCTTGCTGATATCTGAATCCGCATCATTTTATACATCAATTAGTTTTGATGACGGTTTAATATTTTAGTGACATTGAACAGGTCTAACAACAAACGACAAAGATTGATTGATATAAATAATTTTTTTTTTTATGTTAAATCCTTTATATATAGTATCATAAAGGATTTATCAATAAAAAATATATGTAGAGAGTAAAATATATGAGGACCAATTACATAGAAGATGCCTTTTAACGAACTCCAAAGAAGCATAGCGTCGAAATCTGTTTCTTTTTATAACTTTATATTTGTACGCCATGTGGTGTCAGTCATAGAGTCCCTCAGGAACATTATATAATATCCAGGAATGTTTCCCATAAAACACTTAGAAGCTTTCAAATTTAATATTAATAAATAAATTTGTCCCATGTTGGTCGGGTCGGTACCATACTATCCAACTAAACGGCTAAAACTAAAAGGCGACTTATGGTATATAGGGTTTTGGTTGTGTGATTGTGTAGGCGAGAAGCTAGCCACTTGTCACTACTTTATCACAATTTTCTACCTAACCCGGCCCAGTTTTGTTTTAGGCTGAATGGGATTAAAAGGGCCTGCTACTCCTTTGACTCTGCCTACCCCTTCGGGGATTATGGGCGTGATGTTATGTATGTATGTTATTCATAAATTGGATTATTACTTTTACTAATTCTATTTAAGCATTGAACAAAATCCTGTCTATAAATCCGTTTTAATACGCAATACCCCTATTACGATAAATAAGTTGTTACAACATTTCATTTTTAATTAATAATACCAACCTAACTAATCTACATAATAATAGCTTTATGATCAAATAATTTTGGTGTTTATACTAATATTATAAAGATTTGATTGTTTGTTTGTATTGAACAAACTCCGAAACTACCGAACCGAGTTGAAAAATTATTTCACCAATGGAAAGCTACTTTATCAACGAATAACATAGGCTATATTTTATCCTCGTATTCTTATGGGAACGGGAACTACGCAGATGAAACCGCGAAGCGCTGCTAGTCAACTATTAACTCCTTGTATAACTATCTTGAGAGTTCCAAAGAATTGCTTAGCATTTGTTAAGCTATTTAGATCTAAGTTAACGATCAAGTCACTCTGAATAAATGACCTTTTGGTACAAATTAATTCCATTTGTGACTGTGGGAACTAAGGCCCAGTGGTCTATTAAGTGTTATTAGAATAGTGATAGATATATCATATTGTGTTCCACCAGTGTAACTTGACCTGTTGGTGTTAAATTTGGAATATTAGAACTAAGGCGTGGTCGCTTAAATCTGGTGAATTCAGGGGGTTTGACCAGCTGAATGGTTTCACATGTGTGGTAGATGGCCTGCGTATAGTCCTTAGTAAGAAGGCCTGACTAGGCTGATCCCTTTCCCTTTTAATAAACTGCCATCAAATCAAGGGTGCGGATACCTACGGGGCATTCGAAATAAGACTCCACAATTTTATGCCATATGACGTTCGGTTCCCTCTGCCTACCTCGCTAGGGAAGTGGCGTGAAGTTTAGTGAGTTACTTGCATTTTTATACAATAATTTTTGAGGCGGCCGATTAAATTAACATTAAAAACAGTTGATTCTCTTCATATTATAATACCAAACTCGATATCTTCTACGATCAGGCAAAGCTAAAGTTCCCCACAAATAAATTAATTCATCATCTACATAGCGTTATGTCCCGCGCTTAGACGGGGTCCGCTTAGACCATAATTCAGGATTTAGCAAGTCTGGTAATTACCAGTCTGGTAATGACTGCTGATCTGACCATCGTGACCCTAAAATAGGTGAACCAGACAATTTTTGGATCATGGTTACAAATCCAAAGTTGTTTGAGTTTGCAGGTTTCATCATAATGTTTTCCCTCACCACCGAGCTAGTGGTATAAATACGTACATAGATTTGAAAAATTCAGAGGTACTTGCTCGGGTTTAAACCCGCATCCCTCGGTTATGCGACGCGTGTCCTTACCATTGAGCTACCACCGCTCAATAAAACACAAAGAAATTAATTGACAAACAAACATTTTCGACGCGCGCGATTGTCTCACACGCATCTTACATAGTATTCAACCGGTCCATAATTCTTATACTCAACTATCGAAACTCACGAGTGCCATTATCAACGCGCCCACTATAATTAGTATAACGAAGTCCAACTTACAGTGGGTGGTAGAACAGTGTCCAGTGTGCGCCGGAATGTCCGCAACGCCTTGGCATTTGAGAATAAGTTCACGCGCACTGAAACAAAATGACGCATTTGATAAATGCGCTCGCGTTGATAACGAGTCAATTGTAACACGGGAAGTGGCCGAGCCCGCTTTGTTAGATCTAAATTGGATTATGGAATATTTCGGCAATGAAATTAATGGTTATAGTGCAAACATGTTATTAATGTTTTATCTAGAAGGTTTATAAGTCTAGTTTAACGTTTTTGTGTATTTTATTTATTATACAGACAGACCCGCCTCCAACTAATAAAAAAATAATAAATTGCGTTTATGTTGACACACAATCCGCAATTCAAAATAATTTTCGTTCAAGCCACTTTTGTAATGGAATAAATTTAAAATAAATTGAATTTCCTGTACAATAGCTAGCTACTATACGTTTGTGAAAACTTTAATTATTATAAATCAAATGCTATTGGATTTCATTAGCTATGACAAAGAACCTTCGAAATAAAAGTAGCAAAGCTGTCTAGAAAGACATTTCATAAGCTTTTATAACAACTTAAATGAAGTATACAACATATATATACTATGCTTATTACTAATAAGCATAGTATTTTCTATATGCTAATAAGTTATTAGCATATAGAAAACCCATTTAATTTAAATAAAGAGTACCAAAGTATACTTAAATATTGCATTAACCACAATTATTTCAAATTATTAATATGTCAATTACTATCAAGTTTCTCATCGGTTTCGTTTCAGTAGAATCAACCTTCACAAACCATGGTGTTTTATACTTGTCATATCTGTTTATGAAACCTTTCCTTAAAACTTAATTATTACTTAATTTAAATCAAAACGTTACCCTATTACTTAATTTAAATCAAAACGTCCAATTTATAACCCTAAAATAACGTGGTCATTAAAAAAGTCCCTAAATGTTCTGTCAAGTGTCGTCGTGCGGCAGTGCGCCGGCGCAGGCCGGGCGGGCGACATTGTATCAGCTCGGAGCCTGCCAAGGCCTGCCACTCACCGACGCTTGGTCGCGTACTTTGAAACCGAAGTTGGGATTGAGTATACTTTGTAGTTATTTAAAGCCATATATATGTCGCTAGCAATTTGTATGATTTCGCCGTTTACATACGGCGTTGTTAGTTTGAAAACGCTCGCAGTTTTTAAACTGACGACGCCGTATGTAAACGGCGCACTGTAGGGTCGCCCCTACAATCAGAACCGAAGAAGAACAACCAACGTCAAAGTAAAACAATTGATCGAGTTATAGCCTTCGGCATAATACATAACTGCGAGTGTTTTGAAACTGACGACGCCGTATGCAAACGGCGGAATCATACAAATTGCCTGCGACATATATACATCACATTGGTGGATGGTCAAAATAATAAAAACCACAATTAAACCCCATCTGAAAGTGCTAGGGGAAACATGGTATCACTATCATATAGCTTGTGGTATTAGAGCGATAACAAGTATTTGGCACACCCAATAAGTCAATGCTTTATTCAACTTAATTCTCTCTTCTCTTTTAGAAATCACAATATTCACGAAGATTCGATACTGTCTCTTATTTTCATTATTTTCCATACAAAGACAAAATCAACGTCAACTTGGAAATTTCCTAACAGTATATCTCATTACTGCTTAATATATTCTATAGACGCTCTGCATATATTCCAATACAGCCAAAACCCGCTTCTCAGTAAAGACACACAGATATAGGAAAAACTAACGAACAAATACATCAAGATACGCAAATACGCGACATCAAGTAAGTTTAAGAAAAAACGCAAAGCGGACCTAGAGTACCCCACGGCACATTCTAGACTCAGGCGCAGCCAGCTGCTTAAATGGGCTAGATTTCTAACACATACCCAATTCGGCTTTACGCTTGACAACAAGTACTAACTATCTAATTAAACCAACATGTCAGGCCTATTCTGTAATACTTGAATAACGGTAATACTCCGGATATTACACACCCACTTTTCTAGTCTCAAATTGGAGCATAGAGTTTCATAAGTAGGTACTTATTTTGAATAGGGGACAATTAATTTGTCACTATGACACCTACATCCCCTTTGCCAATTTGCTAGACGTATTAAGAAGAGTGATATTCATAGCCCAATTTTGAGATGTTTATTATAGTTATCATACTCTTGGAGTATACTTAGAGCACAATTTGCGCATCGCTAGATCTGCAAATTTTGCGATGTTATTAAACATAAGTGTTGAGTAATTTCATTAGATAAGTACATATTTTTATTTCATACAAACATATTTTCAACCGTACGATTCGGTTGCTAGGCTAAAGCTTATAAACGTTTTTCCATTTCCTATATCAGTTGTCTAACATGGACATGCAACATTTCTCGATTTATCTATATTTAAAACCCACTTTCGTCCTCCTAGCATTATGTCCCGTGCTTAGTCGGGGTCAGACCATGGACTTAGACCATGGTCCAGGATTTAGCGAGTCTGGTAATTACATTGAAGCTTATAACTCATTATATTGTCCCGTGTTGGTCTGGGACTTATAAAGAATGTGCCAACTGTGTTTCTTGCCTAGCATGTCGTAAAAGGCGATTAATGGTATATGGGGTTTTGGGTATGTGATTGTATAGGTGGCGAGCTATTCACTTGTCAATACTTTTTCACAATTTCCCATCTAACCCAGCCCAGTTTTATTTTTGGCTGAATGTGGGAACGGGGCCTGCTATCCCTACTACCGCTTCGAGGATTATGGACATGATGTATGTATGTATATTTTCATAAAATAAACCAGCAAACGACTGTAGTAATCTATACTTATAATAAATCTGTAGAGAGGTCAATTCTGTACATGAAATATATTTTCAAAATAACTATCAGGGGGTGATTATTGATTGATACTGATGCCAAAAATGCAATCAGTAAAATTTTTGTCTGTCTGTCTGTCTGTATGTTCCTTATAGAAACAAAAACTACTCGACGGATTTTAACGAAACTTGGTACAATTATTCTTCATACTCCTGGGCAGGTTATAGTATACTTTTCATTACGCTACAATCATTAGGAGCAGAGTAGTGAAGGGAAATGTTGGGAAAACGGGAGAAGTTACTCCATTTTTTAAGCTTCCGTCGCGTGTGCAGCCTTAATGGTTAAAGTTACATAGAAATCATGTATGACGGAAATAGTCTTTATAATATTAACCATAAACGCGGGTGAAACCGCTGGCACAGCTAGTAATATATATTAATATAACAAAACATGCTTAAGGTGACATATTTTGTACCCACCTATTTAATTGCGATATATACAAAAGATACCTTGCTCTCCTTAGCTAAACACCGGTTGCAGTTAATACCGGTTAGAGACATTATCTTAACTGATAACTGCAGGCGAATGCAAATGTCTGCATTTACTTATTACTTGTACAATATGCACTACATGTTGAAGGTCGAAAGAAGTCAACTACAGTATTTTACCACTTTGAAATAAGTGCCCAAATCAAGTCAAAAATATACGAGAGTAACTTTGCGTGAAACTTGTTCGGTCTTAAATTGTAAACCATTTTTCCATCCATTTATTTTTATTTGGTTTCGTAAATTATCTGATTATTAGCTGCTTTTTTTTTGAGCTTGTAATTAGGCTTTCGCCTTGCTCAAATTGCTACTTTCTTATAAAATAAAAACAAATATATTATTAGACTAGCTCCAGATAAAGATATATGAGTCGTTGGTCTATACGTAAAATAATATGAATTTAGGACATTTCCTTGCGTTAAACGAAAAATCCATGTTGGTCTGGTACTTTAAAAGCATGTGCGAACTGTGTTTCTTGCCTAGCATGTCGTAAAAGGCGACTAGTGGTATATCGGGTTTTGGGTATGTGATTGTGTAGGCAACAAGCTAGCCACTTGTCATTATTTTTTCACTATTTTCCGTCTAACCCAGTCCAGTTTTATTTTTGGCTGAATGTGGTTAAAATGGCTTGCTGCTCTTTTGACTGTGCCTACCTCTTGGGGATTATAGGCGTGATGTTATGTATGTATCAAACGAAAAATAGTCATTTGAGATGAACTATTAATTATACCCTCCACCATAGAATTACTGATCAAAAAGAAATACGAAGCGCACAAAATTGTTCAATCGTGGAATTTTTCTTTTATTTTCTAACGGCTGTAGTCGCCTAAGCACAGGCATTAACATTTGCCTAAATACAAATTTATACAAAGCGGACGTGCCACGCAACCGCGGTAATGGCGAGCTTAGCTGCGGTGAGAATTTAGGGTTCCGTAAGGAAACTGCAGAAAAATACTTTAAAAATGTAACCATAAAAACGAAACTGTTTCAAACAGTTTAATAAAGTTTCATTGAACGCGCATCATCTTATATATTTGTCACTTCGAACGATTGTAGCGCATTATTACCTATGCCTAGTGTGTAGTCATTGTTACGATAGCTGTATTTTTCATAGTAGAATGATTTATTTTCTATCAGTTAAATAACAGAAATGTTATGTTGAAAAATCCTAACATAGTGTTTAAAATAATCCATTTTTTTTTTATGAAATTTTTGTCGTAAGATATAAAAAGGTAAACTTAAATAATCACAAAGGTTACAGTGAAAGCTAAATTGCAGCAATACTGCAATAGAACTCCGACTATATAAAAAAAAATAAGCTTATACTAACCCCGTCTCAGAAACTGTAAATAAAAAAATAGCCAAACAATTCGAAACGTTGTCACAGTAAATCTAAATAAAATAACTGTAACATATATCTACTTGAACATTCTCAGTTAATGTTAAGATTAGACTTGCCCTATATACAAGCATTAAGGCTTTTTAGCTCCAGCCTATTAAAAAAAGTGTATCCATTTTCGATAGTCGCTCACTCATTTTACATTCGCAAGCCGAGTGCGGAACAGCGTGCCCCGCCTACTAACACACTCTTGGCGCGCTTTTTTCAACAGCTTCATTACAAAACATTGGTAAAACTCGCAGCTGGCGAACGAAATGAATCGCGGAATCGCGCCGGATCGCTCCACTTACGTAACCGCTGGCTATTGTCTTTGCCTAGCTGAAGGAGAAAATAGCAGTGAGATGTTTCTAAACTTACTTACTTTAATGACCTAACGGGGTAAGCAGAGATAATGTTTGAAGTAAATGGCCTGATAATAAATACATACTGCATTATCCCCGGAATACCAGAAGCAAATACTTTCAACCACTTTTAGCTATAAATATAATTAAGGCCGGTTAAATAGGGAATTATAAAAAAGCTGTGACCAGAGGCTAGTGGTCTCCTTATGTAGCCGACTACTAACTACTTTTTTACAATCAGTAGCCCCATACCCAGGACACCAGCCTTTTATAATATGCAAGGAACACATTCTTTGTACTTCTTGAAGCTTTTAATTAATTTCATAAATTTTTACACTCTGGGTAATCTGAAAATTGTTTAAAAATTAGTTTAGTTATAAGATATTTCTAAAGCAGGTTTAATTAAAGAAATTTGTGCTACGTTAATGCAATGTATTTATCCCTAATTGGTATTTCATCTGGATTTTTTTTTATCTGTGCTAAAAACTTTGTTAACTCTAGGTATGTATTGACTTTCCTAAGGTAGACAGCAATTATAACAGCAATGCTATTCACTACCTATAAATATAAATATCCCTAATATAACGTAAACGTTTACTTTACTGTGTGCACTGCCTTTATTGTGACATCACGTAGAACTGCTGCTGCTAAAAATAATTGTTGTTACATTAATTTTTGTCTGCGGGTCTTGATTTATCCGAATTATTTTGTTATTATTTCTTAATAACTTCCTCTGTGAGAAAATTGATTTATCGCCCGCCTGGAGATTAGCTCCGATAAAAATATGAAAAGACATTGGCCCAAATGTTTTCTTTTTTCAGTTTTAGTAATTCCATAATAATGCAGTATTTCAAAACTAAATAGTATTAGAATTTCAGTCTAACTAACCAAACTTCACACCACTTCCCTAGCGGTGCAGGCAGAGAGAACCGAACGCCATATGACACGATCCTTACACACCTCACTCGCGTCTTCAACATTCATGATCCTTTTCATACAAGCTCTACGGTTTAAATAGAATCTATACACTAAACTTCCAAAAAAAGATATAGTATCCATAGGTTGTGTTAGTATTTAAATAAAATAACAAACCAAATTTGTATGTAAATATAAGCTGGATTGCTCGATCCAATATAAAATATTCCAATCCCCAGTATGGATTTAAATCTAGTGGCATTGAACCAGTTCATGTCGGACACATCCAGCACATCTAAAACTGTGCTGGGCTTAGCTGGATTGCTGGCTATTTTACATACTTACTAAGAAATGCAATGCTGGAGCATTGCTCATCCTACTAATATTATAAATGCGAAAGTTTGTATGTATAGATGGATGTTTGTTACTCTTTCCCAAAAATCTACCCAATGGATTTTGATAAAACTATAGAATAATATAGCTCATACACCCAAATAACATATAGGCTATGTTTCATCGATGTACCACGCAAGCGAAGCCGTGGGCAGAAGCTAGTAACTCATAACTCTAGCAAACTAAGTTTCTCTTTACATCGTAAATGGTAGTGCAAACGTTGTTTAATTATAATTTAATTTTATGTATTCAATTGTTGTGTGTTATTCTTTGAATTAAACAATTGATATAATAATAAGCACATAAGAGGTGAATTATATAGTGCAATAATACATAAGTATACCGTGCCAATTTAAAGCAAATTGAACATGAGATATGTATAAATAAATACAATTAAAATAAATATTCGACAACATCACATACATTGATCTGACTCCGAACTTCAGTAGCTAAGGTACTTATGTTACGAATAACCAACAGTGATATTACAAACATATACATAAATATCTTAGATTAACACTCAGATAGAACAAACACAAGTATTCTGACTGGCTCGATGGCGCCTTCGGTAGTGACCCTGCCCCATGCGCCAAGAGTTGTGGGTTCGATCCCCACCCAGGACAAACATTCGTATGATGAATACCTGTGTTTTTTCTGTGTCTGGGTGTTAATATCCAATATTTAAGTATATATTTGTAATACCACTGTTGTTTCTGATATCCGTAACACAAGTGCTTAAAGCTACTTATTTCGGAGTCAGATCAATGTATGTGATGTAGTCGGATATTTTATAAAAAAAAAAAATTTCTTCATACGAATGTTAGGGGATGGTGGTGATCCCTAATCCCTAGGTGGGGATCAAACCCGCAACTCTTGGCGCATATAACAGGGTCACTACCATATGCGCCATCGAGCCAGTCAAATAGAGAAGGTCAGAGTAAATTATCTCGTAAAACACTATTTTTAATGCCATATAATAACTAACCAGAATGAAAATGCGTCAAAATTGACATATTTTTACAAATTCCACAATAAGATTGTTTTATTGTGTACATGTGCAATATTCGTTATATTAAAGGCCTTAAACTTAAAAGGTTAATAGCGCTTACCACAAAAATTAAGACATTAGCAAATTACAGTAATGTTCTTTAGTCTAGCACCGGCCGTGTCGATACCAAATATGAGGTAGTCCAGTTTTTATTTTCTAATAATAAAATGTTATTGTTATTTCAACAGTGTGTAGACAATTCGTTATATATCAAAAATTACAATAAATTTTTTTGAGAACAAATTATTATATACTCTGTGATAATATTTATGTGAATTTTATTACGGTTTTTCTTTTGATTGGTTTTCAACACATTTTTATATTTGCAAAAGATGCTCTGTTTTTAGTTTACTGCGAAAAAGGATATGTTTTTCGCGTAGAGCTTTGTATGTATGTTGTGTGTTTTTATGTATTTTCAAAGATCATTCTTAATAAATAAGCAAGAATGAGATGGTTAGTTTTTAAGGGATAATAAATTAACTGCATAATTCGTAAGGTACGTTTTTTTTTTATTTGAATTTTATATTTTCTCTGAATTCAATTAGGATTACTGGAAAAATCATCAAGGCAGTTTTCCTCACAACACTTGTGAATCAACAAAATAGCAGCATTTATCATGACGTAGAGCCGAATAAGCATTTGATGGCAATATAACCCGGTGTTTAACTGTTATTTTAAACGAACGTCCATACATAAATGCCTCTCAACGAGACCATTTACGCCGCCCACTTTCATCATAAACAAGACATCAACTTATTATTTTACACGACCGAAAACTGTGCAAGAAGCACCCAATTACCTCACTGGACAAATTAAAGTCTTCCACGGTTCGTTTCGTCAGCGCAACTCAATCGGCTATTACAAACATTTGATAATACCCTATTCTTCATTATTACCTCATGCGCACCTTACACAGGAATATGGGAAACTGCCGTTATACAAAAACATATATATTGACACAATAACAATGGAGTCTAGCGACTTATGCTGTCTTTGGCAATTCTTGGCTAGATTGAGTGGGTGTTTCCATTGGTAGTTTTGAAACGATTTATCGCTTCGGAAAATTTTATTTTATAATCAGTTCACTTGATCGCGCTAATACAAAGATTATTATCTATATTTCTTTCATGCTGCGTATATATAAACACAATATAATAACACAATTTTCCATTTAACCCAAACCAGTTTTGTTTTTGGCTGAGTGTGGTTAATGTCTGCTGCCCCTTTGACTCTGCCTTCCCCTTCGGGGATTATGGACGTGATGTAATGTTATGTGTGTGTTACAATAAAATATAATAGTAATACACACTATAATGATGTGAATGTTCCTTTTAGTTCTACAAAAATATAATGAAAAACATTGCTACATAAATCGACATAATACCTATAGACGCAACATTATTCATTCTTTTACGAAAAAGATTTCATATATTCACATGATTGCATTCGCTAGCTTAGCTAGATTTTACATTGAATATCTTATCGTAGCCTATGCTAAATACTAAGATACTTATTTTAAAAAATAAAGATTGGGTCGTACTTTGTCCATTACTCAATATAAATAGTCTTAAATATAAAGGTAAATGGAAGTAGTTCATGTTATGAGACGACAACGACAAAGCCAATCTACACCACGTTTCAATATATGGAAATGACAATCTCTTATATATTTGAATAAACTAATTTAGGTACATTACTAATAATATCTAAGTCATACAATCATGATTAAAAAAAACAGTTTCTTTAACTTCACTACGCGCGATAAATTCTCGTCGATTACATGACAACGGAAACAGACGCATTGCAAACATTTTGTCTAATTATCCGCGAGTCTCATCTCACGCTGTATGGACTATTGTCTCGTCCAAATAAATGGCTAGACGTCATGTAATTGATAACAATGTGAATAAAAAAAATCGTCTATTTAAATATTACATTTAATTGTTAGAACAACAATGCAGATGATTAAGTAAATGTCTGACATTTTTAAAGAGTTGTTTGTTTTAGTCAGAAGTTGTTATTGCGGCTCGATAAGGTCGACTCTCATCTCTTTACAAATGGTTGCACCTTGTGTGCACGTACGTTAATGTCAAACTTAAACCACTTTATTGAATTAAAATAAAACTTTTTGACTTTAAACATAGTCTAAATAATTATTATCCATTCCAAACCAGGTCGCCTAATTGAACCTGCAAAAGGAATCATTTATATACACATAGACACATAACATCACGCCCATAATCCCTGAAAGGGTAGGCAGAGTCAAAGGGATAACAAGCCCCTTTAACCACATACAGCCAAAAACAAAACTGGGCTGGGTTAGATGGAAAATTGTGAGAAGATAGTGACAAGTAGCTAGCTTGGCACATACACAATCACATACCCAAAACCCGATATACCATTAGTCGCCTTTTACAACATGCTAGGCAAGGAACACAGTTGGCACATTCTTTTTAAGTCCCAGACCAACATGGAACAATAGGCTGGGTTAGATGGTAAATGGATGGAATCATTTATATGTAGTATGTTATTTTTAATAGGTAGATATACTTTAAGGTGATTCCTTTCTTTGTTACAATTTACTCGCTACTTAAGGTCGGTCAAGGTAAGCTAATAAAGCTTGGAAATATATAAAGGTCGCAAAATTATCAAAATTAATAGTTCAAGTAAGGATCATCTCCAATTGTAGCAACCACACATTTTATAGCCCCAAGGTCGATAACATCAAAAATAACAAACAAAAAACATTCCAAATCGGAGGTGAAGGTGAAAACAATTGAACTGACCTCTGAATGTAACCAGAGGTCAATTATCACCTGAACTGCATTACATTACCGATGTAACATCGGGTAACACACGCTAACAAAATTATCCAACCCATTTCACAACCCTCATTGATCGGAAGGTTGATTTCGCCATCGATCACACCCTGTAACATTTAACACTAAGTTTGGCACCCGCAGTCTAATTTTCATAAATACCTCGTGACCTTTCTGGTGACAATGAACGGGTTTCGCAAGAGTCACAAGTTCAATGGATCGCTTGTACTTTGTTCACGCGATAACACTCAGTTGCTTAAGTGTTGTTTGCTGATCTGTTGATAATATGACTATTTGCAAGTATAGGCGTACAATTTTGATCAGGGTATTGTGAGGTGAAGTGTAAGCATTGTTAAGGAAATACCACCTCTGTGATACACCGATTTCATATATCTGATCTTTAAACTGTATCGAACGAGGCCTTGTGACAAATGCAACGATGTTATACAATGTCAAGTAAGTCCTGCCGTTAGAAAGAATTAGGTGGGTGACCGTAATATTAATACATCAGATTTGTAAGTTTTGTAAAAACAAATAATAAATCTGAACATATCATAAGTGTCAGAATCGGAGTGGAATATTTATTGTGTCAGAAAAAATCCTGACACTATAAAATATTTCACTACAACGCCAAAAACTAGCCAAACGCCAAAACCTAAACTTCTATATCACTAATTATGACATTGGCTCCTTCTTCAAAATTTACCTTTTATTTGTTAACTAAGGAACTTACATATATTAATGTACTCTGAGATGGCCACTTTATCCTGCTAAAATGAAATCATAAGTGAGTTTGGTGGATCCTCGCAGCACGCAAGAGAAAGTCAAAAAGACCGATTTCTACACAACTGTCAAAAGCTCATAGTACAATAAATTATTACTACACATTGAGTAAAGAACCAGCACTAGTAAAAGATCAAGCATGTACTTAGCCCAACTTTTTGTCGAAGGTCCGGCTTTGTCAAACATCGCGTCGCTTTTTTTCATTGTTGCTCAATGACAAGCGAATCGATCACCGAAAACTATTATTAAAAATGGAAACGAGAACTTTCAACCTTCCGAATCGGACACGCCCATAAAAAATCGCTCGGGCTAAAGTTCTTGAACCTAAATTCGCCTAAATCCGGGGCACGCGTAACAAAGACAATGTGTTCAATGCCGTTCGCGTCACGACATCACGACCATATCCGACATATTTGCCGGGGACTGTTGTGTATCGATTGTTATTAGCACGCCACGCGTGTACTGTCGCCACCCGTCAAGAACTCGGCGGACGTGTCCGGGTTTTGTCCGTCAAAAGTATCGGTGCGTGAATTATGTCTAGCTTAATATGTACCTACACGTAATTATGAATGTAAAATACATAGGTGCTTGCTGATGAATTGGTTGGGCCTCGTTGTAACTTGTTTGATATTATACCTACCGGCACTCCTCAAGGTATTGTTATTGTTGTGGTAGCTGATGCTTGATAATCCGAAATAAAAATAGAGTCTAGAAACTAGCTGGCATATTGGCTGACATCGAATACTTAATCCTTGAACGAGGAAGCTAATTTCTAAAGCAGACTTAGACTGGTCAAAAAAAGGTTCATGAATTTTCTGTTTATTTTCTAAAACAGTAACAACTAACTAGAACTGTTATTTTCACAATATACCAGTGAGCAATCAATTCTTACACGATCTTATATTCTAAAAATCCCATAAAGTCCCACACCTCTCTCTTTCATGGCGCCCCTACACATGCTATCGACAGTCGATACTGAATCGATGATGGCGTGGGCACGCTTCTCGGGGGTCGAGCTTTGTTCTCGTAATCAGTGAACAAATGTAATTACTACAATGGCCATAAATCCCAGAGATTGCAGCTAACAGACACGCGTTAGACAATAGACGTCGTAAAATATATTTTTTATTTTGCAACTGTTCGAATGATTTGGAGGTTTAACGGTGATGCCTTGAATGCGAATTATATATATATATATATATATATATATATATGCAATAAAAATGATCATCAATTAATTGTAAATGATGATAGCTCAATGGTACGAGCATGCGTCTTACGTGAGAGGCCTGTTGAAAACCCGTGCCGCTGGATGTTTTTAAATAAAAGGTACGTTTTCATACCACTAGTTCGGCAGTGATAAAGAAGGTGTACTATGCATATAACTGTGGATGCGTCGAATATTCCTATATAAAGGTTAACCCTACTGACTTGCATGCTTAAATAAAAATAACCAGACTCTTTTAATCTAGGACAATCTAATCAAATAAGAAACAAATATCACATAACTAATAATATGAATGCAATAGTGAGATTCAGCTGCTCCATCACGTCTTCTGCAACCGAATTTTATAATGATATGAAATTTTTCATACACGTGTATAGGATCAACATTTTGTAAATGTTTTAGTCTCATTTGCAAAAAGTTGCAGATAAAGGCTACTAAAAAAAAAATATATTATCAAAAATTTTAAATACTACTAGCTTGGTTTTTACTACATTCCCCGACCATTACTCATAAACTGCATAATAAATAGCAAGAGTGTGTAAACTTTTTTAAGACTTAAAAAAACTACTTTATTTATTATTTTATATTACTAACATATTTAATAATTGCGTGTAGAGTATACTAATAAAACATATATTATTATTTATCCATGAAAGTAAGATTTTTAAAGACATTAGGACATTAGGTTAGGAAGATCAATAAGATTTGACGCAGCATCCGTAAGTTTCCAATGATTTATTTATTTAAAAAAGTCTTAATAATAGCTAACCGTTTTTTTTTTTCAATTCAATTTGTTACTTTTATTTCACTAGGATCTACAGTGACAGTATTTCAAATTGTTCAGCGCAGGTTTCTCGTTAGGCTGAGTTTCATTTTACAGACTGCTTTTGGCCTGTAATAGTCTCAATCTAAGAATGTATGAGAGACGTACTTTTTACTCCTAAAAAATGTATGGACCACAAAGGATCATCAACGTGGACAATCATTTTACCAAAAGAATAACTTACTATAAATCATCCTCATCTTCCTAGCGTTATGTGTCGGGCTCTGCTTAGACTATGATCCAAGATTTAGCGAAATAAACCCATCAACAGAGACATATCTACATGCGCATGGGTTAGAACCCACACACAAATGAGGCTTGTTCTTACCGTTGAGCTACCACCGATCCGTGGATGTACTATAAATGACCTTTCTTAGCCGTACTTTACATTAATCATTCCCTCTGTTTCGTGCTCGTTCCCAAGGTGACCTATGTCAAAAATACCCTATCATTTTAGTTAATAGGTGATTGTTTCTGCGCTCACGGCGATACACAAGGCGAAGTGCGTCAAAAGTGACTGAACCAATTCTATTGTTACTATTATCAAAATTTGTCAGCCCGCCTAGGTTATCACGAATAGTAATTAAGCACATTTTTCCTTGGGCTATAATAATTTGAATTTATTCCTTTAAGTATAATGTGTATATCGAATTTGTGAACAGCTTCTTCATTGTAGAATCAACTTTTCAATTGGTAGAAGTTTTCAAATCAAATTATTTTATATAATCCCATGTTAGTCTAGGACGCTTAAAGAATGTACCAACTGGTAATGGTAGGTATATCGGCTTTAAGTGAGTGATTGTGTAGGCGAACTAGCCACTTATCACTACTTTTTCACAGTTTTCCATCTAATCCAGACTAGTTTCATATTTTGGCTGAATGTGGTTTAGGAGGCTTGCTGTCCGTCTGATTCTGCCTACACTTTTGGGATTACGGGCGTGATGATATAGATGTCTGTATAAATATGTACAGTCAGACTAAACATCGCATTCGTCTTTTTAAACCTGTCTTATTATTTATTATACTCGCAGCATTTATTACTTTTAGTCTAAGATCCGGCTACAAAATCAAATATAAAAAACAAAGAAAAAATAATTTTAAAAACATTATTTTAATTAAAATTACATGCGGCCACTTTTTGATTGGCAGCTTTTTAAAAGTTTATTCTCCTATTCATATAAATATGGAAAAAAAATAGTTTGGCCACATTAGGGACGTAGTGATTTTGTAGCCGGATCTCGTACTATTTAAATAGATAACACCAAATCATACCGTCACCATAAAATACTATAAGCTAAATAGACATATCCTGTTACGTACAGTATAATTCACTAAACTGTGTGTATATAGCCCATTCAACAACAAACCTTATTACAATGATATAGGAATGAGAATGTATATCTTTTTTCAATCGAAATTAATGAATTCAGTATTTCTAGAATTTTAAACACACATGTAATTGCATTTCATTGCCCAAAACATAGCTAAGCAAGCGGTTCAAAATGGATTTATTACAAAATAGAAGTCTTTAATAATCAATTTTGCTTATTAATTCAACCACTTCCTTTCTTCAAATAGATTTAAACATTATAAATAATATGTAAATGAACATAGTTTGGGTTTTGAGCTCATTAAGTGCATTTAAAGCATTATCTTGTTTAGTTATATACATAACATTAATTATATTTGAGGGAACATGTGCGAAATTTACACGATTTCAATAAATATTAAACAACATCAGACACATTGACCTGAATCCAACATTGCCTTAAACACTTTTGTGATTTTCTTTTCAATAAATTTCAACAACTAGTTTCAATCAAGAATCAACGAAACTACACAAACATGTTTCATCAACAACAATTTTTCTTGATCCTTAAATCGAACCCATGCTGCTTTCACCCAAGTTAGAACTACAGGACCAAAAGAAATTAAGAAATAATTAACAAATTCCTATAAAATCATACACTCGTTACAACCAACAAATATGCGACCAACTTATGAATTGAAAAACGGGTATAATAATTAACCAAAGTAATTTACCGAAACCCAAAGTGTAACATTAAAAGCTCTCTAATTGACCGAAGCCCGGCTAAATGCCAGTGCGCATTAAATGTACCATTAGTCACGATAATCGGCGCGGGCGCAGAACAAGGCCACACATCGACCGCTCTGACCTTTTCGCCAAGATAACTGAGGTTATTATTTCACTAATTTAATTAACAATATCACACTATACTGTGGAATGGCAGTGAGTTAGTAGTTGAATAAAGCATAGCAGTTGATCATAGTAAGAGCGATGTCACGTAGTAAAAACGAACTATTGCATTCTTTAGGAATGCATTGCATTGAACGATACACTTTTCCAAAAATTAATTTGTTGTGTCCAGATTGGTCGTGTGTTAACAGCAAATATAGCGTTCGGTTAACTCTGCCTACCCCGCTAGGGAAGATTACTTAGTTAGTTAGTAGATTGTTTGTAGTAACATCGAGCTATTAGATAGTTTTAGACCCCAGGCTATGGCACATCCCATAAGGCTTCCTCTCCTACAACCCTAATTTAGGCATATAAATAATGTGACAATTTCACAGCTACCATAACGATTTAATTACATAAGTAAACGATTGCTAAAAAGTGACTCCGATGAAAATAAATTATTTGGTAACAGTGAACGAATAACACCAGTCGCACGAAAAATAGTAAAACGAGAGAAATAGTAGCAGAATAGCGTCGTTTTAACATAGGTTTATGATCGCTCGCCTTGACGATTTGACCGATTTGACGAGAATTTACGGATTCTCGTCAAATCCGTCAAATCGTCACAGAATTTCACAAAGCTTTGGATGTCTGATTGTGTAGGCGACGAGCTATTTGTCAGTACTTTTTCACAATTTTCCATCTAACCCAGCCCAGTTTTATTTTTGACTAGATTTGGTTAATGAGGCTAGCTGGCCTTTTGACTTTGCCTACCCGGAGATTGCGGGCGTGCTGATATGTATGTATATATTATTTTGGCATTCAATTTATGGAGCTATCTCACTGTGAGCCGATCTCGCCCGTAATGACGCGCAACGTGCGTGAAAATGCAACCTCGGCCGGTCATCAATCACGCCGAATTGGAGCTACGGAGTTGATTATTTTATTGGCTACTTACGGCAATCGTTTAACACCTGGTAGCATATAGCGTATCGGTTTAATGGGCATCTTGATGAGTTCAAGGCGCGATTTTGATGACAACACCTCGTTATAATTTGAATTTGGCGTTTGATATCTCAATGCTCGTCTGATGGAAACGTTGATTGGCTGCAATGAAGCTCGTTTGAATTTTTGTACGATAGAAATGTTTTCAATATTTTTTTTTTACATAAATGATTATTCAGTAAGCCAGTAAATTTTACTTGCGTGAAAAGTAAAAAGGAGTTTATAAATGTTTTGAATATTTTTTTTTGTTTTACATGCAGGGTTCTTAAGTTAATTTGAATTTTACACATGTGAACACATGTGTAAAAAAGTAGGGGTTCTAAAATATTTTATTTATATTCATCGGCTCCTAATTGCTGATCTTGGTGATTATGTAAATATATCTAACTGTTTGTTTGTATCAGACAGAAATACTACTAATCTTTATACCAAAGACTAAAATCGATTAAGTATATGGCCACCAGTAAGCAGTCAGCGTAGCATTAAGATCTTTGTACATTGGCACACCATAATGAATTCAAGGAGAAAACAGACGTTGCCATAAATTTATAATTGTCATAACCTTGAATGCACCCGAAAAACGCACGGCTGCACCACTGCAAAACCCTCTTGCACAACGAGTGAAAGGTGCTATTGTGCAAACTTGTCAAGTGGTCTACTATTTTTATCGAAAGTTGGCAACATTAATAAATTACCGAGCCGCAAAAACTATGTAAAATTCTGACAATTAGTCAAGTAACTGAGAACTAGATTAGCAAGTAGATCCGGTTTGTTAATTTTTATTTGTGGTTAAATAACAATTCGATCGATTGAACTCAATTGTAGGTAACAATGCGAAAATAAATGAACATTTAAGTATTAATTATTGTATCTTTTTTCTCTTTAATGCAGTCAAGTAACTGCATAAACCAGGTGTTTATTTTAAAAGTCTTTTTTTTGCATTCACGATCATGGCTCTTGGTTCTTCCTTAAATTTAATGGGGATACAGTTGTTGCATAATTGGATAGACGGCCTTCTTACAATGATATGTGAAGTGAAATTGGAGCACAAGAAATGTGTCCTCAGCTTCCCAATCTACATGTATTAAACTGAAGTTATAAAACTAGCGTTCTAATATCCCATGTAAGTAAATAAATAAATAAATAAATATTAGACTACATCACATACATCTGACACCGAGGTAAGTAGCTTAAGCACTTGTGTTACTGATATCAGAATCAACAGTGGTATTACAAATATATAACACCCAGACACAAAACAAACACAGTATTCATCACACGAATGTTCCTGGGTGGGGATCGAATCCACAACTCTTGGCACATGGGGCAGGGTTATTACCGCATGAGCCATCGAGCCAGTCGAGCCATGTTTAGTCAGGTCCACTTTGACCATGTTCTTAAACTTGTCTACAAGACAACAACAACAACATAACATCACGTCCATAATACCTGAAGGGGTAGGCAGAGTCAAAGGGGCAGCAGGCCCCTTTAACCACATTCACACTGAAGACATGGACACAAAACCAATTGTATTTTGTTGTATGTCACTATAGTCGTAAAAATAAATATACAAGTCACCTCGATGTACTTGGTCATCGTCGAGGCAACACACAATCAGCAATCCCCGAAAGGGTAAACAAAGCCCAAGGAACAATTAGACCCTAAAACTACGAGTTGATTTTTTAATTTCTTCATAATACAGTTTAAAATCAATTTTATAAAATTTTGTTCGAGGAGACGGATTGAGGAAAGTGATTAAGAAAAAAAAATGCGTGCCTATTTTTTTTACCCCTTTTCTTGAGCTGCC
The DNA here is from genome assembly GCA_951394215.1 of Glyphodes perspectalis. Lineage (NCBI taxonomy): Eukaryota > Metazoa > Arthropoda > Insecta > Lepidoptera > Crambidae > Glyphodes > Glyphodes perspectalis. The sequence goes on from OX596200.1 coordinate 4,839,146, forward strand.
TATGACACGCATACAATGATTTGCCATTGCTAGCTTTGGTGAACAGGTTTGAAGTATTTAGTCATATTCAATTTATCCGACTACGGACCGCTGAACTCAATCAGATTTTTTACATAACGTCACCTTATAACCCCAAAACTATTAATAAAGAGAAATGGCACAAGGGCACATTCGTTACGCACGAACTGGGTCCTGCTCCGGTTATATTATTTGCTAATATAAGATTAGCGTGAAGCACTAAAAAACCCTTAGTAAACTATACAATATAACCAAACTGTGTACAGAAGAATTGGAGCATAGAAAATTAGGATCGATCTTAATATTAACTAAAAATATTATTGATTGAACAAGGTAAAATTATATAAAAATGCAGTCTCTACTCAAAAGAAAATGCAAAGTTACTTAATTCACAAACTGAGATTCAAAAATTTAGTTTAAATTTATTACCTGGCTGTACTTTGTACGAGCGTGCGGGTTGACGCTAGAAATATTAGGTAAATTCTAAAGGTGCCAAGTCGCCCGATCGGGCGAGATGACGAATAAGTCTAAAATACAGAACATATTAATTCGTATTCGTTCCTTTCATTGCATAAATTTAGACTTGAAAAATCAATAACTAGAGCGGATTTCTTATGAAATTCGTAGAAAGAACATTCAACTTTGATAAATGGAATTTGACATACAAGCTCGATTTTAAGCTACGAGATGTGTTTAATATTATATTGTGTACTTGCTACATAATACGTACCATTTAGTAAACGTATGTCTACTAGTTTTGTCCCGCACTGAGATTAGGTATTTGAATAATGCGAATCAAGTGAAAACTCAACATCAAATGCACGTAGCTACATTACCGACTTAATTGAAGTAAAGATTACCGCTGGCAACTTGTCTATATTTGTCCAATTCATTTTAGATTGCACCATCCAACGCAATGTTTGTGAAGCTAGTCGACTGCATGTCAACATTGCCGGGATCTTTGAATCCATTCAGAATTACAATCTAACTTTTTGTCATTCGGCTTCCAGGAAAACATTTGTCAATCACTAAAGTGTAGTCTGTCTTATTTTGCACGATTAATGTTGCAAAATACCCGACGTCGAGACTAGTTTTATATTCGAACTGAAAATACCAAAATGATAGTGCCAAAAATCGGTATTAGAATATATAAGAGTCTGGGGCGACGGTAGCTCAAAGGAATGAAAGAAATGAAAAGTCAGACAAAACAAATGAGAATTCTTATGGTAAGTCCAAGAAATAGAATAGAATAAAGTAGAAATTACTTTATTTAACAAACACATGAAATAATACGCATTTCACACATACGAGTTATGTCGTCCGGGTTGTCTATCCTATGGATTTTTTCAAATTTAAATACGCAGTTCTACTATTAACTAAAAACGTAAAAATAATGGGAAATCAGCACATAATTAACTATAGACATGTAACCATGAGCCCATTTGTCTGGGATCCCTAAGGGTATACCTAAAGATGAAATTGTAATACGTCATCTTTTGACGAAGCGACTCAGGGCTTCAAACTGGTCTGTCTGGAATTTTTCGATGTTCACTGCATCGGTCTTACTACGGTATTTAGGCAAGCAAGTTTACTTACTTGCCTAAGTAGAACTTTGCGAATGATACATTGGACAAAACATGCTCAAATGCTTTACCTACGTTAAAAAATCATTACAATTTAAAGGGTCCTAAGCATAAAAGTATAAGAAAGAAACTAATTCCAGTTTACAATTATATTACCAAGGATTTAGGTTTCAACTACATCTAATATAAGAAGAAGAAAAACACTCAATGGTTTTAAACATACCATTGATTATAATAACGAAAAAATTGCGCACAAGATTAAAATATGATCGCACAAAAGCGGCCTGAGCCCCGCTCAGACTATGTAGTCCGTGAAATCGGCAACGATTCGTAATCTAACCAAAAAGAGGACTCAACACTGATTAGTGATCAAGTCTGGTTCTCAGAACCCAAAAGCCGGAATAGCCATAAATAAACAATGGCCGATCGGCTTCAGTGCTGACCACTCTGTGAAGCTGAGCATCTCAACACCAGTGGGGAACCAATCGATTCGCCACCGGCCAGTTGGATAATAGTTATTACAGAGATAATTACACGGGCGCAGCGGTGACATAATGAGAGACAATGGGTAATGGAGATATCAATTTCCGATCGCGCCGCCCGATAGTGGGTTAGGCGGAAAATTGAAAAATGTGTGAATAAAACTGTCGTGTCACATTGCAAAAAAACTTGTAACTAATTTGATAGGAAGCTATAATGAACGTGACAAGCTAAACTTGTCTGAGTCCCACTGAAATAAATGATCACATATATTTTTACCAAAATATATTTTCGTGAGAATTAATACCTAACTTTTTCAATATAGTCCATATTTGATATGTACTATTCAAACTTAGTATTCGTCTGGAGATAATAAGGTCAAGAGACTGAAGATTTAAAAAAAATCAAAAATATTTTTTACATGTCAGGTACGTGAATTATTATCAAAAGGAATCATCAGCAACATATTAAACGTGCATAATTCTTCCGCAAATACTTGAAAGGAATGAGTTAGCATTCAAGTAGATATTAAAGTATTTCTTCATCTGACGTAGGTAGGTAGGTACATTTCGCTCTATGAGTACTTTTACGTCAGGGAATCTTCGAAAGATTCTCATACCACTCGTAAAATGCTAATTTAAGTATTTACTCATTAATAACACGTTTACATTTCATCTCAAAATTGCGGAACCACATAAAACTGAAGTACTTATTTATCACTACCGTAATTAATAAGGATTGCAGGAAATTAAAGTCAAATAAAGTGGCGGATCAAACGAGGAAGCGATGAAGAAACGGAACTATCGAAATGTCGTGTGCATGCGAGCAAAAACGAGCCTGCTTACCGATATTACAATTATCATAATACGCATTTTAATTGCTAGTCGTTTTGAGAGGTTGCTTGGCTTGTACGTCTTTTACGTGTCATTTGAACTCGGCTTGGGAAATCTCGAAATTGCGATGGCAAAGATTTTATTTTTAATATGAGATGCTGTTTTGTTAGACTAAAAAGACAGCTTTTTACTCATCAACTCGGTTAAATAGTCAAATTTTGTTTATTTATAAATTATAATACTCTCACAAATACTCTACAGCAGGACATCTCGACCAGGAGGGCACGCCCACTAGGGAGGCGTAGAGAAATGTCAGGAGGAGGGGTAATAGATACGTTTGCATTTCCGAAAAAAAATCTGTTCAAAACATAGGGAAATTAACTGTTTTGAATTGCCATGCAATCATTGCTATAGAAGTTTGCATGGGCATGACAGCTACTTTTGGTTCGGGGAAGCTCGGCGTAATAAAGGTTGGGAAACCCTGCTCTACAGTATTATAAATGATACATTTTCAACAGATTAACATCAGTTTATAACCAAGTGTCTTTCAATAATATTTTTCTCGACTTAGATAGAATTGTAATATTACTCGTGTTAAACAGGTACTTTATTGGGCTGTTAATATACTTAATGAATATTTATATTGCTCGTAATGAGTTTGGAACACCCTCAAGGCTTTGCATTAAAAAACCAGAACTGAATACGTAATGAATAAATACCTTATCTGATCCCATTTTAAAATTTTACGCAACATAAAGTACATTGGCAAAACCGCACCAATTTTCTATGAATCAAAATTGGTAATTCACTAAAGGAAATAAATAATGGTGTTTGACCTTATAAGCATATTATCGATGACATAAAGTGCCTTTGAGTGATATTAAAAAAAAAACATAAAAGAACTATTCTCATAAAAGCAGGTCCACATCCTGACCGAGATAACATTAAACTTGTTGCTGGCCTTGCAGCGAAAATAATATTGTTGTTTTAAGAATATAACTTGATACTAAAATAAGGCAAGCCCATTTACGATAAAGCTTAGTTTGACACACCCATCCGCCGTTCACTACACTGAGCTTAAAACCACATTTATTATATTGCACAGAGCAAGCATAAAGTAAGAATGTGTTGTATAGAAATAGTTATGACTACGGAAAAAATATTATTTCTCCTAGGTTTATGCGCTATTGCTTGTAGCTCGGTGATCTTATAAGTTGACTTGCATACAAGTGGCGTACGCGTCAGGATATGTATACTTCTGAATGTATAAATGTTTTATGTAGGTATGTGCATAATCTAAATACGTATTGTATACCACTAGCTTGATAAGGAAGGCAAATTTGGTGTGATGCAAAAGATCAAGTGTGACAAAAAGTCGTAAATGGCGCTCGGTTCTCTCTGCCTACACCGCTAGGGAAGTAGCGTTAAGTTAGTTAGTTAAGACAATATTACCTAAAGTAGATAATCAACGTGTAACAAAAAGTCGTAAAATTGTACGTTCATAATTTAACCGAACACAGTCAAAACGAATACGATTTGCTACGTGCCACTTTCAAGTGCGTACAGGACCTACTTCCTTACATAACGCGCCTACGCCGCGCTAAAACAAAACAAAACAAAACAAAACAATCCCAGACACAGAGCGGATGATTAATCATCTCGCTGATGCCCATCAATCGAACCGCAATACTAATAGTGCGAGAGCCGAACGCAGATTCAGTTCGCTATCGGAAACCATATTGACACCGCGATTTACTAACTGCAGTGCAAGATTTTTTTTTATTATTATTTATTTACAGATATTTTTGTATCAATTGCAGTAAAAGCTTTTACTACTATTTAATTATCGTTATAGAATATTTACGTAGGTATTCAAATCTTCTATGATATTTTATTTTATGATACAAAAATATCTGTATATAAATAATAAAAAATAGTTTTTTTAAAGCCGAATATAAAACAAAATATTATAGGTAATATCCAAGAAATAATAAAACCACAATACAATTTTAGAAAATTTGAGAACATTCATGTGATTGATTGTGTTTTTAATTATCTGGATAAATCTAAGTAAGTAAATACACGCCTGGTTTGAAGGCTAAGAGATACGTCACACCTGTATTTCAGGATTCCAAGAATTTAATCGGAGTGTTGTGTTTAAGTAAGCCTTTAGATAGTTGTAGCTGACTATTCGATTTGCGGCAAAAATACAACAAACAGACAAATAACATCCAATGGCGTAACTCGATCAGAAATAGTCCCCTGCACCAACGCGCTTTCTCGAACGCCACAATCCGTCACGGCGGATTTCTTTCTCAACACTTCCGAGGTACGGATTATGCTAATACTGATAAGTGAATTAATTAATACAAATAAGTACCTTGGGAAAATGTTCGTCGAACAGTGACCGAGTGCCGGAAGACGAGAGGTACCTACTAGTAATGACAAAAGGGTTATAGACAGGCACAGCTCAACTCGTTTCAACGTGAAAAACAATTTGTTATAAATATACTATGGATTTAGTTTGCCAGTTTTTGTTCATTGGATTGAGAAATCTATTAGAGTTTATTCTATGCTTTTGACTCGCGGAATTATTCATGATAGTTACCACCAGCCCAAGAATTTATTTAATTATGTTTCGGCCTTATCAGGTGATTAAAAATTGATTATTGTATTAAGTACCTCATTAAGTATGACTTTAAAAGACAATATATTAACACTCTATCGATGTGGTGCTATTGAAGATAAAAGATAAATTAGATAATTTACACAATAGGTATGATGACTGCATTAAAAAAACTATAATTCTATTTAGTCCGTCAGTTAGATTATACAAAAATACTAGACACATATTTTTAGCATTAACAAATTAACAAAAAATCACAAAGATAAAGAGCATCTACGTTTTGGAGTGGGGGCTTGCGACGTCACTATTTAGTAAAAATTGTACGAATGTGTGACGTCACGCGCAACTTGAATGCATTGTATCTTCGTCAATGTTTGTTTGACATATAAATAAGAAAATACGTGTTCAATACTTTTTTATAATCTAGGTAACTGAGGACGAAACATAATTTTTAGTCATATTGCCTATGGACGAGCCGGTCCATAAGAACAAAATTGCCTGTATTTCAAATATTACATCCAACTGCAGCTTGTTTCTGAAGTTTAAAAGACACTGATTATCGAATAAGTAAAGAGGCACTACTGATCGGTAATTAAAAAGTCATTGATGGTAATTAACCTGTTCTTATCACTGTTTAATTATAATTCATATAACAACCTTCAAATCTTTACTTATATATACAGGTAGTACAAATATGCTTCTATTTATCAAGAGAATTTATAATATTAGATATATAACATTCAGTAGGTAGTAAACATACCAAAGTTTTGTTGCTAAACATAAATACGCCCATAGGAAACGGCTGTGAACTTTAACATTCCGTTATTGAGGCATGCCGTGTTTTTGACTTTTACTGGCTTAGTACCAATAATAGAATGATACAACGTTCAAACCCAGCGTGAATAATAATTACAATTTTAAAATATTACATTTACCACGGTTAACTAAATAATAATAATTGTAGTTATATTCAGTACTTCAGTATTCTAATAGTAATAGTACTTTTATATGATACTAGCTGTGCCAGCGGTGTCACCCGCGTTTATGGTTAATATTATAAAGACTATTTCCGTCATACATGATTTCTATGTAACTTTAACCATTAAGGCTGCACACGCGATGGAAGCTTAAAAAATGGAGTAACTTCTCCCGGTTTCCCAACATTTCCCTTCACTACTCTGCTCCTATTGATTGTAGCGTGATGAAAAGTTTTGTAAAAATTGTACAAAGTTTCGTTAAAATCCGTCGAGTAGTTTTTGTTTCTATAAGGAACATACAGACTGACAGACAGACAGACAGACAAAAATTTTACTGATTGCATTTTTGGCATCAGTATCGATCACTAATCACCCCCTGATAGTTATTTTGAAAATATATTTCATGTACAGAATTGACCTCTCTACAGATTTATTATAAGTATAGATATATAGTTGACAAGTTCGATGGCGCATTCGGTAGTGACCCCTGCCTCATGCGCCAAGAGTTGTGGGTTCGATCCCCACCCAGGACAAACATTCGTGTGATGAATACTTGTGTTTGTTCTGTGTCTGGGTGTTAATATTCAATATTTAAGTATATATTTGTAATACCACTGTTGTTTCTGATATCCGTAACACAAGTGCTTAAGCTACTTACTTCGGAGTCAGAATGTGATGTCGTTGAATATTTATATGATAATGTTTGTAGTACAGCTGTTCAGACTGAGAATAAATCTAGTACTTATTATTCGTAATCATAAAAGTTGACCATGATTGCGACCGACGTTTTCCACAACAAGTATATTTCTATAAACGACAGGCCCGTTGGTCGAGTGGTCAGACCCTGGCTACAAAACCGACGGTCGCGGGTTCGAATTCCGCTAGGAGCAAATGTTTCCTGTGATGAACATGGATATTTGTACTCGTGTCATGGATGTTTATAAACGTATTTAAGTATGTCTATCCGTTACCTAGTATCCATAGCACAAGTATTAGCTTATTTTGGAATTAGGGATTGGAGTGTCAGTCTGGAGAATTTATTTATTTATATTTCTGCCATGATATTCCATTAATTTTACATTTATGTCCAATGTCCATTCAAAAACTGTTTTTTCTCTACTTTTAAGTAAAAAAGTTCTTAGTAAGATACGTAAAAGTACATACCTACATAAAGTGTTTACACTTTCGGCACTTTCATTTATCTGCAACCATTTTTTTACTAAGTATATACTAAACTTGAAAAATGTAATTGCAAACTCAGACCAATTTAAAAAAGTAACTTTTTTTTTATTAAAACACTCTTTTAGGCCTATCTATGTACTCTTTTTATACTACATAACTTCACGTCCGTAATCCCCGAAGGGGTAGGCAGAGTTAAAAGGACAGCAAGCCCCTTTAATCACATTCAGCCGAAAATAAAAATGGTCTGGGTTAGATGGAAAACTGTGAAAAAGTAGTGACAAAAGTAGTGTAGGCTAGCTCGTCGCCTGCACAATCACTACCCAAAACCCGATATATCATTAGTCGCCTTTTACGACATGCTAGGCAAGGAACACAGTTGGCACATTCTGTTTAAGTCCCAGACCAACATGGGACGTATACCTGGACAACAATATGTTACTCCAATATTAATAGCTATTAAGTACTACATAGTCTTAATTACTGTATTTACACAAGAGAAATCATAATAACCCATTTTATAATACACTTGATAATAACAACTTTACTCGTAATTTGATGAATTAGCACTACAATTACGAAGATCAAGTTTAACAGAAGCTATAATTAAGCATCTAAGTAGGCCAAGACGTCTTTTTGCGTATACGCATGCCGGATGATCACGTCAAAACGCGGATGGGATTTGTACCGCGCTCTCTTTTCACTTGTCTCAATGGAGATCGGTAAATTATTTAACATGATACATTTAATTGCAATTTTTTTAACGAAATGACGTAAGGAGTCATTGTTATAAGTCTTTCTATAGAAAGGAAAAACCCGGTAACTGCGAGTAAGACTTACGGCCGAGAATTCCGTACAAACTTAATCTGCCTTTTTATTAAAAGTCTATACTAGGTTTAAACCCAAGCTTACGATTACTAGCAATTTCAAAAGATTTAGGTATATATACATACGTAATTACGTATGTCACCATATTTTTTTTTGAACTTACTATGACAAGTGTTTGTATAAAGGATTGAATTTATTTTCGCAGTGTACCTAATGTCTCATGTCTGATTTTATACCAGTAGTTGTATGAGTTAGTATTGAGTTCAAGAGTGCTCTAAGCTTGATTTCATCAAGCATTCACAAATTTAAATATTTACAGGTAGGTATAGAGATTGTCAGTAAAACATATGGAGCAATGGAATATCCTATATATGACTTTTCTGTTTTACTTTCGGAGTACGGAACTCTTAAAACTTATTTTTGTATAAAAATTCTGCGCAGTCTTATAAGTACACTATGCAACATAACGAGTAGTCTGCTCCATAGAAAGATTATAAAACTATCAAATTACTATCTGAAATTGAAATCGGTGATAGTGCCCTGTAAAGTCAGTTCAAATACTACAATTTATCATAAAAAGTGAAAGACGGTTGGTACAATGAATTCGTAACTGCCGAGTTTTCAATTAAATCTAAAAGTAGGTAGATATAATTGTTATTATTTTTATTGGTAAGCTTTTTAGTAGGATCTAAACTTTTTCTTGTTGTGTGTGAAAAATAGGATAGGTACACTATTTGATGTGGTTTATTTTAGTATTTTGACAGTTGATACAAATTTAAAGATATATATATTAAGATACTAATGAATCAAGTTCATTTATCATACAATGGCCTGACAAGAGATCATATTAAAATCATTTTATAACTTAAATTTTCCCTTACAATCAAATTCGCATCTCAAATAGTATCTACCTACATTACAATACCTATAATAAAAGTACTCATGATCTCAAATAAGGTCTGCTGTTTATGGTAAAACAACTTGAGCAAGCAACTTAATGCAAGTGCAAAAGTTTATCATGAAATGTCAACGAACTCATTACACTATCGAACTAATGGTTTGATTCGCGCCGATATAGTTCCATCACCACACTATTTGTACCAAACAATTTGCGTCATTTCCAAGCCATCCTATTACATTTCCAGGTCAGAAGGTCTGAGTAATGAGATAGAATATCGTTTGTGAGATGTTAAATTTGAATAAATGAATGAATAAACTTTTATTTGACACTAAAATACAATAATTTTACAATTAAACACACAACAAGAATAAAACAATTAAGTTCCAAATGGGTCCCCGCTCAGCATGTGCCGTGACACAGGGTGCCATGACCCTGATATTCAAATTTAAATCGAGATAACATCAAAATAAGAATGGAACTTTTATATAGGCATGTAGGTATTTATATGTCGGTTTCAAATTGAATAGTTTTTTTCCCCAGACTGACACACCAATTGGGGTTTTTTGAATTAAAACATCAGATAGATGGCGTAACCGTGACGTACGGTCTTGTCACCCTCCTCATTGGTAAGTTTTCAGATTATTTTCTCGTAGAATAACCTCATAAAAGACATAATGAGATTCTAGACCAATTCTTCTCAACTCAAAATCTGGATCAGACCTGTGTCTAACATAAGGCCTTATGTTTCATAAAACGTGTGTTGCAAAACAATTTTACGCGTTTAAATAAGTAGCTTAGGTTGTTTGTATTGTATCTAAGTACAGGGTAAGTATCGGACAGTATGTCATTGCCCCATAATGTAGTGCAGTGAATGTAATGCCAAGCGGCAAAGGTTACGACTTCCCTTCGCCGGGTCGCGGCGCGCGCCAATGTCCAATCTTGATTTTTGCTCAATTTCTAAATTACGAGCGATGTAGCTCGGGTTACTTATAGTGAAGACATGGATGAATTACGAGATAACCATATGAGTAAATTCATACTTTACAAGTTTATTACAACTTACAAGATCATGTATTTAAATAAAGCCATACATAGGTACATTCGTAGTATAGCTTAAAATTGAGGTAGTTTTAACAGCTGTGGTGTTTTTAAAAATACTTCCCTAATGACTATGAAAAGAGTTTAAAGCACCTAAATATCTGTTTAAATATAGTACACTATGCAATCACTGACAGAATCGGAATAAGAAAATATAAATTAACTATTCTGAATCACTATTCCCATTGGTCCCATTGCTGCGTTATTTAGAACTAGAGACACAATTTTTTATCCATTCCAAGAGACAAAAACGATTACACATTTCAAAGACCACCTCCCAGTTCTGCTATAAAACCACACCCGTTCGATCCGAATATGGTTAACTTCATTCAAAGTCGGCTCGTGACATAATCCGCGATAACACCTAACGCCTAAACCTACAGACAGACATATCAATTTCGCAAAACGGACACAATGCACTTTCAAAAGCAGCCTCATTCGTTTATAAAAAGAACACAAAATAAAAGAGCGCCTACGCGTGGCGGCGCGTGCGCAGATCTTTAGATGGCATTGCCGATTCTATTATTGAACTCTGTATAATGCATGCATGAGGTTGTAAGGCGATAATGGTTAAACAAAAGGTTAAAGATTCCGTTTTATTGCTTAGATGAATTTCAGCAAACTGTATGTATGATTTTTTTACCCAGATAGATAATTCCATTTCATTCATTGAGCATGACCTCTAGAGAGAAATCAATGTTAAAGTTAAGTTTTAAGTAAAGGCATTTATATCTGTTGCAGTTCTTTTGCATTCATTTTGTAATTCATCGGCATCAGTTGGAATTTAATGGAATTTGTAGAGCTTCTAGGGTTTGAGTAATCCAGCATCGTATACGTAAGCAAAACGTAAATAAGTAAGGTTTTTTTTTATTAACGGTATCCCGTAAACCCAACTAGTACCTACATAAAATTTCTTTAAAAACCATCTGCAAAAACGCCTGCTTATTTTCCTGCCGGGTTTTTTGCTCTCCAACTTTTTGGAGATAAAAGTAGCCACCGTCTATTTTATTGCTAAAAATTACGTCATCTCACACCGTGTTGAGTTGAAAGAAAGGCAAACAATACACAGTCGTGCTTATTTACGTCCCACTGTATAGGTCACAGACCTCACCTCAGCTATGAGGTGTGGCGCGGTGGGTGGACTTAGTGGATTCGTACCATAATGTAGCTCCAGAATGTTGGTTAAGCGGTGCCCTTACGAGAATTTAGAGCACAGAATATACAAGCTACCCTTTAATAGGTAGTCTATTTGGCAGTTCGCACTAGGCTGTTAGCTTGTCTAGTGGTCGGAGACAAAACCAAATCCCGCTAGAGGAAAGGCTTGTGTGGTGGACATCCTCCTTGAATGTATACAAAGGTACCTAAGTATATTTATCCGTAACGTCTATAGCACAAGCATATGCTTAGTTTAGAACTATTAGTCTGAAGAAACTATTTTGTTTAAGTCACACTATATGAGAGGATGCCTACAAAATTTGGCACGGTTTGAAAAAATGCTGTTACAGACGAATAGTCAATTTTAAATCTAATTAAGAATAAGTAGTGCAGCTAAAGATTCATTCAAATGTAACTCGCTACGTTGGTCCGGAAGTTCAAAAATCAAATACGTATTGTGTTTTTTGCAATCCAGAAAACCGGATCCGGTAATCCGGCGGATCCAGCATTACTTAACGTATACCGGATCCGGTATCCAGATTTAATGAAAGAATTTTTGGAAAAATAACAGCGCTATTGCTTTCCGCAATCCGGATTCGGTAATCCGGCGCATCCGGCATTATTTTCAGCCTGACCGTGTCCGGTCGGATCCGACCAGATCGTTGGAATCCGGGTCCAGCCGGCTTGAAAATTACACCGGATTGCAATCCCTACTTAAGACCCCATCTTTAAACGCCCACCACATTCGTTTTCTGCGCGAGCCTGTTTTTCTTTACTACAATTTGCATTCATTAGTAGGTATGTATTAGCATTTTATTAACCGGAAAGTAATGAAAAGGTAAATAAGCCCAGTGACATTACGTAGATATATTAATTAGCCTGTAGTAACCGTTTCGATGGTCTATAGGCTCTTTCAATTTAGGCGTTTGCTGTCGGCCTGCAGTCGTCCGCGTGCAGTAGCGGCGCAGAGCACCGCACGCTTTGTATGAGATAACACGATCGTCCGTGCGCAGGACGTCTACCGCACCGCTCCAGCACTGCAGCAGGCCGACAGCAAACGCCTAAATTGAAAGAGCCCTAAAACCTAACAAAAACCAAGTCATCTTGACTGGCTCGATAGCGCATTCGGTAGTGATCCTGCCCCTTGCGCCAAGAGTTGTGGGTTCAATCCCCACCCAGGACAAATATTCGTGTGATGAATACGCGTTTATTTGTGTCTGGGTGTTAAATATTCAGTATTTGAGTATATATTTGTAATACCACTGTTGTTCCTGATATCTGTTACACAAGTGCTTAAGCTACTTACCACGGAGTCAGATCAATGTATGTGATGTAGTCAGAATTTATTTATTTATTATTTATTATTATTACCTTGCCAATACTAGATCTTAATAGGTACTTATTATACAGAATTCGACCCATAAGATCACCTTGATAAACTCTCATGAAACGCCATATCCGTGAGCGTTGCCCCACAATCAAATTCATTGTCAGCCGACGGCGGTAAGCTGGATTAAACAATAATTAATTATTGCAATTTATAGACCGACTGTAGATATCTACGGCACTACACATATGTGTATGCAAGTCTTATGTAGAGGGACATAAGGTTCAAATCGTGCTTAAACAGTGATTATTGTGCTAGTTGTTTTAGGATAGTATAAATAGGAATAGTAGTTTACTTCCTTGCCAAATTCCTTAACACTCTCAAGATGCTATCCGCTGCAAGAACAAACCCATCTAGCTGAGTACATTTTTTTGTATTTTTGTAACAAATTGCATAAGTATGCTATAATATACATGAGACCCGAAATCAACTATCTGTATTTGTGTCTATTATCTACTTATACTACTTAATATTATAAAAAGGAAAGATTTGATTGTTTGTTTGTTTGGTTTGGACCGATTAATATAATTATTTTACCAATTGAAAGGTACTTTATCAGCGAGTAACATATGCTATATTTTATCCCCGTATTCCTACGGGAACGGGTACTACGCGGGTGAAACCACGGGGCGCTGCTAGTGTAGAATAAAATATCTTGAAATTTACTAGCGGATGATTACTCTACAATGCTAGTGCGCGTGCAACTTTTCACATCACTGTGAAAAACTAATGTCTTAATATCTTTTTTCACTATTTAGGTATATAATCTCATCGAATTAATAGGTAAGTCCATAAAACGACTTACGTACGTACGACGAAAACACGTAGCGATCACAATTCTACATATTACATACATACAGATAGCGCGCGAGTTGAATGCAGTCGGAGCCTGAGACGAGACATACCTGAGCTCTGCATTTAACTCAGGCGCTATCTGTACCTACTCCATATTACAGCTTTAGTGAAGTATATACATACTTAACATCACGCACATAATCCCCGTAGGGGTAGTCAGAGTCAAAGGGGCAGCATGCCCCTTCAACCACATTCAGCCAAAAATAAAGCCGGGCTAGGTTAGATGGCAAATTGTGAAAAATCAGTGACAAGCGGCTAACCTGTCGCCTACACAATCACACACCCAAAAACAGATACACCATTAGTCGCCTTTTACGACATGCAAGAACCACAGTTGGCATATTCTTTTTAAATCCCAGACCAACATGGGACAGTGGCTGGGTTGGATGAAAAGCTGTGAAAAAGGAGTGACAAGGGGCTAGCTCATCGCCTACTCAGTCATATACCCAAAATCCCGTAAACCATTAGTCGCCTTTTACGACATGCTAGGCAAGAACCACAGTTGGCACATTCTTTTTTTTTCCCAGATTAACATGGGCCAAGTCCCAGACCAACATGGGACAAATTTAGTGAAGTAGGTACTCAGGAGCCTACTGTTACTTTATATACTATGCACAATTCAAGCTGGGCGTTGTATATCGAAAGGACCTTGGGTTTCGAAAGTGCAGCAGTAACCGGAACGTACGTAGTTACCTTCTAGGAAAAATCTAGATCATTATAAAAATGCTACTTACCGCAAAATGGAACGCAATTCCATGGTAACCGAAGATAATAAAAAAAATTAAGTAAGTTAGCACGATATTGTTTTTTAATCGTTTGCAATTACTTACTCAAAGATTACTTACCTACTTACTGCTGCCCCAGTATGTTTTAATCATCAAAATGGATCTCATTCTTCAGACTGGTATAGTGACTGTGCCTTATTAGTGTTAAGTACATGATGTACACTTACATTAGTTAATATGTTATATTACAGTATATTAAGTAATTTGCCGTAACTCAATAATGAACATAGCGGAGATCACAAATCTTTCACTAATTTAAGGAGATTATGGAGTGAAAATAAATCTTCGGACTGCATAATATTTATATAGATACCTACATGAGTTTTATATCAAAATTATATGTAGCATTAGATACCTACGTTTTCAAGAAATAGTACCATAGGTGCCGCCAGGATTATTTTTATGGAGGTGCATCTGCATCTACACATACTATTAACCAATTTACAATATAGATTGAATTAGATATATGTACATGTATTTTCAACCGACTTCAAAATAAGAAGAAAGTTCTCAATTCGACCGTATATATATTTTTTTTATATTTTAAGATACTTATATTTTTTATATATTGTACTTTTATGGTGATACCCTCCTGCTGGTGTAGTCGGACAATAAATATGTATTTTTTTCTTTGTAACACTTTTATTCCTGGCAGGGGTGCAAGCGGACCCTCTCGCAAACCTCCCGGCGCCCATGAATAGTATACCTACTTATACTACGTTTATGAATAAACGTTTATTTAGCACTAAAATACAATAATGTAACAATTATGTGAATATTTAATTCATAATAGGTAGGTCTAATTTGAATTAACTTTCTACCTTTTATAAAATACCTATTTGTTTTTTCAATTATAGTATTTTCTTATCGCTAGTATCACAGAGTAATAATATTGTATTATTATGTCAAGGCAAGAAAATTATGATGACGGCAAGTAGGTACTTTAAACTTTTATTAATTAAACCTATTAACTTGACAAGTGGAGATATCCTGCCTGGAACAATATTCTATAAAGATTACAAAATACTTACATGAATAAACAAAGTATACAATTCCGCGTTTTATCATAGAATTACAAAATATAGTGGAATTAAAAGTCATTTGAACAAAAGAATTAGGTCTGATTGTGTTGGTCAGGCTGTTACTGAGCACCCACTCCCGGCCGCTATCCCTCTACTGCCCGATACGGGGACTTTTGCTGCTGGTATTTTATGTATTGAACAAAGCTTAAAAAATACTTACATGAATAAACGAAGTATACAATTCCGCGTTTTATCATAGAATTACAAAATATAGTGGAATTAAAAGTCATTTGAACAAAAGAATTAGGTCTGATTGTGTTGGTCAGGCTGTTACTGAGCACCCACTCCCGGCCGCTATCCCTCTACTGCCCGATACGGGGACTTTTGGCTGCTGGTATTTTATGTATTGAACAAAGCTTAAAAAATACTTACATGAATAAACGAAGTATACAATTCCGCGTTTTATCATAGAATTACAAAATATAGTGGAATTAAAAGTCATTTGAACAAAAGAATTAGGTCTGATTGTGTTGGTCAGGCTGTTACTGAGCACCCACTCCCGGCCGCTATCCCACTACTGCCCGATACGGGGACTTTTGGCTGCTGGGTTTCCCCCCTGGCCCGGTTCGCCCCTCCTTAGTGAACCTGCATCCCCCAGACTCCTCCGGGGGATCCATATTAAATACCAGGCTTAGTGCGGACGTCCAGTCAACATGGGCCACTCAGCACCAGGACTCCCGACCTCAAACCATCCGCTAATTCCGACCTCCGAGTAGCCGGATTACAGGAGACGCCACGCTCCCAGTCGGAAGAACTGACGAAATACTTGGCCACTTTATCGAAAAGTGGAATGTACTTCAAATCCACGAAATATCAAAGTTTCGTTTTTACATTTCAGAATATTTTCACTCTATAGATAATATAGGTCAAATTGCAATTGTATGTATAATATTTTATATTATTAATTTTTTCAAATTATTTTACCTGCGCCCTCTAGTTTTTTAGTACGGTACATACTCAAACTGAACCGAGTATTTCGCTTGCCGCGTAATTAAGCATATCTTCTGTCATGTACTTATTTAAGTTTTACGATAGATGGCGCTAAGAATGTTTTTAATAATGGTTTTTTTACGCGAATCTCTTTATTCTTATAATTTTAACTACAAATTATTAATTATGTAAATATTAGCACGAAATCTGGAAATAACAATAGTAAAACAAGACACAAAATAACTTGACAAAAGTCACAAAAACTTTGACAGCTGACAACAGCTGTTCAACGTTCAACTTAATCTTTTGTTTGAAAATCTAGTGCAACGGCGTTTCTTACAAGTTGTAAACTATTTTGAGGAATTATTGTTATGGACTTCATACATACAGCAAGCCCTGACAAGCCAGGTAGTAAAGAAACCAGCGATATAAGCAGGTAAAACTTCATCTCCAACTATATTAACGACTACATCTATTTGAACTTGCGCGCTGTAATGTATTGATTTTCCTTCCAAAAATAATCCGAAGGATGTAAATAAATCATAAAGCACAGGTCTAGTGAATTTTCGCGGCATTTAGCGCGTAGAAGCTAGTATTGTGGTACATTTATCTATTGGTTCTGAGGCATACTATGGCATATTGTGTTGTTGTACTCCTAGGTGCGCAGCGGAAGACTCTCCTGGATGGACTCCGACAAAACCGAGGCTAGGAAGATTCGTAGATGTTTACTCACCTGAACATCTCAATTTGACACCTAGAAATGTGAGTATTCTTACTTTTATCATGTCATAAAATATTAAACAAGTCTTCCATATCTTTTATTTCCTTTACAGAAACACAAATTCGATGAAAGCCCTAGCTTGTATACACCTGAAAAATATCCAGAAATTGATAACAAATGCAGGTAAATTGAAGAAGATGTATTTTTAATGTATTGCCCAATTCGTGGTATTTTTATTGCCCTGTACTATGAAAAATTAAATTACATTAAAACTGAACTAGATAGTGTTAATTTATCTTTGTTATTGACATTACAATAAAGTCAGTATATTTGCTTTAGAAGCTAATTTGTACCACTTGTATGTTTGAGTGATCACAATACACTTTCATAAGCATTTCTACATTATAATATCTTTGAGAAAACACATGTTTTACTTAATTATTCACTTACATGTCGTAATAGTATGCATTTCATGGGCACCACATGATAATTTACACCACATATAACTCTACATTATGCTAAAAATGTTTTCCGTAGGACGGTTAAACCACAGCCACGCTTACGCGATGTACTTAGAAACTGCTCGTTTGAGGGCAACCAAAGCTTCCCATGCTTGAACCGTAGGGTCAGACCAATCAGGATGGAGTTGGAGACACCGACTAAATTAAAACCTGCCATTGATTTTGTCAGAGGTAAGTAAAGTATAATTTTTTAAAACATGCGCAGTAGTTACAATTAAAGTATATGTTATGTTCAAAATTATTAATAAGGGAATGGCTAACTGATGAATTATTTTTTAAACTTCAGTATTTGTCACATTGTCTGGTAATTATGAATATTGCTACGTGATCATTGAGCAATTTTATATGATAATAAAAATAAAATAAAGCTACATGGACAATGTGCGGGTAGGGAAACAAGCTTATGATACATTTACCAACCTAAGACCATTGAAATTAATATTGTCAATAATCATGTTTGTTTTATACTAATATTTTTTTTCATATACTTATTTTTAAATCATAAGTGTAAATGAAATCAAATGATTTCCTTTTTGCAAATGGATTCATAACAAATTCTTTTGCACATCAGATTTTTTTTACCCTACCAGCACCTCGACTTGAGTGGTCTGCTAAGAAGAGGTGCCGCAAGAAGCTTAGCAGATTATAGCCTTTTTTAAATAATTTTCATTTTACTTTACTCTAATATAGCATAAACATTTTTTATAAAAAAATAATTTCACTGTACATGCAAGTAGACAATCATGTCCAAACATTTTTATCATTTAGGTAATCTTCTATTTTGTAATAACCTTTCGCTATTAAATGTTATTTAACATAAAATTTAAACTTATGCATAGCCAATTCAATAATATGTTGAGGCAATTTATTAAACAATTTTATGCTTAGATCTACAAATTAATTAGTAATGTTATTAAGCCTGAGGTTTGGAACAGCGAGCTTGTATTTATTTCTTATATTAAAGTGATGACAGTCTGTTCTTTTATAAAAGTTATGTATGTCTTTATACATACATAAAGCAATCAAAAATATATTGAGAGGCTATGGTCAGTATATTAATCTGTTTAAATAATTTCCTAAGTGAGTTACAAGGTCTAGGAACATATTATATAGATCGAATCGTTCTCTTCTGCAATACAAAGATGGTTTGTATGTATGTATGTCAGAAGCAGTACCCCGCAGTAGTAGACCGTATGACATGAAACTATGAAAATAACTAAAATAAACTAATTAGTCGTAGATTATTGACTGTAAACCAATTCGTTACTTGTGAGAGCGTACTTTTTACATCGTTATATGATTTTTGTGTCTGTCAATAGGCAAGGTGACTAAAATTCTGTTAGTCCGTCAGTTAGATTATAATATTGAACACATATTTTTTTATTTATTTGTCAAACAAACATTGACGAAGATAATGCATTCAAGTGCGCGTGATGTCACACTTTCGTACATTTTTACTTAATAGTGACGTCGCAAGCCCCCACTTCAAAACTTTGATGCTCTTTATCTTTCTGATATTTTGTTAATTTGATAAAGCGAAAATATGTGTCTAGTTTAGTATTTTTGTTAATCTAACCGACGGACTAACTACTAATTTTAGTTTTTTAATGCAATCATCATCCCTATTTAAAAAAAATTTGAAGTGTAATCCGCAAATAATACCTACCGTCTCACATAGACCTTCGGTGTAATAAGGAAGATCATTTTTATATAGATTAAAAACAATAAACGCCCTAATATAGAGCCCTGGAGCACTCCTATAAGTAGAGGAGCACCAGGAGAATTAATTCCATTAATACTAACTATTTGCGTTCTTTCACTAAGATAAGATTGTAACAAACTTAACGCAACTTTCGAGATACCATAATGCCGTAGTTTGAATAGTAAGATTTCATGATTAACACAATCTGCCTGATTGGCCCGTTGGTCGAGTGGTCTGAGACCCTGGCCACGAAACCAAAAGGTCGCAGGTTCGAATCCCGCTAGGGGCAAATGTTTCGTGTGATGAACATGGACATTTGTACTTGAGTCATGGATGTTTATAAACATTTTTAAGTATGTCTATCCGTTCACCTAGTATCCATAGCACAAGCATAAGCTTAGTTTGGGACTAGGGAATTGGTGTGTCAGTCTGAAGAAGATAAAATAAAATAATAGGTACGACGATGAGCGAATCGAGGAGGAGTGTTAGATACAACTGCGACCCTACAGCGAAGAACCCAGAACCGAAGATATTTTTATCATTACATAGTTACAAATCCTGGATCAAGGTAGACGATCGAACCCTGACTAAGCGCGGGACATAACGCTAGAAGGATGATGATGGCGAAATAAGATGAATAGTAATGAAACATGTTTTCTATTACTCTGCCCGATTGGTGATGGACATTGTGTACAATGCCGGGACAGTGTGAATATTTGAATAGTTATTATCAAATTGCCGTCTCCTATTGGTAATTTTTCATAATGCCCGGGCATAATATATAATGAGCAATTTATCACTTGGTCCATAACATAAACATCTCTTGCATCATTATAAAAATTGTTAAATAAACTTAAGCTGAAACTTGGCTACAAAGACAGGTTTTTTTTATGAATAAATTAATACCTATAAAGTGCATTGATTTTATCATTACTGTAATTAGTTAATGTATTTTTCCTGAGTAAATTTCCTACTAGGTATATTGGTTTCTTTTCATATGGAGTAAAATACTATGAATCTCTATCAACATATTTTTTACAATGTCCAGTATCGCCGTCGTATCGTAATATGATATTATCAAAAAAATAAGTAGATAATTAATATTATGATAAAAGTATACATGTTCTAGGAATCTAACTATGTTTGCAGTTGATGGACCAAATGGACTCCGTTTCAACACTTCTCTGGCGGCAGGGGACGTAACAGGCTCCCCAGCTCAGTCCCAAACTGACCGCATCCAGCAGACTATCAACCCAAGCAAGGCTGTATTTACTATCGAACCTAATTCTTCTAAGGTAAGAAATCGTTATGTTTCATGAAACCCATACAACTCATGAGATTTAGCTAAATATAAAATATTTTCTTCAGAAGCAAACCAAAATAATATTTGTTTTAAAACCATGAACTTTACACAGATGGCGTATTATTACTAAGAAATAACTAACCTGTGCTTGTAGCGCCATCTTGTATTATTCCTGACAAACAGACTAAACTTTGCTGTAGTTCCAAATACTCACCACTGTCGCTGTTCTTGCGCGAGCTATAGCAGTAACTTTTCAAGTATGGGCAGTGACCCTCTGTTGTACGTAGTATATTATTACTCTGTGGTATTATTAAGCAGACCCAATATTACTGTAGTCGTAATTTAATTATTACTGATTTTATTTTAATTTCAGATTCTTATTGTCAACAACAAAGCATGTTCACTACTCGGTTACTCCTCTGGGGAGCTATGCGGTCTACGGTTTTCCGACCTCCTGCACAATCGAATCTGCAAGACCTTTAGCCTACATGAGCCTGAAGATGGCGACACTTCTGAGGACCGAACCATTGTGTTACTTAGTGGAAAGGTATTTTTATTTTCTGTGAAGTTTTATGAAATTAAATTATTTATTTCTGCAAATAAATTACTTCATTTCATTAATATTCTAATATCTGACTAGTATTGAAATCCAATTCATTAATTGAGCTAGGACTCTTAACTATTAAATTTTCCACAGGCTTTCCTCCCTACATTTTCATGTCTAAACTGCTTAATTGATTGTGAAATATTTAGTACACCAAAAGCTTTTACAATCCTTTAAGCGGCTTAGTCCAAACTTTTGGTGTTATGAGTGATTTAAGTTCTGGAACACCCTGCGAGAATTAGAGTCTACTTTTAACAAATTCTACAAAGTTGGTCTCTTGGACCAAAGCTAGTATTCTTGTTATTATCATAGATTTAGGATGTACAAGATACACAAAGACGGCTCGGAGACATGACCAAAATAAATTTAAGCATGGGTTGGTTGGCGTCTATGTGTGAGTTAAAAATAGTGTTGTCAAAGACGCACTTTCACATTATCGACTGATTCAGTTGTATACTAATAATATAGGTATTTAAAACGCTTTTTTATACTTTTGATTAATTATTTATGGCATTGACTGAAATCAGTAGTTGTATATATTAGGTAAATTGGAATTCGTCGGAAAGAAATCTCATTCTAAGCAGTTCTATAAACAATGAGATGGTAAAATTCTTCGTATATTCAGCGTGTAAAAAAAAAATAGAAACATGTTCTATGATTTATACTAAGACAAAAAGATATGACTTTTGCTTTGACTCATGGAATGAAATGAAACAAATAATATATTAGCAACTTTTAATTTGGTGTCATCTATTTATTTAAAAATAAAATGTAGTGCAACAAATTTTTTGCTGCCGTCTTTGCCGTCAAAATGTTTGCTGCAGATAGTGGAGTTCTTACTGGGAGTCCAATCTGGTCTGTCTATAGTCTGCATCCACTTTTTACACAATGCTGGGTTGCTTGGAAACCTAGAAAAATTATCAGTTACTTAACTAACAAATTTACGGAGATAATGAGTTCTCAATGTGAATATAATTATATTTCAACATAACTTAGCTAAATAACTTTGTATTCATGTCATGATGTCGCTAAAAGACAGTTAAGTTTTTATCGATACTCGTGACGTCACCGCTTTGTCAAGCACTATCGTAACCAAACTATTTACTATTTTACACAATATTTTCCCCAATTCTGTTTATAATCACGATGTATACTTAGAAAGATAAATTATAATCAATATACTATTTGTAAACATATTTTTCTAAACTGATTACTAGCAACAATTTGACAAAATATGGTTTGAAAAAATCTAATGATAAAATCGTAGTTACCTGTGAAAAGTGTATTTATTCGGATTATTCCGTCGTGTAACCTCACAATCACGTACAGAACAAGTCACCTCAATTGCACATTTAATATTCTCGATTATAATCCAAGGTTTAATACATAAATGCACAAATTTCACTGCGACGTAGAATAGACCGGGAAGCTAAGGCCTCTTACTCGCAAAAACATTGACATATAGGTACTTCATTCGCTGTCTCTTTTTCTCTTGGGTGGTTTGTATTTCAGCAGGATTTCTCGCTCCCACGCTTTATGTATCTTTTGCGTAGTCAAAAAATTCTAAATCTATGGTTATTATCGAATAATTAAAGAAAATTTCTGTTCGCTATATAATATTTTTTCAGGTTGTAGAATTACTGACAAAGGCTGGCGGGACAGTCCAAGTCTCCCTTTGGATCAGGCAGTTGGATAATGATGGGCCGTGTTTGGTGGTTGCCGAGCCTGTTAGCTGTAAAAATGTAGTGGTATGTAATAGAGATATATTTATTAAACGACTTCAAAAAAAAGGAGAAAGTTCTCAATTCGACAGATATTTTTTTTGGTATGAATGTTGTGTAAAATATACACTTTGATTTATACTGTTGAAGTGAAGGAAAGAAACAATATTTTTTTTTATATATTTTCAAGGAAGAACATATTCTTATACTAAGATTCTTTGGGAACATTGGGAACACCAATATAGATGGCAACCCTTCTATATCCATCATCTGCAATCATTGTTATTATTAATTTTTGCGACTATATAGATATATGTATTTGAAATTTTGGCAGCAATATGTCTATATATTACACCTTATATGTACATAACTAACAACATATTTCCCAATAACCATACAAATGACCCAGTAAGATTTATACACAAACTATTGTACACAGTTCACGATAGACGCGGAGACAGGCGTGGTGCTGTCCTGCTCGAGCGAGGACGCGGCGCTGCTGTTCCAAGCGGACACGTGCGACAAGCTGGTGGGGCTGCCCGTAGCCTCGCTGATACCGTCCATACAGCTGCCGTCGGCCGACGCGCCCATCATCAAGAGCGTGTCCAAGCAGAAGGCTACAGGTAACGTCTCTTCACTCTTGCTCTCCTGCCGCTGTATTTTCAGGATTCTTGTTAGCTGATAATCATTTCGCCCGTTGAACGCTAATCACCATCATATCTAAGCAAAAAGCTATTGTAAGTCATCTTTTCAGGCTTTGTTTGTCTTCTTGACCTTTGCGAGAGGACATGTGCAACGAGCTGGTGGAGCTACCTGACGCTTCAAAATAACTGCCAGGGGTCAACGCACTCTTCGTCAAACCCCTTTTGCTAAGATCAACTTTTATAGTAACCATAATCTTACCACTTTTAATACCTTTTGTTTTCAGGAAGAACGTTAGAAGGCGGCACTTTCCCGCTTTGTCTTTGGATATCGAAAGCCGATGTCACCGAAAACTCGCCTTGGTCGGCTATGAAAGCTTACAAAGATAGAACTGTTCTCGAAGTTACTATTCGGGTGAGTTCCGTTTAAATCATACTGGAGCGGTGTTTCACAAATCCAACCCTTATATTACAATGATGATTCCATGTTGGTCTGGGTTAAAAAAATAAGCATCACGTAAAAAGCTGGTGTAATGACTAATGGTGTACTGGGTTTGTGATTAAATAGGCGACAAGTAAGACACTACTCTTTCACAATTTTCCATCTAACCCAAATCGACTTTATTTTTTGCGAAATGTGCTTTAAGCCAGCTATCTGCTCTTTGGACCTTCGGGGATTACAGACGTTGTGATATGTAGGTATGTATATTTGAATAAAAAGTCTCAGGCAACCACTATTGTCACGGGTCCACTTACCCGAGAGGTGGTGCAGCTGGTTGGTTGATAAGACCTGTGCTTACTTTTGCTATCTTTGTAATTACATAATCCTTGAATAGCCCGTTTATCACGTTCGCGTGAGCTACGTCGCACGACGTCGTGAGTATATGCTTAGGAAACGGCGCAACGTCTTATGACGTCCTAAAGATTATGATATGTATTTCGGCGGAACATCGCCCGACGTCTAATTTAAGAGTAAATTCATATACCGTTGCTCATTTGCGCCGCATTACATCCCATTTTTGTAGTTTGTTGCGCCGTGTAGCTTGGTTACATGGTGTATGTCTTACGGCGCGACGTCTTCACACGTTGCTTTATTTTGTATGGAAAAAAGGTTGCGCCGTTATGCAACATTTTGGACATGTGGTTGCTCGCGCGAACGTGTTAAGTAAATATGCCTTTATTTTTCGGCATCCCTCATAACTCAGGTGACGTACAATGTGAGCGGACTGCTGGTGGTGGACGAAGGCGGCACGATAACCGCGTGCAACCACCACTTCGCGATGCTGACGTTCGGCAAGCCGCACGCCGAGGTGATCGGCCACCACATCGACGACGTCATCCAGCACTTCTGCCGCGAGGCCGACATGGTCAAGGTGCCCGACAGGAACCGGAACATGACGCTGTCGCCTGTTAACAATGACAACAATGGGTCAGGTGAGGACTGTTAACTGGCCGAGTTCTGTCTGGCGAGGCTCTCGAGTTCGACATAGCGCTAATCGCGGGCTACGGACTAAACCCCATGGTTTAGTCGATGCAAATCGGACACGTTCTTTTCTGCTCATGGACAGGAATCCGAAGGAAATCCAGAAAATCACCCATATAATTTAGGTAAAAGACTAGCCTATTTTGATCTAAGCGTCGTAATAAGCCTATTATACATAGTAGTAGTCCTAGTAAGCAAGGAGCTAGACACTTGTCACTACTTTTTCACAATCTTCTGTCAAAGCTAACTCAGTTTTATTTTTGGTTAAATACCTGTGGTTTAAGGCACTTATCGCCTCTTTAACTCTGCCTAAACTTTAGGGGACTTAGCTTGTTTAACTTACTAACTAACTAAACTTCACGCCACTTCCCTAGCGGGGTAAGCAGAGAGAACCGAATAGCTAATAGCTTGTTTAATTACGTAAATACATTTATTTTCCTTTCTTCATTTTCGTCCATGACTTGACTTAAATATTGCAGTTTCTGATACTGACGAAGACTCATGCGGCGCTTTCAACGGCAGCCAGAAGTCTGCCTGCATGTCCCTCAACGTACAGCCGTCCATTCTCTCAACCAACACGCGGGAGAAGTCCTCCAGCGCCCTCTGCCTTGACAAGTCCTGCAGCCTGGTCACCCACACGCCCACCCCCACGCAAGACATGGTTTCCAGCATCAGCACCACGGAACAACGGAACGACATATCAGCTCTCCCCGATGTCACCTCAGGCATGTCCGGAATATCCATTGACGACGAGAATTATTGCCACAGCAGCATCTCAAAATCGCGATCAGAGAACATACTCAGGTCTGAACAGAGTAATCATCCCAAACAGATGTCTAACAAACCGTCGGAAAAGTCGGACTCTATATACTACACCTCGCAACACTCCCAGGAAGTGACCCCGACGGGGAATATGCCTAGAGTCAGAATGAACGATCCATCTTTGAGATTGTCTTTCGACTCGAGTAAGTACAGGTCTTTGAAAGCGAATTTGCCGGGGCAAGTGAGAGATGATAAGAGTAGTTTGTCGTTGGACTTCTGCGATTCGAATGAGACGAGTGCTGATTTCTTGACGCCGATCAATGAAATGCCCCCGCCGGGGTGCGAGATCGAGGACCTGCCCAAACACAACGGGAATGAGAGCGTGGACAGCTTGAGCAATGACAACGATCTGGAAACGCAGACGGAGTCCGCGCCGAGGAAGAAATATGAAGGTTTGTTTAGTTTCTATACACAATTATCACATGCAAAGCTTATTTGCATTCTGACTAATATTGGGAGTTACGAGGGATATTGATGTTTCTGTTTTTGAGATTGTGAGTTAATTATAAAGATACGGTCTCAAGAGTTATAAACACTATGATACTATACAAAAGTTTCAAATTCAACATTTCTTTGGGCCCCCTAATCAATTATTAGCACTTTTGATTTTTAGTTTATTTAATAATACAATAAGTCAGTTGAGTATGTTGAACTGTTACGTCATACGTTACTTTTCCTGTATGAATACAAAATCTTTGGAAGCCTTGTGTTTAGACCATTCATAAAAGGAATGTCAAATGATCTACGCCATCTATCGCAGACGAGGTGCCGGACACGCCGTGCGTGGCGAAGCGGCTCGTGCGCAGCCACGTGACGACGTCGACGCCGCAGCACGCGCGCGCCGGCAAGCCGCCGCTGTGCGACTGCGCCGCCGACTGCCAGCACCGCGACGGCACCTACCGCGGAGTTGTTTTACACAAGGACGGCACCGAGCTGAGTGAGTATACAAGGAAACCCATTCAACAATGAGGCATGCTGCAACGCTGTAAAGATTAGAGCCAGTTTCTCCGCTTATCTGCTAATCAAAGTTAGAATACTCTTTATTTATATAGGTTTGAAACAAACACTTATAAATCATCAATTCAAAAAGAAAATCAACTGGTGATAGCCTGTTAGGAATGAATCTGGCATAAAACGCGACTACCGCGGCGTCATCTTGCACAAGGATGGCACCGAGCTGAGTGAGGGCACATTGATAAATATTTAATAATGAACACCGTTTCTCTACCTACCTCGCTATAGAATTGGCATAAAGTTAGTAAGTTTAGTTTTTTAATAATAAACCTTATTGCAACGGGATATGATAAGGTTTCAATCATGTTGATCAAGGAAACGCTTAAATGTAATAATTAGACTTGCTAAATCCAAGATCCGGCTAATCCGGCTAAGAACAGCATACGACTTGGAAGTCAGAATATTTTTTTTTTATCTTTAGATGTGCTGTACACGGTGTCGACGATGCAGCTAGCCAATGGCAGCCGCGTGCGCTGCGTGTGGCTGGGCGTGCCGCTGGAGGACGCGCCGCGACACACCACACTCGCCTCTAGCGTCGCCTCCACCGCCGACAACTCGCTCGTGCTGGTCAGTATCTCGCGCCGTGCGCTGTGTGTCTAGCTGCCTAGACACCTAGTGTTTGCTATAAAGTCATCATCATCATCAGTCCACATCTGTGGTTCCCATATTCGTTCTACTGCTGGACATAGATCCCATCCCACTGGATGCTATCTATTTATTTAAAAACTCACACCGCACTATATTAAAATTCCCCGTTAAGATAACATAAAATGTTACCCTAACTATGGTAACTTACTATTTTAAAGTAAAATATATAACATCACATCCGTAATCCCAAAGTTACATTAAGCCAAAGTACAAAATTGAGCTTGATTAGATGAAGTTTGTATTTGTAAACCTAAAACACAAAACCAGTAGTGCCTATTATGGCATGCTAATGTTAGGCAAAAAACGCAGTTAGCAATTTTTTTAAGTCCCAAACCATTGTGGAACACAGTTAATGCAACATATCCAAAATACTAGAATCTCAATTAATATTCCACGCAAAAACTTAGAGTTCAATCATCCGCGGTAAACACATCCGGATATAATCGGTCAAATCGTTCTAACTACTGGCCAGTTAGACCTACTTCGTAACACGGCGTCATCGATATATCGACCTTTGGCGTGAACATCGAATTGTGCAGAATTCGCACAAATGCCACACCGACTCGAGCAACCTCCCGCGTCGTTCAAACGCCATGAGTCTAATACAAGACTGCACTATGACATGTTTCCCTGTGATCCGGCAGATTCGGTATCTACGCCATAAATGGGTTAGTGGTCGAGACGTGCTAATTGATATTTGCTGAATTGTTTCATTTGCATTGTTTAACGTTTGTTACGTCAGCTATATTTGTGTATGTGTGCGTAAATGGTTATCTTTAATTAATATGTACCACTTTTGTAATTTTAATGTGGCTTTTTTTACAGTTGTTTTTTTTTTTGGGAACATTCAGCCAGTATGCGGGTTATATATCAACAGCCCTTATATCATATGAAATAAATAAATAAATATCCACAATAACATATTCTCTAAATTAAACTTTGCCTAAGTACATAATCTTTTTTGTTAATTTTTACAAGTCTTTTATGACCTGATTCTAAGGCTTGTTTCTAGGAACTGATAGTCCGTCTTATGGTACGTTACGATATACACAACGTTAATAAAGAACGTTTTATTGCCAACAGGGTAACAAATCGGCAAGCAGCAGACCTCAGTCTATGTCTCTTATGAGCCAGTGTGGCGAGGAGCAAATAGCCGGGGAGTACAGCAAGCATTACGTCACACTGAAGCAAATAGGTGAGTGACCAAGGAGATTACATTTTAAAAGTAGGCAGGCAAGGGAAATAATTAATTTCTAAATTATAAAAAACTAATTTATGAAAAATAGACTCGGAAATAATCCGCGTGAGTAGAATTAAAGTTTTGAAAGATTCCGACTTACATAGGTATTTTTTTCTGGCAACGGCGATAAACAATCTTACAGCCAGGCTAATGTTTAGCGGTTACCATAGCTTATAGATATTTACAACAACAAAACTATCTATCACAAATACTAGCGTTTCCAAACTTGAAAATGCATTTGTAAACTCTTCTGAAACCCTCCGATGGATTTATCTACATATCTCAGCAGTGACAGGTGAGTTTTACTGAATATTTCCAAATTCACTAATTCAATGGTAAAAATGAGTAGAAACTGCGAACAGAGTCGCGGTCCAATACTAGTCTCGTAAAGCCCCTCATCTCGTATTCCAGGCAAGGGCGCTTACGGATGCGTGAAGATGGCGTACCGGCGGTCGGACCGGCTGCTCGCCGTCGCGAAGTTCATCCTGAAGGAGAAGGTGGGCGCGCAGTTCTGGGTGGACGCGCCCGACGGCCGCCGCGTGCCGCTCGAGCTCAGTCTGCTGCTGACACTGAAGCATCCGAACATCGTGAGTGTTGGAGCTGTTTGTGGAAGGGATATTATCGCTTATTACCGCTATTGAAGGTTGACTTTTTGGACTATTACATACATACATACATACATACTGGGTGTTAATATCCAATATTTAAGTATATATTTGTAATACCACTGTTGTTTCTGATAACACAAGTGCTTAAGCTACTTACCTCGGAGTCAGATCAATATATATGATGTAGTCTGATATTTATTTATTTATTTATACATAACATCACGCCCGCGAACCCCGAAGGGGTAGGTAGCGTCATAGGGGCAGCGTCTGGACTTGGAGTGGTGTTGTTTTCTTTTGGAACATTCATTATGATCTTAGTTTGATCTCAATATCTGCTACAGTAACAAGCGTTGCGAGATTTTACTTTTAATTTCCTTTAGTATATCATCATCTTCCTAGCGTTATGTCCCGTGCTTAGACGGGGTCCGCTTAGACCATGATCCAGGATTTAGCGGGTCTGGTAATTACATTGAAGCGACTGCCGATCTGACCTTCGTAACCCTAAGATAGGGGAACCAGACAATTTTTGGATAATGGTTACAAATCCAATGTTATTTGAATTTGCAGGTTTCATCACGATGTTTTCCCTCACCGTCGAGCTAGTGGTATAAATACGTACATAGATTTGAAAAATCCAGAGGTACGTGCCCGGGTTTGAACCCGCACTTCTCGGTTAAGAGGCGCGTGTCCTTACCATTGAGCTACCACCGCTCCTTTAGTATAGAAAATTAAAAAACTATCATAATTCTGTAATTTCCAGGTGAGCGTGATAGACGTGTTCGAGAACGACAAGTACTTCCAGATGGTGATGGAGAAGCACGGCGCGGGCATGGACCTGTTCGAGTTCATCGAACGACGGCCGCGATTGGATGAACCCCTGCTTAGTTATATCTTTAGACAGGTAACTACAGCGGTTTACTTTTTGTGACAGTTTTATATCATTTAGAGGCTTGGATAATTATTTTATTGAGATACAAACCGGCGCACTGCGTAAACGCCCCGTTCTCGATTTTCAATACCCATTTTTTTTACTTACCGCCCTTTTTTTCTTTTTTTTTTCATTCATAAGAACCTTCACTTGACAATAACAAACACAACTAAAAAAGAATTAGCGAAATTGGAAACCACCCTTATCACTTAATGGTATTAAAAATAGATAACAACCTATTCTCAGATCTACCAAGTGTATAATATAAAATTTCATAAAAATCGGTTAAGCCGTTTCGGAGGAGTATAGCAACTAACACTGTGACACGAATTTTTTTATATATATAAAGCTATACAATGCAGATACATAAGCAAACTAGAGGCAGAGACCCTGGCTACAAAGCCAAAGGCCGTAAATCAGAAGTGTGGATATTTTTTATCGTTTTTAAGTATGTTTGTACATTGTCCGTGGTGTACGCTTAAAGCTTATGTAATGGATTTGTTTTAAGTTTGAAGCTAGGGTATTGGTGATATTAGTGACATTGGACCTACCACTTCCAAATTGAGTGTGTGTTAACAAAAGGAGATGTTATGGTTCCACAGCTCGTATGAAAAGGATTATGAATATTAAAAAAGCGAGTGAGGTGTGTAAGGACCGTGCCGTATGCCGTTCGGTTCTCTGCCTAACCCAGTAGGGTGATAGTGTGAAGCTTCTTAGTTTGGTTTAGTGGCATTAGACATATCGGCGTCCACAGATCGGGCAAGCGGTGGAGTACCTGCACTCGCTGAACATCCTGCACCGCGACATCAAGGACGAGAACGTGATCATCGACAACAAGTTCCACGTGAAGCTGATCGACTTCGGCTCCGCCACGTTCATGAGCAAGGACACGCTCTTCTCCACCTTCTACGGCACCACGGAGTACTGCAGCCCTGAGGTGCTCGCTGGGAACAAGTAAGGGTTACTTTTGATGTACCTATGGTACCACAAGTTTCTTCGGTAATAACCGATGTATATTCTGGCTCTTTTACGTTGCTATCATGATATTGATATTATTTATTAAATTATATTTTCCAATAAAGTCAAAGAGAGCAGTGGTAGCTCAATGGTAAGGACACCGCGCCTCCTACCCGATGAGTGCGGGTTCAAACCCGGGCATGCACCTCTGGATTTTTCCAATCTATGTACGTATTTATACCACTAGTTCGGCGATGAGGAAAAACATCCTGATGAAACCTGCAAATTCAAACAACTTTGGATTTGTAACCATGATCCTGAAATTTTCCGGTTCCCCTATTTAGGGTTACGAAATTCAGATCGGCAGGTGCTTCAATGTAATTACACATATCATAACGGGACATAACGCTAGGAAGATGATGATTTTCCAATAAAGTCTAAGTTTGACTCAAATTACTCTGATAATTAGGCCTTATATTCCAGCGTTACTTACGCAATGTTGCACTGTCACCACCGAGAAGATTTCTTTTATATTTCTTATTTACGATAACATTTTTTGAAGCACTAATTTTAAAGGCATCATGTAATTATTTTTTACGTTTTTATAGAGACCATAACTGGAATTACATCTCTGCCAAAACTATATACACTCATTTTGTCGGTTTTCATGGAACTGAAACTTCACTGCTTATTACTCTTTCGCCAAATGAAACATGGTGTTATCTGTGACTTTAGTCACCTATGCAAAATTTTCAACTATAAATATAATTTGCGATGTTAGAGAAGTTACTAGACTATGTAGATAGTTACAACTTGTGTAAGCGGATGTGAGACAAATTCCAATTTGCTTTTATAGGTACGCGGGTCCCGAGCTGGAGATGTGGTCAATGGGGATAACGCTGTATGTGCTGACATTCTTTGTTAACCCGTTCTCTGACATCGAGGACACGATACAGGGACCACTGGCCTTACCCCAGCTGGTATCTGAAGGTAAGTAAAGACCCATACATAAAGATGTAACTCAACATGCAAGACTTTCTTTCATTTTCTTTTATTTCCTGTTGATACATAGGCAAAGGAATTATTTCAGTGGAATTATGCGTAATGCATTTGCTATGTATCAGAAAAAAAAGAACTCGTATTCATTTATATTATACCACGAAGCCAAAGATTGGGCCCAGTGGCAATCATTAAGAGAGACCTTTGACTAGCAGTAGATGAATGTTGGCAATAAATAATACCGCGGAGCTGACAGATTAGCCTACTATTTACCAACTTGGCAAGTGGTAACAGCAGTATATAAACACTTGCAGAAAAACGGTATCATGCAGACGTTTCCTTTTTTAACCATTTCTCTGTTTCGTGGATCATATATGATACAAAACAAACGCCTTGTCTATTGTGTCTAGCACTAGATAGGGAGCCTGAAAAGTTAAAAGAGTCTATACATACATACATACATACATAACATCACGCCCATGATCCCCGAAGGGGTTGGCAGAGTCAGAGACAGCAGGCCCCCTAAACCACATTCAGCCAAAAACAAAACACGGCTGGGTTACATGGAAAATTGTAAAAAAGCAGTGACAAGTGGCTAGCCTGTCACCCAAGAGTCTATACAGTGGATGATTTTTTAAAAGATCACCTGTATCACTTCAGACCTGGAGCAGCTGCTACGCTGGATGCTGTGCAAGGAGCCGAGCAGCCGCTGCACCGTGACGCAGCTCATGGCGCACCCCTGGATCCGCCAGCCCGTCGCCATTGCCAACTACGTCTTCCAGGAGATTGTGGACTGCGGTAAACGGATCTTGCACATATACTTCCTGCAGGAGGATAGATTTTCAGGGTGTCCACTGTTGCTAGCGGAATAATTTTCTTTGACTTTCCAGTTAGCTTTCAGATCACTAAATTTCCCAGACCATTTTGAGCATCCCTGACTTTTCAGAACGTGGGTTATAATAGGTAGACTAGACCTTCTATAATAGGGGTCTAATGATAGATTAAACATGAAAAAAAAAACTTAAAATCGTCTTCACTTCGGGTTTCAGATCGGCATGAAGCGAATCCAGAGATGTATTACAGCGGTAGCCTCGGGTCGCCCCGGAGTGGCTCTCCTGTGTCTCTAGCTGATCCGCTAGCGAAAGGTAAGTTGTTATAATTTGCTCACTTTACAACTTTCGCTCCTATTTGTCATATACTTTGCATAAACTTGATTAACGCTAAGCAAGAAACAGAATTGTTGTAATCCCTGCAGATTGCTAATGCGCTGGAACCTTGTCTAATTAACTCCCACATGACGTCACCCGCAATACTCGCTGGTCAGTTTTGCGAACGGTACTGAGTGTTCGATTACGTCACCAATATGGCGGCCAGGTGCATTAGCAATCTGCGGGGATAATACATTATTCCTCATGTCTCATACAATTCCCTAGCGGGATGGGCAGATAACATAATACCATATGCCTAATATAACGTTCCAGAACGTTCGAACCCGTCGGAAGTGGCGGCGCGGTCGGACGGCAAGAACCAGTCCCGGGAGGAGCCCAAGCGCAACTCGATGGCGCTGCACGCGCTGTCCACCGCCGACCGGGACGCGCAGTCGGACAACTACAGCCTCCGCTCTTCAGCTGACGTGAGTCGTCCGTTCGCACTTCACTCGTTTGATCAAAAGCAATGATAAATACAATGCTATTAAAAAATTATCCCTATTGCGATGAAGAACTCCAGTGAAATATTTCATTGCTCATGCAGTACAATAATGATTTTCAAACTATTAATTTACTAATCTATATTCTCAAATGCCAGTTTCATTGTGGTATTCACTTATTTGTAATTACAAATTAAAAATAAAATTTTCTAATTCATTGCTTTTTAATCATATTGGAAATATAAGCCTGCAATATCTATAGACGCAATGTATTACACCTACATCAAAACGTTTAAAATACAATATCGTTGAAATAATTTATCATTCAAACGATAAAGCGCGCAATTAGTTTATGCTATATTTATTATCAATCCTTCTATTTAGATACTAGACATATCGTCGAAGCCGGTATCGGACGCCGCCTTAACAGACATCAGCTCGGACGCGACCGGGCACGCGGCATGCGACATCGACTACGACTGCGACCACTACGAGTGCGACAGCTGGGACGAGTGCGAACAGGACAGCTTCTCTTAACCCGTCCTCGTCTAGCTGACACCATCTACTGATATCACTCTGACAGACAGCAGCTCGGACGCGACCGGGCACGCGGCGTGCGACATCGACTACGACTACGACCACTACAAGTGCGACAGCTGGGACGAGTGCAAGCAGGACAGCTTCTCTTAACCCGTCCTCGTCTAGCTGACACCGTCTACTGATATCACTCTAACAGGCATCAGCTCAGACGCAATGGGGCACGCGGCGTGCGACACCAATTGCGAGTGCGATAGTTGGAATGTGAGCAGGACGGCATGTCTTAACCCGTCCTTGCCTGGCACACATTCACTCGAATGCGATCGGACGCGCGGCGTGTGACATCGATTGCGACTGCGACAGTTGGAATGCGTGTGAGCAAGATGGCATGTCGTAACCCGTCCTTGTTTATCGACGACATCACTTTGACTGACATCAGCTCAACTAGACTGAGCACGTGATATTCGAAATCAACCACATGTGACGGCTAGGACGAGTGAGACCCCTATGGCTTTCTTTAAATTTCCTTTATGGTAAATGACGTATCGTTAACACCATCCTTTCAGCATGAGCTCGGAATGTCCTGGGCACATTCGCGTCATCGACAGTTTTTCTGACATTTCAGAAATAAAACTGTTTTCATTCAGCAATTCAATTGCATTCATAATCAATGTAGTTACACATTTATTACGAATGCCAACACTGGAAGGAGTGTAAGCAGAGGGAGTCAATTGCGATGATACTGGATATCTAGTTCAACTTACTGATGATGTATTTTTCAAAAATATGAGCTTGTTGTAAGAAATGTTGATATAAAAGGTTAAAGTAAATGTTCCTGTCTTGATTGTATTAAATTAGCTATTAATTATCGCCACACAATCTCACGTTCGGAAATGATGGATTGTGTTTTTAACTTAATTTTCAAATATTAATGTTTTATGGTGATGGCAACTGAGTTATTCCTAAGATAATTTTCATTAGAACCACTGTAGACTCATATTTGGCTGCTATTTATCCTTGAACCTTAATTCATTTATTACAATGAATTAAGGTTCAAGGATAAATAGCAGCCAAGGCTTAAAGTGGTTAGTGACAGGTACGACAGTGGCGCCATGTAGTTGTACAGTTACCTTCTCCATCAAAATTCACAGATTTATGGTTGTCGTATTTTGCAAGAAAAGTATTCCATTTCGATATTTAATTTATTAATAATATTAAACTAGATTAAGAGAGCATAATAAACACTTATGATTATAAAAGTCACTTGCCAAATTGCACTGAAAACGTAGCTTAATGTTCCTTTAGAGATACATGTTTCGACATGCAAATAATTTAATATTATTGTTGTAGCTGTAACTATTGTTTTAAATAAGTTTATGATTAAAGAATGAACAGAGGGTGGTTCATAGATAGCGTCGTGAAGTGTGCCAAAACTTGAGAGAGGTCAAGTTGTATTAAATATTACCTTTTGATGGCGATGATATTGAATATTATTAGGGCATTGTGCAAATGGCTGATGTAACAAAGCTTCAGATACTATAAATATATATTTCATGTCATGACAAAATCGTAACGTCATATACAAGGTTATTTTTAGTATCTTACCTAGTTATTCAACTCATTATTTTGAGGAACCAATTTTAAAGGATTTTACAAAATGAGGAAAAAAAAACATTTTTACTTTTCATACGAAATAGCCATTTGACCAACTTTTGTATAGAAAGTAAAAAAATAATTGCTCATTTTCATCTCAAATGTTTCAAAAAAGTTCCATAGAATAATGACTTAAATTAGTAGGTAAATGGTTTCACTAAAACTAAAAATAACCTTATATTTGTATCATTAGAATGGAAACAATAGACGTTACTCTAAAGATAATAATTATAACGTATACACTTGATTTTTTGGGTACAATTTTCAAGTATTGCTTTTCCTAGTTGATGTTCCTTACATAACTGCTAGGTTTCTAGCCGCTTATATTGAACACTTATTGATCGTATGTAGTGATACTGAACATACATATCTACATAATATATAACATCACGCCCATAATCCCCGAATAAAACTGGGCTGGGTTAGATGGAAAATTGTAAAAAAGTAGTGACAAGTGGCTAGCTTGTCGTCTACACAATCACATACCCAAAACCCCATATATCATTAGTCGCTATTTGCGACATGCTAGGCAAGAAACACAGTTGGCACATTATTTTTAAGTCCCAGAACAACATGGGACGTAACTGAAAGTGGAAGTAACTGAAAACTTCTTTGCTTGTCTTTGCTTGTAGAATGGTCGATATCTTGTTACCTTTACGGCGACTACATTGATCGTGAACATTTCACCATATTGCTCCGCCTTTATTAAATATAGATCCTTTACATGATGCATGTCCAAAGTAACTTGAGCATATTTCGCGTATCATCGGAAAATAGAATTTATCTAATGCTAATATGGTGCTTTTTACAATGTAGCTGTTATTATAAACCAATCTCCGTCCTAGGAATTGTCGGACTCGCTTGCATTTTATGCTTTTATTAATAAACAAAAGAAATATATACGAACTTTAAATATTGATAAGATACTTCGTCTTGCAGTGATTTATAATTATCTATGAAGCCTTTCCTCTGTTTTGTCTTTGCTCATATAGTAGTTGTAGCATAATATTACATTAGCTGTTGATATTGGCTAAGCAACAGTATTATTTTTATATGAAAAGATGCATTTGAACTTCATTTTTCTCTTTATCCTAAGATTCTTGTATGAAAAATAATTGACCAAAATTAGATGTATAGAAATTGAAACATGTCTTTAGTGATACATGAAAGTAGTTTTTATATGTATGACGGTATTGACGATATAGGGTTTAGAGACCGTGGAATAGGTGTTACACACGAAAGTAGGTTTGTCTATGACGGCCACTAAAAATAATATTTCATTGATATTAAATTTGTATTTATTTACTACCAAAGATTTGTTAGCGAAACAAACACGAGTGAATATTGTTATAAATTTTTTAATCTGTGTCTAATATAGGTAAAATATAAATGTAACTACGACACAATGGTTAGCATAATGTGCATAGCGATTCTAACTGATGTGTGTAGCACCTTAGCTATACTTCCGATAAACAGATTACTTACTATTGGCACCGGACAGGCATATCTTAGGCTATGCATACTACCGATTAGAGGCAGCATGACAATTCATTTGTGTATTATTTTGGATATGCCAATCGGCTAACGGCTGTATGTTTTTAAATTTCATTTAATGGCTTATGAAAAATTATGAATGTCGACTTGTGTCACTGTTATAGAAAACAAATAATTTAGTTTTAATATTATGTACTCTTAAGCTTTAAATTCATCAAACCAAAATTATGTTAAGAATCGCTTAAAATTATTTTTACTGATGATAATATAGGTTGTGATTTGCTATATTCGGTAGTACGCATACAGCCTAATAAATTTTTATTATATTTACCTATTTGTAGCATATTTCAAAATCTCGTTCACATGTGTTGTATTGTTATATTGGCTATCACTTATTTTGTGAAATTGCACTGATGGAAAGAAATATTTTCTTGTGTAACATTAGTCTGTATTAAGTACATAATATACATTATATCTCTTAATTTTATATATCATATTAATAAGTACGAAGTATTGTTTACGTCTATGTCATATTACTATTATCGCCAAAGCAATAAAACACTGAAAAATATGTGTGAAAATTACCTACACCTAGTGATATCTGACGCAGGTAATCTATTGACTGTTTGTTAGTATAAACGAACAAGTTTCAAATTGTCTATTGTGTTATAAATGTTTCTAATCGCAGAGATAAGTATAAAATTAGGGCCCCAAACTTAAACTACGCTATTGCATTGTAATAAAAGCCTAGCCTTTTTTCTTAGAAGTAATATGAACCTTATTCTTCCAGATTTACAGTTTTAATTCATTAACGTAAATGTGATAAAAAAAAAAATATTCTCAAATTACACATATTTTATAAGGTAAATAAAATGAACTTGTGAATA
This sequence comes from Glyphodes perspectalis, assembly GCA_951394215.1. Lineage (NCBI taxonomy): Eukaryota > Metazoa > Arthropoda > Insecta > Lepidoptera > Crambidae > Glyphodes > Glyphodes perspectalis. The sequence goes on from OX596200.1 coordinate 4,877,994, forward strand.
TATATAGGAATTGAATTATGTTTTGCCTTCTCTATACACTCATCACAACTCCAAACGATTTACAAAAAAATAAAAAGTTGTCTTTGAATTAGTATTGATCAAATTTAACAGTAAAATTATTTAGTTTAAATTTGTCCAATACCGTAATACCTAATTATTAATTATTTCACACATATTTCGAATAGACACAATATAAACAATCAATCAATTCCTTACTGTTTCCTCATAATTATTGTAATTAAAATGGCAGATAAATCAGTATTATGACAATACTTTATTGATCTCTTATGAGTAATGCTAATATAAAATAGTCTAGTGATACCTAAAAGAACCAAATTTTGATTTCATTGTATATAAAACACCATTGTAAATATCATGAAGTAAATTACATATCTGTATTGGGTTCAAATTTATTACAAGTTTGTTATGATTACACGCTAATTAATGAAGAATGATGTGAAAAATGGCGGATTCGTAAAACAAACAGCTTCTCCATACATTTTATTTTCCCACAAAATCTATTGAATTTGTAAGTAGTCTAGGAAAATTGTACAACTTTGTCTTTATCTTAGTATTTTTAAAGTCTAAAAGATTTGACTTTTTAAGAATCTTAACATTAAATTCGAATGATATGATACTAACTGTAGGAATATTGATTAGCATGATAATCTCCTTAGGGGAATAATAAACAACAATCTCGCGGGAGAGGCCAGATAGTTACAATTTTATTTACCTACTCCCATCTAGTCATTCCTGGCCCTACTAAACCGAAAATAATTATGCTTTAGAAAAAAAAATTACATCATACTTTTGATTTAAAGCTTTTGCGTATCCGCCATTTCATTCCAGAGTACAATTTGTTGATAAATCAGTATTAAAAATTATAGGATTGTATTTTTGTAGTGTTCGTTTTAATGTTTACGTTGATCATACTATTCTACTATACTAGTGTTTGTTTACCGCGGTGCGTCCGTTTCTCGAATAGTGCCTTACGAACGGACGACGGGTTTATTTGCTCGTAGGACGCTCTGACCATTCATCGTAATAAACGACACTGATGCCCAAACAGTTTTTTTTTATTTCATGAAACACGTCTCTAGTTTAGGTAATTGAAGTGTGTTCGTGATTACGCGAAAATCGAATAAATCAATCTCGCATAGGTACTCCTCCGGAGTAATAAATCAAAATTGCATACTTCTCCGGAAAATCGCTTACTCCAAAGGAGTTATGGAGAAGGAATGCAGAAAGTTACCTAATATTTAAATAATTAATGCATTAGAAATATATGTACAAAAAGTTATTAAAAAAAATTAAACGAATTAAGGTCAAAATGTAGACTACTAGAGTTTTTTTTTTAATTAACTGGCCATTTTTATTATCTAAGTACCTAATTATTGAATCTTCATTCGTTGCTGCACCACATCGTATCATCAGAGAAGTTAATAGGTACATACTTAAACATAAGAAATAGTCAGTCCCTCTTTTAATTAAAAATGGTTGTATGTAACATCAAGAAATACGTGTTTATGAACGAGTAGGAACGAAGTCTATCAATAATTAATTGTAATGCCATCATAAATGTTTTTTAAAATTACGTGTTTTTTTTGTTTTTTGCATCGAGATCTAAGTACTACATATATCTCGATGGTTTGTTGGTACATATGACACGGTTGTCAATATCTTATCTACATTGAGAACATTATTCTGTGTGGAACGCATTAATTAGGAGCTTTGTTGTTACTAACCATAGATTTATAACACTATGAACCAAGTCCGAAATAAATGAATTTAATTTATTTTATTATAATTATGTACGATATTACAACTGCTATAGTTTTAGTAGATTTATTACTGTAAGTAGTTAAAGGTTAGTTAGATAATATTACTGTAAAATATTTTGCAGTGAGGCATAAAATGTAAAAATACTACCAAAGAAGAAAAAAATTATAAACGGCAACACAGTTTCAAAATGTCAATTTGCATGGCGGTGCGTCGCTTTTTTGCTAATCACTGCCGTATTGCAGCAAATTTAAAAATAAATACTATAAAACGCCGTAAGTTGTTTACATACGTCGACCGTATAACCAGTTTCGACGTCGCTCCAAAATATTTGGTAAGACATAACGTTATTTGCGGCAGTGTTTCTAGTGCAATATGTAATCGTGTATCATTTGTCCACTGTTATCATTATTTGAATCTTCGTCAAGCAATTATCCTATTTATATGTTACGTATATTGGTCTTGTTGGAGTGTTGCTTATTGGGGCGTAGTATCTGGACCTGCAGTGAACCCAGTCAGTTGATAACCTTCTGGCAGGTTAGTACCCACTTTTCTTTTCAAATAAAGTTACTTTGTAGTTTTAAATATTTTAGAAAGATATATTAGAATTGCCAGTGAAGTACTATATAACCTGTAGCTATTAAAATTTTACTTTTAAACTTTTGACTTCACTCAATGTTAGTGCAATAAACTTATTCAAATAGGAAAAGAGTACATTTGTACAAGCACTACCATACATCATGACTGATTCTATTCTGATAGCTATTCAACCTATTTGTCAATGAATAAAAGGGTTTCTACTGTAAAAAAATTAATACAGTAGAAACCCTATTATTATTCGGATAAAATAAAACCAGGTGTAATCTAATAGAAATCCGTAAAATTTAATTTCAAAGGCAAATTACACAATATTTAAATTTTAGTGAAAAAAAATTGTGCAATAATGAATTACATAATCATAAAGTATTGCAAATTTTTTTAATAATTTACATAACTTAGAATTGTCTGTGGAAATAACTTTTAATAGATTTTGACATCTAAAGTTCTAAAGTTCTAGGTGTTGGTTTCCGCACTTAGTCCCTAGAGTGGACCATTGTGCGTGTAGATTTTGACATTATGAACACATCTTTTTATTGCTGCCAAGTCCCTGATGCGCTTCAACTGTAACCAGTGTATGGGATCTGATCCATCTTGTCTTTCAAACCACTTAAAAGGAATATCTAGAGCTTCAAAAGCTTCTGGGTGAGATTTGCAATCCAAGATCTTATTTTTTTTTCTTCTTTTGGTCCATGGTTTGCAATATCAATGTTACATTAGGGGGCAAAATCAGTTGAAAGCTAAGTATTAGGAATATGAAATAGTCACAAATACTATCGCGCAAACAAATGAGAGCGGGAATGCACAGTGGGAGGTGGGAATAAAATTGTCATAACATGTTTCATTGAGTGGTGTAACATTTTTAAATCAGCAATTTCAGACATAACCCCTGTCTGGATAATCAGATGTTTAGATTATCGAGATTCTGACAATCAGGATTCTACTGTACTGGGCTGCATTTGTGATTGTGATCTGTGTATATTCAATGTAATAAGTAATTTTTTATAACATCATAATATAAGAAACTGTCGGACTTCCTGAATTTTAATCATGGGGGCTTTCGAGTATTTCATGGAGGCCTAATTTATTTGATCTCATTATGTTATTGTAGCAGAGTCGTGCCGGGTTGTTGACTTACTTGTTGCTATAGTAGCAATAGATAAACCAGATAATTATAATTTTATGCAATGTGATATCATTTTATTATTTATGCATTAAAATATGCATACATAAAACAAATAAGTGAAGCTCGTCATTTATAAGGGCTATAGTCCAGAATTTAGGGCACTATTCATCCCAGGAGCTGATGTTATGGTTGTTACCAATACTGGAAAGCAATTGCAATACCAGTAAGGTAAAAAAATCTTTGAAATCAATGATAAGGTCATGTTACAATTTCAGTTCCACGATCAATAGATTTAAATTAAAATGTATGTTTGAATGGCTGTGTCCATTACAAATGTCAGATTAAATTGGAACATGTCAAATAATATAATTTTAAAGGTATAAAATTTGCTATTTACTACCTGACTGCAATGACAAGTAGGTTGTGGGGTGGATATTAATTATACAGTCTATTGTGTGATAAAAGAACAATGTATCATTGAGATGCCAATGGCACCATTTTGAAGACAGTCGTGTTAGTGTACTGAGTAGGTTCACTTGATACTACGTTTGATACATTGAATGTGCCTGATTACAGATTTTGTCATGTCTATGTGTGTATTTGAGTACACTAAGGTTGAATAGAGCTGTTTTCTTTATTTGACAAGAGATGGTGAGTCAAAATTACAGTTTATTGAATGAAACTCAATGTATTTGTAGGCTCATCGAATACTAATACTTATCTTATATACTATTGTAATACAAATACAATATTCTTTTATACAAAATAACACACATTTCAATTTTGAGCATACACTTAAGAGTATTTCAACTGAGAGCAGTTGAATACCTATAGTTAACAATGTTGAAACCAGAGTGATCTAAGTGACATTTGAAAAAAAAACTTTTAGATTAGTGTGGCCTGAAAGAATTATGATTTTTATTTGCAATACACAATTGCAAATAAAAATAAATTTTTAAAAAAACCATTTTTGCCAAAAATATCATTTACATCACTCTGGTTTCAACATCGTCAGTTTAGGAGTTTGAACACATTGTATATTTTCTCATGTTTAAATGTTTAATTTGGTGCAGTGCAGTTTATATAGAAGTGTTAATTTTCATTAGGAAAGCCCTGCTACTATTAATATGTTGCAATATCAGTTAATGTCAACTGATAAACTGCAGATTCCATTTTATCATTTGATTTACTTCATTTTATCTATCTATATAAATCTTGCTTCATATGCTGTGAGATATTGATGCAAGATAACACATGCATTATGCATGGCATGTAGTTTTATTTATTACTATTGAAGCTTTTGCCCGCAGTGTCTGTCCCATGGAGACTTGTACATCCAGTGATCAATTTGTCTGTTATAAAGTCTATGTATCTCAGGGAACAAAATTAAAGCAGCCTAAAAATTAATGGTAATTTGTTGATTATTTTAGGCATGATGACATACAGACAGAGTAATTTTCAGATATTATAAAGTATATAAATACGGTTACTAAAGCTTATTTATAAAAACTAGTTTGATTTTTTAATCCAGACTAGTTGACCTTTATTAGTTTGTTTTTTTTTTATTTTAACATAGTGCTAATACATTATTGTTTATTGAAATATAAGCTTTCTTCACTCTTCTTCATATAAACTTTAACTGTGCCAAATCTCATACTCCTATGTCCGCGTAATTCTCATAAACGGAGTATGTTTTTACTTCACATATTAATATATAGATAATAATGGCCTAACTATTATTTGGGCGAAGAGTTCTAACTGTAGGATCCTACCTCCTTTACTCAACATTCCAGTGAATTATAGTATATGCTGATCTTATCTATACCATCAGCAAACACTAAATAAGTCACATTTGTTAGTGTTATCTTCTGTCTTTGAAGTCATGAACACTAATATTCTATGGTCAGCAACACAGGTATACAATTAATTGAAGAAAACTTATGTGATCAGGTACTTCCTTTGCTGACCGTACTATTCAAAGTTTAAAAGAATATAGTCTACTTATTAAATGAATTTTAGGATTAATTTTCTGAATGCATGCAAACTTATCAAACAAACTTACTCCATGCAGTTGCAACCACATCACTTTCATAGCTAAGATTGTTGTAAAAAGAAAATGATCTGTCAAGTCTGACAGACTCCACTGATGCTTATAAAAGAAAACATTAAATTTTATTTGTTAAAAACTAAGAGAAATGGCCACCAATGTGGCTTGCACCCACTGGTGTTCGGAGAAGGAGTGCTCATGCTTGGATACGGTTAGTAATTTTACAGACCCCTTTGAACTAGCTTTCTGACGCGTTTGTAAAACGGAGTATGCTTTGATCAATCTGGATTTACGATCGTTGAGTGAAACTACTGTGTCATTCCTTTGCCGGGAATACACTTTAGATTTTACCGTACGGCAATAGTATTTACCGAAAATCGATAGGCGTTCGTGCAGCATATTTTATTGAATACCTATTAGATTAGATCCTATAATAAGATCGCTAAAAGGACATCTGATTCAGAAACAGGGGCCAAGATATTTATGTTTTTCTTATTTTGCGTTAGTGCAACATGCTGCACTGGTAAATTTTATCTTCTTTTTCGTAGCCATAGACCAGCCATATCGTAATAAAAGTAAGTGGATTTAATAATTAAATAAAAGTAAGTGAAGTGTAAGTGATTAAATGAATACCACCAGGTATCACACGCGAAATCTGCTGTGTATTCTAGGACCTAGATAGATGAACCAGACGAATTGAATGGCTTATCAGGTACGTCACATGTATCCAGATTTCCTTGCTGTATTTTCTCACATCCGTAGTATAAATTCTTTTGTAAAAACGTTCTTGGGTTTGCTGTTCATGTGTACGGCACTGTTTTTATCCACTGAGATGCCATTTTTCTTGTTGTATAAGGGTTGAAAGTCACTCGATATAGTTACCCGATACATTATTTAGAAATCCATCTGTAAGTACGATTTGTGTCAACATCCATCAAAAAGTGTTCACCCATTTATGATGCATTGCATTGCATGCTTGTAGAATCGGGAGAGTTCATAAATTGCCGAGGTTAGCACATTCCATATTGACGCAATATTCACTTAACCCTAACAGCCGGCAAATAACATTACCTGCGATTGAGCTGCTTAGCTATCTCCAGGAGGCAAATAGTGATGTTAAATAATTGGCGGAAATATCGGTAAACATACATAAAAAAAAAATTATACATACAGACGAATTGAGAACCTCCTCCTTTTTTTGAAGTCGGTTAAAAACTACTGTTTAATAAAAACACAATGCAAATTTCAAACCGATATCTTTATTATATGCATTTATTAATTCTGTTTTAAGCGCATCTCTATCGTAAATTTTATTAATGAATACTTTATCTGTATGGGAAAAAATGAATGATCTCCCGCTTGTCCAACGTTATCACCATCACTGCCTCCGCATTTTAGTAGAACGAAGTCATTTGTCTTGCTTGACACTGACGAGGAGGAAGTGCATCATATGCTAATGTCTTTAAAATCGAATCTAATCTCTTATGGGATGGGATAAAATCTCACTCAACAATGTATTGGCACAACTCCGTTATATTCTAGTAACGCTGTTAACTTTCATTACCTACCCCTGTTTTTCTCGCAGGCAATTTCCAATCTTTGTAAAAATCTATCCAATTCTGATCAATAAGTAGTGGCAGAAACCGTGTCCATAATAACTTATAAGAATCTTTCTGCAATCTTTAAATTATCCAAAAAAACAATTTAATTAATTGCATAAATCAACTGGAAGGAAAATATTAATTAGTTTGGTTTCATCAGACACGTCAACCAGAGTCGATGTACACGACTTAATGGAGCTACTTATTTGGCTAAATCATTGAGCATAGTATCTGTCCCTTTGCTTACAAACTAGAACACAGTGGTATTAGAGGTAAACCTCTAAACTTGTTACAAGCTGTCTTTCCGATAGACATCGGTATGTATCCGATAGACATAGATAATCTCGTTAACCATGATGTTTATCTGACATAAACATTTTCATTTTCTACAATCTCTTGTCTAAGGAACTGTAACTGTCGCGTACATCTAGGGTGAAAAATCAGTCTTAGGGTGTAAACTGTAAAGGCTGATTGTTAAAAGATAGCTTCTATCAATTATATAGGAACTTAGAACTCTCGTTATTATTAGAGGCGAATTTCCATTCCGTTATAAACAAATTCTGATCAGTTTCCCCAACAGTGTTGCTTTCAAATACGTTCAGTACACGGTTCGTTGGCTTTGCCTTATTTCTTGAATATAAGACGAGCGACACCAGCGCGGCGGGCAGTCGGGGCCGGCACACACGCGCTCGAGGTCGCCATGCGTGTGCGCAATGTTTGTGTGTCAGTGTGCGTGTTGTTGCAGTGCGCCTGCGCGTCGACGTCCACCGCACCCAACAACATGAGCTTCGAGTACCCGGAGGCGCGGCGGGACGAGAGCGTCGTCGACGATTATCATGGAACTAAGGTAAACATTACAGAACATTTCGTAAACCCGCTACGTATATATATACAAAAAGCATTTTTAATGTTGGGAAATAGCAGATATTGACGATTTTAAGGAGAAAGACCGTCCTCTCCTCTTTGTGAAAGAAAAACTAATCATTCAACTATTAATTAGTGTCTCCACAAATGTTACGAAGTACATATTGATATTATCATCGCCTCCTTATCATTCACATCATTGGAATCGAACACATAACGGATGTTTTATATACTTAAATTATTATAGAAAAACAATCAAACAATTTCCTTTGTAAATACTAAGCACAATATTCTTGATGTTTGTTGCATTTACAAACCTCATAATTTTTAAAACTTAGTAAACATCGAAAAATATGAACAATTATTTACATTACTAGATACTGATATTGTAATTAGAACTTTTGCTAATTAATTAGATCTCGCTTACTAATCTTCTCATCAATTTATCAGTTGGGTGTTGTCAAAGGTCAAGATTTAGGTTTTATCATTACTGACCTTTCACGAAGGCTACTTTACGATGAACAAAACAATGTAGTATGTGTTTTTGTCAAGTCGACTTTAACAATGTGTTTTGTAAATCTTTCTGTGCTCCCTAAATTAAAATTGAAACAAATTCCTCATAATATATTGTAAAAATTCCAATCAAAAATGTAATTGCCTTATTAAATCCCGTTGATTTTTTCATGGTACCTTTGTCAGCTGCAACCATTTTAAGAGTTCCTGACCCACACCACCGATATATCGTCTTCTCTTCCTTCCTTATTTTATGCAATTTATTTTAATTTACTTCAATATTTGATCTGAAATGATGTTAAAGAGGTTTAATTTTATTTAAGTACGCACAACAGTTGCATGCTCTTTCCGTATTGTCCTAAGAAAGCTTGTCCTTTACTTCCGGTGAATGGTATAAAAACAATATCCGGGGTCTTTGACCGTTGATGGTCTATCATACTCGAAGTATAACACGGTACAAAAAAGATGTGTCGATCAAGATTGTTGACCAACTATAAAAAAGGAAAAAATTGTGAGTTAAGCAAAAAATGTGGTAAATATTAAATGAAGCAACGTGACGTTAAGAGCTTTAATATCCGCGCTTTTTGTGATAGGGCAGCAAAAAGTATTCGGTACGCTCGTTTACGGTTGGAAAAAGCAGTAAGTATAAAAAAATAATCACATTCACAGAGGTAAATGTGATTATTTTTGGATGGTACATACACTTAATAAGTCTAATATACTTATTTAAAATGACTTAGGGCCGATTTTTTAATGGTCAGCTATGAATTAATCGACTGATAAAGTATAAAGTCACCAATTTGCAGATTTCATACGGTATTTTACTTAGAAAACAGGCAATGGCATTTTACAATCATCCGGATTGTGGTTTATTCGATTGTTATTTTTTATCTGGCTGTTGAAAAATTAAGCCTTAATGTTATGTATTTGTTTTGTATACAAACCATAAGGAGCTATCAGATAATATGTTTATATGTCTCGGCATCCTCTGTAAAGGTGATGAAGCCTTATTTAGACTAGCAGGATGATGTTTTAACCGATGAAAGGAAAAATGGATCCCATTTGTTGATGTACTATATCCGAACTGTTTCGTTTAATATTAAGCTAACTGAAAACAATGCTTATTATGAGTAATTTTGAACCAACTCAACAACCCACAATTACAAACAAGTAATAAACACGATCACATTTAAACGATGCCTAGTGAATATTTATTGACATTCTAAAAGAACTTGATTATTGTTGATATTTTCTTTCAAACTGCCTGTAAGATATATTCTTCCTTATCCCACAATTACTACAGACGGTGCGTGTTCGTTTAAATGACAGCCAATAGCATATTATATAGTTATGTATACGATACTAGCGGCCCGGTACGTGCTTCGCTACGTATAAAGCGAAATATTAAAAATGTGATAAATGAAGAACCGCTCTACTGATTTTGTTCAAACTTTACATAAACCATCTACTAAATAGTCCGAACAAAGCCTAAACATTTGGTTTGGATAGGTGAGCCCGTTCTTGAGTTATAAAATTACAACGAAAAGTTGCATTTTTTTTTTATATATACTGATTGTTGAATTACATACTAGAACCGGCAATATCGGAAAGGTGGCAATATGCGCCAATATTATTTGACGCATAGAATATTACTGACGGCGCTCCTTGACAAGCATCTAGGTAGGTATGTCTACTTTATAAATAAGCTTGCTGCTTATTGCACGTTGCCTACCCCTTCGAAAAGTACGGTCAAGTTAGTATACTTATTTATTTATAGATAATGCGGTAGACATATACCTAACTAGCTTCTGCCCGCGGCTTTGCTCGCGTTGTACATCGATAAATCATAGCCTATATGTTATTTGCGCGTATAAGATAGATTATTGTAAAGTTTCATTAAAATCAATTCAGTAGTTTTTGCGTGAAAAAGTAACAAACATCCATCCATACTTACAAACTTTCGCGTTTACAATATTAGTAGGGATAATCTATGAAAGGACCGTTATTTTCACGTTAGTATTTAATTTGTGCTCTAACTTATTTAATATTCCAATAGCGAGTAAATGGGACAAGTTGGCTGCGGACCTTGTGTCCATTTTAAATCTCAATGGTGCAGGAAAGTCTGTTTAGAAGAAAAAACCTTTTGTAACATTCTGCAGAAGGCTACATTGACCGCATTATTTTCCATTTGCTGTTGATGTTTATTGCATCTAGCGAATATAAATGTTGTTGGTAAATGCTCTACGTTGTATGCACGAATGTCGATTCAAGCGCCTAGTAATGGTTGCCGACGAAACAGGATTTCCATAGCACAAACGCTGAAATTATTTTACTAAGAATTATAATTAATTAGCTTCTGCCCGCGGCTTCGCTCGCGTGGTACATCGATGAAACATAGCCTATATGTTATTCGAGTGTATGAGCCATATTATTCTAAAGTTTCATTTTAATCAATTCGGTAGTTTTTGCGTGAAAGAGTAACAAACATCCATCTATACATACAAACTTTCGCATTTATAATATTAGTAGGATTTTCACTTACCGTTGTTATTTAACTTTATCAACTTTTATTATAGTATGTAAGTATTATAACGAAAATAATGGTTAAATATACATATAATCAATGGTTCCGCCCTTCCCAGAGTAATGTAATGTAAATGTTATATTATCATTAGTTGGCTATAACTATTTCTATCATTGGGCATTTCCTCACATTGAGTTTACTAGTCACAAATCATAAAATTTAATAATGATAAGGCGTTTAATCATTATTTGTCCATGAATCCATTCATAATTTAGAAATGCTATCATTTATACATTATTTAAGTAACACATTACTTTTAACGCCATTTCATTCAGTTACAATCCTGAAACTTAGCGATAATTTAAAAAGCAGAAATTTTGTTTTGGCTACTTCACCCATTTATCATGAAGAATGCTTTAAAGTAAAATATGTACGAAGTCCTGAAAAAAATAGTTTAATTTAAAATTGTTTAAAATAGATACCATAACAGTTTTAAAATTTTTCATACTTAACATGTTTCATACCATAATTGAGATGTAAATGATAATGTGTAAACTCATACTAATTTCTGGTTATACCTTTTGTTACGTGCACATACGGCTCTAATTCACTTGCAAATATTCACTTAATCCACAGATAAAAGACCCATACCGCTGGCTAGAAGACCCAGATTCGAACGAGACCAAAGAGTTCATAGAGGCAGAGAACAAAATCACGCGGCCGTACCTGGACGCGTGCCCGGTGAAGGCTGACATCAACGAGCGGCTGACGGAGCTGTGGAACTACCCCAAGTACTCGTGCCCCTTCCGCCGGGGCGACCGGTACTTCTTCTTCAAAAACACTGGCCTGCAAAACCAAAAGTAAGTAATAAATTAATAATTAACATCTTTCAGTCTTTACTGGAACTTTTCGATAGGCTCGTTGGTCGAGTGGTCCTAGGCCATGAAATCAAGGGTTCGAATTCTGCTAGGGAAAATTTTTCGTGTGATAAACATAGACATTGGTATTCGAGTCATACATGCTTATGAACTTAATTAAGTATGTCTACCCGTCATCTAGTGTCCATAGTTCAAGCATGCATGCTTAGTTTGGAACTGGGATATTGGCGTCTACTTATATAAATGCTTCGAAGGTCACATTGCGGTGGCTTCCGTGTAATAACCGGCGTCTCAAAAAATCTGGATCATTATCAAATCCAACCCCGACTAGAAGGAACTTTAACGCTAGGAAAAAGAAATAAATTATTTGATGGATTAGATTTTTTTAGACCAACTGTTTCAATAATAATGTGCTGGTTTCTTTATGTAACCAGCTGCGTCAAAGTTTTAGTGAAAACTATAAAATAATCCTTTTTGCTGTACTATGATGGGTCAATTTAGTCTGTGATATGGATATTTGGTTGCCAAAATTTTGTTTTATTTAACAATGTGTAGTTATAGCGCTCATGTAATTATTACACAAGGCGCACGCACGTACCGTTACTACAAAAATTACACGTGATTGAGTCAATAGAATTTATTGAGGTTTATACGTATTGTTGAACGTGTTGCTAATTAGTGTGCAAGTCACGTAATTGTCTATTTGAGTCGGCGTAGCACAGGCGCTATCTACACATAATCAGCTCTTGTTACTTTCATCGTTCGATCGAATTGTTTCAATATGCGGATCAGTGTTTACCATTTTGTAGATAGGGTTACCTGCAATGGAATCTGTTTTTTGTCTGTAATTAGAGCCATCGTCTATAATACTTTTACTGGAATCTCGTTGTTTATTGTACTTGCACCAATTAGTGCCGCAAAGTCGGCACTGAAGTACGGATACTTTAGGAAAATTAATTAACCTTCTCTTGATCTTGGGGAAAGGAAAACATTGTATTTTTATTATTTATTCATTTATAATAAGCTCATAGGAAAAATATGAAAAACGGTAATAACTGTTGACAATTTACCTTTTCCTACCTTCAGACCAGTCGGATGCATATATTTTTTTTAACAATGGTATGCCATCGAATGTCCCAATGGTAATTTTATCATACTCTAGTAATTAAAAGTTTTTAAGACTCATGTTGGTCTGGGACTTAAAAAGAACGTGCCAACTATGTTTCTTGCCTAGTAAAACCGCGAATGGGATGGTGTGGAATGAAACGAAAGTTGGTGGATGTCTGACTTTTATTACCGTCGTATCACAGTTTATATATCGCTAATCTGTTAGTGTATGCTTAATCTTTGGCACACCTAGCATGTCGTAAAAGGTGACTAATGGTATATATGGGGTTTTGGTTATGTGATTGTGTAGGCGACGAGCTAGCCACTTTTTCAAAATTTTCCATCTAATCCAGCCCAGTTTTATTTTGCCCGCTGCCCCTTTGACTCTGCCTACCCCTTCGGGGATGTTATGTATTATGTATGTAATAAAAACGATGAAGTAGAATAATTTTTAAGTTATGGAAATCCTCAACTTGTCAATTTCTTCATTACTACACCTTTAACATCGTCGAGTATTTTAGATGGCACGGTAGTAGAGTAATTTTACTGATAAAAGGAAACTTTTCACTTTTTCTGAAAGTAATACTTTTTGGCGCCATAGAAGAAAATGGCTATTTTTACAAAGTTTGAACGAAACACTGTTTGTCCGCAGTGTGTTGTACGTGCAGGACAGCCTGGAAGGCGAGCCGCGCGTGTTCCTAGACCCCAACACGCTGTCGGAGGACGGCACCATAGCGCTGTCGGGCAGCCGCTTCACGGAGGACGGCGCCACCTTCGCGTACGGCCTGTCCGCCAGCGGCTCCGACTGGATCACCATACACTTGAAGGATGTCGCCACAGGTAACAATAAATAAATAAAAATCCGACTACATCACATACATTGATCTGACTCCGAGGTAAGTAGCTTCAGCACTTGTGTTACGGATATCAGAATCTTACAAATATATACTTAAATATTAACATACAGACACAGAACAAACACAAGTTATTCATCATACGAATGTTTGTCCTGAGTGGCGATCGAACCCACAATTCCTGGCACATGGGGCAGTGTCACTACCGAATGAGCCATCGAGCCAGTCAAACAGTGACGGGATGTTTCGATCTAGCGTAGGGTAGATGACACCACTATTATATAAGGCATTGCACACGTTCTTATGAAGTTAACTCGTTCATGATTTAGGAGCGTTCATAACCTTACCCAATTTCATTTTCGGCTCAATGTGGTTTAAGGGGCTTATCACTGTCTACCCCTTAGGGATTGCAGGTCTGAGGGTATGTAATTCAATTGCTATGTGCGTTAGGATTATTTGCGTCGAATTGGTTTCCTGATAAATTCTCTGCTTCTTATATATGATAGAGCTTGTATGCAAAGGATCATGAATGTTGAAAAGGCGAGTGAGGTGTGTAAGGATCGTGCCATATGGCGTTCGGTTCTCTCTGCCTACCCCGCTAGGGAAGTGGCGTAAAGTTTAGTTAGTTAGTTATATATGATATGTTTCTCTGTTTCAGGCAAGGACTATCCAGAAGTGTTAGAAAAAGTTAAATTCGCATCTATGTCGTGGACGAAGGATAATAAAGGATTATTTTATTCTGTAAGTATCCGGAGTTTCAATATTTTATTTAAGTAAATGTGAAATTGACCATCATATTTTTTTTGTGGCGTGATGTTTAGTTATATATTTTTTAATCCCAGCGATATCCAGAGCAAACAGGCAAGACGGACGGTTCGGAAACGGAAGTGAACCGTGACCAGAAGCTGTGCTACCACCGGCTCAACACGCCGCAGTCCGAGGACGTCATAGTCGTGGAGTTCCCAGAGGAGCCCCTCTGGAGAATGTGAGTCAAGGCTTTTACACAGAGCAATTGGACATGAAAATGTAGACGATAACTAGGACACGGCTTTAATTTAACCTAAGTCAAGATGTATCCTAAATACATCTTTAAAAACAGTTAGGGCAAAATAACATGGCATTATTTAAGGTAGATATCCTATAAATGGTCACTGGTAGAATTCCTACCAGCGGTGCAATTCTCTTGACAGATCACCGGTAAGCAATCCTTCCAGTCGGTCCCGCGTACGTCGCGCTAATACTATTATGATATCAATTCGAGCTGAAAAACGCTTCCATACATACAAACCAGGAGGAGATTGATTGATTAATTATTGAAGAGAGAGAGCACATTGGCAGCTTTGCCAACAATACGTTAGTGTTGGCAAAGCCACAACGTATTATGAAGTTCTATTATATAAATTAGATCATGCAATTAGTAGAATCTTAAAGGGTAGGTTGTTAAAAAATTTAATGTTTGTTCAAAGGATATTTACTATTATTGTTAATATTTTATTTTTTCTCGTTAACAGAGACATCCGTACTCACATACAAGGCCAAGCAAAGCGCGCGTATGTCTTTGTTTTACGTACTATTTGAGTAACATGTACATAATGTTGATAGTAGAAATTGACACACTAAAATAAACTTTGAACAAACATGTAGTATAAATTATAGTGTAGAATTCACCATAATCATAAGTGAGTTTAGCTAGTGTAGTACCGTTAAGCCGTTGGTCCTGCGCCTGACCACTTTCAAATCATGTCAGATTGCCGTCTTACCGAACGAGAGTGAAGGAACAGAGTAAACCTGTGTTTGCGCACGCACTTGTGCACTATAATATTTCCTGCGTAGTTGGCTAATCCTCGGTGAGATTAGCCGCCGTGACCGAAATCAGTTAGGAGAGTATTCTGCGAGGGTATCAATATAGCAATATAATTTATTCTGTTAATCAAAAATGTCATTATTACTCTCCGTAAAAGATGATTTATAAGGCCTTACTGCTAATTTTAGTAAAACATCTCAAAAATGTGACCTGATGGCCAAATATGAATGAATGAATCTGAATCAGTTGTTACTGTTTCACCAAAAATTTACTCTGCAACAAAAACCTTGTTGCCCAGTGTAATTATTTATTAATATGATAATTCCTGGTCAGCGGCGCAGAGGTGACGGACTGCGGGCGGTACCTGATCGTGTCGCCGGTGAAGGACTGCCGCGACAACCTACTGTTCTTCGCGGACCTCAGACAGCACCCGGACGTCTCCGGGATACTGCCGCTTACGCAGATCGTGCACAAGTTCGAGGCGGACTACGAGGTGACTGTTGCCTGTTCGTAGTGCCGCGACAACATCAATGTATACGGTTCAACTAGCTAACCCGCCGATTTTCATACCACCCCGTTATCGAACTTGCTAACTTTACGCGTCATTTCTTACATAAAAACCTTCTCTTTATAATAAGAAACACAACAAAAAATAATTAGCGAAACGACGGTTTTTTAAAATTAAAACATCCAAAAATGGCGTGACTGTGACGTGCGGTCTTGTCACCCTCCTCTTTGGTTAGTTGTCAGACCAAACTGACATGCTGTCAACAAGGAACCAATAGTGACAGTGATAAAACCACGAGACTCCCTCGTGCCACCTAGCGGATTTTCTATTTTTAAAAACCTTCATTGCTCCAGTCGTTCACGCGTGATGCCGTGACCAAGGGTAATAGAAAAATGTACTGAAACCAAGTCTGATGGCCAAAGCTACCATTATCCAACAAACTAACCATCTCCAAGATAGGCTCCGCGCTTTCTTGTTACTTGTCCATAAAATAAGATGCATATGTGAATAACTAGTTTTTACGTCATTAAAAAAGAAGAGAAGAGAGGAAGGATATGTAACAAAGAGAGTGATAAGTAGTTAGTGGATGGAGAGGAAGAAGAAGGCCAAATAAGAGATGGATGATTTATGTGAAAGATGATATGAGTGAAATGGGAGTGGATAGCTTGATGACGGCTGACCGGGACGACGACGACCCCAAACGACCTGGGAGAAGGGCAAGGAATCAATCTTTTCTATTTACAAAGACTTAAGTATGTACCTATTTATCGATTTTTCGGTACCCTATCTAAATCATATCGACCCTGTTCGAATTCACAAACATTTTTTATCAACTCAAGTGATGCTTATTCGTTTTCCAGTACGTGACGAACGAGGGTTCAGTATGCATATTCCGCACGAACAAGAACGCGCCAAACTACAGGCTCATCAAGATCGACTTGGAAAATCCCGCTGAGGAGAATTGGGAGACGTTAATACCGGTAAGTAGTCTACTGCTGACGTCGATGAGACATCATCTATAGGTACCATCGGGCAAGAGTTGCCTATAACTGATAACTCAACAAAAAATCTTGGTTAAAGATGCCAGGTGCTGACGAATAGTAAATCTCATGCTTCCTGGTCTAAACAGGTGCCCAGATTAAATAATTCACGTATCCAATTTTCATGCGGATATTGGATACGTTTTATGTAATACTAGCTTCTGTCCGCGACGTTGCTCGCGTGGTACATCTATAAAACATAGCTTATGTGTTATTCTGATATATAAACTATACTATTGTTAAGTTCCACTAAAATACAGGCATCTATCCATCAATCCATACAAACTTTCGAGTTTATAATATTAGTAAGATAAACCAAATAGCAGTGTATGATTATAAATTAGATGTTAGTTTACAAGATGTTGGATGTATAAAGCATATTAGAGTATGTGATTTCTCATTTCAGGAACACCCCAGTGACGTGTTAGACTGGGCATCAGCGGTTGATAAAAACAAATTGGTCATACATTACGTCAGGGACGTAAAGGTAAGTGTACAAACTGTGAAATTAAAACACAAAATATAAAAAAAAAATGGTATATAGGGCGACAAGCTAGCCACTTGTCACTACTTTTTCACAATGATCTATCTAACCCAGCCCAGTTTTGTTTTTGGCTGAATGTGGTTAAAGTGGCTTGCTGCTCCTTTGACTCTGCCTTCCCTTCGGGAATTACGGGCGTAATGTTGCAAAAATAAAACCGCTGGGTTTGATGGGAAATTGTGCAAAAGTAGTGACAAGTGGCTAGTTCGTCGCCTTCTTAATCACATTCTTAAAACTCGATATACCATTAGTCGCCCTTTAAGACACACTACTAGACAAGGAACAGAGATGCCAAAGATTAGGTATACACTAACAGATTAGCGATCTATAAACTGTGATACGACGACATTATATATTGATCTGACTCCGAAGTAAATAGCTTAAGCACTTGTGTTACGGATATCAGAAACAACAGTGGTATTACCAATATATACTTAAATATTTAGCTTTATATATAATAGATAAATATTGGATATTAACACCCAGACACAGAACAAACACAAGTATTCATTACATGAATGTTTGTCCTGGGTGGGGATCGAACCTACAACTCTTGGCAAATGGGGCAGGGTCACTACCGAATGCGCCATCGAGCTTGTCAATAAAGTCAGACATCCACCAACTTTCGTCTCATTTCACACTATCCAATTCGCGGTTATACTAGGCAAGGAACAAAGTCGGCACATTATTTTTAAGTCCCAGACCAACATGGAACCACGCTAACCGACGATATACAAAAATGAGATTCTGCCAAAGTGAAAAATTAGGAAGGATATATTTTTCGTAATGACGATTTGTGAATATAACGATGTTATTGTTCCCGTCGGGTGCGCGCAGAGCGTGCTGCAGCTGCACGCGCTGTGGTCGGGCGCGCTGCTGCAGCAGTTCGCGCTGGGCGTGGGCTCGGTGGTGGGCTTCTCGGGCAAGAAGGAGCAGTCCGAGATCTTCTACCACTTCATGTCCTTCCTCACGCCCGGCGTCATCTACCACGTCGACTTCAAGGCGGAGCCGTACGCGCCCACGGTCAGTACCTTGAGCGTGCAACGTTAACACGTTTACTGCCACTAGGGTTTTACGATGTTTTGTCGGATTTTGGCTACATTTTATCGAAACGCACTGAACTCGCCAGGCACGAGTCGATGGCTAAGATTATGGAATAAGATTAATATGAACTCATCGGGCGAGTCGATGACACTGATCGTGTTAAATCTGTACAGGTCACACTTGCACCAACAATACGTAAATATTACTATTGTTATTGACAAAGAATGCGAAATGAACGATATGTCTGCATCTCTTTATGTTAACGAACTTTATTCCCTCTTCCGTGAGATCCACCCGCTGATTTATTTTTACTTATTGTTTTCCAGAAAATAGTGAAAAATGCAAGTTGAGCGAGTCTCTGTAATTATCTGTTTCGATCAGTGTTTTTGTTAACTAGTCCTCCGTAATGATTGTATTTTGATCCAAACATAGTTAGTTGAAGTATTTAGAAATAGTATATGTATGTAGATTACGATTGTATTGTTATTTAAAACGAAGAAAATACAAGCAAAATATTAGAATTTTTAGTTTATAAAAGTAATTAGAATTTTTATTGACGTGAACTTTTTACAATTTTTAATGTACCATACTATTATTACAGGTATTTAGAGAAGTAAAAGTGAAAGGGTTCGACGCATCGCAGTATGAGGCTAAACAAATTTTCTACTCGAGTAAAGACGGCACCAAAGTTCCTATGTTCATCGTGTCCAAAAAGGTTAGTAATGATAAAATAATAATGGTGTATCGCCGATAACGAAACAAAAAATATTTTAGGTGTTGGTATTTAATAATTTTGTAATTTATAGAACAATATATTTATATTTAAATTTTTTTTTTTACGAAAAACAAGTTTAACCGAGCCATGATCGAATATTTTCTTACCTAGTGAACGAGGTCAGAATTTTCGAACATTGGAGGCTTTTAATATCACTTCTACAATAGCTAAATTAAAAAAAAATAGGGACAATATAAAATGAGAAATGGTAACGTCCATTTTAATTTGAATTACACGTCCGGGTTCCCGCCGTGACGTAACACCGCGCCACCCCACTCACCGCTAGACGTGTATCCCTATGGCAGGACCTCCCCCGGGACGGGTCGACGCCGGCGCTGGTGTACGGCTACGGCGGCTTCAACATCAACATCCAGCCCAGCTTCAGCGTCACGCGGCTGGTCTTCATGCAGCACCTGAACGGCGTCGTCGCCATACCCAACATACGCGGCGGAGGGTAACTTAAAATTACAATTTAAAGCAATTCCCATAATCACGAAACTCAGTTGAAGAAGAATAGTTCTATTAGAAGAATATTCCCTTTCAGTTAAGGACAAATAGTTCTAAAGACCTCTCTAGAAGTATTATTTTCGAACGCCAAAGTTTACTTTTTGTTTGTTATTAGTTAATTAATAATTTTTGTAACTTCAAAATGGAAGTAAACGATTATGATAAGCAAACATGAATCGTTTCGTATTCTATAATTTTAACAAGCTGCTTCCGATTCTTTGCCAAATGCAAATACGTTTCGCTCTAAGGTATTTATATCTTTTAACCTATATATTTAATTGTGATTGAATCCAAGTGAATCTTATATGCTACTCCAAATTATATTTAGAGTGGAAAAAAAAATACAGGACTTTTTTCAGTTATATATTTAGGTATGCTTACAACTAAACATACAATTGTAAACATATATTGTGGTTACATTTGTTAACAACTGGGTTATATATATTAGCCTTTAAAACATATCTAATGAGTAAACATTTGTTTCGCAGCGAGTACGGCGAGCGGTGGCACAACGCCGGCCGGCTGCTGAACAAGCAGAACGTGTTCGACGACTTCCAGGCGGCGGCCGAGTACCTGATCGCGGAGAAGTACACGCGGCCCGAGCTGGTCACCATCCAGGGCGGCTCCAACGGCGGCCTGCTGGTCGCCGCCTGCATCAACCAGCGGCCCGACCTGTACGGCGCCGCCATCGTGCAGGTCGGGTGAGTGCCTCCAATGCGTTCATTATATTATCATAATGTTTATTTATTTATTTATTTTTGTTTATTTATTTTTACCATAAACAAGGAAATGGTTACATAAGCAAAGCAAAACAAATCAAAATTAAATGCAGACAAATACCTGTTTATGGAGACTGGTGACCTATGGTAAGTAAAAATAATACTAACCTCCTAACCGATTTCGGTCACGGCTCAACGAAGATTAGCCTACTACGCAGGAGATATTAAAGTGGGCAAGTATGGGCGCTAACCATTGAACTATTATTACTAGCGTATGGAACCGACGCAGCGAACAAGTTTTTTGCGCCGTGCGTTGTTGCCGATCGGCAACAACTCGTTTAGTCACTCGCCTACGTTCACGCGTAAGCGCCATGAAATTCACGGCGTTTACGGCGTCGCGAGAAAAATGTACTCTATGAGTGATATAGCGCTGCGTGTTTTAATAGCTTAATTAGACGACGATTGTTAGTTTTAGCGCTGCAAATGCTGAAACACGCTCAGTCCATTCTTCGTGATTATATTTTTGTTTGACATAGCTTCTCTATACGTAGTAATAATAGCTCAATGGCGCTAAGGAAGGTGCACTTTCTGTAACTTCATTTTCATAGTTCGGTGAGATGGTAATCCGACATGACCGGTCGGGTCAGGCGCAGGAACAACGGCTTAAAGGTGCTTTCCGAGGCACGGGGGTGATAAAACGCCAACTCCTTGACTCCGGGCTGGTACCGAGTGATTTCAATATTGAAATGACACAGCCATAATTTTTTTCGGTCCCGTAAGGACCACAGTTGATTTATTCTTTCCTCAAAAATTTCATGTGTTTATTTTCTCTGAACACATCAAATCCGAATCCTAAGATGACCTTAGATTATGTTGTTGAGAGCTTTTCTGCGGCAAATCGCTAATATGTTGGGTTTCATTCGCTAACCTTCCCGCCTTCACATAGCTTTGAATTTTCACTAGAATTGATAACTGCAGCGCTTAATAATTACGGCTCTAAATTCATAGCAATATGTACATATTTTTATTCTGTTTATTGCAGAGTGCTGGACATGCTGCGGTTCCAGAAGTTCACAATCGGACACGCGTGGGTATCGGACTACGGAAGTTCGGATAACAAGACGCACTTCGACAACCTCATCAAGTACTCGCCGCTGCACAATATTCAACCCCCCAGCGATGGTGAATATTTATTTACATATATACATACATACATAACATCACGCCCATAGTCTCCGAAGGGGTAGGCAGAGTCAAAGGGGCAGCATGCCCCTTCAACCACATTTAGCCAAAAATAAAGCCGGGCTGGGTTAGATGGAAAATTGTGAAAAAGCAGTGACAAGCGGCTAACCTGTCGTCTACACAATCACACACCCAAAACGCGATATACCATTTGTCGCCTTTTACGACATGCTAAAGGCAAGAACCACAGTTGGCATATTCTTTTTAAGTCCCAGACCAACATGGGACTAAATAATAAAGAATATTTATTTATTGTATAATAATGCATAAAACGACCATTGTATACCTGTGACCACATAGTGCTTGGCGGATATTTGAGTCGATCGACGGCCTCACCGCGTTAAAGCGTTCTTTACGCTTTTAAAGGCTGATTTCAGAGTCACGCTTACGCCGGCGGTGGTTATTAGCGATGCGGGGCACGAGTGAGGTGTTGCTTGGTACCGTTTCAAAGTGCAAAACTTTTCACGCCTACCACCCGCGCCGATTACAATTCAAACACTGACTTACGAGACGCGCTTGCCACCCGACCGGGCGGTTAGCGTGGCTTTGAAACCAGCTTTAAATGTACCCTCGTCGTGTGGCAGAGCGCGCGCAGTACCCGGCGACGCTGGTGCTGACGGCGGACCACGACGACCGCGTGGTGCCGCTGCACTCGCTCAAGTTCATCGCGGCGCTGCAGCACGCCGTGCGCGGCTCGGCGCAGGCGCGCCCGCTGCTGGCGCGCGTCGACACCAAGGCGGGCCACGGCGGCGGCAAGCCCACCGCCAAAATTGTAAGTATGGCTCCCTTGTAGGCCGAAACGCACACCTTGTAATAGATTGATCTTTTTACGCGCGAGTCCTTTGAGTGTTCATTCAATGAGGGCGCGACTTCCTCCTGTCAACGTAGCGATCACGCATCGTTGAATATCATGTCAGTCCTGTACAATATTAGTTGCGCGATAATTGCCATAAGACCACAGATCGATAGTCGTAATAGTAGAAAAAAGTTATAGAACTGTAATCATATTCTTACTATCGCAAGTTCTATATTGTGTAAAAGTTGATGTTAACTATGGGTAATTCGGCATTTTTAATGAAACAGACATATTTATAATGGCCTTATAGTTCTCACCGCAGCCAAACAAGCGTGACATACATGCGTACAGCGTGGCATGACATTATTCGGGGCTTGGCAAATTCAAGGAATACTGCTAAAGGCAGATATTTATCGTTAACAAATTACAAAGTGTTCTATAATACTTGTTTTTTTTTTTTCATTTCAGATTGAAGAACACACAGACATCCTGTGCTTTATAACGCAAGCTCTAAAGCTGAAGTTCGTGAAGTAGACTCGCCTGCCATATTATACAGAGATAGTATTACATTGAGATACACGGAAATAGTATTATGTAAATATACGCAACCACAGTCTGTTGACGATTACCTCTGGGTCTTAGATAAGACTGGTGATATTGTTACGCATTGCTACTATTTTTTTATTAATAAAACCTTGTTTTTATTTTTGGATGTGTTACTTCATTTGCATTTTGGAATTGCAGGTTTGGTCATATACTTGCCAAGGAAACAATAGGGATGATGACTGCATTAAAAAACTATAAATCTATTTAGTCCGTCAAATAAATTATACAAAAATACTAGACAAATATTTTTCGTTTTATCAAATTAACAAAAATAACAAAGTTATAGAACATCAAGTTTTGGAGCCCACTCCAAAACTTGAGTTGAGAATTTTTACTAATAAATAGTGACGTTGCAAGCCCCAGATTGCACCGTCACTATTTAGTAAAAATTGTATGAAAGTGTGACGTCACGCGCAACTAGAATGCATTGTATCTTCGTAAATGTTTGACAAATAAAAAAAAAATTACGTGTTCAATATTTTTTTATAATATAACTGACGGACTAAACAGATTTTTTTTGTCCTCTTGCCTATTAGTTATCAACACGGAATTAATATTCACAGTTTCACAATCCTGCGTAGTTACGCAGCATCGTTTGTCACCCTAGTAGTGCCAGACTGCGTGTGTCTGAATATACACCTTATACTGGCTAATTTAAGGGTTATAATTGCTCCAAAAAATACAACGCCCTCTATGGTCGAAAAGAAAACTTTTCTGTACGTTTGTGTCCGATGCCGTATCCGGAACTTGGATTACGAAAGGTCATATGTAACTACTTTTTTAAAGGTATAGAAAATTAAACCGTTTTACAAAAGAATGAAGGTATGTTGTTTGATGGAGGATTAAGGAGATGAGTTGTTTTTAACTAAAAATTAACATTACTATCTGTAGTTTAATAAAATGGAGAAATAAATAAATAACAGACTACATCACATAATATGTTATCAGATCCTTTCGGTTCAATGTACATATTATTTACATTGATCTGACTCTGAGGTAAGTAGCTTAATCACTTGTGTTACAGATATCAGAATCAACAGTGGAATTACAAATATTGGATTTGTATTAACTTAAATATTGGATATTAACATCCAGACACAGAACTAACACAAGTATTTATCACACGAATATTTGCCTGAGTGAGGATCGAACCCATAACTCTTGGGGCATGGGGCAGGGTTAGTACCGAATGCGCCATCGAGCCAGTCAATTTTATCAATGTGATTAGTGGCGTATCTGTGTGAATTTGCCTTTAGCGGTTTTCATCTTCTATACTTATAATAAATCTGTAGGGAGGTCAATTCTGAACATGAAATATATTTTCAAAATAACTATCAGGGGGTGATTAGTGATCGATACTGATGCCAAAAATGCAATCAGTAAAATTTTTGTCTGTATATTCCTTATAGAAACAAAAACTACTCGACGGATTTCAACGAAACTTGGTACAATTATTCTTCATACTCCTGGGCAGGTTATAGTATACTTTTCATCACGCTACAATAGGCTACAAATAGGAGCAGAGTAGTGAAGAGAAATGTTGGGAAAACGGGAGAAGTTACTCCATTTTTTAAGCTTCCGTCGCGTGTGCAGCCTTAATGGTTAAAGTTACATAGAAATCGTGTATGACGGAAATAGTCTTTATAATATTAACCATAAACACGGGTGACACCGCTGGCACAGCTAGTACTATATAATTTTGTGACATGCCATTTGTATAAAGTTTTTTTTGTACAACAGATATTTTTAACGGATTAGACATAACATTTTTAAAGACCACAAGAAGGAAAAAATTATATATATAGCGATCCGTGATGGTAATCACGAAGATTTCCCGCTCCTCTCCCCAGCTTTGTTTTGCCCCCTCCGTATATTTTTTTTTTTTGCAAATATCCCACTCCTTACCGTAGGGGACAATGCTGAGGTTGATGAGCGGGAATAACCGGTTGATAATTACTGCTTACTGAGACCTAAGGACATTTAGAGTTAATACAGATAGAAAATCCAAAAATTATAGGTATATAGTTCCTTGTTAAGGTTGGCTACAAAATATTTTAGATCAAAAAGTAGGTTTTATTTCGAATGTTTTGTGTAGGATCCCACTGTCACGACCATAGATTTAGGATGTACAAGATACACAAAGACGGCTCGGAGACATGACCAAAATAAATTTAAGCATGTGTTGGTTGACGTCTATGTGTGAGTTAAAAAAAGTGTTGTCAAAGACGCACTTTTACATTATCGACTGATTCAGTTGTATACTAATAATATAGGTATTTAAAACGCTTTTTTATACTTTTGAATAATTATTTATGGCATTGACTGAAATCAGTAGTTGTATATATTAGGTAAATTGGAATTAGTCGGTAAGAAATCTCATTCTAAGCAGTTCTATAAACAATGAGATGGTAAAATTATTCGTATATTCAGCGTGTAAAAAATTAAAAAAATAGAAATATGTTCTATGATTTATACTAAGACAAAAAGATATGACTTTTGCTTTGACTCATGGAATGAAATGAAACAAATAATATATCAACAACTTTTAATTTGGTGTCAATCAGTTATTTAAAAATAATATGTAGTGCAACAATTTTTTTACTGCCGTCATTTGCCGTCAAAATGTTTGCTGCAGATAGTGGAGTTCTTACTGGGAGTCCAATCTGGTCTGTCTATAGTCCGTATCCATTTTTTATACAACGCTGGGTTGCTTGGAAACCTAGAAAAATTATCAATTACTTAACTAACAACTGTACGGAGATAATGAGTTCCCAATGTGAATATAATTATATTTTAACATAACTTGGCTAAATATCTTTGTATTCATGTCATGATGTCGCTAAAAGACGATTAAGTTTTTATCGATACTCGTGACGTCACCGCTTTGTCAAGCACTAGCGTAACCAAACTATTTACAATTTTACACAATATTTTCCTCAATTCTGATTATAATCACGATGTATACTTAAAAAGATCAAATAAAATCAATATACTATTGTAAACATATTTTTCTAAACTGATTAATAGCAACAATTTGACAAAATATGGTTTGAAAAAATCTAATGATAAAATCGTATTTACCTGTTAAAAGTGTGTTTATTCGGATTATTCCGCCGTGTAACCTCACAATCACGTACAGAACAAGTCACCTCAATTGCACATTTAATATTCTCGATTTTAATCTAAGGTTTAATACATAAATGCACAAATTTCACTGCGACGTAGAATAGACCGGGACGCTATGGCCTCTTACTCGCAAAAACATTGACATATAGGTACTTCATTCGCTGTCTCTTTTTCTCTCGGGCGGTTTGTATTTCAGCAGGATTTCTCGCTCCCACGCTTGATGTATCTTTTGCCTAGTCAAAAAATTCTAAATCTATGGTCACGACTTTTATTTAATGTAGTTTGTTTTAACTTGTATTTACTTAGGTATATGTAAATTAGGTTAAATAAAGTATTATTCACGCGAATCGCCAATCAAACTCGTGGAAATATAATTTTCTATATAATAAAAATACTTATTACCTACTCATTTATCAATATATAGGGCAAGTTTACAATTTCACGATCATAATAATATGTTTGTTATTATTTTTTATTTTTTTTATTAACTGTTTCATAAGGGTACATACGCAGGGGGCAATTGCCTCCCCTCGATCGAACTCGTGAACCCGTGGAACGGCTGGTGATAAAATGTATCCATTAAAAACGTAAATAAGTTCCAAGTTCAATACGCAATCTTGAATAAATCATGTTGCTATTAAAATAGTGATTTCAAATTTACATTAATTAATTAATAAAATGTTTCAAAGAGCACCTCATTGTCTATTGCACTTCCCGCAAGCTGGCCACCTGAATAATAGACAATAGATACCTAAGCGAGTCTTGGAGGCGAACTAGAGGACTACCTTTTGTATATCCTATGTTAGCTATCATATAAATATGTAGGTATATGTACATACAGACTGTATTGTATTTATAAATGTTCTTCATAAAGTAATGGTTAAAAGAACATACAATTTGGACTTTGCCTTCTCGTCCTGCCCCGGAAAGAACCATTGATTTGCTATTTCACAACCCGCAAGGATGGATGACCGCCCAGATTTATAATACAATGCTAAAAAGCAACAGTAACTTCAGAATGTTGAAAAAACATACCTGAAATTTGTCTTCTACGGGTCACGCTAGAACGATGTACATTGAACGTAAGCCAAATTTTTTTTTGCGAAAATCCATGCGTGTAAACTTGTTTAATAAATATGCAAAAAATATGTATGTATATGCATTTATACAATATATAAATCAAAGAGCAAATTGGCTGTGGCAACCAGTTACAACTGAGCGAAGGCAGCGCGAGGTCGCCATGCGCGTGCGCAGGTGTGCTTATGTGTCCGTGTGCGTTTTCCTGCAATGCGCCAGCGCAATAGCGGCGAGTGGCCTCATCGAATATCCAGCCGCACGGAGGGATGAAAGCGTCGTCGACGATTATCATGGCACCAAGGTATTTCTGGCGGGATTTAGTGTTTCGATCCTCTTGGGTATTTACGCAAGGGGAGCAAAATCTTGTTAACTATACTAACATGTATGTTATGTTATTTCGAAAGAAGAATAATACAGTACAATAAGAAGATGACGAGGTTCTTAGTGTACCCACCTACTTTGTAGGAGGTTTTTAGGATCATCTGAGCCCATCCCATAGAACCTGTTTAGCAAGCAAAAGTACCTAATTGTTAGTAGGACATGCAGACTGTCGCCTTAGCTTAAACGTTTCACGCGGCATCCTTGGTGGACGGCAACGGATTTGATACTCTTATGACTGCCTACTAATATAGATATATAGATATTAACATTTACCCACTTAATGTAAGTTAGCTGAAACTTAAAAGTTTCTACACATGTTTGATACAATTAGTCCTATCCTACGTTTCGCACGTGTACGACAGATTTCTCAATTCAGTGAAATTTAAATCCGATTATGATTATTTATATCGAATATTGTATTTGCAATCAATTAGACAAGCTATTGTACCATTAACATAACCTGATAAAATCATAATGGCATTTTGAAATGTTATATATTAATGTTGTATTGAATATGTAATATTACCTTCTGCCTACTTGTTCTTTGGTACCGTTCTTTGGTACGCGGATAAAGCAGTACCTATAAGCGATATTATTGTCAAGTATCATTATAATCCATTCAGTAGTTATTGCGTAAAAGAATAACAAAGATACACACATCCATACAAACATTAGTGTTTACAATGAGAACTATATATGTAGTTCTACCCAGTCGTTCTTTTAGCTGTTTAACTGAATAGCTTATCAGGCAACTGGTTGAATCAGTTAAATTCCTAAGAAGCTTAGTTAGACGTGAAGAAGACATTACAGAGTTACTTTCGCATTTACAATGTTAGCAAGGATTCAATTAAATATTAGAACAAGTCACCTGTATTTATAAATAATAATAATAAATTCTCCAGATCCAAATCTCAAAATACTTTTTCTTTCTTTAAAATGAACACTAACTTTGTTGGTTTAAGCCTTCTCTCCATCCATGTTTTATTTGTGGTCAAACTAGTTTAACGTAAATATTTAATGTTTTACCTACAATCATTTCGATTTTTGACCGATTTAAAAACAAAGGAGGAGGTTCTCAATTCGACAGCACTTTTATAGGTAAAAAATTCATTCAATTCAACAATATTTTATGTACAAAGGTCAATTGAAACCGCAAAAAACGATTAATTGCCAGTGATGCTATTTAATTGTCGGCTATCAATAGAGAATATCTAAGAGTTACGAAGGTCAGGTGTCAGTTACTTTAATGAAGTAACCAGAATCGCTGAATCCAGGACCATAGAGCGGACTCCGATTAAGAACGGGGCTTACCAGTTTAATACTAAACATGTAGGGACCTAACAGCTAGACAGTAGGAACAATTAGCTGATATCAAATCATAAAAACTTGCGCTGGCTGAATTATCAAGGTAATGTAACATAGTAGGAAAATCATTGTCAATTCATGTTAATACCACACCACCAAGACGGGATAAATAAATATAGACAACATCACTTATGGCTGATTTTTCAACAGTCATATAAAATATAACAATCGAATTAATCACAATCCGGAAGATTGTAAAATGTCATTGCCTGTTTCCTAAGTAAAATACCGTGTGACATCCGCAAATTGGTGACTTTATACTTTAACAATCGGTTAATTCTTAACTGACTACCTATTATAATGGTAAGGACACGCACCTCATCGGCGAGGCGCGCACACACGGGCTCAAACCCGGACCTATGGATTATTTTATGAATGGAAAAATAAAAAAGTTATAAGTACTTATTCATTTCGCATCACAAAACTTGTTTTTATATTCAACGAAAATCAATTATCTTAACTGGTATTCATTATTATTACCTATTCATACGAATGAAGATACAACTATGAGCTATTTCGGGACATTGATCGCAATGTTCGATGTAAAAAATTATCAAGAATATTTTAATAGCAATATTTACACATACATACATACATAACATCACGCCCATGATCCCCGAAGGGGTAGGCAGAGTCGAAGGGGCAGCGAGCCCCTTCAACCACATTCAGCCAAAAATAAAGCCGGGCTGGGTCAGATGGACAATTGTGAAAAAGCAGTGACAAGCGGCTAACCTGTCGCCTACACAATCACACACCCAAAACCCGATATACCATTAGTCGCCTTTTACGACATGCTAGGCAAGAACCACAGTTGGCATATTCTTTTTAAGTCCCAGACCAACATGGGACAGTGGGCTGGGTTGGATGGAAAGCTGTGAAAAAGAAGTGACAAGTGGCTAGCTCGTCGCCTACTCAGTCACATACCCAAAAGCCCGTAAACCATTAGCAATATTTAATTTTTTTAAATTATAGCTAATGTTGGATATAGTATTATGGTAAATCTAGCTAGTGCAAACATAAAATAATAATAACTTATAAAAAAAATATTATAAGACCAGTCTTTAAGTCAATCTAGCCATAGATATAGTATCCACAAGATGCCACACCTTATGGGTGAACATAAATTCAGGTACCTGTATAACAGCTACCGCTCTAAACAATAAACAAATATCTAAGACATGTTAGTAGTTGCTCCGAATAACGCCTCCACGCAAAATTCTGCTCGAGAATAGAATAAGTTATTTGAGTTTGCACCCACAAGATATCGTGAACTTTCCTTTACATACATAATAATTAGCGCGTGACCCCCGAAAGGGTAAGTTGAGTCCAAGTGACTAGTTTAAACCACATTTAGACAAAAATAAAACAAGTAGGATTAGACAGAACATTGTGAAAAGTACTAAAAGTGTTTAGTTTGTCGCCAGTGGCGGACTAACCGGGGGGCGGAAGGGGCGGTCCGCCCCGGGCCTCAGGTCTTCATATTATCTCCTAGTACTTATCATCCTAAATCAAACCGTGGACCCTCCCCCCTATTTCGGGCCCCCTCGTATCCCTACTAGGGGCCTTATACAACTCTTTGCCGCCCCAGCCCTAAAACAGGCTTAGTCCGCCACGGCTTGTCGTTTATTCATTTACAAATATAATACTTCATACGCCATGAGCAGTCTTGTACGACATATGAGGTGAGGCAATTTGTACTTTTTCAAGTCCAAGACCAACATTGCCTCGTTTTCAACAAGATGTTTTAACATACTAATACTATCTGCAGATTAAAGACCCATACCGTTGGCTAGAGGACCCCGACTCGAACGAGACTAAACAGTTCATAGAAGCAGAGAACAACATCACACGACCATACATAGACGCGACCCCGGAGAAGGCGAACATACAGGAACGATTGGAGGAGTTGTGGAAGTTCCCAAAATACCTATGTCCCGAAAGGCACGGCGATCGGTACATCTTCTATCTGAAGGACGGATTGCAGAGTCATCAGTAAGTGTAGTACTTGCTTATCAAACTCTTCGCAAGTTCTGAGGTTCTAAAGTTCAAGGTATGAACATACCCCTAAGTGTTCTGCTCTTAATTACCTATTATAGGTATCGTAGATAGCATCATATATCTATATAAAAAAAATATTCTTCAAACTGACACTTCCCTAGTCCCAAACTAAGCTTATGCTTGTGCTATGGATACTAGGTGAACGGGTAGACATACATATATGTATAAGTTATAAAACATCCATGACTCGAGTACAAATGTCCATGTTCATCACACGAAACATTTGCCCCTAGCGGGATTCGAACCCGCGACCCTTGGATTCGTGGCCAGTGTCTCTGACCACTCGAACAACGGGCCAGTCAAGTCAGGTTAGAAACCCCATTTTTTTTTTCTGCGAATTTTAGTAATTCTTACTTTAGATATTAATAAATAATTAACGTCCTTCTAACCGATATCGGTCACGGCGGCCAATCTCAACGAGGATTTGCTATCTGCGCAGGAGGTATTATAGTTCACAAGTGCGTGCGCAAACACAGGTGCACTCTCTATTCCTTCACTCTTATAGTCCGGTGAGACCGGACGTTAACTCTCTCCAGAGTTCAAGCGCTGGACCATCGGCTTAATGTGCTTTCCGAGGCACGGGGGTGATTAAACCCCCAACTTCTTGACTCCGGACTGTTGCTGAGTTTCAATATTGAAATACCCAGCCACAAATTTTTGAGCCGACCCGGGTATTGAACCCGGGGCCTCTTAGTCCTTAGGCGGCGCATGCTACCACTTGACCAACGAGGCATAGGTGTTTATATATTATATGTAGATCATGACAGAAATAATATATAGATAATAATAAATTGTTAATCTTTTGTTACTGGGTATTATTTTATTACCCATAGAGCTTTCTGTTACAAATTAGATTTCAACTTTACCGCATCTCTTGATCTCAATTTATCACAAAAATATTGTAGTATGTAAATATACTTAGTCTAAATATATACCTATACCTACTTAACACGTGTAAACAATTTAAATAATCCAGGTCAAGATCGAACTAGATAATCAATTCAGACGCAAACTTAGGATTTTAAAATGATATATATTCTTATAAATATTAATAAGCCAATTGTACTATATTAATATACCACATGCTAATAAATATATATTACGCATAGAAACCATTATCTATACTGGATTTTTTATATTATTATTTAGCTTGTAATTTGTACTAAAAGCCGGCATTTCAATTAATAATATCAACTTTAAACCAACGTCTAGAAAAACATTTATCTTAGGGTCGAACACATAGATTTATCAATACTATATTAATCCATACTTATCTATACTAATATTATACAGAGAGTAGATTTGTATTATTGTATTTTTGTGTGTGTGTGTGTGTATGTTTGTAATGAATACACCATTGGGAAGCTACATTATCCGGAAGTAACATAGGATATATTTTATCCCTATTTTCCTACAGGAACGGGAACTATGCGGGTGAAACTGCGGGGCGCTGCTAGTATTACTTAATAAGAGGAAATATTTGTATGGTTGTAATATTCGTTAAATTGAACTTAAATCAAAAACTACTGGATTTATTTTAATTATTATTTCACCATTAGAATGCTACATTATTCCTGAAGACTGAGCTACATAAAAATTTAAAAAAAAAATTAAGGTCCGCTCTTGACCCGAAGCCGGAGCAGGTCGCTAGTGAATTATAAATCTATGTTCAAACATTAAACATGCTTCTTCTCTTTTTCTTTACATTAAATACTACGGGCTAAGTACTTCTTAATTAGTATAATAACCACGATTATTATTCAAACACAGCTTGCCGTCAGTAGGTAATAGTTTTCAATGGTGTTTAGAGATAATCAAAAGCTCAAATGCGTCTTTACTGTGCATATTATTATTAACTAGCTGTGCCAGCGGTGTCACCCGCGTTTATGGTTAATATTATAAAGATTATTTCCGTCATACATGATTTCTATGTAACTTTAACCATTAAGGCTGCACACGCGACGGAAGCTTAAAAAATGGAGTAACTTCTCCCGTTTTCCTAACATTTCCCTTCACTACTCTGCTCCTATTGATTGTAGCGTGATGAAAAGTATACTATAACCTGCCCAGGAGTATGAAGAATAATTGTACCAAGTTTCGTTAAAATCCGTCGAGTAGTTTTTGTTTCTATAAGGAACATACAGACAGACAGACAGACAGACAAAAATTTTACTGATTGCATTTTTGGCATCAGTATCGATCACTTATCACCCCCTGATAGTTATTTTGAAAATATATTTCATGTACAGAATTGACCTCTCTACAGATTTATTATAAGTATAGATTTTACTTTTAATAACACTTGCTTATATCTTCGATCAACATTAGCAGTATGACTTAATAATATTAATACAATGTGTGTATTTAAAATTTTTTTATTGACTGTAAAAAAGTAACTGTAGGTACTTACACTTTCTTAAAGACTTTTAGATAGAAGTGACAAAAAGATTTACATTGGTTATTTTTTGTGTAATTTGACCATTTATTAGAGCTTTCTTGAGGCCTCGATAAAGAAATCCCATGTCGTAAAAGGAAATTAATAGTACCTATATTGGATTTTGGGTATGTGAAAGTGTAGGCGACGAGCAAGCTACTTGTCACTACTTTTTCACAATTTTTCATTGAGCCCAGTTCAGTTTTATTTGTAGCTGAATGTGGTTACGGTTGCCTGCTGCCCCTTTGACTATAGCTACCCCTACGAGAATGAGGGGTGTGTTGTTTTAAAAAAAAAAAATAAGGATATTTTGCATTTATTGACATTTGTCAGTCAGTTGTTGTTCCCCCTTATGAAACTTGTGCCGTACCGCATAGCTGAAGTCAAACAGCATATAAAACTATTATTGATCGCTTGTTTTTATATTCTACTTCTACATTCCTTCTTTTCTTGCGCAGCGTATTGTACATACAAGACAGCCTGGAGGGCGAGCCGCGCGTGTTCCTGGACCCCAACACGCTGTCGGAGGACGGCACGGTGTCCCTGGGTCTGACGGAATTCTCTTCGGACGGCTCCCTCGTGGCGTATGGACTCTCGGGCAGCGGGTCCGACTGGGTCACCCTACACTTCAAAGATGTCGAGACAGGTCAGCCAGTTTAGAATACGCATATCCTCGAAGGGTACATGTGCCTTATTGTTCTATTGTACTTTACATTGCTTCTGAATTATAAATTTATCGAAGAAAATGTCTTGAACCGTGTAATATAAAATATATTAGTGAGTATAATTTGAGGTGATCTCAACTCAATATAACATTGTCTTATAAATTAACCATCAGTAAGTCATACATACGTAGTTAGTGGGAATAAATATATATATATATTTTAATTTGATTAGCGTGGGAGTAATCATCTATGGGGTGGATATTATCTCTCATTTGTTTCTTATCACTAATAAATAACAGAAGAGGGTATATATTTCGTAGGCCAGATCTCGTACTAATAATTTTTGATGATTTGTGAACAAACGTTCTCGTGTCTCATGACGTCATATGCCATTTAAGCTTTTTCTTACTGCAAGTACAATACAAAGGTATTGATTTAAAAATGTACTAATTGAATAACTTCCATCTGGACTTGTTAGGGTGACTGAGACCTTTTAATATACATAAATCAAATTAAAGTGGCTTTTTGTAATATTGGAATTATCACTAACTTGCATTTAGAAAGATACCATGTATGTATAACAAAAACATTTGTTAAAGTTCTTACCGTCTGTCTGTCTGTGTCAGCTAATATCTGGCTCCCACTTTGACGGAGTAGATAGCTGGACCTGGTGTTATAAAGCTTAACCTAAGCTAATTTTAGATAAATAATTAGGATTGTACGTCGACGAAGTCGCGGGCAACAGCTTGTCATATAATAAAATATTTATACAGGTGAAGATTATCCAGATCGATTGGAGAAGATTAAATTTAGCGACGTTACTTGGACAAAGGACAACAAAGGGGTATTCTATTCTGTAAGTAGATGTATGATTGAGTTTCTAGCTTGTTACCAAAGTCAAAGTCAAAATATTCTACCACCATATCCATTTACCAAAACTTGCTAACGCATCGACCGGCTTCCAACGAATCGGTCGACAAGAGCTGATATGTAATAAAATCTCAAATCAAACCATAACTAGTACCTATTATGCATTGACGTTAACTATAAAGTCTTGTTTTCTAGGCATTTCTTGACCAAAAGGGAAAGGCTGACGGTTCAGACACAGAATTGAACAAGAATCAGAAGTTGTACTATCATAAGCTCAACACCTCTCAAGCGGAAGACATTGTCGTTGCAGAGTTCCCCGACCAGCCGCTGTGGAGGATGTGAGTGTGTGTCATCATACAAGGTGGAAATGCTATTACAGTCAAGTTCAAAGCAAAACACCGTGGTCGATAATTACATACCTCACATCCAATGCAGTCATCTTTGTTGATGTACGGTCAACAGCAGGTCAAGTTACCACTTGAAGTTCAAAATTAGCGCTTATGCCCCCGATATAAGGGCGGTACAAAGTCCGAAGTGGATAGTCGATGTGCTGTTGTCTGTACTGTGAATTACCCTGTTATTAGTACCTTGTTAGAGAACAACCTAGCAATTGCAGTAAATTATACATGTGTATCTAAGCTATACTCATGGTTCACATAGAGTTTGGGAGCGTAGCTATGAGGCAATGCCCTACCTTAAAATACTGATTTTATTAAAACACACTCCCTTCAAAAATACATGTACCTATTAAACCTTTTTAACAGCTCTTGTCCTAATGTCAGCCCTCAGCTCAATTAATTGTCCCATGTGGGTCTGGGACTTAAAAAGAATGTGCCAACTGTGGTTCTTGCCTAGCTTGTCGTAGAAGACGACTAATGGTGTATCGGGTTTTGGGTATGTGATTGTGTGGGCGACAGAGGTTAGTCACTTGTCACTACTTTTTCACAATTTTCCATCTAACCTAGTCTAGTTTTGCTTTTGGCTGAATGTGGTTAAATGGGGCCTGCTGCCTCTTTGACTCTGCCTATCCCTTCAGGGATTACGGGCGTGATGTTATGTGTGTGTAGCTCAATTAATATTAACGCTATGATTGTAATCTAGGACAGCGCGAGTGACAGATGGCGGGCAATATCTGGTCATATCAGTAGTAAAGGACTACCGCGAAAACCTGCTGTTCTTCGCGGACCTTAGCCAGCACCCGGAGATCTCCGGGAAACTGCCACTCACGCAGATCGTGCACAAGTTCGAGGCGGAGTATGAGGTTCGTGATCCTTAAACAAAAGATAAGATTTAACAAAAGGCTGTCCGACTTGACTGAGAGCGTGGCGTCTCCTGTAAACCGGCTACTCGGAGGTCGAAATTGAAGGATGGTTTGAGATTGGGAATACTGGTGACTGCACGTCCACACTAAGCCTGGTATGAATAGAATCCCATGGAAGAGTCTGGGGAATGCAGGTTCACTAAGGAGGGGGAGCCGGGCCAGGGGGAAACCCAGCAGCCAAAAGGCTGTCTCATTCAGGCTCACCGCTCACGGCGTCACAACAGTAAGCCGACTATTATTAGATGTGGATCCTAAGAAACAGGCTACTATTTATCCTGGAAAAAATATAGACCCTGAGTGACTCACAATGATCTCTACGGAATATGGAATCAAACGCAGGTGGCGCTGCGGGCTGGTTTTAAATAAAATTATCAGAATCTAGGATGGTGGAGCGGTGGTAGCTCAATGGTTAGGACACGCGCCTCTTAACCGACTAGTGCGGGTTCAAACCCGGGCACCTACCTGTGGATTTTTCAATTCTATGTACGTATTTATACCACTAGCTCGACGGTGAAGGAAAACATCGTGATGAAACCTGCAAATTCAAACAACTTTGGATTTGTAACCATGATCCAAAAATTGTCTGGTTCCCCTATCTTAGGGTTACGAAGGTTAGATCGGCAATCGCTTCAATGTAATGACCAGACTCGCTAAATACTGGATCATGGTCTAAGCGGACCCCGTCTAAGCACGGGACATAACGCTAGGAAGATGATGATGATATCAGAATCTAGGATCATGATCAAAACAGAGGTAAACTAGCGCATAACGATCAGAAGAAAAGTCGCATAAATATTCCTTCCCATTCCATAATGGTGTATCGGGTTTTGGGTATGTGATTGTGTGGGCGACAGGCTAGCCACTTCTCACCACTTTTTCACAATTTTCCATCTAACCCAGCCCAGTTTTGTTTCTGGTTGAATGTGGTTAAAGGGCCTGCTGCCTCTTTGACTCTGCCTACACCTTCGGGGGTTATGGGCGTGATGTTATGTTTATGTTATTCCCCAGTACATAACGACCGAGGGCTCCACAAGCATATTCCGTTCAAACAAGAATGCACCTAACTACTTGCTCATTGCGATCGACATGAACAACCCTGCCGAGAAGAACTGGAAGACACTAGTACCTGTAAGTTTTTACCATTATCACTAGCTTCATATGAAACCCTCTAAAATCTACATTCATATCCTTAATAATAGTCATGAAGAAGACATGTTCTTTTATATTTTAGTGGAGTTTCTGATAGTTTATAGTAATATTTTATAGATGAAAGATTTGATTGTTTGAATTGAATAGGCTCCGAAATTGCTAGACCTTTTTGATAAATTATTTTACCAATGGAAAACTACTTTATAACATAGGCTATATTTTACTCCCGTCTCACGGGAATGGGGACTACACGGATGATAGTGTAGATTTTGACTCAAATATACTTTCCGCTGGTTCTAGTGAATTCTGGCAAAAGTTATTATCGCTAACCTAATCTACCTTACACCACTTGACTTGTCTGGCTATGTGAGTAATTAATTATCAAGCCAATCACACATAGAAGAAAATACACATACTTTAAAGTGATAATAGCTTTCTTTTGTACCTTTACTCAACCTGCACACTTTTTTTCAGGAAAATCCAAAAGATGTTTTGAGTTTTGCAAGTGCCGCTAATAAGGACAAGCTAGTTCTTCATTATAGCAGAGACGTGAAAGTATGTATGACTTTTTCGTAAACAAAACACTTCTAGCTATCTAGCTCGGTTTATTTACCTGCAATTCCATCCGCAGAAACAATCTGCCAATTGTTTGGTTTCTCTATGTAAAGATTACGAAGCTCAGATGGGTTGTCCAGATTCATGGTTTGAGCGGACTATGCACGAGACATAACGCTAAGCAGACTATAGGCACATGATGATTATG
Source organism: Glyphodes perspectalis (assembly GCA_951394215.1). Lineage (NCBI taxonomy): Eukaryota > Metazoa > Arthropoda > Insecta > Lepidoptera > Crambidae > Glyphodes > Glyphodes perspectalis. The sequence goes on from OX596200.1 coordinate 4,916,675, forward strand.
CAACTAGAACGCAGAAACGCAACGCTCCGTTGATCTATTAAGACGATGGACCTATAATATTGCATATGAAATTAGAAATTAAAATCTTTAAGCCTCTCTATTCTCGTATCAGCTTTGACCTCTACAGCAATATAGATCAAAATGACTCCTTTCTGTTCCTTTACGTCTCCAATTTAAACAGTACCAGTGTTGCCTTATCAGGTTGTGAGACCGCATGCGTTTTCTTCTCCAGAGCGTGCTGCAACTGCACGAATTGAAGACTGGCGCATTCCTCCAGGATATCAAGCTGGACGTCGGTACGGTGGCGCAGTTAACCGGCAAGAAGGATGACCCCGAAATCTTCTTTTACTTCTGGTCGTTCCTCACGCCCGGCATCATATACCACATTGACTTTACGGGCAATCAACCTTATGAACCCAAAGTGAGAATTGATTGTCAATGAATGAAATAATAGATGAAATAAGTTAAGCTACTTTAGCTGAATGACCCTAAATAAGGGTACCTGTTGTATTTGTAGTAAAAACAAAACAATTAACAAACTAAACTTTACGCCACTTCCCTAGCAGGGTAGGCAACAAAATGTAGACTTTAATGGTATCTTCAAGAGTATATCTATTAAACAAAAAGCAATTCCATTATTATCTGCTTTAATGCATAATTAACAATAATAAAGTTATATAAATATTTCAGGTGATCAAAGAAACGATTTTAAAAGGATTCAACGCGTCCTTATACGAAACCAAACAAATATTCTACTCAAGCAAAGATGGCACAAAAATACCTATGTTCATTATATCGAAGAAGGTTAGTGAAGATAAAAGTAAATACATAATATTTAACGGACTAGTAAAAAAGACCTCCACGACACTAATTAGACGTTCAGGTATCTGCAGAAGCTCCAATATGACTCGTAACTTACATCACAAATTGCCATAAGCGCTCCAAATTCCGATATCTGGTATCTATGTCTCAATCACTCATGCATAAGGGTGGCTACACGCTGTAGTATGACAGCGCGGAGTCTTTTTCTTTTTATAAGTCCGTGTATTTACAATTGGTTTTTATACACCTCTAAAGGAGTCTGTATCACTTGCAGGATCTACCCAGGGACGGCTCTAACCCAGCGCTTCTGTACGGCTACGGCGGATTCAACATCAACATCGAGCCCGGTTTTGGCATCCCGCAGATAGTGTTTATGCAAAATCTGCGGGGGGTATATGCCGTGGCTAATATCAGAGGCGGCGGGTAAGGGAGAAGTTGGAATAAATCCTGTATTTTAATTATCATGTCGATGTGGGGCTTTAAAAATAATGTAGGCACCTACCAACAGAGGTTTTTGCCTAGTATCGTAAAAGGTGACTGGAGTGGAATGACTGGATTGAATAGGTAAAAAAGTACATTTTCACAATGGGCTACTTGTCCCAAAAAAAATTATAGTCCATTAGTGAGATTACAAAAAAAATATTGCATACGTATTTTTTATTTTGATCAGAAAATCAAAATTTAAGATGATACACGCTGTTAAACTTTTGCGTAACGTCACTGGCTCCGTAAAATTTAAGGTACACGACACGTGACGTCAAAGCGCCCTACTCAGCGGCGTATTTAGGTGACTAGGGCCCGTGGGCGTCCGTACTTTTGGTCTTTAGGAGGGGGTAGAAAGCCAAATGAAATAGAGGTTTGTTAACCAGGTTGTAGCGGGCAGGCACTGAGTTCCCCCCCACCGGGGTCCTCGGTTTGTCGTACCGGGGGGGCTTAGTAGGCCCTGACATGGCAGGGCTGAAGCGAAGAAGGACCCCGAGGTGAGCCGCAACTGCACGACTTGCTACCGGGCAGTTGCGGCGGTCCGGCTGTAGACCCACTGCGGCCGGACCAGGGTTGCCGAGGAAGAGGAGGAGCTGAGTGTTGTCGTTGCTCGCCTCCCTATCCTCGGCAACCCGACAGGGGCGCGCTGGGTCGCGTCGTGGTGGGTCGCAGAGGGATTGAGCGTCTCGATGCTCTCCCTCTGCGACGACAGGGCTAGACCCTCAATCTGGGTCGCCGGGCGGAAGGCGGCCCCTTCGACGAGGCGCTCTCCGCGTGCCCCTCTGACTTAGCAGAGGACACAGCGCGAGAGTGGGCCCACGACGCCGGTCACGGGGATGATCGGCGTCTGAATCCTGGGCGGAGTGGTTGAGACATGCTGGGTGGCCTGGCATGTCTCGACGCGCGCGCGTGCTCCGTGCTGTGCATCCGACGACTGTTGTCGTGGGCTGCACAGCATCGACCACCGCCGCGCGAGGTGGGCCGCGTAGCGCGGCACGCGCATCACCGGAGGAGCTGTCGTATAGTCCCGACAGTGGGGATACAGGCTCCTCCGGGACTGCGCCGCTGGAGGCCACGTTGGGGTTTTAGTCGGTTCGAGTCCGACACACCGCCCTCTGCTTCCCCGAGTAGAGGGTGACGGCTCGTGGGAGTTTCCCCAACTAAAAAAAAAAAAAAAATTCAAGTGATTCAGTATAACTAAATCTTCATTTAACTGAAATTCATATTAGTCTTGAAACATCTCCGAGTTACCTACTCTGTGTGCTTAATGAATATTGTTGAAAGTATATAAATATATAAGTTGGGACTTTATTGAATTAGAAATTTCTTCCAGTGAGTACGGCGATCGCTGGTACAACGGAGGCCGGCTGCTCAACAAACAAAACGTATTCGACGACTTCCAGGCAGCGGCCGAGTACCTGATCGCCGAGAATTACACGCGGCCTGAGCTTCTGACCATCCAGGGCGGCTCAAACGGCGGACTCCTGGTGGCTGCTTGCATAAACCAGCGGCCTGAACTGTTTGGTGCCGCCATAGTGCAGAGCGCGTAAGTGATTTCAGAAATTATAGAACATATGCTATTTAGAAACGTTGGTTATAAACTTTTTATCACTGAATCAAAATTCAACGGAAAATGCCAATGCATTTATTTCGCCGCCATATTTGATAAGGGATCACCCGACTGAATGTGAGGAATACTCATCATATCATGAAAGGTTAGCTAAGCCTTGGTCCCCAGTAATGTTTTCACAATTCTACCTTCATATTTAGATAGGTATTTAAGTAACATTTACAAGTGTGTTACTCTTTATATATAGCAATATCTTTAAACTAGTAAATTGAATGAATGATTTCTGCTGCAGTGTGCTGGATATGCTGCGGTTCCAGAAGTTCACGATCGGGTACGCGTGGGTGTCGGACTACGGAAGTCCCGACAACAAGACCCATTTCGGCAATATCATCAAATACTCGCCGCTGCACAACATTCAACCCCCAAGCAATGGTGAATATTTACATTCTTATGTAGTGATACATTCAAATTGAACTACGAGATGTACGCTTATTTGAGCGATGTGAACTCACTGCCAACCTCCATCGCTCATCACGCCGAACGCCGTGATCGAATGGTAATGTTGAACAGTGAGTGGTACTCACTGGTCTACATCACTACACCGTGGTCGGCGAATATTCGAGTAGATCAACCTCAATGGCCCTACCGCGTTGAAGCGTTCCTTGTGCTCTTTTAAGTGTACCCCGTTGTGTTTGCAGAGCGCGCACAGTACCCGGCGACTCTGGTGATGACGGCGGACCACGACGACCGCGTGGTGCCGCTGCACTCGCTCAAGTTCATCGCAGCGCTGCAGCACGCCGTGCGCGGCTCGGCGCAGGCGCGCCCGCTGCTGGTGCGCGTCGACACCAAGGCCGGCCACGGCGCCGGCAAGCCAACCGCAAAGGTGGTGAGTATCGCGTCATTGACTTCTTCTTCTTCATACATACATACAAATCATCACACCCGTTACCCCAAGGGGTAAGCAGAGTCAAAGGGGCAGATAATCCCTATACCACATTTAGCATAAAAATAGAACTGTGCTGAGTTAGGTTAGTTAGTTAGTTGGGCATGCGCACTTAGCCTTGTAGGTGAGCCATTATGCGTAAATGTTCATTACCACTACCTGATCATTCAAACCACTTAAGCTCAATCCAGAAGGTTATGAAGGTTTTAGGACGTTGAGTGCAGCCTCCATCGAAGGAGGGTTGCCTATTAGCCGTGCCCTTGTGTCATTTACGCTGCTACAGTGTAGTTGGTGTTTCTTCCACCACCATGCGGCCTCTGCATAGGGGGCTGTCAGTGAATCCTATTTTGTGTTGATATCTGTTTATATTGCAGTGTTCTGTGCTATGCTAATCTTACTTTGCTAAGTTAGGAGGGAAATTGTGAAAAATAACAAGTGGTTAACTCGTCAATCACAAACCTAAACCCCGATTTACTATTATTCGCCTTTTACGTCATGCTAGGCGAGTAACACTGTCGGCACATTCTTTTTTGAGTCCCAGCCCAGACCAACATCGGATTATTCTTCTTTTAGTACCTATATTACTAAATCTCCATTTTCTTTTCAGATCGAAGAAGAGACGGATATCTTGTGCTTTATTACGCAATCCTTAGGACTCAGGTTTATAAAATAAACTGTATGAAAACTTTCGTGTTATTTTTTTTGTATTTTTTCTTGTATATATTTAGTGTGTAAGTAAGCATAGAATATCCTTGTCTATTGTCATAGTAAGCACCTCTATACATATATTGATGCTAGAACCACATAAAGTCTCATGTAGTTGTCAATATGAAGGTACATGAATTATAAATAACTAATAACCTGTATTTTTATTTTTATTTTAATTTGGCGTAAAATTTGTTTAATTTATCTTACACACACACATACACATACACACAAATAACATCACGCCCATAATCCCCGAAGGGGCAGGCAGAGTCAAAGGGGCAGCATGCCCCTTCAACCACATTCAGCCAAAAATAAAGCTGGGCTGGGTTAGATGGAAAATTGTGAAAAAGCAGTGACAAGCGGCTAACCTGTCGCCTACACAATCACACACCCAAAACCCGATATACCGTTAGTCGCCTTTTACGACATGCTAGACAAGAACCACAGTTGACATATTATTTTTAAGTCCCAGACCAACATGGGCCAAATCATTATCTTATCTTACCAGAATAGTTATAATCAATTCCATCTTAAAAAATAGGAATGAAACCCCGCGGGTGCCCCTATAGAATCGTCCGCTAAGGGGGAGCGATCTAACTAGGTCCGCACACTTCAAGATCTGCTGAAAATGCCGCTGGATTCCAATTCTTAGGTGCGCCAAGGACGCCGAGGATAGGGCGCGGGCTAGACACCATACCTATCTCCTTCCACTGCGATCCTTAAAAAAAAAACCTTAACGGGCTGACTCACACACCACAGGGTGACTACGTTTTGTTTAATTTATTGCCCGCTTATTTATTTTAGAGTGTATAATAGGTTCCATTATACATGTCTTATAACAATTTCACGAGCCACTAATCTAATGATACGCATACATTACTTATATTGATGAGTGTTATTCGTTTCGTACTCCTGTAACGGAATGTTTAATATATCAACTTAGTCTTAGTCTCACTTAGGTACTAACTTGATAGTGCAAACGTGGGTCGTGAAACTAGTTAACACCGTATCTATCTACAATACCATAGACTGACGGCGTATGATGATGTCAACCACGACGTATGCGCAATACAATTATTATTCTGGTGTATTAAATTTATCATTATGCGATTAAATTACTCTGCCTTAGTCCGTCAGGGGGTTAGACATTTAGTTAAGACAAAGCGGGTTAGCGAAACAGACATTCTTTCTTTACGGTTCAAGTTCCATAGATTACCCGCATATCTACTTATATACTTAGTAATATGAATGTGGACGACTTTAGCCATTGCAAAGTCCTGGACAGGTAGATATTTGGAAGGTCCTTATTTTAACAATAACGCCTCATCACTCTTCTATGAAACTTTTTTATTTGAACTACTGTATTTAAATTTTTTACTATTTATCCAGCACAAACGCGACGTAAATTGTTTATTAAATGTTCTCACATAAAACCGTAGGCCGACCAATGACGGACGAAACGGAACGCGGGAAATCACTAAACGTAAATCATAAAAAATAAGAAAGAAATGAATTACTAACAAGTTTTGTGCAGCTGTCTAGACGACGCTTCAAGTGTTTGTTAACATAATTATTGTTCTTGGTAACTAAATAAATATCCAACGACATCACATACCTACATTGATCTGACTTCAAGGTAGTAGCTTAAGCGCTTGTGTTACGAATATCAGAAACAATAGTGGTATTCCAAATATATACTTAAATATATTGGATATTACCACCCAGACACAAAACAAACACAAGTATTCATCACACGAATGTTCGTCCTGGGTGGGGATCAAACCCACAACTCTTGGCGCATGGGGCAGAGTCACTACCGAATACACCATCAAGCTAGTCAGTTCGTCTGCATGATTTAATGGGAGTTATTTAAACACCCATTAAATCATGCAGAAAAAGTTACATTAGATACGTATGACGTATATTTATATGTATATTCAAATGTATATACATATAAATCTAAGTAACAAATCTCCTACAGCAAGCAGTCACAACAGCCATGCGCGTGTGTATACATGTCTGTGTGTTCGCGTACGTCGTGCTGCAGTGCGCCGGCGCACGGGCGGCTGCCTACAACACCTTGCCGGCATACCCGTACGCATGGAGAGATGAGAGTATTGTCGACTACTACCATGGCACTCAGGTATTCGGCTCGGGCCTGTCCTGGCTTATGCCCGTTCGTTCTTATGCTAATAATTTGCAATAGGCCTCGGTCCAAATCGCTATAAAATATTGCACTTAAAAGTTAAAAAGATAGCAACAACTAGTCCACACTTGTTGATATAAAACTAGAAACGGCTTCACGTGCTTTCCGAGGTACGTAGGTGACAAACCGCCTACACCCTGATTTGGGGTTGGGACTGAATTATTTTAATATTTACAGTCACAAACTTTTTGGCCCGACCCGGGATTCAAACTCGGGATCTCTTGGTATTAAGGCAGAGCATGCTACCATTAGACTATCGACGCAGTCAAGTAATCAATACAGAGTCCTATAATGTCCCAGGTGCAATCATCCATAATTTAAAAGATCCTGACAAATGGTTTATGTATTTAAATTATCTAAGGAGTAATCCCCCAACTTTAAACTATTAGGTGTTATACTATACTACTATACTATTATATACCTACCTATCATTCTATTCAGTACTTTCTTTCGAAAAGAAAAGTAATTATAATAGACGGAGACAACGAAAACATTTAACTAGAACTATTGGACTCAGCGCCGCATCAACAGTCGCGAACTTGCCCAATTTAACTATCTCATCATCTTCCTAGCGGTATGTCCCGTGCTTAGACGGGGTCCGCTTAGACCATGATCCAGGAGTTAGCGAGTCTGGTAATTAAATTGAAGCGACTGCCGATCTGACCTTCGTGACCCTAAGATAGGGGAACCAGACAATTTTTGGATCATGGTTACAAATCCAAAATTGTTTGAATTTGCAGGTTTAATCACGATGTTTTCCCTCACCGTCGAGCTAGTGGTATAAATACGTACATTGATTTGAAAAATCCAGAGGTACGTGCCCGGGTTTGAACCCGCATTCCTCGGTTAAAAGGCGCGTGTCCTTACCATTGAGCTACCACCGCTCTTCAACTGTCTGCGAGATATTGTCAACTTGCTTACAAGGTAATAATTATACATGATGAACTGTCCACAGATAAAAGACCCATATCGATGGCTAGAAGATCCTTTCTTCTCACAGACCGAGCAGTTTATAATCGAGCAGAATCACCTCACAGATTATTACGTTCTGCCATGTCTTGCAAACTTAAGCAGCTTTATTGCCAGATCAATACCGAAAGAAGTTGCAGGCCGAACCACGAATTTACCCATAAGGGCAGGTCATCGGTACTTCTTTAGTAATGAAGGGTAAGTTAAAAAGCATAGCGTCTCAATTTACTACTTGTACCCTAAGTAAGATAAAACTAGATCATAAGACCATCTGACTTTTTGTAAAATAAACTTGTCTGCAGCAGAATCACAATAACAGCGGTGCAAGGCGCGATAGTGGCACTAGTTAAAACTTGTAATAATAGTTAACAGATCATATGACATACATTTTTTCCTTGGTCTGACTTACATAAAATGTACCAACTGTGGTTTTTGCCTAGCATTTCGTAAAAAGCGACTAATTGTATATCGTGTTTTGGGTATGTGATTGTGTAGGCGACAAGCTAGCCACGCACTGTCACTACTTTTTCACAAGGTTCCATCTAACCCGGCCCGGTTTAATTTGTGACTGAAAGTGGTTATAGTAGGCCTGCTGCCCCTTTGACTCTGCCTACCCCTCTGGGGATTAGGGGCGTGATGTTATGTATGTATGTATGACATACCTACTACATCGATCTGACTTCAAGCTAAATAGCTAAAGCATTTGTAATGTATTACAGTCCTAAAAGGGCGTGTTACATTTGGAACTTAGTTGGCAGCATCAGTTCCTCTACCGACTCAACCGTGTGTTATATTTCAGAAACTAGTGAATTTCGACTAGGTGTTCCGTACATATTTTTACGTCAAATGGGCTATACTTTCACTGCCTTAAAACAATGACACCTATTCCAATTCACCCTGTAGATCCAGAGTACTCCAATATCAATTCTGCCTTCCTCATTCCTACTCTTTTTGTTCAGTGTATGGTACGTGCAAGACAGTTTACATGGCAAGGAGCGCGTGTTCTTGGACCCCAAGACGCTGTCGGCAAACGGTTCCTTCGAGATCTCTAAGATGGAATTCTCTCCGGACGGCTCCATCTTAGCGTACGGGCTATCTGAGACTCACAGTAGATCCGACATGCTTACTGTATACTTCAAAAACGTCGACACAGGTCAGCCGTTTTTAATGAGACGCAAAGCTCTTCAAAAGTACCTACTTATTTAACTAAACTTATATTTCTAGGATCCAATGTAAAGCTAACGGTATGAAACTCAATACTCAGTTTTTGTAAGAGGACAAATAAAAAAAAAATTAATATCACACAAGTCTTGTGGCACCTGTCCCACCACCTGTCATGCCCCTGGATAGCTACGCCACTGTCTGTGACTGTTGCCTAGGACTTCATCACCTGGAATTTAATAAAAAAAAGTGTTGTAAGAAAACCTCTAGTTAAAAAAAACACTACCTATCTTTCAGGGATCGTTCCGACAAAATCAGTATAGCAATTTCGGAGATAAGCTAAACTAACCAACAGACACACAGTTAAATATTGGCTATAAACTGCCGTAAACACCCCACGGTATTTGTACCCTGACTGGTATCAAACATTATTTCAGGTCAAAATTATCCTGACATATTGAGGAATGTTTCATTAAACAACCTGGCGTGGACAAAAGATAACAAAGGATTATTCTATTCTGTAAGTTAGTTAGTCAATAAAAACGTCAATAGTGTATTATCCCCAAAAGAAAATTTTTAAATCCGTAAGTTAGGTTATCAAAAAATATTGTACACGTATTTTTTGCTTTATCTGATATTCGAAAAATGGCAAAGATACAGCGCTTCAAAGATGTGAAATTTAGCGCTTTACGTCACTTGGACGGTCAGATTTTACACACCTATATCTTTATCATTTTTAGTTAGTAGCAAAAGAAAAAATACGTAAGCAATATTTTTTTGTAATCTCAATATTAATTGAGTAAAATAGCCTATTAATGTAGATACAGAAAAAAAATTACAGCGTTTAAGTTTCTTATGTTACTTTTTACATTTATATGCTACCTATCTATAAATAAAAAGAGCGATACAAGAAGAAGATTGAGAATAGGAATTGCAATGCTGGATCCATTAATCCAGCTAGGCCCAGCACAATTGTAGCTCTGCTGAATCTAGCGTCATGTCTGGATCTTGCAAAAAATGTTGCTGGATTGCAATCCATAATCTATACTTATAATAAATCTGTAGAGAGGTCAATTCTGTACATGAAATATATTTTCAAAATAACTATCAGGGGGTAATTAGTGATCGATACTGATGCCAAAAATGCAATCAGTAAATTTTTTGTCTGTCTGTCTGTCTGTACGTTCCTTATAGAAACAAAAACTACTGGATGGATTTTAACGAAACTTGGTACAATTATTCTTCATACTCCTGGGCAGGTTATAGTATACTTTTCATCACGCTACAATCAATAGGAGCAGAGTAGTGAAGGGAAATGTTGGGAAAACGGGAGAAGTTACTCCATTTTTTAAGCTTCCGTCGCGTGGGCAGCCTTAATGGTAAAGTTACATAGAAATCATGTATGACGGAAATAGTCTTTATAATATTAACCATAAACGCGGGTGACACCGCTGGCACAGCAAGTTGAGAATAAAAGGTATCCTTCTCCACACCCGCCCATGTTTGTCGTAATGTAACTCCTAAGAGGCCGCTAATTATTATTCTGGAAGCAGAAAAAGAACTTAAAGAATTTTATTACGTATAATTAACATAAGCTTTGTTATCATTAAATTAAACTGATCATTTATATAGGTGGTTATAATAATATTTTCAGCTCAAAATCGTACCTGATATATCCACTCAGAGGTTTCGATACCAATCGTTTCCGAGCCTGAACTACCACCTACTTCATACCTCACAGGCGGAAGATGTCATCGTAATGCGAAACCCAAGACTTCCTATATGGACGATGTAATTGTCAAAACAATGTTCTTTGTTGTGTGCAATCTTATAGAAATAGTGTATATATCTAGCGTATAATATAGCTATATGCAGGTACATAACCATAGCGACCTAGTGGTTATCTGTGAAATTTGGCGAACCAGGCAGCATGTCACCTATTTTGATGCTTTCAGCTTCTAAAAGGTTTTACGGCTTCGGTAATCTCGGTAGCCATCATAAACGATTTGTTATCAACCTTTATGCAAGGTCTCTGTAATATAAGGCAATGAAGCAAGTAATTTTGCTATCAGTTCGACTATTTGGTGCAAACTTGAAGCTTTGTTACAAGAAGTTTTGCCGTAACTTACGAGTACGTCACACAAATTTCAAGTTACCGCCTTGTCCTTGTCCCATATGGTCATATCATCATCATCCTAGCGTTATGTCCCGTGCTTAGACGGGGTCCGCTTAGACCATGATCCAGGATTTAGCGAGTCTGGTAATTACATTGAAGCGACTGCCGATCTGACCTTCGTAACCCTAAGATAGGGGAAACCGGACAATTTTAAGATCATGGTTACAAATCCAAAGTTATTTAAATTTGCAGGTTTCATCACGATGTTTTCCCTCACCGTCGAGCAAGTAGTATAAATAAGTACATAGATTTTGAAAAATCCTTTGGTCCGTGCCCGGGTTTGAACCCGCACTCCTCGGTTAAGAGGCGCGTGTCCTTACCATTGAGCTACCACCGCTATCCATTGAGCTACCACCATATGGTCATATAATAAATAATAATAGTTATATATAAATATCGAATAGTTCGGAACTCTATGAAGCATGACGGTCGTACACTTGAAGAAAACTTAAAACTTACTTGAAACTTATATAAATTATATGTAACCACCTTTTGTAACACAGTTTCTGGCAATAAAAAACATTCTATTCTATTCTATTCTATTCTGAAGAATATAATATTGCGACAAATGGGAATTACTTATTGAAATAATATTTTCTTTATACAGGAATGCGATAGTTACGGATGGTGGACAGTATCTGCTCGTAGATTTGTTTGGATATGCTCATTACGGTCTGTACGTGGTGCCCATTGGGAACACCGCCGACATCAAACCAGTATCGTTCGCCATTCGTGCGCCGTTGTGGAGAACCTGGCTCCCTAGGACCCTCGAGGTATGTATGAACCCACTTACCTCTATACTTATAATAAATCTGTAGAGAGGTCAATTCTGTACATGAAATATATTTTCAAAATAACTATCAGGGGGTGATTAGTGAACGATACTGATGCCAAAAATGCAATCAGTAAAATGTTTCTTTCTGTCTGTCTGTATGTTCCTTATAGAAACAAAAACTACTCGACGGATTTTAACGAAACTTGGTACAAGTATTCTTCATACTCCTGGGCAGGTTATAGTATTCTTTTCATCACGCTACAATCAATACGAGCAGAGTTGTGAAGGGAAATGTTGGGAAAACGGGAGAAGTTACTCCATTTTTTAAGCTTCCGTCTGTGCAGCCTTAATGGTTAAAGTTACATAGAAATCATGTATGACGGAAATAGTCTTTATAATATTAACCATTAACGCGGGTGACACCGCTGGCACAGCTAGTATAGAATATATCAGGTGTGGAAACTTAATTGATAAGCTACCACCGGCTTATTTTTTCTCTTCATTTGACAAACATACATATCATCACGCCCGTAATGTTAATGGAGCAACATGCAATTTAAACCACATTTCGCCAAGCTCGCCGCCCTTACATAATCATACACTAGTTCGAAGTACGATGAAATACTTAATTTTATATCAAATAGTCTTAAAAAACGTATAAAGTATTTATCATACATAACATTATGCCTGTAATCCCCGAAGGGGTAGGTAGAGTCACTGGGTAAATGCTCCTTTAACCTCATTCAGCCAATAATAAAACTGGCTTGGGTTAGATGAAAATTTGTGAAAAAGTAGTAACCAGTGGCTAGCTCGTCGCCTACACTATCGATGTAGTAGTATGTCTATGTCTACAGATATGTTCTACTTAGATAGATAAAATCGGAGCAAAATATCAGCACCTGAGCTGCGGTGTTTCGCACGATGGGCCCTCACCAACCACAGCCTCATACGAGACACCTACACCTTTAAAGGCTGACAACTCAAGCAACCCCTTTACTGTCGCAGTTGTTTACTCAGTTAGTCACGGCCACTCAAGGATATTGGGTCCGTGATTGCGTAGGCGATGAGACAGCATTTCCGTGGTTTTTCATCTCGTCTAACTCAATTTTATTTTTGGCTAAATGTGGTTTAAAGAGCTCTTTAAGGTTCCGTAGCCAAAAACTTGAGAATCGCTGATATAGAGATATTTTTATGTATCCCTCGGGATTTATTACTTTTTGGGATAAAATGTAGCCTGTCCTAGGTCCATTCTTAAAGTTCTTATGATACCAATTTTTATCGCATTTCGTTAAGCGAGGCTTGAGATCAATAATATTCTTCCCTATTTCGCAGTACGTCACGACTCTGGACCTGAGCTCTGTTTCCATATTTAGATCCAATATATCTGCACCCAACTACCAACTTCTGGCAATCGATCTAAACAACTCTTCCCAGAAATACTGGACAGTACTAGTACCGGTAAGTTATTTCATTAATACCATATAATACTGGCTATGACCTCTTATGATTTATAGTAAATAATAAAACTACCAAATAAATAACAAATAAAATTCGATCGGATTCGTAATATGTTTTTACTTTTCTATAATTTTACAGGAAAAACCATCCATGAAAATTATTTCAGCAAGTGCTGTTGATAATGACAAATTAGTTCTCCATTATAGCCGAGATGTTAAGGTATCGATAACTTTTTATGTTTAATAATTCAAATAATACAGATATATTTATACATATGAGCTAGTATTATTACTTGGTTCTTACAACAAGCTTCGTCGCGACAAATAGGTATATTTGTATGAAGTTGGGATGAAAGGTTAATTTCTTTCAACCATAATTTTCTATTTTGTGATCAAATTCTGAACTACTTGATAACACTGGCGTATTTTGTATTTTCTACAGATGAACACACTATTTGGACATCACATAGGCGAGAATATTAAAGAAACATCAATAAAATATAACTTATATCGCTTAACTTCACTTACATAAAATACTAGCTGACCCGACGCACTTCATAACGCCCCGTTCTCGAATTTTCAATACCCATTTTTTTTTATTTACCGCGCAACTTTTTTATTTTTTTCTTACATAAGAATTCACTTGACAATAACAAACACAACTAAAAAAGAATTAGCGAAATCGGTAAAGACGTTCTCAAATTATAGCTTTTAGGTGGACCACCCTTATCACTTAGGAATATGGTAAATAGATTACGACTGATTCTCAGATCTTACGATCTGGCCGATGAATCTTGACCGATTTTTATGAATTAAAATTTTTCATAATAATCGGTCAAGCTGTTTCGGATGAGTTTGGTAACAAACACCACGACACGAGAATTTCGTATATTAGAAGATGAAACAACTCAAAACAACCTAATATCTCGAACATTACAATAAATCATAGAATATACTAATAGGGTTGGTGTCCCCTAACTACTGACCTTCGCTGGTAGGTTGCACTTGCATGGGACACGCTGAATACAATAACAATGATTCGACCTTTCGGAGGTCGCGATCATATACAGCACCAACACCTCCGGGGTTACTGCCACTACTTAAAGCAGGCCTGCGTAACAACTGTGCGCAATTATTAAATCTATCTGTCATTTAGTATCAATAAACTGCGCATGAGTTAAGCAGGCCTATATATTATAGCAGGTGACAGTAACCCCCCTGGTCATGGTCAGGTAATAAGGACGGCATACGTTTTCTTGTCCAGAATGTGCTCCAACTGCATGATATGAAAACTGGCGCGTTCCTCAGCGAGATCCCACTGGATGTGGGAAAGGTGGGAGAATTATCCAGCAAAAAGGACCAGTCCGAAATGTTTATCAAACTTTGGACGTTCTTCACGCCCATTATCATTTACCATATGGACTTCAAGTCTCCTCCACCTTATAGACTGAAGGTATATTTTAAAATTATGTTCATTTACAACAGGTTCAAGATACCTGTCCATTGGAAGTCTCTCTTAGTAGCAACCTTACACTCAACTTTCACATACTATCGGTATTAGTTTTTAACATCAGCATCAGCAATAATGCCAATATAATCGATGCTGATTTTTAATGTTGACATTCAAGTCTATCACGGTTGTGTAACCGATAGATCTCACCCGTCAGATGATTAGAGTCGCTATGATAGACCGATTTCTAACTAACTAATTCAACTTCACGCCACTTCCCTAGCAGGGTAGGCAGAAATAACCCAACGCCATACGGCATGATCGTTCCTTACACACCTCACTCGCCTCTTCAGCATTCATGATCCTTTTCATACAAGCTATATATAAATGCTTATTTTTCATTATTAACATACAAGCTTTAAAATAAAAGCACGCTACGTCATTTTTTTGGTACAGCGGTTTATACATGGCTAATGTCGGTCTGGGACTTAAAAATAATGTACTATCTGTGTTCCTGCCTAGCATCTCGTAAAAGGCCATAATGATGATGGATGTGATTGGGTAGTCAACGAGCTAGCCACTTGTCTCAATTTTTTCACAATTTTCCATCTCTAACTTAACAATATTTGGCCATAAGTGGTGATAGGGGCTTGCTGCTTGCTTACCTTTACCTACTACCTGAGATGAAGATATATATCACAATTTTCCATCTAACCTAGCCCATTGTCCTGTGGTTCTTGCCTAGCATGTCGTAAAAGTCAGCTTTACGACATGCTAGGCAAGTATATCCGGTTTTGTGTATGTGGTTGTGTAGGCGACCATTTATGGAAGACCAGTAATGTGGTTAAAGGGGTCTGCTACTTCTTTGACCACATTACTTGAAACATAGCCTAAACAAACCATTGCTAAAAGTAAAGTAATTGCATATTTCAGGTGTATGACAACAGAACTCTTAAGGACATCGACATATCACTCTATGAAACCAAACAAATATTCTACTCGGGTAAAAACTACACAAGATTGCCTATGTACATCATCTCCAAAAAGGTATGTAAAAGTAAACTCATTTATTATTTAAAATATTGTCGATCCTCATCCGAAGCGAGTTGACGACAAAAAAAGTAGATAAAATCAAAAAGTGCCAACTCGCGCGCGCTCGCGAGTTTCTCGCTCGCCAGTTGACGATTAAGTCCATCATACTTACACTTATAAACAATTGGTGCACAGAGCCCCCTTTCCCACTGGGCACTTTGGGTACGTGCCCAGGGCCCCCCGATATAAAAGGCCCCCAGTTCTAGATGACCAATGGATCATCGACATTTATTACCTACATACATATTATCAGGGCCTCCATTAGGTTAAAGACGGCCCAGTTGGTGCATATAGCTACCATTGCGAACTTTTAAAAACAAAACGTTTGAGATCAATCTCGAGGGGTTTACATGTTAAAGAGTCCCATTATCTAACTTCAAGTTGCTATACCAGATATGTGAGATATCTGCATACCTGTGCTACATACATATAAGAAGCATCTACATAGATATAAGAAACATTGAAATAGACCAACGATAATAATCAGCCGGTAGTTGCCTTTAAGTTTAAGTTTTAAGTAGTTTTAGTATTCCATCACACATTTAGATCACTCTCTCCAAAAGCCCTTTACATATTGTACCCATGTTCCCAAGCAAGCTTTAAAATTTGGCTTAAAAAAAAACGCTTGCAAATCAAACAGTAACACCACCGGTGCGGAAAGTCTGCAGGATATCTGCAAAACTCGATAGTTATTTATAAACATAGACATTATAAGATTTCTACTTCGGAAATATAGTTCAAATTTTCCGTGTACTACAAATACCATCGTGTACTTAGTACAGTATAATACAGTCGAAATTATCATTAACGTGTAGGTTAATAAAGTATTATCATAAGAGTCACGTGGTCTCCCTCTCATACTCTGAGGAATCCAGAATCTTAAACCGATCTTCCAATAAACTACTTGAATGAAATATGCCCTTATAGGCTCTTATTTCTCTTTTAATACTCTCAATAAATACTCTCTATTTATGACATTACGTAATAAAAACAACTGAAGTCATTATATTTTAACTTATTTTTAGACTAAAAATTTCTGAACAAATCGTAAAATGTCGACAGGGTCTCCCCCGGAACGGCTCGAACCCAACGCTGCTGTACGGCTATGGCGGGTACAACGACATCACTGAACCCTTTTACAACAGATTGTGGTTCATGTTCGTACACAATTTGCAAGGAGTGTTCGCTATAGCCAACATTAGGGGAGGCGGGTGAGAAGATGAATTCGTTTTTTTTTTTACAACTTTGGAAATGGTAAAATATTCCTGCAAATCGTCCGGTGGTGCGCGGCGCGACGGTGTTCAGTGTGGTAGCGTGGACTAATATAGACGTGGGCAGAGTCGCATAAGCGAGGTACCTTTTCTTTCGTTCCCAAGTTCTCCCCAATAAATCTATCTAACCATCATGCTTGCAAAGGGCCCCTACAAGTGCGAGGCCGTGGGCGAGAGCCCACTTCACCCACGCCCAGCTACGCCACTGGCGATGATCAATGTTATGACCTTGCAAGTACCGTCGTATGGACAACAATGAGCGTTCATGGAACGTGGAGCTTCACATCTTAATTTTCTCCGAGCCAAAAGTCCGATGCCAAGTAACCGGCGACGCGGGTCCCACTCTCCCGCTGTTAGATCGGACACGCGGAGAGTGGTTCATCAGTGGTCGCCTTAGGAGAAGCAGGGGTAGTGTCGAAAAAAGGATCCGGCACTTCGCCTTCCCCGCTTCGACGTTAGAGAGGATAAGCAAGACCTATCCCTTTCTTCCACTGCGACCCTCCACCATATCGCAGCGACGGTGCGACACCATCGATTTGCCGGGAATAGAGAGGCAGGCGACATGAAGTACCCAATCCTCCTTTTCTTCGGCAATCCAAGTGGTCACAGACATAAATGGGGCCGGTGCGCAACTGCCTGACAAGACAGGTCACAGCCCACTGCAGGATTCTTCATAGTTAAATCCCTGGATGGCCGAGGTCCAGGCGCATAAAGCCTCTGTACCACAAACTAAGAATCTCATTAGAGGGAAGGTTATACCTTGACCGTATTTTGAAAATTAACAAGATTATAGTGGTACCTAAAGGTTTGATAAGTTTTGTATTGGTATTAATAAGACGATTATTTATAGTTTAAGATGTCTTTTACAGTGAATACGGCGAGGCCTGGCACCAAGCGGGTATTCGTCACAACAAACAAAACTCATTAGACGACTTCCAAGCGGCGGCTAGTTACCTGATTCGCGAGAAGTACACGCGGCCGGATCTGCTGACTATTCAGGTAGGCTCTTTTACTCTATACTTATATAAATAATAATAAATAAATAAATAAATATAAGACGTGATCACATACCTTGATCTGACTCCGAGGTAAGTAGCTTAAGCACTTGTGTTACGGATAGCAAAAACAACGGTAGTATTACAAATATATACTCAAATATTGACCCTGATCCTGACCCTGTAGTGACCCTGCCCCCTTGCGCCTTGGTGCATTGGGCAGGGTCACTACCGAATGCGCCATCGAGCTTGTCAAATATTGTATTGTATACTTGGCCGCAGTAATAGGAAATATGAATGAAAAATGTTTCAGCTGTTTAGCGTATTTATTGGGGAATGTATAAAAATTGAATATTAAGAGTATAAATAGAACCAAGGTTGATTTAGAGACTAACAAGTTATAACATTTTTAAACTACATTTAAGCATCTCTCACAAAAACTGACATTTCTATGGACGTTATAAGGCGCTGTGTACATAAACGTCACATATACACATCGGATCTCTCTGTCTAACCGACAATAAGATATAAAATAATCTTTCAGATTTGTTTACCTGTGCCATAGTAGGTTTTGAACAAATAAACCAGCCGCGAGGTTTTCCCGCATATCAATTCATGGGCTTCCAAATACCCGCGTATCTCGGATGCAAGTTACGGCGCGTTGTTATTTTAAGTAATAAAATAATAAAAATTATAAAATATTCGTTTCCACTAAAAGTAAGTACTTTTAAACGTAACAGGTTTGCTGGTCGCCTGTTCATTACACACAAAGCTAAGGCAATTTTTTAAACCTAAAAAGGCATAACTTCTGATCCTATTCGAGCGTGTTTCCTGTAAGATCATCTATTGAAACTTTTTAATTAGAATAAATTCATTTTTACCATTCATAAAATAAAAATTTAATAAAAAAAAAATATTCAGTAGTTTTAAATTATACCTAGTAGACAGTCAAATAATAGTAAGCAAAAAGCAAAAAAAATTATAAACCGTATTGTATTTACACATTAACACAATGTAACAATCATGGTTATATCGAATGAGGCAGCCCTGGCAATTCCGCATTTAAGTCTTTTAAGAATACTTTCTCATGTAGATGTAGAGACGCGGAGAAAAGGCTCAATAGCCAGTAAGTATGAACTTTTTTGTATGTCTGAAAAATCTGTGTTACAGGGCTCGTCCAACGGCGGGCTGCTGGTCGCCGCTTGCATAACCCAGCGGCCTGAGCTCTTCGGCGCCGCCATAGTACAGAGCGGGTTAGTATGTGTGTAAAATTATCCTGAATTGACCTCAAATAATTGCGAATCGTCACTGTTGCGGTCAAACGGTCTTTATTATTCATTTTTATTCAGTGTTATGAGTAAAATTTAATTTTAGTTTAATAACTATTCAATATGGTTTAGTGACTAGCTTAGGATGGATAAGTTTAAAATTAAGATGTCGGTGTTAACGAATTATGTTGCAGTGTGACAGATATGCTGCGGTACCATAAAATGTCGCCGAGATCTGAAGAATTCGGCACATCCAATTATAGGGAAGACTTCAATGACCTCATAAAGTACTCGCCGCTGCACAACGTACGGCCGCTGAGTGAAGGTAAACACGCGAGCTGGTAAAACAAGAAGAAGTCCACGCCACTAACTAGAAACTGACGCTCCGCAGGTGCTCCAAGTTGTCACGTCTTTACATCAGACATTGACATGAGCGCTCCAAATCACAGATTTCCGATACCTGATAAACTTACTTATGAATCTTACTCACGCATGCATAAACGTGGCTTCACGCTTTAGTATGACAGCGCGGGGACCTTCATTTCATTTTTAATAGTTTGTGGGTAATTTTTTTTTTTAATATGTGCTTGATATGTTTAAATATCAAGAGGACCTTTTTTAGAGAAGCTTTATTTATTCAAAGGGGAAGTCATTGGGGATTTGTGGCAAAACCCTAGAACATAGGCTAAGTTAATAGAATTAAACTTTCCAGAGGACTCAACACTCGACGAGTTTTATAGTAGCCGCTAAAGAGTTCCAGTTGTATTTATAAATCTACATATTAAAAAATAAGTACTTCTCGTCACAGTACTAAATGTTCGAACTCTGAATCGTCTGGCGATGCACTGGGTCTACACTAGTAAACCGTTATTTTAGTTTTTCAATTTGGCGCGCAGGCAGTCTGAAGTTGTTAGTACCGGTAAGTTATTTCATTAATACCATATAATACTGGCTATGACCTCTTATGATTTATAGTAAATAATAAAACTACCAAATAAATAACAAATAAAATTCGATCGGATTCGTAATATGTTTTTACTTTTCTATAATTTTACAGGAAAAACCATCCATGAAAATTATTTCAGCAAGTGCTGTTGATAATGACAAATTAGTTCTCCATTATAGCCGAGATGTTAAGGTATCGATAACTTTTTATGTTTAATAATTCAAATAATACAGATATATTTATACATATGAGCTAGTATTATTACTTGGTTCTTACAACAAGCTTCGTCGCGACAAATAGGTATATTTGTATGAAGTTGGGATGAAAGGTTAATTTCTTTCAACCATAATTTTCTATTTTGTGATCAAATTCTGAACTACTTGATAACACTGGCGTATTTTGTATTTTCTACAGATGAACACACTATTTGGACATCACATAGGCGAGAATATTAAAGAAACATCAATAAAATATAACTTATATCGCTTAACTTCACTTACATAAAATACTAGCTGACCCGACGCACTTCATAACGCCCCGTTCTCGAATTTTCAATACCCATTTTTTTTTATTTACCGCGCAACTTTTTTATTTTTTTCTTACATAAGAATTCACTTGACAATAACAAACACAACTAAAAAAGAATTAGCGAAATCGGTAAAGACGTTCTCAAATTATAGCTTTTAGGTGGACCACCCTTATCACTTAGGAATATGGTAAATAGATTACGACTGATTCTCAGATCTTACGATCTGGCCGATGAATCTTGACCGATTTTTATGAATTAAAATTTTTCATAATAATCGGTCAAGCTGTTTCGGATGAGTTTGGTAACAAACACCACGACACGAGAATTTCGTATATTAGAAGATGAAACAACTCAAAACAACCTAATATCTCGAACATTACAATAAATCATAGAATATACTAATAGGGTTGGTGTCCCCTAACTACTGACCTTCGCTGGTAGGTTGCACTTGCATGGGACACGCTGAATACAATAACAATGATTCGACCTTTCGGAGGTCGCGATCATATACAGCACCAACACCTCCGGGGTTACTGCCACTACTTAAAGCAGGCCTGCGTAACAACTGTGCGCAATTATTAAATCTATCTGTCATTTAGTATCAATAAACTGCGCATGAGTTAAGCAGGCCTATATATTATAGCAGGTGACAGTAACCCCCCTGGTCATGGTCAGGTAATAAGGACGGCATACGTTTTCTTGTCCAGAATGTGCTCCAACTGCATGATATGAAAACTGGCGCGTTCCTCAGCGAGATCCCACTGGATGTGGGAAAGGTGGGAGAATTATCCAGCAAAAAGGACCAGTCCGAAATGTTTATCAAACTTTGGACGTTCTTCACGCCCATTATCATTTACCATATGGACTTCAAGTCTCCTCCACCTTATAGACTGAAGGTATATTTTAAAATTATGTTCATTTACAACAGGTTCAAGATACCTGTCCATTGGAAGTCTCTCTTAGTAGCAACCTTACACTCAACTTTCACATACTATCGGTATTAGTTTTTAACATCAGCATCAGCAATAATGCCAATATAATCGATGCTGATTTTTAATGTTGACATTCAAGTCTATCACGGTTGTGTAACCGATAGATCTCACCCGTCAGATGATTAGAGTCGCTATGATAGACCGATTTCTAACTAACTAATTCAACTTCACGCCACTTCCCTAGCAGGGTAGGCAGAAATAACCCAACGCCATACGGCATGATCGTTCCTTACACACCTCACTCGCCTCTTCAGCATTCATGATCCTTTTCATACAAGCTATATATAAATGCTTATTTTTCATTATTAACATACAAGCTTTAAAATAAAAGCACGCTACGTCATTTTTTTGGTACAGCGGTTTATACATGGCTAATGTCGGTCTGGGACTTAAAAATAATGTACTATCTGTGTTCCTGCCTAGCATCTCGTAAAAGGCCATAATGATGATGGATGTGATTGGGTAGTCAACGAGCTAGCCACTTGTCTCAATTTTTTCACAATTTTCCATCTCTAACTTAACAATATTTGGCCATAAGTGGTGATAGGGGCTTGCTGCTTGCTTACCTTTACCTACTACCTGAGATGAAGATATATATCACAATTTTCCATCTAACCTAGCCCATTGTCCTGTGGTTCTTGCCTAGCATGTCGTAAAAGTCAGCTTTACGACATGCTAGGCAAGTATATCCGGTTTTGTGTATGTGGTTGTGTAGGCGACCATTTATGGAAGACCAGTAATGTGGTTAAAGGGGTCTGCTACTTCTTTGACCACATTACTTGAAACATAGCCTAAACAAACCATTGCTAAAAGTAAAGTAATTGCATATTTCAGGTGTATGACAACAGAACTCTTAAGGACATCGACATATCACTCTATGAAACCAAACAAATATTCTACTCGGGTAAAAACTACACAAGATTGCCTATGTACATCATCTCCAAAAAGGTATGTAAAAGTAAACTCATTTATTATTTAAAATATTGTCGATCCTCATCCGAAGCGAGTTGACGACAAAAAAAGTAGATAAAATCAAAAAGTGCCAACTCGCGCGCGCTCGCGAGTTTCTCGCTCGCCAGTTGACGATTAAGTCCATCATACTTACACTTATAAACAATTGGTGCACAGAGCCCCCTTTCCCACTGGGCACTTTGGGTACGTGCCCAGGGCCCCCCGATATAAAAGGCCCCCAGTTCTAGATTACCAATGGATCATCGACATTTATTACCTACATACATATTATCAGGGCCTCCATTAGGTTAAAGACGGCCCAGTTGGTGCATATAGCTACCATTGCGAACTTTTAAAAACAAAACGTTTGAGATCAATCTCGAGGGGTTTACATGTTAAAGAGTCCCATTATCTAACTTCAAGTTGCTATACCAGATATGTGAGATATCTGCATACCTGTGCTACATACATATAAGAAGCATCTACATAGATATAAGAAACATTGAAATAGACCAACGATAATAATCAGCCGGTAGTTGCCTTTAAGTTTAAGTTTTAAGTAGTTTTAGTATTCCATCACACATTTAGATCACTCTCTCCAAAAGCCCTTTACATATTGTACCCATGTTCCCAAGCAAGCTTTAAAATTTGGCTTAAAAAAAAACGCTTGCAAATCAAACAGTAACACCACCGGTGCGGAAAGTCTGCAGGATATCTGCAAAACTCGATAGTTATTTATAAACATAGACATTATAAGATTTCTACTTCGGAAATATAGTTCAAATTTTCCGTGTACTACAAATACCATCGTGTACTTAGTACAGTATAATACAGTCGAAATTATCATTAACGTGTAGGTTAATAAAGTATTATCATAAGAGTCACGTGGTCTCCCTCTCATACTCTGAGGAATCCAGAATCTTAAACCGATCTTCCAATAAACTACTTGAATGAAATATGCCCTTATAGGCTCTTATTTCTCTTTTAATACTCTCAATAAATACTCTCTATTTATGACATTACGTAATAAAAACAACTGAAGTCATTATATTTTAACTTATTTTTAGACTAAAAATTTCTGAACAAATCGTAAAATGTCGACAGGGTCTCCCCCGGAACGGCTCGAACCCAACGCTGCTGTACGGCTATGGCGGGTACAACGACATCACTGAACCCTTTTACAACAGATTGTGGTTCATGTTCGTACACAATTTGCAAGGAGTGTTCGCTATAGCCAACATTAGGGGAGGCGGGTGAGAAGATGAATTCGTTTTTTTTTTTACAACTTTGGAAATGGTAAAATATTCCTGCAAATCGTCCGGTGGTGCGCGGCGCGACGGTGTTCAGTGTGGTAGCGTGGACTAATATAGACGTGGGCAGAGTCGCATAAGCGAGGTACCTTTTCTTTCGTTCCCAAGTTCTCCCCAATAAATCTATCTAACCATCATGCTTGCAAAGGGCCCCTACAAGTGCGAGGCCGTGGGCGAGAGCCCACTTCACCCACGCCCAGCTACGCCACTGGCGATGATCAATGTTATGACCTTGCAAGTACCGTCGTATGGACAACAATGAGCGTTCATGGAACGTGGAGCTTCACATCTTAATTTTCTCCGAGCCAAAAGTCCGATGCCAAGTAACCGGCGACGCGGGTCCCACTCTCCCGCTGTTAGATCGGACACGCGGAGAGTGGTTCATCAGTGGTCGCCTTAGGAGAAGCAGGGGTAGTGTCGAAAAAAGGATCCGGCACTTCGCCTTCCCCGCTTCGACGTTAGAGAGGATAAGCAAGACCTATCCCTTTCTTCCACTGCGACCCTCCACCATATCGCAGCGACGGTGCGACACCATCGATTTGCCGGGAATAGAGAGGCAGGCGACATGAAGTACCCAATCCTCCTTTTCTTCGGCAATCCAAGTGGTCACAGACATAAATGGGGCCGGTGCGCAACTGCCTGACAAGACAGGTCACAGCCCACTGCAGGATTCTTCATAGTTAAATCCCTGGATGGCCGAGGTCCAGGCGCATAAAGCCTCTGTACCACAAACTAAGAATCTCATTAGAGGGAAGGTTATACCTTGACCGTATTTTGAAAATTAACAAGATTATAGTGGTACCTAAAGGTTTGATAAGTTTTGTATTGGTATTAATAAGACGATTATTTATAGTTTAAGATGTCTTTTACAGTGAATACGGCGAGGCCTGGCACCAAGCGGGTATTCGTCACAACAAACAAAACTCATTAGACGACTTCCAAGCGGCGGCTAGTTACCTGATTCGCGAGAAGTACACGCGGCCGGATCTGCTGACTATTCAGGTAGGCTCTTTTACTCTATACTTATATAAATAATAATAAATAAATAAATAAATATAAGACGTGATCACATACCTTGATCTGACTCCGAGGTAAGTAGCTTAAGCACTTGTGTTACGGATAGCAAAAACAACGGTAGTATTACAAATATATACTCAAATATTGACCCTGATCCTGACCCTGTAGTGACCCTGCCCCCTTGCGCCTTGGTGCATTGGGCAGGGTCACTACCGAATGCGCCATCGAGCTTGTCAAATATTGTATTGTATACTTGGCCGCAGTAATAGGAAATATGAATGAAAAATGTTTCAGCTGTTTAGCGTATTTATTGGGGAATGTATAAAAATTGAATATTAAGAGTATAAATAGAACCAAGGTTGATTTAGAGACTAACAAGTTATAACATTTTTAAACTACATTTAAGCATCTCTCACAAAAACTGACATTTCTATGGACGTTATAAGGCGCTGTGTACATAAACGTCACATATACACATCGGATCTCTCTGTCTAACCGACAATAAGATATAAAATAATCTTTCAGATTTGTTTACCTGTGCCATAGTAGGTTTTGAACAAATAAACCAGCCGCGAGGTTTTCCCGCATATCAATTCATGGGCTTCCAAATACCCGCGTATCTCGGATGCAAGTTACGGCGCGTTGTTATTTTAAGTAATAAAATAATAAAAATTATAAAATATTCGTTTCCACTAAAAGTAAGTACTTTTAAACTTAACAGGTTTGCTGGTCGCCTGTTCATTACACACAAAGCTAAGGCAATTTTTTAAACCTAAAAAGGCATAACTTCTGATCCTATTCGAGCGTGTTTCCTGTAAGATCATCTATTGAAACTTTTTAATTAGAATAAATTCATTTTTACCATTCATAAAATAAAAATTTAATAAAAAAAAAATATTCAGTAGTTTTAAATTATACCTAGTAGACAGTCAAATAATAGTAAGCAAAAAGCAAAAAAAATTATAAACCGTATTGTATTTACACATTAACACAATGTAACAATCATGGTTATATCGAATGAGGCAGCCCTGGCAATTCCGCATTTAAGTCTTTTAAGAATACTTTCTCATGTAGATGTAGAGACGCGGAGAAAAGGCTCAATAGCCAGTAAGTATGAACTTTTTTGTATGTCTGAAAAATCTGTGTTACAGGGCTCGTCCAACGGCGGGCTGCTGGTCGCCGCTTGCATAACCCAGCGGCCTGAGCTCTTCGGCGCCGCCATAGTACAGAGCGGGTTAGTATGTGTGTAAAATTATCCTGAATTGACCTCAAATAATTGCGAATCGTCACTGTTGCGGTCAAACGGTCTTTATTATTCATTTTTATTCAGTGTTATGAGTAAAATTTAATTTTAGTTTAATAACTATTCAATATGGTTTAGTGACTAGCTTAGGATGGATAAGTTTAAAATTAAGATGTCGGTGTTAACGAATTATGTTGCAGTGTGACAGATATGCTGCGGTACCATAAAATGTCGCCGAGATCTGAAGAATTCGGCACATCCAATTATAGGGAAGACTTCAATGACCTCATAAAGTACTCGCCGCTGCACAACGTACGGCCGCTGAGTGAAGGTAAACACGCGAGCTGGTAAAACAAGAAGAAGTCCACGCCACTAACTAGAAACTGACGCTCCGCAGGTGCTCCAAGTTGTCACGTCTTTACATCAGACATTGACATGAGCGCTCCAAATCACAGATTTCCGATACCTGATAAACTTACTTATGAATCTTACTCACGCATGCATAAACGTGGCTTCACGCTTTAGTATGACAGCGCGGGGACCTTCATTTCATTTTTAATAGTTTGTGGGTAATTTTTTTTTTTAATATGTGCTTGATATGTTTAAATATCAAGAGGACCTTTTTTAGAGAAGCTTTATTTATTCAAAGGGGAAGTCATTGGGGATTTGTGGCAAAACCCTAGAACATAGGCTAAGTTAATAGAATTAAACTTTCCAGAGGACTCAACACTCGACGAGTTTTATAGTAGCCGCTAAAGAGTTCCAGTTGTATTTATAAATCTACATATTAAAAAATAAGTACTTCTCGTCACAGTACTAAATGTTCGAACTCTGAATCGTCTGGCGATGCACTGGGTCTACACTAGTAAACCGTTATTTTAGTTTTTCAATTTGGCGCGCAGGCAGTCTGAAGTTGTTTACGATGTAAAAATAAAAAAGGAGGGAAAGCGTGCGAATGTTTTGGTCGGATCGTGGAGCGAACAAGATTCTGAGCTAACACTGATCTATTAGAAACCGTACGTTCAACTCGACTACAAAAGTAATCCTAAAATAATGAATCTTATAAATTTAAAAATAAATGAATATACATAATATGTATTTATGATTGGGTGATTGTCGATCAGCAGTATACTATTGGTTAATAGGGCGCGCGCAGTACCCTGCGACGCTGGTGCTGGCGGGAGCTCTTGACAACACCGCGAAGCCTGCGCACTCGCTGAAGTTCATCGCCGCGCTGCAGCACGCCGTGCGCGGCTCCAACCAGACGCGGCCGCTGCTCGCGCGCGTCTACAACGACGTCGGCCACATAACCGCTGCTAGTATAATTTTTACTTCAGGAACATACACAAGCCGTCACTTTCTCCCTCAGGATGACAGAGAGCAGTGTCTAGGGATTTCAATTCTGGATCCGTTATGTTTAGTACATATGTGTCAACTGTGTTCCTTGCCTATCATGTAAAAGGGGACTAATGGTATATCCAGTTAGGTATGTGATTGTGTAACCATTAGTCACTAGTTTTACACAATTTTCCATCTAACCCAGCAGAAAGCTGTTAAAAGGGCTAGCTGCCACTTTGACTCTGCTGTCCCCTTCGGGGATTATGGGAGTGATGATGTGTATTACAGGCTAAAATAAACGGAACATAACTTGAGAGCAAGTTCAAATAGGCGCGCGTATACAACCAAAAATCCTGCGTACTCCCACGCTGCACGACACTTTGTGAGTCCCTCGTGCTTCTTTAGGTACAAGCGGTGCCCGCCATGTGGGGCGGGCCGGTCGCTGGAGGGCGTTGTGGTAGTATGGTTCAGCCGTATCCATGACGCCCCTCCACTCGAGCGCTGAGGGGTATCGCGGGGTTTTAGTAGGTATACCCCGGCCACTAACATCTTGGCCGGAGCAGGGACCTCCAATTCCAGAGGTCCCCGGAAGTCCCACACACCACCCTGCCCCCCTGGGTAGGGTGAAGGTGCATAACGCATTTCCCCGCTTCAAAAAAAAACAGATCGCAGCGTTCGCTCTGCCACCGCCATGTTCGTACTGCAATGATGGATCCAGCAATCCACCTGGGCTCAGCACAACTTTAGCTGTACTGCATCCAGCGACATATGCTGATTCAATTTCGCTGGATTTCAATCCCTACTAAAGATTTAAATTGATCCATCAAGAAATCCAGCTGACCTAACTGCAATTTTAAATCTCCTGGATCCAACGTCATGTGCTTGATCCAGCAAAAAATGCAACCGAATTGCTATCCCTAGCTCGTACTTACTATTATCGTTTCCTGTTCTATAAAAAAATATTTTTCTTTTCAGACAAAAGATTTCGGCGATGTCTTCTGCTTTATTATACGAGCCTTGAAACTCCATCCTGATACACTTAACTAAACTTAAGCAAACTTTTCTGTCGGAATAAAGTAATAATTTATTTTCTAAAACAATGATCTGATTGTCATTGGGTCTTATAAGTATATCAATTTCATTTAATTCATTAAATTAAATAAAAATGCGAAAATTCATTTATTTTGTACCTCCCAATCCTCCCAGGTCAAAAGAAAACGTCACACGAGCGTTATCTTTATATGCCCATTCCAACAGAACATAGAAAAGAGGTTCTGTGCCCATTCCGTTGAATCCTGTTGCAGTATTACGGTAATACTGCACGAGGTTGCAATTGATTATGTTGATGGTAATACTATTACCATCAACATGATCAATTGCAACCTCGTCGGTTCAGATCGCCGTGGTCAAAATCTTTTCAGAGGATATACATATGTATAACTAGCCCGTTGGTCGAGTGGTCAGAGACCCTGGCCACAAAACTAAGGGTCGCGGGTTCAATCCCGCTAGGGGCAAATGTTTCGGGTGATGAACGTGGACATTTATACTCGAGTCATGGATGTTTATAAACGTATTTATGTATGTCTATCCGTTCAACTAGTATACATAGTGCTAGGATAAACTCAGTTTGGAACTAGAAAATTGGTATGTCAGTCTGGAATTGATTTATTTATTATTACAAAGTCATTTACTGCAATCATGAATATAATTTAGTTGGTAATACAGTTTGCCAATACATTTTGTTTTCCTTTTGGGCATTGCCTATAAACGTAATGGAATAATGAATAATATCCGGAAGCGTAAGAAAAACGATAAATATTTAATTCATTTGGACAAAAAATATTACAAAAAAAGCGAAATAACAAAATTGGCGCCAATAGGGTCACTACTTCAGCATTATGCTACTGCGGCGTCAGGCTAACGCCGCAGGAGCGCTGGTATTCTGGCATGACCCCAAGCATCTCAGCCACTCTGGAAACGTATGCTAGACGTCTTGTGACCAGACCAGTAAGTCACTTACTGCTACCCATTTTCACGCTATCCCTGCTAGATGAGAGGCATACAAGAGTGCCTCAGTGGAGGTGTCGTCTTCCATTCCACCGACCCGTAAATGGAGGTGCATTATATAACTCGTAGGTAAATTCTATTTTTGCTATGTATTAAAAAAAATAACTATGTACATATTTACGAAAAAGGGTAGTTGTCCGCCTCGCCGATCAGGGTACCCAGAATACTGGCAGCGTTGCCCCTTTGAATTGCCAGGCTGAGGCGTTGGCCGAGGAAGCTTCCAGCATTCAGGTCGCCAGAAACTTGAATAAGCCGGGCGGACAGCTCCTGGAAAAGTTTGCGGGCCTCTGGACCCCACGGTCCAAGAGTTTCCACGCCGAATGGAACGAATCGGTAGCAGTTGCCAAGAGCAGAATACTTAGAGAGCTTTCGAGCTTCTGCTGATGCTGCTGCTGCCCCCGCGCACTCAGAAGTGGTGTGGATATAGGAGGGTGCCAAAGTATCAACGCAGGTCGCATCCCAGACCAAAGCTTTGCCTTTACTCCACGGGATGAGCGTCATCCCGTCGGGCCTTTTTCCGTCATTGCGGTATAGGCCCTGGGGTTCCAGGACAGCTGGTGTCCTGGTTGAAGTAAAGGCTCGGCGCAAGATGTCATTTAAACTGGCGTGACGAGGGATGCGCCCTGCGCTTTGGGCACAAGATAGGCCGTGGTGACCAAGAGGCCCAACAAACTCACCGCAGCGACAGACATGTGCATGGCAGATCCTTAGGCCAAGGCGGAGGGAGACCGTGATGGATAGAGTGACACTGTCCAAAAGGGTTCCTACGTTAGCCGAAGGTAAAGCATGCAGCCAGAAACCGGACTTTCTTTCTGCGATCGCGAGGAGACGAGCCCGCTCCGAATCGCCAGCCGACGAACCTAACAGGCTGTCGAATGCGATTTTACAGAGGGGTTCGTCCCAATGCCTCTGTAAGTGCTGAAATGAGGGTGTTGTATTGGGGCAGGCGTTAGACCAAGCATTTCTTGCTTCCGAAAGGCACGAAATCTCCGCATCGCCAAGCGACGGGTTAATAATAGAATGAAAGAGATTTATCGTGCTGTAAGCGGAAGAGAGAAAAGCTGGCAGAGCAATGCTGGACGTTTTGCGAGTGCCTAGCCCACCGAAACGGATGGGCAAGGACGCCTGCCTCCAAGAACGATCGTCTAACGGGCAGTTTAGAATTTCGCATAATTTATCGCATAAGAGGTTGTCCAAAGAATTCAGAAGGTTTTCAAATTTCCAAAGTTGTGAGCAACGCAAGAAATAGGTAAATTTGGGTACAAACGTGCAGAACCGAATGATCGTGAGAGCCATATGTGGGTTAATTTTGAGAAGACTACGGGAACACTGATCAAATTTAGACATTTTTCCGGAAATAAAGTTTGGAATGGATTCATCAAAAATTGGGGCTCCTAGAAGGTGGAGAGATTGTTTATTCAGGATAATGATTCCGGGGGCAATATGGGTGAACTGTGATGTAATTTCTTCTTTGTTGGTCATGTGGTCCGCTATAAATATTTCGCATTTTGAGAAATTTAATTAATTAATTTTTGCTATTGATCAAAATCACCTACTCACTAGTGATTTATACGGATAACACGCATAGGTTTCTTTTTCAAATATCGATAACATACTTTTCCTGCTAGATAAGAGGGATACGAGAGTTCCTCAATAAAGGTGTCGTCTGCCATTCCAACAACTCGAAAATTAGGGTTATAACATTATGTTTTTGATAGTGATCAAAATCACCTACTAGGTACCTTAGTGATTATCTAAGTTGATTTTTATTTAAAAATCGATAAAAACTTATCAATCGTTTATACCATGTAGTTACACATTTGACATCTCGTTAACATTTTATCGGAAGCGCAAATTCAATTTTACGCATACATTATAATATTAATGAGGGTTATTTATTACATGCGCGTGCAATGAACTGTTTAATATAACAACTTAGTCTCAGTTTGTAGCAATATAATGGGTAATTAGGTAATAGACAATTGCGTGACACACTAATTCCGCCATATTGAATTATAAAATGTCCAGAAACTCCACCTTCGTCGGCCTGGTTAGTAAAGGATCTCTTTTTCTTAGCGCTATGCGTTATGTCCTGTTTGAGGTCTGATGAGTCGATCGGTTGCTTGGATTGCACGATATTTTTTTTCTGATCAATATCCTAGATTGATGACGAGAGCGAGTCATGACTGGTGGAACCTACCCTATATGTACATTATCTACATCATTGTTATCAATTAAAGCGTTTAGTTTAAATATTTTTTTTACTTTTTCTTTTATTTTTAAGTTTTTAGTATTTATATTGTGATGTACTTTAGAATCAAGCCCTTTCATTTGATACCCATACTTAGGGGACAGTGAAAAAAAAATGTTATCCGCCATTTTGATGGCGGCCATTTTGATTGGACGTCATATACATTACAGCGCATATCAAAGACCTATTACCAAGAATAATGGAATATTACAATCTCCCATACCGTGACTATTATGTGGCGCAGTGAAAATTGCTATTGGTAATAGATAATCAATGTTCCCGCCTCTGGTTTAATATTACCGTCTAATATTGATTTACCATGTTGATCCGAGACTTAAAAAGAATCTCCTAACTGTGCACCTCGCCTATCAAGTCGTAAATTTTTTTTTTATCGAATTGAGATCCTCCTCCTTTTGTTTGATGTCGGTTAAAAAGGCGACTAATGAGGATTGAGCATCAGCTTTGTAACTATAAAGGCCAATATAACCACTTGTCAAATATTATCATTAAATTTTAAGTGTCAAATATTGTCAGTAAAGTATCAATACAATGTTTAAATTTTTTTATATTAAGTTTATTAGTTTTTCGTGCTTGAAAAACAACTTCACACCTATGGGATTTTTAAAAACATTAGAAGATAAGATTAAAATTCTTCTTTAATTTACTTTTTCTGCTAAACATTATCAAATTGAAATCATAAATACTCGTACACAATAAATTAGACAATCAAGTTACGAATAAAAAATACAACAATACAATACACTTGTAGTCATTACCACGTTTAAGTGGAAAAAATTATTTACGCCAATTTTTTATGATATTATTTTTTATTGCGTGACAACGAGGCAACACAAAACGGTTGTAACTTCGTGAGTTTTAGGAAATAACTTTTCCGAGGATTGTAGCAAACTAGTGTATCCGACAGAAAACGCAGGTATATCTTCTAATGCTAGTGGTTCCCAAAGTTGTCTGGACTACGACCCATCTAATACAAATTTACAAACTCGGGACCCACCACTAGGAAATTTATCCGTTACCAGTATGAATAAAGGAAGGAAGGTTAACGTGTCATTCTATAGATAGGGCCCACTCAGTATTCGCTCGCGACCCCACTGGTGGTTCGCGACCCATAGTTTGAGAAACCCTGGAGTAATGCTATAAATGAAAAGCTTGTAAGTTTGTAAGAGTGTTTTAGTAGAGGCTCGATGGCGCAATCGGTAGTGACCCTGCCCCATGCGCCAAGAGTTGTGGGTTCGATCCTCACCCAGGACAAACATTCGTGTGATGAATACTTGTGTTTGTTCTGTGTCTGGGTGTTAATATCCAATATTTAAGTATATATTTGTAATACCACTGTCGATTCTGGTATCCGTAACACAAGTGCTTAAGCTATTTACCTCGGAGACAGATCAATGTATGTGATGTAGACGGGATATTTATTCATTTTTCAATATTATTAATGCACACTTTAACGGCTGAAGTCACGCAGACGAAGATGCTGGCACAATCTATTAAGTCATAATTTAGATACGCATAGGTATTCAAGTGTATAAATCAAAGTGACAAATCTCCTACCGCAAGCAGTCACAACAGCCATGCGCGTGTGTATACATGTCTGTGTGTTCGCGTACGTCGTGCTGCAGTGCGCCGGCGCACGGGCGGCTGCCCAAAACACCTTGCCGGCATACCCGTACGCATGGAGAGATGAGAACGTGGTCGACGATTACCATGGCACCAAGGTATTCGAGCTGGATTCGTCCTAGTTCTATACGGTTTTATAATTCCTTGAGCATTAAGTCCATAAATAACTGATTCTATTGGTTTTGTTATGTTATGCAATATTTTTTACTCTTTTGTTGTATGAGATTGATTGTATGAAACAGCATTTATGCACGTGGAGATTGTTTATTCTGCATTTGGACAATTTCCTCCGAAGTATAAGATCTATGAAATTAGATTGCGAATGGGTGATTTAGTTGTACATTTCTGCTTCACGCTGATGATGCCCTGCTTGTAGCAAAATCGGTATCTGATCTGCATCAACTAGTCACAATAATGAAAGATGAACCTAAGAAGAGAGCTTTACAATTTAATTTGAAGAAAATTAAGGTTATCTATGAAGGAATGTTATATTATGAAAGTATCGTTTGAAAGAGAAGAACCAAAACTTGTAGAAGGCTAGTAGATATTGTAGAGTTGGAACAGGAGTGCATTTAGTAGGAATGGATGTTGAAAGAAGAGTGAATTTAGGGGAGCGTTAATTCAAAATTCAAATTCAAAATATTTTTATTTATATAGGCTTCAAGAAAGCACCTCTACTTAAATAGTCAATATACTAAAACAAAAAAGAACAAATAATACTGGTTAGGAAAACTTCTAGGCAGTAAACACTTAATCCAAAAGGCCCAGCTCGCTATACACAATGCGGTGCTCATTCCTACGGTATAGTCTAGATAATAATGTTCTCCTAACCGATATCAGTCACGGCGGCCAATCTCAACGAGGATTAGCCACCTGCGCAGGATTTTATAGAGCACAAGTATGTGCGCAAACACAGGTGCACTCTTTATTCCTTCACTCTCATAATCCGGTGAGACGGCAATTCGACATGACCGGTAGGAGGTCAGGCGCAGGACCAACGGCTTAATGTGCTTTCCGAGGCACGGAAGTGATTAAACCGCCAACTTTCTGACTCTGGACTGTTACTGAATAATTTCAATACTGAAATAACCAGTCACAAATTCTTGGTCCGACCCGGGACCCTTAGTCTTTAGGAGGCGCATACTACTAGACCAACATGGCAGTCTAGAAGCGAGTGTTGAATATGACAAAAAAGCATGAAAGTAGAGTAAACGTGGGTCAGATGTATGCGCTGCGCAAAATCTGCTGTGTATCGTTGACAAATTGCGATCGGAACGACGATGTAAAGAAGAGAATTGGTCTGAAAGACAATGTCGGAGTCAAGGTGAGAATAGATATGCTTCGGTGATGCGGGCATATAGAAAGAATGGAAGATGAATGATTGATGATATACAATACAAAAGTGGAACGATGCAGGTATCGGGGAAGGTGGACTCACCTACCACAATCAAATGGATCATATGTTAACAGAAGGTCCCATCATTAAAATTTAAGGGAATTGGAGTACCTACCGTGGTCCATAATCTAATCCTAATGTAGTTGATTAAACTACTCATTTGACTTAAATTAGTCGGAAAACGAAACAGTATAGTTTGAGAATTAGAGTTATTTATTTATTTAATGTGCACCAATAGCAATACATATAAAACAATCGCAAAAATCAGTGCTTAGGTAGATAGTATTCAAAAAAGTTTGCTAATTAGTAATATAATAGGTATACAAATATACACAGCGTACCCCATAAAGTA
Source organism: Glyphodes perspectalis (assembly GCA_951394215.1). Lineage (NCBI taxonomy): Eukaryota > Metazoa > Arthropoda > Insecta > Lepidoptera > Crambidae > Glyphodes > Glyphodes perspectalis. Next base: position 4,952,054 of record OX596200.1, read on the forward strand.
GCTAATTATATAAAATAATTAATATTAAAGCCACAAACTAAACACATAGCGGGTTACTTTAGATATATATTGACGGATCACTAGGAGGCTAAAAGCAACTTATAATTTTTTTCTTAAAGATTCTAGAAGTGTCATTATAAATATCGATATTGGGTATTTTGTCCAAAACTTCATTGTACTCTTTGCAAATTCTAGCTAGAAGGTAATGTGCACCCAAATTAGTTTTATGACAAGGTATTAGTATACCTAACAGTACTTTAAATGAGTACTTTTAATTTTACTGTTAAGGAGCTTATTATATGCAAAAACATTAAATCTACTACTAAACTTCGACTACGTAATGTCATCATTTTAAAGAACGCGAACGTTAGCCTTTGACTGTAGGGATAACTAGCATAAAAGGTAACAAAAATTAACCTGTCCACAGATAAAAGACCCATATCGATGGCTAGAGAATCCATTATCCTCAGAGTCCAAGCAGTTTGTAAAAGACCAGAATCTGATCATGGACTCTTACGTTCAGCCGTGTCGTAGAAACAGGGATTATTTTCCTAGAATGAAACCGGTGTTGGGAGGTGATAACGAAATCGTGAATATACCTATACGGGCAGGACATCGGTATTTCCTTGAAATTAATACGTAAGTGAAAATGTATATTATGAAATCTCTTAATTTAAGTAAGCTGGGTAAGACAAAATTAGATCACCACACCACCTCAACGCTTGAAAGATAAAACTAACTAACTACAATTCACGCCACTTCCTTAGCGGAGTAGGTAGAGAGAACACATAAAATGAACACCCGTACAAACGCATTAACAGGGGTCCCAACCGCGATAATGGCAAAAGCTAAATCATTATAGAGTAACAGCGACTTATCCCATGTTGGTTTAGGAATTAAAAAGAAGAACTCCCCCGCCGGGGTCCTCGGTTTGCCGTACCGGGGGGGGCTTAGTAGGCCCTGTTTACCGGGACCGGGCCGAAGCCAAGAGGGACTCCGAGGTGGGCCGCGACTGCTCGAGTTAGGATACAGAGGTACCTGGGAGTCCCACATAACCATCTCGTCCCCCTGAGGTGAAGTGTTATGCATTTCTCCGGGTGAAAAAAAAGGTACTTCAGCTTTCAAAGGCATTCAGAGCCCCTCTCAGCGCGCCCTTTCTAGACACCATCACCGTCCTCGTCTTCGATGTCGAGCGGGGAAACCATCGTCACTAGCGGGAAATACTGCAGGACGACAGCCGACAGCGTGCTCGCGCTCATCGGTAGGCCGATCACTCCTCGCTAGTATATAGGTGTTTAATTTACAATCTCTGACAACACATTAGTTTACTCATAAACATAACTTAACATCACGCCCATAATCCCCTACGGGGTAGGTAGAGTCAAAAGGACAGCAGAACCCTTTAACCACATTCAGCCAAAAAACCAAATTGGGCAGGGTTAGATGGAAAATTGTGAAAAAGTAGTGACAAGTGGCTAGCTCGTCGCCAACACAATCACATACCCAAAACACCATATACCTACCATTAGTCGCTCTTTACGGCATGCTAGGCAAGAAACACAGTTGGCACATTCTTTTTAAGTCCCAGACCAACATGGGACAAATATTATTTTTCACCTTACTAAAAAATGGATGGCGCGTGCTCATCGCTTGTCACGCGCCGGTGGACAAGGAGTTATAACTTCGTGAGATATACATATATATTTTTTAATATATTGTATATCTTATATATTTTTTTTTTATACTGATTCTCTAAATGAATTAATCTTTTGGGCACCCGCTGAAAACCAGCGTCGTGATCTGCCTTCAGGTACCTCGCAACTTAAGCTGAGCGGACGCCCTTTTGCCACACACCTTGGGTTTCTGTTTTTTTGTTTGTCTTGCAATTGTTTTTTTATTATGTGTGTGTCAAATAAAGTATTTCTTTCTTTCTTTCAAAATATTTGACTCATGTTTCAGTTTACATATATACTAAAATAAAAAATAAACCTTGTAGATATAGTTCCAGAACTCTAAAATACCATTTCGGTATCTTTTTCTTCAGTAAGTGGTACGTGCAAGACAGCTTGGATGGCGAGAGGCGCCTACTCTTAGACCCCACAACGCTGCCGACGGACGGTACCTCATGGGTCTCCGAGATGGAGTTCTCTCCGGACGGCTCCACCTTGGCGTACGGAGTGTCGTCTAGGTCGTCGTACAGTGGCAATAAAGACTTATTCATAATACATTTCAAAGACGTCGCTACAGGTTAGCCGTTTTATAATAAGAAGCAAACCTCTATAAATTAACCGTACATTTCGCAGGTTCTGTATAGATGAATGAAGGAAGACGAGATACAGAATAGAACTCGGAATAACTACTCAGTTGTTGTCCGCAACAATCAATGCTGATTTTAATACTGACATTCAAGTCATCACGTATTTGCCGAAAGTGGTACATACCGAAAGCAATTATAATAGACAATTATTAAAAAAAGTTGACTCCTATAACCTTACTTAAGTAACTCTCACTTAATCACATACCCAACAGCGGATTCACCGTCATTAGTCGCCTATCATCATCTTCCTAGTGCTATGTCCCGTGCTTAGACGCGGTCCGCTTTGACCATGATCCAAGATTTAGCGAGTCTGGTAATTACATTGAAGCGACTGCCGTTCCGACCTTCATAACCCTGAGATAGGGGAACCAGACAATTTTTGGATCATGGTTACAAATCCAATGTTGTTTGAATTTGCAGGTTTCATCACGATGTTTTCCCTCACCGACGACTAGTGGTATAAATAAGTACATAGATTTGAAAAATCCAGAGCTCGGGTTTGAACTCGAAATACTACCCGCTACTATCACAAGGCTACCGCTGCTATTATCATTAGTCATGTCGTCATTAATCTCATCATTAGTCGCCTTATACGGAGGGTTAAGAAAGGAACACTATTGGTACTTTATTTTTAAGTCACAGGCCAACATAAAACACGTTGGCATAAAAAACCATAAAAATATAAATATTGATGGTATGAATTTGAAATACGGCATTTTAAATACAAACCAGTGGACTTTTCATAAAACTGAAAGATGGTTTTCATAGCTTTTTAAATATACTATCAATATAAAAAAAAATCCTTTTTGTGTCGAATTTTTTACCCCAACATAATGTGGTATATTATTTCAGGTCAAAATCATCGAGAAACGTTGAGAGTTGCAAAAACCAACATTGCTTGGTCAAGGGACAGCAAAGGATTATTCTATTCTGTAAGTTAGTTAGTACAAGCTACAGTCATTATTATGTTGTCTAGATAAATAAATATTATATAGTAGATTATATTATATTCTTTGTTAAAAAAACTTAACACGAATTGAATAAAGTCTTTTCATTATTTTATCCTTTTTAGCAACTCTCAGCCCTTACCTATTCTAAAATCGTATTTCCAGGATGTTCTGCAAGAATACAGGAAAAATTATGTTGGTACCGACGCCATTACGACCTTGAACTATCACCTGCTCAATACCTCACAAGCGGCTGATATCGTCATATTAAGATACCCAGATCTTGAGAGCTTAAAGTAAGTATTAAAACAATGTTGAATCAAAGGCGACTGGTTAGCCGCTTGTCACTGCTTTTTCACAATTTTCCATCTAACCCAGCCCGGCTTTATTTTCGGCTGAATGTGGTTAAAGGGGACATGCTGCCCCTTTGATTCTGCCTACCCCTTCGGGGATTATGGGCGTGATGTTATGTATGTATGTATGTATGTATGTTAAATCAAAATTAAAACGGACCGATCTGTTGCAACACTGATATCGACCATGTGCCGGTGGTACAAGAAATGTTTAATGCTTACCCCGTAAAACATCCTGCATTGGGACCTTCTTCAATTATTTGCTTCATTTTTCATTACGCCTATTAGGTACATACCTACATACAATGTAGTTCAATTTCATTAACGGTTTCGGTAACAATAGGGGTGATGACTGCATTAAAAAACTATAATTCTATTTAGTCCGTCGGTTAGATTATACAAAAATACTGGAAGCATATTTTTCGCTTTATCAAATGAACAAAAAATCATAAAGATAAAAAGCATCAAAGTTTTGTAGTGGTGGCTTACGATGTCACTATTTTGATCGCGTGACGCGAAACTTGAATGCATTGTATCTTCGTCAATGTTTGTTTTACACATAAATAAAAAAATACGTGTTAATTTTTTTTTATAATCTCACTGACGGACTTAACAGTTTTTTTTTGTCATCTAGCCTATTACACAACAAAATGCAGTCGTATCGTTAAAAATAATGTAATGTTTTAATACCGTTTCTTAGGTTTTTTAAGAACCGTATAATTTGCTATCTATCCATGGGAGTACGCATGGTGGGGCAGGGAGAGTAGCTGCCCCTCTATCTGATATATAATATCAATAAATTATTGAATGGTTCGGAAGATGACGACCGTGTATTGGGACAAAAGAAAAAAAAGTCCTTGAGGTCTCTCCCTTAAAGCAACGCGTGGGAACTCCTTATTCTATTAATATTTTGTTTATATAGATTTATCACGAAAGTGACAGATAACGGGCAGCATCTATTAGTATACATACGAAGAACAAACTACTTTAGCCTGCACCCCGTCGCTATTCGGAACCTGTCAGCCATCGTCACATCAGTATCGCACAACTTCAACACGGCGTGGTACCATTCCTCGCTCCCCACATGCCTCCAGGTATTCAACAATCGCCAATTACCCAAATTGCGTTAACAGTTATCCCAATAAAATATGGAATACGTTGGTAGGGCGGTTCATAGGCAAACAATGCTTAAACGTAATTTCTGGTCAAGGTGAAAAAGATTTAATACTTATTTGAAAAAAGAAACGTTTTTTTATTTATTGAGAACCTGAACGCGTGCGCCATTTGATATGTCATATAGGTATACTCGGTGGTTTAATATATGAAAAGGTTTTACGAAATGGATCCAGGATGTTAATTCAACTCTACGAATATTTTAAGATAAAATTCCTATGTAATCATTATTTATTTTTAAATCGATTACGAAATGAATTACATCCGGAATCATTTGCTTTCTAATTTTGTAATCGGATGTATTATTACATATAGATATATGTATGTATAATTTACCAGAAACTAGAAAATTTACTATTACAGGAATTCGGTATATTGAACTAATTATACAATTTCAATTTTAGTGATACTATCCGTGGTCATTTAATATGTGACGTTTCCAGATTAATAATGATTTTTTCCTTTTCTCAGTATGTAACGGACGCGGGTTATAAAAGCATATTTAAATCAAACTTAAATAATAATTCTTACGACGAACTTGTGACAATAGATCTGGACAAACCGGCTAAGGAAAATTGGAGGACACTGGTACCGGTAGGTTATCTAATAAATCCCAAGGGAATATAATAATAACATTCATTTAACAAAGATAAAACAAAACGTTGTTTTCGACCGAATGACGAACTTACTTTAGAAATGTCATAACTTAACGAAGTTTAGAAATGTCATAACTTAACGAAGTTATGACATTTCTAAAGTAAGTTCGTCATTCGGTCATTAAGCGAGAATGAAACGCTCAAAACGCATTTTTTTTTGTATGAAATTTAGTAAAAAATACCTTCTCCAGTATATCATTGGAATAATACATTTATCAACAACTACAGACAATAACATTCACTTCGACCGCTCCCTGTGGCATTTGAAGAATCAATTAAATGTACTGAAATTTTAGATACTGTAGCACGTCTGTTTATAAAGGTTCGCCATCCCTGATCTATGTTGTGTTGATTATACTATCAACAATTAGAAGCACCTTCAACACAGTTTCTGTGTCGGTCTGACGTGTCAGATAGCCCTTAATTGCAGTTTTATTAGATATTGTCATTACGCGAACGAACTGTATAAGGATCTTGTCATATGGCGTTTAGTTCTTTCTGGACCCTGCAAGGGAAGTGGCGTAAAGATTAGCTAGTTAGTGAACGAAGTGTCATTTTGAAAATATTCCCGGAAAAATAAGAAGCGCGAAAATGACGATGATGTTACCGGAATGACGATTATATTTCCAAAGTGTTTTTTATTGTTATTATTTTTCAATAGATAACTTTACAATATGTGTTTGTAGATACACTTTAATAAAGTAGTACACTACAAATCATAGTAATTCCCGAGTATAACTTTCTAGAGTTCCGTACCCAAAGGGTATAAACGGGACCCTATTACTAAAATTTCGCTGTCCGTCTGTCTGTCTGTCTCGATGCTGTATCTCATGAACCGTGATATCTAGAGAGTTGTTTGTAGATGTATAATTTCACTTATTTTCTTTAAGTGTAACATAATATATTTTTTCTATTATTTTTTCAGGGAGAGCCATCGATGACACTGCTTTTTGCAAGTGCAGTTGATAACGATAAATTGGTTCTGCATTATAGCCGTCAGGTCAAGGTATAGACTACTTTTTCGATATACATATGTAGGATTTGCAGGTGAAATATTGTATACCTAATACGTGCGCGATATTATATAATTACTAAGTGTGTAAGAGAGAAATAATAGATATGTAGTCCATTTCTTTTATGTTTTTATTTCACATGAAATATTTATAAAATATATTTAAAAATAATCTCTCGCATTAAAATAAATTTAGTTTTTTTTTATTTCCCCCTACAAGTCGTTATGACGTGACACCCCTGGACGCTTTTGACATATTTTGTTGTTCCAAAACAATAACTCCAGTAGTTTCGGAGCATTTTCAATGCAAACAAAACTAATTTCTTAATAATACTAGTTTTGTTTTTTAAAATAACTAAAATGTGGTCATATTTAGCTCAATTACAGAAAAAAAAAACTGTGTTTCTCGTCTAGTATGTCGTATAAGGCGCCTAATGGTAAACATAGGGCATATTTTATTCCCGTATTCTAATGGGAACGGGAGCTATGCGGTAAACCCGCGGCGCTGCTAGTAAAACATAAACAGAACAATTTAACAAGTGCCATTACAAACGCATTTATTTATCCAGAATGTAATTCGAGTTCACGACTTGCAAACTGGCTCGTTCCTCCACGAGATCCAGCTGGAAGTGGGACAGCTGACACAAGTATCGAGCAAAAAGGATCAATCTGACTTGTTTATTAAACTTTGGACGTTCTTCGCGCCCTCCATCATATACTATTTCGACTTCAAGTCTCCCCAACCTTATAAGCCGAAGGTCAGTAAATACATTTTAAATTAGGCTAGGTGACAAAAAAGTCTGTTTAGTCCGTCAGTTAGATTATAAAAAAATATTGAACACGTATATTTTTGTTATTTATTTGTCAAACATTGACGAAGATACAATGCATTCGTAAAATTTTTACGTCGCAAGCCCCCACTCTAAAACTTTGATGCTCTTTGTGATTTTTTGTTATTTTGATAAAGCGAAGAATATGTCGTGTCTATTATTTTTGTTTAATCTAACTGACGGACTAAATATTATTATAGTTTTTTAATGCACTCATCATCCCTATTATTTCAACTGGCTCGGTGGCGCATTTGGTAGTGACCCTGTCCTATGCGCCAAGAGTCGTGGGTTCGATTCCTATCCGTAATTTTAAAGCCTATCAGGAGTAAATAAGAAAGATCGTTAATATATGTATGTGAAAATATCTATTTTGATTTGTATTTACAGTAAATATTACAAAAATCTTTTTGTTTTTAATTATTTATTGTTTATTTCAGGTATACGCCAAAAGAATTGTAGAATACATCGACCCATCCCTCTACGAAACTAAACAAATATTTTACTCGAGCAAAGACTGCACCAGAGTGCCTATGTACATCATCTCAAAAAGGGTTTGTAAAACTAAACTGTAAATTTAAAATATTGTCCATTCTTCTTACACTAATATTCAAAATCCAAATTCAAATTCAAAATCTCTTTATTTTTATATGCTTCACTTCACTTATAAATAAGTAGTCAATTTAAACAGAAAAAAGTAGTACCACCGGTTCGGAAGGTAGAATCTATCGAGAAGAAACCGGCAAGAAACTCGATAGTTACTCTTTTAAATGCCAAAATTTACAATTTCGTACTTAATAATCTACACTTATTAGGTAACAACACTGCAGGTGGACACTTTATTATGAAGGTATATACAGCTACAAGGTAACTCTTCAAATAGTCTAGTCCAGTGTTTTTCAAACCATTTTGATTACGCGACCCCCTGGGTCATAGACAGAAGACACTTTCTCACTAATAGCATGTATAACTTTGCTGTTTTCCTTTTGGCGGCGCGGTGACCCCCGAGTATGCCTTAGCGACCCCCCTGGGAGTCGCGACCCATAGGTTGAAAAACACTGGTCTAGTCAAACCACGGACTAGTAAAAAAAGAAGGACTCCACGCTAAAGCGTGAAGCCACGTTTATGCATGTGTGAGTGAGATACTTAAGGATACCAGATATCGGATATCTTCATTTGGAGCACTTATTATGTCAATGTATGACGTAAATTGCGTGGCAAGTTGGAGCACCTGAGATGTTATTCATTTGTAAATTGTAAAGGGTTATTTTTAAATTGTCACAATTTTTTTAAATCATTTTGTCTGCTAACAATAATGAAATCAAAGTGGTCCGCATTTACAAATAGGTTGGGAACCCCTGTTCTATACGGAATGTAGGAATAAGCGATTAGTATTGTGTGGACTGCGCAAATCAAAATCAAAATAGAAGGTATTGTTAGAAGCCACAATGACTGTAGAGTATATGAAAAAAGTTATGAATGTGAAACAAGCGAGTGAGGGTGTAAGGACCGTGTCATAATATGACGCTCGGTTCTCTCTGCCTCTCCCGATAGGGAATTGACGTGTTAGTTTAATTTTTTAGTTAAGCATTACCGCGCCGCGAGCAGTTCCATTGAAATTGGCGCTTTTTTAGTTATTGTTAAGTACATGTTAATTTACAAGTTTCAAATAAATACAATGGTATCTGGACACCTGAGATAAAAAAAATTGTCAGACTAAATCCTATTTGTAAAATCGAATCTCTGTTATTAGAAATTATGCCGAGCCCAGACGCGAACCATAAATATTTTTTTAAATTCATTGTTATATTCCACTACGTTAACAATCCATTAAAAATTATAATATGATTTATGTAGTACATCAAAAAAAGACAGCGTCCGTCCGTCCGTCTATCTATTCGTATAAATATTTTACATCCGTGTGACAAGCGTCAACCTGACTGACAGGTTGGATGTTGAATATAAAATATTAGTATTTTTTTTTTATAATTATCAACAAATCGTAAAATGTCCACAGGGTCTCCCCCGGAATGGCTCGAATCCAACTCTGCTATTCGGCTATGGCGGGTTTAACTATATCACTGAACCCTTTTTCGAAGATTTATGGTTAATGTTTGTGCGCGAACTGCGTGGAGTGTTCGCTATGGCCAACATCAGAGGAGGCGGGTGAGAAGTTAAATATAATATTCTCTACTAACTTCTTTTTGTGACAACTTTTGTTAACACAATCAGGCGGAGGGCACTGCAGTAGCTTTTCAGTCAGCCTGAATATATATGTATATTTTATTAACACAAGTTAGTGCATTGGAACGCTATGAAGTTTGCTTTAATTTTACATCTTAGATTTTCTATGATTGTGATCGAACTCCTCCGAAACGGCCCGTTTGTTGAACAATCCTTTACACTTCAAATTATGTATATCCATGAGAAATGCCTTACGCATACCACTCTATACGGGTTTATATATTCGCCCCGCTCAGGGATTGAGCTTCGAGCTTTTGCTGCAAAGTAGCATAAATCACTCTGACACCTCACTGAGCCATTATAGTGCTACCTTAAAGCCTCATTTTCATAATGGTATAATGGGAAGATAATTGTCTAACTCAGATGTCTTTGTGCGAACTACGCGCTCGCACTAAAAGTGGAAGTACTTCCGCCGAGCTAGGTGTTGCTCGAGGCCCTAGACTCAACTAACCGTCGCGGTGTATTGTATATATGCTTAGTGGCGAGAATAACTTCGTCAGCGCAATGCAGGATTGTATGGCGTTTCTCTAAGTTCGATCGTCGTCATTTGTTTTACGTATTACTGGAGCTATAATCTTGACTATCTTGTGGCGCGGTCGCCACCTCTTTTATAGTGAGTACGGCGAGTACTGGCACGAAGCGGGTATTCGTCACAAAAAACAAAAATCACTGGACGACTTCCAGGCCGCGGCTATTTACCTGATCCGCTCGAAGTACACGCGGCCGGAGCTGCTGACTATACAGGGCGCGTCCAACGGCGGACTTCTGGTCGCCGCTTGCATTAACCAGCGGCCCGAACTCTTCGGTGCCGCTATAGTGCTGAGCGGGTAAGTATGTGTAGGTACGACTTTGTGTCTTAAATTGAAATTTTCAGGAAGTCGGCTATTGACCGTCCGATATTAGAATTTAGCATCCTGTTACCATATACACTTTAAATGTGCCAACCATCACATTTCTTGGTCTGCATAATTTTCTAAAAAAGGGATATGTACTGGTTTTTTTAAATAACATTAATTTCGATCTACATTAAAAAGAAACTTGATTTCGTTCAATTTAACGCAGATTTCTCCTTTACTTCACTTCATTTATTAAGAACTAAGTAGTATTCCACAAATATAATATAAATAAATAAATATCAGATAACATTACATACCTACATTGATCTGACTCCGAGGTAAGTAGCTTAAACACTTGTGTTAAGAATATCAGAAGCAACAAATATATACTTAAATATTGGATATTAACACCCAGACACAGAACAAATACAACAATTTATCATACGAATATTTGTCCTAGGTGGGGATCGAACCCACAACTCTTGGCGCATAGGGCAGGGTCACTACCGAATGCGCCATCGAGCTTGTAAATATCTTAGCTAACTGATCACTACACCGATGTCACCGATTACGATGTTCAGTATGTTTCAGTACCGTCTGAACTACATTTGTAAAATCACTATACCTACCACCTACGTGGGAAACTGTTGACTATTCAGAAAATGAGCGCTGCATTTAGTGACGTAGCGTGGGTTCTTGGCACCCGGGGTGAGTTTAAATTTTTCCGCCCCGAATTGGGGGGGGAGAGGTCATATTTTCTGCAGCCCCACAGTATTGTAACCCAGGACCGATTTACTAAATTAATCTTTAAAAGTTGAAGTCATTTTAAATTTGCCGCCCCAGGCCGGACCGCCCCCCTTGCCCCCACGCTACGCCACTGGCTGTAACCTACTCACGAAATAACTTTAACTTCGATGTTTGGCTCATGCTTAGATTAAAGAAATAAATTCTTCAGACTGACACCAATTACTTAGTCCCAAACTAAGCTTATAAGCTTGTGCTATGGATACTAGGTGAATGGATACATACTTAAATACGTTTATAAACATCCATGACTCGAATACAAATATTCATGTTCATCACACGAAATATTTGCCTTAAGCGGGATTCGAACCGGCGACCCTTGGTTTCGTGGCCAGGGTCTCTGACCACTCGACCAACGGGCCAGTCAAATAAAAATTCAAGTCAGTTAGATAAAATGTCTGGAATATTAATGGTGGTGGTGATATAAGTTAGTTTATGTTGCAGTTTGACAGATATGCTGCAGCACACTAAACAGTCGCACATAAGAGAGTACGGTTCATCCAATTTGAAGGAAGACTTCAATTATCTCGTCAAGTACTCGCCGCTGCACAACATACGGCCGCCTGGTCAAGGTAAACAGTATTTTTTTCCATAATTTGAATTAAATATTTTTTTATAACAAGCTGTTCTTATGAATGTAGAAGAAGCAAAAGGTGTGTGTCAGGATCGTAGCAAAAAAAGGATGTGATCTCTGCCTACCCCATGGGAAAAAGGCGTGACAGTATGTATAACAGGACAAATTTGCTTAAAATTCTAATTTGTAGTTATAAGTAGGTCTAAATAATCTTGTCGGCATTCGTGCGTCATTACGTAAAATAGGATCTGACAAAAACCTGTAAAAAATAACAATTTCGAAAGGTATGCCAAAGCAAATTTACAATTATTAATTAATAATTTTTTAAACACCCTGATTTTAAATACCAACTTGCACGTAATTGAACCAGTTCAATAAAACATTTTAATACAAATGTATCGAATATTCAGTTATTCGGCTGAACATTGTCGTTTCGTGCACCGCAAATGTCGCAAGCCACTCCAAAACTTTGATGCTCTTTATCTTTGTGATTTTTTTTTCATTTGATAAAGCGAAAAATATGTGTCTAGTATTTTTGTATAATCTAACTGACGGACTAAATAGAATTATAGTTTTTTATAGAGCCCGTCATCCCTATTGCAGAGAAATATAAATTATTACCACCACACCAGTCCCTGCTATAAATATTAACCAGAAACTGTTCTCGAAACATCTACTCACAAACTATGTATATTTCGGTCAAGCCATTATTGTCCCTCTTCCCTCAGAAGCAAACAGCCCGATTACACTTGCGCATAATTACAACAAGCATTCAAACTCCATACCTGCAAGAAAAAGTTTTTAAATACATAAAATTGACCAATGAAAAAAGAAAAAAAAATCTCATTCATTCCCATAACCATTTGGGGCAAGCATTAAGAAATCAGCGATATTTTTATATTGTTCGTAAATAGGACGCGCGCAGTACCCCGCGACCCTGGTAGCGACGGGGGCTACCGACAAGATCGTAAAGCCGCTGCACTCGCTCAAGTTCATCGCCGCGCTGCAGCACGCCGTGCGCGGCTCCAACCAGACGCGGCCGCTGCTCGCGCGCATCTACAAAAATGTTGACCACACATATATCCTTGTAAGTGTACTTTTTACTTCCTTACTGCGTTCCAACTCCACGAGCCGCCATTTTGCCAGATGCGACAAAAAGCGGTGTATCGGACTAGAAACGACTAAACTTCCATCATCACTATCCCCACTAATGGGATTAAGCGGCGGCTCTTTTGGCTATCGGAATGACGCGCTGCCCAGTGGCGTTGCTAGGTAACAAAGGTCCCTGGGGCAAAACAGAAACTGAGGCCCAAGGGCGTATGCAGCTTTAGATCCAGGCGACAATTTTATTTCCTGAAAGGAGGGTGCAAGCGTACCCCTCTCAGAAAAGCTACCGCCCTTGAATAAGACCTCATATTTAGTTGTGCTCTTATTTGTTTGGCCATTTTTGTGCGCTGATCAGGGATCTTGTGGATTTTTGATCGGAGTTCACAACAGATTGTCGCCATACTGCGACCGCCGTGCTCGCTGTACTAACCATTTCTGTTTCCTATATTATAAAACGTTTATTTTTATTTCCAGAGGGAAAGCTCCTCCGATGTCGTCTGCTTTATAATTGAAGCTCTAAAACTCAAGCCCGATTTCCAAGACCATATATATATTTAACTTACTTGTGGACCAAATTAATTCAAAAAATTAATGTCAATAAAAAAAAATGTAATAATCTTAATTTGTTTTTTTACCTTAAGCTTAGAGATCCCATAACCATCGTCTTCATACGCCTTTTCCGTTGTATCCTATTACAATATTACCATTTTTAGTGCTCCTCGCGTTATACGTATCACTGGCTCGATAACCCACTGTATGCGCAGGCGCCACGTCAGCTCTCGCCTTTTTCACTGCAATCGCACCACATACTTCTATAATATGTACTTCTGTAGATGCTAGTAGTAGTAGTAGTAGTAGATATCAAAGCTTTCAAGACGGTTAACGTTAGTTGTGAACTGGCGATAGAAGTTTCATTTTCTAAATTTTTTTTTTTTGCCGTTTGCTTTCACCTACACAGTTAAATAAAAAGTGTTTGTAATGTAAAGATTACGGCTTCATTATTTACTACAGTATTAGTTATTAGCAATACTAAATGCCTACAGGACTATAAAAAAAAATCTTTAAAGTTATTGTCTGACTGTCTTTTGCTAAAATTAATTACCTAATATTTGTATGAAGGTAGGTAGTTTATAGGTTAGAGACGAGAACGGAATCAACAGGATAAAATTTTACTTTGTACGCGGACGAAGTCTAAAGTCTAAAAACGAATAATAAAGCTTAAAGGGCTTGCTGTAGAATATAATTATTTATAAAATACATGGATAATTATTGAACAGGTTATGGTACAAATAAATAAATGCATAACACCTCGTCCTCTCCCCGGTACATCCACTTTGGATACTTGTAACAACAAACGAGGGTAGTCATTTTCAGGATGGTAAATCTCCACAATATCTTTTTCCTTTATTCCAGGATAATCTTTAAATGTGGAGTGTGTGGAGTATCTTCTAAAAAAATGTTTTATTTGAAAAACTACATACTAACTTATATCAGTTCAGCGGCAGATCCAAGTGGGATACGACACCCTACCCCCACTTGTATCATCACTTGTGGCATCATTCCTATATAAATAAATAACTATTTACCTAATGAACAACTTATAAACACTATAAAGAGAAAATTGTTTATTAAATAGTGTTATAACGTGCGTGAATATTACACTGATTATCTTAGATTAAAAAAGCTGATATCACTCGCATATACAAATCATCATCATCTTCCTAGCGTTATGTCCCGTGCTTAGTCGGGGTCCGCTTAAACTAACATCCAAGATTTAGCGAGTCTGGTAATTACATTAAAGCGACTACCGATTTGACCTTCGCAGCCCTAAGATAGGGGAACCACACAATTTTAGGATCATGGTTATATACAAATAATATTATTAATTATAATAATCCCATGTTGTTCTAGGACTTGAAAAGAATATGCCAACTGTGGTTCTTGCCTAGCATGTCGTAAAAGGCGACTAATGGTATATCGGGTGTGTGATTGTGTAGGCGACAGGTTAGCCGCTTGTCACTGCTTTTTCACAATTTTCCATCTAACCCGGCTTTATTTTTGGCTGAATGTGGTTGAAGGGGCAGTTGGGGCACCAATCATCGACATTTAAAAAAAAAAAGTTGTGTAGTGTGAGCCACTCGACTTTCTTCTTATGTTTACAATTATATTCATATTGACTAAAAATATTAGTAAGAGAATGTTTGTTTTTTTTGTGACTCTGGTTTCGCACTAGGCGAGAAATTAAAGTCTGATTGTCCTGAACGGAAATGTATGTTAAGATGATTGTTATTTAAATGTACTTTTACGGCTGAACTTACGCAGCTGAAGATGCTTACAGAATATATTTATTCATAAGTTAGATACGCATAAGTATTCAGATGTATAAATCAAAGTAACAAATCTCCTACCGCAAGCAGTCACAAAAGCCATGCGCGTGTGTAAACATCTCTGTGTGTTCGCGTACGTCGTGCTGCAGTGCGCCGGCGCACGGGCGGCTGCCCAAAACACCTTGCCGGTATACCCGTACGCATGGAGGGATGAGAACGTGGTCGACGACTACCATGGCACCAAGGTATTGTCCTGACTTAAACCCGTAGACTCTAGTTACGGTTCTTTGGTCCACTGCCTAGGACGGTCTACAAAACTCTGTAATTATACATATATTATTGACTATAAACTATAATTTGACTGGCCCGTTGGTCGAGTGGTCAGAGACCCTGGCTACGAAACCAAGGGTCGCGGGTTCGAATCCCGCTAAGGGCAAATGTTTCGTGTGATGAACATGGGCATTTGTACTCGAGTCATGGATGTTTATAAACGTATTTAGCTATGTCTATCCGTTCGCCTAGTATCTATAGTACAAGCTTAAGCTTAGGTAGGAACTAGGGAATTGGTGTGTCAGTCTAGAGAATTTATTTATTTATAAAATTAGTAATCGCTTGTTAAACAAACGGGTGATTACTAACTACGAGAAAATCGTAATAACCATCCAGTTTTCAAATAAGGAGGAGTCATATAGTCAAAAAAATCTAAATAACAAATTTATCACAGGAGTAATGTGGACCACATTACTCTCAAAGGCGGAGTAGTATTCAAACGTCAGTAGGTAACCTATAACTAGCCAGAATCATCATCCCAATGACCCCCTAAGTAGTCAGCCAGTAGCAACAAGACGAGCCTCACATCCGAGTGGCTTTAGCCGAAATGTGGATTTGGATTTTTCAAATCGAAGAACTTTTTTTTACACCCGATATAGTATGGCACATACATAACATACATAACATCACGCCCATAATCCCCGAAGGGGTAGGCAGAGTCAAAGAGGCAGCACGCCCACATTCAGCCAAAAATAAAGCTGGGCTGGGTTAGATGGAAAATTGTGAAAAAGCAGTGACAAGCGGCTAACCTGCGCCTACACAATCACACACCTAAAACCCGATATACCATTAGCCGCCTTTTACGACATGCTAGGCAAGAACCACAGTTCGAATATTCTTTTTAAGTCCCATACCAACATGGGACAGTGGACTGGGTTGGATGGAAAGCTGTGAAAATGGAGTGACAAGTGGCTAGCTCGTCTCCTACTCAGTCACATACCCAAAAGCCCGTAAAACATTAGTCGCCTTTTACGACATGCTAGGCAAGAACCACAGTTGGCACATTCTTTTTTTTTGTCCCAGATCACCATGGGCCAAGTCCCAGACCAACATGGGACAAAATATAGTATTGTGTTTCCTATTATTATTATATTTTGGACAAGACATCGCAACAATCGTAAGCTTGCCACTTACTCGCGTTGCATCCGCGTTTCATACGTTAACACTTGAAAATGAAGGACCCCATATACTTGATATGAGTACTTCTTCGAAATACCGCGAAGCGTGAGTGTTAAGCATAATACTGTCCACAGATAAAAGACCCGTATCGTTGGCTAGAAGAACCATTATATCCAGAGACCAAGCAGTTTGTAAAGGCACAGAATCTCATTACACAGTCTTACCTTCAAGAATGCCTTGCAAATCACAACGTTTCGCGTGAAGCTTTATCGCCGGAGGAAGTTGTAAATGGAAGCGCGACTGTATTCGTACGCGCGGGTCATCGATACTTCTCGTATAAGAGACTAAAGTGAGTGGAAAAGCTTCACACAAACCCTTAAGATGAAAGCACCTCGACCATACGAATATAAGTTTACGAAGACATACTTGTTGCAGCCGTGATACAATAACTTTGCATACAACGTATACGTACCAGTTGTTGTACAACTCAATTATTCATATTAACAATCTATACTAATATTATAAAGAGGAAAGATTTGTATTTTTGTGTGTGTGTATGTTTGTAATGAATAAACTCAAAAACTACTGGACCGATTTGAAAAATTCTTTCACCAATAGAAAGCTACTTTACCAAAGAGTAACATAGGCTATATTTTATTCTCATTCCACGGGAACGGGAACTACGCGGGTGAAACCGCAGGGCGCTGCTAGTAATTAATAATTTGGTACGCTACATTTTCGCTTGACTCTACTAGGTACCATAGGAGTTTCTTAAACTCTTTGCATTCTCTCAGAGTGATAAAACTTCGATGCCTTTAACTTTTACCTCGAAATAATGAGGTGTTTTCGAAGTTTCGATACTGTTATCTATTCCCCACTTCTCCATTTATTTGTGCAGTTTACTGTGCGTGCAAGACAGCTTGGAAGGCGAGCGGCGCGTGTTCATGAATTTCACCGAGCTGTTGGCAGGCGGTTACATAACACTCTCTAAGCATGAATTCTCTCCGGACGGCTCCGTCTTCGTGTATGGGCTGTCTGTCACCGGATCCGATTGGATCACTCTACATTTCAAAGATGTCGCCACAGGTCACCCCATTATTTATGAGATGCAAACCTCTTAAATAAATAAATATACTTAAATAAATGTATCAGACTACATCACATACATTGATCTGACTCCGAGGTAAGTAGCTTAAGCACTTGTGTTACGGACATCAGAAACAACAGTGGTATTACAAATATATACTTAAATATTGGATATTAACACGCAGACACCGAACAAACACAAGTATTCATCATACGAATATTTGTCCTGGGTGGGGCTCGAACCCACAACTCTTGGCGCTTGGGGCAGGGCTCTACCGAATGCGCCAACAAGCTTGTCAAAATAGCTTAATCACGTGCCTATTGCACAGATTCTAACAAGAAACTCTTTACTTATGTAGTTACTGTTTCTTTGTAACATCAAGACGCATTTGCATATAATTGCATTTCGCACCTTATTTAAGTAATATATATAACTAACTATATAACTAACTAAAACTAACTAAACTTCACGCCACTTCCCTAGCGGGGTAGGCAGAGAGAACCGAACGCCATATGGCACGATCCTTACACACCTCACTCGCCTCTTCAACATTCATGATCCTTTTCTTACAAGCTCTACGGTTTTTATGACTCCTAACATCACCTTCTGTTAATACACGACAAATCTGGTCGTGTGTAGGTGAGCCTGGGCCTTCCGCTGCTCCTACATCCTTCCACTTTCGCATTGTAAATCTGTTTAGTCAATCTTTCGTCATCCATTGTTTCCACATGTCCGAACCACCGGAGCATGCCTCTTCTTACCTTGACTCCGACGCTGTCTTTCAGACCGACTCTCTTTCTTACATCATCATTCCGAACGCAGTCTGTGAGTAATATATATATTACTACCTATACAGTTAATGTCATGATCCAACTCATAATAAATTAACACTAACTATACCATTACATGAAGTTAATGTAATCGTAGATGCAAATGACTGTAATTGAAAGTGCCATGGGTTACCATAGCAGACCAAACCCTAAAGGTAACATTTTTAAGGCCGTTGCTCCATGGACCTTACGATAAATTCCGCATTTTTGTTAAAAGAAATATTTTTTTAAAGGGTATGTAGGAATGACTTGCCTTATTCATTATTTTAGGGCATGGAGGAGATATAATACATACCAGCTAATTACTTTTCTTTATTTCTTGTAGTAAATACTTGATTTATATTAGTTTTTTATGTAATAAGTATAAGTTTTAGAGTAGAGAAATGGTAGCTGAATGGTAAAGATAGACGCCTCATATCTGAGGGGTCAGGGCCGTAGCGAAAGGGGACATTGTGGGATTTGTGGGCAATGCCGTACCTTAAAATATCAATATCCTCGTAAATAAATCAAAATCAACGAATAAAAAGCCAAGTACTGTAAAGCAGATTATGACGAAAAAAAACTAACACTACCGAACTACTTTACCACGGTATATTAGTCTTTCTGTCATAATGTACTAATTAGTTATTCGCCCTACCTTTAACCACGGCTGCCCTACCAGCGGCCTTGAGAGGGTGCTGGTACTAGGCACGTACACCTGGATTTATTGAATCTAAGTACTGATTCATTCATACCACTTGCTAGACAAACACATAACTACGGATGTTCAACTATAGTCCATTTAGTCTGGTTCCCCTGATTTGTTAAGGTCAGATAGACAGTCACGTCACATAGGTAATTCCAGACTCGGTTAATCCTGGATAATGGTCTAAGTAGACTCCGACTAGCCTTTATTTCCAGTTGCCCCCGCATCGATTGCCACCGGAGGCAAATGGGAATGAAAATTCCCTGTTTCCACGGGATGGCAAGAGTCAGGTTAATGGTGGCTTTTCACCGTTGGAAAGCACATTAATCTTTTTGCCTGGCGCTTGATCACTCTCCAGTCATGACTGTTTCGCAGAACTAAAAAAATTGGGAGCAGAGCAGAGAATGGACTGGTGAAGTGCGAAGACACTTGTGCACTATAATATTCACCCATCAGCTTAATATTTACGCTCCTATTATTAAATAAAGAAAATTATTTTAGGTCAAAATTATCCAGAAAAGTTAGAGAAAATCAAATATTCTAAAATTGCGTGGACAAAGGACAACAAAGGAGTATTCTATTCTGTAAGTAGATTATAGTCAATATCGTCTTACATTTGCAACATATACATATAGACTGCTTACAGTTATATAAACATAACTAACTAACTAAACTTCACGCCACTTCCCTAGCGGGGTAGGCAGAGAGAACCGAACGCCATAAGACACGATCCTTACACACCTCACTTGCCTCTTCAACATGCATGGTCCTTTTCATACAAGCTCTACGGTTTTGTTACATAAACATATGCTTACATAACATCCGCACCCATAATACCCGAAGGCGTAGGCAAAAGGTCAGCAGGCCCTTTAACCACATTCAGCTAAGAATAAAACTGGGCTGGGTTAGATGGAAAATTGGGAAAAATAGTGACAAGTGGCTAGCTTGTCGCCTACACAATCACATACCCAAAACCCGATATACCATTAGACGGCTTTTACGACATGCTAGGCAAGAAACACAGTTGGCACATTATTTTTAAGTCTTATACCAACATGAAACATATACTTAAATGGAAATTACAACAAAATTCCATCCTTGAAGGAGGGTTAATAAAATAACTATTTTCATTTTCAATCACTTGACGGCTGATGACGCGACCAACCGCGAGATACCTACCACATCAGTATTTAATTAATTAGCCGAATCCAAATACATATACATCCTAGTTTCGAGGGAAACGGGTTAGTCAGATCGACGGCTAAGTCTCTTGCTGAGGGAGCTAAGACGTGGGCCTATTTTAATGATCGCGATGGCACTTAGCTTCTCCTCCTATACCTATTAGAGAAGCGCGTACGCGGCGTGCACATGGCATCTACGTCACGTAGACATCTACTTTTTAACCGACTTCAAAAAAGGAGGTTCTCAATTCGACTGATTTTTTTTTGATCTGCTAGTTTCGCGCGAACGCGAAGTGCTAGCAGCGAGCGTGTCATTCTAGGCATTAGTCTATAAAGACTGAATCGATATTTTTCACATATTCATTAAAACAGTACAAAGAAAGCACTTTCTTGCAGTCGATAACTTTACATATATTTCCAGAACGCCGCAATCTTTACATACAATCCAATTTCTAGGCATATCGGCAGCAACTTTGGGCGGATGGTTCGAATCCTGATTTACATGAGAACCACAAACTGTATTACCACCGGCTCAACACCTCACAGGCAGACGACGTCGTCATAATAGAATTCCCCAGCCATCCACTGTGGGCAGTGTAACTATTAAAACCATTAATTATGTTTATTATGTACCTACTGAATTAACATCCAGTAACAAATATATATATCTGGCCGATATCTGTCAAAACAATGAACTAATCTTGAAACCGAAATGTGGTTAGAACATGAAAAATAATATATTTATTATTGTACAATATTTAACAATAGTGGCCAAAATACCCTTCTTTGTACTCAAAAATATCAAAAAAATATGATCAAAGTAATCTCCAATTTAATTTTGTTAAACTACTATTAAATTTTCAACCTTATTATAAGTTAGTTGTATTAAAGCTTATAATATAGAGGTAATGTAATGATTTGTAATTACAATCACAACAAAAATGTTAAGGCATATTGGTCGAGCCATTTCCATATGCTGCTCTTTTGTACAATTTAACGGGACCTTATTGCTATATGAAGTTCTTATTATGAACCGTACTAAGGTATGATCCCATTATGTTAGCTTAGTAGCTTAATTCTTTTCATTATGTATAAGTATCCCTGTCATAACAAAAAAAAAAATGACATGAAATAGCAAATTTATAGGTGGCTCTTAAAAACGGCTTTTGATATTAATAATGGAAATAGGTAAACGATTCAAATGTTCCGAGTGTAGATGGTAAACCCTTCGTTTTAGAACTGCAGCAGTTCTTATTTGTACAAATTTGATAACATGAACCTGTTTGGTAATAGGGGTACATAACTTCAGACTGAAACATATTTTTTTATCCAGGAATGCCATAGTGACCGATGGTGGGCAATATCTGCTCGTCACGATTTACAGACAACCTGGCCTAGCCACTATGCATGCCATTGACATCAGTAAATACTCAAGCTTCAATAGATCGCTACCGTTCAGCCTCAATGAGTGGCGGAATTCGTCCATCTCTTCGGCACTTGAGGTACAAGTCAAGAATATTAAATTAGCAAAGACATGAACGTGATTGTTTATATACCTAATAAGAAAAGATAAATCAAATGATGTCTTTCTATTTCTCAGTATGTAACCATGATGGACCAGTCAATTTGTGTATTTAAAACAGGATTGAATGCTCCCAACTACAAACTTGTCGCAGTCGATCTAAAGAACCCTGCCCAGAATAACTGGAGGACACTAGTACCGGTAACCTATGTCTTTGACAAAATTGAGATATTCTCTGGTTAAACGAAAAAAATGTGATAAATTACTCGTAGTTGAATTTCATGACATTTGTCTTAGAGAGAACTTATTTGTCACATTCGATTTCCAAACCAATATGACTAAACACATAATTCGTAGATATATAATTAAACTTAGTAACTATGTGTAATGGTATTCATTTATTTGGCTTGTGTAAATTTATATTTTCATATCAGACGTTTAAAAACTATGATGCCACCAGAAGCCCTGATAATAATAAACGCAGAGTTTACAAGCTTGGCTCAAAAATATAAGGACGTCAGCGGTGAAAATTTAATCTCATGAAGTTTCTCACTGCGTTGTCTAAAGATGCATGTTTTCATGTGTCAGGGCAATAAGGATTGGTGTAATAAACCGTCTCGTTGTACTAGATAGAACCCTGTAACACCCTATCTACTACATGGTATTTTGTTCTTCTAAGAACTACTGAAACGGCAGTTTATTAAATTAGTTACCTTCTTGGTACTAACTGTGTATGATTATTGTTTTTCGTCGAAATACCCATAGCAAAACAGCGTCAAATAATATTTGTCAGTGGCTCACAGGAGGAGAAATTGTCGGATAAACAGACGAAGAGCTCAAAATATATTGTTTCATGTATACTTTTAATCTTGTACAGTATGTGTAATTTTTCAGGAACATCGAATCGATGTAATGGTTTTTGCAACAGCAATTGATAACGACAAATTGTTTCTGCGGTATAGTCGAAATGTCAAGGTACCACAACTTTCTCGATATACTCGTGTGTAATGCTAAGGGGCCATCCATAATGTACGTCACACGAATTTCATGATTTTTTGAGCCTCCGGTCCTTGTCACTGCTGGTCACATTTGTGAAACTCCCCTCTCCCTAGTGTGACATCACATGTTTTGCAATTTTTCATCTGAAAATTGCAAATTATTATGATATGTTAGATTTTGCAATGTGATGTCAAGAAACTAAAGACCCCTCCCACCTCTAGTCACACCACGTGACAGTTCGTAGACCACCTTCCACCCACTTTACGTGTGACGTACTTTATGAATGGGCCCTAAACACCCTTTGTGCGATTAAGTATTCTAATCACTTCGTTCATAAGTACATACTTTCGTAAACTGTTGTCTGAGAATCGCATGTGTATCTATGGGCTGTTGCTCCTAGCATCACGGACAAGTTTACGTTTGCGAAATTGTAAGATAATGGCCATAAAAATTTTTAACAAGCTTCTAAAAAATATACAGCAGCCTCCAATAAATATATTCAAACGGGAATTATTGGAGAGGCTTTTGAAGCGAACTTTCTATTCAGTACTAGAATTCCTACAATACCGTTGACCGAAATCTAATGCAGTCCTTAGTTTTGTTAATTTTGTTATTGGGTACTTGAACTGTTATTTAACGTCTCAATGACTATTGCATGCCGTTTTATATAAGGTAAATAGTAAGATACTCTAATGTAAAATTCCACGAATTACCACTCTTTATGCAATAAATTATTATAAGTACCACTCTTTATGCAATAAATTATTAAGTATCTTATCTTATCTTAATAAAACCTCAGCACGGAGCTCAATGCTTGAGGTGGGAGGGCGCTCTTAGAAGTTGCATTTACTCCCGCTTACCGGTTTTCTTTCCAGAACGTGATCATATTGCACGACTTAAGAACTGGAGCGTTTCTCCAGGAAATCGATCTAGACGTGGGGATGGTGGTAGACTCCGCGGGAAGAAAGGACCACTCCGAGATCTTTTTTCAATTCTCGTCTTTCTTCACGCCCAGCATCATATATTATATCGACTTCAAGTCTCCGGAACCTTATATACTCCAGGTAAATACATAATTGTTCAATGATCTTGAATGAGGAGGGCATATAGTAGTATAATATTAGAAAATAGTTGCCACTTTACATATGGCACTAAGTATATAAAATTTAAGCAACTTCCCACTCCTCACCGGAGGAGACAAAGCTGGGGGTGAAGAGACACAAAAATCCATATAGCGTAATGACCCAAATATATTCTTTTCCCACAACCTACAACATAGGCAATAGATTCTACATACCATTATCAATATGCTCCATCATCTTCCTAGCGTTATGTCCCGTGCTTAGACGGGGTCCGCTTAGACCATGATCAAGGATTTAGCGAGTCTGGTAATTACATCGAAGCGACTGCCGATCTGACCTTCGTAACCCTAAGATAGGGGAACCAGACAATTTTTGAATCATGGTTACAAATCCAAAGTGGTTTGAATTTGCAGGTTTCATCACGATGTTTTCCCTCACCGTCGAGCTAGTGGTATAAATACGTACATAGATTTGAAAAATCTAGAGGTGGTACATGCCCGGGTTTGAACCCGCACTCCTCGGTTAAGAGGCGCGTGTCCATACCATTGAGCTACCACCGCTCAATCAATATGCTCCATATTAAACGTAAATAAATAACTGAACGTATTTATACTATTCTAAATTCGATTTACGTCTGACATCGAGTGCAATTTGTCGGTACTAAATAAATTAATATCTAGTTATAAACGGAAGTTATGAATGCACTCGATAGTCAAGTTTGTCGTTACATCCTTCGCTTTAACAGAATATCCAGTTTTTAAATTTTTTTGAATTTGTATCATGCTCTTATAAGGGGCCGCACCACGGAATATTATTTAACTATTAATAACGGTAGCTTGAATAAGCACAAGCGAAAGTGTGCGTTTTTTCGGCATAGGACATGCTCGGGGCACATTTGAAACACGTATTGATATAGCTATTTCAAGCATGGAGCTACGGGGGCAAATAAAATATTTACTAATATTTAGAGGATTTTGTGGCGGTTAGGGACACCGAGGCAATTATTTCAGAAATACTAAAACGGCCACCTTTAAGGAAATCAAAACGTTTTTATTTAAATGTGCTGTAGATAATTCGGATAACGCCATTGTTTCTAATACGTCCATACATCGGCCGTTGCCGCTAACCGCTAACATTTAACGTAAAAAAGGCTACTGTAAGACTAAATACTAATTTAAAACTACATTTAGTTTTACATTAGTCTAGCTTTTTGAATGTTAAATAAAAAATAAGGTCCAACTTGTCAGAAGATTTCATAACGTTGTTAATGAAGATGGTATTGATAAGATATTTTTACAACGTTAGTCATCTGTTGTGATATGAACTTTGAAACTAAAGATAACATTTTCAGGAGTACTCAAAAACGACTCTAAAAGGCATCGACCCATCCCTGTACGAAACTAAACAAATATTCTACTCGAGTAAAGACTGCACAAAGGTGCCAATGTACATCATCTCCAAAAAGGTTTGTAAAACTAACGGTAAACTGTGTGTATATTTGATATTGACTGGCTCGATGGCTCAGTCGGTTGTGACCCTACCCCATGTGCCTAGAGTTGTAGGTTCGATCCCCACCCAGGACAAACACTCGTTTGATGAATACTTGTGTTTGTTCTGTGTCTGGGTGTTAATATCCATATTTAAGTATATATTGTAATACCACTGTCAATTCTAATATTCGTAACACAATTAACATAACATAACATAACATCACGCCTATAATCCCCGAAGGGAGGCAGAGTCCAAGGGGCAGCAGGCCCCTTGAACCACATTCAGCCAAAAATAAAACTGGGCTGGGTTGGATGGAAAATTGTAAAAATATAGTAACAAGTGGCTAGCTCGTCGCCTACACAATCACACATTCAAAACCCGATATACCACTAGTCGCCTTTTATGACATGCTAGGCAAACAACACAGTTGGCAAATTCTTTTTAAAACCTAGACTACCATGGGACATGTTCATTTAAATGTTTATTTAAATATTCAGTATTTATATTATAAAATATAATCATCATCGTCTTGCCCTTCTCCTACTTTATCTGAAGTCGGCGCAGCATATCTTCCTTTTCTATACGTCCTGGTCAGCCGTCAACAAGCTATCCACCCCCATTTCACTCATATAATTTTTCACACAATCCATCTATCTCTTATTTGGCCTTCCTCTTCCTCTCCATCCACTAACATTCATACTCATCACTCTCTTTGTCACATGTCCTTCCTCTCTTCCCATCACATGCCTATACCGAGATAAATTAAATGTCTGTATATATTTATAATGTAAAAAAGGGGCTATAAAACTCACAATCAATCGTAAAATGTCGACAGGGTCTCCCCATGAATGGCTCGAACCCAACGCTACTGTACGGCTATGGCGGGTTCAACATCATCTCTGAACCCTCTTACGACTTGTTGTGGTTCACGTTTGTTCACCGCTTGCAAGGAGTGTTCGCGATGGCGAACATCAGGGGAGGCGGGTAAGAAGTTTTCACGGAGGTTTAGTTCGCTGGAATAGTGATGATGAATACAACGCAATTTTATGTCAGGACAGTGCGAAATGCACAAATAAAAATAATTGATAGATAAATTATTAATTTTAATACTTAGTTCTATTATTAAACTTAAGTAGTTCTGTTATTAAAATACTATCAATAATTACAAAACTTTTGCGTTTAATAGTATAAGACGATAACTGTAAAATATTTGTCTTCCAGTGAGCACGGCCTTAACTGGTACTATAAGGGCAGATACCCCGACAAACAAAATGCATTCGACGACTTCCAAGCGGCGGCAAAGTACCTGATCCGTGCGAAGTACACGCGCCCGGAACTGCTGACCATTCAGGGCTCATCCCACGGCGGGCTGCTAGTGGCCGCTTGCATCACCCAGCGACCAGCACTCTATGGTGTCGCCATAATGCAGAGTGGGTGAGTATTGTGCTACTTCGTGCGAAATTTGATTATAACTTAGTGGCTTAAGTTTATCTAAGTACCTAACCTAATTAAGAATATTTATGTTGGTACCAAAATATAGGAAGTATTTCCTCTCAATTTATTAGCTGTTCTGTTCATAGGGACCAAGAAACAAGTTAGCCAAAAAATCACAAATGCAATAGGTACACAAGTAATCGCGTTTTACGACCTGCCATTTGGATCAAGGAACCTATTTGGTACATTATTTTTAAGTCCCAGATCAACACGAAACGTTTATTAGATTATGATCCTATAAATCTACCTACCAGTGGTACGTGGACCACCGGTGGTTCGCAAGACATAACATTTGATCTGTGGAAGACCTAACATTTTATTAGATTTAAATTAAAAAAAAGGTTATTAAAAAATTTACACAGTAAATTTTCGATCTAGTGGTCTCTTATAGCAATAATGAAATCAAATAGATCCTCAGTCACTAAAAGGTTGGGAATTCCTACAAATACCGTATGTCAAGTAAATCTTTACATAAACTCCTGCACCGATTTTTTAGGATTTTGTATGTTTACAGGAATAAAAGTGCCCTAAGAATCACTTCGTTGTTCGTGTATCTGTTAGTGTCGTCAAAACCCATTTTCTCAGGAATGCTTAGCAATAGGTAACTTAAATTTAATATTGAGGTCTCCTACCGGCGGCACTCAAAAAACTTGGACTGGTGGACTGCTAAAATAATTCCAACTAAGAGTATCATTCGATGTTAAGCACGAGTTATCGTTAGTGGCGACTAACTAAGATTAATATTTCAGTAAAACAGATTTGTTGCGCCATCATAAATTCACGGGCGGATACTTGTCCGCTGCAGAATACGGCGTCGCTGATAATAAGAAACAGTTCGATAATCTCATCAAGCACTCGCCTTTACATAACATACTACCTCCAGGTGAAGGTAATCATTTCATTATATTGTTTAATATTAGACTATAAAATTTTGAAAAGCACAAACAGCCAAACGCTTGCTCCACGCTATATTGTGGCTATATTATCGGTCCAAATTCTTTATTTTTCGATTTTAGTGCATGATAAATAATGTGTTTTGTAGTTTTTCTTTACATGATTATTCATTTACCTCACAAGGCATGTGAGCATTTTTAATTAAAATTTCCTCCCAGCACGTTTCTTACCGTAACTTAGGAAAGATATATGGCTCCGCATACTAACAGCCAAACCCATAATCCCTACTACTTGAAACCATTGAAGGCCATTCAAACCATTCTAGGCCCCAGGCCATAATTCTCAGTAATAAAGCGTCATCACTTAATTTATATTACGATTGGCCGCCTCTAATATCTGGCCGCCCTAGGCCCGGGCCTACTGGGCCTCTACTGGATCTCAAACAATCTTCTGAGTCCATCGCCAATCTTAGGATATGAATTTCAATCTATTAGAATCGTGTTAAAGAATCTATTGAGTATAGGACTCAAAGTCTTTTGACACCATTGTCTGACCCTGGACATCAAGAGTTTTGTTGAACTTGTTGGATGTCCTTATATATATAGGACAGGATAGATATAAACGAATTAAATTCAATTTTGGTATTAAATTCAAATTTGAGGATCGCTTAATAAATGTGTACGTTTAAGCGGTGGTAGGGTAGCTCAATGTTAAGGCGCCTTTTAACCGAGGGATGCGGGTTCAAGCCCGATGATGTAATGATGAAACCTACACATCCCAACAAGTATGGATGTGTAACCATGATCCAAATTGTCTGGTTCCCCTATCTATGGGTTACGAGGACCAGATCGGCAGTCGCTTTAATGTAAAACCTGGATCATGGTCTAGGCGGACCCCGACTAAGTTCGGGACATAACGATAAGCGGACGATAATGAAATAAATATGTAGGTACGTCTGTAATCAAATTGTTGTATTGTTTGTTGACAGGCCGGGCGCAGTACCCCGCGACATTGGTGCTAACGGGGGACCACGATGACCGCGTGGTACCGCTGCACTCGCTCAAGTTCATCGCCGCGCTGCAGCACGCCGTGCGCGGCTCCAACCAGACGCGGCCACTGCTCGCACGCATCTACAAAAATATAGGTCACAGTACATCTGTAAGTATCGATTGCTTCATTAAACAGATCATCACTGCTCTGCAGCCGCCGTGTGCAGGACTAGCCGTTCTAGTGTCATATATTAATAAATTAATTTTTCTTTCCAGGTACTGGGAACGTCAGATATCTTGTGCTTTATTATGCAAGCCCTAAATCTAAAACTTGTTACGTAAACTTTAATGTCAAATTAAATTCATACTGTTAGTCAAATCAGTTTCTGTTGTAATTTGATTGTTATTTCATGATTAAGTTTTTATGTGTTACTTTACTAGGCCAAAGTGTCCGGCAAATGCCCCAGGCGCAATACAGCGATGCCGCACCTGGTATCCGTCTCCCGGGTCCAACTATGCGGTATGCGTATAGGAGATGCTCTACGGCGCTACGACATCACTGGTCATGTCGTCATCCTCAGGGCCCTAACCTCCTCTGTGCCAAAACCCCAGGTCGTTTGTTACGACAAGCAAGGATTCATTCCCATTCCGCAGGGCGACCCGGTACCACGGGATGTGACGCTCTCTGTCGTTCAGTGCTGTCCTTGCGCATCATCACGTGTTCTACGAATGAGTCGAACAATGTCGACGATTAACCTCATCAACGCCGCCGCGCCATAAGGTAAAGAAATGTCATCACCCTCCCAAGTGTATTAGGCCGTGTCCAAAAGTTAGTTCGCCGTGGCGCCAATCCAGATACTGCGTCAGAAATAGCCCAATCACCTGGACAACCCTAATCCTCCACAACGAGTATGTGAAGATTGTAATCCTCGATCTCTGGCGGCAAGGCAATTATTTTAATGTACAATAATACTAAAAATGTATGACTAATTAAGCCATAAGCCCAAACATTTTCATACAACAGCTTATCAGCTGATCAAGTTTTGTATAATGTAGAATAATGTAATTTATGTAAGTAGGTTTTGCAAATACCTACTAAAAATAACCTTGTATTAATTTATGTGGAGCTAAAAATTCAACGGAAAACACGAGCTAATGTGATCTGTCTTTACTTTAATTTAAGTATAAAAATATATATATATATATTTAATATTTGTAATACCTAACTGTGTCTGTAAGCAAGCACGATGCTATGTAGGTATTATATTTCTCCGATTTGGACAACGTTAATGCGTTCATTTTTAAATATTACTGATAACATTGCTATATTATGGTGTTATGGAAAATTCATGGACTTAATAACTGGTCGACGTCAATGAAACTTCGCACTCTGCCTTAGGGCGTCATACTATCAAATATTAATATTTCGCATTACACTGGAGTATTTGCCAACGTAGCTTCACTTCTATTTTTTTAAAATTAATATACGACAATATTGGACGACGTAAGTAAATAACCCTTCTCCCGAACATTATACCGGTTTAGAATAATTAGCTTAATGTTTGAATACCAGACGAAACGTTTATTTAAATTACGATTAATTAATATATATATATATATATTATATAAACAAATTAAATTAACGATTTCATTATTGACAGGCCTGTCGTTCGAGTGGTCAGTGACCCTGGCCACGAAACCGAGGGTCGTGGGTTCAAATCCCGCTAGGAGCAAATGTTTCGTGTAATGAACATGGACATTTGTACTGGAGTCATGGATGTTTATAAACGTATTTAACGTATTTATTTATGTCTATCCGTTCACCTAGTATCCATAGGACAGGCTTATTGATTAGTTTGGATTTAGGGAATTGGTGACATTCTGAAGAATGTGTTAATTGATTTCACAGTACACGAAATAAAAGGAAACAGTGTCGATAAGTGATGAAAGTAACGAAATAAAAGGAAACCATGATCCTCACGCTCTGCGCGCAACAAGTCTAATCTAAACTAAATTACAAATTATCTACACATATTTCATTTCATAATGTCATATTTTCACATTACAAACAATTTATTTGTAAATATAAAATTTTATGCACTATAATGTGTAAGTAAATATAAATAAAATATTATCTTCGTGCGTGAAATTATTAAATATAGTTATATTAACACTCGGTTTAAGTGTGTAATTTGTATATTATCCTATCGAAAGATCCTAGCCATTACGCTGTACACTTCCATGTGACATGTATAAATAGTGTTTGAATCGATCTTTGCGAGATTTTCTAAAAGCAAATTTGCATACAAAAAAAATAACAAAAGCTTTTGAGGAGGACTTGAAATAAAACAGATTTATAAATATTTAACTTTATTGTTGTATCCTTACAATTGCTAAAAGCACGAAGTTCAATGGGACTTGCTCTTCCATCCAATATAAAATATTAGTTACTTAGAACAAAATAAATAAAAACACTTCTTAATGCCCTTTGTGGCTTTTTAAATCCATAAATTAATTTCTTTATGCTTAGTTACGTGTGCAACTTTCAACATGAAGAAATTTCCTCGATGGCCTCGATTAAAAATCGTTTTAACATATGAAAAATAAAAATTTTCGATATATCACCATTATGACATTAATTCACAAGTAAGCACGTTTCGCTTACAATGAGAACAAGTCTACAATGTAGCAGTTACCTCTAAGTAATATATAATATGTATCATACTTAGTAGTTATCAGACCCATTACAATGAAATGTACAATCGGAAAGGTACAAATCATACAAGTGATCGGCGCACGGGTCCCGCGGGGGTCATAGCGAAACTGGTACGTCGATGTATCTAACTTGGTACCGATCAATTGTATACACACTTAACATACTTTATAATCTAGGCAAAAATGCTACACGTTATAAGGTATTAGTCAAACGCTATTCTACTTCATAGGTACACATGCATCAGACGTTGGTTACACAGATCCTATAATTAACAAGCAACTTTCAACCTTAACCTAAGTCGATAAGGAACGACATAGCTGTCAATCGTCCGTTACTGTCAAATATCTTACTTCTAGAATTACACATTTCATAGCTTAGGGTCGGGGAAATTTGTAAACGCTCACCCACTAGTGGTTGGTTTAAAATCGAGGCCACAATTATTATAATCGCCGCACTCCACGCAGACATTACTTATGAGTCTTTCGTGAAGATCCGATCAACTGTCCGAATCGCCCAAATAAGGGAAAATTTCATTTCATTTGTCAAACCAAATGTCATAATAATTTTGGCATACAAATGACGACTGCATTCGAGACATAAACTGTAACTGTCTTCCTGCTGGTCAGATTGAGTAGACAGTTGGATCACCGCGAAAAGCTCCTACTTCTAGGGCAGGCGAAAACTGTGCTACACTGGCGGGGACTACGGCGGTTACTACTAAATCTAAAATAAGGAGACACCATGGCCGCATGATGTAACTTTAGCTTCGTCGGGACGGCAGCCGACCACCTGACGCTTACGACATATTATCAATATTCATGCTTTAACGCTCCGATTTAGAGCGACAACGATATATACGCTACAAAATGTACTGAGATAAGCCCAATGAATGTACTTTACTGTACATTAACTTTATTAGTTAACAGCGGGGACTTCAATTTATGTATTAAACCCATGATATTAAAATCTAACCATATGCTGTCTACTCAGCTTTTATTTACATGATGTAGCGTTAAGATACATCGCTTTTATTTTATTTACGAATACGTTGTAATAATTAATAATAATAAAATTTTATCGTTATATAAAATATGCGCACTATAAGTGGTCAGTTCGTGTCTAAGACTTTTGAAGAGAGCACATAGGCGCCGGCGCACGGGTGGTCGCACGCGCTGCCGAATCCCAATGAAACTGTTTTGGTTTGGCTGCACAGCCTCAGTTTCGATACAATATTCGTTTGTCTACATAATTTTACTGATATTTTATGTCCAATTACCTAATTAAGTGCACCGGCTACACTTCATAAATATAACCAATTATATATTGTTGGCGGTATAATAAGTATCTATTTGGAAACTACACTTAACAATTAATTGAGATGAGCCGTATCTGCCTCTGCTCAATAGAACATAATGCATGTTTTCAATAAAATGTATAAGTATCAATAAAATAATATAAAAATGTACACCTAGTTTGTGAGCGGAAATTATTTCATGAAAAACAAAACTCATTTCGAAGATAACTAAAATAGCTCCCTATGGAACAAGTATGTATAACAAAAATATATACATATGTAATTCTAACATAATAGGAAACGTTTAGAATAGACAAAAAACAACTAAAATATTGTTGCAAGACCCGAGATCAAATAAATCGTGCTTGTGAATAAGTCATAGCTGGAAACAA